>CM028341.1:25152721-26432721 GCA_016647705.1 Eucommia ulmoides
TCCAAGGCGCACTAGGTACGGGCAATGGAGTGTATAATCCATGTGGTAAGACTCTAGATTTGGCTTGCTTACATGTAACACACCTAACACAAACTCTCTCCACATCACGTTTCATCTTTGGCCAAAAGAAGTGTTCATGTAACACGTCTAAAGTCTTTCGCACACCAAAATGACCCATCAAACCACCCCCATGTGCTTCACGCACGAGTAACTCACGCATAGAACTATTAGGCACGCAAAGTCTATTTTCTCTAAACAAGTACCCATCTAGTCTAGAGAACTTACCAAACGTTGTCTTCTCACATGCACCAAACGCACTAGCAAAATCATCATCATTAGCGTACAATTCTTTAACATATTAAAACCCCAGTAGCTTTGCATTTAATGCAGAGGCAAGGACATACCTTCTGGAGAGTGCATCAGCCACAATATTTTTCTTACCTTGTTTGTATTTGATTACATAAGGGAAGGTTTCAATGAATTCCATCCACTTGGCATGCCTTCTATTTAACTTATTTTGTCCCTTCAAGTGCTTCAAGGACTCATGATCGGTATGTATGACAAACTCTCTCAGCCACAAGTAATGTTGCCAAGTCTCCAATGCTCTCACCAACGCAAAAAGCTCCTTATCATATGTTGGGTAATTTAATGTTGCCCCATTTAGCTTTTCGCTAAAGTATGCTATTGGCCAATTTTTCTACATCAAAACAGCTCCAATACCTATTCCTGAAGCGTCACACTCAATCTCAAAAGTTTTAGAAAAATTAGGTAATGCTAATAAAGAAGGACCACATAACCGTTCTTTAATCTCATTAAATGCACGCTCTTGCTCCATACCCCATTTAAAATTCACGGATTTTTTGACAATTTCAGTGAGTGGTACGGCTAGTGTACTAAAATCTTTAACAAATCAATGATAAAAACTAGCCAAACCATGAAAACTTCTTACCTCCATGATTGACTTAGGTGTGGGCCATTCTTTGATAGCCTTCACCTTTTCCTCATCCACTGCAATCCCTTTCAAACTAACAACATAGCCAAGAAACACAACTTTGTCCAAGCAAAAGGAACATTTCTTTAAATTTGCATATAATTTTTCTTTTCTCAGAACATCAAGCACACAATGCAAATGATCAATATGCTCATCTAAGCTCTTACTATACACCAAAATATCATCAAAATAGACCAAAACAAACTTGCCTATAAACGCACGCAATGCATGATTCATTAACCTCAAGAATATACTTGGTGCATTAGTTAGCCCAAAAGGCATTACCATTCACTCATACAATCCATATTTAGTTTTAAATGCAGTTTTCCATTCATCACCTTCTTTCATCCTAATTTGGTGATACCCACTTTTCAAATTAATTTTAGTGAAAATACATGACCCATGCAACTCATCTAACATGTCATCTAGCCTAGGAATGGGATGTCGATATTTTACCGTAATGTTGTTAATAGCTTGGCAATCAACACACATACGCCAAGTTCCATCCTTCTTAGGCACAAGTAGTACCGGTACTGCGCACAGACTCATGCTCTCTCTTACGTGTCCCTTGGCTAGCAACTCCTCCACTTGCCTTTGAAGTTCCTTCGTCTTCTCCAGATTACTCCTATTGGCTGGTCGGTTAGGAATTGTTGCACCTGGCACAAAGTCAATTTGATGCTCAATGCCTCGAATAGTTAGCAATCCACTAGGCACATCGTTAGGGTACACATCCTCAAATTCCTGCAACAAAGAAACAACAACACTACGCAAAGATTGGTTAAATTCGTTAGCACTAAAACACGCCTCTTTGTACAATAGTACAAATATAGGCCGATTTGCATACAAAGCACCCTTGATATCACTCGCCTTAGCATAAAAGCTTACTTGTTTATCTGTTTTTCTCTCATTTTTTCCACTTCTTTTTTGCTTTTAACTCTCTTTTATGTTTCTACTATCTTTTTTCTCATCTTTTTTTGAACTCTCAATCTCACAAGTTTTTTTCAACTCATTCTCTCTTTTCAATTTCATTTGATCCTCATACACTTGTTTTGGAGTCAACGGCACAAAAGTAATGGTTTTATTGTCTTTGAAGAATGAGTGCCTATTCTTGAACCCGTCATGAATAACCTTCCTATCAAATTGCCATGGCCTGCCCAACAATATGTGACCTGCATGCATTGGAACAACATCACAAAGTACTTCATCCTTGTACTTCCCAATCGAAAAGGAAACTAACACTTGTTTATTTACCCGAACCTCCCCACAATCATTCAACCACTGCAATTTATAAGGTCTAGGGTGTTTCAAGGTATGTAAATTCAGTTTCTCTACTAAAGTAGTGCTAACCACATTAGTGCAACTTTCCCCATCAATGATCATACTACATACCTTGTTGTTGACGTGACATCTAGTATGAAATATATTCTCCCTTTGTTGTTCCATGTCATCCTCCGCAACTTGGGCACTTAGAGCACGCCTTGCCACAAGTGACTCTCTCTCCATTGGGTACTCCACATCATCATCACAAGCATCTTCAAGTTGTGGCATCTGGTCATCATCACTCTCACTTTCGGTTTCCACCTCTCCATCAACACATGCAATCATGGTCCTCTTATTTGGGCATTGTGAGGCTATGTGACCTACTCCCAAACAACGAAAACATTTAATATCACGGTTACGAGTTTGGGTTTTGGTTTTACCTTTGTTGGTAATGGGAACATCATCTCTCCTTTTTGGGGGTTTGGTTTTGGACTTTGAAACAGCCTCTTCGTCCTTCATCCCATTCGGCCTCCATGAATTAGAGGAGCTTGAATTTTAAAATGACAGAGTTTCTTTCCTTTTAAGTTGTCGTTCCACTTTTATGGCCATGTGAACCATGTCCTCCCACTCCATGTAATGTTGCAACTCCACCACGTTGGCAATGTCCCGATTCAACCTATTCAAGAACCTTGCCATGGTAGTTTCTCTATCCTTCTCGACATTAGCCCGGATCATAGCAACCTCCATCTTCTTGTAGTAATCATCCACACTCCGATAGCCTTGCGTAAGGCTTTGTAATTTCTGATACAAGTCCCTATAGTAGTGACTAGGGACAAACCGCCTCCTCATGATGGCCTTCATTTCCGCCCACGTCACGATAGGCCTCTCATGGTTCTTTCTCCTATTTATCACAAGTTGATCCCACCATATTATAGCATAGTCAATAAACTCAATCACAGCGAGTTTTACCTTTCTCCTCGGAGTAGTTGTGGCACTCAAAGATCAACTCCACCTTCTTCTCCCACTCCAAGTTTGCTTCAAGATCGTTTTTTCCTTGGAATGAGGGTATCTTCACCTTGATACTTCCCAAGTTATTATCAATCTGCTCCCCATGTCTATCTCCTCTATTCTCATATCTATTCCCAAATCTGCCCAAGCTTGCATTAGAGGCCCGATCGTCTTCATCTAGGTCATCCCCATAATCATCTTCATACACGAACTGAGGCTGATTCCTCTCTCTTCGTTGCATATTAGGAGCTCTCGGTGGCTGCCCCTTTTGTGCGCTAGACTCAACTTTGTCAAGCCGCTCATGCACTTCATCAAACCGCAAGTTTAACTGTTGAACCTTTTGCTCCAAGGCCTTGTAGAAAACTTTTGTGTCCATTATGTCCATCCTTTCATGCGTTTCATCGGACGAGCCTTTGTTTATTTCTCGAGACATATTTAGTAACCTGCAAAACAAAGTTAGCAAACCTCACAAACACTCCCTCACGTGTTTGCACTCAAACTATGTAACTTCACTCGTGTATCACTCAAATTCGGCTTTTACCCTCTTATAAGCTCACACTCTCTTGCCTTTTTCTATTCTTTAGTTTTCTCTTTTCGTTCTTTATTGAACTTAACCAATCTCAATCAGAAATTTCCTTGTAGCAATCCAAACTCAACAATTTGATTCATTAAGAATGAGATTTTAGGAACGAAACAAAGGGAACAAAAAGAGCAAAAAGAAAAGTTTATAAAATAGAATAAGAAAAAATTATCAATTTTTGTTAGGGGGAGCTGCTGAATTTTCTCAATTTTTTTTTTTTTTAAAACCAGCAACTTTAAATTGAGATTTGAAGTAGCACAATATTTAAACGAAAAATATTATCAGAACAAAGATGTACCACGTTTCGTTTTTTAAGATTGGACCAGATTTGAATTAGAACGAAAAGAGAAAAAAAAACGCAATAGATCTAATGATATAATTTGGTCAAGATTTTTTATTTATTTTTTTTTTTATTTTTATGAAGGAATAGATATGAAAGAACGAAAAAGAAAAAAGATAGATGAAACCTGATTTAGACCCTACTTTGATACCAAATGATACGAACCTCACCAAGGATTAGTGAGACTCGAAACCAACTTAGGGTTTATTCGCGAAGATCGTAACTAAATCAGATTTTGAACGAGCTAAAAATACAGAAATTGAAAGATAGATTACCTTAACCCAATATTTATGAACGAAACGCGAACCAATGGTATAATGATCTTGACCCAATGATTATAATGAATAATGAATCAAAGATATAAGTTTGAACGCCCCAAGAAACTCTTGATAAGTTCAGGAAAAGTTCTTTGAAGAACTAAAGAGAAAACTCTCACAATTTTTATTAATCAAAATAATGTGTTCTTCCTCATGGGATACAACTTTCTTAAATAGGTAATGAATAGTGAGGTGAACAGTGTCGGTGAACAGTGCTCGTGAATAGTGCAGCTACAATACAAAAAAAAGAAACCTTAGAGAAACAAGAAAACCCTACTCCTAATCTAAAAAAGAAAAGGCTAATTTGGAAATCATGCCTTACAAATTATCAAATAAATAACCTAAATTAAAATTAAAATACAAATAAATAAAATAAATATGTTGAGAATTTCGTGGTCCTCAAGCCTTAGTCCATTTGAGTTCATGTCTAAACCCATTCACATGCTTTGATGAGATGTATTAGTCCTTGATCGTCATTTGGGCCTAATTTGGGCTTTATTGTTTTCGATTCAGCCGAAAGCTCTTGAATTAGCCCATTAAGCGCTTCTTTGATCTTCTTGGACCTTGCCCTAGTAATGGGCCCAATCGGGACATGCAATGTGTCCTTTGATGTTGCTTGTTGGTTCTCATCATCAGACCACCAACCAACAATGGATGTTCCTCTGAGCAGGACGCCGGTGGTTTGAAGGTCTGAGAAGGATACGCTAGAAGAAAAGACATCAAACATATAGTGAGGGTAAGATACCCAAAACTATGTTCTACTTAGGACACTTGTCTTGGAGACAAAATTTTGTTTTTATCTTCCGTATAATTATTTATATAATTTCATATTAGGTAGACAAAATGAAACTTCCAAGACAAGTACGGGCATAATAATCGGTGTAAGAGTTATTCTTCAATCCCACTGGTAGCGTGTAAATACGTAGCTACTTTCACCACAACTGTACGGGTCAAGTTTTAGTAAAGATGGGGAGCGTAGGGGTATCGTGTCCACAGGGATTGGTTGAGATTATTATCGAATATCGTGTTTATCATGACCTAATTTTATCTAAGCGAAAAAAAAATGTGTAAAATTTATATTAAACCAAACTAATTAACTAAATTATCTATACTAATATAATGAGATGTTTTCGAGGAAAGAATTGTCTAGGGATTAACACTGTTTACAAATACATGTTCGATCTCGTTTGATTTACATTAATGGTGTTCGCGTATCCGACAATCTTGGTTCGTAAACTCACTCGTCACCTCTTCCGAGTGTAAGACGAGTGAATACATGACTTCACGTCAACGAAGAAGTCCCCCTCAACGTCTTAACGACACTAGGTCACATGAGTCACGCCCCAACATCATTGATTACACACTTTCTAATGCCCTCCCGAGTCATTAGATTGTCGTGTTGTGTTTAAACTCTAGTTCGAATTTAGGGTTATCTCTCCCGAGTGTCAAACCCCATATTCTATAATTATCTAAACAAGTATAATATCAAAGAATAAAGGTAAACACAATCGAAATTATAAAGAACACACATTAACGAAACATCGAAATCAAAATAACCACATATTTATAACTGTATTGTTAATCCCTAAATAATCCACGTTTAGCCAACGGCCATAATCGTATTTACAATAAAGAATAAGCTAAACATGCTCAACAAATGCCAAAGTTAAATACATAAAAGAGAAAACGAAAGAACTTAGCCTAGTCCAAAGATTTTGCCGTAGAACGATCGCTTCTTTGAACTTCTCCTTCTTCGAATTGTGAGCTTTCCCTAAAAAACACTCCAATCTCCACCCTAAATATGTTCTAAGTGTTGTAGGTGTGTTGGAGATCTAAGGGCCCGAAAATGGAGAGAGAAAAGAGGATTAAATAGCAAAAATATCCTAAAAAATATCTAAATTTGTGCAGAGCTGACCGCCGCAGTGGTGGGATTCACCACCACGGCGGTGGGGTATGTCAGTTTGATTTTTGCCGCAGCGATGGAGAAGGCGGTTGATTCAGGACCTCTCTACAGTTTCACCGTCGTGGCAGTGGTTCTCACCACTGCTGCGGTGAGTTTACAACAACTTAGGCCCCTCTCTATATATTCATTGCAGCAGCGATGGTCTGGACGCCACGGCGGTGGGCAGCTATGCAGAATATTGCCTCCATGCTTGTTTTCCCACCGTTCTTCCACTGTTCTTGATCCAATTTGATTGTTTACGCTCTGTTTTCATACCTTTTCACCCCACACACCTGATTTATACCAAAATGAATAAAAACATTTTAAAACGTATCAAAATACTATTATAACACTTGAAAACTAACAAGTTCAGTTTGGAAATAGATAGGTGAATTACACCTATCACCCACACATTGCTAGCTTGCTCAACGTCTAAAAAATATTTTCCAAAATTAGAATACGGAGCAAACTACAGGGAAAAACAAAAATCATTATTTCACTTAATACAATAAATCCTCAAATACAAACCTTAAATCCTAAATGCCCATTTCATCCATGATAACGTACTTAAAATTTACTCTACTCAAATCACAAGAACATTTGCCTTTAAATAATGCACGAGAATTCTACCTCGATAAGTCAGAAATAATAATCTTTTGCCAAACAAAGTTATCTAAGGTTCGCACTCTAGCACAACATGAAGTAATCTACTTTGATAGTGTGAAATCATGTTAAACCACCAAAATATAAGAAAGTGTCGTCATGCAGTCGAATCAGGACTGTGTGATACAAATAGTAAGCATATATCGGGTCACTATTCCCTAGGAGATGTATGTCATTGTCCTAAGCATTGTGTCATTTCTCATAAATCCTATATTATAGGAATTATGCACTATAAGAAAGACATTTAGTTTAGGTTCAAAAAGCCTTAAGTAGGTCAAAACCTTTTCTGATAGGAAGCCAGTTATGGTTCACCGGTTAGATTGTCAAATTCACCCTCAATAGATATCATAAGCTTAAAGGTGTCTTGGACTCTTTCTCAAGCCCTAAGAATGATGATCCATATTTTGAGAAAAAAAAAATAGTTCTGCCTTTAGGTCCTAGGAAAACAATAATCCATTTCTGAGGAAGAAAGACGTGTCTGTCATCAAGTCCTAGGAGCAATTATCCCTGCTTTGAAAAGAAAAAAGAGAGGATAATTATGTCATTAAGTCCTAGGATACATGATCTATGTTTGAGGAGAAAAATAGGACAATCTTGTTATTAAGTCCTAAGAGAAATTATTCATAGGAAAAATCTAGGATAATTTTGTCACTAGGTCCTAAGAATTGTGATCAATTTGTAAGGAAAAAACGAGTCTGTCACCAAGTTCTAGGAGCAAATATCCCTACTTTTAAAAGAAAAAAGAAATGATATTTCTATCCTTAATTCCTAGGAGCCATTGTCCATATCTTAAGGAAGAAAATGACGTCTATACCCAAAAGTCCAAGGAAGAATAATCTGTACTTGGAGAATAAAGGGTCAAATATGCCATAAGCCTAGAGGACTATATATTTTTTTTAGGATAATCCTAAACTTCTGAGTTACACTAGTTCTATGAAAGCCAAGTCCAAGTCGAGGTTTGTCTAGAACATATTTGAGAATTATCTGTTGGAGCTACGTCTTCCTAGGATTGCATACAAACAATACGAACATTATCGTCTATGTAGACATACTCACGTATAGTCAAGAATATAGACACACATAAATATAGTATAATTTGCATCCTTAAAAGTTCATAAGTAGTGGTCTAGGTTGTTATTCAATTAATAAATCTAGAAAAATCTGTTTTAGGTAACTTCTACTAAAAGCCATCCGAGATCCGTTCGCAAAGAATTATAAGATGGACCCGATCCCACTCTCTATTGGAAGTATTCAGAATGACTCCAAGATCCCGATGATGCCAGAAGACATTTTCTTCCTGACACAAATGCTGAGTCAGATGAACCCAGCCTCACTATTCCAAGAAGAGAGAAATGAGGACCAAGTACCATCACCGAGAGATACCCTTAGAATAATAAAAAATAGGAATGAAATAAGAATCCAGAAACTCCCTCACAAAAAATTGATCGCTAAAGAAAACTACATCAACCTTGGTAGACAAAAGAATGACATTCTTGCCACCGTCACAAGATAAGACCTGCCTAGCTAGGAGAAAAACCTTAAAACTAAGGAAAACTCAATCCAAGGAGAAATTTCTAAAAATATAGAGGCGGATGGACTACATAGAACAATCTATCAAAGAGATTAAGCAAGCCAAACCAACTTGTCAAAAGGGAAGCCTACCAATAACCCCAAAGATCGAGACCACTATCCACTCAAAAGAACAACATTTCATCACTTCTCTATATTTAGTTTATCCAAATAGTTCTTCTCAAATTTCTAATCCAACTCAAACACACCAAAAATGAAAGCAATTTATCACGCTTCCTATGCCACTTTCTAAAATCTTCCACGATTGCTTGAAGGAATGAATTATAAAACCAATTCTTCCTGACCATGTAAACCATCAAGATTCGAAGTTTAACCTTCGTACTTTCTGTAAATACCACTCCAAAGAAGCTAGTCATCACATAACCAATGCCTCACCCTCAAAAATTGTATCGAGGATCTCATCTAATTGGGGGTCATAAGCTTCTCGAAAAACTAAGAACTTTAAAGAGACAATGTATATATTTGTTCTTTCACTTAGTTTCTTAAGTACTCTTTAATAAACACGTGATTTTGCTTAATTAAATGTGTTTAGGCCCAATTAGGTAAAGCTAATCATCTCCAACTCCTATATATACCAAGGTCTATGCAAGCCGAGGTACGTTTTATTTCATAAATGCTCTGAGTTCATTTGTTTACTTGACGTATTTCTGTACCTTTTCTCTTTGAGCTCTTTTTCTCATGCTAGAGGGGCTTCGGCTTGAGCCTTGTGTAGGTACCACTCCCTAAGGAGCAGGACTCTAGACTCAGTACGTCAGTCCCTCCAGGACAGCTTACATGAAGAATTTTCAACCATCAACTCCAACTCAGCAGAGAACCCTCCAGTCAACTAACTGGACCGTGCAAAAAGCCTCCATCTAATCATTGCTCTCTGCTTAGCTGAGCCTGGACGATCATAATCTCTAATCTGAAAGATAGACACAGAATATAAGAATTAGAAGATATGTCAAAAACTACAAGGCTACACTCCCAACTCCCACCAACGAGGACAATTGCCCCTCCAAGACCAGGCATGGTCATCTACCTTGCAACCTGGGGCTGCAGGATAGACCTTAGGAGATGTGGAAACATCTTGGGTGGATTTTCTTAAACACTAAATGGGCGAATTCAAGTCATGTATGCAGCTTCTCCTCGCGTGCCTGCCATCGACCCCTTTCCAAAGGGGACCAGCTCTCCAAACTGCGGGTCCCGAGGAGTGAACCCTATACCGTTATCTTCGTGGCGCATCTTTGAAGGGGTGTGCACACAAGACCACCCTCTGCATCATAATCATGAGTCTACAAGACTGGGGAGGGCTTCTTTGGCTTTGCCAAGATCCCTACCTTCGCAAAGACATGATGCCAAGAATTGACCAGGGTCACCCCTAGGTTTAGATCCCAACCATGCCATAAGGACTAACCTAATGACCCATCGTGGGCAAGGGGCAGGTGCCTATTCGCCGCCCTCACACCACTGTGGCATCTAAGTAATGACTAACAGTGTACGGGTAGCGCCCCAAAAGGGAAGCCATCATAGAACATTACCTAACCAATATGGAAGCATTCCTATAAGAGATACAAAGTGGAGGAGGAATAACTAAGCTCCACGCCGAGGTGAGGTCTCTTTTCGTTAACGAGGTCCTGGGTGAGGTAATGCCTAAACATTTTGCACACTCTCAGATAAACCCTTACGACAGAACCCCTCTGTTATTCTGTCCTTGCTTGCCAAACACCAAGGAGAGGACCATGGGTCATTCATCCAGGCTCCTTCTTATTGGGCTTATAGCGAGCTCATCACTCCGTTTTCCTCCCAACCATCTAAGCTAAAGAGCTCTTCATCATGACAATCCGTTTCTACAAAGATTTGTGGAAACTTTTTTGGTAATAACCAAGAGTTGTGTTTTACCACGACTAAGGACATGCCACAGAGGAGTGCTTCGAGAAAAAGAGTGAGCGCAACTTAAAAGTAAAGAAAAGCGGCCCTCTATTCCATTAGAGGCCAAGACAAGTACCCTTCAGCCTATCTCCAACAATGGTGTCCCAACACCCAAGGTCATGGGTAATTCTTCAAAACAATATCTCAATCCTCGAAGTCGCGGACGATTCTCCTCAATGGTATTCTAACCCCCAGAGTCATGGATAATTCTCCAAGTCAACGCCCCAATCTCGGTGTCGTGGATAATTCTCCTCAACGGCATTCTGACCCCCTGAGTCACGGATCATTCTCCAGATCAACATCCCGACTCTCTGTGTCGTGGATGATTCTCCTCAATGGCATTTTGACCCCCTAAGTCGTAGATGATTCTCTAGATCAACATCCTGACTCTCGGCATCACTGATGATTCTCCTCAATAGAATTCCAATCTCTTGAGTCACGGATGATTCTCCAGATCAATATCCCGACTTTTAGCGTCACAAATGATTCTTCACAGTAACATTCAGACCCCCTAAGTCAGGGATGATTCTCCAAATCAGCAACGCGACTCTTGGCGTTGTAGATAATTCTTCATAGCAGTATTCCGACCCCCAGAGTCGTGGATGATTCTCTAAATTAACATCCTAACTCTCAGCGTCGCTGATGACTCTCTATAAGCCTCATCTCAATACTCAATATCGAGGGTGACAACCAGACCCTCTCCAGATCCATACCTAGGAAAAGATCAAGGTCATCCACCAAGGGTAAGGCATTGATCGGGTTTAAGGGCCTGTAGTTAAATACCTCTTCCCACCAATCAACTATAAATCTGGCATTCTAAATGGGAAGGTTCTCATGCATGGACTAAATGGAGATAACTTGAAAGGGTTCTTGAGTGAACCTGACTACGGACAACTCTCTGATAAACAACCACAGGGGACCAATCGCTGTGGAGTACCCTTGCGGATCAAGAGGACCAGGCACCCTGGAAAAACTTTCTCCTAAGTCCACGTCACAATTTACTTACAATCAACTTGTGTCCCGAACTAGGAGGGCTAGTGGTCTATGGTCTTGTGTAGAGATAAGAAGTGTTTTCGAAAATATTTCAAAATTTTACAACTCTAAAAATAGTATCAAGCAAAAAATGACTTGAAAAAAACATCGAGTGGAAGTAGTAGACTCCGAAGTACCCTAGCTATGTCGCTCAGAAGCTTCGCACGCTCACGCTTAAAAAAGCAAGAATAAGTAAAAAGGAGTCGATAAAATCCCAAGTACCGAAAAAGTAAGGACCTAGAGCTCAATTCTCACCGCTTGCGTCCTAAGGGACATTTGTACGAGGAGAAGTAACGTCAATCTTGCCCTCCTCAGGGGGGGCCTCGTAAGCATTATCCTCCTCGACATCTCTCTACCTGGCACCTTTGTACTCGGCACTATCCTCTGGCTCTGAGAACTCCATCTCCGTAGGACTGGCCAGGAAATTAGGATACAGGTAGTGGATAGCCATTATGGTGGCCCAGTTCCCTGCCTCCAAAACGTTATTAGCCATCTTCTCCTGGAGCTCCAATTATCTGGGGTCCTTCTTCCACTACTCTATCGCCTCTGGTCAAGTCTTCTCCCTGGCCCCGATCAGCAGAGTCCTACCACTTTTACTCTCGGTCACGATCATGTTAATGAGGAACCTAAGATTCTAGTGGTCAACACAGAGTATGAGGTTCTCGATCTGAATAGCAGGCAGGTCGGCACGGAGACTGACCTCGACCTTTCCATCTTTCTGAATTATGGCTCGGTGAGAATCCAACTCAGCGAAAAGTCCGTTCTCTAGGAAAATTTGATTCACCAGCCTAATGAAAGAAAGTTGGGGGAAGAGAGTGGAAGATCAGAAAGGCATCACTCAGAAAAACGTCTCTCAGAGATCGTCGATCAAAACTCCGCTCTGTGGTCTCCGACTAGAGCTCTCCAACAGCTAAGCTCTCCTCTTTATTCTCCGATAAAAGCTCTGCACGTAATCTAGGTAATGGGTAGTTCAAAAGACAAGCGCGGGGAAGTGTACAAGTAAGTATTGTATCGTTCAGAGGTCAACGGTTATAAAAGCGCCCCTCAAAGACTTTTTTGCTCAAGATTTCGTTAATGGTTTGAGACAAGCCTTTCAGAATTCTGCCCGTTAGGGGCTCACCGCAAATCTCTTCACTCAAGATGGTTTGTTAACGTGTTGAGAAACTTCATTCAGAGTTCTACATGTCAAAGGTTCACTCGAAATCTCTTCGCTTAAGATTGTTTTCTAACAGTTCGAAAAAGTGACATTCAGAATTCCTATGAGGTTACCCATCCTGGAATTGTTGTCGCCCAAGCACGCTTAACTGCAGAGTTCAAAATGTTTCCACCCAAAAATCTATCACCTAGAATTCCCAAGAGGTCACCCATCCTGGAATTGCTACTCCCCAAGCACGCTTAATCGCTTAACCGTGGAGTTCAAAAATCTATTGTCAGGAACTTGACCTTCCCGGAGCTAGGAGCTTGATCTCCTAGGAGGCAGGAGCTTAACCTCTCAACAGTCAGGAGTTTAACCTCCCTAGATCTAATAGCTTAACTTCCAAGAGTCTGCCCTTTGGGAGTTTGACCTCCAAGCATCTGCCTTCCAGAGGATGACCATTTGAAATTCTGCCCATTACAAGAGTCACACAGAAAATTGAGAAAATTCTAGGGTTGCCCTGTTGTGTTGTCTTTGTATAGAGTTGCCCAGAATATTGAGATCACAACCATATATAGGCCTATTCCAAATTATTTATCTAAAAAAATGTTAATCGTTTGAAAAGTGTTTCCAGAGAATTGAGAAAATTTTGGGGTCGCTCTGTCGTGTTGTCTCTGCACAGAGCGCAATTACATAGAGGCCTATTCCAAATTAATCCTCCAGAAAACGTTAACCCTTTGAAAAGTGTTGTCCAGAGAATTGAGAAAACTTCAGGGTCGCCTTACCATGTTGTCCCTAAATAAAGCACAGCCACATAGAAGCTTATTCCAAATTAGTTCTCCAAAAAAAGATAACGGTTCGAAAAGTGTCATTCAGAATTTTGCCCATCAACATGGTCACCCAGAAGACATGTCCGCCTCCCAGGAACTCCACTGACTTGGAGGCTGACGCCACAGGACCCAGGGTCAATTGGCCAAGAGGATTGACCTCTGGTAGGTAGAAAGCTATAGAGAGCTGACCAAGGGTGTGTCTCATGCTGTGAAATCTCTGGGATGCTCATTCCATCCAAAAATTGATATCCCTGATCGTCTTACTTCTCTTGCTGCCCAAGGCTAGGGGGCAATTAAAGAAGTTAATTTCGGGCACCATTGAGTCAGCACCTGGGACCTAGCTACGTGTCCGCCCTCACCGTGACATTGATGCATTCTGGAATACACAGTACCACGTTAGAGCATACACTAACCAAGGCTCCTCCCTAGAATTTATTTTATACCCAGGAAGAAGCAATGTGCCTTGCAGAGACGTTAGTGCCCAAAGTTTTGTGTCGTGCCCTAGATGGCCAACTTTAGGGACTTAGTTGTTTGTCTTAAATGGATCACAATTTAGTTTGTTTCTCCTCCAGAGTTCCACGGATCTCTGCTCTCTTCCACTAGCTCACCTCCACAGGCCTGACAGAGGCCTACGGGTTTCTCCAAATGAGCCCAAAAGCCAGAGCCCATGATTATCTCCTAAATGCCCTGGATTATTAACTAAACATATGATTTCGCCTAATTAACCATGTTTAGGCCTGATTAAGTAAAGTTGATGATCTCCAATGCCTATATATACCAGGGGCTATACAAGTCCAAGGTATGCTTTATTACGTAAATACTTTGAGTTCATTTGTTTACTTAACTTATTTTTGTACCTATTCTCTTTGAGATCTATTTCTCACGCCAGAGGGATTTCGTCGGGATAAATCCCAGCTCGAGTCTTGTGTAGGTATCACTCCTTAGGGAGTAGGACTCTGGACTCGACAGATCAGTCCCCCCAACACCCAATACAGCTCACATGAAGAATTTTCAACCAGCAACTCCAACTCAGCAGAAATACACACCTGTCATCTGACTAGACCATACTCAATGTGTTGACCATTTTGAGACACCAAAAGTTCTAACTCAGGAATGTCTAAGAAACTATAGAAGATTACAGAAGACCTCCTCAACTAGAACAAAATAAGAAAATATCCAGAAGATTTATAATGCGAAGAATGGTAGATAAAGTCTAAGAATTTGACCCGCCCAAGAAAAGTTCTTGAAAGGTCTGGTAGATTTATGAAAGAAGATTGTCTAATATAGACTGGGGGTTTTACCCAAGAAATAACTAATCCGGAAGAACGTTAGGCCAACTTAAAATAAATGTAGGAGAAACCTTGTAATATTAATGATAAACAAGATCAGAAGAAGACAATGAGCCTTTGTTAATATAATATCAAGTAATGGGGAAAGTAGCCGGGATAAGGGTAAAATCAACGAAGACCTCGAGACTGACTCAAAATACCATAATTCTCTAAAAATGTAAAAATCCTGGAAATAGGCGTTAAGAAAAACAATAAAATAAAGACCGGTCTCAGAACGTTTCTAAACACTGAGTGGTCACATGAAAACAGTCGGGTGAATCACTCTCTTTATACAATCCGAGTATTAAGTCGTAGGGGTGTCTCAACACCAAGTGACTTGAGCCAACTAGACTGGGATAATTACTCAAAGCTCGCTACATGGATTATATAGAAAGTATGGCCCCTGCTTGCTGGAGTGAATAAAATAAAAGAGAATTATCTTAGCACTACTAAGGTAGAATAATATTTGTTAGCTGTCATTAACTAACACTTATTTCTCCATCACTTCTATTCTCTCTCATCTGAGTCAGCACAAGAAGGCCCATTCTGTTTACCCCTAGTTCAAGACATAAGAAGTGAAACAGATCCATTAACAAAACCTCGGGTAACTGATAAGTTCAATTCTAATGATTATATCCCCCATAATTAAATGTTAGTTTTGAATGATTTTTAGTGTTTTCGGTTATTAGTTCCAAATTCTATTCGATTTTATTGTGTAGGCCCAGGAAAATGGAGAAAACAGATCAAAACAGTCAAAACCAAGAGGAAGGGACCAGCAATAGCAGGGCTGCAGCGCCAAACAAGACGGCGTTGCAGGGTGGACGTTCCAGAGCTATTTCGCACTGCAGTACCAAACTGATGGCATTGCAGCGGAAGCCTTATCGCCTTTTGGCACTGCAGCGCTAACACAACTGTCACACTCCACGCTAGACACCCATCAACGTGGGGTCGGCGTGACGTCGACACGACCTCACTTTAACATCAAACCCACTAGTAACCGACAAAGTGCATGCAAAATATTCAACTACAAATTCTGACCATATAGAACATCTCTAACTGGGGACACACCCATCCCTGAATTATAATAACAATAAAAGTATAACAATAATGAAACTCTCACAGGTTCTCCTCAGACAGCTCCTCCCAAAATATTTCCATACTATACCAACACCGGACTCTATCTAGTGCCAGTAGGGAACCGACTCCTAGCTGTTGTACCTGCGAGTGTACTGCCTTCTTAGTAAAACATTTTAAAAATAATAATACATTCTAAATATTACCACCATTAAATATGGATCAAACATAAGTATATAAACACCACATAGCTCGTAAAATCTCCAGTATATAAGCAGTGAAAATAAAGCGATATAGATAAGTTCCTTCCAAGTCCATCTAGTATAAAATCATACCAATCACCATAATAAATAATAAATCACTCAAGATAAGTAAAACACCACATCTCAAACACCACTCCACCACAGCACACACTAGCTAGCCATAGTGATCATTTTAACCTCACGATCGGGAGTTACAACGGTACCGTAACATCCGTAGGAATGCCTTCCTACGAAATATCCACACCCATTTTTGGGGAGAAATATAATCCACACCCCTTATGGGGAGAAACATCTACATCCCATGGGAAGAATCCACACCCCTTACAGGGAGAAATATAATCCACACCCCTTTCGGGGAGAACAACTATGACATCGTCAAAATTATCAGTATAGTTAAAAATCCACATCCCTTACGAGAAGAAATACATTTTTTACACCACATCGTCAAAAATTCACACCCCTTATAGGGAGAATATAAACTACCCATATCCAACAAAAATTATTTTTTAATCCTTCTTTTTAGAAACCAACACAATTCCCCGAAAATTCATTTTACCAACTCACCCCAAAAATCTACTTGATCCACATCATTTATGAAATCTTATAGTGTAAGTAAACACATATGTCATCATATATATATATATATATATATATATATATATATATATATATATATATAGTTTGGCAAGAAGACAGTACACTCACCTGATCATCCATTTTCGAAGACTTTAACCGCCTATTTTCTACCAGTACTCCGGTGTCTGTGAACCTAATAGTGACAGGGCCTAAATTAATATTTTATATAAAATAACTAAATCATGCAATGCATGCCCTAGTTTATGATATTTCCTATTCCCTTTTTTTTTTTTTTTTTTATTATTATGAAATATTAATATTTAACTAATATTACTCTGTTACAATTTCCTATATCGAATTTACATTTATTCATGTAAACGGTCTCATTATTTCCTATCACTATTTCAATTTAGAAAATTAAATACATATATTAAAATATTCGAGATTCTACCTTTTCCGAATTTTTCCATTGGCCGTAAGATTGGATTATTAATTTTTGTGGGGGTAGTTTGTGCAAATTTTCCCTTTACCCTTCTTCCTCATTTTTTTTTCTTTTTTTTCTTTTCTTCTTCCCGTTTCTTTTTCTGCTTCTGCGTCTGTTTGCTGCCGGTGCTCCACCGCCTAGGCGAGCCTCCTCCTCTCATCTGATCTGCTCCCAGAAATTTCACCGCTCAAGCGAATGCTCGTCCTCTTTTTGCTTTGTTTTCGGGTCCTGTCGTCTCATCTCTCTCTCTCTCCTCGCCAATGACAACCTTACCCTACTCACCGCCGGCGATCCCACTGATCACAACCCAACGCAACCCCTTGACCACCCTCACCGAAGACAACAGAACAGAACCCCCACACAAACGCTGACCGAACACCGCTGGACAACAGCCTGAACCTCTCTTTCTCTCCGGTTTCTCGCAGCAAAATGGCACAACCTGCCGTCCGCCCCTTTCTCTCTCTCTAACTTTCTACCGCGGGCAATGATCACATACACACTCCCCAACCACTACCAGCAACACATACACACACATACAAACACCCATACCCATATGCACACCACCGAATGAGCCACATTCTATCGGACCATCTCACGCCGCCGTTTGCACCCACATAACCAATTGCAGTTCTCTCTCTCTCTCTCTCTAACCCACCGTCGATGACTAATCAACAGTGACACATACACTGTCACCTCATCCGACCAACGGCAGCCCATACGCACACATCGCCAATCACAACCCATCTCTCTCTCTCCTCTGTTTTTCGACGACGAACGGCTGAATCCACACACATACCCAAAATTTATTGGAACAGAGAATTCACACACACACACACAACAATGAAATGGAACAGAACACACACACAAACGACCACACAAGAGATCCCAGCACCGCCGAACCCTCTCTCTCTTTAAAATTTTGATTTTTCTCTTCTGATAGTGTTTTGATCCCCATATTTTTTTGCATGTATCCTTTTTATATGCATGAATTGAGTGGTAAAAGATGATCTTAGCTTGCCATGTTGCCCACGTCCGATCTCCCTGCTTCAGTTGAATGCTCGGCACACACACAGACATATATATATATATATATATATATATATAATCTTTTAATAAATTGCTCTTTTCTCCCCCAACTTTCTTAAAGTTTTCTTTTGAGTTCCATTTACCATTTATAAGTTTCTTAAATTGCAATTTGATCCCTGATAGTTAAATTTTTATAAATTGAATGACAATTTAGATCCTAAATTTAGAATAATATTTTTAAATTTGCAATTTGACCCCTAATTTTTTATTTTATTTTATTTATTTTTTTATTTTTTGAATTTTTAATTAACACCATTTTTCCATGTATTTTCCCGAATGCTCTAAAATGAAACTATTAATGACATATGTCCTACGATTGAGGTCTTACAACAACAACGTTGCAACGCTGTTAATGTTGTCCTAATTCTTATTAGGGTAGTGCTGCAGTGTAGAATCAGGGCTGCAGCGCTAATCTACGGGTTTGTACTGTTAAAAAGGGATGATTCTTGATGGGAGGAGGGTTGGACAGAAGATGAGAGAGAAAAACTAGATCGGGAAGAAGAAATGGAGCTAGAGTCGAACGTTTAAGCAGAATCTCGATACAAAACAAGATTTGGATTCATCTTCTCCATGTTTATCTTTTTTTTTTTTTTTGTTTATTTATCTCGGTTTGTTTGTAGTAGAACATGTATTCTTCAAATATTGTTGTAGATCTAGAAATGACAATGTGTGACTGAAATTTCTTTGTCTAGGGATTAATATAGTTCACCCGTATTATGTTTGATTGATTTCATGTTTTGCTAATAGGTATCAATTTCTATTCAATTATGTTAATCCGTCTATTGCTTCCAATGTATGTTTGTCTAATTTGTTGGTTGATCTGAGAATACGGGATTTGACAATCGGGAGAGGTAATTACTAGGGCCGAAAAAACACGCCGCTACTTACTCTCTCAAGTATACGAGGTATAAGTTTTAATATAGTGGATCTTGAAGATCGGATATCGTTCCCACAGAGAAGAGTGTGAATAATTGAATTGAATACCGCAATTGATGTAATCTCATGTTATCCTGACGACAAAAGACATGAATTAAAATTAAACTAAGCTAAACTACAATTAGTTAATTAATCCTAACTAAGTTGATTAATTAGGGATTGATTTCATTCACTTAATACACGTTTGATTTCGTTTAGTTAACAATAACGGAGTTTAGGCATCCGACAATCTCGATTCGTAAACTCCTCCGCCACCTCTTCCAAGTGTAAGACGGGGGAATACGCGACTTCATGTCGACGAAGAGGTCCCCCTCAATGTCTTAACAACTCTAGGCCGCGTGATTCTTGACCCAACGTCATCAATTTCACACTAACTAACGCCCTCCCAGGTTGTTAGGTCGTAACGATGTGTTTACCCTAGTCCGAATCCAGGGTTACCTCTCCCGAGTATCAAACCGTAGATTCTCAAATCCAACCCTAATACCATAACAAGCATACTAAGATCGTCATCAAATGATAAAAATAATCGGACTTAAAAGCAATAACCGTTAAAGAAACATATATTAAACCAAACGAGTATTTACACAACTACACCTTTCCCTAACAAATCTTTAATTACACTAACATGTTTTTAGCCAATACAACATTAAATCAAGAGGAGATCATCAATATCAACAATAAACATTAAATACAAAGATAGAAACAAGGGAAGAAAAGTCAAATCTCAAAGTGGAGTAGTCCACTTTCGCCAAAGAACAATCCTCCCGATCTTCATTTTCTCCGTTGATGAACTTCCTCTTCTAGCTCTTCAAGAGTTGGCCAAGAACACCTCCTAAACTAATCTAATCTACTTTCTAAATTACCTAAACCTAACTAAGGTGGAAAGAACTTTCCAAATGTCAACTGGAGCCTTCTCTCACGTCTAAGGGTTCTTGAGGTTTGGTGGAGAAAGGGGTTTTATAGGCAAGGTTTGGAAATATCTTCAAAATATCTTAAAATAGATATTTCTGCGCAGAGTGTCACCGCCTAAGCGGTGGTTCACCGCTTAGGCGATGGCTTAAGTCGGTTAAGTTTCTGTCGGATCTTTGGCTAGGCGGTGGTTTCTCCGCCTAGGCGGTGGCTGCTGGTACAACATTCTGATCTTTTCTCGCCTAGGCGGTGGTTTTCTTACCTAGGTGGTGGTTCGTCCCTTCAGCATTCCAACATTCTGCCTCTTTTCCGCCTAGGCGGTGGAACTTCCACCTAGGCGGTGGTCTTCGTTCACCGAAACCCTGTTTTTCACATTTTGTTCACCGTTTCTCCACTGTTTTCACTTGTTTATCGCCCTTTAACGTCCCTTCACCTGTTTTACACTAAAACAAACTAAAACGCAATTAAATATAACTAAAACACTTGAAAACTAACAAATTCAGTTTAGAAATAGATAGGTTTTTCACACCTATCAGCAATCCCGAATTCAAACTTAGATTAAACATAACACAAGCTTTAATAGATCGGGAGATTTTTAGAACTTGTGCAATCCATAAGATCGGGACGTAAAGAATGTAATCACCTAGATACTAGATAGGGATATTGGTTTTGAAATGATTACGTATTCTCCTACACGACACTCGGGAGAGGTAGTGAGAGAGTATGATGGATCTTGATTATTGAATAGGTTGATAACTATTACCATGAATTAGAATAAATCAAGCAAACGTACGAGTGAACGAAGTTAATCCCTCCATAATTTTTTCTCATTGAGACTGTTTAAATTCGTTTAATTAGTTTGTTTTAATTTTTCAAACACCATTCAAATTCTCGATCGTTTAGATAAAATTGAGTTATTCTAATAGTGGTACTTAGATTATTCTAACTGTAATCCCAGTGGACGATACTTGATCTTCAGATCACTTATTACTTGTTCAACTTCGTACACTTGCAAGTATACATAAGCATATAATTTATAACAACAGTAACATATAGGGCCTAGGTAATCTCGATAACAATTTTAGAAAATATCAATATCAGAACTTGGTAGGATTGAAACTGGACAACCCTGTTAACTAATAACTATGGATATTTGGTCCAAATTACTATTGAACTTATCTTCGTCATGATTTAGTTTAATCCGATGTAAAAAATTGCGACAATCATTAAGATGATTGAATTTTTGAATATTATTACCTAAGTATACTCTAGTCAAAATAATCTTATATAAACGTTAATAGGGAAATATGCATGGCACGTATGGGTATAATACTTAAAACACTAGAAATAAACTTCGAAAAATATGAGAAAGAAAGAGAAGAAGTCTTGCTAAATAAGCCATTCATTCAAACCCTTCACCAAAACGCATCCAAAGTTATTCAAAGCCTAAGCCAAATCAACAGTGATCCCTATTCTGAGCCAAATGTTCCTATTCTGGGAAATCCAGATCTCAACCAAGAGAGACCTGAAATAATCCGTTATTCCTGTCCGAACCATCCCATCTTGCCACCAAAACCCAGAGAATGTTTGAAGAAAAATCCTGATCAGATTCCAGTTACAATGCAAGAAAGAGCAAAGTAGCGAGAAGCCTCTTAGGAGCATAGTCAATTGTCCACATCAAGAGAGACATGGAAGTAACTAGGGGAGATGGCTAATAGTAAAAGGGTACCTAGCACAAACATTATAGGAAACGTTCTAGGAGAAGACTGCCATCTCTAAATAGATTATGCATTCTCTAGGAAAACATTCTAGAATTGGGCATCATAAAAATCATAAAATACCAGGATACGTAAAACCTTTATAGGTTGGATCGTCCCCTTAAAAATATTCCTCCATCCCCAGTATACTGTGCTTTGACTTGTCCTCGGTAGATCACCAAGGTACTCGGTAAACCTAAGTAGGTCTAGTCGAAGTCAGAAAGATGTTCGTATTATGACATTCTCTCAGTCCTGTATTAGGGTGCATCTCTATAGAAGTCCTTGACTTCCTTGAGAATTCAATCATTTTTGTTAGGTAGACAACAAAAGATACATGTGCTTGAACTACGCGTTGACCTGGTCCTTAATAGATTTCCAAGGTACGTAGGAAGCTCTCGTGGGTACAGTCAATAATCTAAGATAGTAGAGTGTATGTAGATAACCCAGGTAGGTTGGTCATCTGGAGATCATCATCCAAAAACAAAATATCAATATACATAAATAACTGATAGGTGTGATCTACCTACATATTTCCAAATCGGTTTTGTTAGTTTTAGAGTATTTTTATAGTTATTTTTATTACGTTTTAATTAGTTTTTATTCTTTTTGTATAAATCAGGTGTGTGGGGCAAAAACATAGGGAACTGGAGTGAAAACGATGAAATAGAACCAAGAATAGTCGAAGAACGGTGGGAAAATGAGCAAGGCGGTAATATTCTGAAAAAAGCGCACCACCGCGGCGTCCAGACCTCCACTGAGGCGGTGAAAATGCAGAGAATGACCTAATCTACTAGAAACTCACCTCCTAGGTGGTGATATTCATTGCCTAGGTGGTGAAACTGCCTAGGCGGTGACCTCTGCACAGACCTAAGTTATTTTTTAGATATTTTGCCTATAAATATCCACTTCTCTCTTCTCCTATTTCACCTTCCGGCCATTAGAGCCCTTTTAGGTCTTAGTATAGGATAGTAGAGGAGTTTTAGAGAGAGATCTCACATCCCGAAGTGGAGAAAGACGGCGGAGCAATCGTTAAACGGTTCTTAGCAACAAATCTTCAGACAAGGCTAAGTTCTTCGATTTCTTCCCTTATTTCTTTAACTTAGGATTTTGTGAGCATGTTTAGATCATTATTATTTGTAAATGCGGCTATGGCCATATGTTAAACATGGATTGTATAGGGATTAACAATATAATTTATAAATATATGATTCGTGTGATTTCGGTGTTGCGTTTATGTTTGTTCTTCGTAGTTTAATTGTGTGTATCGTATTGTTATGTTTATTATGATTAGATAGATATATCAAGAGTACGGGGTTTGACAAACCTCGAATTCAGATTAAAGTAAACATAACGCCAATCGATGACGTTAGGGCGAGACTCACATGATCTAGGGTCGTTAAGACGTTGATGGGGACTTCTTCGTTGACTCAAAATCATGTATTCCCCTGTATTACACTCAAGAGAGGTGGCGGTGGAGTTTTAAAACTGAGATTGTCGATAGGGTAAACACAACGCGACGATCCAATGACCCGGTTGGGAATTGGATTGTATGCAATCAATAACGTTGGGGCGAGACTTACGTGACCTAGGGTCGTTAAGACATTGAGGGGGACTTCTTAGTTGACTCAAAGTCATGTATTCTCTCGTCTTACACTCAGGAGAGGTGGCGGTGGAGTTTTAGAACTAAGATTGTCAAATAGGTCGAACACTATAAACGTAAATCAATCGAGATCGAACACGTATTTGTAAACTAAGTTAATCCCTAGGCAATTCTTTCCCCTAAAACATCTCATTATATTAGTATAGATAATTTATTTAATTGGTTTAGTATTAATTAATTAAATACATTAGCTTTTAGCCTAGATAAAGTTAGGTCATGATAAACACGGTACTCGATAATAACGAACACCAATCCCTATGGATACGATACCCGATCTTTTAGGATCATACTATAATAAAACTTTGACCTCGTACACTTGCGAGTAGTCAATACGCGAGCGCGTAACAAACGCTCCGCCTTACAATAACCCAACATAGTTTCTAGACTGAATCAAGTATTACAATTACACGCTCAGTTTAGGATATAGAGACAACCCATGGGGGCTCTGTCGTGTCCTTTAAATGCTCAAGAAATAGTCATGCACCCCACCTAGAGCTGGGGCACATTATATCCAATTTCTCTATTTAGAATCTGTGATAGGACTTACCCCAACTAGAGCTAGGGCCCATTATATTCGGTTTCTCCATTGAGATTTTGTGATAAAAGTCGCCCCAGCTAGAGTTGGAGAGCATTATATCAGATTTTCTCCATAGAGAGTTTCTTGATATAAGACTGGCACCAATTATAATTGATTCAAAGCTGAAATATATAATCCCTAAAAATGAATAAACGTCATCAAGCCCCAGTCTATGACTTGGGCACATTTTTTCCAAGGTTAAACTTTCCCCAGAAAGTTTTCTAGTCCTCGTTATGCAGTCCCATATGGGATCTGGCCAAGAAACTCTACTAAGTGTCGAGTTTCCTTAAGAGTTTCTCCGGTGAGAATTCTCTTAGTCATTTTCAATCATGTATTGATATGATGACCCAGGAAACGATTTCTCTAGCCAAGTACCTTTCCCCCCAAAATACTGATCTACAATCAACAAATCAATTAAATCCATCAAAGCAACCAATCCCTATCTTTGGTGATGGATGCCTATCTTTGGTGATAGAGATGAATGTATATCTTTAATGATAGAAAGAAATGTCCATATTTAGTGATGGATGCCTATCTTTGGTGATAGAGAATAATGTCTATCTTTGGTAATGGATGCCTGTCTTTTGTGATAGAAAAAAATACCTATCTTTGATGATAGAGAGAAAATGCCTATCTTTAGTGATAGAGAGAAATACTTATCTTTGGTGATAGAGAAAAATTCCTATCTTTAGTGATAGAAAGAAGTGTCTATCGTTGGTGATAGAGAGAAAGGCCTATCTTTGGTGGAAGAAAGAAGTGTTTATCTTTGGTGATAGAGAGAAATCCCTATCTTTGGTGATAGAAAGAGGTGTTTATCTTTAGTGATAGAGAGAAATACCTATCTTTGGTAATAGAGAGAAAATACCTATCTTTGGTAATAAAGAGAAATATCTATCTTTGGTGATAGAGAGAAATACCTATCTTTATTGATAGAAAGAAGTGCCTATCTTTCGTAATAAAGAGAAATGTCTATCTTCGGTGATAGAGAGAAATACCTATCTTCGGTGGTAGACGAAATGCCTATCTTTAGTAATAAAAGAAAAATGACTATCTCTAGTGATAGAAGAGAAATATACTGATGGCCCAAGAATTACCTAGGGGTTGAATTGGGTATGGTAAATTTTTCTTAATCGTTTCTACTCAAGTTTAACTTATGATAATGTGATAGTATAAAGTGCACAGTGGATATTAAACCAAACAAACAATCACAAACACAAATATAAACTAAAAACTAAAGAGTAGAGTTAGAGAGATTGACACTTGTATTTATAGTACTTCGGCAAAAACCCTTTGCCTAGTCTACTCTCCCGAGCTCCTTCGGATATTTCACTATTTTTTATCTTCTTTCGGTGAAGATCAAACCTTCTATAGTCGCTGCTTTAGAAGTTCTTAGCTTAGGACTTTATAATCTAGAGTGAATATATTCCACTCACAAATCTCTCATCTTGAGAAAAACCCTTACTCAATATTTACAATCAAAATCTCACCATCTTACAAAAATGGAACTTCAATACTCACAAGATAAAGAACTCAAGAATCTAAGTGTGTGAAGATATAATACAACAATCACTCAAGAAGAATATGAATCAATAAATAATGATGGTGAGGTTACACAGAATTTTGCTTGGAAGTTTGGTAGTATAACCTTTTAAAGCACATGTGTGAGATAAGTAATTGGTGTCTTGATTAGTTATCTTTCTTCCAGCAATATGGCCATATTATATACAGCTTAAAGAGTATAGGGAGGTCACAATAATAAGTGTAGATCTCAATATGACCATTGCATTGTTATCCTTGAAGAGTCAAGACATGGGCTCATTCCCACTCAAAATTTTCTATAGATTTGTCAAATATCCAACATCATAAATGATAGATGTATCCTATTAAATTTATATG
The DNA here is from genome assembly GCA_016647705.1 of Eucommia ulmoides. Taxonomy (NCBI): domain Eukaryota; kingdom Viridiplantae; phylum Streptophyta; class Magnoliopsida; order Garryales; family Eucommiaceae; genus Eucommia; species Eucommia ulmoides. The sequence continues at coordinate 25,178,867 of CM028341.1, forward strand.
ACCCATTATCCATTTTTTCATGATAGTAGTGGAAAATACAACCATGTATTCAGATTTTCAAAATATGTATAGTGGAGTATGGTGTAGATCATTATTGCATATGACAAGTTGTTAGACAAATCTTGATAGAAGTCTTCAAAGGTAGGTGATGATCATTTAAAGCATGGATCCTTCATTTTTAAAGTTTATCAAGACAATAATGAGTATCGTTTGCATGGGATAAATTATGGTAGTCCACAACTAGCCAACCGTACCATAAAGTAGGTATTCGTTTAATACTCCATCCACTTGCACATGTTGGTCATGTTTATGTATCTTATGTGTATAATATTAGGACCACAAATTTATACCTCAAATACATGATGTATAATGAAATTTATACATGAATACAATATTCTTCATCATTTAGAAAGATTCCAAACAAGTTCCAACACTTAACCACATTTTATAAGAAAAACAAAATTTTTAGAGTACTTCAATCAATTTATCAATTAAACATGGATATAATGTTGAAAATATCAATTTATCATGTATATATCATGTATAAATATTAACCTAACATATCATAACATGAATTTAACATTCTAAATAAGATTTGATATGTAAAACCAATTTTTAGTTCATGCAAGAAATTGTTAAATTTGTTCTTAAATCTTTGAAATAGTTTTGATCAAATTGATTTAATCCAATGATGATTTGATCAAATTCAATGATTTTTATAATATAAAACACCTTAAATAGTGTGTAGGAATATTCAAATCATATCAAGAACAAACTACGATCAATCCAAAAAATAGAGCGAAAATAGGGCAGGAGAAACAAAGGCTACTAATGTTCTAACCAATGACTACTATTTTATAGGACGAACATATCCAAATTATTCCTAATATGAACATAAATAAAGGCTGATGAGTTAGGGTTCCATATCAAAAAGAATCATCTCTTGTTTACACCAAATGAGTGAGATATGAACAAATGAATGAGCAAAGGTCTAAATAGATTTTTTTGCAAAAACCAACTACTAACTTTTGCCAAAACGTTGAATTTTGAATAGCCAAACAACTTGCATCGACTTGAAACTTATATGGTTTTAAATATATTTGAATTAACTTTTTGACCATATAAGATTCAACATATTTGGACAAGTAATAAAAGAGATATGACCAATTTACTACCAAAGGGTAATTCTGATTTTTTTAGACAGCTTGTAGACTACTACAGTGATTTTGCCACAATTCTGTTTTTCTTCGCCCATTTTTGGTTTGGTGATGTCTATAATCATTTTTCATCCAAACACATTTTAAACATTGTTTCAATAATATTCAAGGTGTTTTGATGATCCAAATACGCAATGTACCTTATAATCATGATAAGAACGTATTTTTCCAATTTTGCATATTTATGATCAAACGGTGATTTTTCCAATTTTACATGTAACAAGCAAACACATAATTCACATTGTTATATTTAGGCATATTGGACATTTTAGAAATAAAACATCACAAATGTATGCACCCTCGATGTGTGTATGCGTCCTATAGAGTTTCGAGTTCAATATCTTGGGTAATGTTGTCGAAATGAAAAATTACATTATTTAAATCATACTTTTCAACTTGAATTCATATTCATGATGTATTTCCATAATTCATGGATGATCTATACTTAAAAACATTGTTAGTTCATTTAAAACGTCAAATGAAGTATTATCGTCAAAATCACAATTTCCAACGATCCTATGATTGAAACCGCTTTGGCTAACAATCTCTCCCTTTTTTATGATGACAACTCATTTGATGTTTTAAGAATAATAATCATTTTACTAGCTCCCCCCGAGAATGCGATCGGTTTAAAAAGATTTATCTAAGAAAACTCATTTTTCGTTCTCTTAGGCAAGTAAAATTCTTATAATTCTCATAGCAATAAAACTATACAATTAAGATCATATGAATCACACAAACATAAATAACACACCACATAACATAGATTGTCTTACAATATTCAAAACACAAGCATAATGAAAACATAAACATCAAATCTAGGTCTTTCTCCCCTTTTGTCACATCAAAAACTAGAGTTAGACTTAGTTTTGAGGAGTTGGTGGTGTAAAGTGCATGTAAAAGTGATGCGTCAATTGCGCGAATGATCCTATGACCGTTTGAAGCCGCTCGTCTATACTATGTTCTTGAGTGTCAAAATAATCCGTAAACTAAATTTATGATAAATTTTTAGTTTATATATGAATTTATCAACCCAATATCACTTAGGATTAAACACTATCACATGTAACCAAATTCCATTATTGCCTTAAGGATTCAAGTTACCAAAATTGAATTTTTGATCACTTGGAAAACAACGGTTTTGAAATTATTTTTCTGAAATCATTTTGAAATATCATATATGATAATACATTTGTAAAGATCATTTTGAATACCAAACATCAAAATGTACGTCAAATTTGGCTTACAAAATATTTTTTGCAATTATGAATAACTATATTATATATAAGCTCGGTTTAAAAAAAAAAATCATTTCAAAATATCCTTTTGTCTAGCCATACCTCAACCACATAAGATTTTTGAAAATTGTTCTTCTGCTAGAGGCTTAGTAAAGATATCAGTTAGTTGATTATTAGTGTCAATGAATTCTAACGTGATATTGCCTTTTTTTAATATGGTTACGAATAAAAAGATGTCCAATTTTAATGTGCTTTGTTCGTGAATATTGAGTAGGATTCTTACTCAAACATATGGCGCTAGTGTTATCACATAGGATCGGAACACAACCAACATCAATACCGAAATATCCTAATTATTGCTTCATGTAAAGAACTTGTGCACAAAAATTTCAAGCCGTGATATATTCGGCTTTGACAGTGGATAATGCAACTAAATTTTGTTTTTTGCTTTACCAAGAAACCAACGCGTGTCCTAGAAAATAACAAGTGCCACTAGTGCTTTTATGCTCGACTTTGCAATCGGCAAAATTCGCGTCAGAATAACTAAGCATATCAATACATTTATTCGTAGGATACCATAATCCTAAATCACATGTACCAAGCAATTATCGAAAAATACGTTTAACGACGGTTGAATGCGATTCCTTAGGACATGATTGAAAATGAGCACATAAGCACACATTAAACACGATATCAAAACTATTTGTCATAAGATGAAGAAGACTACCAATAATACCTCAGTATTCATTCTCATTTATCTTTTTACCATTTTCATCGGAATCTAACCTGGTCGAAGTACTCATTAGTGTATTGTATGCCTTTGAGTTTTCCATGTAGTATTTTTTTGATTAAGTCATTGGTATATTTTGTTTGATTGATAAATATTCTATCTTTTGTTTTCTTAATTTGTAGCCCAAGGAACAAAGTTAATTATCCCATCATACTCATCTTGAATTCTTCCTGCATAAGCTTAGGAAATTCTTGGCACAAGATCTCATTAGTAGCACCGAAAATAATATTGTCAACATAGATTTGCACTAATAAAATGTTATTTTCAGATTCTTTAATAAATAAGGTTATATCGCTTAAACCACGTTTGAAACCTTTTTTAGGAGAAATCTACTTAACCTCTCATACCAAGCTCTCGGTGCTTGTTTGAGACCATAAAGTGTTTTGGTTAATTTGAAAACATGATTTAAAAAAATTTCATCTTCAAAACCGGGAGGTCGTTCAACATAAACTTCTTTGGATATAAAACCATTTAAAAATTTACTTTTAACATCCATTTGAAATCATTAGCACAAGTGAAAGCAAGTAACATACGTATAGCTTCTAGTCTAACTACCGGAGCATATGTTTCATCATAATCTATTCCTTATTCTTGATTAAATCCTTATGCTACCAATCTTGCTTTATTTCTAACAACAACACCCGACTCATCCTTTTTATTTCGAAAAACCCATTTTGTTCCAATTATGGGATGGTTGTTAGGTCTTGGTACTAGTGTCCAAACTTTATTTCTCTCAAATTGATTTAACTCTTCTTGCATCTCTAGGATCCAAGATTCATCGTCAACAGCTTCATTTATATTTTTAGGCTCAATTTGAGATAAGAAAGGAAAATTGTTAGCAAAGTTTCTTAAAGAAGATCTAGTACTTACACCGCGTTCAATGTCACCAATGATTTGGTCAGTAGGATGAATGTTAATATTTTTTTAAGCCTTTGGTAAATTGTTCTTAGATGGTTGTACTTCCATTGAATCATCATCAACGGGCCTCAAATCAGCATTTTCAACTTGCTCCGTTGATTTTTCCACCAAATCTAGATTTTCTTCATCTAAATCCTTACTTGATGAAAATGGGTTAGATTCCTCAAAAACAACATGCATTGATTCTTCAACTACAAGTGTACGTTTATTATATACTTTATAAACTTTGTTATTAGTTGAATAACCAATAAAAATACCTTCACCGGATTTAGCATCAAATTTTGAAAGATTTTGTTTATCATTTAAAATAAAACATTTGCAATTAAAAACCATGAAATAAAATATAATGGAGGTTTTACCATTCCATTGCTTATATAGAGTTTTATTCAAACCTCGACGGATTGAAACACGGTTTAATACATAACAAGCCGTACTTATGGCTTCTGCCCAAACATATTGCGATGAAAAATGTTCGTTTAGCATAGTCCGAACCATTTCTTGTAAAGAGCGATTTTTTCTCTCTACAAAGTCGTTTTGTTGACGTGTTCCAAGGGCTAAAAAATTATGTCCGTAACCTTGTTCCTCACAGAATTTTTCAATCTCATCAGTTCAGAATTCTCTTCCTCTATTTCTTTAGATATTGTTAATGCAAGTATCTTTCTCATTTTCAACACATTTGCAAAACTTAACAAACACGTAAGCAACTTCACTTTTCTTAGCAAGAAACAGAACCCATGTATATCTAGAGTAATCATCAACAATAACAAATGCATAATACTTGCCACCTAAACTAGCAACAGGATTTTGACCAAATAAGTGTAGAAGCAAATGTTCTAATGGTTTAGTAGTAGAAATAAACTTTTTCTTCTTAAATGAACTTTTGACTTGTTTACCAAGTTGATATGCATCACGTGTATTATCTTTAACAAATTTAAAATTTGGTAAACCACGTACAAGATTATTCTTAGATAATTTCGAAATAAGTTCCATGCTAACATATCCTAACCGTTTATTCCATAACCAACTATTTTCGGTAAATGCATTAAAGCATGAAACATTTTGAGAAGATAAGTCATCAAAAGAACATGTGTAAACATTTTCAAAACATTATACAATGAATAAAACTTTGTGATCATCATTTTCTTTGACGACATATTGATTTTCGAAGAATACTACTTTAAACCCTTTATCACATAATTGACTTATGCTTAAGAGATTATATTTTAAACTTTCAACAAGTAAAACATTTTTAATGATAAATTCATCTTACCAACACTACCAATACCAATTATTTTACCCATAGATTTATCTCCGAACGTCACATGTCCGTCATCTTTAGGTGTCAAAGATGTGAATTTATCTTTATCACCCATGATGTTCCATGAGCAACCACTATCTAGGAGCTATTTGTCCTTACTTATATTTGCTTTAAAACTAACCTACAAGAATCACCTTAAATAATTCCTAAACAATATCCATTTTACTTGGGTCCGAAAAGGTTAGATTTCCTTTGGTACCCAATTTTTTCTTACCTAGACATTAGCATTTTTTAGTTTTCTTTCATTGCAAAGATCAATAGTGTGACCAAGTTTGTTACAATAAAAATATTTTATAAACTTTTTGGTGTTTGAGGAAATTTTCTAAAATTTATTTTGTTTCTTATGTTGATTTAAACCCCAATCGGCTTTGCCGAGAACACCATTTTGACTAGCCAAAAGAAGTTTTGAAATTATTTTCACCTTTAGTAAACTTGTGAACTATTTTGGTTATATCATCAACTTAATTTTTTAAAGAAGCATTTTTTTTTTCAAGATATTATTTCTTTAAAGAATTATTTTCTCTTTTTAAAGAAATATTTTCAAATTTCAATTTTTTCAAATCATTTGAAAGAGTATTTATTATTTTGGTAAGAGTAATCATTTTTGAAAAATAATTTTTAAGATCTTCTTTTAAGTATTTATAAGCATAAAGTAACTCATCATATTCATCAATTGAACAAGTTTCGAAAATAGGAGTTACCTCATCTTCTTTTGCCATGAGTTCAAGTACGTTGGCTTCTCTACCACTACTTTCACTTTTCGAGCTACTTGAATCGGTATCATCCCAAGTGGTCTTGAAAACTTTCTTCTTGATCTTACAATAATATTTCTTTGGCTTTCTACAATCCTCCTTGAGTTGAGGACAATTGGTTTTAAAGTGACCAAGGTTGTGACATTTTTTAGCATTCAACTTTCCTTGTGTCGATTTTATTGAATCTTTTTTTTTTTTTTAAGATTCTTCGATTGAGCCAATCCATTCTTTTCACCAAGAGAGCCATTTTGTTCTCATCATTACTTTTGATACTTCCATCATCATTATTATCTTGAATAGATTTTAAAGTTATTCCCTTCTTTCAGTTCATTCTACTTGCTTTTTCAAAACTTTTGAGTGAAGGCTCGTGTGTGGTCAAATTACCAATGAGTTCATTAATGGTGTACTTGTTTAGAACTTTGGATTTCGAGATGGCCGTCACCTTTGGTTTTACGCCTTGGGAAGAGCTTAAAGGATCTTTCGTTCTCAATCTGGCATTGAGTATGGCTTTTCGAGTGAATTCAATCTATTACAAAAATATTTGTAAAATGAGTATACATCTCCATGATAGATTCTCCATCCTTCATCTTGAAGAGTTCGTGTTGGTAGACGAGTATGTTGATCTTGGATTCCTTGACTTGATTTGTACCCTCATGAGTAATCATAAGAGTATCTCAAATCTCCTTAGTCGATGAGCATCTGAAAATCCTATTATATTCATAAACATCTAAATCACAATAAAGAAAGTTAATAACTTGGGAAATTACAAAAATTAATTTGGTGTCCCTATCATCAAATTTCGATTCTGTCTTAAGAGTTGTGCATCCATCAAGATTAGTTTTGATAGGAAGATGTGGACCATTTTTAATGACCTTCCAAGCTTCATAATTTGTAGCTTGTAAAAATATCGTCATTCTAGCCTTCCAAAACACATAATTGTTACCATTAAACAACAGAGGTCTATGCATGGATTGACCTTCGGGAATGGTAGTTGCAATGAAATTTGTCATGATTGATTTGCTAGAATTCTAAGCCAATTAAGAAAGTGTAGCTCTGATGCCAATTGATAACCGAAGAAATACCCAAGATGGGGCATAAATTGGGTATGACAAATTTTCGTTAATCGTTTCTGCTCAATTTTAACTTGTGATAATGTGATAGTGTAAACTGCACAACGGATATTCAACCAAACAAACAATCACACACAGAAATATAAACTGAAAACTAAATAGTAGAGTTAGAGAGATTGACACTAGTATTTATAGTAGTTCGGCAAAAACCCTTTACCTAGTCCACTCCCCACGCTCCTTTAGAGATTTCACTATCTTTGATCTTCTTTTGGGTGAAGATTAAACCTACTATAGTCACCGCTTGAGAAGTTCGTATCTCAAGACTTTGCAATCTAAAGTGAATATATTCCACTCACAAATCTCTCATCTTGAGAAAAATCCTTACTCAAGATTTACAATCAAAATCTCATCGCATCACAAAATGGAGTTTCGACACTCACAAGATAAAGAACTCAAGAATCTATGTGTGCGAAGCTGTAATAAACAATCACTCAAGAAGAATATGAATCAAGAAAGAATGATGATGATGTTACATAGAATTTTGCTTGGAAGCTTGGTAATATAACCTTTTGAAGCACATGTGTGTGATAAGCAATTGGTGTCTTGGTTAATTGTCTTGCTTCCAGTAATATTGTAACAGCCCGGGTTCCCAGGACCGTTACTACGGTTTCTCTTATAGAGAATTCTACCCAAATAGTTCATCATTTATAAATAAATTACTATTATTATTATTTTCGCCGAACGACCAATATTTTATTTTTATAAATCCAATAAAATTTATCAACATGGGCGATACTTTTAATTTATATTTCACAAATCCGACAGATTAATAAATATAATGATTGCAACTTTAAATATAAATTCCACTACAATTTTATTCATCGACGACGATAATTTTACTAAATAATCCATATTTTAATTAATAGAAATCTGATAAATTTTACAATGCGACGGTGTTAATTATAATAGTTGATTTCATCAATTATAATAGTAAATAATAATTAAAATTTTAATAAATAGAAATTCTACTCCCAGCGCTGATTCGTCCTCACCTGCTCTGTAATCAAAACTGTTCTGAATCTTATGCCGACCATGAGATGAGTTTTTGGTTTTTATTTGGGTTGTTTGTGTATTTTTTTTTTTCCCTTTTCTTCTTCTTCTTTTTTTTTTTTTTTTTTTTTTTTTTTTTTTTTTTTTTTTTTTTTTTACTTCTTCTTTCGTTTTCCTTTTCTATTTATGTTTTGATGTCTCACCGCCGCTGACGTTCTCTCACTCACTAACTCTCACTCTTACTCCAACGATTACTGCACCCACACCGCCAGCACTGAACATCGCATACACACACCGACGATCCACACACACACATTGTCAATGAACGGACAACACACACCTACCCACGAAATCGATGACACCCACACACTTACCGGCCGACGACACCCACTCCACCAACGACACATCCACAGGACGATTAATAAACACACGGGGTATAATCAACTATACACATACACACATACCGCAGCACATACACCGCCGAAAAAATCAAGAAACACACACACACGACGACGTTGACAGTACCCCACCGGCCGAACCTCTCTCTCTCCTCACCAACTTCAGCGACCTCACCCCACGACGCAACACATACAGTCGACGATGAGCAGGCACCACCGAAGAATAACTACCGATGACGACACGATCAACTGACCGCTCACCATACCGTCGGATGAACGACAACACCGCACACCCACCACTACTGACAATCAACAACCCACACACATGCTTGCAGCTCTCTCACACACACACATCCACGCCGCACACACTGTCGTTAGGACCTCCCACACCCCGTCAACCAACAACGATGATCACACGCACACAATAACGCACACACACATCCCCACACGAATGTCGATCACACTGCCAAACCGACTCCTCTCTCTCTCTCTCTCCCTTTTTGGTTTTTTTCTTTTTAGATTGTTGATCACAACATGTGCATGGATGTATAGATATATGTGTGCATAAATCGGCCACTTGTCCACCCTCTCTTTAATATATATATATATATATATACACACACGTTTTCCTTAGTTGAGAAGGAAAGATTAAAAAAATTTATTTAAAAATTACACTAACCCCCCCTCAATTTTCTTTAAGTTATTAGTTAAAACTGAAATCTAAAATTAATATTTTGAAACTTGAAAATTGACCCCTAAAATTTTAAATTCAATAATAAATGACACAATCTCCCCCTTATTTTCTAAATGTTCCGAAATGCAGCTTAAATTGTGCGTATACAAAAATTAGGGCCTTACAAATATAGCCTCCTTATATACGGCCATTATGGATTTTGTCATGATATTAGTGAAAAAATACATCCATGTATTTAGATTTTCAAAATATGTATAGTGGAGTATGGTGTAGATCATTATTGCATAAGACAAGTTGTTAAACAAATCTTGGTAGAGGACTTCAAAGGTAGGTGATGATCATTTAAAGCATGGCTCCTCCATTTTGAAAGTTAATCAAGATAATAATGAGTATGGTTGTCATGGGACAAAGTATGGTAGTTGATAGGTGTAAAGTACCTATCTACTTCTAAACCGAGTTTGGTAGTTTTTGAGTAAACTAGTAATATTTAATTGCGTTTTTGTAGTTTTTTGTAATTCAGGAGTAGGGACGCAAACAATCGACAAATGAGCGAAAACGGTGGGAAAATGGTGAAGAAATGATGAAGAAACAGCCACGGCGCAAGGCCACTGCCGCTGCAATAAAATATCTGTGAGCTAACCGACTTACCCACTGCTGCGGCCGTGGGCTCTGCACAGCAAAATAGATATTTTCAGATATTTTGAAGCCTTGCACCTACAAATACCCATTCTCCCACTTCCCTTGAAAAGGCTAGACACTCTTGGACGCCCCTTACCTTAGGAGGTGATCCTTGTCCATTTTTGAAGAGCTCAAAGACGAGATTCATCATCCAGAGAAGAGGAAACACTAGCGGATCGATCTTCGGCGAAAGTGGAGACCACTCCACTTTAAGATTTGATCTTTCTCTCTTTGTTTCTCTCTTTGTAACTTAATGTTTTGTTGTAAATGATGATGAATACCTCTTAGTTTAATGTTTCAATAGCCAAGATCATGTTAGATTAGATAAATATTAGCTAGGGATAGATGTAGTTGTGTAAATACTAGTTTGATGAAATATATGTTTCTTAGTTGTGTAAATACTAGTTTGATGAAATATATGTTTCTTTAACGGTTGTTTGCTTTTAAATCCGATTGTGTTTATCATTTATGACAATCTTAGTATGCTTGTTAAGGTATTAGGGTTGGATTTGAGAATATAGGGTTTGACACTTGGAAGAGGTAACCCTGAATTCGGACTAGGGTAAACACATCGTTACGATCTAACGACCCGGGAGGGTGTTAGTGAGTGTGCAATCGATGATGTTGGGGCAAGACTCACATGACCTAGCATCGTTAAGACATTGAGGGGGACCTATTCGTTGACACGAAGTCACGTATTCACTCATCTTACACTCGGGAGAGGTGGCGAGTGAGTTTACGAACCGAGATTGTCAGATACCTAAACTCCATTATTGTTAACTAAATGAAATCAAACATGTATTAAGTGAACGAAATCAATCCCTAGGTAATAAACTTAGTTAGGATTAACCCACTAATTGTAGTTTAGTTTAGTTTTAATTAGTTTAATTTAAAAACATTTATTAAACCATCTGGATAATATGAGACTATACAAATTGCGGTCCCTATGGGAACGATATCCGATCTTAAAGATCTACTATATTAAAACTAGACCTCATGCACTTGCGAGTAGTCAATACACGAGTGCGTAACAAACGCATCATCGTACAGTAGTTCATAACTAGCCAACCCTACCATAAAGTAGGTATGCATTTAATACTCCATCCACTTGCACATGCTGGTTAAGTTCATGTATATCATGAGTATAATATTAGAATCATGAATTTATACATAAAATACATGATTCATAATGATGTTTATATATGAATACAACATTATTGATCATTTACAAAGATTCCAAAAAAGTTCCAACACTTATCCATATTTTGCATAAAAAAATAGAATTTTCAGAGTAGTTTAGCCAATTTGTCAATTAAACATGGATATAAAGTTTAACATATCAATTTATAAAGTATATATCATGTATACACATTCAAATAACATATAATAACATGAATTGAACATTCCGAACAAGATTTGATACGTAAAACCAATTTTTAGTTTATGCAAGAAAATTGTCAAATTTGTTCTTAAACCTTTGAAATAGTTTTGATCAAATCGATTTAATCCAATGATGATTTAATCAAATCGAATGATGTTAAAATATAAAACACCTTAAATAAGGTATAGGAACATTAAAAACATATCAATAACGAACTACAATCAATCCAAAAAACAGAGCAAAAACAAGGCAGAAGAGAGCAAGGATACTGACTTTTTAACAAATGGCTATTGTTTTATCGGAAGAACATATCCAAATTATTTATAATAGGAATATAATTAAAGGGTATTAATTTAGGGTTCTATATCAAAAATAATCATCTCATTTGAACTCCAAATCAGTAAGATGTGATTAAATGAGTGAGCAGAGGGCCAAACAATTTTTTTTGCAAAAACCAACTATTGAGTTCTGCTAAAATTTTGAATTTTGAATAGCCAAAATAACTTGTATTGACATGAATATTATATGGTTTTAAATATATGTGAATTATTTTTTCAACCATATAAGATTTATCATATTTAGACAAGTAATAAAAGAGATATGGCAAAGTTACTACCAAAGGGTAATTCTTATTTTTTTAGACACTTGTAGACTGCTGCAGTGATTTTGCCACAATTCTATTTTTCTTCTCCGATTCTTGGTTTTGGTCAATGTCTATGATAATTTTTCATCAAACACCTTTAAAACATTGTTTCAATGATATTCAAGGTGTTTTGATGATCTAAATACACAATATACCTTATAATCATGATAAGAACATATTTTTCCAATTTCGCATATTTATGATCAAATGGTGATTTTTTCAATTTTGCATGTAATGAGTAAGCACATAATTCATATTGTTATATTTAGGTATATTGGACATGTTAGAAACAAAACATCACAAATGTCTGCACCATCGATGTGTGCGCGCGTCTTTTAGAGTTCCGATTTCAATATCTTGAATAATGTTGTCGAAATAAAAAATTACATTATTTAGATCATACCTTTCAACTTGAATGCATCTCCATGATGTATTTCCATAATGTATGGATGATCTATACTTAAAAACATTGTTAGTTCATTTAAAATGTCAAATGAGGCATTATCGTCAAAATCACATTTTATGAGATCCTATGATTGAAACCGCTTAGGCTAACATATACCTTTATTCGATGAAGAAAGCAAAGTATTCCAATATCTAGTGATGGATGCAAAAATATCCTATCTCTTGTAGCAAAAGTAAGGATTCTCCAATGACGAATACGAAACATTCTTGTCTCTATAGACACCGCATTTTGTCTCGCTCAGTCAGTGTCGGATCAAGTACAAGTTTAGATAAACTTCAAACTTAGGTTTAAAGGAAATTAATTTCTACTTGAGATCGCACTGTATAATATACACAAATGCCCATAAAACATGAGAAAAAAAAAACTGTTAAATTTAACAAAATGCAGTTAAGTAAAAGTTTTGAGTCAACCTCAAAAATTCTATAATTCAAGGGGTCTAAAATGAATTTATTAAAGTTTAATTTTCATTAAATCATATTTAGTATAGATAAAAATTATCCACTACCCTTAAGTTATAAGATATCTCAAACAAACTACTCTCGTTACTTACCCTAGCCTTGAAACATTTACCATCACTAAATTTTATCGGTTTAACACCAAAAACATTTATTCAGTTATGCATGTTACATAAAATACCACCTAGAAACAATACAAGATCCCTTAATAAAGGATTGTAAAGGTCATGACAAGCCCTAAATAACCAAGGTGATTAAGGACTTGGGTTTGGTTTGGATTTACACCAAAACCAAGTTTGTCTTGACAAACTACCCTAGGCCCATTGAATTAATGGCCTAACCATCATTAAAGGCCCACAAATGGATTTTTTAAAAGACCAAATAAACTTCCAAGAAGTTTCCTACAAATATCTAAGGAAGGAAAACCAAGATACTTAGGATGTAACCAACCGTTATCGAAACTAAACCAATTAGGTTCGCCACCTAAGTTAGAAATTTAATGAGAATTAAATTCCCATACCATCAAGAATTAAATGCTTGGGATGACATGGATAGGACACATTCAAGGTATTTAGATATTTCGATCAAAATATCTTAGAGTTAATCGAAAACCTTGAAATGTGACTACCCATAACCGAAACCAAACTAAATTGATTTTCCACCTAGACAATGCATTAAATTCATATCCCATAAATCATTAAGTGCTTAAGGATGACATGGAATGGGTGGATGCATTGAACCTAGATATTTTCACAAAAATATCTAGGGGTAACTAGTAAACTTGGAAACCAACCATCAGATACAAGGCAAGTTAACCCAATTCAATCCAAATCCAACCGAATGAGTTCCCACCAAGAAATGACTCATCATGGATCATTAAATTAAAAGGGACACTTCAAGACTAAATTCAATGCACCTAGAAAGCATTAATTGCAACTAAACCAAAATAGTGAAACTAACTGGTACTTAGCCCCTAAACCGAATCGAAAGTATCACATCAAGCTATTAATTCACCCATGTGCAACCCATATGATTGTAGGATAGGTAATCTAGGAAAATATTTGGTAATGATTACTAAATCTTTGATAATTCTCTCTTCCACCGAAAATTCTTTCAAAGTTGAACAAAACCAAAACAAGAGACCAAGTCCCCTAGGCCAAACACTACCAGAGGAATAGGTTATATATACCTTCCCATTGACGAATGCGAAAATAGGGGGCCTGTTTTCGTAATTTTCAAGACTTGAAGGTCTAACTTCTCTCTCAAAACTCGAGCAGCTCTCTTAGATCCTAGGCCTCTCAAGTAAATATATTGAATAACACGTCATTATTCTACTAAAATACTATCTTGAAAGGTGTTCTTGATGTTCTTGGCTCAAAAACTCAAGAGGAAGACGGTCATCGATCAACACCAAGCCAAGAGGACCAAGGAGGAAAGAAAGATGGATACTTAGGGAAGACCACTTCCCCTAAGTAGGGTGTTCTTGAGGTTCTTATATAAATAAATCAAGATATCAATGGTGATTGATCGAGTTCCAACCAAGAAGATTAAGAATGAGAGAAAGGTTAATGTTTAGGGAAAGACCACTCCCCTAAACTAGGTATGTGCATTAAGGTTCCTTGATCTTGTCTTAAATTTAATATATTATGCTTGTACATATCATAATTATGTAGTTCATACACTTTAATTTCAAGTATATAACTCACATGACCCATAATCAACCAAATAAAACTCAATTCATGCCAGAATAACCAAATTATGTCCAAATCATACAAAAACTATCTCAAAAATATCAAGAACGCCTGAGAACATGTTAAGAACATATGAGGACCCAAATTATCCAAGAATATGTTAAGAACGTATAAGGATTCAAAACAAAACATCTATCACACCATGAGTTGTGCATAGTCTCTACGATTCTCTCAAGAACATTTCAATCTGACTTTTTACTAACTGTTAATCTAACTATATACTATTAATAACCAGATTTATGTTCTGTTAGACGTCAAGATCACAGCTAGGTAGTCTTGTGGACTGGCACCTATATATACAATACATCGATAGACACTTGTGGCTAAAAATCCAAGATAAAGGGAGAGCCTCCATTCCTTCGGGGATATGTGTGATTCTTCTTCAGAAACCTTCCCATTTTCCATAGTTATGAGTAGGACTGACATAAATAAATGGTATTTCTTTTTAATTTCAGCTAGCATACTCACACACTAACACTAACTAACCAAAAACAAAAGAGTTTAGTTAAGGTGTTCTTAACAAAATCGAATAGGTCATGTCCATATCATGTTGTGATTCATGTTGTTTACAACTAATAATCAACCTAAATCAACTAAAACCAACCCATCTTTCAACTTAGACAAGAATGAACTACGTGATGACCTAATCTTTGGTTATCCTCAAAGTACGTAGACAACCCATAAGGGTTCGGTCACATCTTTAATAACATAAAGCATATCCTTTAACGTAACACAAACAAACTATGTAAAGACCTGATTCTCTTTAATACAAGATACATAGGTAACCCTCGTACGGGTTCGGTCATATTTCCAAATCATTTAGTCTTAGTCTGCATTTCATATAGCTTGCATATTTGGGTTGTCGCTGCCTAGAATTGTATAGTATTTATTGCTTTCATTATGTTAAAAACACAAAAAACATTTAAATTTCTAGTCGTAGTTGCATAATAGATAACCTTTGCTACTTATATCATGATAAAATACATAAAAATGGGGGAAAACTTTAAAAAGGGAATTTTTTTGTTCAGAGAAATCAAAGAAAGTTACTTGGTTAGTATTTAAGATTGAATATTCATTTATACTAAAGTACCATTTACATACAAGTGCCCTTAGGGTGCGTAAAATATTCCCCAAGTATAACCAACCCCTAAACTTTAAGAATATCTATGTTACATAGACCTATATGAAGTCAAAACATAGGTTATTTCAAAGTAAAATGAATTTCTAAAACCCCGATAATCTAGCACACCATTTAACCCCATGTTAGGTGGCGACTCTGTTTTCAACATAAATACCCGACCCAAGAAGTTTTTGTTAGCCTAAATAGTTTCAATCATTGGATCTCTAGAAAATGTGATTTTAACGATAACGTCTTATTTGACGTTTTAAATGAACTAACATTGTTTTTAAGTGTAGATCATCCATACATTATGAAAATACATCATGGATATGCATTCAAGATCAAAGGTATGATTTAATTAATGCAATTTTTTATTTCGACAACATTACTCAAGATATTGAACTCAGAGCTCTATAGGTTGCACACACATACACCCCAAGGGTTCATACATTTGTGATGTTTTGTTTCTAAGATGTCCAATATACCTAAAAATCACAATGTGTATTATATGTTTGATCATATCATGCAAATTTTAAAAATTCACATCTTGATCACAAATGTGTTTAATATGCTTAAACTTGGATTTAATGTGATCATAGTATATTGCATGATCTCAATGTGAAAACAATTCAAATGTCATGGATAAAATGTTTTGAACATGTCCATATAATTATTATATCATGATCCATGTAATAAGATTGGTCATACTATGCTCAATTGGAAATTTCACATTTTGATCATAATTATGCAAAAAATTGAGAAAAGAGATTTTCAATATGATTATAAGGTACATTGTATATGTAGATCATCAAAACACTTTGAATATCATTGAAATAATATTTTTAAGGTTTTTTCTTAAAAAAATGATCATAGACATCGATCAAAACCAAGAATGGGAAAAGAAAAAGAGAATTGTGGCGAAATCACTATAGCAATCTACAAGCTGTCCAAAAAATCAGAATTACCCTTTAGTAGTAAATTGGATATATATCTCTTATTACTTGTCCAAATCTGATGAATCCTATATGATTGGAAATCTAATTCAAATATATTTAAAACCATATAAATTGTATGTCGATCCAAGATATTTTGGATATTCAAATTTCAATATTTCGCTAGAAGTCAGTAGTTGTTTTTGGCAAAAAATCATGTCTAGACCTATAATCACTCATTTGATCATATTTCACTCATTCGAAGTCCAAATAAGGTGATTTTTTTAAGGAAACCTAACTCAATAAATTTATTTTTGTGCATAGTAGGAATAATTTGGATATGCTTTTATTATCAAACAGTAGCTTTGCATTTAAAAGTCAGTAGCATTTCACTCTCCGGCTCTGTTTTCGGATTGACCTTTTGTTGATCTTTGCTTGTTCTAAGTGATATATGATGTTTCCTATACATTATATTGAATTTTTAACATCTTAATCATCATTCAATTTGATCAAAACAACACAATATTAAAGAGAATCGATCAAAACATTTTGAAACTCTTAAGAACTCATTTTGCAACTTTTTGTTTTGAACCAAAACATAGTTTTACATATCAAATCTTGTTCGGAATTATAAAATCATGTTATGATATGTTATTATAATATGTATATATGATATATGAATGATTAATTGATATATTCAACATTCTATCCATGATTAATTGACAAATTGGCTCAATAACTCAGAAAATTCTGTTTTTCACAATGAGAATGTGTTTAAGTGTTGAACCTTTTGAAATGATCCTATATGCTAAAATGGATTGTATTCATGTATAAAATACATTATACATAATGTATTTAGATGCTTAAATTCTTGATCAAGTATGTATACATGTATAAGTGATGTATTTGTCAAGACTTGTAGTGGGAACACAATAGATTAGCTTTATAGGTAGAGTTGGCTATTAATTGCCCAACCAAGGCTTGTCTCCCATTAAATGCTCACATACCATCTTCTAATTATATTGAACATTTCTAATGTGTTGATAAGTGTACAACCAACTCACTCTATGCATTTATTGAGTATTACATCTACTAAACCATGTTCACACCTTTTATTCATGGAATCAAGGCAAGTTTTATACATTCAAATTTGAATACATGTTTATATTTATCAAACATTTATTATATTCATTATATCCACAAATTATGGCATTGTGGAGAAATTATCATATTGAAAACGGTGGTTGGAAGAATCAACACCATGCAAAGAATTAATAAAGATGAGCCTTATTGTCTTGACAATTGAAGAGACCTCACCAAGAGCTCTCATCACCACATTTTTGAAATCCTTCCAATACATATATACATATATAAAAGTAGTAAAGTTTCTAGAAGAATCAACTAACCAATTGAGCTATAAAGACGAATCACAAAAAGAGCTTCAAAGAGATATAATGCCAAAAGCTTCCAAGCAAAATTTTGTGCAACATCACTTTCTTTCTTTTCTGAATCATATTCTTGAGTGATTGTTGTATTATAGCTTCACAAACATAGATTCTTAAGTTCTTTATCTTGTGAGTGTTAAAACTCCATTTTATGAGACGGTGAGAATTTGATTGTAAATCTTGAGTAAGGGTTTTGCTCAAGAAGAGAGATTTGTGAGTGGAATATATTCACTCTAGATTGTAAAGTCTTGAGATACATACTTCTCAAGCGATAAATTTAGAAGGTTTGATCTTCACCCGAAAGAAGATCAAAGATTGTGAAATCTCCGAATGAGCTCGAGGGAGTAGACTAGGCATGCTGAACTACTATAAATACCAATGTCAATCTCTCTAACTCTACTCTTTATATTTCAGTTTATATTTTTGTTTGTGATTGTTTGTTTGATTGAATATCCGTTGTGCACTTAACACCATCTCATAAACACTTAGTTAAAATTGAGTAGAAACGATTAGGGAAAATTTGTCAAACCCAATTCAACCCCCCTCTTGGGTAATTCTTGGGCGATCAGTTTTTCAAAACTGATGCCTAGAAAATCCCTTGAAAAACTATTTTCAAAATGAACAGATTTGGACAACTTAAAGATGGAGGAATTAAACTTGTTTCCTCTTCTTCCCAATCATTACTTCTTCTGCTATCAAAATCCAGGGTGCGTTAGCATATATATTTTTTTTCTCTATATATATATTTCGTATTCTCTTTCTTTTTCTCTGTTCCTTCTCTCTCTGAAACCCTTATGGTAACATCTCTCTCTCTCTCTTGCTCGTGCATATATATGTATATGTGTTTTT
The DNA here is from genome assembly GCA_016647705.1 of Eucommia ulmoides. Classification (NCBI taxonomy): domain Eukaryota; kingdom Viridiplantae; phylum Streptophyta; class Magnoliopsida; order Garryales; family Eucommiaceae; genus Eucommia; species Eucommia ulmoides. Next base: position 25,198,032 of record CM028341.1, read on the forward strand.
GTGTATTGTGTACGCACACGTATATTTATGTGTATATGGTGTGGGAAAAGTTTGTGTGGGGTGTGTGGGGGGTGGGGGGGTGGGGGGGTGGGTGTATGTGGGTATGTTTTGTTTATGTAATACACAATACATATATGTGGTGTATATATAAATAATAAAGATTTTATAAATAATATTTTAATTATAATAACAAAAAATTTACTTCATTAATATATAAACAAGGTTTATGCCATTTATCTCCCCTGTTGTTTTGCACTATATCAGATGTCTTACTTGTCCTTTTGCAAATACCAGTCAGACCCTAATCTTTTTGGTCAAAGACCACTTACCTCCCTTATTGATTAAAAAATGATAAAAAAAAAATTATTGTAATGATAATTTTACCCTTAATTATTTAAAAACTTATTAAATAATTAAAAAGTAAAATACATAAATATCCCTTTAAACTTGGGATTAACTACACTTTACCCCCTGTGGGGCTATTGTGTATTTTTCTGTTTAATGGTTTTGATTATCATCTTCACCGAAGTCCGCAAAACCCCAAAATAGTAGCAACGGCCGATCACTTCTGATGACTCTCTACCAGTGCTTCTACGAGTTATCAGAATCAATAGATCTCTTCACGTGGGTCTCCAACCACCTCTACAAAATCCTCTCTTTCTTCCTCGTAATCGCTACGGTCGTAGAACTCTTCTTCCTCTGCAACGCTGGCGACAGAGCTGTCTTCCTCTGCCTCCAATCTGAGCAGTCTAAACACCTCCAATCACTCGAATTCCCCCAAATTGATTGGAACTCAATCAAACCCAATACCAACAAATTCACCCCTACACGAATTTTCAATCTGAAAATTGGATTGTCGTCTCCGTCACAAATTACCCCTTCGATTTGATTCGAAACCTCGCCAAAATCAAACGACGGCAAGTTCTTGCAATCAGCAACTCCGAGACACCCAAAGACTGAAATCTCAAAGGTACCATATTTCTCTCTCTAGAACAAGAATCTGAAACTTGAATCTAGAAACTATATTAAGCGATGGATGTTCATGCCTCATTATGGTCTGTAGAGAGAGATGTTCAAGAATCAATGGGTTTGTAATTTTCTAAATTCTAATTTAAAAATTATCGGCTTTAAGACATGGTCCTCTAATTCTATTTCCCTTAAAATTCATGATTTTCTTGAAGTCAATTCTTGAAAATTCTTGCACGCTTTTCGCACAAACCCTCACCGACAAGTTCGGTACGAGGTACGTCCTTCAAATCGATTATCGTCTTCTATTTGTCATCGTAACCTACACCATCGCCATCGCCTTTGATATGTCTCTATGAAGGTGGTGGTAGACGTCACCATAGTGGAAGATATGGAGATGGTGGTATTTTTATGGGTAGGTTGTGTGCCATGTTCTCTCTTCTTTCACTGGCGATGGAAAAATGGTGAAGTTATTTAAGCCCAATTAAAATAGGTATTATGATAGAGAGAGAGAGTAGTGGGTTTGGGTAGAGAGAGAGAAGATGGGAAAAGAAAATGATATATATAGAGAAAGATCGGAGATGGTGGTGAATCAGTGGTCGTATGTGGTGTAGTGAGTGAGGTGGTAGCCACATTTTGGGTTGAAAAACATGATGTTTGAGTTAGGAATAGGATTGGGTTGAAGAAGATGATGATGAATATTGTCTAAACTATACACTTGACCCTTAAGTTTTAGATAGAAAATAAAATGACCCCTATCAAAAATTTTAAAGGGTATAGGGATAGCATTGGGCGGTGGATGGTGGAGGTGGTAGGGTGGGAGATAAATATAATTATTTAAAAATTAAGAGTAAAAAATATAATTTTAAAAAATAATGGGTGCTAATGAATTTTTATAAAATAAAACATAATATTTTTCAAATTGAAGTAAGGGTATTTATGTCTTTTAACACAAAAAAATGGTTAATGGGAGGTCTCTGGTATTTGCAAAAAGACAGGGAAAACATCTGGTATAGTGAAAAATGACAGGGGAGGTAAACGGCATAAACCCTATATAAACACTATTATGTTTTTCGTTAAATAAAATAAGTAAAAAAAATAATAATAGCAAATTGGTATTTTCTTTGAATTATAGTTAAATATAAATAAATAAATATATATATATATATATATATATATATATATATATATATATATATATTTGTAAACGTGATTATTGATTAACGAAATTTTTAAATTAAAATTAATCTGGAGTTTTAATTAATTAAGTAATATTCAATTTAAAAATGTATTAAATTGTTATAATTCCATTTTATTTTGAGACAGGAAAAATAATGCACTTATTAATTGTCATGCATTACCTATTTAGATAAATTCTTAGATTGAAATCTAATCGTGCGCTACGTTGTTAGACGACTCCGTCAACGTCAGTTTTTCAACAATAGTTTGTCAAAGGTGCAATTATCAAGGTGAGTGCATTTCTTTTCCTTTTATGTAAATTTTTCAAATTATATTTTTTTATTAAGTTGTGAATTTATTTATTTTAATTAAAATGGACAGTTTTCTAACGTTAAATAAATCAAATAAGATTTTACATATGAAAAAATAGTTTTTATTATTATATTGCTAGTCACAATAGGATGGCATGTCCTGAGAGATGTTGTTTGTCTTAGAGGAGGCCATGTCCAGAATGATGTTGTATTAGCTCGATAGGAGAGCTGTCATGCAGATGTGTTTGTGACCTGATAGGAAGGCAACACTTGAAGGTGGTTGATATATATTATTATCGATTATTAGTATGATATGACGGTGTATACCACCTGCAGGCTCCTACCATTTAAGATATTAAATGACCCTGACACTAATGACCTTAGATTGCTCAGATGTACAAGTTACGGTACCATCATAACTCGCAATCGTAAGGTAAACAATCCTATGGCTAGAATGGAAGTATGTATGTGGTATTTTACATTATAAAAGTGAGTTTATCAGTTAATTTAAATTCAGTTGATTCATTTTGATAATATTTGTGGAATTTTTATACTGCTTAGTGTATGGCTATATTCTTTTTCGAAAAGTAGATTCTGATATATGTACTTGACCCATAAATTATTTTTATATTATAAAGAATGGAAAAATACATTTTAAACCTTCTAGGTATTGGCACATTTCTAAATGGGCCATCTCTGTTTGAACGTTTTATTTTAAACCCTCTAGGTGTAAGCACGTTTTTATTTGATCCTTCCGTAAAAAATTACATCCAAACTAACTAAATTTTGAGGGCAAAATTGTCATTTTATATTTTTTAATCTTTTTTTCTTTTATTTTTCTTTTTTCTTTTTCCTTTCTTCTTTGACTTCTCTCGCACTCTCTCTCCCACTCAACTCTATCTCTCTTCCTCCTTCCTCATTTCTCTCTCCCCTACTCAATTCTCTACATAGCCTTCTACACGAACTGCATCTCCTCCTCCGCTCTCTAAATTGGGTCGGAGACCATTCGGCTGGAGGAATTAGTCGATTTTGCCACCCGAAACGACTGGATCGACCAGACAAGACACGGGAAGGGTTGTGATTCTGCAGCGATACCTCGATGTGTACCGCCGGTAAGCTCGATCTCTTGGGTTTCCTATCTTTTGTTAATGGCGTGGAGTGTTGCGTTGGGGTTTCAAACGGGTTGGAAATTTGGTCAATCGTACCTCATTCGCTGATGTAATGCTTGTGCCTGATGTAGCCCTTAAAGTGTTCGATCAATTGCCACTCGAAGGACTCCGGTTGTAACCATACCTCATGACGCACCGGAACATGCGGTATTCTCTTGGACACACCATCTGGAACATGAATCGCTCCTTCATTGCCACTTTACTGATCGGCAAAGACTTGATCGAGAAGAAACCAGAACGGAGTGAATCGACGGGACATTGGCAACGAAATCGAAGAAAATTGAAGGGATGCACTAGACCAGCTCAAAGTAGAGAAATACGACACTGGGGACTCTATTGACGTTCAGATTTAAGGCCAAATCTTTGACAAATTCGCCAGAGACATTGTTCTTGTGCTCGGACATGTACTTCTGTTTGTGGACGTAGTTCCATGTCACCATGATCATCATCAAGACGGCAAAGAAGGCAAGGGGAAGGTATCCACCTTGAGGGAATTTGTAAAGGACCGATGAGAAATAGACGGTTTCTCTGGCGAAGAAGAAGATAAAGAAGAGGACGATCCATCATATGCTGGTTTTCCATATGACCAGCATGATGAAAGTGACCAAGAAAGTGGTAATCACCATCAGTGCAACCACAACAATTCCTGCATATAAGAGGGTACGTATCATGGTATCCTATTGATCAAAAAAATTATTTTTTGGGTTTTTTCACCCCTTTAACATGGGGTGTATTGCCTACACCCCTTGTTTTTACAGGGGTAAAACACCCCCATAACAAGGGGTGTTTCTCCCTGTGTGAAAAATAGTGGGTGAACACCCTTTGTTATTATTTTCATAGGGAGAGGGAGAGAGAGAAAGTTGAGCGGGAGAGAAAGAGAAATGGAAGAAGGAAAAGAGATGAGGAGGGAAAAAGGGGGAAGAGGAAGAGATTGAGTTGAGTGGGAAAGAGAAATAGGGAGAGATTAGGAAAAAAAAAGAAAAAAAAGAAAAAGAAAATCATTAAAAAAAAAAAAAATTAATGTGTAAAAAGACTATTTTACCCCTCTATTCCGTTAGATTTGATGGATTTTTTTACAGAATAACCATTTAAAACATGTTGATACGTAGAAGGTTTAAAATGAAATGTTCAAACGGAGAGGGACCATTTAGAAATGTCTCAATACCTAGAGGATTTAAAATGTACTTGTTGATCCTAAGATTTTGATGAACAATTAAGTATTGATGTTTTGGTGGAACTAATGTTTTAATTGAGTGTTTCAGAGATTTAAAGTTCTAAGTGGTTAAGATAACAAAGTAAATGGATACTAAATGATGAAGTTGAAGATGTTGAAGATTTAAGAGTTTTAAGAAATTGGAGAAAACAACACAGGTAAATTTCAACTCTTAATATCCCATTTAGAAACACACACGGCACAAAATGTATTTTCTCATTTATGTGTGTATTGATTAAGTAAAATTATTTGCTCCTATGGGAATTGAGAAGAAATAATTTTGAATGACTAAAATAAAATATAAGAATATTAATGGAGCATATTTAAGAGAGAAAATGGTTAAAGGGGCGAAAACGTAAAAGAAAATGAGTTAAAAACGTATTCAGAGAAGAGATCCAGAAGACAACAATTGACTGGTGGGTCAACCGGACCAAGTAGCTGTAACATCCTGTATCTCTAAGTCGACCGACAGGTAGACCGGCCAAGAAGGGCTGAACTCTCTGAATCAACAAGTCGACTGATAGGTCGATCGGTGGAAGAAAGACCAACTTTCTGAATCTACAAGTCGATCGGGCGGTCAACCGATGAACTGCATTGGCTACATCCTGAATCTCCTAGTCGATTGGGTAGTCGACTAAATGCGTTGTTTCAAGATATTGTTTTATCCGAGATTAAATCCAATAGTAGCCGTTTTTTGTTGGGATTTGAGAGAGATTTTGGGGATATTCTCTATATTTAAGATATGGTTCATATATTAATTAAATCCTATTAATATGGTTCATCAAATATTAAGGTTTCTCAATTTAGTACTTGAAATAGATTCTATTCTTATTAATTAAGATTGAGAAATACTTTGGGGGTTTAATTGAGAGATTTGAAAGCTATTTTTTAAGTGGAAATTGAACCAAAATGAAGTCCTTATGATATAAGGGGTCTATAAGAACTTTTAATTGTCATAACATATGTAAATTAACTGTTAGAAGACTGATTTCATATTCCTATATATAGACCTGTAAATTTCTGATATAATAAATCAATCATTGAGATAGCTAAAAGAGTTTATATCATTTGTGAGCTTTTACAAGAGTTATCATTCTACGATATTGTGAGCTTTTCTAAGAGTGATTTTGAGAATCAATTGCGATCAATTTTTGCTGATACCGAATTTGAAGCTACATTGTTCTAATCATTATTTCTGTGGATTCCGAGTGAGATCTTTCCACATTGCTTATTATTTGTTTTTTATTCTATATTTGAAAATTGATCTTAGAAATTATTTTTGATTTTTGAAGAAAATATTTTTACAAACAATTTCTTGAATCTGATTACGTGCTAAAATTTGCTACCCATATTCTTGTTAAAACCAGATTTATGTATCTCACGTTTTTATATCACTAGTTGGGATATTAATTGAGTTATTATTTATCTGGGATTTCGAGTAAGATTTACTTCTTATCAATTTTTGTATTCGTGAATTGTGACGGGTTAAATACCGTTGGGGGTATTTAATCAAGGAAAACTGAGTTTCGGTCTCTTCTTGTAAAGAGATTGAGGTAGTGATTCTTCCTGAATAAGAATTGCATTGTGAGTGATTTGTAAAGGTTCCATCCTTACTTGTAAAAATAATAGTTGGAGTGTTTTGAGATGTTTTTATTCTTGTGCCTTAGTGTTAAAAAGAACTAGGTTATTCTTTAGAGTGTAAAAAGTAGAAGTTCTTCCTTAACCTGAGAAAATGATATTGTAAAGGTTGATTTTGAGCCTGTAAAATAATCGGTGTGCGGGTTTGGTTCCTACCTTTAAAGGGATCTTGGTTTTAGTGGGTGTGACCTCCGTAGAGCTTGGGAGACTGGATTATCCAAGAGTAGCTTGGTGAACCAATATAATTTTTTTGTGTGTTGCCTTACTACTTTGCCATTTTTGTTGTTTGGGTGTGCACTTAATAATTAATTAATTTAGGTATAAAATTAGTTATTTGATTTATTTAATTTTATTTTGATTATTTTTTTAATTACCCAATTCACCTCCCATCTTGGGTATTCTACTGGGCCAACAGTACTTTTCCCTATAAAGAATGTAAACTAAGTTTTAACTGATAAATCTTGGATCTCTGTGATGGAAGAGGAATTACTTCAATTTGAGAGATAAAATTCGGTCTCTAGTTTCTAAACCTGACTTTCATCCTATTATTGGTACTAAATGGGTTTATCGTAATAAAAAGGATAACACAACTATTTAAATTAAAAACAAAGCAAGATTAGTAGCACATGATTATAATTAAGAATACGAAATTGATTATGACGAGACATATGGACATGTGGCTAGATTAGAAGCTATTTGAATGCTATTGGCATTTGCATGTTCACAAAATTTTAAATTATTCAAATGGATGTCAAAAGTGAATTCTTGAATGGTTTTTTAACTGAAGAAGTTTATGACAAACAACCATCGGGTTTTGAAAATGATAAATCACCCCATCATATTTTTAAACTTCGAAAGGTAGTGTATGGACTCAAATAAGCTCCCCGAGCTTGGTATGGGGGACTTAGCCGATATAACATTATTTATTAAGAAAAATGAATATGATATCCTATTAGTACAAACTTATGCGGATGATATTATTTTGGTTCTACTAATTAAGATTTTTGTCAAAAGTTTGCCAAGATTATGCAGATCGAGTTTGAAATGAATATGATGGGAGAATTAACCTTCTTTTGTGGGTTACAAATCAAATAAACTAAAAAATGGATTTTTATTAATCAATCCAAGTACACTAAGGAGTTATTAAAAAATGTATGGCTTTGGTGGTGCTAAAGAATACAAAACTCCCATGGAAACAGTTACAAAAATTTGAAAAAGAGGATTTGGGCAAAAACGTCAATGAGAAAATATATCAAGGTATGATTGGTAGTTTGTTGTATCTTACTACTATTAGACCTGATATTATGTTTAGTGTATGCTTTTGCGCAAGATTTCAATCTTATCCAAAAGAATAGCATCTAACAGCTGTCAAGCGAATCGTTCCATATTTAAAGGGAACAAGTGATATAGGATTATGATATCCGAGGGGAAGTGACTTTAAAATGATTACTTACTCTAATGCTGATTTTGTTGTATGCAAAGTTAAGCATAAAAGCACAAGACGTTAATGTCACTTTTTAGGACATACTTTAGTTTCTTGGTCTAGCGAGAAATAGAATTCATTTGTCTTATCTACAATTGAGGTAGAATATATGGCAAGTGGTAATTGTTGTGCACAAATTCTATATATTAAACAACAATTATATGATTATAGAATATGTATAGAGGAAGTACCAATCTATTGTGATAATAAAAGTGTTATTTGTTTAAGTAAGAATCCAACACAACACTTACGAACCATGCACATAGAGATTTGACATAATTTTATTTGTGATCACATTCGAAAAGGAGATGTAACTATTGAATATGTTGATACTTCCAATCAGTTTGCTAATATTTTCACTAAACATCTAGCTGAAGATCAATTTATCAAAATTATTCTAGGTTTAGGCATGGCTAAGTATAATGATGTATGCTCAGAATAATGTTTTGATCCTTTATCCCCACATCGATGACAAAATGAGAGAAGTTGTGTGATGTTTAGAGTATTCATTTGCCAGAGCATTGCAATCTTATAGGGGAGAAAATTTTATGTTATGCACATATTTTGTCTTTCCGTAATGAAAATCTTTTTGAAAAGTTTATGTTTCTCATTAATGGTGCTTAAACGAGTTAAAAAACTCGTCCTCAGATTTAGGGGGAGCGTGATTACATTATTTTTTGAAGAAACATCAAAGTTAATTGTCATCATTAAAAATAGGAGAGATTGTTGAACCTAATGTTTCGATGGACAATTAAACATTGATGATTTAGGGAATTAATATTTTTATTAAGTGGTTTCAGATTTAAATTACATATGTTGAAATGAAAAAAAGATTTGATAAAAAAAAAAAAAAATCGTTGAAGAATTCATAAGGGTGCAAAATGAAGGCAATGAATATTTGAAGAATATTAAAAACATTAAAGACAATTAGGTGAAAACAACTCATTATTTTTATACTCTTAATGCAACCCGAATTAGGATCACACACAATACTTAAAAATAAATAATTCTTATATGTGTAGTGATAAGTTTAGAGTCCTCATTTTTTTTAATGAAGTATTAAGTTATTAATTGTTTAAGGGTTTAATCAAAAAATTTGTTTTGACACTTAAAATGGTTTATTTTAGAGTTAATTCGATCAACCAACAAAAAAGGGTCGGTCGATTAATCAAAACAGTGAGTTAAAGAAGTGAAATGGGTGACCTACTGCCCAATTTGGTCAACCCATAAGTCGGATTGATTGACTAACCATTCTAATGGCAACAAAAAAAAATACTACTGACTTGATCGATCAGCCAACCAAGCCAGTAAAACGGTAAAAAATCTGACCGTTATACCATGGTAGTTGACCGGTAAAGTAGCTCGGTCAACCGAATGGCTCAGTCAAAGAAGTTGGCTGACTCGATTTTTTATCATTTTTCCTCGATTTTGATGATTTCAAGTGATATTTTCAAAGGAATTAAGTGTACTTCTTATATATATATATATTATCTATTTGCAAATTATTTGGTCGACATATTTGTTGATCCCAAAATTTTGATGGACAATTAAGTGTTCCTGTTTTTGGTGGAATTAACTAATTTATTTAGTATTTCAGTGTAAAAGTTTCATTATTGATGTTATCATGAAGAAATTGCTGAGGATGCTAAGGATGCAAAAAGACGGACATTAAGAGATTGAAGATTCTGAATAATCTAGGTGAAAACAACTTAAGTCATTTTTATTCTTCATGTATCCCGATTAGGATACACACGACACAAAAATGATTTATATTTATGTGTGTTTTCATTAGGATTCTAATTAGTTCACATATTTGTTCCAATGTGAAATTGAAAAAGAAAAATTGACCTAAGAAAGATTAGTATTTAAAATTGATTAATAGTGTCAATTAAGTTAACTGATAAAATAAATCGGTTAAAGGATCGAAAACGTCGAAGATTAGAGTTAAAATATAATTGAGAAATGGAGATCCAGCACTTATTGGTCAACCGACCGCAAGAGGATCGGTCAACCAACGGGAAGTGGCAAAGAATTGGAGAAGTCTCTGAATCGATCGGTCAACCGACCAAGAGAGATTGGTCAATCGATGGCTGAGAAGTGAACTTTCTAAATAGATCGGTCAATCGACCGTAGATGATCGGTCGACTGACCAGAGCTGAAAAATGGCCTAGGAAGCATCCTGAATCGATTGGTCAACCGACCAATATATGAAAATGGCTTAGTCTACAACCTAAAATGATCGGTCGATCGATGGTGGATTGGTTGGTTAACCGACTGGGAAGTTTTAGGATTTGAGGATTTCAAGGATTTGATCCAAAACTAGCCGTTATTAGCATTTTTTAGCTGATATATTGGAGGTATTTTGGAAATTTGAACATATTATAGATATATCATTCATACTTATATATCCCTATAGATATGGTATACTTATTTTAAGTGTTTTTCAATTTTATCTATTTTAATACTTTCTATTCTTTTTATTTGAGAATGTGAAATATTTTGGGGACTAAATTGAAATATTTAAAAGCTATAATTAAGTAAATTGAACCAATATTGAGTAATATTAATATATGGGGTATAACTGAGCATTTAAATGTCATATCTTATGGGAATTAGCCATTAGAGGACTTGTTTCAAATCTGTTTAAATAGACATGCGTCTTTCACACACACACACACACACACACACACACACATATATATATATATATCATTCTATCAAGAATGTGCTTTCTAAGAAATGTTATTTTGAGATTATATCAAGATATTATTGTGAGATCATCCTTGAGAAAATTTATTGAGAATGAGTGTTGATTATTTTGGCGTCGCTGATCTAAACTTTGTTGCGAGTCAATTTTCAATCCTTCGGTGATATCTTGGTGAGATTGTTCCAAGCTTTCATTATTTATTGTGATTATATATTGTTCTGCTTGCTTGGAATTTAAATTATGTAAAACCGTTTTTTGAACTTTAAATTGCATAAAAATTTATTTTAAAATGATTTTTGCGGTAATCTGATTTCATGCTTGATTCTATGCTACCCGTTTATTTTATAATCATATTTTGAATTCCTCACTTAATTCTATCACTAATATTTATCAAGACATTAATTGAGTTTAAATATACTTGAGATGGTAGAAGCTTCAAGTAAGAAGAGACTTATCAATTTATTGTAATTGGTGAGTTGTGTGTGGATTAAATATTGTTGGAAATATCTAATCAGGGGTAGATGGGTTTCAATCTCTTCCGGTAAAGAGATTGAGGTTTGATCTTTACCTAAGGCATAAAAAAGTTAGGTTACTCTTTTCCGTGAAAAGAGATAGGTGTTAATTCTTCCTGAGTAGAATTAATTTGTATGGTTTGTAATGGTTCAATCCTTACCGGCGAAAATGATACTTGGAGTGATTTTGACAAGGTTTGATTCTTAGCCTAAGTATAAAAGAATTAAGTTAATCTTTAGTTTGTTAAAAAGATGAAGGTTCTTCCTTAGCCTGTGAAAAGGGAATTGTAAAGGTTGATTATGAGCCTGTGAAAAGAATTATTGTGTAAAGGTTTGGTTCCTACCTGTTTAAAGGAATCTTAGTGGTTTAGTGGGTGCGACTCTCCGTGGGACTCGGAGGACTATATTAGCCAAGAGTAACTTGGTGAACCAGTATACATCATGGTGTACTGCGTTGTTACTTTCTTTATTTCATGTTATTTGGGTGAGAACCTAGAGCTAATTACACTTATCCGCTGTTATATAAAGATAATAATTAATTTAAGATTAAATTAATTATTTGAAATTTTAAGTGTTGAAAGTTGATAATTTGTTTTAATTTTTTATAACGACCCAATTCAACCCCCCTCTTGGGTAGATCACTGGGCCAACCAAATTTATTTATTCTCTTAATTGAATCGATAAAATATATCATATTCTTAAGGATTTGTTGTGAAAAAGTTTTAAAGACCAAATTGAGCTTTTCAAAATGTATTTTTAAATGGAACATATTTATTTTACAGGTATATGATCTATGAAATCGTGAAGTATCATTTAATGTCATAACTTTTGAAAATTAGCAGTTGTAAATCTAATTCTAGGTCTATTTATATAGACCTACGAGATTCAAAAATAGCAATCAAGAACATCAGCTTTTTGGCAATTATAAGAGAATTTTTTTTGTTGAAATTCATACATGAGATTATTAAGAGTTCTTGATCGAAGCTCAAAGTGTTTTGGTCACTGGTTCGTGTTTTGCTGTTGAGTTATCATAATTATTTTTGATGAATTCTGGTGATATCTTTCCAAGCTATTTGTTTTGATTTCTTAGATTATTTGATCAATTGCTTGGAAAAATTATTTATAAAAAATCGTTTTCAAATCTAATTTCGTAAAAATCTTTTAAAACGGATTTTATTTAACAAATTTGATTTTTCAAATCAAATTTGTGCTTCACATAGAATCTATCACTTAGTATTTTAGGGCATTAATCGAGTATAATTGTATTGAGATGGTAGAAGCTCCTTATATTAAAAAACTGATAAATCTTTTGTATTTACGAGTTTGAGTAAATTACTCACGTTTGGGTCGGTGTCTAATCAGGGTAACTAGGTTTTGATCTTTAGCCTGAGAAAAAGATTGGGGTTTAATCTTTAACCTGAAAAATGATTAAAGTTTGATCTTTACCCTGCAAAAAATATTAGGTTAATCTTTGGCCTTTTAAAATATTAGGTTTTAATTCTTCTTGTAAGAGAATTACAGTTTTGTAAAGGTTCTTCTTAAACCTGTGAAAATGATAAGTATAATAATGTGAGAGAGTGAAAGGTTGATTATGAACCTATGAAAAAAAAATCAGGGTTGCAAAGGTTGATTCTAAATCTGTGAAAAGAATAAGAATTGTAAGGATTTAGTTCCTACCTGAGAAAGGAATCAAAGGGGTGGATTGTGAAATCCTTGTCGAGTTCGAGGGACTGGACATAAGTAAGATTAGCTTGCTGAATCAGGATAAATTATTGTGTGCTGCATTGTTACTTTTTTATTTGTTTGTGTGTTCACTTAGCAAAATATATTTCCGCTACTTAATAAGATAATAATCTATTAGGGGAATTGATATGTTGAATTTGAATTTATTGTTTAAATTTTTATAACTACCTAATTCACCCCCTCTTTTGGGTAGATCTGGGGCCAACATTGTTTATTGGAATATAATATGCAGTACTTATATATAGTGTTTGGGCATCACGATAATATTGTAATTTAAATCTTTCATTACAGGCTCAAGAGTCAGATGAATTAAAAAAAATAGGAAAATGCAGAGAGATCATATAGGACCATGTTTTGGTGAAATGATTGAGGATTTTATGGCAAAAAAAATAGTTGGATCAGTTCTGTCATCTTTGAGGAAAATTATTTTTTTAAACTGATTGTGAAAAAAATCAAATTTATAGATTTAATCAGGCAGGATAATAGTTTTCAGTATGAGTCAGATTCAATGCATTGTCTGATTTGATCTAGACCTTATGAGGATCATGGACGTCAGATGCAAAAGGTTTCAAAAATTGTTCAGATTTGGTGATATGTTCGAGACTAACAATTGGAAAAAAAAAAAAAAAAAAAAAGGCATGAAGGTTGTAAATATGATAAAAGTAATAGAGCATTTTTATTGGATTTATTGCCCCTAAGTATTCCCAATTCCGATGTGATATTAGGTTTGATTGCTTATCTGGTTGTCATATTTCAATTAACTTTTTTTTTAGAAAAAAAAAAAGTCAACTTTCGAGTCCTAGGCGAGACAGAGTTTGTATTTCCTGGTGATAGAGTTATTATCCCTGTTAGCATCATTTCAGTTTTAGAAGCCATAAAATTATTAAAGAACAAATGTCAGTGATATTTAGCGTATGTGATTGATACCAGTTAAAATAAGGTATAGTTAGTAGATATATTAGTGGTTGGGAGCTTTTCATATATATTCCTAGAATAATAGCCAAGGTTGTTATTGGATAGGAAAAATTGAGTTCACTATTGAATTACTTCCGGGTACGTCTGCCATATCAATTCCATCCTATCATATGGCACCTACTAAGTTGAAAGAAATAAAAATTCAATTGCAAACTCTGTTAGACTGTTGAGTTTATTAGACCAAATCTTTCTCCATGGGGAACCTAGTATTGTTTGTAAAGAGGAATGATGACACTTTGAGGATGTTTATTGATTACTGATAACTGAACAAGGTGATAGTTTGTAATAAATATCTGTTACCTAAAATTAATGACTTCATTAATCAATGACGGAAGGCCAAGGTATTTTTCAAAAGAGATCTTCGATCAGGTTATCATTAGTTGATGATCAAGAACAATTATGTGTCAAAGATTGTTTTCGTGCAGGGTATAGGCATTATGATATTTTATAGTTATGCTATTTGGGTTGACAAACGCCCCAACTATATTTATGGATTTGATGGTATGCAAGTCAACACAAAGAAAGTCGAAGCTGTTATTTAGTGAAAAGACTTACTAATCAACATAAATTTGTAGTTTCTTGAAATTAACTAGATATTATTGTAGGGTTGTTAAGGAGTTTTATATTATAGCTACATCAATCACTCATTTGACTAACATTGAAGTTTAATTTGAATGGACTTATAAATGGGAGTAGAGTTACCGAGAGTTATAAAATAAGTTGATATCAGTGTTAATATTCTTTCTTCGTATACGATATATAGTGATGCATCACACCTTGATTTGGGTTGTGTATTGGTACGACATTGTCATATGATTGTGTAGACTTCTAGGTATCATTAGTGTAACTGCCTGACATCCGATTTGGAGTTAGCGGCGATTGTGTTTGCTTTGAAACTTCGAAGAATATTTTCTTTATGGTGATGTGAGATATACACTGACCATCAGAAGTTTAAAATATTTGTTTACTCAGAAAGAATTAAATTTGAGGCAGAAATATTGGATGGAATTGATTAAAATTATGACTGTATTATTCACCATTATCCTATAAAGGCTAATGTTGTAACAGATGTGTCAAATCAAAAACTTGACAGGTTCAATTGCACATCTTCGAGTTGTCCATACTAACTTATATTTCGAGTTGAGATCCCTACGAATCCTGTTGGTAGTGGGTCAAACTAGACCATTACTTGCAACTTTAACACGAAGACCAGTGTTAATTGATCGTATTGTTGATCCCAAGATTTTGATGATGAATTAAATATTGATGTTTTGGTGGAACTAATGTTTGATCAAGTGTTTCAGTGATTTAAAGTTCCAATAATGAAGATGTCAAAGTGAATGGATGTTAAATGAAGATATCAAGATGATGAAGAAGTATTAAGAGTTTGAAGACATTCGAAAAAACAACTCAGGTAAATATAAACTCTTAATATCCCATTTAGGAACACACACATAGCACAAAATGAATTTTATCTTTTATGTGAGTTTTGGTTGAGTTTTTTTATTTACTCCTATGTGAATTAAAAATAAATATTTTTTGAATGACTAAAAAAGGAATATAAGAGTATTAGTGGAGTTCATTTGAATATAAATATGGATAAGGAGGCAAAATTATAAAAAAAAAATAAGTAAAAAACGAGATCAGAGAAGAGATTCAGAAGAGGGTAGTCGACTGAGGAGTCGACCAAAGAAAGAAGATGAACTCTCAAAATCTGTGAGTTGAGAGAGAGGTCGATTGATAGAAGCTTGGCAAACTCTCTGATTCTGCGAGTCGACAGAACGGTTGACCGATAGAAGCCTGGCAAACTCTCTGAATCTGTGAGTCGACTGAGGAGTCGACCGATAAAGTGCATGGGCTACTTCCAGTATCCTTTAGTCGACTGGGTAGTCAACTGAATGCACAGTTTCAGGATATTGATTGATCCAATTTTAAATCCAAAATAGCCGTTTTTGGTTAAGATTTGAGAGAGATTTCAGGGATATTCTTAACATTTGAGATATGGTTCATATACATATTAAATCCTTTCAATATGGTTAATTAATTATTAAAGTTTCTCAATTTGGTACATAAAATGAATTTTATACTTATTTGTTTTAATTGAGAAATACTTTGGAGATTTCATTGAGAGTTTTAAAAGTTGTTATTATGTGAAATTGAACCTAAAAGAACTCCTCATGTTATGAAGGGTCTTTAAGAGTATTTTATTGTCATGACACTTGTAAACTAACCGTTAGGAGGCTGATTACATGTGCCCTTATATAGACTTGCGAATTTTCTAAAAAAACTAATCATTCTATCCATTTTAAGAGATAAAATAAGTCTATATTTAAGAGAGCATTTACAAGAGTGATCATTCAACGATATTGTGGGTTGTTCTAAAAGTAATTCTGATAATTAACTGCGATCAATTTGTGTTGATACCGGAATTGAAGCTACATTGTTTTCATCATTAATTATGTGGATTCCATGTGATATCTTTCCATATTGATTATCACTTGTTTATTATTGTTTTTGGAAATTGATCTTAGAAATTATTTTTTTATTCTTTAAAGAAAATATTCTTTTAAATAATTTCTTGAATCTAATTATGTGTTTTAATTTGCTACTCATATATTGTTAAAATCAGATTTCTGCATCTCACATAATTCTATCACTAGTTGTGATATTAATTCAGTTTATATATATCTGGGGTGGTAGAAACTCCGAGTGATATTTACTTATCAATTTTTGTATTAGTGAGTTGTGACGGGTTAAATATCATTGGGGATATTTAATCAAGGGTAGTTGGGTTTTAGTCTCTTCATGTAAAGAGATTGAGATAGTGATTCTTCCTGGATAAGAATTACGTGTTTGTGACTGATTTTGTAACGGTTCAATCCTTACTGGGTAAAAGGATATTTGGAGTGTTTTGGTGAGATTTTGATTCATGAGCCTAAGTGTTAAAAGAAATTAGGTTATTCTTTAGCTTGTAAAAAGTAGAGGTTATTCCTTAGCCTTTGAAAAAGAAATTGTAAATGTTAATTCTGAGCCTGTAAAAGAATCAGTGTGCGGGTTTGGTTCCTACCTTTAAAGGAATCTTAGTTTAGTAGGTGCGACCTCCATGGAGCTCAAGAGACTGAATTAGCCAAGAGTAGCTTGGTAAACTAGTATAAATCTCTGGTGTGCTACTTTCTTAATTTATCTATTTTTGTTGTTTGTGTGTGCACCTAGTTGATTGATTAATTCCGCTGTGTTATAAAGATAATAATTAATTTAGGCATAAAATTAATTATTTGATTTATTAATTTTTTATTCTGATTAATTTTTGATTACCCAATTCACCCCCCTGCTTGGGTATTCTACTGGGATAACACGTATTATAAAAGCTTAGAAATAAGATGCCCAATTGGAGAAGATTAGGAACGAAGTGAAAAATTAACATATATTCAATTTTCATTTCAAGGATGATTTTGGGGCCTTGATGTTTGGGGATAAATTATTTGTGCCTAATAACGTTAATTTGAATAAAGATATATTGGAGGAAGCGTACAGCTCAGCAATGTAATGCATCCAGGCAACATCAAAATGTATTCGGATTTGTGAGAACATTACTGGTGGATGAAATGAAATGAAAAATTGCAGAATTTATCGCCAGGTGTCTTGTCTATCAGTAAGTCAAGATCAAACACCAATTTTTAGGAGGGTTATTATAGTCTTTGTCAGTCCCATAATGGAAGTGAGAACATATCACGATGGATTTTGTTTTGGGATTGCCTCGTACTCAAAATGGGACATAATTCCATTTAGGTGATTGTTAACAGACTTACAAAATTCGCTCATTTTTTTGCTGTAAAAATTACGTAATCGATGGACAAGTATCTAAAATTGTATATTGACAAAATTGTCAAGTTGCATGGTACGCTAGTTTCCATAGTGATCTAAGATTTATGTCGAAATTCCAGCCTAGTCTTAAGACTTTGATAGAGTTTACCTATAACAATTAGACAATTAAAATGTCGCCATTTGAAGTCTTGTATGACAGAAGATGTAGAACTTCAGTCAGTTGGGCTAAAATTAGGGAACAAAAGTTGTTGATGTCTAACATAACTCAAATGACAGCTAAAAACGTGAAGGCAGTCCAAGAAAGAAAATATTACTCAAAGTCGACAAAAAATATATGTTGATAAGTGTAGACATGAGTTAGAGTTTGAAAT
Organism: Eucommia ulmoides; assembly: GCA_016647705.1. NCBI lineage: Eukaryota > Viridiplantae > Streptophyta > Magnoliopsida > Garryales > Eucommiaceae > Eucommia > Eucommia ulmoides. The sequence goes on from CM028341.1 coordinate 25,216,124, forward strand.
ACATAATTACGTATTTCTTAGTATATTTATATGGAAAGGCATAATGATATTTAGGAAGAAGAAAAACTAAGTCCAAGGTACATTTGGACGTACGAGATTCTTAAAAGGGTCGGTAAAATGACATATTAACTAGACCTACCGCAGAGTTATCTAAATTGCACAATGTTTTTCACATTTTGATGCTCCAAAAATATGTGTCAGACCATTCGCATGTATTGACTTCTCAACCAATCGAACTGAATGAGGACTTGTCATATGTTGAGGAGTCAGCACAGATCCAAGATCATAAAAATCAAGTATTGCGAACAAAAACGATTCTGTTGGTGAAAGTGTTATGACGTTGTCATTCCATGGAAGAGTAGTGTTGGAAAAAGAAAAAAATATGATGAGTAAATACATGTATTTGTTTGTTTAAGGTAATTAAATTTCGGGGCAAAATTTATTTTAGGGGGAAGGATTATAAAGCCCAAATTATGTAAGTGCATATTATTCATTTTCATTTTATAACATTTAAAAAATATTTGGGTCTAATGTATTATTTAAAATTTTAATTTCAAAGTGTTGGGATTAATATGTTAATTTTAATTTGACTTTAAAAATTTTATTTTAGGAGTTAGTATGCAATTTAAAATTTTACTTAAGAGTTTTGGTGTTTGAATAAATATTTATAAGATTGTCTTGGGATTATATGTGTAATTAAAATAAAAATTATTTCATTCTTATCAAGATGCGATGGATTTGATAAGGTTGGGAAAAGAGAAAAAAAAAAAATGACTCTCTCGCCGCCTCTCTCCTCTAATTTATTATGTCCCTCATTTTATCTTATTTCTTGTTCTTTATCTCTTGCCTCTTATCTCTCTCTACATATGCATTTCATTTCTCTCTCTATATATTTCTTATTCTCTTTCATTCTCTCCGTTTCTTGTCTCTCTGAAACCCTTGTGGTAACACATCTTTCTCTCTCTCTTGCTTGTGTATATATATGTGTGTGTTTTTGTGTATCATGTGTGCACGCGTATATGTATGTGTGTGGTGTGTATATGTGTATAAATAATATATATATATACACACATATTAGAAGATTTCCTGTGCCTAAAGGCACGGATAAAAAATAATTCACAAAAAAATAATCTAAAATCATTTAGATCCAGTAATAAAACTTAAGCAAGACATTACTAAAATTAACTAATTGATATAAACCAAAATTAACAATAAAAATATGACAATTCAAGAAGCAAATTCAAGCTTATCTAGTGAAATTATTTACAAAAATTAAACTACTTTGCCCAAGATAAATTATGTATGTATTTTTGTGTATCGTGTGTGCACGCGTATATGTATGTGTGTGTGATGTGTATATGTATACAAATAATATGTGTGTGTAATACACAATATGTATCTATAGTGTATAATAATTATAAAAAATATTATAGATAATATTTTAATTATAATAACAATTTTTTTTCTTCATTAATATGTTGACTCTATTATGTTTTTGCTTAAATAAAATTAGTGGAATAAAATAATAATAATAATAATAATAATAACAATAGAGAATTATTATTTTATATATATATTTGTAAACATGATTATTGAGTAACGAAATTTTTAAATTAAAATGAATTAGGTGCTTTATTTTATTTAGTTAATATTTAATTTTAAAAAATTATATAAAATATTATAATTCTATATTATTTTGAAATTGGAAAAATAATGCATTTATTAGTTGTAATGCATTACATATTTAGATAAATTCTTAAATTGAAATCCTATCGTGCACTAGGTTGTTGCACTACTCCATCGACGTCAGTTTTTCTACAATGGTGTCTCAGGTGTGCAATTACAAAAGATGAGTATATATCTTCCATATTTTCTATGTAAATTGTCAAATTATATTTTCGTATTAAATTAGGGGATAAAAAAAAGAAAATATTTATTAAAACGGACAGTTTTATAATGATAAATAGATCAAGTAAGATTTTACATGTGAAAAATTGGGTTTTATTTTTATCCTATTATGCCATAGTGTGGTCCCGTCAAGACGGTATGTCTTGTGGGATATTATTGGTCCTAATAGGATGACATGTCTTGTAAGATGTTATACAAACCCGAAATGAGGGCATGTTATGCTAGTGTGTTTGTGACATGACAAGAGGGCAACTTCAGCAGGTGGTTGATATATATTGTTGTTAATTATTAGTATAATATGGTGGTTTATACCATGTGCGGGCTCCTACCATTAGAGATATTAAATGATTCTAACACTAACAACCTTAGATTGTGCAAATGTATAGGTTACGATACCATCATAACTCCCGATCGTGAGATAAATGATCCTATGACTAGTATAGAAGTATGTGTGTAGTATTTTATTATATAAAATTAAGTTGATCAGTTGATTTAAATTCACTTGATTCATTTTGATAATATCTGTGAAATTTTGAAACTGCTTAGTGTGTGGCAATATTTTGGTTTGAAAAGTAGATTCTGATATATATATTTGATTCATAAATTATTTTTTATATTATGAAGACAGTACACCTATAAAATATTTTATCTCAGATAATCTAGATAGAGATTGACCTACTTTTGGCGTTAGATAAAGTCAGAAGGTGGTGTGGCTTTTGAGACTATCAAGGCAATTGTGGTAATGAGGAGTTCAGACTTTTGTGATTTTATTATGGAATAGTCGTATATGTATGATCATTGAATTTTGAGTTATAAATTTTAAAAAATTGTGTCAATTGTCAGTCAGTGGTATATTTATTATCCAGGTTATATTTATATTTAGCTGGAAAATATTAAGTCGAGGTCATGCCTAGTTTCGGGCGTGGTGTGATTGTCACAGTGTATAAAACTTTCTTAATTTTTTTTATTGATTAGGAAGTTGTGGATAATGCCCAAGTCTGCCTTACTATTTATCATTCGATTATTAAATGTTAATTATAGAAATCATTATAATGCCACTTAAGCCCCATAAAATAACAATTAACCCCTAAAACTTTTAAAGTCAAATTTATATTAACATATAAACCTCCCACAACTTTCTAAATGCAAAAGAAATACAAATGCAATTAAAATTCAATGACTATCAAGAAATTAAATTCGATGCAAATAAAAATAAAATCTTGCACACCAATTGTTATATTGTTATTAGGTTGGCCTTTCTCACGATCATATTGTAAGTAGGAACAATTTCTATGTCAATTCATAAGTTAAAATATAAAACATATACTTAATCCAAATAACCTAAGAAAATAGGATTAGAAAAACATTTAGGACATGTTTGATAACCACTTAATTTTGAAGTGCTAAAATTTTAAGTGTTAAAAATATCAAAAGTTTGTTTGATAAAATTAAAATTTTAAGTGCTGAAAATTTAAGTGTTGAATTCTTTTTGTCTGCTTGATAAGTATAAAAGTTGAATGCTGAAAATTATTTAATTTACATAACGACCCTTGAAATTTAATTTTTACTAATTTTTTTTGAAAATAAAATAATAAAATAAAATCACCAATAATATACTATCAAGTTTAAATATATAAGTTATCACAAGTCATCTATAACATAGAGTTCAACAAAATAATAATTAAATCCAAAAATTAAACAATTCAATTGCAATTCTCTCTCTCAAGTTAATCATATATACTTGATCTACTTGCTTGTTTCCACCTCTAATTTCAATTTCTAAAGTAATTATTTCATCATGAGATGAATCATTTGCTTCACAACTTTTAATAAATTATCTTTCTTATTTTTCAGATGAATTGTTGATAGGGAAAGATTAAAAAAATTATCATATATTTAGTGGAGTGATGTAATGATGAAAATACTTCTATTAGAATACACATAATTATAAATATACTATTTTGAAATAAATATAAATTTTAATAAATCTCAACGTACCCATAAACACTCACCCCCATATTTTAGGGACCAAAAGTGTAATTTTCTTTTGCAAGATAATGCTTTAGCTTTCTTTTCTTTTGTGAGGGTTTTAGTGGATTAAAAGGGAAGAATATATTTGGGTTACACTGATGGACCCTTTTCTAAACATATAATTTGTTCCTAAATTTTGCTGACTACATTAAGAAAAATTAAAATAAGTGATCCACCATTTGCTGATTTTTTTATTTTTTTTTTTGTGGAATTTTGGCTGAAATTTTAAGTTAATTAATATTAAGCACTTAATTACTTTATCAAACATGCCCTTAGTTATCGAAGTACTAGGATTTTAATGGTAGTTAAGTGCCAAAAATATAATATAGGAACGAAAGTTAACTTCGAGTGCATTGACTCCAAACTATTGTATATTGCAATGCAACTGCAAGTCACACTAGTTCCAAGTGTTGATGTTTACTATATATTGTGTCTCACTCTACAATATAATCCATAATTGTTGGGATCTATTTTTTTTAAAGAGAAAATAGACTTAATAGTTGGCCCAAAGATTTAACCAAGAGTGGGAGTGAATTAAGTAATTACAAAAATTTAAACAATTAAATCTTTAACACACAAGTTATCAATTTTCCTAATTAATTATTATCTTATCAAGCAATGAAAATGTATTTAATTAAGTGCACACCCAAACAACAGATATAACAAAACAATATACAATAATTTATCCTGATTCGGTAAGCTACTCTTACCTACGTCCAATCCCTCGAGCTCCATAAGGTTTTTTGTAATCCAGTAATCCCCTGATTCAATTTCCAGGTAGAAATTAAACTCTTACAATCATTTTCACAGGTTCAAGATTAACCTAATTCATTTTGCAGAATCAAACATGTATACTCTTACATTATTATACTTATAATTTTCACAAGTTTAGGAAGAACCTTATCTTTTTTTTTTTTTCAGGTTAAAGACTAACCTAATTCTATTACAGGAAGAATCAAAATTTAATCCTTTTAAAAGGCTAAATATCAAACCTAATCTTATTTACAGACTAAAGATCAAACCTTAACTACCCTAATCAGACAACGTCTCAAATATATCGAATCTACTCAAATTCACAAGTTTCTTCCCACATGAGCTTCTACCATCTCAAAATATTTATGCTCAATTAATATTCCGAAAACTACGTGAGGAATAAATTTGATTTAATCAATTTAAGCATAAATAATATTTAATCAATTTTCATAAGTAAAAATTGTTTCATAAGATATGCAAGATTTTCAAATAGGGAAAACGATTTTTCTAAAACAAATATTCTAAGTAATCAAATTGATAATCTAAGAAATCACTTTAATTAACTTGGAAAGATCTCACTGGATTTTCAGAAAATAATTACGATAGCTCAGTGTAGAACAAAGACCTGTGATGAAAACTTTTTTCGTGTTTCGATTAAGAACTCTTTAAAATAACTATTTTAGAAAATATTTCAACGAAGATTACTCTATTTTAATAGAAAATACTAATTGTTCTTGATTAATTAAAGTTAAAAACGTAGGTCTCTATATATAGAATTATAACTATGTCTATAATGGCTAGTTTTTTAAAAAGAAGACCTAAAATGTCACTTTAATCTTTAATGCCCCATATACCATATACTATCAAAATAGGTATATTTCCTTTGAAAATAATTTTCAAAAAAACTCGATTTGGTTCCCAAAATTTTTTAAATTCAAAACTCTTAAAGAAATGAGGTAGTTTCACAAATTGAATTCAAAGAATAATTTAATATATGGACCAAATTGAGAGTATCTTAATGATATATGATATATAATCGTAAAATACTCAAATCCCCACAATATCTCTTTTTCAAACATTCAAAACTATAGGATTTGGTAAAAGATTTCACAAAATCGAAACAATCAACATTGATTGTTCTGCCAGCCTCGGTTGACCGGCCATAATTTGATCGACCGACCCCTTGCAATAGTCAAGTTTCTTATTGTTGCACCATCACTCATCCTGTTGGCCCAGAGATTGATCCAAGAGGGAGGTGAATTGGATCTATAAAAACTTTTCATTAAATCTTTCTACTAAAATCTCAAATCAAACTTGTTAATTCTTGTGATTGTATGTGCAGCAAAATAATCAATCAAATCAAAATAATCAAAGTAAATAGTAAGGGATAGAGACAATCAAACCATAAGATACAAGAGATTTATAGTAGTTCGGCAAAATCTTTTTACTTAGTCTACTCTTGCGCGCTCCCAACAAAGAGTTCTAATTCACTAATCCTTAATCTTCTTACAGGTGAATATTAAACCGTTTATAATCTTCTTATGGGTGAATATCAATCTTTTACAATCTTTTTATGGGTGAAAATCAAACCGTTCTACCTGATCTTTTTTCGGGCGAGATTGGTTCACCACCAAATGCGTCTCATTTTGTCTTCTTCAACTTGTTCAAAAGTTTATCTTTGATGAAGTGATGTTGAGGATCTTTCTCGCTTGGATGTTTTTATGAAGTATAATCTCTTAATACAACACTCAAAATGGTTTTATAATTTAACTTACAAAATCGATATTAGAGCTCTAAACACTCTCTATAAAGATTACAACACTTTGACCTACTAGTGTTTAGTGCTTCTTACAAATATCACTCAATAAAGAATAGATGAACTTTAAGTACAAGAGTGATCACACAAGTAGTGTAAGAATAAGAATCAAAGAGATAAAGTAAAAGAATATCACTTTGTAGTATAGCTCTTTGAAGTACTTTGGTGTAATTGATCTTTGTAGCTCACTTGATTTACTTACTTGATTCTTCCAACAATCTTCATCCTTTTATATGTGTAGAGAAGTGTAGGGAGGATATCACAATTGGAGAGTTAAGAGCAAATGACCGTTGGTGAGCTTTCTTCAAAATGTCAAGACAAAAGTTCCTCTCCACTTTCATTCTCTGTAGATTTGTCAAGATCCTATCCACTTTTTCCAACCCCATAAATGCTAGATATGTTTTAATAATTGCAAAGGACCCATTGTCCATTTTTGTCTTTGAGGAAATAAAAAAATACAGTAAGTTGCTCATATTTCAAAAGCATATAATTGAGTATGGTTGACATTAATGCATATAGACAAATCTTGATGGAGGTTTTCAAAGTTGGGTATGAATCATTAAAGGTAAGACTCCTCCAATTTGAATTATGATCAAGATAATGAATGAATATGGTTGGCATAGGACAAGATAGTATAGACAATACCTTAGCCTACCCTATCATAAAATGTGAATGCATTAAATACTTCTAACTACTTGCACATATTTGGCCAACATAATGTATTTTATGTATATAATAATTGGACCATGAATTTATACTTCAAATACATGATGTATAATCATATTTATACATTTATATAATGTATTTGATCATCTAGAAGAATTCCAAACATGTTCCAACACTTAAACACATTTCACATGTTGAAAACAGACTTTTCAAAGTCTTTTAGGCAAAATGTCAATTAAATTTTCATATAATGTCATGCATACCAATCAGACACATATATATCATATAGACACAACATATAAACATATCAAAATATGAATTAAGCAATGAGAACAAGATTTGATACTAAAACCGATTTTGAGTTTAGGGAAAAGTACATTTTAAACCCTTTAGGTATTGACACATTTCTAAATGGTCCCTCTCCATTTGAGCATTTCATTTTAAACCCTCTAGGTATCAGAACGTTTTTATTCGGTCCTTCCATTAGAAATTCTGTCAAAACTGACAGAATGTTGATGGCAAATCTATCATTTTATATTTTTTTATTTTTTAATCATTTTTTAATATAATTTTTTTTTGGTTTCGAATTCTCTCCCTCCCTCTATCTTTTTTTCTCTCTCTCTCTTCCTCTCTACCAGCCCCTGTTATGGGGGTGTTTTGCCTAATTCAACAGGGGGTGAAAACACCCCCGTTACGTGGGTGTTTCACCCTTGTTGCGAGGGTGTTACCACCTCCCATTTCGAGGATGGTTCCACCCCCTGTTCTATCTGACGGGGAGAGAAAATGAGGGAGAGAGAAAGAGATGAGGAGAAACGAGGAATATAAAGAGAGAGAAAGAGAAAGAGAGAGAATGAGGGATGGAGGAAGAAAGAAGGAGGAAGAAAGAGAAAAAGTTGAGCGGGAAAGAGAGAGAGAAAAAGAAATATAGAAAAAAGAAAAAGAAAAAATCTTTAAAAAATTGAAAATATGCAAAAAGACTGTTTTGTCCCTCTATTCTGTTAGTTTTGATAGATTTTTTTACAGAAAGACCGAATAAAAACGTACTGATACCTAAAGAGTTTAACATGAAACGATCAAAGGGAGAGAGACCATTTAGAAATGTGTCAATACCTAGAAAGTTTAAAAAATACTTTTCCCTTGAGTTTATGAGCAAAAAGCTGCGAAATATGTTCTTAAACCTTTGAAATAGTTTTGATCCAATTGATTCAATCCAATGATGATTTGATCAAATTGAATTTTTTCATAATATTAGATATCTTAAATAAGGTATACAAATATTCAAGGCTTATCAAGAATAAGTTAAGATCGATCAATGCTTAGACCGAAAACATTTTGACTTGTTGTTCAAATCACTACTTTAGAAATCAAGGACAAATCTAAATATTTCCTAATAGGCATAGCGTTAAAGGTAATTGAGTTAGTTTTCCATAGCAAAAATAAAATAAAATCACCTCATTTGAACTCAAAATGAGTGAGATATAGTCAATTGAGTGAATAAAGGTTTGTGCAAATTTTTCTGCTAGAAGTTTCTGACCAAAGATAGTTGACTACTTTGCCAAAATATAGTCGACTACTTGTGTTGTAACTTCAGCGCAAGTGTCATTGTCATTCTTCTTGATTTTTGACCTCGGTTCATAATCATTTATTATTAAAAACACTTTTAGAACATTATTTTAATGATTTTTGAAGTGTTTTCATATTGAGATCATACAATGTACCTTATGATCACATAAAAATCGAGTTTAAATAATTTAAGTATATTTGTGATCAAAATGTGAATTTCTCATGTGTGCATGTATTGATTAAAGCGATGACACTTATTGTGATATATAAACATATTAGATATGTTAGAATCGAGATATTACAAATGTATACGTATATTGATCATATTATCATGATAAGTATATTGAGCATATTGTATCAATATGTGAATTTTCAAATAATCAGGTGTTGGACAATCCAATCACATGTATCTTGATATAATCAAATAATAAATATGTTCAAATCATAATATCATGAATGTATATACTCTCGATGTGTGTGCGTGTATCCTAATGAGCCAAAGTATATAATCTCTTCAAGAGTAACATCCAATAGATTTAACCTTATAAACTTAATCTTACCTAAATCTTGTACTCTTCGTATCGAGATTATACCTACATTTCACACTTAAGATTCTGTAATGGTTAACACACGCAATGTATAATTGAATCTTAATACTTGCACTTAAGATATCATATTGGTTAGTACACTTAAGGTATGATTCAATCAAAATATATTGGAATATATAATTTGTGTATAATATTATTAATGTGACATCATCATATCACTAGTATTGACACTATCATAACACATATTGTGACATTATCAAAATACATATATTGACATCATCAAAAAACATATAGCAACAATCCGTTATCCGGCCCCTTGGTCGGTTGACGGATCCGTCCAATGAGTTGTTTCCTTTTTCTACATTTCAGCCATTGGTTTGCTTAAGTCGACCTACTTCTCTTGTCGGTTGACCGAAATGGTTAGTGGCTTTCACATTTTAACCCCTTTAAGCTATTGTTTTCATTAGTCGATCGACCCGTTTCGTTGGTTGATCGATTTGACCAAAAGACTCACTCTTTTATGTGTTAAAAATATTTTTTCAATTTATCTCTTTATCAAAAACATTTTTATGATTTCAACACTTTATAAAAATCATTTAGAATCTTTAATTTATCACTTCCTATCATGACACGTATAAGATTACTCATTTTAAAGTGTCGTGTATGATTCTAATTCGGGTTGCATTAAGAGTATAAGAGTAATTAGTTGTTTTTATCTAAAAATACAAAAAATCTTCAATACTCAAAAAATATTAAATGTTTTCAATTTGCACCCGTCTTGAATCGTGTCATAAAATCTTCATCTTTGAAAATATTCAACGATTAATCTTTTTCGATTCATTCTTTTCTCGTTTAAACATATGGATTCTAATTTGAAATCACTCAATAAAACCATTAGTTTAAAAAATATCAACGTTCAACTGTCTATCAAAATATTAGATTCAACATTAACCAAAATAAAAAGAGGGTAACCATGCTCTCTCTTATTTTTTAAAAATCAAAACTTTATTTTATTTGTAGCTACTGACTATTGTTCCCTTTTAACTGACAATACTTTGAAATTTACGTTTAGGTATTTTTTTTTACGATGTTTTCATTTTCTAAAGCGTATGAAACCTTCTAGCTGAATTTGAATGTTTAACTATTTTAAATAAATTAAGTAAAAGTTGTTCTCTAATAGACAAGACAATCTATTTCCGTGTGAGACCACATTTTTTTTCTTCACAATTTTCTCTTCTTTTTATTTTTTCCAATTACATTTTTTTTTAACTACTTTAAATATTGGTCAAACAAATCAAATAATGCTAGAGAAACATAAATTCAATGAATCTATAAAAATAATGCTATGATAGAGAGAGATGTTAGAAGGAGTCAATAGTCGAAAATCTTGCTTGGAAGTTGGAATTGATCGGAGAAGGTCGTAGGAAAGGAGAACGAGGCAAATGAGAGGTTGTTGTAGAGAGGAAACAACGGAGTAGTGGAAGGGAACAACTAATGTACGAGGAGGATCAATTGTAGCTAGAAAGTATTATTTTTAATAAATTATTATTATTATTATTTTTAAATTTGAATGTATGCATGTATTGTAAAAACGAAATGTTTATTTCATTTGTCTGTGATTATGTGAGGTATTTTGGGAGTAGAAATAACAGCGTATGTATTTTTTATAATAAGGCAATTGTGTAGGTAAGGAAAAAGGCGGGACAAGTTGGCCGATACTGTGCTATATTCGAAAAGAAGTACAACCGGAAAGTTTTCCCCCCGCCCAAATCGGCCACCGCCTAGTCTCTTCCGTGGCGAAGTTACCTGAAAGCATTGCGAGAAAAGCCAGCATAGAGAAACTGGCGGAAGATTACACCGTATTATTTATTGCTCAGTCGCAGTGATTCCATCTTCCATTTCTAAGCTTCTATCGAAGCAATGGTTCTTCTCCACCAAAACCAAAACCCCAAACCCTCTCGTAAACGACCTTCCAGTGCATTTGTTCCCCCCTTTGCCCAGTCTGCTAAACTCCCCAAATCTACCACTACCACTACTGCCGTCAAAGAAAAACCCCAAGTCGACGTTGTATCCTCCTCCGGATCCCCAAGTCCGATTGACAAGACTGACAGAATGCTCTCGGTGCTAGCCGACGCTGGGTGCACTCTGATCGACCCCTCGGGCCCTCCGTGTCTCCCTCCTGACCTCCACAAGCTCCGCCATCACCTCCACCACGTACTCTCCGTTGAAGCCTCTCTCCGCTCCGACTTCCTCTCCGGCTTCTCCTCTTATATTCAGTCTTCCGATAATCTTCGCCGGTCAGTTCTGTTTGTTTCTTTGTAAACTTAAAACGGAAGAAACAATTGTAATTCTGTCAATTTCAAGTTCAAATTGAAGAGTTGACTCCAAACGTCCATTACTACGCCACATTTGCTTTGTTACATACTATGTTCAGTTTAAAGGAATCTAGTCATGGAAGTTTGTGTTTCTTCTCTATCCCGATATCCTCTGCTTTCTCCTTTGTCCTTGTCAAGCGGTTCATCTAGATATTTAATCTGGATGTGAGCGCCCTTGTATCTCTCTTAATTCTTGGTTTCCCCCTGCTTTTTTGCTTAGAAATAAATTAGTGAAATATCAAAGGACGAGAAATATTTACATTATATTGTTTAAATGCTGCACAATCTCATGTAGTAACTATTGGCTGAAGTATCATTGTGTTAGGTATAATTTTGGGGATATATAATAATGGAATTCCAAGTGTGGATGTTTTCTTGAAATTGGGGTCTCACTAAATTTATGTTATAATCCATCATTGTTAGGCTCTCTTTCTTTGAAGAGAAAATAGATTAAAAAAAGAAGGTACCATGCTCTATCTTCTTCTATTTTTGAAATTTAAGTCTGGATAATTTTTTATGTTCTCTTGTGCAAATGAGAATTTCTTGTCTATTAGTCTCTCAAGGAGAAATCTATTCATACAATATAAAGAGTAAATCAGGAATTTAGATCTTAAGTTATAGCCTATAGTTAGTATTGATTGATTGCACGTTAATTATAATTATTTAAAATCATGGAGGGGCTGGAATCATGGCGAAAATTTAAGTCAGGATAGTTTTTTTATGTTCTCCTGTGCAAATGAGAATTTCTTGTCCGTTAGTCTCTCAAGGAGAATCTATTTATACAGGTATAAAGAGTAAATAAGAGAATTTAGATCTTACGTTATAGCCTACAGTTATTATTGATTGATTGCACATTAATTCTCATTATTTACAATCATGGAGGGGCTGGAATCATGGTGATTTGACACTTTCCCACAAACTTGGTTGTCCGGACGAGATGAGGCTAAACCGTAGAAGATGAAATCGGATCTTTTCAAGTCTTTAGTGAATGTGTCTGCAAACTAATATTTAGAAGGAACTAATAGGATTCTATGTGTGCCAGTAAGAATGTGTTTCCGTACCCGTGCGGATCCCACACAAACACGAGCAATAGATTGGAATTCGGCTTTGACGCTTGAGTGAGAGACAGTTGGCTGTTGCTTGGTGGTCCAAGAGATCAAATTAGAGTCCAAGAAACTAAAAAATCAATGGTAGAGCGACAAGAGTCAGGACAACCTGTCCAATCGGCATTAGAATTAGCCTGTAGAGTAAGGGAGTTGCACTACACTAAAAGAGAAGACTAAAATTCAAAGTCCCTTTTAGGTAATGAAGGATCCGTTTGGCGGCTACAAGATGATGAGATCGAGGTTGGCTCATAAACAGAGTAACATGATGGACAACATAGGCAATGTCTGGTTTGGCCTTTGGTGAAAGTGAAATTAGGCAAGGAGCCAACCAATTGTCAATACTCACTGGCATTCGGCAAATCACTGTTATGAGATGACAACTGAGTCTTAACATGTACTGGGTATTGTAGGATTTATAGTCTATCATAGAAATTTTAATGAGAAGATCAACAATATACTTGAGCTGAGAGAGGCGGAAACTAGTAGAGGAAGAGTTGCTTCAAGGCGAAAATAAGATAAAGAACCAAGGACATTGAGCTCAAGCTCCTTGCCAAAAGTGGTAATGAACGATGAAATTGGAGATAGTTGATCAGTGGATAATGCCATCAACATATAAAAGAAGTATCACTGCAAAGTTAGATTGATAGATAAACAAAGAGTTATTAGCATAAGACTGGGTAAAACCATATCGTAAGAGGAATGTGTTGAGATGTTGAAACCAAGCTTGAGATGCTTGTTTGAGGCCATAAGTAGCCTTTTGTATATGACATACAAGATGAGGGCAAGCAGGATCTGTGAAGCCTAGTGGTTGATTCATATAGACAGTTTGATCCAAAATGCCGTGAAGAAACACATTTATCACATCAAGCTGATGCATTGTCCAAAGAATATGACAAGACTAAGCACAATATTAACAATTGGTTTAATTAAAGGATTGAATGTATTATCGAAGTCAACACCCGCCTGTTGATGAAAGCCCTTGGCGACTAGATGAACTTTGTGCCTCTCAATGGAACCATCTGCTTTGCGTTTGAGCTTGAAGAGCCACTGACAACCTACAAAAATGTTGATGTGGGGAAAGAGGGACAAGAACCTAAGTGTGGTTCTTCAATGAGGTATAAAACTCATTGGTTATGGCCTGACGCTATTCCGGAACATGGACAACCTGAGTGTAGCAGGTCAGCTCATCAGTGGGAAATGGAAGCTGAGTGAGGAGAGTCCGTGGGAGAGAATATCAGACTGTATCATTTGTCCAAACGAGAGGGTGACAGGTATCATCCTAATGAAGTGTAACCATCGTATGTTATGGAGGAGCTGGAGGAGAGGCCTTAAGGGTGGCAGTAACATAAGGATGAGTGTTTGAGGGCCCAATATGTTGACGTTGATAATGATGTGGAAAAAGTTGCTGAAGAGGAGTTAAAGAACTGGAAGGAGCCGGACAAACTCTAGAGATATCATAGGAGTTGAATATAATAGAGGACCAATTCCGCATGAAGATGGGACTATGGAGTGCTGTTGGGGTGAGAGGTGAACAAGAAGTGTTGTTAATTGAAATGAAATATGCTGGGAATGTAGCTTTGCTAGTTGTGCTATCAAGACAATGGTAGCCCCTGTGCTGCAAGCTATAACCTAAAAATATACATTCAACAAGGCAAAAGTTTATTAGTAAAGCAAGTACCTAAACGCATATAACATGCACAACCAAACACAAACAACTTAGAGTATGACCATAACGGGGAGAGAATGGCTAGGGCCTATGAAGTTCAGAAGAGGGGTGACCGTTGATTAAGTGAACCACGGTGAGACCTCTTTAGACCAATGATAGAGAGAAACATGACTTGTGAGAAGGAGGGAAATTTATAGTGGGGACCTCTGCCGATTTTGCTGGATAAGTTTAATAGGGAAATTTACTGATCTCATATTTACTAAGCCATATAGACTTCTTTAAAGATCTTTTTACCATGGGAAGAAAAGTTACAAGAGGTTTATCGATTTCATGCTTCATTTTGCTCTTGTACATACGGACTTGATACTCACTTGCCAAATATTGCGCAATTCCAGGTGACTCGTATTAGGGGATGTTGTTGAACATTTGTTTTGTAGTTAATTGCAAGTATAAACACTAACATTCCTTCTTGTTATTATCTTGACCAATATTATTATGCAACCAACTGGCTTTTTAGTTGTTTAATCTCTTTCAATTTTTGATTGACACAGGATTTTGCTACCGTCACATGGTGGCAGTTGTGCTTCTGCAAGAAGTGAGAGCCTGGTTCGAGTACTGCTACTGGTGCCTTCAATACAGTTAGACCTACAAAACTTGTTGCTCGAGAAGCTTCCGGAGTATTTTGACATGGATCCTAGTGGTGGTTTTGGGTCGTCATCGTCCTTACGACTTGATGAGGATCTAGCAAGGCTGATACTGAACCAGTTCCGGTGGGTTGACTTCCTTGTGAACTCTGAGGCATTTACAGATAAGTTGTTGCAGGTTCTATCCATTTGCCCCCTTCGCTTGAAGAAAGAGATTATTGGATCATTGCCTGAGATTATTGGTGATCAGAACTACAAGGTTGTTGTTGATTCACTTGAACAAATGCTGCAAGAAGATTCTGCCGTCATTGTGCCTGTGCTTGATGCTTTTTCCAACCTCAACTTGGACGATTTGTTGCGAGAGCAGGTTATTTTACCATTTCACATCTACATGTATCACAATATGTGCATGAACAGTGTGAGTGTGACCAGTGTTGTAAAAGGCGAGGGCGTTGGGCAAGGCATTTTGACCTGTGCGGGGCTAGGCGTAAGCCCCTTGATACATAAATTTTTAATATTTTAGAGTATTATATATAATTAAATTATATGAAAAATAAATAAAAAGGATATATATGAAAAATAAATATAGATAAACTCATAAGATGACAAAAGTTATGAATCATAAATAGAAATTTAATTGAAATTCTATTTTCCTTATGAGACCAACCTATTTAGGAATGCTATTAAAATATATATATATATATTTTTTTTATTTATCTATTCTCCTTTATTACTTTTAAAAAAATATAAATTAGAGGCGACAACTACTGTACTTCCATATAAAACATAAAAAAAAACGCATGATTTAATCTCAGTTCTTCTATTTCCATAATTCTCCTACCCCAAACCTTGGTTGCGTCTCTAGCCTTCGTGGTCTGGCACCAACGCAGTGCTGAAGATGAAGAAGAATATACAAAACAAGTGCAAAATCAAGTTTTGTTTCTCTTGATTTTTCTGGTGATGGAAACATAGGGCATAAGTCCAGATGAACTTCACCTTGGGTGAAGTTGGGTGTTGCCACAGCATCTAGGCGTAAGCCCAGCTGGAAAATAGCCCCGGGCAGTTTAGGACCGCCCTGCCGCTGGGCGTGCCTCACGAAAGCCTTTTACAACATTGAGTGTGACTAGTAATTTTCTGGTATTTAATGTTCATTTATCTTGGTCTGTTTTTTCTAATATTGAAGGTTATTACAATTGCATTATCATGCATTCGAACAGTTGATGCGGAGGACATGCCTTGCCTACTAAGATTCCTGCTGCTATCTGTGTCACCATCAAATGCTGGAAGAATAATATCACAGATCCGTGAACAGTTAAAGTTCGTTGGAGTATCTAATAGTCGTATGGCACAACACAACAAACTGAAAGGAAAATCGGTTGTTGATAGTTTGGCGGCTTCAATTCTTGATGCTCTGAAATCAAGTCTCCGATTTAGAAATGTTGGTCCTGTATTTACATATCCTTTAATTTTTAATTTCTGTAGTGTTTCAGCATTTTGATTTATCCTGTCTGTGTCTGCTGCTATCTCTAGATGCTATGTCAGGAGATACTGAACGAACTGAAATGCCTTGAGAACGCGCGAGATCATAAGATGATTGACATATGGTTGCTGATGCTCATATATACAAACAGTGAGTCCATGCAGAAGAGTGTTGAAAAGCTATTGAAGAAGAAAATTATTACAGGTTCTGTTCAAGAAGTTATGTTCGACCAGTGTATTTGTGGCAATAAAGAATTGGTGCAGGTTTGATGTTTATCATTATCCAATTGTTCTGAAGGAAATTTTTGGTAAGCATGCTCATTTTTTTATTAATTTTGGAGGTTATTTTCTATCTTCATTGCTTTCAATCAGGACTATTTCTCCTCTTTCGTATCTTTATCTGAGTACTTACTGGCATGCAAAGAACAAAAGGCAAGGGAATTTGGCATTCACATGTATATATGTCTTTTTGAAGAGTTTGTGGATACTTATTCAAGGCAGGAGGTACACTCGATATTTTATTTGTTGTTCTGTTACTAAAATTGGACATTAGAGTTTAACATCCGTGCTAACTGTTGAGAGTCTTACCCAGTAGCTGTCATTTGCAGGTTCTTGGTGCGTTAATTTCTCATGTGGGTTCTGGTATTAGTTTTGAAGTGACTTCTGCTTTAAAGGCAATGCTTCTTCTGGCATCTACCTATTCACAGGAACTAATTCCACTTTCTTCTCATATAACTGGTATCCTAACTTCTTTCTTGATTGTCCACTGAATTCCATCACCCAGCTCAAGTTTTTATCCATCCATTGTTCTTTTGATTTGTCAGGTATCTTGGATTACTTGGAGTGCTTTTGCATTGAAAACCTGCACAAGGTACTGTGTATTTCTTAGTGTTGACTGTTGCATTTAACAGTATAACTTAAGCAGTTTCTTTTCCGATAAACAACTTCTTGTGCAGGTCTATGAAATATTCAGCCTTCTTACAATGTCAGCTCGATCTAGTGCTGAGTCACTCGGATCTTCTATAGGAAACGAACTTTTGATGATTGCAAGAAAGCAGGTAAAACAGAATTTGTATTGAAGATTGGACCTTTTCTAGTTCATATGTTGGTATCCTATACATTATCCTGTTGAAATTAAATTGTTTGCTTTGAACTATGTTTCAAATGGGCAGGTTAGCAGTTCAGATTTGAAGTATAAGAAAATGGGACTAATCGGTTCTCTAAAGTTAGTTTCCTTTCTTGGTGACGAGAATAGCACCTCCTGTCTGTCTTCATCTCTGGTATGTTAAATCATCTTCATCTCCGCCCCCTCATTATGTAAATAAATGCGAAATAATTTGCTATCAATTGTAGGCTATAATTTTGGATCTAAATTCCTTAACTTGCTCTTTGTACTTGTATATATAGAAGACTTCTTGGGAAAGGACTATACATTGAAATTCCTTCTCTTACATTATTGAAACCTTAACCCTTAATCTCTGCAGCCAAGATATATATCTCTCCCGATCTTGCAAAGATCACGAGGGAGAACTCCGTCACGAACCAATCGTTGATTGTCAAAGTATTTCCAGACTCCCTTATTTGCATAGTTAAGTTTTCTTTCTGCTTGCAGATTACAGACAATACCTTTATGCAACATTTGCAAATTACAGATAAGCCCCACCGCTGCCTGCCCAAATTTTCTTGAATGTCTCACCTTTTCTGGAAATTTCAGAAAGCTCCCCAAATTTTCCTGAAACTTGCAGATAAACCCCAAATTTTCCTGAAACTTGCAGAAACAGTCCCAAACCTTTTATAAAGTTACAGAAATAGCTCCTAAACTTTCAAGCAGTCACAGAAATATCTCCGAACTTTTTTGAAATTTCAAGAATGGTCCCAAAATTTCTGGAATTTAAAGATTAGTCCCCCATCTTTTGTCAATCGCTCTTTGCACCCCCAAAGTTTTAACATTTTTTCCTCTATTTCTGCTGCCCTTCCTCACCATGTTTACCAACTTCACTAGTGGCAGAACTGCCTGCGGTACCACCTCTTCCTCAACATATTTGGTTAGACTGTGGCAATGGTGGTTCTTGGCAGCCAATTTACTAGACCAAGATCTACTTGTGTTCTCATGGGAGGTTCATGTATATACAAAGAACTTAAAATATTTTCTTCTTGTCATTAGAAATCCACTCAAGAAAACACTGCTTTTTCTGATTATTTGGAATTAAACCAGAAATGGAAGATAACTTCTCCAAAGCCCCTTTCAAAACCTGAACGTAATTCAAATTTCCATGGAAAACAGTACAAATCATCAGTCAGACATAGTTGGGCCATCTTTGTTTTTTTGTATCTCCAATGGTACTTGAACTGCTCTGTTTCTCCAAATATCCCTCTTTACAATCATGCCAAAATCTCCATAGCAATAACAAATAGGTACGGAGATATTGGATGTCCTTGCCTAAGACCTCTCTTTCTAGCAAAGTACCCCACCAACTCACCAATAAGGGAGATTGAGAATTTAGGGTTAGTAACACAAACCTTCACCCATTGAATAAACTTGTTCAGAAAATTGAAAAGTGTCGTAGTGGAATAGCAAAGAGAAGACTAGATATTGTTTTAACAAATAACGACGTAAAAAAGGCTAGGTAGCATTCTAGAGGACATGAGGCTCTTGAATCCACACGAAAGAGAGAAATCTGAAAGTGTATTAAACTTGAATAATAGAACAACAATAGCTTGTTGAGGGTGTATTTATAGCCCTCAACTAGCCCCAACGCTAGTAGGAAAAGAAAACTCTAAATCTCTAAGAAAAGGAAACAAACTAATGTCCTTCATAAGTGACAGAGAAACTTGGTGTCACAATCCGATGTGATACTTTTTGGAACCTCAAGTAACCGAAGCACCACCTTGAAGAACAAATTTGCAACTTGTGTTGCACCCAAGGTCTTCTTGCATGCAATGGAGTGTGCCATCTTAAAGTACCTGCCCATGATAAAAAATACAAAAGCCTTATATCGTTTTGTCAAAGTAAAAAGAAAGTAGGAAATGAATGGAAGCATGGAAATATTTTGTGGTTGACGCAAGCATGGAAATATTTTGTGTTTCTATCTCCTTCTTTTAGCCACTTGATTCTTGATTTTTTCTTCCAGTATGCTTCCTCCTGGTATAATGCTTTAGTTAGTTGAGCCTCAGTTTCTTGTAGACGCAGAACAATGTTCAGATTAGTTGCAACTCGCACTTCCAGTTCATCCTCCTTTTTCTCAAGCATATTGACCTCATAAAAACTATTTTCAAAAGTTTTGAAGCTCCATTCATGTAACACCAACTTAAACCTTTTCAATTTCTGATGCATTCTTTGGAATGATTTCTTTGACATTGGTCGAGTGAAAGACTCCATAACAGTCTTAACAAACTCATGATTCTGGCATCAAAAATTTAAATGAACCTTTACCTCAATGTTGATTCCCCCTGCACTAAATCAGTTGGGGGTTATTGATCCGAGCAAGCTTTATTTGAATGACAGACCTTGGAAGCCTGAAAGATTCTGCCATTCGTTATTCACCAAAGTTCTATCTAATTTGCTCTATTTCTTCCTTGATCGATATTTAGAATGGCACCGTGTGATTTATTTCCCGTAAACAACACCTTGACGAGACCACACATGTCAATACAGTCTAGCATATCTGTAGAAGCTTGGCTATCAAACCTAGAACATCCGATCCACGCCGAACTATCCAAAGTGACATTAAAAATTCTTGCTATAAGCCAAGCTGCCATGGATAAGCGAAATTATTATGTACCTCTCCAATCTGCTCCTGCAGCTCCATTCTCTTGCTTCTCGAACATTTTACGGAAACCACTGCAACTAGGAACTCCTTCCGCATCAACCTATGATTTATCTTAGCAACCACAAGCTGATCTTTGCTAACCAGAACATCACATTGAATTGGGTCTCTTGAAAACAACCAAATCTCACTAGCTTCATTATTGAAGCCATCATCAAACTAAACATATCTTCTTAGTTTCTCCGCAGCTAGAGATTCCATTCTAGGGTCCAACAAGCCAATGAAATAACAGCAAAAAAAGCCGAGACAACTTTTTAAGTCTTTTTCTAGTAGCTGAGTTGGCTGCTCTTTGAGCGTTCCAAATAAACAAATTAAACATTGGCAAAGTAGGAGCATGCGATGTATGTGCTCTAGCTTGATGGGAACTATTAAAGGGTAATTCCGTCATTCCTTTATATTTAGGGTTTCTGTATTGTTTCCCTCTTTATGTTATAAATAGAGATAGAGAATGACACAATTGTCAAGCCGTCTCGTTCATTTCCTACTTTCTTTTTTACTTTGACAAACTGTAAACACAACTTCCTGTACATCCTCCCTAGTGACCTTCAAGCTTTCTTGAAAAAATAGGTTCCAAAACCATCATGACTTGGGGGATTTATCATTGCCAAATTTTATAAACACCTTCCTAATTTCATCCTCAGTAACTTGTTTCATTAAATTACTACTCTGATCAACATTGACTTTGTTTAAAATTTACTTCAAAAAATCCAGCTAAGTATCACCCGCATATCCCAGCAAATTCTTTTAATATTGCACTTCTTTCTGAACTTTAGAAGATGCATCTGCTTCAGTTCCATCATCCTTAACAATGCTCACAATATTCATTTTCTGAAACCTTTAATGCATACATTTGAAAAAGAAAACCAAGTTTTTATCCCCAGCAGCAAGCCATTGGGTTCTGGATTTTTGTCCCAAGCATTGTTCCTATCTATCCAAAGCTTGCGAGTAACTTTTCACAGCTACTTTCTCCTAATCCTAAGACCTCATGTGAAGGTTGCAAGGCAACAACACATTTGACCTCATGCTGTCAAAGCTACTTCCGCTCACCATCATTGTTTGACCCATAAACGAAGGTCACATAAAAATAGTCATCCTTATCTAGCCAAAATTTACTGCAACTGATGCTCTGACTTGTTTGAGTAGTTATCTCCACCCTCAACTTTTGTGGATTCCAACACACCCAAATGTGCCCCAAAATGTGAGAATCATAATTTGTAGCCCGATCACAATAAAGAGCAACACTGTGCCAATTTTTCTTCATATTTACTTGCTTCACTCTAGTCTGAACTATTCCCAGAATATCAATCTTATTTTCAAACAAAAACTTCATAATAGCCTGCTGCTTTAGAGGGGTATTGAAACCATTCATATTCCATGATGCCAAAAAAGTCATCTAGACACATTTGAATTGGGAGTGTTCTTTGGAAAACTCCCTGATCAATTATTGTTATTACCATCTTGTCCATCATCCCTCTTCTTCTTAGATTTTGCTTTGTTGCCTCCAACAACTGAGTGACCTTTTGCCATATCTGCTGCATTTTGTTGATCAAACTTGAATTAGGAGTACTTGCTTCTTCATCGGTTCCACCTTATTTTGAGATGATTGCTGTTTAATTTTTACATGGATACCTAGTTACCCACAGCTTTACCTTCCCTTTTTATGATCTCCTTACCTTTCCCACTTGCCATGGTTGGCTAGCATTTTTCCTTTGTAGAGTGCTCCCCCCTCTTCCCTTCCTTCTCCATTTTAGGCAATGGACATGCCTGAATCAGGTGCCCAAACACTTCACAATGTTGGCACCTTCTAGGTGTCCATTGATAATTCACGATGAATTCCACAATTTTGCAAACCACGACCCCTTTCTCATCCCTACTTTTCACTTCCAGATCATAGGATTTCACAAACTCCTGTTCTGCTGACATCTCATCCTAAACTATAGCAAAACTAATTCTGTCCCTTTCCTCCACTAGCAAAGTAGCTAAACCTTTGTTGGTTTCAATACTCTAATGGATTACTGTGAATCTTCACCCCAAAGAGGAACCCAAGTAAGATCTGCTTTAGTCAGAGCCATACCTGTAGTCCACTTTGAGATAATTATTGGCATATCCACAAACATCCATGGCCCATCCTCTAGCACATTCGATCTTTCCTCGTCTGAATTAAATTTGAAGTAATAAAATCCCCTCTCATTGATCAAAACATCCATGACGCCACAGGAATCCCATAGCCTATATGCAATTCGATCAACTGTTTGATAGAGTAGTCGTTAATCAATGAAATGCCCTAGCAGAGAAGCATACCACTTATTTGCTCCTTCAACAATCTCCACTGGAGGCGTAATAACAATCCAATCATTTTGTTTTGTCGGAGGATAAATGTCGAATTTATCTTGTCCTTCTTCCCTACTTCATTCACCACATCTGTCCATGTCTTCCCATTTAAAATTTCATTTGTCTTCTCCTTACTATCATAGATCTTCTTCTCTGGAATCGAAAAATTAGTCTTCCACAACAGGATTCAAAATCTCCTCCCTTGCCATCGGATTGCTAGCCCCTATTGTAGCAACTTGCCATTGTTTCCCAACAAAATCATTTGAGAAAGCACCACTAGGAGGTACACGAACACAATATGAACAACGGACGTCATTTTACCTGAAAAGCAAAGAAGGCGAACAAGAATCACCAGAATCAGTGTACGTTAGCTCATACTGCTAACGTACACGAAGAAGATTCAAAGAAACGAACACTTAGAATCAAAAGAATTTGAGCCACGTCAGCAAAACAACTCTAATAAGCTCATGCGCACTTTAGCAGAAAAAAATTCATTAACTTACGCGTGAGCAAATAAAACGACCAGACATTTCCAAAGTACTTTCAGCAAATTTATCATCTTACTTCGAAATTATGTTTTATTTTTCTTCTACTTTAACCTGTAGTGAAGTTATTCTGTTGCCTGTTTTGTTAGCATTACCTCTACAAACTTTCTATTTGATCCGTGAACCATGCTATAATAATGGGAGCAATTACCATTTTGATGATGCTTAATGTTTTCCATATGTTACTCTGATTGTTTCACTGTTCTAGAATGTGTGATTTGCTCATACTTTTCTGGAAACTTTTTCTCCAGAAACCAAACTACGAGGAGGCTTTGGAACTCTTGAAGAAATGTCTGGACTCATGCAAGCAGTCACCATTGGCATTGATCCTCTTTTATGATGAGCTGATAATAATGTTGGACTGTAGGATTCTCCACCCAACAATTATGGAATGGCGAGTCATTTGATTGGAGCTGAAGAAATTGTCATTTATTCTATTAATAGTGTTCTTGTATTGGGTTGGCAAATAAAAATTTCCATTCACAAGACTAATAGTGTTCATGTTGTAGGGTAGGCAAACATGTAGGAGAGTTTGAATCCAAGTTTTTGTCTGATCTAGAAAGGGGACAATTGCCCAGTGTAGATTCCTACTCTGGTTTAGAAGGTTGGCGAAATGTTACCATAAGTTTTTCACTGAATCAATATTTCGGTTGAAGTCGTAGATGGAATCAGGTATGGAGGAGCTTAAGTTCTTTCTTCTTGTTGCTTTTTGTGCAGGGGAACTATGGATGAACTTGGATGGAGATATATCTCCAATATGTCTGAGCATTTTGCCGCTAGTTTCGTCATCTTTGAGGTAAAAAGTGTTTTCCCCTTATTTTTCTCTCTTTCAGTTATAGTGTCTCTGGTTTGGGATACGAGAAAAGATATTTGAATGTCAATTCAAATAATATGAAATCAGCAGACCATTTATTTTTATAAGTGACTGTAGAGTGTAGTGAAGAAGAGATAAAGATAATTAATGAAGAGAAGGGTGGCACTTCAACCTCTCGAGCAAATGGAGTATACGAAGAGAGAAGGATAGAGCTCAACCATTATATTTATTTTTCATTTTAGTATGCCGTATTCCATTGGAAACAATCAATGATCACTCATGTTTTTGGGTATTACTTTTGGTGGGACTAGAGGTTTACATATGCTATGATCTGGGAGCCATTTATGGACCAAAATGGACACATCTATTCAAGAAACCACTATTGTGTTGTTTATTAAAACTGAAAATTAAGCATTTAACATTGAATGCTGAATTTTATGTGCTGAAAATAGTAAGTCCTTGAATTGGAGAAGTTAAAAGCTATATGGTTATGCACTGAAAAACTACACACTGAATCTAATAAAACTGTTTGACAAAAATGTGCAGAAGACTGATTTTACCCTTCACTAGTTTTCATTTAAATTATGTTATAAGTTAATTAGATTTAAATTTTACCAATTCATTAAAATGACACAAATATATTTTATTGATTTTTTTAGTATAAAATATATTCAGTTAAGTAATCAAACAAAAACTTGCATTGATAGTCTATTTTTTTAAGAACAATATAGAAAACAAAATTTAATTCAAAAGTACTTTAAGTAGATTAATTGATTTCCAATTAATTTCCACTAAACTTCTAAAATATTACTAGAGATATTTTTGAAATTTAATTGAATTTGACTTATAGTTACTGTAGTTATTATTAAAATTGATAATTGAACTAAGTTGCATGTTTTTTTGGTTATCTTTCTGATCTTTTAACAAATTGCAAGTGCATTATGTTTGCAAATATTAGGTGAATATTCATATGATAGGCGTATTATGGTAATTCAATTGAATGGTAACTTTGAAAGGTATACTGGGAGTTGAATCTTAATTAGGGGTATTTTTAGTATTGTAAAATTTATGTCTAATGTACTTGACAGTATTTTTTGTATTTCAAATATATATTTAATTTTTTTTTTAAATGAATATTCATTTACTAGGTTGTTGTAAAATTTGTACCAAAAAACAGAAGAAAAAAACACAATTAAGCCAAGAGAATAAAATCGGATGTTTTTAAAATTCAAAATAAAAACTCAACCTCTAAATGTATTAAGAAAGGGGAGAGCCACTTATAAATTTAGTATAAATCTTTGTCTAAAACTAAAAGGTTCTTATTTCACTAAGTGGTTGCAAATTATATTATTAAACCTTCTTGATGTAATAAGAACTTGATTAATTCAATTTTAAGATCTTAATAGGGTAATCAAATAACACTAATGTTTTGCTATTAAATTTTGGTGAAATAATTGAGGATCAAAGATACAATATCGTATTGTTGTTTAGCATCTGATAATCTTGACACAAACGAAACCGATAATTATAAAGACCAATTTTCTGTGCAAATAAATCAAAATCTAATACAAACATATTTGATTTTATAAATATCACTATGTCAATATATTTAAATTTAAATTTAAATGCTAAATAAACAAAATTCAAATTTATATATGAAAAAAAGTAGGCAAAATGAGAGAGAAGAATTAAGACAAATACTAGCCTTATTTGCTTGAAAATCAAAACTTGCAGAACTATCTCAGTATCTGGCTTAAGGATTCAATTTTTAAAAAGCATGAAACAAAGTGAGGACAAGAAAAGAAGCAAGCATGCATCTCCTGAAGGAGAAAAAAAGAGCAAGAAAAGGATAACCTTCATGTTTTCAGATTCATGATATTAAACATCAGATTACCTGTTAAGCCACTAATCCTACATTTATATTGGAATAGGAATAAGGAAAGACATGTCTTCAACTTTAACAAACAGAGAGTATACAATAATACAAAATCTACAAATTTCTTGCAATTTATTAATTTCATTCTTTGTCTAAGTAATTGGCTACAAGGTATTATCCTCAAGTGTTGGGTTGCAGACTGCATTACTGCACAACTGCACATGTTTATGATTTTGAGGTATAGTGCGTATAAGTAAGGTATGTATTTCAATGAACAGGAATTTTATTGGCAAAAATCATTTTACACTTTTTGAAAACATATAGCTCTGTAGGTAACACCTTCATGCTGGAACCATAAAAAGACAATCTGCGTTTACACCATCGTCATCCTACCTATCATGGTGGTACTGCCTTACATAACCTTCAGCAAAAGGGTATGAATCATATGATGATAATGATACAAAAGTTTCACTTGACTAAACCTCAGCTTTACCATTGTCGTTGCTATCTGTAGCTATAGAAACTGGCCACTCTACTTTAATCTCCAGCATGTTAGAGCCATTGGGATATAAGGTTGCAATATAACAAGTGCACTTCCTTTTCCTCTCTCTGATGGTCCTTCCATTCTTATTTGCGTGTCTCATGTAGAATATCTTTACACGTGATTTTTTTTTCATCTTTCATTATAATGTGGACTTAAGATTTGGTTTATGAATACTGTACAACGACGTTTGGACCCTGCAAGCAAGTTTTTTTTATTGAAACCTTTTCCTAATTTTGTTTGCCTTCCTTGAGCCAAGTTTAGTTTTTTTTTTTTTTTTCCTGCAAAAACTATTAGTTATATCTACTGTTCCTAATCTTTTCTTGCTGAACTTTTTTACTCTGTTTTGTGCAGAAATGTTTCCTTACAAATTCTCCCCGTTAACTTTCTACTACTATCAAAGGTGAGTGCAAGGATTAATATTTACATATTTTACAGTCATTGTTCAGAGCTGACCTCAAGAGTGGGGTGAAATGAATATGATCAAACTTTTAAGATTGAAAACAAGTAAATAAAATCTAATCTCAAATTCAGTCACACAATCACACAATCAATGAAGTACATGTACAATAGCTATAAATATCTGTGAGTGTGTGGTTAAGAGAATGTGAGAGTTAAAGGGATGGAGAAATTGAGCACAACAGTTTTTGGGTGATTTGGTAATACCCTGGCCTACTCTATGCATTAAAGCTAGTGTTGAAGATTCCTTTTAAGTAATTTGATCTCCCTATAAGTGGAGACTAGATGAAATATAGGCATTGTAATTTTAGTAATGCCCGTAGAGACGGTAGTGCGATCAAAATTGAAGATGAGGAGATGCCAAAGGTTGATCATTTTAGATATTTATGTTCAATGATTCAGAGCAATGGTGAAATCGATGAGGATATTATGCATAGAGTCAAGGTAGATTGGTTAAAGTGGAGAAGTGCAGTTGACGTGATTTGTGATCGTAGGATTCTGTTGAAACTTAAAGGAAAATTCTACAAAACTACTATAAGACCAGCGCTTCTGTATGGTTCAGGATGTTGTGCGATAAAAACGAATCATGTCTAGAAAATTGGGGTGACAGAAATGAGGATATTGTGGTGGATGAGTGGGAAGACGAGAATGAATAAAATTAAGAACGAAACTATTAGAGAGAATTTAGAAATAACATCTATCGAAAAGAAAATTAGAGAAAATTGTCTACGATGGTTTGGGCATGTGCCTAAAAGACCTATAGAAGCACCGGTGAGAAAATGTGATTTAATTCAAGTGCAGGGGGCTACTAGAGGGAGAGTTAGATCTAAGAAGATATTAGGCGAGACTATTAGAAATGATTTGATGACATTAAACCTGATGGAGGGGATGACCTTTGATCGATCACTATGGCGTAAATGGATTCATGTAACCGACCCTACATAAGTGGGATAAATGTTTAGTTGTTGTTGTTGTTGTATAAGTGGAGACTAACTTTAACTTTCTTGAAGAGTACCTCTCTTTAAGATTAGGACTCTGCCGGTGGAGATCAAACCTATCAAGTAAAGAGTATCTTTCTCAAGACTCACTCACTTCCTCTTTGATCATTTGATATAGAAGAGTACAACAACTAAAAAGATCAATGTAGGCTCAAGAATAATGTCATAAGATCAAAATTGTGAGGCTAATAATTTTACACTATTGAGTAATATAAAGCTAGTAAATACAACAACGAAATACTCGAAGAGTACCTCTCTTTAAGATTAGGATTGATCTCTTCCGTCGATGGAGATCAAACCTATCAAGTAAAGAGTATCTTTCTTAGGACTCACTCACTTGTCACTTCCTCTTTGATCAGTTGATACAAAAGAGTACAACAATTGAAAAGATCTATGTAGGCTCAAGAGTACTGTCATACGATCAAAATTGTGAGGTTAATAATTTGAAACTATTGAGGAATATAAAGCTAGTAATATACAATAGCGGAATACTTGATGGATAGCTTCAAGTGAAATGTAGAGAGAATGTGAAGTGATATGCTATTAAAATAGGGCCATGTTCAAGAAATTCTCACAAAAAGACAAGAAACAAATCTCTAGAAGTTTAGAGAAATCAAAGTGGATAAGAGAGATTTGATTTGGATTTGAACTCTTGGGTGGATAAGTATTATATCATAATGTACAAGCTTATTATTTGCCAACTATAGAAATAGTTGTGAACTTGTTTGCTAGTTGTCTTTGGCAGTGGAGGAGTTTTTTAGCTCTATAAATAGAGCTACACCCCAATGCTTCATGCATTCCCAATTTTGAGAGAGAAAAGGCTTGGGAGAGAAGCTTTTGAAGGAGAGAATTTTAGTGGGAAATTTCTCTTGGGTGTAAAATGGGGTTATAGGTTGATGACTTGAGTGTTGTAAACACTTGTTCAATTTTCTCCCCCTTAGTAAGTGGTCTGCAACAGCCTATGAACGTAGCCTAAATTGGGTGAACCACTTTAAATTGTGTTTGTTTTTCTGCACTTATTAATCTGGTTGATTAGGAGTTTGCTATAATTTTCTCAATAACTGGTATCAAAGCTCTAGTGGTGACAAGTTTTTTGTCAGTCTTTTTGCGTGTTCACTATTCATGTTGAATAGTGGAATTTTGTCAGCTATATTGGCTTGTTGACAAAGGTGTTCTAGTAGTCTTGGGTTTGCGGAAATAGTCAAAATTGATTTGGACGAAGGCAGATTCGAGTTGGAGCGATGATTGCAGACAAAGGGAAGGTGAAAATTGAAAAGTTCAATGGTGCGGACTTTGGCTTCTGGAAGATGCAGATTGAAGATTATATAGTACTAGAAAAAGCTATATCAACTTCTCTCAGAAAAGAAACTAGAGGGTATGAAGGATGAAGAGTGGGCTCTTGTAGATAGACAAACCCTTGGAGTTATCCGATTGACGTTTTCTCACAACATTGCCATCATTATAGCAAAGGAAAAGACCACAACATATCTTATGGTGGCTCCCTCCAGTATCTCTCCAGTCTCCAGTATGTACGAGAAGCCATCGGCCTCAAACAAAATTCACTTGACGAGGCAGTTATTCAATTTGTGAATGACGGAAGGCACTTCGGTAGCTCAATATCTTAATGAACTCGACACAATTACAACGTTGTTATGTTCATTAAAGATTGATATCGATGATGAAGTTCAAGCGTTGATTCTCTTATCATCTATACTAGAAAGCTGGAACGCTACAATCACATGGTTAACAGTTTTTCCAGAAATAATAAATTGAAATTTGATGATGTTCGAGATGTGGTTTTGAGCGAAGAAATTCGTCGAAGAGAATCAAGTGAAGCATTGACCTCCTCAGTTTTGCAAATGGAGTGTAGTAGATTGAAATCTAGCTAGGGCAAATCTAGATTTGGAAAGAAAGAATTCTGTTTCTATAATTGTGGCAAAAAAGGTCCTTCAAAAGGGATTGCCAAAATCCAAAGAAAAATGGTGCACATGAATCTGCCAATGTGATTGAATAAGTAGGTGATGCTATGATTTTGAACGTCAACAGTGCGATTGAATCTTGGATTTTGTATTCGGGGGCATATTTCCACTCCACCTCATGTCAAAAAATCATGGAGAACTTTGTTAGCAGGGATTTCAGGAATGTTCATCTCGCCGATGATGAAACCTTAAAGATCGTGGGAGAAGGAGACATACAAATAAAGTTGCCAAACCGGAATATGTGGGAGCTGAAAGGAGTGAGACATTTTCCTGGTCTTAGGAATGTGATCTTAATGGGACAACTAGATGAAGAAGGTTATCATACAACCTTTTCAGACTATGAATGGGAAGTTACCGAAGGAGCCCTTGTTATTGCTCGTGGTACGAAGATTGGTACATCCTATTTAACCTTTGTCTTAGAGAATATTGTTGCAGTATCATATGTTGATGATAAATCAAACCTATGGAAGCAAAGGCTTGGTCACATGAGTGAGAAGGGACAAAGACACTTAAGTCCAAGGGGAAACTACCAAACTTAAGGTGTGTAGACGTCGGCCTATGTGAGGATTGCATCTTCTGAAAACAGACGAAGGTCAGTTTCTCAAAGATTGGAAAGATACCCAAGGCAGAAAAGTCAGAGTTGTTCATAACGATGTATGGGGACCATCTCTAGTTCAATCTTTGGATGCTTTTTGTATTATGTCACCTTCATGGATGACTCTACAAGGAAAGTGTGGGTTTATTTTATGAAGAAGAAATTAGAAGCCTTTGATACATTCAAAAAATGGAAAACCATGGTGGAAAATTAAACTGGTTTGAAAGTGAAGAGAGGACAAAGACCTAAGATTCAGAGAATTTTGCGCAAACAATGGGATCAAGATGGAAAAACCGTTCCCATGACACCGCAATAGAATGGTGTAGTAGACTGCATGAACAAAATCCTGAATGTGCGAGCCATCAAGAGGGAGAAAGCAGTTCCCATGATTGCAATAGAATGGTCAATGGTGTAGCAGGGCGCATGAAGATAACTTTTAATGAACAAGCCAGAAGCATGAGGATACATGCATGCTTACCCAAGATGTTTTGGGCCGAAGAAATCAATATTGCAGCTTCCCTGATCAACCATGGCTCCCCTATTCGTTTGGGATGGAAGACTACCAGACTTTTCGAATGTAAGCATTTGGTCTTATGCACATAGATTTTGCCGAAAGAAGTAAACTTGACTCGAAGTCTAGAAAATGTATCTTTGTTGAATATGGTTGTGATGGGTTCGGGTATCGATTTTAGGATTACAAAATTGGAAAATCATCAGAAGTAAATATGTCATATTCAATGAGAATGTAATGTACAAGGATAGGCCAACCGCAAAATCAAACAGTTCCCGTATTGATGCTGAAAAGAAAGATCATGTTGAGCTCGAGGAGATCTTTGAGAATGATGTGCAGGAATGGATTTAGAATAATTCTGAAGATGTTCCAGAAGAACCAAACACACCAGAATTGAGACGCTCCTCTAGAGTTCCTAAACCAGTCTAATGCTATTTGTCTTCTTTGCACTACTTATTGTTAACTTACAATGGAGAACCAGAGTGCTATGGTGAAGCAATGCAAATGGCATATTCAGTCATGTGGGAGTCTGCCATGAATGATGAGATGGACTCACTTATGTCAAATCACACATGGTACTGTCGGAGGTGTAGCTGTTGGAGAAGTCGGTGGGCAATGATAAAGAAGGGACAGAGGAAATAGTGGAAAAAAAGGTTTGGGGCTGCTTCTGCATTTTCAGGGAAGTTTAGGACTGTTTCTGCAATTCACAGAAAGATTTTGGGCTTATTCTGCTCTTCCAGAAAAGTCTGGGGGGGGTTATCTCAACTCCCAGAAAAATTTGAGGGTTATTTCTGCAATTTTGAAAAAAATTGGGGCGAAGACAGAAACTGGCAAAAAGATATGGTGTTGATCTGAAAATTATGTAGAAGCTTTAAAAGTTTCATTAACTGTTGGGGCTTCATTAATACGTCTGTCGATTTTGTTAGTACAATGGTGCACCCACTTCAATGCTAGCGTAATCATCAAATTACATAATATACCTTTGGCTTGAACCTCTTGGGCTAAGAAAAGTGATGAGATAAGTTTGTTCTACTTGCCAGATTGAAAGGCTAACAAATCAGGGATCTCTTGGAGGAATTGATGCATTGCTTGGGTGCCCTTTACACCTTCCTTCTTCTAAGGTTAGTTGAAGTCAGTTGGTTGTTCTCATTTACTTCATCCACTTTCTGTATGTTTATCTTCATATACAATCGTTCGAAGCTGTTTTAAATTCTGAATGAAAAATGTGAGCATATTGTAATTTTTAACTTCTGCCTGAAACTTCAATTTATCTACCTTCTGTAATTTAGTTAAAGTTAAAGGGTATTTGTGTTGTTCCAATTTGTTTATTGAGATAGAAAATAGATAGTAATTAGAAGACATAGCAAATAGAAAAGAAGAGGGGTGAAAGAAATAAAGAGGAATTTACTGAGAATATCTTTCCCAATAAAATAGAGGGGGGAAGGAGAGCGGGAAAGAACATGTCTCTTGAATGCATTAGCCAAAATTTATTCGATCCTGTTGAAGTAAAAGAGAATAGAAAGAATGAGACTGCATACCCCAACGGTCAACCTCTCTCTCTGTTTATAATAATAAGGAAAATAAAACATTGTGTCTCCCAAATGCATTAGCTGAAATTTCTTTGATCCTGTTGAAGTAAAAGAAAATAAAAAGAAAGAGAGAACTTAATTTCCGTGGTCAAACTCTCCCTCTACTTGTATTATAATACTAAGGGAAATAGTACAAGAAGCACTAAATATGTGTGAATAACTAAATACACTTCAAACTAACCTTCAAATCTCTAATCGTATGCTATTAACTTGTTGCAAATATTTTTTATTCTTGTACACCCTAATGGTTTAGTGAACAAATCGTCCAATTGATAAACCTAATTCACATGTGATGCATGAATCAGATTTTGTAATAACTTCTCTCGGACAAAGAGACAATCTCTTCTATATGCTTTTTCCTCCCATGGAATATTGGATTTCAATATGAACTGCTGCTTGATTATTTCATAGGAAGGGAATGCTTAAAGCCAAAATTCCTCTTGTAGATGCTTCAACCATGTGAACTTACATGTAATATGTGGTATAGCTCTTTACTCATATCTGCCCTCGATGGAGTGACAAATTTGCACTCGACGGAGTGACAATTGTATATTTTTTGCTTTTCCATGATATTAATGTATCTCCAACAAATCTATAGTAACCTGTAGTTGACTTTTCTAAATGGGGACCCAACCCAATCGGCATCTGTATATTCTTCTATGAATGTTCGATCTTATTTTTATACAATAAACTGCAACCAGATGCATCTTTCAAGTATCTATGGAATGCGAACAACAATTTCTTAGTGACCACTTTGTGGACAACTTAAGAACTGAATGATAACACTTATTGCAAATGAGATGTTAGGTCATGTAACAATCAAGTAATTTAGCTTCCCAATTAACTACTTGTAATTCTCTTTGATTTGCTGTGATTGTATGTTGGGATCCATGCGTGAGTCCGCTATTTTAGTTCCTAACTTTCCTATTTATCTTAACAAATCAAGAATATGTTTCCTTTGAGACAGGTAACTGCATTGACTAGATCAAACAATTTCAATTCCTAAAAAATTATTTAGCTAGCCCAAGTCTTTGTTTTGAAACTTACCATGTATAAATAGTTTGACTGTGATTGTCTCGCATAATCATAATATCATCCACACACGATAATATTTTTCTGTCGTAGTATTCCTATAAATATTGAATGATCGACTCCACAATGTTGAAGATTGTACTTAGTAATCACATTATTAAATTTCCCGAACTATGGTCCATACGATCGATTGAGGCCATAGAGGGATTTCTTTAAACGGCATAACAAACTTAATGTTGAGCTGATATAATGACATAAAAACCCTGGAGATTGCTCCGCGTACACTTATTCCAAGTAAATCACCATTCAGGAATGCATTTGTCATGAACCCTTCTATCCATCAAAGGGTCCATCTGGATGAACTTTGGCCACATATACCCATTTGCAACCAGTCATTGTCTTTCCTTGTGGAAGAGATGATCCCACGATCTAGTGTAAAAGGCAAGTCTTTTCTCATGATCTCATCATTGCAATCTTCCATCTAGGCTTCTAGAGTGAGAAATGGCCTTAGAAACAAGTTTGGAAGAGGAACATATGACAAAAAAGTAATAAAGGAAAATGCAAAGTTAGATTTAGAATGGGAAGTACAAGAGTGCTTCTCCTTTTGGATAATAATAGGGATACCCAAATCGAACGGACTAGAATAGGTGGAGTATGATCAGGAGTATAATGGATGAATTGATAAAGTGACCAAGGCTGGTGAGATGGCTCTACACATTGATGATGAGTATTAGCTTGCAGTTCATGATAACACAAATGACTAGGGGGTAGGTGTGGTGACGGGTAGTGAGTGAAAAAGAGGAACGACACAATATTGGGGGAAGGACATTATTAAGATAAATGGAATGTGTATCGATGAATAATAAGGTGTAGAAACGTTGTAATATTGATCTCTAACAATAATATCTTTTTTGAGTTCGATAAAGCCCACGAAGCTACCTTAGAATGATGATCTAACTTGTCTTTACTAGGTGCAAGTTGACGAACAAAACACAGAACCAAAAATACGAAGAGGGCAAGATAAAAGGAGATTTAAGGGAAGAGAAGAGTTTTCTATGCAGTATAGACGTATATTCTTTCTTGTGAAGCAACAAAGTGTGACTAACTTCAAGAAGATGTCTATTCTCTCTTTTGGAAATTGCATTTTTATTTGGGAGTATGGGCACAAGATGACTGATAACAATACTTGATTGAGCTATAAAAGAACTAAAGGGCTACGAAAAATAATCTTTGGCATTTATACTATGAAGGATATGTAGAAGAACATTAAATTGGCTTTGAATTCTACACAAAAGGCACACAAAAATAGAAAACAATTTGGAACGATCTTTCATCAGATAAAAGCCAAATGACTTTCAGAAATCATCCACAACTATGATGAAGTATTGAAAATCACGTGTAGAAGAGATGCAAGGAGGACCTTACACATTAGAGTGAACTAACATAAAAGGGTTCAGCTCCGGCTTATTAACTTGAGAAGTATATGACAGAGGATGGTGCTTTCCCAAATGCAAGACTCACAATCTAAAGTAGGGACAAGAAGTCTCGAATTGTTTAAGGGTGGTCAAGCTGACAATAAGTTTGTGGCGCGAAAGTATGTTGGGAGATAAGTGGGAGAGGTAGTTCGATGTCCCCAATCAGCAAAGTAGTAGACACAATGGGAGTCAGTTTTTCATCATATGTCTTCGTTGGGCTCAAATCCTAAATAATCACAAAACTGGCAAAGAAAGAAATTGAGCAATTATGATTTTTGGTAACTTTACTAACATATATTGAGTTAAAAGGAAAATAAGGAACATACAAAATAGATGGTGAAGAAAGAGATGGCATAGGTAGCTATGTCACTAGGAAAATAAGGAACATACAGGACAGATGGTGAAGAAAGGGATGGCATAGGTAGCAATGTCACTATATTCTTTTAGGATGGTTGAACCATTGAATAAAGTTATAGTTGGTGAAGATAAAGAAGATTGACAATGAGTAAACATGTGATACGTACTTGAGAAATGATGGTGGCAGCAGAATCTATAACCCACGGTTTGGAGTTAGAAAGACGTTCAATAGGATTACTTGCTGTGTAGAAAGGGGAACAAGGAGAGATGTGTGATGTGATGCCTTATATTTTAGAAACTCGGAATGCTCTAGTTTTGATAGGATTTTATTCTTTTTCAACCATGAAACGTAATTAACTAGATCATAAAACATGATATTGGCTTAAATTGTAGAGGTACCATTTTCACTTTTGGGCAGTGAATGGTGGAGGTTGCATCACTTATGACATAACTCCATACGAAACCGAACAAATAAACAATGAAGGAAACAAAGGGACTCTCTTAAACTGAACTAAGAAACTATGGAAAACACACAAGCATCCACCAAATCTTAACGGGATAAAAATAAAGACGTAATGATCTAATTTCATAAAACAATATAAACAACCACTCATGACAAAGGGACACCGGGCATTGCAAAGAACATCTAAAAGCATTGCAAAGAACACCTAAAACAATGAAGGGCATTGCAAAAAACAATTAAAACAATGAAAATGATGTTTTTTTTGTTCTTTTTGTTTTCCCTAAAAAAATTTACATTGGATGCCTAGGGCACATGAGGCTTGGAACATTGCTGACAAAACTTTTAACAAAGGCTATGAGACAGGTGGAGGTTGGAATGGGGCTGACGAAACATGGAATAGAGGCAGCGAGGTTTGGAACAGAGGTGACAAGGTTGCATGTGGCCAGAATAGCGATGGTCGAGGGTTGTGTGACAAGTTGCAACGGACATAGATGATCTGTGATGGGTTTGGAAGTTGTCAACTCAGCTTTGAGGTCTTCGGAGAGACTGGAACTAGGATGGAGCGGGATGGGTTGATGGTGGCAATCGTGGCAGAGCTTCTTGGTGCCTTGGGGGAACTCAAGCCCTCCCCCTCCCCTCTTGAACTTTTGAAAATCTTCACTATTACCCCTATAGTTTTAGAAAAAAAATCAATTAAAATCCTTTATAATTTTACATAAATCCTCTTGACTTATAAAAATATCTAATCAACTCCCCAAAAAAATTAGCCCCCAACAAATTTTGTTGATCCACGGGCGGTGTTAGCTAGGATGGAGGCGTGTTTTCATAGCCTTTTTTATTTTTTTGTTTATTTTTTTTTTATGATTGGGCGTAGGAAAAAAAATAGAATATGCATTTAATTTCTCGTGAGAACCTACTCTTCGTACCATGTTGAAGTAAAAGAGAATAAAAAGATTGACTCAGTATAATCTCAGAGGGCACCTCTTTCTCTATTTATAATAATAATAAAAAAAGTAAAAGAAACCCTATATATGAATGAATGGCTAAACTACCCTTCAACTCATCCAAATATATATACACGGGAAAATATGTTAACCAAAGTTGGGAAGAACATACAATTTTAAAAGGGGGCTTTTTGGGTCTTATAGGATCGAACACATTATTCATCCAACAATATATAAGTTCGTTGTCAACACTTATTGATGATTGTCTTTTAGGGAAATTACGGGCTTCATTTGAATTGGTATCTTTTGTGTTTGATAATGTCAATTTGATTTTTGTGTATTTTGGTCTTTGTCGATCTATTAGGATTTTCATATATTGATCTTATTTTATTAAAAATAGCGGGAGAGGCTGGCCGTTGGGGTTAAATTGTATCATTTTTTTCCTAACTTTCTTAATTTTAACAAGGTATCAAAAGCAGGTTCTATTGGACAATCAATCCCATGGTTCTTTTCTTCCCAATGTTGTTTTTGAAAAAAACAAAAAAAGGTCAAAAGTCATAGCAACCCCATATGCCGACCACATACCCTACCATCTGTCTTATCCGATCTGTGTCTTGCCATTATTTCTCTTCGCTGGAGCCTCGTCGCGCTTTTCTCGTCCTTGTCGCAGCTCGTTAACGCTCGCCGGACCACATTTAGATCCAAGTCTACTTTAGTCTTGCCCTCGCTGTCGCTCTCCGATTAGAATCCTGCTCTCGCTGACCCTCGCACACCATCGCGATCCTTGTCGGCACTACCTTAACCCTCGCCGATGTTCCCCCTACCTCCATTGTACTATTGTGGTTTGCATCCCCCAAAGCCTGCCACCATATTTGTGACAACTCTGAGGTCTTTTGCGATAGATATGGTAAGTGTGAAGAAGAACCAGAAGAGATGACGAGATTCTCATTTTCAATTTCGTGTATTTCATTTCTCGGATTGAAGTTCTAAAACTATTGATGGGTTGTTCTGCATTTAATTGTCTCGGACGACTTGATTTCGGGTGCTTAATTTGAACAATTAGGGTTTCGTTAAATGGTCCCTTTCATTCTTTAGAGGATATGTTGTTGTTTGTTAGTAATGCTTTATTTTGAAAAAGAATATCTCAAATTACTTTGATTGTGTGTGTGCTTCGGTGATTTTCTGGTTGGTGGGAATGCATGTTTTGAGACTTGAATTATTGGTTTTGGTAAATACATCTAGAAGTAAAGATTGATCTAAGGTTTGGTGGACGACCATTTTGTTTTTATCACCATTTGTTTGTTCGGTTTTGTCTGGAGTTGAGTTATGTCTTACAATGATGTCGCCTGCACCATTCAACACCCGGAAGTTAAATGGTACTCGTGCAACATTTGCCAATGTGGTACTTTCGAATATAGAGTACTCTGAGTTTCTGCACCATACGGCTCACCCCACGCATCTTTCTCTGTTGCATTTCCCACTTAGCAAGGTAATCCTACCACATGTTTTTCTCTTTCTAAACCATGGGTCATAGATTCCGATGTCACCAATCATATATCCGGTATGTATCATGTTTGCTCATTGTTAGTCTTCTGCATCTTTACTTCCTTTAACTTTAGTCGATGGTTAGACCACTCCTGTAAAGCTTACAAGGACAGTTCAACTTACTCCATCTCTCTTTATCATCTTTTTGTATATTCTTTTTATTTCTTTTTCGTTTTAATGTCTTGTAGTACGCTTACCAAAGATCAAAATTCTGCATTTTCTTTCTTTTCTGATTTTGTGATTATTCAGGATTTGAGGACAAAGAGTATAATTGGCGAAGGACACAAATACCACGGTCTCTATTACTTTGAAGATACGTAAACCCCGTTCTTTCTGCCATTGCATTTCATGTCATAGCTTTGCCAATTTGAAACTTCTTGCCCCTGGTTTGAGTCATTTGCCATCTTTATATTTTGATTCTTGTCAATTTGGAAATCATCATGTGTCGTTTCCTTTTCGTGCTAATAAGCGTGAATTAGGTTAATTTATGGTAGTCCATTCTGATGTGGACAATTTTGTTATCCACATTAGGCTCATTTTGAGTCTCTTCTACACTTGGTTTTCGCTACTTCGTTATCTATGTGGACAATTTTTCAGGGGTCACTTGGCTTTATCTAAAAAAAGATCGTTCAAGGTTGTTTTATATTATTTGTGCCTTTTTTGCGGAAATCAAAACCTAGTTTCATGTGCTTGTGTGTATAGTTCGGAGTGATAATTCTAAAGAAGATTTTTCAGAGACTTTTAGTTCTTTAATAACTTAATCGGGTATTGTTAACCACTCATCTTGTGTTCACACTCCCCCAAACAATGGGGTTGATGAACATGAGAATAGACAACTTTAGGTCACTTGCTCTTTGTTACTTTAAATAAAGGTTCCTAAGAGTTTTTAGGCCGATGTAGTTCTTACCGCTTGTTATCTAACTAACAAAAGTAATCTTCTATCTTGAATTGGAAAACCCCTTGGTTTCTTCTTTCTCCCCGTGATCCTCCATTTCTATCACCCTACTCCCCCAACCACCCAACCCAACCCAACCCAACTTGCACTTGGTAGAGACAAGTTATACCCTCGTTCCATTAAATGTGTATTCTTGGGATACTTCAGACTCAAAGGGGATATAGGTGTTATAAGCCTGTGGTACGACGTTTCTTTGTGTCATGATGTTGCTTTCTTTGAGTCCACACCTTATTATTCAGAGACATACTTCCTTTTATCTTCTGATACTGATTGGCCGTCCTCTGGTTCACACACCACCTTCCACCAGCTCTAGCCCCCCTAGTCGTTTGTCTCGCCTAACTTATAGGTTTATACTCATCTTTAAAATGTGGAGACCGTCCCACCGTCCGTGGTTACTTCACCAACTCAGTGTCCTTTGATCCTGTTCCTAGTCCGTCCAAGTTGGACATCCCCATTGCCATCCGAAAGGGTAAGTGCTCTTGCATTTGGCATCCTACATCGAACTTTGTTTCATATGTGATGGCCCAAGAATTACCCAAGAGGGGGGGTGAATTGGGTTTGACAAATTTTCGTTAATTGATTCTACTCAATTTAAACTAACTGTTTATGTGATTGTGTGAGGTGCACAACGGATATTCAATCAAACTAATAATCACAAAAACAAATATAAACAAAAAAGTAAAGAGTAGAGTTAGAGAGATTGACACCGGTATTTATAGTAGTTTGACAAAAACCTTTTGCCTAGTCTACTCCCCCGAGCTCCTTTGAGGATTTCACTATCGTTGATCTTCTTTCGAGTAAAGACCAAACCGTCTAGAGTCTCCGCTTGAGAAGTTCGTATATCAAGACTTTACAATTTAAAGTGAATATGTTCCACTCACAGATCTTTCCTCTTGAGCAAAATCCTTACTCAAGATTTACAATTAAATTCTCACCGTCTCACAAAATGGAGTTTCAACACTCACAAGATAAAGAAATCTGGAATCTATGTGTGAGAGGCAATAATACAACAATCACTCAAGAAAATGAATCAAGAAAGAAAGAAGTGATGTTGCACAGAATTTTGCTTGAAAGCTTTGGTAGTATATTTCTTCGAAACTCTTTGGTGTGATTGATATTTGTAGCTCAATTGATTAGTTGATACTTGGTTCACACTTGGTTAATTCTTCCAGCAATCTTTCGTCCTTTTATATATGTAGAGAAGTGTTGGGAGGATATCACAAATGTGGTGTTGAGAGCTCTTGGTAAGGTCTCTTCAATTGTCAAGACAATAAGGCTCTTCTTTATTTATTCTTTGCATGGTGTTGATTCTTCCTACCACCTTTGTCAATATAATAATTTCTCCACAATCCCATAATTCATGGATATAGTGAATACAATAAATGTTTGACAAATATCAACATGAATTCAAATTTGAATGTATACAACTTTTCTTGATTCCATGAATAAAAGTTGTGAACATGGTTTAGTGAATGTAATACTCAATAAATGCATAAAGTCAGTTGGTTGGGCACTTCTCAACACAATAAACATGATCATTAAAATGAGGAGATGGTAGGTGAGCATTTAATGGGAGACAAGCGTTGGTTGGGCAATAAATAGCCTATTCTACCTATAAAGCTAATCTATTGTGTTCCCACTACAAGTCTTGACAGGTACATCCCTTATACATGTATACATACATGATCACGAATTTGAGCATCTAAACACATGATGTATAATGTATTTTATACATGAATACAATCCATTAGAGCACATAGGAGTATTTCAAGAGGTTCAACACTTACACACATACTCATTGTGAAAAACAGAATTTTCTGAGTCATTAAGCCAATTTGTCAATTAATCATGGATATAATGTTGAACATATCAATTAATCATGCATATATCATATAGACATATTATACTAATATATCATAACATGATTTGAATAGTCCGAATAAGATTTGATATGTAAAACTAATTTTTAGTTTATGCAAGAAAACCGTCAAATTTGTTCTTAAACCTTTGAAATAGTTTAGATCAAATTGATTTAATTCAATGATGATTTGATCAAATTGAATGATTGTTATGATATAAAACACCTTAAATAAGGTATACGAACATTCAAAACATATCAAGAACAAACTACGATCAATCCGAAAAACAGAGCGAAAACAGGGTAGGAGAGAGAAAGGCTACTGACTTTTTTACAAACGGCTACTGTTTTATAAGCAAAACATATCCAAATTATTCCTACTATGCACAAAAATAAAGGTTATTGAGTTAAGGTTCCATAGCAAAAAGAATTACCTCTTTTGGACTTCAAATGAGTGAGATATGATCAATTGAGTGAGCAAAGGTCTAGACAAGATTTTTTTCAAAAAACAGCTATTGACTTCTGGCGAAATGTTGAAATTTGAATAGCCAAAACAACTTGGATCAACATGCAATTTATATAGTTTTAAAGATATTTGAATTAACTTTCCAACCATATAAGATTCATCAGATTTGGACAAGTAATAAGAGAGATATGACCAATTTACTGCAGAAGATCAATTCTTATTTTTTGGACAGCAACAATTGATTGCTACAGTGTTTTCAGCACAATTCTATTTTTCTTCGCCCGTTCTTGGTTTTGATCGATTTCTATGATCATTTTTTTGCCAAACACCTTAAAAACATTATTTCAATGATGTTCAAAGTGTTTTGATGATCCAAATATACAATGTACCTTACAATCATATTGAAAACCTAATTGCTCAATTTTTTGCATAATTATGATCAAAATGTGAAATTTCCAATTGAGTAAGGTATGAATAATCTTATTGCATGGATCATA
Source organism: Eucommia ulmoides (assembly GCA_016647705.1). NCBI lineage: Eukaryota > Viridiplantae > Streptophyta > Magnoliopsida > Garryales > Eucommiaceae > Eucommia > Eucommia ulmoides. The sequence goes on from CM028341.1 coordinate 25,258,336, forward strand.
TAATAATGATATGGACATGTTTAAAACATTATATCAATGATATTTGAAGTGTTTTCACATTGAGATCATACAATGTACTATATGATCACATTAAATCCAAATTTAAGCATATTAAGCACATTTGTCATGAAGATGCGAATTTTCCAAATTTGCATGATATGATCAAACATATAATACACATTGTGATATTTAGGTATATTGGACTTGTTAGAAACAAAATATCACAAATGTATGCACCCTCGGTGTGTGTGTGCAACCTATAGAGTTTCGAGTTTAATATCTTGAGTAATGTTGTCAAAATGAAAAATAGTATTATTTAAAATCATACCTTTCGACTTGAATGCATCTTCATGATGTATTTCCATAATATATGGATGATCTATACTTAAAAACAATGTTAGTTCATTCAAAACGTCATATGAGGCGTTATTGATAAAATCACGTTTTCCAGAGATCCTATGATTGAAACCGTTTAGGCTAATAATATGCATATCTATCTCCATCCTATTCGTCCTTTATAATTTCTTTGTTTTATGTCTCTAAATTTGTTTTTGAAGCCCTTTCTCATTCTGGATGGAAAACTGCAATGGAAGAGGAAATGTGTGCATTTTCCCAGAATGGAAGACCTCATATATCTTCCACATGGCAAGACAGTTGTTGGTTGCAAAGGTTAAACTTGGATCTACGATCTTGATTACTCAGAGACATTTTTTCCCGTTGCGAAGGTTGCATCGGTCTGTTTGCTTATTTATCTTTTAGCTTCCCTTTTTGGCCATTACGTTAACTCATCATCAAGAATGCTTTCATGAATGGCGATTTACTCGAGGAAGTATAAATGGAGCAACCTCTAGGATTTATTGTTCAGGAGGAGTCCAATCGGGTATGTTGTTTGAAGAAATCTACATATGGTCTCAATCAATTTCTTCGAGCATGGTTTGGTAGATTTAGTGACGTAATCACTGAGTTTGGTCTTCAGGGATGTAGAGTCGATCAATTTTGTGTTTACAGGTATACTACGACAAGGAGAATATTATTGAGTATGTATGTCGATGATATTGTATTCACATAAGACAATCAAAGTGGTATTCAAGCACTCAAGCTATTTTTGCATGCTATGTTGCAAACTAAAGACATGGGTCATTTAAGGTATTTTTTGGGTATTGAAGTCGCATGATCTAGTGAAGGTATTTGCCTCTCTTCGTCTTGATTTATCAAGTGAAACATGGATGTTAGGATCCAAACCAATTGACTCACTTATGGATTATAACACAAAATTGCAAGTAGATTATGCAGAATTATTTACTGATTCAGAGTAGTACAAATGATTAGTTAGGAAGTTGAATTGCTTGACGGTTTCTTGACCCGACACTGCATTTGCTTTCATTGTTATCATTCAGTTCTTATACCGTCCTCGGACCAGTTACTTGGAAGCAGTTGTACGCATGTAGAGCGATATACTGATGCCTATTGGGCTAACTCTAAAACTTCACCAATTATTGTGTACTTGTTGTAGGTAATTTGGTGTTTTGGAAAAGTAAGAAACAAACAGTAGTTGCTTGGTCAAGTGTGGAATCTTGAATGAAGTATACTATCTCCATCTCCAATCAATTGTCACATTTGATGTTGCGTAAACTTTTAGATAATGTTTGAATATTTTTTACTAACCTATATTACCCTTATTGAGAGTAGAGTCAAAATGGTGTTTTTGTTTTTCTAAATTGAAATGTGTGGTGAAGAAGAGGAGTGATAAAAAATATTTGTTAAAAAAAGAAAGGTGATAATTAGTTTTGCACTCCTAAAAAGAAAAGTCAAACAATTAATTTGGGATGGAGAGAGTATTCGTAACAAGCTTGGAGTGTACAATATCTGCTCTACCTTGAGGAGGAGTGTTAAAAGATATTTTTGTCTGTCTTTTTATTAGGATTTTCATGTACTGATCTTATTTTATTACAAATAGAGGGACAGGCTGACCAGAGTGGTTAAGCTCATTCCTTTTCTACCCGTCTTTTACTTCTACACATGTAATAATTGAAGAACTGAAAAGTCAAAACTAGTACATCTTGAAATTGAGTTGGTGGATCCTTAGTATTTTTAAGTTGTCCGGAAAAGTGTGATTGAATTGACATCTTGCTTGTTCATGGGACCAGATTATCTTATTCAATGTTTTAAATGGAAGAACTGATTTTGGCGTTCCTGTGGTATGCTTATTTATGGGCTCATCTTCTAGAAATCAACAACCGTGCTCTCATCATGTATGATGTATCAAACGATTTGAAATTGACATGAAGTAAGGTAAAAGATGAGTGTGATATGACTGATAGCAAAATTATCCAACTGCAGTTACACAAAGTTGTTTTCTGAAAAGTTACCGAGGGAGATAAGAGAAGTTCCACATTTGGTCAATGGATGCATCTCTATATGCAGAGTGAAGAGGAAAATTTCATTCTCTTTGGCAGTGGGATGAGTTGGGGGTGGGGGGTGGAAGAGAGGGAGAATGTAAATCCATTCTGTGCGTTTGTTGGTCTATATATAAGTAGTGAACGCACTACTTATTTCTTGGTAATTTATGCTATTCACAAGTTATCCATGTGGAAAAACTTTAATTTATTTATCTGATTTCCGAGTTTTGGTTTCTTTGCATGGAATGTCATAATTGTACAAAACTTTGATGATACTTGTGTGCTATGTGCTTTTCAGTTCTTTTCTGGACCTGCTGGGCAATCTTTGACCGAGAAGCAAAAAGAAGTTCTCTGTCTTTCTCTCTTTTATGCAGCTAATTGGATTCGGGAATTGGTTAGTTCTCTATCCTCATAATGCTGATTTAGTTTACTAAGTTACAAATATGGTATCTGACACCTTTGTTATTCCATGTAGGTTAATGCCTTTTGTACTCAAATTGCTGGGAGATTTGACTCTATAAGTCAAGAGACAAAGGAGGAAATAATTTCTAAGCTATTAAAACGCTTGAGGAACCTTGTGTATGTTTTCACTTAAAACAATTTTTTTATGGTGCATGTTGTCACAGGGTTACTTCCAACCTAGAATTTTGCACACTTGTGATGGCCTGATTGCCCACGAATCAGCCTGCCATGCTGTTACAACATGCAGACACAGTCTACAACAACCTGACACACACACACAAACTAGAAACGATAGTAAAACGCGCAAGTATGGCCAGATGCTAATCCTGTTTTTGTAACTTAATAAGAACAAGGAAACATACACCAGGTTCCGGTTAGGAGTTGCAGGAATAGACTATCTCAACCCTGATTCTCATTCATGAATTTATAGGAAGATTGCCGTTGACACCCCTAATTGCTAAGGATTAGGCATAACAACCTGCCTGTACGTCAAGACAGGCAAGTATGGTAGTTACTGTGTCTGCACTGGTATTGGTAATTGCTCCCACATGCCTTGCACATGCATGAAGCTTCATTAATAATTAACAAGGTACCATGTTAGTTTATTTCGTGCCGTGCAACTTAACTAGGTACCAACTTAGTCCATTTCGTGCATCTTAACCAGGTACTTGCAGCACCAAGCTGTCCTGCTTGCTTTGCTCCCATCCTTGTCGCATCCTCGTTTTGCCATTGCAAACCAATAGTTTGTCATGCCGTGTGCATGATAGTGACTAGATCATGGCATTGCGCCCACGTCTTCCTTTGTTTCATGCCGCGTTCATGAATCCAATCCTAGCGTTGAGCTTACGATTATTTTAAATCTTGCCCCAACGAATGTCCTCCATCATTGCCCAACAACGCCCTGTTGTGCTGACACTAGGGGTGGTCATGGGCTGGGTTGGGTCTGGGCTTTGCATAGGGTATTACGAAAAAATGTTAGGTACTTGCCTAGCATAGCCTTATGGTTGGGCCCTAATATTTTGCTAAATGCCCAGTCCTACCAATACAATTTAAGCCCAAGCCCAGACTTGGATTTGCCTGGCCCTATATATATAAATAATTTAGAAATAAACACTAAAATATAAATAAATAATTATAAAATACATTCATCTACATTCCGCACTAAAAAAAAACATTCATTCATACCCAAATAAAATGAATATTTCCATAATTCAATATTAGGGTTGGAAACTTATAATTTTATATGTATACATATATATTTTTTAATTAATGATCAGGACGGGTTGGGCCGGCCTTAAAATAAAATGGTCGTGCCCAAGCTCGACCTTAAAATTAATCGGGTCTAGATTTCTATGCCCTGGCCTTGGCCCTGCCCATGGGCTCAAAACTTAAGCCCAAGCCCTAAAAAAAGGGTACCGGGCATGCTAATGCTTGTTGCCTTCACCCGTGCCAAGGTCGTCTTCAGTATCGTGCCTTACCTATGAACAACGATCCTGACATTCCACCTAAGATGACCTTTGAGCCTTGTTTCAGCGATGCTCAATGCCCACTGGCATTGTCCCTCGAAGCCCTTCAATGCTGTCACACGCTACACTCTAGTTTCCGCACCTAATTGAGATTCTTGGGTAAGTCATACATGCCCCAGGGCTTCCCATCTCGTGTAAGCATTGCCTACACCTTGCCTTAACGTGCTAGCTAATGGCAAGGCTCACTCTACGCCGAGGGTCTTTGAGGGCAAGGGGTCCCTTATAATACTTTATGCAAAATATCCTGAGTAGCAGTAATAGACATCTAATGTTTGAGAAGCTATAATGGTGATAATCAATGTGCTAAGTTGCCACAACCTAGCACCATCACGCTGACGTTTTGCTAGCCTGCTTTTGTCCTCACCTGACGTTTGCACCTACTCCGGCCAACCTCTGTGCATTTTGGTACAACTGCCTTGGTGCGTGTTGCAAACAAGAAGTTCAGCTAGGAAATGCATCAATTCCGGGCCATTTAAGTACTGCCTCCTTGGTGCGTGCTGCTAGCACCAAGCCTAGTTAATAAATGCACCAAGTTCGTGCCATTTCCTATGTTAGCTTTGTTAGGGACATATATCAACTAGATTGCGTTTCCCACTTTAAATAGTAATTTTGTGCCTAATGTTTCACGTGGAACTATGTGGAAGTAATAAAAGAGCAAATAATTATCTTTTGTATCCCATGTGAGTTCTAAATTAATTGTTGCTTGTTTATCTCAAAGTCGATATTTGTCTGTTGTAATAGGATGTTTCTGGTTTTGCTTGAGTCTTCTGCTTTAGTGAATTTTAATAATGTAAGGATGGTCCTGATATCTCTTTTGTTAGTGTTTTAGTCAGTTGTTGGATCGTCCCACGACTTGTCACTGGGAACAATCGTCCGTCTTCTTCGATAATTGAAACGTTCACCTAGATTCGGTTTACTTTATCAAAATTTCGGCCACACTAAAGTAGGGGTGGTCATGGGTTGGGCGGGGCTTTGTGTAGGGTATTACGAAAAAATGTTAGGCCCTAGCTCGGCTTAGTCCTATTGTCGGGCCCTAATATTTTGCTCAAGCCCGGGCCTACCAAATGTTTTTTAGCCCAAGCCCAGTCTTGGGGCTTGCCCAACCCTATATATATATTTATTATTTTTTTTCGTAATTTAGAAATAAACACTAAAATACAAATGAAAAATTATAAAAATACATTCATCTACGTTTCACACTAAAAAAAAAAATACATTCATCTATACTCAACTAAAATGAATACATTCATAATTCGATAGTAGGTTAGGAACTTATAATTTTATATATATACATTTGTATTTTATAATTAATGATCGGGCCAGGCTGGGCCTAAAATAAAATGGTCGTGCCCAAGTCCAGCCCCTAAAATTGATTGGGCCTAGATTTCTAGGCCCTAGCCCATGACCAACCGTACACTAAAGTAGACGTATATACAGATGCAAACATGGCTAGATCACCATCAGATAGAAAGACTACTACGGGTTATTGTGTATTTGTTGGAAGTAATCTCGTCTCATGAAAAAGTAAGAAGCATACTGTAGTGGTCCGGTCAACTACAAAATCAGAATATAGGCCTGTGGTCCATACCACTAGTGAACTAATTTGGTTGAACATATGTTGAAATAACGTGGGTTTGATCATTCTCCACTTATGTACCTAGGATGTGATAATCAAACAACGCTTCACATTCCATCAAATCCGTTTTTCTGAAGAGAACGAATCATATTGAGGTTGATTGTCACAAAAGTTGATTGACACTCGAAATATGAATTCTATTGATCATTAGCAAATTTATTTACTAATTTATTAGGGGTTCGTGGATAAGCTATAATTGTAACTAGATATGAGCATACAATATATATGCTCTAACTTGAGGGGGATTGAGGGTATTTCTGTCATTATCTTATGTTTAAGGTTTCTGTACTATTTCCAATTTTATTATAAATAGAGTGAGAGACTGACATTGTAGTCAAGTTGTCTCATTTTTTTCGTACTCGCTTTTCACTTTAACATTATGATTTGTTGATGGATCCTACTCCAATCTTGCCAATGAACTAGATCATTCTATCTTGCTTAGGGCATATAAAACCCTTGTCAGTATTATTATCTTTGTCACACTATTTAAACCCATATTAGCCTCTATGATTGGGTGCAAATCGTTCGTTGTAATCATGGACGCTCATTCAAGATCAATTCTTTAAAAAATCCATCACCAAGTCCTTTTACATGAAACGGCTCGCGAGCCTCGAGCATGACACCTGATCCATCTCCGAATGTCTTAAAGAGGGCAAATATGTTGCTGATGCCCTTGTTCCAATAGGCAATCCTAACTCCAATTAAGATCTACTGAATGCCGCTCATAATGGTTTTAAGCTTGACATGTAAGTTACTAACATTGAGGGCTTCGAGTCACTGTCCACTATTTTCTTTTTTGCGCACTTGTCTATTAAATTATGAGGCTCAATGCAAAAACACTGCTCACCCTGTACCTTTCGTCTTCTTGGCATCCTAAAGCTCTTTGTCTCCAGTTTCGCTCCTCAAAACAACTTTTTCCACAAGCAGTAAAAAAAATTGTTGCCTGTCCATCAGTCACCCTAATTCCTCTGGTATTCTTTGCCTTGGTCCCTTACTTCTATCCTTGTCTCAGTGCCCAATTGTATTTTGAGACTAGTCACTATACTCACAACTGTTCGCTGCTATATTCTGCCCAACCCTCGGCTCCTTGTTCATTGCTCGCAACTGCTCTCGGTTCTATTCATCTGCCTAACCCTCGGCTTCTTGTTCATTAAACTCCACCTTTGCTGGTCTTCAGATTGCTCCGCTCCAGCCTCCTCAAATTCTATTGTGGCCTCCCTCTTACCCTAGCTAGTGTCCTTGTATTGGTGCCTTTACCCACATGACGGACAACCTGACTCTTCTTTAGCACTGCGCACATTACAACGATCTTGACTTTGTTAAATTTGGCAATGATGATTAGCTCACGATCACCTATACAAGTAGTATGGCGCTACCACTTTTCATCTTCCTTTTTTCTTAATAATATATATGTCGTTCTTTCCATCTGTAAACATACTCTTTATTGCCTACTTTTGTACTTCCATTCATGTACTACGCGCTTTTGATGCTCAACACTTTTATATCTTTCATCTCACCACTGGTTCTCTTTCTCTCAGGGCTATGTAAGGGGGTCTATACAAGTTAATAAAGATTCCAGCTGGATATTCTTTTTATTTTGATTAATGAAGCTTCTTCATTATCCGTATAGGTTTAACCAATTTTTTTTTTTAAGTTCTCAATCATTTCAAAATATTCTTATCATACGTGCACACTCAGTTTACAACCAACATCTAATAATTCCAAAGCGATGTTGGTGAAGATTGATGGTGGTGAGGAATATGGTAATGGCTCTTTAGAGGCCTATGGTCTTCCCTCGGTATTCATCTTCGTCTATCTTGTCCTTACACTCTAGAACAAAATAATCTTGTTGAACTTAAATATTGTCACATTATTGGCATGGCTCAAATGCTTCTTCTTAAGTCATGTTCCTTTATGTCACTGCCCGACGCGGTCTCTACCGTTGTTCACCTAATTATCTTTCTCCTTTTCTCTAAATATCAATTGTCTTCACCCTTATCCTGTATTTACGGTCATACTCCTTTGAATTGTGTGTTTGGTTATGCCTATTACCAATATTTACGTGCTTACTTAACTTATACTCCCTTTTGTCCCAAATTTATTGGTCTACTTTTCTTTCTCGGATATCCCAAATTAATTGTCACCTTTTCTTTTTTCACAAACATACTTTAGTTCTTTTCCCATAGTAACGCTCTTCTAACCTACACATTCAAATTGCAAAATGTTTTATTATTTTTAACACCATTCCTAAAAAGGGTTATATGGTAAAGTAAAGATGTTCAAACACCATTAAAACTTTGTGCAAAGTCAAATTTGACAATAAATTTAGGACGCAGGAAGTAAATTTTACAAAGAACTGTTGAATGTATTTTTAGGCTACATTTTGTTGTCCAAAGGCTAGCATTGTTTGGTTCGCCACCATTCACCTATACTTTCCATATAATTATCAATGCCAAAATATTCGGATCCCTGACAAGCTTACGTGCTACATTAGGTTGTTTGTGTTCTTGAATGTCATTTGGTCATGACGGGTGAGCTTTACAACTTATTGAAAAACAACAGTTAGGTTTTTGTCCTTCCTGCTCTACATCTACTTGTTGTAGGTTGTATGTGGGTCTTTAAAATCAAGCGCAAAACATATGGTTCCATTGAGCGACACAAATCGCGTCTAGCTGCCAATAACTTCTATCAATAGGTGGGTGTTGACTTTGATGCGACATTTCGTCCTGTAATTAATGCTACCACTAGTCGCATTGTGGTAATTCTTGCCGTATCTTTGGGGTGGGTTATGCATCAGGTTTAAGTTCTTATTCGCATATTGGCTGAAACAACCTATATGATTCAACCACTTAGCTTCACAGACCTTAATATGTCCTCATCACACATGTCATCTACAAAAGGCTATTTATAGCCTCAAACAAGTGCCTTCAGCTTGGTTTCAGCGTCGTAGCACCTTCTTCCTTTTGTATAGTTCACCTAGTGTCATATTTATAACTCTTTGTTTATCGGTCTGACACCGTGGTAATGCTTCTTCTATATGCTGATGACATTATCCTCGCTGACAGTTAGCCGCTAGTTTCATCCTTCATTACTAGTTTGAGCTTAAAGACTTTGGTTATCTATCATAGTTTTTTAGTCTTGAAACTTTCTCCCCTATTGGTTTGCGCATTCCTTATGTCAAGTATATTGTTGATCTTCTCGTATGCTGCTCTATTGACAGTCTGCGAACCCGCCGTATTGCAATATGTGCTGAGAATCGGTCGTTATTTCATTGATGGGATCTCCTATCAGATGACACTGAGTATCACCAATTAGTTGGCTCCATGTAGTAACCTCACTTTCAACAGACCAAACATTGCCTATGTTGTTCATCATGTTGCTCTGAGTCACCCTTAGTCTCTTTTGCTTATAGCTACCAAACGGATCCTTTGTTACCTAAAAGGGACTGGATGTTGGTCTTCTTTTCAAGTGCAATGCTACTCCCTTGACCCTCAAGGTTTATTCCAATGCTGATTGTGCAGGTTTCCCTAACTCTCATAGTTGTATCACTGGTATTTTTGTTTGATAAGGCTCCAATCTGATCTCTTGGATCGCTAAGAAACAACCACTTTCTCTCGCTCAAGCTCCGAAGCTGATTATCGACTCTTGCTCTTTTTTGTGGCAAATCCACATGGGTACCTTATCTACTGTTGGAGTTGTAGTTTCCCATTTCACCACCAATCATCTTACTATGTAATAATCTCATCACTACTTACGTGGTTTCAAATCCTATGTTCCATGCTTGTACTAAGCACATTGAGTTGGACTATCACTTCATCCTGGACACATTCTTAGGGGCACACATCAAGTCCAATTTGTTCCTTCTACAGACCAACTTGCGGACATATTTACTGAAGCTTCACAAGACTCGATTTCATCTTGTGAGGTCCAACCTCGTCTCTCCCGGACAATCAAGTTTGCAGGGGGAGTGTTAATGATTTTAGTCCCTCGGTAATTGTGAATAAGTGAGAAATCAATTTGCGATTAGTCATAGTAATTGTAGGCTATAATTATTGATGTAAATTCCCCAAATTTTTCTTTGTACCTATATAAATAGAAACCTCCTTGAGAGAAAAATATGTAAGAAATGTCACTTTTCAAAAAGTTATATGCTTTTTCTCCATCTTATTTTCGGATTGTGCAGGATACACAATATCTTGTTGGAATTCATTACTTAATATTTACACTTTGTTGAATTACCCCAAAATATATGCCTGAGATGTGGATTGACCAAGTATAATGCTTGTTATTTATTATTTATATATGGGAGCTGAAAGCAGGAATTTAACTTTGCAGATTCCTAGAATGCTTGTTGAACAATGTGATGAAAAGTTGCTCTTTATCTCTACCTGAGCTCTACCCTCAGGTAGATTCTTCTTCATGCTTCTCGTTGGCCCAGCCTAATTCAATGGGGAATGTTGAAAAGAAAAATGAGCATATGCGGGCAAAGGGTTGTCCATCTCAGGACAAGAAGAAAAAAGGAAGGTCCTCAAAGGCATCAGTGAATCCAGATAACAATGATAGCAGAACAAAGCAGCCTACAATTTTGGATGTTTGGAGGAAAGTTGGAGCCTTGCCATGCCAAGAAGTGCAAAATGAGGATTCTCATAGCATATCTAAGGCCAGCAGAACCGGGTCAGTTGGACATCCTGCCCATGAGTCTAATGAATCCACTACTGTTGAAGTGTCTGCTGTCCCGAAGGTTCTAGATGCTCAAAGATACAAATTCAGGCCTCTTTTGGCCGAATGCTTTTCCATTTTGGCATTTTCAAGGGTAATTGTTTTCATACTTTTTCAAATGTATATTTTTTTTTATAATAATATAACTCTGAATATCCCCATGGACATTTAATCATTTCCTAAAATTTCTATGGTCAATGATGTACTTGCCTTGTTATCAGAAAATCTCTGCTGTTTACCCTTCTATATGTTGTTTAGGAAGCATCACAGTTCACTTAGGTATTTGATCTCAAATTTGTTATAAACTTTATTGACATATAATATCAACTAGATATTAACTTGGTATGACTACATCATGAACAAAGATTTGAAGCCGGACACTAATCATGTTGAATTATAATGTTTTTGTTTGAAATGCAGAATGAGGATTCCTGTTGCCCAGATCCTGCTGCTGAGGTATCTTTTTTTCTCTACTACTTTGTTTACCTTTTGAATTCAACTTTTCTAGTAAGATCATTATACCTTTTGTTCGGTGGCAACTCTGTCCAAATCTGTAAGGTGGTTGTGGCCTATGTGCCTTTTCTGTTACAGTTACATCTACATCTCTACATCCTGCGTGATCTTCACAACAAGCTAGATCACTATAGCCCATCAAGCAAACAAATTTCGTCCAGATGCTTGAGTAACCCAGCTGGTTGTAGCCAGACGACTGTAACTGACTTCTTAAGGAAGATTAGCACATGGTTTCCTACTCTCAAAAGGCATCTTCGTTGCGCAGTTAACATTCTTAAGGAAGAAGGTATGGCATAATTTTTTGGATAAGCTTCCATAATAGGTCCCTGAAGTTAGATATCTGTATCACACAACAAACACATGTAGGTGCTGAAAATTGTCAAGAACATTGGAAGATTCAGTCTGCTTTGGCTGGGAATCCCGACATAACCGACATGGTCATTTCTGAATCGTCAGTCGCCAGTTCAGTTTTCAAAGAGATACTCTTCTGCTTTAGCAAGGTAGGCTTGTTCTTTTGCCCTATTTTTTTTTTTTTTTTTCCTTTGAACAAAATTCAAAGGTAGAAGATATATCTTTCAATTTTATGTGATATGTATGCTTGGGTATGTACATAACTTATTTCCTGAATGCAGATGTTAAACCTTCCAGATATTGAGATTGAAAAATCAATCCTTTCAGATCTTCTCATGGCCTTCCAGCCCGAGAAAATATCAGATTTCATTTTTTCAGGCATGCAAGTGGTTCTCCCACCTGGAAATATACAATACTTGTATTGTGGTGCTTATTCTTTCCTGGAAGGGATCTTGGATGAAGGTATGTTTTGTGCTTATAGGTTTGTGTGTTTATTGTCCTGAACATTTTATTTACTTTAACATGCTTTTTCTTGCAGCTAGTACCTTCTCATTTAGACTTGCTTGCGAAGTATTACTTACTTTAGAATCAGTTATTGCCTCTGTCCGGAAATTGCTCAACAATTCCCTAGAGGGAAGTGATAGATATCAAACAGGAACAAATCAGGGATTACTCCCTTCCTTGTGCAAAAGACTGGGAACTTCCGCTCAGAAACTTTTAAGTCATAATTGGGACAGTACTAATCTCACCAATGGTTGGAAGAGCAAAGTCAGTTTTTATTTCATAAATCGAATGGAAGCATTCATTAGCACACAAATTTAGCGTTTATTGCATTATGGTGCTGATTATATATCTGATTGTTGCACAGGGGGAAATGGTACAGAAGATTTTACACATTTATTTGGAACACAGTGAGTCCACATTGGATTCACTGGATGAGCTTGCTTGTTTGATCATGCCTCAGGTTCAAACATATGTTAGAATGTGTTTTGTTAGGGTGATGCTTCAACATTGTGAACATGTTGGAACTTTATTATGCAATATAATTAAACTATGTCCTGAGTCTGTCTTTGATTCCAACATATGGTTGTCCGAATAGCTGTCCACGTTTTTTTTATTGAGCATAGTAAACATGGACTTGAGGGTGCTCATTTAAAAGATTTTCTGAAATGTTCCATCATGCTGCTCCATGAAATAAAAACTAAAAGACTTGCATTTTTCTTTCCTTGCTGGATAGACTTCCAATGAATAGAAGGAGGGGTTGTGTATTCTTATGGTTGCCAAGAGAGGCCTCTGATTATGGTTCTTGTTTTCATATTTTCCCCACCCGTGGATCAGGTGTGTTCAGGGAGAGGAGAAGCAAATGATGATGGAAGTAGTTTCCCATCTCTTTGTTCTGCAACATTTGTTGTATGGTACAGGGAACTGGTATGCATTGTTTTATTTATTTTCTTCGTTAGAGATGTTTGTTTCTCTAAAGAGAAATTGACAGAAGGTCGATGGTGCAGCATGAAGAGAATATTGCCACTCTTAATAAGTTGGTGAGCAAGTTGTGTTGTATTTCGTGCAAACTGTAAAGATGGACTAGTATCTTGTTCTCCTATCTTAATTTTACAGCATTTTCTGTGTCTGATCAGGTAAGGGAAGTTGGTCATCTAGAGAAACACAAAGTTAGTTTTCAACAAGAAAGTATAGAAAGGCTTCTGAACAAACTACGACAGTCCGTGAAGGTGCTGGTTTCTTTAATCAACTTGTGTAGGACCAATGACAAGGTGTGCAGCCAAATAGATGATGAATTTCATTGTATATAACTTTTGTCACTATATTCTCAAGGCTGGAAGTTTTAGTAACCTTTGACAAATCTCAATGATAATGAAGGTGATTGTGCATGCAATGGCTGTCAAGTATGGTGGGAAGTTTATCGATTCATTTCTCAGAGGTATATCTGACTGCTATATTTATGGGTTGATCGCATACAATACTGAAGTGTAATATACTGTATTCAGGTTTTGATTTTCTGCGGATCCAATTCCAAACACACAATGAACTTATCATTCAAATGGTAAGAATAAATTGGAGGTGACTAATCTTATGTATGTTTGCACCGTGTACCATCCTCAGAGCATAGGGTCAATTTGAGCCCATTGCTGGAGAATAAAATCAATATATTGCTTATGTAGCTTACCCCCTTTTCCTGCTCTCTCTCTAAATTGAATCAGATTAAAGACCTTCAGAAAGCAACGAGAACAATACAGGCACTATGTTCTGAAGCAAAGGTATGTTTCTATACAGCCTTCTTTTAATTGCATTGACAATGTAAAAACTTTTACTTATTCTAGCTTCTGATTTTATGGAAGGGAATGAAACAAACGGTTGTCACCGGCAAGATTCCTGGAACAAAGAGATCTCTGGAGCGCTTCTTATTTCATGTGAAAGCTCTCCTCTATACTACTTCTAATGGATGCACTTTTTGGATGGGTGAGTGAACCTTTACTTAGATTGTGCCTACCACATAGATCATACTCAATTGATCTCCACACTGTAATCCCTATTGAGATATTTCATGAATTAGTGAAGCTAGCATTTGAAAATGTGAGAAAATTCTGTTATAAATATGCTTTGTTTGTATCTCTAAAACCAGTACTTGATTTTCTATTATTATTATTATTATGGCAGGCAATCTGAAACACAAAGACTTGATGGGTCAAGTGTTGAGCTCTCAAGCATATGTAGAAGATGAAAGTGAAAACGTTGATCAAGAGTTTGCAGAAACTGTTCCTGTAGATCAAACTATTTAAGTGTTGGTATATAAAATTCTGTTTTTCTTCAATTTCTAGATAAAGTACGTCCAAAATCAAATTATTTTGTTCACCCCAAATTTTTCCTACCAAATCATCCTTGGGAACCTGAATCTGAGATCTGCAAATTACCACGAGAATGATTTTGCAACACCATGGCTTATGGCAAGGGTGGTGATCTTCATTGCCTTGCCAGGCACTGGGAGACAGAGAAAGAGAGGCTCGCATTGGTTCGAGGCCAGCAAATAGGTGGGGAGTAGGAGGAGTCAATGAATGCATTACTGTTGCGCTGCTCTTCTCTTCACATGTTCTAGGGTTACACCGCATACTTTGGAGAATATGGGGTGGTATAAATTTGTAACAATGGAGAGTTTTTTCCTCATTTAATAGTATTTTAAAACTTGATTTGTGAAATATGGTATACTTATCAGAAATTGCGGTAAATAGTAGAAAATATAGTAAAAGCATCCGGAACAACGATACACTGATAAAATTTTCAGTTTATGTTATGACTATCAAGTTTTCATCAAATTTTCTAGGGCAAATTATTTTTTTGTTCCATGCTTTAGCCTTTTCCTAAAAATGAATGGAATCTAACAATTTTAAACATTAACATTTATTGAATTGTAAAGATTTTTCCTACAAAATACCCCATTGATTTTTGCATTAAATCTGGTTGGATCGTTTTACCTTTTTTCTAAAATATATTTGTCATACAAAATGTTACAGAAAGTCTAGCTTGTTTTAAGAATTATTTTGTCTTGGTGAAGAAATTAACGGATTTTCTATATTTATAAAATATTATATTGTAATTGTTCAAGAAGAGTTTGTATAAATTATCCATATCATCGATGGGAATGAATATAAGTTTGAATGATCACAAAGGTAAATAAGTTTTTTTGTTTTTATATTTGTTTCCTTTGTTAGAATAGATTGTGAATATTTTATGACTTGTTGATTTTTCTTCGCCTTTGATCATGGTTTTTGGCGGCCCAACCTTTCTCACACAAAATTGTTCACAAAAAAGTGGATTTTGGGTCATGAAATTGTTGGGTTTTGTAATAATTTTTCATTGAGTAATGTATTATTATTCTGGAATATAAATATTATTGTTAAAATTAACAATAAGGGTATAAATTTGGGTTAAAATAATTGAGGGATTCAAAAATAAGTTGATTAGGTAAGTATACATTTTTTTAATAAAGATTTACGATTTCAATAAAAAAGTCCAAATTTCTATCCCAGTTGATGTGACAATTTTAGTTATAACAAGTTATGTCATTATTTTTTATTTAGTTATTCTTTCAACAGAAAAATCACTCGCACGCATGCTCCAAAATCCATGCATGGACAATCTTCGTATGACACCGAATGGTATGGATATGTAATAGCTACGATGGTAGAGTCAAAGGAGTAACTGTGAAGGGAGTAATTGAAGGAAATAATATTTTTATTTTTATTTTTACCATAATATATGTGACTCTCGTAAAATTATAAAAAATCCACATAATATAGAGGGCAATACCCCAATACCCCTAGTTTTGATAAAAACGAGAATATCACTCTCGTTTCATCTGGAAAAAAATTGAAATGGGGATGTCGTTTATATGATTTTCCAAAAAATTAGTTTCTTTTTTAGTACCACCAAGGGCTTCTTCTCCTTCCTTTTTTTTTTTCCTCCTTGCCGCTGCCTCCCACTGCCTTCTTCTTGGTCTTCTTCTTCTTCTTCTCCTCTTCTTTCTTTCTATCTTTTTTCGTTTTCATTTGCTCCCCACATCACAACCTTCCAAATCCACTGCCACTGCTACTTGTGTCGCCCAAATTGCCACCACCACTGCACCGCCAAGATCCACTGTTACTGCTGATGCTTTTGTGCTCCGCCGCTACCTGCTGTGCTCCACCGCCACCTCCTCATTCTCTGCTAGCGCCATTTTGCCCCATATAAATATAGGTACTGAAAAAATTATTTTTTTACCCCTAATTTGTTAATTTTGTTCTTAAATTGGTAGTTTTAGTTTATAATTTGATGGTTATGTAGCTATATATGTTTAGTTAATTAGTTGTAATTATTTATGTAGGAATTTTTTTGTAACTTTTTTAAAATTTGTATAGTTAATTATTTGTAGGTTTGATTTTGTAATTACGTTTATATTTAAGTAATTTATTGTGATAATTATTACAAAATATATTTAGGTTATTATTTCTAATTATATTTTTAGGTAATTATTTTGAAGACATGTTTAGATTTTTAGGCAAATTTTGCATAATTTTTGTAAATATGTTTTAGGCAAATTTATGTACTTAATTATTTGTAGATTTGATGTTGTAACTATGTTTATGTTTAAGAATTTTTTTTGGGTAATTATCTAAAAATATATTATTATACTTTTAGGTAATTATTTGGAAATATGTTTTAGATTTTATAGAATTTGCTAAAGTTGAAAAAATAATTTGAAATTTGATTGTTGTGAAGTAATTTGAAATTGAACAATTGCTTTTTATCTCCTTGTAGTGTGTTCTTGTTTAATTTTGTCTTCTCCATTTTAAAAATTTAAAAAGTTTAACCTCATTATACTTAAAATAAAAAATTTGATGATTATATGGCTATATATGTTTAGTTAATTAGTTGTAATTATGTTTTTACGTAAATTTTCTGTAATTTTTATAAATTTGTGTAGTTTATTATTCTTAGATTTGATTTTGTAATTATGTTTATGTTTAGGCAATTTAATTTTGTAATTATTTGAAAATATGTTTAGGTCTATTATTTCTAATTATGTTTTTAGATAATTATTTGAAAATATGTGTATATTTTAGATAATTTGTTAAAATTAATTTGAAATTTGAATGTTAGAAAGTAATTTGAAATTGAACAATTGTCTTTTACCATGTAGTTTGTTCTTTAATTTTATCTCTTCCACTTAAAAAATGTATACTTTAACCTCCTTATACTTGAAACAAATTGGAAGTTTAATCTTAATTTTGATTGTTGGGAAGTAATTGGAACAGGGAATTTGTTTAGGTAATTTGAATTTTGATTATCCAAATCAGTAATTTGAATTTTTTGGATGATTAATAATGTGATTACTAATAATGTTTTTCTTGATTTATTATTTTCATTTTCTTTTTGAAATAAAAGTCAGTGAAAATGGAGGTCATGACTATGATATTTTATTGGGGGATAAGATATTACAAGGATTTGATTATGAGGCGTCATATAAAAATCTACACTTTAACCTCATGCTTGAAATACAAATTTGATGATTATGTGGTTATACGTTTTGGATTATGTGGTCATATGTTTGCTAATTTTGTAATTATGTTTTTAGGTAATTTTGCGTAAATTTTATAAATTTGTGTAGTTAGTTATTCTTAAATTTGATTTTGCAATTATCCATGTTTAGGTAATTTAGTTTGGTAAATATTTGAAAATATGTTAAGGTTTATTATTTTTGATTATGTTTTTAGATAATTATGTGAAAATATGTTCAGACTTTCAAGAATTTGATAAAATCGAAAAATTAATTTGAAATTTGAATGTTGAGAAGTAATTTAAAATTGAACAACATCCTTTTACCCATGTTGTTTATTCTTGTTTAATTTATCCCCTGCCTTTAAAAATCTGTACTTTAACCCCATTATGTTTATAATAAATTGAAAGTTTAATTTGAAATTTGATATTAGGGAAGAATTAAAAATTTTAATGGTAATTAGTTTAGGTAATTTGAATTTGGATTGACCAAATAAGTAATTTGAATTTTCCTGATGATTAATAATATAATTACTAATATTTTTTCTTGATTTATTATTTAATTTTTATTTGTGAAATAAAAGATGGTGAAAATGGAGGACGTGAATATGATATTTTATTGAGGCTAGTATATTGTAAGGATCTGATTGTCGGGTGTCTTAAATTATACATGTGAGCAAATCATTGTTGGTTCGTAGAGTAGTTTAAATGAATGATTAGAACTCTTATTACGGGTGTGCACGGGTCGCGGGGGGTGGGGGGTGGGGGATTAGGGTAACCCGACACCCGACCCGATGTTATTCGGGTGAAAAAAATGTCACCCGCTTTCGATTGAATGCATACTGGAATTCGAAAGAGATCGGGTTTGCCAGATAGCGGGTGGGTTCGGTAGGGTTGGGTGAGGGTTCGGGTGAGGTTTCGGAACATGGAGATTTGGAGATTTGGAGAAGAGAAACAGTTTCGAATCAAAACTTTCGATTAGGAGAAAAGAACAGTTTCAAATTGAAACTTTTGATTAGGCCATTAGGGTTTGTTTCAATCGGATTTAATGTTTCAAACTTTCAATAATATTTCATCCCAAAACCATAAACAATTTTAATGTTTCAATTTTCAAAACCCTAAAGTAAACATAAAAGATCAAACAGAAGTTGAGAAGAGTCTATTGAAATTTGAAACTCACCGTCAATTTTATTCACCCAAAACTTGAAGCTACCTCTGCCAAATAGGCTCGAATCTAAGGTTTTCTTTTTCGAAATTGTGGATGTGGCAGTGCTTGCCCATTGTGCTGGCATCGTTACTCACTATTGAATATGATCTCATGGTCAAAGAGAACAAGAAGAGAAGAAGAGACGAAGAATCAAAGACGATTAAGATGAAGATCGAATTGAGAAGAGAGAGAGGTGGCGTGAAAAATGAACCATAAAAACCCTGAAATTCTATAAATATGAAGGGTTCCTAGTTGGGTTGGGTGCAGTTCAGGTGGGCAATGTATAAACCCGCCAACTAGGGATGGTCATGGGCCTGGGGGCCCGCCAAGCCCGCCTACTCTTTTTTAGGGCTTGGGTTTGTGTTTTGAGCCTGTGGGCTGGGCTTGGACTTGAAAATGAATGCCCGATGAATTTTAGGGTCGGGTTTGGGCTTGACTATTTTCTTTTAGGGCCGACCCGGTCATTAAAAAAATTAATAAATTATATATATATATATATATATATATTAATTTACATGTGAAAATATTGTGATTTACATGTTAGATTCTTGATTTATTTGATATTATTATACTATATGTTAATTAATTATAAAAAAAAAATGGTTTGGATTGCAGTGTTTAGTTATAAGATTTTATCAGAACTCTAAATCTGTGTTTAATAAGTATGTTCTATTCTGAATTGGATTGTAGTTTTTTTTAGTTAATTATTAAAAAATTATATTTTTCAATTCTGTTGTATTTTTTGTATTTTTTTAAAATTAAAAAAAAAACATTATAGGGATGGGGCCCCTAGGTCAGGGTTGTGGGCTTAGGTTATTTTTATAGGGTCGGACTTGGGTATGAAATTAAGGCTTGACCATAGGGCCGGTCAAGCCGGGCTCGGGTCTAGCAATTTTTTGTAATACCCTAGTCTAAGCCCGACTCGAACCCGGCCCAGCCCATGATCATCCCTACCGCCAACCGATCCGACATTAAGGAATTTAATCGGATTTCATCTGAGCCGACTGAACAATGTACAATCAACCGGGTTTGGTGGGTGCGGGTCAGGCGGTAGTTGCGGGTGGGTCGGGTCTCCGAATCATGTGCACACCGCTAATTGTTACAATCGAGTGTCTTCCTGGATAGGAAAAATGGGAATTCAAAGTTAATGTGTAGGATGCTGATGACTCTATAGTTTGCAGCACAATCGTTTAAGTATATGTTATTTCATATCAAGGACGACGCAACACTAGAGATAGTACTTAATATACCTAAGATGTTGCCCTTGCTGCTTTGTGTTGAGGTGTATGTTGAGCCAGAACAAGCCTCAATGGGAGGGCAAACTTTGTTTGGTTATACTGGTAGTTTAACCCAATTACAAAGTCATCATATAAATCCATATAGTACCGTGTTTAATGAACAAATCTCCAAATAGAACATTCTGATCTCGTACCCTTAAGTACCAAGTTATTTATTTCAACTTACGAAGTGAGTATCAGTCCAATTACATTTTCCAACCTCCCTCTATTCCAGAATAATACTAGTCCCATAGTACGCATGACTATGATTAGGGTGTTGGAGATAAACCCTACTATCCTAAGTGGGCTCTTTTGTAATTATAATCTTAAGTAATTATAAAAGGTATTTTGATTAATTTAACTGTATCAATGTTGCTGTAGACCTTAGATGTTGGGTAGAAATGTCTTGCCATTTAATATGATTAAAAAGGAAGAGACCAAAGACATTTGGTAACTCGATATTGTAAATTAGTCCTAATTAGTATTGGATTGTTGAAAAGGATCTTCAATAATCGAGGCTAGCTTGATAAGATGTTTTCTCTTGAAAATGGTGAGTCTTAATTCATTAGTATGAGATACAAGAACATCTGTAAGGGGAGTTACTAATAGTAGTAAGAGACTGAATGTGACCATCTTTGACATCATACACGGTAGTTTTCCTCAAGTCAAAATAGGATGTCTAAGGTGTGATTGTATTCCGTGAACTTTTGTACTTGATGTACTGTATATTACATGAATGGATTTCTATACTTTGATAATACTTAGTGTTATTCTCTAACTATGAGCCTTCAAAATGTATTCATTGGGTATAGTGGGATATACATGGAACAATGCGAGTATGTAAGAAGAAGTCTATCACTCTTAGTGGAAAGAGACGTGACCCATGTGATTTTGTTTAACAAAATTTACCCAAACCTTTGGACAAAGCCATGTGATTATTTGGATGATTTTTCAATTGGTATCACAAAGATTTATAGTATAAATCAAATACATATGATTGGACTAGGATTTTTGACTTAACCATATCCCGTTGGTCCTTTCACGTACACAAATAGATAAATCGTGGAATACACATAACATAGATGAGAGAGTTCTTTTGGTTAAATTACTATCAAATGGACATGACTGTGATATTTGGGTAGACATGAATCACAGTCAGGGGAAAAGTCTTAAGGGGACAATTATTTTTTTCTCGAAGGGAAAATTCAGAATTGTTCTAATTTTTATTGATTAAATGATTAGTAAATTAATTAATTAATTAATTTTACCATAGAGATTTTGGTATGTATCCAATGGGTTACACACAATAGGAAATTGATGTTAGAAGAGCCCTTGAAAAAGGAATGTGTAGTAATGTTGAACTTAAGAACTTCAGGAACCAAAGTGCAATTACGGGAAAGAAGGGGTCCAGGGTTTCGAACCTTGAAATGCATCTTGTTGATCCCAAGATTTTGATGAACAATTAAGTATTGATATTTTGGTGGAACTAATGTTTGATCAAGTGTTTCAGTGATTTAAAGTTCTAGTAATGAAGATGTCAAATGGAATGGATGCTTAATGAAGAAATCAAGATGATGAAGAAGTATTAAGAGTTTGAAGAAATTAGAAAAAACAACTCAGGTAAATATTAACTCTTAATATCCCATTTAGGAACACACACATGACACAAAATGAATCTTATCTTTTATATGTGTTTTTGTTAAATATATTGATTTGCTCCTATGTGAATTAAAAAGAAATATTTTTGAATGACTACAATGGAATATGAGAATATTAGTGGAGCTTATTTAAATATAAAAATGGATAAAGGGGCAAAATCGTAAAAGAAAGTAGGTTAAAAATGAAATCAGAAAAGTGATTTTAGAAGGAGGCAGTCGATTGAGGAGTAGACCAGAGAAGGAAGATGAAACATTCAGAATTGAAGAGTCGATCGACTGGTCGACCTATGAAAACATTTGAACTCTCTGAATCTTCAAGTCGATCAAGCGATCGACCGGTGAAAGCATGTCGAACTCTCTGAATCTGCGAGTTGACCAAGTGGTCGACCTATGATCACTGCGGCGATGGCTTGGCTGCAAGCGGCATTGGGCAGTCGACTGAATGTGCTGGTTCAGGCTATTGTTTGATCCAATTTTAAATCCAAAAGTAGCCGTTTTTGGTTAGGATTTGAGAGAGATTTAAGGGATATTCTCTATATTTAAGATATAGTTCATATACTAATTAAATCTTTTCAATATGGTTCATTAAATATTAATGTTTCTCAATTTGGTAATTAAAATGAATTCTACACTTATTTATTTTGATTGAGAAATACTTTGGGGATTTAATTGAGAGTTTTAAAAGTTGTTATTAATGGAACCTAAATAAAGTCCTTATGTTATAAGGGGTCTATAAGAATATTTTATTGTTATGACACTTGTAAACTACCTGTTAGGAGGCTGATTACATATGCCTTTATATAGACCTGCAAATTTTCTAAGTATAGCTAAGCTGTAAAGAAGAGAAATCATATCATATCATAAGAGTGAGCTTTTCCAAGAGTTATCTTTCTGAGAGTTTGTGAGCTATTCTAAGAGTAATCTTGAAGATCAATTGCGATTAATATTTGCTGTTACTGGATATGAAGTTACATTGCTTTATCTGATTATTCTGTGGATTCCGAGTGAGATCTTTTCAATTATATTCTTTCATTGCATTACTTGTTTATATTTTGGAAATTGATCTTAGAAATTATTTCTGATTTTTGAAGAAAATATTTTTACAAACAATTTCTTGAATCTAATTATGTGCTCATATATTGTTAAAAATCAGATTTTTGTATCTCACGTTTTTTCTATCACTAGTTGGGATATTAATTGAGTTATTATTTATCTGGAGTGGTAGAAGCTCTGAGTGAGATTTTCTACTTATCATTTTGTATTGGTGAGTAGTGCGACAAGTTAAATATTGTTGGGGGTATTTAATCAAGGGTAGCCGGATTTCAGTCTATTCTTGTAAAGAGATTGAGGTAGTAATTCTTCCTGGATAGAATTACATTGTGAGTGATTTGTAAAGGTTCCATCCTTACTTGGTAAAATGATAGTTGGAGTGTTTTGTGAGATTTTGATTCTTAAGCCGTAGTGATAAAAAGAACTAGGTTAATTTTTAGCCTGTAAAAAGATAGGTTATTCTTTAGCTTGTAAAAAGTAGGTTTTTCCTTAGCCTGAGAAAAGAAAATTGTAAAGGTTGATTATGAGTCTGTAAAAGAATCGGTGTGCGGGTTTGGTTTCTACCTTTGAAGGGATCTTGAAAATTCGTGGTTGCAAATCTCCGTGGGGCTCGAAGGACTGGACTAGCTAAGAATAGCTTGGTGAACCAGGATGTATCTTGGTGTACTACATTATTAATTTGTTTATTTTTGTTATTTGGGTGTGCACTTAGATTGATAATATTATTCCGCTGTGTTATAAAGATAATAATTAATTTAGGCTTAAAATTAATTATTTGATTTATCAAGTTTTATTCTGATATATTTTTTAATTACCCAATTCACCTCCCTCTTGGGTATTCTACTAGCCAACACATCTAGTAAATGGAAGGCCATAGGATGGCCACCCCATCAATAGATTGCCGATAAAGAAAATTGGCAGCCCACTTGCTCTCTCTTAGTCTTTTGTGTTTGTTAAATTTTGTTTTTCTTTCTGCACAATTGATATAAATATTAGTACCACCTAGATTAAAATCAGAGTCATCCCAGAGTCTTGAGATTTGATCTATTTTTAGAAATCCCAAGAGCACTTTTCTTTCGAAGATCTTCTGTGTGGATACTGTTAGATGTGATACATCTATGTCACTTCTTAGATAATCAAATCTCCAATAGCAATTTTGTTTATGTTCAAATACTCTTGGAATACCATCTCAGAGCGCACCTCAGGAATTACTAGTTTTGAGGCTGAAGCACCCGAAGAGATAATGGTTATATTAAAAGAGTTTTAATATTTCATGTATCTTTGTTTTAATTTTAATACAATTAGATCCATATTTAAGAATTGAATATTAAATTGGGATTTTTTTTAATATTTTTTTTGCGTAAATATGTTATTTTTAATATCTAATCCCTTTATGGGGCACTAGTTTTGCCGCTTCACATGGTCATCATTTGCAGTCTAGTCTAAGATATGGCAAACTGAGCAATTATTATGCTAGGAAAGATGGGGACATTAGGGGTTTCATGAATGGAATTGATTGTCGATTGAATATGTCAAACACAGATGAGTATATTGATGTTTTATTAGGGTTACAAACGAAAATTGGGGTTTGAAATGAAGGTTTAGATGTTTGGCTGGGAGGAAAAAGAAATGCATTGGATGGAAGTGACCATTTAGAGTTGTGCAAAAGTATTTCATTTTTTATTAAGTTGGATTGGGGTGGCAACGATGACCAGAAAAATATTAGTTGAAGTTACGAAATAAATTTTGGACACCATAGATGAATGAATTCCAAATCGGCATGGTTTTTAAGGATGAAACAATTTTACATGATGGTATTAAGTATTATCACATCATGAAAAATGAAGAGTATTCTATGGGAGAGATGCACCCTAAGGTTTGGTTAGTTAAATGCAAACACGAATGTAGTTGGAGGTCGTGAGCGGTTGTTAAGAAAAGTCTTGATATATTTGAGATTATGGAGTACGATAGGTAACATCATTATTTCTAGAACCATAGAAACTTGGATAAGGCAAATAGATTCTAATGTTATTTCTAACTTGATACTTAGACAAGTCAAGGAAGATCCCAAATTAAAGAACAATGTTATTATTGATGCTGTGAAGAAGAACTAGGGATTCACCATCTCATATCTAAAGGGATGGTTGAATATAACTAAATCCATCAAGACCTTATTTGTAAATTGAGATGAATCGTATAAACAATTGTTGAAATACTTGTTGGCGTCGCAAATCTTTAATCCTGGGACGATTGTGGAGGGGAGCCACTTTTCAACGATAGAGCCTGTGTTGACCCTAGATGTTTCGATAGACAATTTAATATTGATGTTTTATAGAACTAATGTGTTTATTGTGTGATATCATATTAGAGTTCCGTTTGAGCAAATGAGAAAAAGATTGAATCATAAAGATAATGATTGATTGGAGATTTAAAAAGATGATGGTTTACAAAAGCACTGTGGAGCTTGGGGGACTAGATGTAGGTAAGAGTATATTGGCTTAGTGAGCTACCTAAGAGGGGGTGGGGGGGGGTGGGGGTGGGGGTGAATTGACTAATTATAAAAATTTAAACAATTAAATCTTTCAACACTTAAATTATCAAATAATCAATTTATCCTAACTCAATTATTATTTTCATTACGCATCGAATAAGTGTTTATATTCTAAGTGCACATCTAAATAGAATATGATAAAAAAAAAATAATGAAGCAGCATACCAAGATATATCCTGGTTCAATAAGTTAGCCTTGCCTAATCCAATCTCCCAACCTCCACGGAGATTCACAATCACTAAACCCTTGATTCCTTTACTAGGTAGGAATCAAACCCTTACAATTTCTTTTTTTTTCAGGCTAAGGAAGAATCTTATCTCTTTACCAGGTTAAATACTAACTTAATTATATTATAGGAAGAATCAACACCTAATCATTTTATAAGCTAAAGATCAAACCTCGCAACTCTCACAAGTATTCTTTTCACAAGTAAGGATGAAATCTTCACAATTCACTCAATTCAATTTAAGGAGAATCACAACCTAGTTCTTTTCAAGAGAAAATAATAACCTAACTTTTTTATACCTTAGAAAAAGATTAAACCTTAATTTTTTTTTCGGAAAATATTTAAACCTAGCCACCCTGACCAGACACCGGTTCAATCGTATCTAATTCGCTCAAACTCATAAATACACAAAAATATGAGTTTCTTCGCACAAAAAATTTCTACTACCTCAAAACAGATATACTTGATTCATGTCTCAAAATTTACTACGTGATAGATACAATGCGAGACAAATTAATATCTGATTATAAATAAGTGTGGGTAGCATAAAATAAAACATGTAATCAGATAAACACACAAAATCGTTTTAAAAAAGATTTTTGTACTCTTAAATTTTGAAAACGATTTTTCAACGATCTTAACAACCAAGCAAATATGAAATCATAATAAAGAATAATAGATTGGAATGATTTCACTGGGATAACACTGAAGAATGAAAATAGAATTGCAAGATATCATAGACCGGTGACGCCAAAACAATTAGCGCTTTAGATAAAGAATGTAACGCAATATTTTTCTCGAATGAATCTCAGTAGAATGATAACTCTTAAAAAATCGTAGGAACTGATGTTCTTGGTATATTTATACAATCCCGCAGATTTAATTATATAGACCAATATCAAGCCCTCCAACGACTACTTTTCAAAAGATATGCCTCTAAAAGGTACTCTTAGATCCCATATAATAATTCCTTTCAATTCTGGGATATTTCACTTAAAAATAACTTTCAAAACTCTCAAATAAGTCCACAAAATATTTCTTAATTAACAATCACAAAGATATGAAGTATTTAACTAATTAAATTGAGAGAATCATCTAATATGAGAACCAAATCAGTATAAGTTTAAAATATATGGACCGTATCTTCAACAAGATCAGATCTCCCGAATTTCTCCATTGGAATCATAAAAAACAGCTAGTTTTCGACTAGAAGATCAAGATTCTCGAAATCTCAACCGAAACAGTCGGTTGATCGATCCCAGGAGGGTTGGTTGACCGATTAATACAATGTGTAAGCCAGATCAAACGAAATACCCAGTCGGTTGAACAATTGGTTCAAAGAGTTTTCTATGCCAAAACCCAGCACAATCAGTTGACCGATTGCCTACCAATCAGTTGACCGATTGGTTTAGAGAGTTTACCTGCCATTCCACTACGCCCATCGATTGACTGATCCTTTGTTGGTCGGTTGACCGATTGATGGAAGTTCTACACTTTTTGCTCTGAAACCTCACTGTTTCAATCAGTTGACCAATCTTTTTTTGATCAGTTGATCGATTGATGCTGGTTGGTCAATTCCTGATCAGTTGACCGATTGGTTTAGAGAGTTTACCTGCCATTCCACTACGCCCATCGATTGACTGATCCTTTGTTGGTCGGTTGACCGATTGATGGAAGTTCTACACTTTTTGCTCTGAAACCTCACTGTTTCAATCAGTTGACCAATCTTTTTCTGATCAGTTGATCGATTGATGCTGGTTGGTCAATTCCTTCACCAATTTTTGTTCCATAACTCAACGTTTGATCTAATAACATGCATATTAAAGATGTTATCTCATAACATTCTGGATCCCTTTCAGAATAATAATCATTTAAAAACCCGAAAACATGAAATACATGAGAAGGACATATTATCATGCATATAGCTAGATACTTAATGCCTATAAATATATCCATGTGCAAAAAGTATCAACTTAAAACACTAAGCACAGATCAATGTGTCATGTATATTTAGACGATCGTATATATGGTATCAAAAATAGATTAACTCAATTTCATAAAAAGATATCAACTATGATATGCTTAAATTCATATGATATGTCGGTCAAATAAGATCATGCTAAAAATTGATTTTATCAAATATTTCTTAATAACATGTGATACAAGAAATAACCATCACATAACTCAGTTTTAATCAATAAATTAATATTAGTTAACAATAAAATTCTATGTAGGCATATAATCAAGGTCATGAACAATTCAAACCAAATAAATACATCAATCAAATCATTTTTTATCATTTAATTATCTTTAATATTTTATATAAATCAAGATACCATACATTTTAATAAATCACCTTAATTCAATGATGAATAAGTTATAGATAACATGTTTCACATATTTTTAAACATAGCTTTTAGCAAATCTCACACACATACGTGCAAACTTATCTAATCATCATGCAATAATTCTAAGATAACTAAAGAACACATAATTTAGCACATGTCTTAGAAACTATTACTAACTTACCTAATCGACATGCTGAACACTTTTCTCTTTAACAAATTTAATAAATTTAAACTGCGAAGGGTTAGGAGTACCTCTTATATCTTTCGGGACAACTTTGCTTTTTTACTTTATTTGTACCAATGATCGATTTGGATGCACAATTTCTCTTGACCTGTCCGTATTCTCTAATCCTTTGATTGTTTTCATTTGATTCAATTCCATTTGCACGTGTCATTTGTGACTTCCTGGTGATATCCTATATTTTCTTTGATAAATTTTTTCTATTTGCACGTGTCGCTTGTGGCTTCTTTGTAATTTTACATCTTGGCTTTGGTATATCTTTTTGTTTTGTATGTGTCGTTTGTGGATTTTTGGTGACTTTCCATCCTGGCTAACCTCTTTGTTTGTTCCTTCCGGTCCAGTCCTGATATTATGTAACTCTACACAAGACATTTACATAGTTCTCTCTGGTATCCATTTCATTTTGGATCCATTATTAATAGATATAAACTTTAGGGTTCATGAACGGAAAAGATACTTTAAAATGTCTAATCCTATTGCAATAATAATATCTTAACGTTGATTGATTAACATAGATATCACAAGAAGTAAAACTTGAATAATTTCTATTAATAGAAAAATTATAATCATTGGCTTGGGATGAAAGATGAGACGATAAAATATATCCACTTCTATAGATTATTTTAAAGGATGAAGAAATATTTTTAGAATCTCTTGAAATAGACTTGAAGTTGAATTTTGATTTTTCAAAATTTTTCTTAAATAAATCAATATTTAATTCAAGATCTAATATTTTCCTGGAAACAACGTCAAAATTATTTTTTAAAACTCTGTTTTCATTTTAAAAAAAGATTCCACTTTAGAGAGCAAATTATTTATTTCAAAAACGATATCTGAAAACTCTTTTATTCCACGATAGTCATCTAGATCCACTTTAGATTTTTTGAACAATTTTTCTTTCACTTTTAAAAGAATCAATTTTTCTTTTTAAACTCAAATTTTCTTTAGCAAAAAGAAGTTTGAGAAAAAGTAATTTTCCATAACAATATGGACATTTTCATTATCATCAATTCCATCACTACTACTAATTTCACAAGAATCATAAATAACATTATCATATACGAATCTATCACCATCAAGATAGGATATACAGAAAATATTATCCATAGTGTGTGCACGTAATCAGTTTAGTTAGGATGTTAAGTCTAATTGAGCTAAAACCAACTCTAATGCCAATTGTTGGCCCAGTGAGCTACCCAAGAAGGGGGTGAATTGGGTAGTTATAAAAATTTAAACAATTAAATATTTTAGCAATTAAATTATCAAATAATCAATTTATTGATCCTAAGATTTTGATGAACAATTAAATGTTGATGTTTTTAGTGAAACTAACGTTTTATTAAGTGTTTCAGTTTATTAGTTCCAGTGATGACATTATTATGAAGATATTGAAAAAAATGCTAAATGGATGCTAAAGATAACGACAAAGATGATGGGCGTTAAGAGATCGAAGAATTTGAAGAACCTAGGAAAAACAACTCAGTCTGAATTTTTATTCTTAATGTATCCCAATTAGGATCACACACGATATAATTTTTTTTTTTACAATTATGTGTGTTTTTTATAGGATCCTAACTGAGAAAAGAAGTCGGTTAAAGGGGCAAAAACGTCGGAGAAAATGGATTAAAAATGAATCAAGGAAGAAATACATCATGTTAGGTTGACTTGTAGTGTGTGAGAGGTCATCCTATGACAATTGAAGGAACTCTTAGAATCAGTAGGTTGACAGACAAGTCGACTTATGAAAACTCTATGGATTGGTAAGTTGACAGATAGGTCGACTTATGAAAACTTATTGGTAAGTTGACAGACAGGTCGACTTATAAAAACTTTATGAATTGGTAAGTTGACAGATAAGTCGACTTATAAAACTTCCAGAATTGGTATGTCGACCTACGCCTTATTATAAGTCAACTTATAGTCTGTTTTAGGATTTGTGGAATTTCAGGATTTATTCAAATACTAACCGTTTTATGGTTAAGATTTGAGATATATCTTAGGGATTTAATGTTACTTAGGATATGCAACTAATATTTGAATATCCCTATAGATTTGGTACATGAAACTAAAGTGTTTTTCAAATTGGTCATTTTAATACTTCCTATCTTATCGATTTGTGTTTGAAATTTTTTGAGGGACTAAATTGAATATTTTGAAAGCTATAAATAAGTCAAATATACCTTAAATGAGATATAATGATATATGGGGTCTATAGGTACTTTTTAGATACTTATCATTTGAAAATTATTCGTTGGAGGACTTGTTTCAATTCCCTATATATAGACTTACGAATTTCATATAAAATACAACAATATCAAGAACTATTTAGTTCCTAAGCTTTTATGAGAGCCATCATTATGATATTATTGTGAGAGATCAAATTGTGAGATCTATTGATAAAAAGTTCTTGAGTTAAAGCGCTAATTGTATTAGCATCACCGATCTAAGCTATCTTGCGATACTACGTTTATTCTATTCAGTGTTTTCCTAGTAAGATCTTTCCAAGCTATTTGTCTTTATTTCTTATTTATTTTTCTATATTTGCTTGGTTGATAAGATCTTGATAAAATCGTTTTTGTATGTTAAAAGCATAAAAATCTTTTAAAACAATTTTTTTTTTTTTTTTTTTTGTGAAAATCTGATTACGTGCTAAATTGTTTGCTACCCGTTTTCTATTATAATTAGATTTTGTTTCCTCACTTTGTTTCTATCACTAGTATCAGGATATTAATTGAGTTCAAATTAATCCGGGGTGGTAAAAGTTCCGAATGGGAAGAATTTATCAATTTTTGTAATTGGTGAGTTGTGTGTGGATTAGGTACTATTAGGATTATGTAATCAGGGGTAACTAGTTTCAATCTTTTCTGGTAAGGAGATTGAGATTTTGATCTTTGCCTAGAGTACAAAAAGATTAAGGGGTAATTCTTCCTGACTAGAATTAGAATTGTAAGTGAATTATAAAGATTTCATCCTTACTTGGGAAAAGGATACTTGGAGTGATTATGAGATTTGATTCTTAGCCTAAGGTATAAAAGAATTAGGTTTGATCCTTAACCTGTGAAAGGATTAGACTAGTCTTGAGCTTGAGAAAAAGATAAGGTTATTCCTGAGCCTGTGAAAATGAAATTTGTAAATGTTGATTTTGAGCCTGCGAAAAGAATCATTGTGTAAAAATTTTCTTTCTACCTGTTAAAGGAATTTTGAGTTTAGTGGGTGCGAATCTCCGTGGGGCTCGAAGGACTGGATTAGCCAAGAATAACTTGGTGAACCAAGTTATATCGTGGTGTGCTACTTTATTTACTTTATTTATATATTGTTGTTTGGTGTGCACCTAGTTGATAATATATTTTCACTGCTATAAAGAGATAATAATTAATTTAGGATTAAATTAATTATTTGAATTTTTGAAGTATTATTATTTGGATTTAAATTTTATCACTACCCAATTCACCCCCCTCTTGGGTAGCTCATTGGGCCAACACAATTTTTCCTAAATCAATTGTTATCGTCGTTATGCAACGGATAAGTGTTTATATTCTAAGTGCACACTCAAACAGAATATGAAAAAAAAAAAATAAAGTAGCACACCAAGATATATCTTGGTTCAACAAGTTAGCCTTGTCTAATCCAGTCCCTCGAGCTCCACAGAGATTCGCAACAACTAAACCCTTAATCTCTTTACTAGGGAGGAACCAAACTCTTACAATTATTTTTTTAGGCTAAGGAAGAACCTTATCTTTTTACCAGGTTAAAGACTAACTTAATTTTATTACAAGAAGAATCACCACCTAATCCTTTTATAGGCTAAAGATCAAACTTAATACTTTTACAGGCTGAAGATCAAATCTCAAAACTCTCACAAGTATCCTTTTCAAAGGTAAGGATGGAACCTTCAAAATTCACTCAAGTCAATTCAGGGAGAATCACAACCTAGTTCTTTAAAGGGAAAAGAATAACCTAACCTAAAGTTAAAGGGGGACTAAGATGTATCATCTTTAATATATATAAAAATTCGTTACTATTCTTTAACTATAGGACATTTTACCAATTTGCCTCTGTTACCTACTTTGATCCCGAAACATTTACTATCATTGATTTTTTCTATTTGATGCCAAAAATACTTTTTTAAATTTATGTTTAAAGTTCTAATATCCATGAATCAAATCCAAAAGACCTAAATAAAGTCATAGTATTGGCCCAGTAATCTACCCAAGAGAGGAGGTGAATTGGGTAGTTATAAAATTAAAACCAAATTCTTTTCTTTTAACACTTAATTAATTAAAAGGTTTTTTATTGTTTAGACCATTTTCAACTTTCTCTCTCCTCATTTAACCTATTTTTGAAAAATATTATTTTTAAACCCTTTTTTAAACATTATTAGAGAAAAGTCCTTTTCAAAAGATGAAAAAAATAAATGGAAAATTATACCCCATATATATATATATATATGAAATCGTACATTGGGAATTATATTTTCATCCCCTTATCTGCTCAGCCGCTTTCTCCAATTGCAAGCTCTCTCAATCAGCAAACCACTGTCACAAACCACCAGTGCTCGCAAGCTTTTTCTCAATCGATAAACGAGCGTCAGAACCATCGGTGCTCGCAAGATTTTTCTCAATCGCCGAATGACCATCACCAATCACCAATCACCAGTGCACGCAAGCCTCTCTCATCGCAAGCCGCAACGATCGTTGATTGACGACCTAGCGATTCACCGTCGCGACGACCTGGCAATTGACGTTGCTGTGGGCAACGACGAGGGATGATTGTGGCAGTGATCGATAGACGATGGCGACAGTCAATTTGACAGTCCTCAATCATCTTTCGTCTGATAGAAATGGTTGATCAATGATGGCGTTGATGGCGGACGGTCGTCCTATTCATGATGGCAGACTTTTCTTTCCTTCTCGGTCTTTCTTTCTCTTTCTTAGCTAGTGCTCGCAAGCCTTTCCTCACTGCCACGCTCTAGTCCCTCAGATCTATGAGAGAATGGACTAGGCGGCAACGATGAGCGAACGATGAAATGGTAAAATTTTTCAGATCTGGGAATTTCCAAGCTAGCTGAATATTCACCTCTGTGATTTGTGTGAGGTTTTTCCTATGTATGAATATTCAGTTTAGAGTGAATGTGTTTATTGTTCATGTTCATGTAATTTTTTTGTTGATTTAAGTGGAGTTTTTGTTCATGTGAATGTTCTTTGGCTCCACCCATGTCGTTTCACCACCGCCGTCACTATTGTCCGCCAGAGTTCACCGACGACAGTGATTGTTTTTTGGTTTTGTTAGGTTTTGTTTTTTGTTGAATGTTCATTGTTTGATTTTGGTGTTGCGCTCGTGATTTTAGTGGAGTTTGGTTTATTAATTGTGATTGTTCATGTTTGATAATTTTTTGTGTGTGAATGTTGTTATTAATGTATTTTTGTGAATATTTATATCGTAGTATTTTGGTGTTTTTCGTGAAATTGCATATTTCGATGTGTTTTCATGGAAGTATGAACATTCAGAGCAATGCAATTAGTATAAATATGTATTAAATATTCAAAAATAAAAAAAATAAAAATGTGAATGTTCATGTCGTTGGAAAGAGAATTTTTCGTAGAGTAATTTTTCAAAAGACATGAACATTTACAAATCAGCAAAAAGTTACCTAAAATAATTTAAATTCATATTATCGGAAAGAGGATTTTTTGTAGATGGTGTATTTTTTTTAATTTATCTTGTTGGCCGAGTGAGCTACCCAAGAGGGGGGGGGGGGGTGAATTGAGTAGATGAAAAATTACCAGAGAAAAAAATACTTTAATAATCCAAATAATTAATTTTAATCCTAAATTAATTATTATCTTTATATAACAACGAAAATATGAAATCAACTAAGTGCACACAAAATCACAAAAATAAATAATAAAAAAAATAGCAGCACACCAGAAATTTATACTGGTTCACCAAGCTACTTTTGACTAATCCAATCCCCCGACCTCTTCGGAGAGTTGCATCCAGTAAACTCAAGATTCCTTTAAAGGTAGGAACTAAATCCACACAAAGATTCTTTTCACAGGCTCAGAATTAACCTTTACAAATTCTTTTTCCCAAGCTTAGGAATAATCTTTACTTTTTACAGGCTCAAGAATAACCTAATTTTTTTTGTACCTTAGGCTAAAGAATCAAAACCTCACAAACACTCTAAATATTATTATCTTCATCATTGGAACTAATAAATTGAAACACTTAATCAAACCGCTAGTTCCACAAAAAAAATCAATATTTAATTATTCATCAAAATCTTAGGATCAACATCTATCAACCGTGAATCGTGTAGTAGGATGATTTTAGTGATTTGGTGGTTTTCGAAAAAGTGAACACTCACATTTTTTAACAGAATGACATATATTGTAAATACATCACAAATAAAAGACAATGACTAGGGACTAAACTCTAAGAAGGCTATGGGGACCAAAAACTTAATGTAGGCATTTGGAGGATCATTTTCTCAATACACTATCTTATGAGGACCAAATAATTAATTTAATCCGAAATCAATTATTTATCTTTATATCGCAACATATAAGTGTTATTAACTAGGTACACACCCAAACAATAGAAATTAAATAAATTAAACAAAACAGTGAGCAAGGATTTATCCTGATTTACCAAGCTACTTTTGGCTAATCTAGCCCTCCCTTCTCCATGGAGATTCGCACCTACTAAACTCAAGATTCTTTTCCCAGGTAGGAACCAAACCTTTACACTAATTCTTTTTACAGGCTCAGAATCAATCTTTACAATCTTTTTTCACAGGCTAAAAAGTAATCTTATCTTTTTCCAAGGCTCAAGACTAACCTAATCTTTTTACAGGCTAATGATCAAATCTAATTCTTTTATACCTTAAGCTAAGAATTAAACCTCACAATCACTTTAAGTATCATTTTCCCAAGTAAGGATGAAACTTTTACAATTCACTCAAATTCAATTCTAATTAGGAAGAATTACGCCTATCTCTTTTCATGAAAAAAGATTAACCTAATCTTTTTATACTTTAGGAAAAGATCAAATCTCAATCTTTTTATCGAAAGAGATTGAAACCCAACTACCTCTGATTAGATATTCCTAATAATATCTAATTTGTACACAACTCACCAATTACAAGAAATTGATAAGTTTTTCCTACTCGGAGCGTCTACCACCTCAGATTAATTTAAACTTGATTAATGGCCCGAAATTACTAGTGATCGTGAGAAATTTAAAATCTGATTATAAAATAATGCAGGTAGCACAAAATTGAGCACGTAATTAGATTATTACCAAAAATCATTTTAAAAGACTTTTATGCTTTTAACATTCAAAAATGATTTCACAAGATTGAATTACCAATAAAAAATACTGAAAGAATGCAAATCAGATTGCTTGATAGCTCAGATTGGTGACGCTAAATGAATTTGCGCTTTAACTCAAGAACTCCAATACCAGAATGATCTTACGATAATATCTCTGTATAATATCAAAATGATAACTCACAGAAAGTTCAGGAACTGAATAGTTCGTAATGGAAATTTATCTCTTATCTTTGAAAAACGCAGGTCTATTTAAACAGTTTTGAAACATGTCCTCTAACGACTAGTTCCCACATATTATGACAATAAAATACACATATAGACCCCATATATCAATACCTTTTAATTCTGGTTCAATTATCCTAAATTTGGCTTTAGAAATATTCAATTAAATCCTTTAAATAATTCGCAATCTCAAATCAAGTAGATATAAAGTATTAAACGTACTTAATTGAGAACTACATCAAATATGTGTACCGTATCTATAGGAATATTTAAATAATTATGTTATATCTATAAAATATTCAAATCCCCAGATCTCTCCAAGATATCAACAAAAAAAGGGCTAGTAACGACTACTTTTTGATCAAATCCACGAAATCTTCTAAACTTGAAACAGACCCATTGGTTAAATGACTAAACCCCATAAGTCAACCGATTAATTCAGGTTATAGCCCAATCCAAAATTACTCGCCCATCGATCGACCGATACTCTATAGATCGATTGACCAATCAATTCAGGATACTTTCTAGGCCATTTCTCAGCCATAACTAGTCGACCAATCCTCTATGATTTTTCGACTGATCAATTTAGAGAGTTCATGTATCGGCCATAGGTTGATCGATCTCTCCTCAGTTAGTTGATTGATTGATCCAGAGACTGCACTATTTTCCCAACTACTCTTCATCGGTTGACCAATCTACCCAGGTTAGTCGACCGATCATTGCTGGACCACTTCTTTCTTAGTTCATTTTAACTCCAACATTCGATGTTTTTTCCCCTTTAACTGATTTTTTTTCTTGGTTAATTTAATTGACAATTTAAATCAATTTTAATCACTAATCTTTCTTAGGTCAATATTTTATCTTCAATTTCACATTGAAGCAAATATGTTAACTAATTAGGATCCTAATAAAAACACACATAAACATAAAATCATTTTTGTGTCGTGTGTGACCCTAATAGGGATACATTAAGGGTAAAACTTAACTTGAGTTATTTCCACCTAGATTCTTCAAAATCTTTGGTCTCTTAATGAAACTTTTACACTGAAACACCTAATAAACTCGTTAGTTCCACAAAAAACATCAATATTTAATTGTCTATCAAAATCTTAGGAGCAACACATAGAATGTCATGACAAGTCCAAGTTACACAAAGTAACTAAGGACTATGACTCGGTTCAAAATCAACCAAACCAAAGTCATCATGATTGACCATCAAAGCCCATCAAATCAAGGGTCCTATTGTAGACATCGCATTTTGTCCCACCTAGTTAGTGTCGAATTAAAAGTATAAGTTCAGATAAACTTTAAACTTAGGTTTACAAAGAATGAATTTATACTTTGGATCACACTGGATACTACAGAAAAACCACAAAACCACAAGAAAATATAAAACTGTCAAATTTGACTAAATTTGATTAAGTAAACATTTTGGGTAAACCTCGAAATTCTTAAAGTTAAAGGGGGACTAAGAGGACATTATTAAAGGTTGATTTTTATCAAATCACCTTTACATAAATAAAAATTAGTTACTACCCTTTAATTATAGGAAATTTCATCAATTTACATCGGTTACCTACTTTGACCCTGAAATATTTACTATCACCGGTTTCGTCTATTTTATATAAAAAATACTTCTTTAAATTCTTGTTTAAAGCATTAATATCCATGAATCAAATCCAAAATACCTTAATCAAGTCATATAAATGTCATGGCAAGTCCAAGTTACCTAAAGTAACTAAGCATTAGGACTCAGTTCAAAATCAACCAAACCAAAGTCATCATGACTAGCCATCAAATCCCATCAAATCAAGGGCCCTACAAAGAATTTAATGACTCATTAATAATAATTAAATGCCCAAGATATTTCCTAGGTATTTTCTACAAAATATCTAAGGGAATGAACCAAGTTACTTAAGAAGTAACTAATGGTTATCGAATCCAACCAATCTGGTTTGCCACCTAGCATGCATTTAATGAGGCCATTAAATGCCCATACCATCAAGAATTAAATGATTGGGATGACATGTCAAGACCACAATCAATTAACCTAGATATTTTAATCAAAATATCTTAGGAAAATCAAAATACTTGAAATGTGAATACTCGTTACAAGGTAAACCAAACAGATTTAATCCTTTTTGATCTGATTCAATGCCTATCACATCAAGTGTCATTGTCAAACACTAATTGCCAAATGAAATTTCAAGACTAGATTCAAAGAACCTCCAAAGCATTTATTGCAACCAAACTAAAATATTGCGAGTAACCGATACTTAGCCACTAAACCAAACAGAAAGGGTCACATCATGCATTAAATGATTCCATGTGCAACCAATCATATTTCAAGATAACTCATGATAAATAATTATTACTCATAATGACCAATGATTGCCAATCATTATATTTAGATATTTAATGATTTGGTAATCATTGTAAAATCTTAGAGAATCTTATCATATCTTTCAAATTCGTCCAAAACCATTCAAAATCAAGACATGAAAGGATGATCCTTAAGCCAAACAAACCCTAAGAAACACCATCGGATGGCCTACACATTATCCAATTCGCAAACCTCCCAGCCTATATATACAGGGCCTTGTTTTCATAAATCAAGAGCTTGAACCCACACTTTCTCTCTCTAGGCTCAAATTCTACTCTTGGGTCCCTTGGGTTTTCAAGCTTTCTATTCGATAAACACCTTAAAATTCTATCAAAATACCTTCCCAAAGGAGTTCTTGAGGATCTTGGAAGAAGATCTCAAGAGGTTGACGGCGAATAATCGAGAACTACCAAAAAGATCCAAAGAAGGAAAAGAAGGTAATCGCTTAGAAAGCTAGGTATGTTTCTTAAACATCCTTCAATATTGTCTTAAATATAGTTTTTTTTCTTGTACATAGCATGTTTATGGAAGCCTTAAACTTAAATTTAATGTACATAGCATATATAACAAGTAATTAAGTAAAAAAATGTTAAAAACATGTCAAATTCATTAAACAGTGTAAAAACTTGTTCAAGAACATCAAGAACATCCAAGAACATGTTAAGAACATATGAGGAACCTAAACATCCGAGATTATGTTAAGAACATGTGAAAATCATGACAAAACATCTATATCACACCATTGTTGTGCATAGTCTCTGTGATTCTCGCATAAACACATCAAATCGAACTCTAAAACTCAAATCAAATCATTAACTGCTAATCACTAACCATTTAATGTTAATAATTGACTTTACTTTCCTGCAAAATGTTAAGATCACCACTTGTCTAATAATAAAATCAGACAAAATTAATCATCTTTCATAATGAACTACGTATTTACCTGATCCTTAGTTACTAGCCAAGGTCAGTAGGCAACCCATGTACAGGTTTAGTCACCTATCTAATAAAAATCAATTCATCTTATACAGATGAACTATGTTTCGACTTGATTCCCCATCATAACCGGGATACATAGGCAATATTTACAAGCTTCGGTGGTCAAAAAATACAAAAAATATTTTCATTTTATTTACTTGTTATCTGTTGTTGCTGATAGATAGTTAAAGTTTACTTGTTTTCATTACATCAAAAAATGCATAAAAAATGTAAAATGAGAATTATTTTGTTAAACAAAACCAAAGAAAATTCCTTGGAGTTTGTTTAAACCAGAACATCTATTTAGACTGAGGTGCCGTCTTCAGACGGGTGTCTTAAGTTGCTTAAAACATTCACTGAGTATAACCGACCCCTGAACTTAATGAAATCTATGGTACAAGACCTTTATGAGTAAAAACACATGCCATTTTAAAATAAAAATAAATTTTCAAAATCACAGTGACCTAATATACCATTTAACCAATGCTAGGTGGCGACTCCATTTTCAACACAAATTCCGCACAAACAATGTTTTCAAAACCAACACCTAGAAAATCCATTGAAAATCATTTTTAAAAAATGAATGAATTTTGAAGATTTTGAAAGGGAGGAATGAAAACTTATTTTCGTCTTCTTCCCGATCTCTATTTCCTCTACTTTCAAAAATCTGGGGTGCGTCACCTACCAGGAATTAGTGAATTATTGGTGAGCATTAAAATGACAAATATTCCAAAGATATTCTCTACCAAAAATATCTAAGGAAGGAATCAAGTTACTTAAGAAGTAACTCACGGTTATCGAAACTAACCGATTTGGTTCGCCACCTAGCATACATTTAATGAAGACATTAAATGTCCATCCTATCAAACATTAAATTGTTGGGATGACATGGATGGACCACATTCAAGGTATTAAGATATTTTGATCAAAATATCTTAGGGGTAACCGAAATACTTGAAATATGACTACCCATTATAAACCAAACCAAACCGATTCAATCCAAATTGAACCAATTCAATGCCCTTCACATAAAGTGTCCCTCTCTTGCATTAAATTCCAAATGACATTTCAAGACTAAATACATTGAACCTTAAAAGAATTAATGGTGACTAAACTGAAATAGTGAAAGTAACCGGTACTTAGCCTCTAAACCAAACGAGAAATGTCACATCAAGCCATAAATGATCCATGTGCAACCAATCATATCAAAGAATTAGTAATGATGACTAATTATTGCTCATGATTTACCATGATTACCAATCATTGCAGCTTGGTATTTTATGATTTGGTAATCATTACCAATTCTTTGAAGGATCTTACAGAATTTTTGAGATTCGTTCAAAACAATTCAACATCAAGACAAGAGGGGATGACCCTAAGCCAAACAAACCCTAAGGAATAGGCTAGGATGTATTGGCCAATGCGTAGATCCCCTAGCCTATAAATATAGGGGCCTGTTTTCGGAAATCAAAAAGTTGGAACCCTTACTTTCTCGCTCTAGCCTTGAGCATTACTCTCATGTCATTAGGATTTTCAACCTTTTACTTCAATAAATTCCTCAAAATTCTTCTTAAATACCATATCGAAGGAGTTCTTAAGGATCTTGGAGGAAGATCTCAAGAGGTTAACGCCAAACAATCAAGAACAATTGAGAAGATCAAAGGAGAAAAAGGTATTTGTTTAGTAAATCCTTCAATCTTGTCTTAAATATGTTTTTATGTCTTCTACATAGCATGTTCATATAGTTTTCATACTTAAATTTCTTGTACATAACATATAATCAAGTAAAAAAGCGTTAAAACTATGTCATATTCATCAAACCATATCACAACTATCCAAGATCATGTCAAGACTATCAAGAATGTTTGAGAACATTTTAAGAATATGTGAGGACAAAAAATATCCGAGAATATGTTGAGAACATGTGAGGATCTTACACAAAACATTTGTCACACCATGAGTTGTGTATAGTTTATGTGATTTTCTCATGAACACATCAAACAAATTCATTAACTGTTAATCTAACCATATACTATTAATAACTAACTTTAATTTATGCCAAACATCAAGATCATAGCCTGACACTAAGTCTTTAAACTAGTGGACTGGCACTGAGATCACAGCTTGGCACTGTCGAGACCCTTGTGGCTAAAAGTTCGGGATGAATGGAGAACCTCTATTACTTCGGGGATATGTGTGCACCTTCTTCAGAAACGTTCCTGTATTTCTTTGTTACGAGTAGGACTGGTATATACTATATATTATCTTTTATTTTTAACTAACAACTCAAACATAAAAACTAAAACTTGCCTAAGCAATTGAGTTCGGTTACGGTGTTCTTAACAAAATCAAAAAGATTATTTACAATATCATTGTATGATTCATATTTTTGTCTAATAATA
The DNA here is from genome assembly GCA_016647705.1 of Eucommia ulmoides. Lineage (NCBI taxonomy): Eukaryota > Viridiplantae > Streptophyta > Magnoliopsida > Garryales > Eucommiaceae > Eucommia > Eucommia ulmoides. Next base: position 25,299,867 of record CM028341.1, read on the forward strand.
AAATAAAATAAAATTAATTATCTTTCATAAATGAACTATGTGTTGACCTGATCCTTGGTTACTAGCCAAGGTACGTAGGCTACTCACGTATTGGTTCGGCCAACTATCTAATAAAAATCAATTCATCTTGAACAGATGAACTACTTTTCGACCTGGTTCCCTATCATAATGGGGATATGTAGGCAACATTTACAAGTTTCAATCATCAAAAAATACAAAAAATATTTTCATTTCATTTACTTTTTATCTATTGTTGCTGATAGATAGTTAAAGTTTACTTGTTTTCATTACATCAAAAAATGCATAAAAAAGACAAAAAACATAAAATGGGAATTATTTTGTTAAACAAAACCAAATAATTTTTTTTTGAAGTTTGTTTAAACGTGAACATTTATTTAGACTAAGGTATCGTCTTTGGAAGGGTGTCTTGGGGTGCTTAAAACCTTCCCGAGCATATAATTGACCCCCCGAACTTAACAAAATCTATGGTACAAGACCTTTATAAGTCAAAACACATGCCATTTCAAAATAAAAATAAATTTCCAAAATTCCAATGACCTAACACACCATTTAACCCATGCTAGGTGGCGATTCCATTTTCAACTCAAATCTCGACCCAAATAGCATTTTCAAAACCGACGCCAAGAAAAACCCTTGAAAACCATTTCTAAAAAATGAACGAATTTTTAGTATTTCAAGAAGGAGGAATGAAAACTTGTTTTCCTCTTTTTCTCGATCTTTATTTTTCTCTACTTTAAACAATCTGAGGTGCATAATAATAAACATTTCTTTCAATATATTTATATACTAGCATGCATCTATTTACTATTTTGTGATTGTAAGATTCCATTGAAATTTAAAGGAAAATTCTACAAAATTGCTATAAGACTAGTGCTTCTATATAGTTCAAAATGTTGGGTGGTAAAAATGAATCATATCCAAAAAATTGGGGTGATGGAAATGATTGCGGTGGATGAGTGGGAAGACGAGAATATATAAAATTAAGCATGAAACTATTACATAGAATTTAGGAATAGCACCCATCGAAGAAAAAATTAGAGAAAATCATTTATGATTTGTGCATGTGTATAGAAGACCTATAGAAGCACCAGTGAGAAAATGTGATTTAATTCAAGTATAAAAAGCTACTAGAGGGAGAGGTAGACCTAAGAAGACCGTAAACGGGACTATTAGAAATGATTTAATGGTATTAAACCTGACAGAGGGGATGACCCTTGATCAATCACTATGTCATAAATGGATTCATGTAGCCGTCCCTATATAAGTGGGACAAAGACTTAGTTGTTGTATGCATATATTTACTGTTTTTATGTATTTGTATTTTCTTTACTGTCTTTCAATATATACATTTTCATTACATAAAATACCACCAAGAAACAATCCAAGAGATCTTAATCAAGGCTTGGAACGGTTATGACAAGCCTTAAATCACCAAGGTGATTAAGGGCTTGGGCTTGGTTTGGATTTACACTAAAACCAAATTGTCTTGACAAACCACCCTAGGCCCAATGAATTAAGGGACTAGCCATCATTAAAGGCCCACAAAATAGGCCTTGAAATGACCAAAGACGCTTCCTAGAAGTTGCCTACAAAATATCTAGGAAGGGAACCAAGACATTAGGATGTGACAAACCGTTATTGAGTATTGAATGCCCATTCCATCAAGTATCAAATTCTTGGGATGACATGAATAGGCCAAATTAAAGGGATCTAGATATTTTGAGCAAAATATCTTAGGTATAACCGAAAACCTTGAATTGTGACTACCCATTACCGAAACCAAATCAAATTGGTTTGCCACCTAGCCAACGCATTAAATGCACATCTCATCAAGCAATAAATGATTGGGATGACATAGAAGGGTTAGGTTTAAAGTATCAAGATATTTTTACCAAAATATCTTAGGGTAACTAAGGAACTTGAAAACCAACCATCGGTTACAAGGCAAGTTAACCCGATTTAATCCGAAACCAACCAAATGAATGCTAACCAATTCATGACCCATCATGGTGCATTAAATGAAATGGTGACACATCAAGACCATGTTCAATGCATTTGGAAAGAATTAATGGCAACTAAATTGAAATAGTGAAACTAACTAGTATTTAGCCTGTAAACCAAACCGGATGTGTCATATCGAGCCATTAATGCACCTATGTGCAAGCAATGTGATTGGAGGAGAGTCATTTTCATTTTCTGGTTAAGACGAATCATTTTGATTCACTTTCTTTTAGATCAAAGTCTTTCTTATTATCAAAATCATATTTATCATCATTTTCAAAACATAGATCATAAATAGACAATTTTGGAATATTTGAAAATAAGCTTTGGACTTTCAAGACATCCTTAAAAAGATAGAAGACTAACTAGATGGACAAGTGGATTTATGATTTTTTCGCAATTTTATCAAGAAATAAATCCCAACACCAATGGGTATAAATCAGGTTAAAAAATGGTACCCTTAGAGTTTGGCTTTGGCTCATAATCGAAGTGATTAATATTTTACAACAGGGTAGGTTCGGTAAAATCCATTTTTTTTAAAGGATAAGGCATGAAGAGTTTATGAAAAAGATGAGATTACACGGTGGAAGACAAAAAAATTAGGCTCATGAAAATATGAGTATTTAAGGTTTATGATCCGAGGTATTGGAATGGAGTATGATTTTGACTTTAGAGGAATTTTAGAGGTACCACTTGATTTAGGGGCATGGGTCCAGTAGGTAATTTAGAAGGCAGGAGGTTGGGCGACATTTGACTGAGTAGGGTTTGGAGTGCGATTTTTGATTTTGGTCAGCCTTTGAAGGTACTACTTGATTTGGGAATATGGGTTAATATGATTTTCATTTATGATTGGCTCATTTCATTTGGGAGGGAACTCTTGCGAGTTTTGGTAGCCTTTTTCTTTTCTTTTGTTTGATTTTTTTTTTTTTTTTTGGTGTTTTATTGGGGATTTTTTTTAATTATTTTTTTGCATGATTCATTCTTAGGTGACCAATATTTTCTTCAAATTATTAAGTTACTCATTATTGGTATATGTTAGTTAAAGAAGACCGAAATCCATTCAAATTTAAAGTTTCCAATTCTGGTGATGACTAAAAAGACAACACTACTATTTGGCAAAAGTCCATTTGTCTCAAGGGACTTGACATAATATTACAACCATATCGAATGACTCAAAGAATATTACAACACAATTTGAGACGATAAAATACAACCTTGAAATAAATTACAGACTCTATAACAATCATTTTGAGACTCATGAAAATTCATTGTCATTGGATTCTTCATCGATATTGGAAACCTTTAACTTGTTTAGTTCTAAAGACTCAAAAATAACATCAATCCAAACACAATATACAAAGTTATCTTCTATTTCCTAGGATCAAGTGTCCTACAAAAGTTTAGATGGAACCTAGACCTAAGATTACTATATGAGGCTCATGGATTCTAATTGATGCATCTATTTAAAGGCTCAGTTTCCAGATCTTCAAACCTCCGGTATCCCGAAAGAACATCCATCGTTGGTTGGTGATTCGAGCGAGGTGAGTTTCGAAACCTGTCCCAGTAGATAAACATTCGTGGCCTAGTTCTTACTATCAACCTCTTTCTAGTCCTACAGAGTTTTCGAACTGGACCCAGCGGATGGACTGCGTGGCCAAGGTCCTACTATCGGACCTTCTAAGGGTTACGATGGGTATAAATGTGGATGCAATGCAATTGTACTCGTGCCTTGGAAGAGTGTACAATATAACAACAATAAAATAAATAAGAAGCAGATACATGTAAAAAAATAACATGGGAAAGGGGGAACAAATATATACATCACAAAAGAAAAGTAAAACCTACCACACACAAATACACATAATTATTTATAAACAGAAATGAAGAGATAACAAAATAAGACATAACATTTGGATTTAAATTTATTAGACTTATTTGGATACCGTATGCTTGACCCTAAGACATAATTCCCCAGCGGAGTCGCCAGTTAATACACCCCGGATTTTGAAAAAGAAAATAAATTAAATAAATGTGAATCATTTTTTTTTAAATATTAAAGAGAGGGGATTTTTAAATCATCGATTTTCTCATAAAATAACTTAAGCCAATTTTAGAAAAGGAGTCACCATTTAGAATTGAGTTTAAATAGTGTGCTAGGTCACCGAATTTTTGAAAAACGATTTGAAAAATGGCTTAAGTAAATTTTTGACTCCAAAATGTACGGTCCAACCAGAGATTCATTTTTAAGGGTTCGACGGTCATTTACGCTCGGGGAAGGTGTTAGGCACCCTAAAACGCCTGTTCGAAGATGTTACCTTATCCAATTAAGTCCAATGAAAATTTAAATTCGAAAATTTTATTTGAATTTGAAATCTCTTTTTAGAAACTTTTTTTTTTTTTTGTTTTTTAAAACATTTTTTTTTTTTTTTAAATTTTTGCTTTTTTTTTTTTTTTTTTTTTTTTTTTGTTTTTAATGAGAAGAAAACCTTTTTTTTTTTTGAATTTTATAAAAATGGAAAAATAATCTTATAAAATATCAATGATTTAATACGATCGACTTCTGGGGGGGTTTAATGTCTCAGGTTTGAATTTGAATTATTTTGATAAAAGGAAGGAACACAGATACCAAAATATTTTTTTTGAAAAACACATTTTTTTTAATATTAATTTTTTTTTAAACAAAACATAGTGGAGTTGATTTGTTTTAGAAAATGTGACATATAGTTTTAGAAAATCTCATTCTTTAAAAAAAAAGTCCATTTTTAGTGAAAATAATTTGGAATGACTTCATTTTTAGTGATTTTTTCAAAAAAAAAAAATACTCTCCTCTTGAAAAGGCTATATTTTTCTGATTCACATTTTTTTTTTTAACTTTAGAAAAAAATAAAAATCGAAATGATTATTTTTTTAAGAAAACTCATTTTTACAAAAAAACTATTTTTTACATATTTTATAATAAAACATATATGAAATGCAAATAAAATTTCTTTCTGTCCATTTTATCGACTTATCCCAAGCTCAAAACTTGGCTTAGGGAAGTGCCCTCCTAAAACCTGCCATTTGAAAATTTCACACCGATTGGGAAATTTTAAATGGTGATACGGAAAACTCCTAATTTCTCAGATTTTGAGTTAAGATTTTTTGTTTTTCCTTTTATGTTTTTTGTGATTTTTTCTTTTTGGTTTTTCTTTTTCTTTTTTCTTTTATTTTTGGGAACAATAAAGATCGTTTATTTTTTTTTTTTTTTTCATTTTCCCTATGCTAGAAAAGTAACTATTTACAGAAAAACAATAATAATACATAAATTGCATAAAATAAAATTACAGAAATAAACAAGCAAAAAAGCGTAGAACAGGAAAATAAAAGCGTAGAAAGACGCAAAATAGAAAATATATACAATAAAATAAAAACGCGAAAATGTGCAGAACCGAAAAATAAATGCAGAAAAGTAAATCGATTTTTAAATGTTCCTGTGGAATGTATTTTTAAGTTTTGTCCACTTTAAGGTTCATCCTTTCAAGAGGTTTAAACAAAAATAAAAGTGTAGTTAGAGAGTGGAAAAACTTACTTGGACTTGGACGGTTTCTCCTCCTCCTCTTCCTCTTCCTCCTTTTTCTTCTCCTGGCAAAACTCAAATCTTGGTTTTTTTTTTGGTTGGCCGAAACCCCTAAACCCTACCAAAAAAGAAAAAAAATTCTCTCACTTTCTCTCTCTAATCTCTCTCTTACCCCTTTTAATTTCTTTCCCCCAGGTGGCCAAATCACCCCCCCCCCCCCCAAAAAAAAAAAAAATCCTCCCAAAATGGGGATAGTGGTTGCCTTTTATAGGAAACTACTACCCCACATTTTTTGAATGATTTTTTTTTTTTCTTTTTTTAAGGGGAGGAGCCCCTTCCTTTTTTTTTGGACTTTGTAGGGGCTGTAATTGTAGCCCATTAATGGACTGCAATTGTAGCCTTGGGTTGTGTGCAACTCTTATATATTTATTATTTTTTTACTCTTTTTTTTATATAAAAATAAAATTAGATTATAAAAATTTAATCAAATCATTTGTTCCCCATTATCATGAATTTTCAAAAATACCAAAACTTTGGGGTCAAAATAAAAATTTCTACACGCTTTTACCTTCAGTACTATTTTTTCTTTTTTCAAGTTGAATCTTGAAAACTATAATCGACCAAATAAAACATGGTAAACTTTTAAAATTTTTTCGGTTTGATCAATTTAGTCCAAAATAACTTTTATAAATTTTTATTTTGACCCCAAAACTTTCTTTTGACTTTGCGGACATCAATTGGAGTTCCGATTAGAGTTTTTCAAGAATTAATTATTTCAAAAGATTTGATAAAAAACTTTTGAATCAAAATTGTTCCTTGCTAAATGACGATTTAAAGTTTCTCAAAGTTTCAATTATGCCCCTTAAACTTTCTAATTTGACAAATTGTCTCAATCGACTTGCTCGGGGGAACCAATTGGAATCATGAGACTTTCATTTAACTTGTTTGAGATTAATTGAATGTTTCAAAAATTAATTTCAAAATCTGAGTCCAAATATCAATCTTTCAAATTTTCAATTTAGTCCCAAAACCTTTTCAAAAAGAACAATTTTAATTCAAAATCTGCAATTGAATAACCTTTCGACTTAATCGGATTTTTGAGATATTAATTTAAATCTTAGAGACTTAATTTATTAATTCAAACATCCAATGAAATCTAAAATATTTTCAATTGTAAAATTCAAGTTTGAATTAATTTCTGAAACCTTCAAATCGACCCCCTATTTTCGTTTGGATATTCTCAAAATTCATGAATAATTGACATGACAAAAACCATCATTTTTTTATATTTTATTTTTCAAGAATGCCATGCCTGGGCGGGACAAAATATAGTGTCTATAGTGAGTAAAATCTTTCCCAAGCATAACCGACTCCCAAACTTGAAGAATCTCTCTGGTACATAGACCTTTAGTAGTCAAAATACGGGCCATTTTAAAAGGAAACATGAATTTCTAAAATCCCGTTGACCTAGCATACCAGTTAACCCCTAGGTAGCGACTTTGTTTTTAACATAAAATCTCAGCCTATTTTTTTTTTTTTTCATAACTGATGCCTAGAAAAGCCCTTGAAAAACTATTTTCAAAATGAACGGATTTGGACGACTTAGAGAGGGAGGAATGAAACTTGTTTTCATCTTCTTCTCAATTCTCTACTTTTTTCGCTATAAAAATCTAGGGAACGTCAACTGGAGACTCCACTGGGGACTGTAAAAGGGTCATGCCTAGTTGGAGTCTAAATCTTTATTCACTATTTAATTACACTCAAGGATTATGTCTTTGATTTCATGCATAAATAATTCACCAGCACCACCACCAATAATAATAATAATAATAATAATAATAATAATAATAATAATAATAATAATAATAATAATAATAAGCATATCATTTCATATGTATATATCAACATGCATGCATATTTATTGTCTTTATTTACTGCATTTATTTTTACTATCTTTAAATGCCGCATTTAAGTACTGTCTTTACATTTCCTCATTTATATTATTGTATACTCTTTCTAATGCATGAGCACTCACTTTGCGTTGCATATCATTGATGAAAAACTCAAGTCGTAACCCTCATAGGCATAGAAAGGCCGGCAGTAGGGGCTTTCGTCGGTGATTTCTTTACACCAATCTAAGCCCTGACAACCCTTAAGTTAGAAAGAGAAGTTAGTAGAAGCAAGGCCGAGTGGGTTTCTCCCTTGGGACCTGGCTACGAACCTCTTCTCGCTTGGACCACCAACCAAAGATGGATGTTCTCCCGGGGAGGACGCCGAAAGTTTGAAGGTCTAGGAACCTCATTTGTTTAGGATGCACTAGAAAAAAAGCCAAAACCACATATAGTGAGCCTAGGATAGACGAATAACCAAAATTCTGTTCTACTTAGGACACTTATCTTGGAGAGAGATGTCATTTTTAATTTCTTTACAGTTATTTACATTACTGTTGTACTAGTATATAGAATAACCTTCTAGGACAAATAGGGGCATAATAATCAGTGTAAAAGTTCTTGTTCTGTCTGACGCATTGCTAGCTTGCTCAATAGCACGCGAAATGCGCCGCTACTTACACTTGCAAGTATACGAGGTCTAAGTTTTAGTATAGTGTAATCGTTAAGATCGGGTTATCATATCCACAGGGATTGTTGTCGTTACTATTGAATACCGCGTTTGTCGTGACCTAAGTTTATCTAGGCGAAAAATAAATATATTTAATTAATTAAATTAATACTAATATATCCTAAATTAACTACACTATTATGTTAATATGTTTTAGGGTGAAGAATTTCATAGAGATTAACGTGTTTAAAAATACGTGTTCGATTCCGATTGACTTATGTTTACGTTGTTCGACCTATTTAACAACCTCGGTATGTAAACTCCACCGCCACCTCTTCCGAGTGTAAGATGGGAGAATACATGACTTCGAGTCAACGAAGATGTCCCCCTCAACGTCTTAACGACCCTAGGTCACGTGAGTCTCGCCCAGCGTCATTGATTGCACACAATCCAAGTCCCTCCCGGGTTATTAGATCGTCGCGTTGTATTTACCCTATCGACAATCTCCGTTCTAAAACTCCCTCGCCACCTCTTCCGAGTGTAAGACGAGGGATATAATGCAACTTCGAGCCAACGAAGAAGTCCCCCTCAACGTTTTAATGACCCTAGGTAGCGTGTGTCTAGCCCAACGTCATCGATTGTCCACGATTCAAACCCCAATCGGGTTATAGAATCGTGACGTTTGTTTACCCTAATCCGAATCTGGGGTTTTGTCAAAATCCCATATTCTCCATTTATTAATCCAAGCATAATAAACAAACAATACAATAAATACAATCAAACTACGAAGAACAAACATAAACACAACACCGAAATCATCCAAACAACGTATTTGTAAATTATAGGTTAATCCCTACTACAATCCATATTTAACTCGGGGCCATAGCCGCATATACAAGAAAATAACGAGCTAAACATGTTCACATACTCCTAAGATAAAGAAATAAGGAAAAATGATCAAAGAACTTAGCCTCGTCCGAAGATAAATCGCTAAGAACGCTCAACGATCGATTCGCCGTCTTCTCCACTTTGGGATGCGAGCTCCACACCTAAAATTCCTAACCCTTGGCTTAAATATAGCCTAAGGGGCTAAAAAATGCAAGAGAAGGAAGAGAGCGATATCGGCCAAGGGGGAGGAGAGGGGGTATTTATAGCAAAAATATCTCAATAATATCTAAAAATATCTCAAGACTGTGCAAGGCAAATCCGCCTAGGCGGTGGAAATTGCGCCTAGGCAGAGTTAGGTCGGTTTGGTCTGATCGCCTAGGCGGTGAAGTAGGCGGTGGACTTGGAGAACATTCTGTTGGATTTTTTCCTAGGCGGTAGAATTTTCGCCTAGGCAAGCAACTGTCAGTAGCCCTTCTACGTCCTCTGCTGGATTTCCGCTTAGGCGATAGAATCTTCGCCTAAGCAGTCGTCCGTCAGTAACATTTTGCTCTTCTCTACATTTTCACCGCTTAGGCGGTGGTCTGGATGCCTAAGCGGTGGGCCTGTTTCATATTTTAGCCTTCGAGCTTGTTTATCCATTGTAACTTCAAATCGCTTTGGTTCGATCTCATCGTTTTAGCTCCAATTTCCTATCTTTTTGCCCCACACACCTGAGTTATACAAAAAGTATGAAAACTAATTAAAACATAATAAAATACTACATAAACATATTCAAAAACTAACAAATTTGGATTGGAAATAGATAGGTTTTTTACACCTATCACTCAACATCAAAAGCGTTTTCAAAATTTGAATACGGAGCAAACTGCAAGAAAGAATAAGAATCCTTATTTTACTTAACCCAATAAACCATCAAACATAAACATGAAATTAATAATACTCATTTCATTCGTAATAATTCACTTAAAACATACTTTAATAAAATCACCAGTATTTTCGCCATTAAACAATAAAAAAACCACCTCAGAATAAACATCTAAAAATATCATTTGCTGAACAGCTATCCTAAAACTTGTACGCTAGAGACATTAAGATGGGATTGATGTCACATTATCATAAAAAGATGCAAGATATAGTAGCTGCCTTGAAGAAATCCGCAAGCGAAAAGAACCCGTCACCGCTTTTCGGGAAAATTAAGCAAGAACCCGTATCCCCACCAAGGACCTACAATGATGAGTCTTCTAGATTTATAACTGAAATGACACCTATGAATAACTTTGGTAACCTAGGAGTCTGGAAAAATGACCCTAAACACCTACACGGAGAATGGATCACCTCGGGAAAATGCGAGAAAGCTTATTGGGTAGCCTATTCGGAGCCGATAAAGTATGTTGACCACATTTCCATTAAGTGGGAAGATGAGTACAAAGGTGACACCGATATGAAAAAGACTTAGGAAACAATTGGACCTCTGACATGGAGCCAATGACTAAAACACTAGCGCTTCAGCAACCTGAGGAAGAAATTCCTATGCAGGACTTAGCCTAGTGAGAGATATCCAAGATGTGGGATCAGATTAACAACCTGGGTCAGACCATTAAGGAACTAGGACAATCTATGCCTAGGAGCTAGTCAAGGAATGAAAATCTGTACCTGACTTTTGTTGAAAAATGACCGTACCCCAAATGTGGAGCTTTTACCCCTGCACCTCACCTTGCTAACACTTGAGCCTCTCAGGAGCGTAGAAGTTTCACTGCACTTCCCCCTTCGCTCTCCCAGATATACTACCAATTACTCATTGATATACCGACCTAACCCTCATTCTCTGCAGTTCAACTCGAAAGCCTTCTCCGAGTACCATGCCAGAGGAATGGGTGGTTATACTAATCAGTGTTACTCTTTGTTAAACCATATCGAGGAACTCATTCACTATGGAGCAATCAACTTTGACAGAATCATGAACTAAGCCAAGGTAGGGGCATAGTAAGCTTTTTAATGTATTTTGGTATCTATCTATTTTTTGCTTTTTTCTAGATTGCCTTAAGTAGGGAATTTTGGTGTTTAGATGATGTCCATAAGTGACTAAGGCATAACCCTACTATTATAATGTACAATATTATTTACTTAAAGTTTGACTTCATAGTCCATTTCTAGCCTTCTACAGTTGACATGTCTATCATAATTTATACACTATAGAAAAACTAAGGCTATGTTAAAAATAATTTTAACATTTAAATGGAACATAATCCGAAGTAGAAGTTAAAAGGAAGAGTCTTATTTCAACTAAACAATGGTGAGATATTGATAACAAAATTTGAGAAAGTTAGGAGGAAAACCTAGGAACCCTAACTATGGAATCGCTACATATGTTCCAACCTGGGGGTATCCAAGTAACCTTAAAGAAGTACGGAAAACCTCCTCAACCGGAATGAATGAAGAAATATCTGGAAGATTTGCAATGTGAATAATAATAGATAAACTCTTAGAGCCTAAGCCTGTCCGAGAAAAATTATTGAAAGATCGGGTAGCCAAACAAATGAAGATTGACTAATATGAGCTAAGACTTTATCTAGACATAACCAATTCAGAGACACCATGAAAACCTACTTAAAAATAAAAATAAGTGAAACCTTGCACAATTGAAAATATTGAAGACTAGAAGAAGACGATAAGCCATTGATAATATAAGATCGGATAATGGGGAAAGTAGTCGAGATAAGGGCAAAACCGACAAAGACCTTGAGACTGACTCAAATTACCCCAATTCTCTAAACATGTAAAATCCTGAAAGTAAATGTTAATAGAAATAATAAAGACCGGTCTCAGAAAGTTTCTAAACACTGAGTGGTCATACGAAAGCAATTAAGTGAATCACGTTCTCTATATGATCCGAGTATTAAGTCTTAGGGGTGCCTCAATACCTAGTGACTTAGGCGAACTGGAACGGGATCACTACTTAAAGCTTGCAACATGGATTATATAGAAAGTATAACGCCTTACTTGCATGAGTTAAAGAAAAAAAAATAAAAATAATTATCTTAATACTACCAGGACAAAATAGCATTTGTTAGTAGTCAGTAACTAATACTTGTTTCACCACCACTTCTATTCTCCATCCTCTGAGTTATCTCGGGAAGGCCCATTCTGCCTACCGTCAGTCCAAGATGGAAGAAATGAAACAGAGTCATTGAAGAAATCTCGGGTAATATTCAGGGCCTAGGTTATCCAAATAACAGTCTTAGATGATTTCAAATATCGAACTTGATGGAATTGGACTAGATAATTCTGGATAACAAACTACTAAGGTGATTGTTCCAAATTCCGGTTAAAATTATACTTACCATATTCTAATTTTTTTTTTCAGTTTAAGAGATTATGATAACATACCAACGTTTGAATACCAGAATATGGAAATTAAAAATGTACTTTAATTAAATAATCTTGTAAGAAGTAAAAAAAAGATATATACAAAGTTGTGATAAGGACTATAAATCGAGACACCAAAATTCTAACTAAAGGGAATCTAAGATAATGAAAAGAATAGAAATCAACCTAAGATGATGTCATACCCCAAACCCTGGGGTCGTGAATCAGTCCCTGGGATGGCCAACTTAAGTAGTCGACTGATAACCCTATTGTGATTTTTCTTATTTGTTGATCCTTAATTTTATTTAATTACCTAATCTTATTAGGTGTGCTCCTTTCTAGTATCGATTTGTTTCATAGTTACCAAGTATGCCTAGCGGATGTTACTAATTAATTAAACACTTGATAACATCGTGGTGAAATTTTGTATCATCTATAGAGCCCTTAACAACATCAATAGAGACATAGTTAATAAAGGTTACAAACGAACCAACAATACAAATGTTTGGGCCTTACATGGCCCATTATTACATGCCATGCTTAAAATAAAAAGGTCTATAGCGATAGAAAGTACCAAAACGATCCAAATACACCAAATCTAGAAACTTGATATAGTATACTTTTAGACCAGAGTTTACTCTTGCTCACTATCCTGTGCACTACCTAAGGATGGGAGGAAGGGGTGAGCTAAACATGCTAAGTAGGGAAAATCCATTCATTTTCTTACCTTTTTCTAAATTTAATAGAAAATACGTGATTTTATAAATCATAATACACTGGATAGAACCTTATAAATAAAACAATATATAATGCACCCGCACATCATAATAAAACATATACTTATAAAATTCAAGTAGAAATTTTTTAAAACACATACACAACAAGTGAATTATTGTAATACCTGGTGACTGAACCATACCACTAGGAATCTATACCATCCAGTAAGATACTCAAGTAACCTGGAGTACCCCCCGCGCGAGTTTATGGATTTGCACCCAAGGTCATCTCTACGATGACCCAATCTCCTCAGTCCTCACATGATATCATCGCAAAATCACACAGCTAGATATATTTAACACACAAGTATATATTTCATTTATAATACTAGATTAACCCAAACTTCAACTTTTTATCGCAAATCAAATTTCATTTGAAAATACATTTTTCAAATAAGCACCCCAGAATACATACACATAATGCATTTAAAAAAAACACATAACAGAATAAATAAAATTCACTACCTCCAGATATGGGTGGTCACCTAGCAATCTTGAATTACCCTACTTCAGCTTACCTAGCTATTGGAAGAAAAATTAAACATCCTCTTATTAACACCATCATTTTATGCGCGTACCCTTATTATCCTACTATTTCTTAAGGAGGTATTATGCGTTGTGAGAGAAATGTATTGTGAGTAGTCAGGTTTCCCACTCATTTTAGCACTTTTAATTTTTTTTTTCTGTTCATTTTATATTTTTCTATGTAAATATGCATCTTAATCTTTAAAAATCACATTGAATCACCAGATTTTGATTTTTCTACATTTAGCTATGATTTTTCGAAGTTTAGTAAACAAAGCTGTCAGGATCTTACGGGATTATTTTCAGCTACGTTTCGGGGTCTACAAAGGTACCATATCATTTTCAAAACACAGTATATAATAGCTCAAAATAATACTCATTGAGTCTAGTTTCATTTTCAATAAGTTTCATATTTTTCATATTTCTCTACAAATTGTTATGAAGTTTTGAAGACAGGTTGTTCAAATGAACTGAGTGCAGAATTTGAAACTTCCAGATTTCGGTTCTTCAATTCTTTTTGATACCCAACGCTCCTAAACTATTTTTTTTTTACTTTACTAAGGCCAAGAGTTCATCCCAAATCAATATTCAATCTTTCTAATTCATTTAAGGTTCATTTACATCATGGTTTTCTCAGATTTTCTCTCCCAAAACCGAAAATAAGGAAGTTAATGTTCTAAACCATATTTTAATAAGAAATCAGATTCTATGCATGGTGATTTCACCCAAATCTCATGTTTAATTTAACCTAACAAACTCATAAATGACTAAATCCAAGTTTTAGTAGGTTTAATCTAAATATGCTTTACATCTTAACCTTTAGAATCATAAAAAATCATACTAGAACTCTTAATAAAAATTTCTAGGTTTTGGAACTTACCAAATTTGAGCTTAATCTTCCACCAAGACTTGATTTCACCTATGGACCTTCTCAGATTTCTTGCTCCAAATCTCCCAAGACCTTCCTTCTCCCATTTTCCTCTCTCGATCGTTCAATTTCTCTCTCTTCGTTTCTTCACTTATGTTGATGGAGGTTGAAAGAGAAGACAAAAATGGTTTTTTGTCTTGGTCCTAGGCATTTCATGTGAATTCTAGACTCTTCCTCTTTTTTATTTTTTTTTATGGGTAGGGTCTTGGGTCATGGGTTATGATATGGGTATAGATACTATCACTTAGGGAAGTGGGTATGGATCTTGACTTAGGTATTGGGTTATCCCAAAACTAACTTTTGGTCATTCTAATACAACTTGGGCTCTAACCATTTACATTGGGTTTTATAATTTATTAATTTTCGCACCTTTTATTTGTGGTACTTTCAAAATAATCTTAAGTGATCCAAATGTACACCTTGGGCCAAGAATCATGTGCCCAAACTATTGTAGACCATTAGACAATTTAATTTTAAGTTAATTTCATTAATTTGGCACCTAAATTTTGTGATTTTTGCTAGAAAATTTTAATTGCACCAAAACTTTTATTTAATTGCTTTCACAACTTTATAATTCTAATTTTTAAATTTGAGAATGTTACAAATGATCTACTACCCCTAAGATTAGAGAACCAGTTAAAGAAGGACAAAGAGTACTAGAAGAAAGAAAAATAATGAGGGAGCCAAGTTTATGTCATCTAAAAGAAGATAGGCATTCCCTTTAACAAGATTCTTGAGCCCAGAAGAAAGCCTAAGTAAACATCGGTGACCTTTCTCCCGTCTGTTTTATAGCAAAAGTTACTTTAAGATGGCTAAAGGCAAAATGGTACGTAATATTTAATTAAATTAGAATCACAAAAGACAATGATAATTCACACACACACATATATATATATATACACACAAAAATAATACAATAATTCCCAGATAAAGATTACTACCTAAAACTTTTACATAAGACAAACATAAAATAAATAACAAGCAATAAAACTTCACAAACCAAGTACTAGATAAAGCTACTAATGTTTTAAGTACAATACAAAGCTAAATACAAAGAGACCAATCAAAAGTAGCCAGTGCCATACAATCAGAGAGTAAGGGACAAGCGCAAGGATCAAACGTAATCTGGAGCCTCTACGTAAGAGAAGATCTAGTCGAACTCTTCTTCCGTGAAAGCGAAAGGATAATCTGAGGTAGATGGAGCATTTTCCATCGATGAAGAGGAAGCCTTGGCCATAGAGATCTCAATAGATTACGAGACTACGGGACGATAATGAGGGTCTATCCAGATCATGTACTCTGTGGCCGCAGAGTGATGTATTGAAAAGAAAATCCCATTAGATGTCAAGCGATGACGCTCCCACTGAACATAAGCTTCCATATCTCTATCCCTATTTTGGAACTTGAAAGTATAATGAGTAGCAATCATGCCATCGACCAACAGAATGTAGTGAGTCTTACCGAACTAACAGAGTACTCGACTGGGAATGTAGGGGACGCAACCTTGGAATCCTAATAGAGGGATGAAAGGTAAGTCCATGCAATACAAATAAATATCGGTTGACATCATATTCCTTGTGGTCTATACTACTCTAGAGTTAACCATCTCTACCAAAAATGACGCCTAGTCTAGTGGATAACCGAGACGTTGCGTAATCTGAGGGAACTGAGAACATACCTGGTCTACTATAGGATCCTCTGAGTACCAAGCTTCCATGGGTAGTCTGATCAAATGAGAGATGATCTATATCTGTAGTAGTGCATAGCTCCCAAAGAAGTAGTGGTTACCTACTCGATAAGTAATCAACGATCAGTACAATTCTACCAGTATGAGAGGTACTATAAGGCAGGATGAATCAGAAAGCATTATCTCTACTAGAATAATTGTCTGGAATAAGAGATCAATTCCCTTCCAAGGGAACAATGTCTCTTGCAGCAACAGAGCAACTAATACAACCATCTAGTGCCCGTAACAGTCCTCGTAGCTACTCCATATGTACCCATATCCCTGATAGCCACAGACATCTAAAAACCACATCTGGAGCGTGTAAAACTCCAAGAAATCCTCACCCACGTTCTAGAAAAATGGTAAGTAATTTCTTTTCACTCCCAGAACCTGCAATAATTGATTATTCGACGATGATAATGGAAGATGAGGAATCTCTCATTTCAAAAGAAGTCTAAGCAGAAAGGATACCTCCTCTAGACATGGATTTAACTTGGTCACCTAGAAATAGAAGCACGAAAAGGTTGGTACCCAGACTTGTACCAAACTCTTAACAAATTGGCCTGTCCACAGTCACTTGACGAAGCTCCATGATTTGTCCAAGTGTGGACCGTAGGAGTGCTAACTCATCCTAGGTCAATGACACTACCCAATTAGATAGAGGAAAGCAACTTGGCTAATGGAATGAGTACCTGAGACGGATAACTTTGGAGGAATCACCCTGGAGAAAAAGTTCACTAAAAGAAAATATCATCCACACATATACTAAACAATTGAGGTATCGCTGATGAGTGGTTTATTTACCAACAAATCAATTACTTTTAGATTCAAATATTTGTGTGTTTTCAACCATTTTTTTAGTTTAATGTGTGTTTGTATTATTTTGTAGGTTTTTGAATAAATGGGTGAAAACGTGCAAAACCGGTTCAAGTGTTGTAACATCAAAGCCAAGTTTGGACATGATTCAATTCGATTTTGGACAACTCAAAACATAGAAGTTGTAGATCTCTGTCTTATATTTCCATAGGTGTTTGAATTACCTTAATTGGAGTTTGGACGAGAAAGTTACGACCAAAAGAAGAAAGGGTGTTACCGCCGTAGCAGTGGCCTTCACCGCTGCAGTGGTCAAATGTCAGTCAGTTTACTTCCCTTTCACCGCTGCACCGGTCCGACACCAGGTTGTAAAGATATTTTGGGATATTTTTGAGATATTTTAGATCCCTCATAGTAGGCCTTCTTCCCCAACACTTAGACCACATTTTTGGGAAGGTTTTAATAGCTCCAAATCATATCAACCAAGAGGAGATCACAAATCCAAGAAGAGGAAATGATCTCGGAGCATTTTTAGCATCGATTCTTCGGATAACGGCTACTCTCCTTTGTTTTTCTCTTTATTTCTTAGTTTGGTTGGTAGTTTTGATTATGTTTAGCTTGTTTATTGTTGTATATGTGGTTATGGCCATGAGTAGCTAAACATATATTGTTGAGGGCTTGATGTAGTTTATGAAAACATGCTTTAAATAAATCAATGTTTTGTTAACGGTTGCTCATTTTTATTTGATTGTGTTTACCATTCTTCCACTTCCATTATATGCTTGTTATGATATATTAAGAAATTGGGGTTTGACACTCGCGAGAGGTAACTCCAGATTCAGACTAGGGTTTAAACATAACGCGACGATCTAATGACCAGGGAGGGTATTAGAAAGTGTGCAATCTGTGAGGTTGGGGTGAGACTCATGTGACCAAGTGTCGTATAGATGCTAGAGGAGGACTTCGGCATTAACATGAAATTGCATATTCATTCACTTTAGTGAGTGAGTTTTCGATACCTAGATTGTCGGATAGATTTGAATGCCGTTAATGTAAACTAGATTGAATCAAACACGATTAAGTGAACAAAGTTAATCCCTAGACAATATATTCCCTTAAACGTCATATTAGTATTATAGTATTTTAGTTTAATTAATTAATTAGTTTAGTATATTTTTTATAAAACAAAAATCTAAATTTGAATTGCCTAGATAAAGTTAGGTTATGAAAATTGCAGTACTTGACAACAGTTTAATCCAATCCCTGTGGATACGACAACCCTTACTCTTCTCACTATATTAAAACTTGACCCGTACACTTGTGGTACAAGCAACTGCGTTTTATTCCGCTACTAATCACGTATATTTTTTTTGCATAAAACTTAAAGTGATCCTACCTATCTAGAATGAGTTGTGATACTGCTAGGTCTCCCTACCTCTGGGAAAGAGATTGTATGATCGGACGATCGACCCTTTCTGGTAGAAAAGTGGGTTGATCTTTTCCTTTTTTCTGGGGAAGAGAAACGATGTCCAAAACAATCAGACATAATATCTTGATTTGATAATGGAAATTCGTGTGTAAAAATTATTATCATAATTAGGTTTATTTATGTTTTAGGAAAATGTTAGCATAAGTTGTTTGAAGAAACACATGCTAATTATTGAAGATAAGTTTTTTAACTATCTACACTACCAATATGCCATTCCACTGATAATAAATGTAAAAAAATAAAACAATACATGTATATCCCTTGCATAAGTACAATAAAAGAGGAGTATACATCAAGAAAGGAAAATACATATACATCCATCCCGAATAGTTTGTCAGTAGTGCAGGAGCAGTATCGTTAAGCCCGATGTTAACCACAATGCAATCCTATTTTGGAAACACTCAAAACATGGAAGTTTTAGATCTCTTTATTATCTTTCCATATCATTTTCAATCACCTTAATCAAAGTTTGAACATGAACGTTATGACCAAAATACGAACAGGTGTCGGCACTGTCCAAACCGTGTTGCAATGAGATTTTTCTCTGCTGTAGCGTGCTCCTGAATCAGGTATTGCCCAAAGCACACTGCAGTGACTTTTTTCTCTACTACAGCGTGCTCCCATCAGTGTTCTATGCCCAAAAATGAGATGCAGTGTGCCCAACTCTGCCCCAACGCTGTTTGCACCCGAAAAATCCTATTTTTGAGCCTTATAAATATCACCTTATGCCTCAAACCCTAGGGGTGGAAATTTTAGGAGAGAAAACGCCCCATGGTGTAGAAATTTGACGCAAACATTAGAGAGAAAAACACCATTGGAGGCACAAAAGTGCTGGAAAGGGAGCTTAGAGTTGAAGTTTATTGAAGATTTGAAGTTCATCTGCACAAAAATAGTTTTCTCTTTCTTTCTCTCACCCTAATCTTTATGGAATTTTGTATTTATGATATTGTGTTGAAAATGTTCGCATTTATGAATTTCTTGAAATGATTAGTTATGGATTTCAACATGTTGAGTTAAAATTCATATCTAGGGCTTGATGTAGTCTCGTTTGAACCTTGTTTTGTATATTTGTTTAATTGTTAGTTTTAGTTCCATTTTATGCCTTTCTATGTTTAATTCTTTTGATTCATGTGGCCGATGAATTAGATGATTTTAGATTATGAATTTTATGCTTGAGAGAGATTGAGTTTGTGAACACACACATGTTCTTGCAACGTAATACAATGAGTATACATAGAAACAGTACCAGAAATGTACCCACATAACGACACACTAATGTTTATGGGAAAACCCAATCTTGAATTAATTAACACGGGTTACAAGGAACCAATTTACAACACTTGGTCTGATTTCTGCTACTATACATTCACTAACCAAAAACAGACCAGAAAATGACTATTTATAGGAGAAAATAGAAGTTGACAGCCCCAACTGTATAGGCAGACAATCGACATCTATCCCGACACATGTCAACACTACAGGAGTTAGTCTTACTATCTGAAAACCAACCAAAACCGCCACTGAAAACTGACCAAAACTGCTCCCACATATCCTGTACATGTTTGGTAACCACCAGTCCATTAGCTCACCTAAAGCTTAACTTCATTCCAGTGTTTTTGCACCGTCCGAATAGTCTGCCTCATTTCCATCTTTTCCCATAGTCATGTCGACGTTATCCAACGTTTTTCCAAGCCGCCTGCATGGCCAGAACACGTCGTTACGCCCATGTTCTGTCTCGCTGTGTCGTTACGCCCAACAATGTCCCAACACCGTATGCATTTTTCGTACCAAAATGCACTGCCATTCCCAACAGTCTGTCATGCCACGTACATGACACTGTCCACAACATAGTGTTACACTTACGTTGTGTTGTCTTGCCTCGGTACCACAACGAGGTCTTCATATTGCCCAACACCTGTTGGTGTCGTGCCACAAAACCGCTTTCCATTGATGTGCACCAAGTTGGTGCCTTCCTTGCCAACGACCCCATCTGTGCCACATGCACTGTGTTTGGTAGCAAAGTGCACCAAGTCGGTACTGTTTGGTCCTCCAGCGTTATTAGGGGCTAACAAAACGACCCCCACCAAAAGAACCCAACGTCCTTGTCGGATCGATCCTAGCATAATCCACTGGTTTTCGCATGCATCGATGCCACTCATTCTGCCATAGTCTTTTCAATCTGCCAGTAGTTGTTTGTCTATTTGTTGGAACTCATTGCAACGTGTATGTCAATTTCGTTTTCCACATCTTCTCAATTTGCCCACAGACTTTCATCGGTCTGTTGTAATCATTGCAATGTGTTTGTTAATTGCGTATGCCATAGTCTGCTCAATCTGCCCATAGACTTCCACCAGTCTGTTGCAACTCATTACAACGTGTTTGTCAATCGCGTCTACTACAGTCTTCTCAATCTGCCCACAGATTTCCACCAGTCTATTGTAACACATTACAACGTGTTTGTCAATCACGTCTACCACAATTTTCTCAATCTGCCCACAAACATGCCTCTTGTTAGTTGTACCTGTCTGTAACGTGTTAGTCATGGAACACCTTCCATGATCAGACTGACTACCAACCCATTGCTACCACAACAACCGAATTTGGCATATGCCTATGCCGACGATACTACCCCAGTCTTCTCATTCTGCCTGTAGTATTTTTTTTCCACAAATCCATTGCAACCCGTTGCAATGTGTTAGCCATAGAACACCCTCTATGACCGGACTGACCACCAGTCCGTTTGCTATCACAACAAACCTCGTTTGGAAATCCTCACGATAAACAGCCGCCACCGGTTATATTTCAGCACGGAACACGGGATGTTTTTTGGAATCTCGTTTTCCAATAGTAGGCATCACCACATACCAGATTTCAGACCGCACTTGGTTTGATTGTTTTCCACCGACAATGTAGTTTCAACATGTGCCCAATGACTTGGTCGAACACCTCCTCGTTACTCCAATGATGTACGACACCCGTTTGCAAATCAACATCACATAGCCAATTTTAGACTACTCTCGATTTGTCTGTTGTCCACTAACAACGTAGTTTCAATGTGCGTCTAACGACTTGGTCCAATGCCTCCCCGTTCCTCCAACGATGTAAGACTCCCATTTGCAAATCAGCATCACATAGCCGATTTTAGATCGCTCTTGGTCTGTTCGTTGTCTACCAACAACGTAGTTTCAATGAGTGATCAACGAATTGGTCCAATGCCTCCCCGTTCCTCCAATTACATAAGACGCCCGTTTTCAAATCAACATCAGATAGGTGTAAATTACCTATCTATGTCCAAACCGAATTTGTTAGTTTTCGAGTATGTTTATTACGTTTTAATATGTTTTTATGTTTTTTTGTTTAAATCAAGTGTTTTAGGTGAAAATGCATGAAAACGGATCAATAACGATCAAATCGGATCAAGAACGGTGCAAAAACAAGCAAGGAGACAATCTTCTGAAAAGTAGCCCACCACTACGGCGGTGAATATGTAGAGAGGGGCCTAAAGTTGTTGTAAACTCACCGCCACAGTGGTTATATCCACCAACGAGGCAGTGAAACTACAGAGAGGTTCCAGAATCCACCGCTGCGGCGAAGACTGTGCCGATATGCCCACCGCCGCAGCGGTCACTCTGCACTAGATTTAGATATTTTTTTAGATATTTTTTGTTCCCTATTTCTTCTCATCTCCTCTCCTCCGGAAAAAAGAGACCCTTAGGGCTTAGGACATTTTAGAGAGAGGTTTTGGGAGTGTTCAACCAATTCTGAAGGAGAAGCACAAAAATCGAAGAAGGAGAAGTGATACCGAAGTGCTTTTAGCTGAAAATCTTCAGACTACGACTAAGTTTCTTTTGTTTCTTCTTTATTTTCTTAACTTCAGTGGTTAGTTGAGCACGTTTAGCTCGTTTTTCATCGTGTAAATGGTTATGGCCATGAGCTAAACGAATTTTGTCTAGAAATTAATATATTTTATAAAAATGTTGTTTATTTGAGTTTATGTTTCGTTTAATGGTTGTTCTTCTCTATTTTGATTGTGTTTACCGTTATTCTTTGACATTATGCTTGTTTAGATAATTAGAGAATACGGGATTTGACACTCGGGAGAGGTAACCTCGGATTCGGATTAGGGTAAACATAACACAACGATCCAATAACCTGGGAAGGAGTTGGAAAGTGTGCAATCAATGATGTTGGGGCGAGATGCATGTGACGTAGTGTGCTTAAGACGTTTAGAAGGACTTTTTCGTTGACGTGAAGTCGCATATTCACTCGTCTTACACTCGGGAGAGGTGGTGAGTGAGTTTACGAACATACATTATCAGATAGGTTGAACACCGTTAATGTAAACTAAAACGAGACCAAACATGTTTTTGTAAACAAAGTTAATCCCTAGGCAATATTTTTCTTAAACATCTCATATTAATATTAGTATAGTTTGATTAGTATTTTAGTATTAGTATTAATTAATTATAAATTACATTTTTATTGCCTAGATAAAATTAGGTTATGATAATCACGGTACTCGATAATAATATCAACCATCCCTGTGGACACGATATCCTTACTCTCCCCATGTATACTAAAACTTGACTTGTACACTTGCGGTGAAAGTGACGTGCGTTAATTACGTGCCACCAGCATCACATAATCGATTTCATACTACTCTTGATTTGTCTATTATCCTTTAACAACGTAATGTCGCCACACACCCGACAACTTGGTCTAATGATTCGCTGTTCTTCGA
Organism: Eucommia ulmoides; assembly: GCA_016647705.1. Lineage (NCBI taxonomy): Eukaryota > Viridiplantae > Streptophyta > Magnoliopsida > Garryales > Eucommiaceae > Eucommia > Eucommia ulmoides. The sequence goes on from CM028341.1 coordinate 25,323,256, forward strand.
ACGATGTGGGTCATTTGTACGCTAATGTAGAGGCCTCTCGTAGCCCTACTATGATACCTACTATCACAGGATTAAATGTTTACCACAAAAATAGTAACCGTGTGATGGTCTAGTTGCACCGACAACTAGCAGCCCCGTGAATGTATTGCCACTCAATAGAAATACACTGACTGTATGTAAACACACACACAATCCTGCAATGTAATACAATGAGTATACACCAAAACAGTACCAGAAACACACCCATGCAATGACACACTAACGTTTACGGAAAAACCCAACCTTGTACTAATTAACTCGGGTTACAAAGAACCAATTACAACACTTGGTCTGATTTCCGCCACTATACGTTCACTAACCAAAAATATACCAAAAAATGACTATTTATAGGAGAAAATGGCAATTGACAGCCCTAACTACATAAGCAGACAACTGACATCTGTCCCGACACATGTCAGTACCATAGGAGTTGGTTTTTCTGTCTGAAAACCAACCAAAATCGCCACTGAAAACTGACTAGAACTACTTCCACATGTCCTGCACATGTTTAGTAACCACCAGTCTATTAGCTCACCTAAAGCTCAACTTCATTCTAGTATTTTTGCACCATCCCAACAGCCTACCTCGTTACCATCTCATTTCATAGTCATGTTGACGTTCTCCGACATCTTTCCATGTTGCCTGCATGGCCAGAACGCGTCGTTGCGCCTACGTTCTGTCTAGTTGCGTCGTTGTGCCCAATGACATCCCAACGCTGTATGCTTTTTTCGCAATAAAATGCATAGCCGTTCTTAACAGTCTGTCATGCAATGTACATGACACTTTTCACCACGTAGCATTATGCCTACGTTATGCCGTCTTGCCTTGGTATCGTACCGAGGTCTTCTCACTGCCCAACACCCGCTGGTATTGTGCCACAATGCCACTTCCCACCGACGTGTACCAAGTTGGTGCCTTTCTTGCCAATGACCCCATCCATGTTGCATGCACCGTGTTTGGTAGCAAAGTGTACCAAGCCAGTGGTGTTTGGTCCTTCAATCTCCTAGCCTCTAAAACTGTGATTTTTCCTCTTGGTGTCTCTGAAATTCGGCTCCTCAAAAGTATTCTTCAATCTCAACTCGCCTATATTTATAAAGTCCCCACAAACTATTACATTTTAGCTTAAAAACACTTATCCTACATCATAAAGGGCATTGGAGTGGGCTTCTTGGGCGCTTTAGCGCCGCCACGGCATCTTAGGTTATAAGGGAGATGCGTTAGAGCATGCATTAATTGGATTGTTTGGTTTGGGGGCACGCTAGAGTGGATTAGAACACCGTAAGAGTGGGGTTTGGGTAGCGTATGGCTGGGAGCGCGCTGGAGTAAGTTAGAACCCCATTGGAGTAGGCTTTGGGTAGTGTTTTCTTTTAGCTTTGACTTCTTCCAAAAGCTTTGATTTTCAACCAATTTCTCTAATTCACCTTACCTACATAAATAAGCTAAAAACAAAAAACATTAAAATACAAATGAATTGCTCAAAAACCATAAAATTCTTTAGGGGATAATTTGATAAAAATCAATATATCACCAGACTAAAACAAACATTACAATCACACACTTAGTTCAGGATATAGAGGTAACCCATGTGGGCTCTGCTTCATTCTTTGAATACTCAAGAGGTAGTCATGCACCCCAACTAGAGCTGGGGTACATTATATCTGGTTTCTCCGTTGAGATTCCATGATAGGAGTTGCCCCAGCTAGGGCTGGGACACATTATATTAGATTTTCTGCATAGAGAGTATCTTGATATCAGACTCACACTAATCGCCAACTAAAATGTATAATCCCTAGAAAATGAATAATTATTGTCAAGCCCCAGTCTACAACTGGGGCATATTTTATCCAAGAAATTTTTTTCTCCGAGAAGTTTTCGAGTCCTCTTTAGGTAGTCCCAGGTAGGATATGGCCAAGAAACTCCACTAGGTGTTGAGTTTCCCTGAGGTTCTTCGCTCGTGTGAATTCTCTCAATCATTTTCAATCATGTATTGATGTGACGACCTAGGAATCAGTTTCTCTAACCAAAAATATTTTTCACCAAATATTGATGTACTTTACATGTTCGAACTATATTTGACCTTATTCTCAATTAAGTCTGAGATATTTAGGCACCCTAATGTGGTTCAATCAAGCTAACTCACGAAGATCAACATCAACCTCAGTCTTAAACTGACTAGATACCCCGAAATTGGTTTCTCTAACCCAGAACCATGCCACCCAATCTTGATTTACTTTAGATATTTGAACTACATATAACCTAATTCTCATTAACTTGAGATATGTAGGAGAACCCTTTCGGGTACAGAAACAACTAGAAGTCGATTGACCGAGTGTCATCTTCCCCACATCCTATAAGATAGACCATGTGTCATCTTTTTGGGACATAATAGGGTAGTATATCATCGAGAGAACTTATTCTAGAGTGTCGTCCTAACTAAGACTTTTAGAAATAGGCATGACGCCATTTTAAGGTATAATATATTATATTATCAGGAAGGCTTGTATTAGAGTGTCGTCCTTACCAAGACCTTTAGAACTAGGTATAACACCTTTTTAAGGTAAAATATTAGTATATCTGGGGGACTTGTACTAGAGTGTCATCCACACCAAGACCTTTAGAACTAGGTAAAACGCCATTCTAAGGTATAGTATATTATAGATTTACTTTTCATGCTAGAACTACATGTGACTTGATTCTCATTAATTTGAGATATATAGGAGAACCCTTTGGGTACAGTCATAAGATTGACCGAGTGTCATCTTCTCCATATCCTATAAAATAGATTATGTGTCATCTCTTAGGAATATGGTAGTATAATATATCATCAGGAGGAATTGTACTAGAGTGTCATCCTCACTAAGACCTTTAGAACTAGGTATGATGCCGTCCTAAGGTATAGTATAGTATATATCATCAGGGAGCCTTGTACTAGAGTGTCTTGCTCACCAACACCGTTAGAACTAGGTGTGACACCGTTCTAAGGTATAGTATAGTAGTATATTATCGGGTACCGAGGAAGGGAGGGAGGGATTATACTAGAGTGTCGTCCTCATCGAGACCTATATAAATAGGTATGACGTCGCTCTAAGATATAATATAGAAGTATATCATCAAGAAGGATTATACTAGAGTGTCGTCCTAACCAAAAGCTTTGGAACTAGGTATGACATTGTTCTAAGGTATAGTATTAGTATATCTGAGGGACTTGTACTAGAGTTTCATCCTCACCAAGACCTTTAGAACTAGGTATAACGCCATTCTAAGGTATAGTATAGTATAGATTTAATTTCCATGCTAGAGCTAGATGTGACTTGATTCTCATTAATTTGAGATATGTAGGAGAACCCTTTGGTTACAGTCACAAGATTGATTGAGTGTCATCTTCTCCATATCCTATAAAATAGATTATGCCGTTCTAAGGTATAGTATAGAAGTATATCATCGAGAGGGCTTACACTAGAGTGTCGTTCTAACCAAAACCTTTGGAACTAGGTATGACATTGCTTTAAGGTATAGTATAATATATAGTTATTATGAGGGTTTGAACAGAGTATCGTCCTCACCATACCCTATAGGATCAAGTGTATTTCCATCCTTCAGGAATGTAGATAGACAAGGAATCAGATGTGTCACTATCTTTCCAGTAGTAATCTTCCAAGGTTGATTGTTTGTCATCCATTGAAGTGTACAATGGTAGAAGTGATCAATCATTATCTGCGTCGAATCCTCAAGGATCAGGTATGTCTCTGTCCTTTAGGATATTATGTACATTTCTTCATATTTCATTTGTAGCGAAATAAAATGTTAGTATCTCATTCTTTGTCGTTACGAGTAAACTCGCATGACAAAGAGGGGTAGTTGTAGACACTTCATTTTGTCCCGCCCGACGAGTACTGAATTAAGTAAAAGTTTAGATAAAATTTAAACTTAGGTTTCAAGATGATAGGTGTGAAAAACCTATCAATTTCCAATCCAAATTTGTTAATTTTCGAGTACGTTTATAGTTATTTTTATATGTTTTAATATATTTTTATACTTTTTGTATAAATCAGGTGTGTGGAGCAAAAAGTTAGAAAACTGGAGTGAAAACGATGAGATCGAACCGAAGGCGAGTTGAAGTTATGGTGGATAAACAAGTAAGGAGGCAAAAATATGAAGGAAACCCACCGCCAAGGCGTCCAGACCTCCGCCTAGGCAGTGAAGATGCTGAGAATGACAAAAGGCTACTGACAGCCCACCGCCTAGGCAGGAAATTCCTCCGCCTAGGTGGAAACCACAGTAGAAACATTTTCAAGTCCACCGCCTACTTTTTTGCCTAGGCGGTCACCAAACCTGCAAAGTCGGTACAGGTGCTGTAACTTCAAGGCTATTTTGGACTATTATTCAATCCTATTTTGGAAATTCTCAAAACATGGAAGTTGTATATATTTTTCTTATCTTTCCATAGGTTTTTGAATCACCTCAATCGGAGTTTGGATGAAGAAGTTACAAAAAAAACAAAATTATAAACCTGCAGTAACTTCGCTTAGGCGAATTTTTCTGCGCCTAGGTGAATTTTCGGCAGCAAGTTAACCGACTTAACTTCTCCTAGGCAAAAATCCTGCAGCACAGCCTTGATATGTATTAGATATTTTGAGATATTTTGGCCAATTTTTAATCCCTTCTCTCCTCCTCTCTTATCCTCTTCAGCCCTTAAGGCTTTAGGCCATATTTTAGGAGTAGGATTAGGGATTTTTGAGGGAGAGCTCTCAACCCGAGTTGGAGGATCAACGAGGAAGCGATCGATCGACGTTTCTAGCGGAAAATATTCAGATATCGGCTAAGTCGCTCGTTTTCTCTCTTTGTTTTCTTCATTTTGGTAGTTGTTGAGCATGTTTAGCTCGTTTTACATTGTATAAATGGTTAGGGCCATAAGTTAAACATGGATTGTAATAGGAATTAATGTATTATTTATAAAAATGTAGTTTTGGTTGAATTTGTGTTTCGTTTATGGTTGTTCCTTATAATTTCGATTGTGTTGCCGTGTCTTCTATGATTATATGCTAGTTTAGATATATTGAGAATACAAGATTTGACACTCGGGAGAGGTAACCCCGGATTCGGACTAGGGTTAACACAACACGACAATCTAACGACCCGGGAGGACGTTAAAAAGTGTGCAATCGATGACGTTGGGGCGAGACTCACGTGACCTAGAGTCGTTAAGATGTTGAGGGGGACTTCGGCGTTGACACGAAATCATGTATTCCCCAGTTTTACACTCGGAAGAGGTGGCAAGGAAGTTTACGAACCGAGATTGTCGGATACGCCGAACGCTGTTAATGTTAACTAAAACGAAATCAAATGCACTTAAGTAAATAAAGTTAATCCCTAGGAAATCTACTCCCCTAAACAATCTCAAATTAGTATTTATAGTATAGTTAACTTAATTAGTATTTTAGTTTAGTATTAGTATTAAATTAAATTCCATTTTTGTCGCCTAGATAAAGTCAGGTTACGACAATCGCGATACTCGATAGTAATCTCAACCAATCCCTATGGATACGATACCCGACCGAAAGCTCCACTATACTAAAACTTGATCTGTACGCTTGCGGTGAAAGTGGCAGCGCATTATTTGCGGCCACCACAAGGAAATGAATTTCTACCTGATATCACACTGTATAATATACAAAAATACTCAAAAGTATTAGAAAAACAAGAAAATGTTAAATTTGACAAAATATAGTTAAGTAAGGTGGCGTTTGGTTAGTGTTCCCACTTTTTTTAACCTAACAAAAATGGGTTGGGTTGAGAATTCTGTTTCCTACTGGGAACAGAATTACGTTTGGTAATGATAATTTTTTTTGGTACTAGATACAGAATCACGTTTGGTAATAATAGTATCCTAGAATTGATTTCATGAACCAACCATAAAATTGATTCAACGAAACTCCCAAATTCAACCAAAATTCCCAAATCAAGAACCAACCCTAGAATTGATTTCATGAAATTCAACCAAACCCCCAAATCAAGAACCAACCCTAAACCAATATTAAGAACGAATCCTAAACCAAAATCAAGAACCAAACCCTAAATCGAAATAGAAAATCGAAATAGAAATCGAAATCAATTTCGATTTGGATTTTGAAATAAAAAATCATAATAGAAATCAAAATCAATTTCAAAAATCAAGAATGAAATAGATGTCGAACAGATTGAAGATGACGACGAACAGATAGAAGAGGAGGTGGATGGCGAAGACGAGTTCGAAATCAACGTCGGTGAGCTTTGACCATCGGAATGACAACGACGAACATCGGTGAGCTTCGATGTCGAATAGATTGAAGATGACAATGAACATCAGTGAGCTTCGACTATTGGCACGACGACGACGAACATCGGTGAGCTTCAATGTCGAATAGATGGAAGACGATGATGAACAGATTGAAGAGGAACTTCAGCGACGACGATGGCCTGCTTGGAGCAGAGAGATGACGTCAACGATAGCATGGTTGGTGATGGAGAAATGATTCAGATGAAGTTGGTCGAACAGCTCCTCATTAACAATTAGAAAAATTCCAAGCATGTCCCTTGGTTGGGTTGAGTTTTTTGGGGACACAAAAAAAAGAAGTTTTTTTTGTTTCTCATTTCCTTAGCATTTTGAGAATCAATTTCCATTTTTTAGGTTGACTTGGGTTGTGTTTTTAGTTTGACAAACGGATTCCAAGAAATCAATCCCCAAATTTTTGGGTTGGGTTGGAAACACTAACCAAATGGGGACTAAAAGTTTCAGGTCACCTCGAAAATCCCACAATTCAAGGGTGTCTAAAATGACTTTATTAAAGTTTGATTTTCATTAAATTCCCATTGGTGGCCTCAATTATGCGTCTCCACTTATCAAGTTTTAGTATAGTTGGGGAGAGTAAGGGTATCGTGATCATGGGGATTGGTTGTAATTATTATCGATTACCGCGATTATCATAACCTAATTTTACCTCGGTGAAAAAAAAATAGAATATAATTAAATACTAATTCTAAAATACTAATTTATCTAATTATACTAATATATTGGTAGGACATTTATGAGAATTATTGCCTAGGGATTAATATCGTTCACTTAAACGTGTTCGTTTCAATTTATTTTCATTAATGGTGTTCATCCTATCAGACAATCTCAGTTTGTAAACTCCCTCGCCACCTCTCCCAAGTGTAAGATGGGGGAATACGCGACTTCGCATCAATGAAGAAGTCCCCCTCAACGTCTTAAAGACCCTAGCTCGCGTGAGTCTCACCCCAACGTGATCGATTGCACACTTTCCGACTCCCTCCTTGGTTATTGGATTGTTGCGTTGTGTTTACCCTAGTCCGAATCTGGGGTTTCCTCTCTCGAGTATCAAACCCCGTATTCTCGGTATATCGTAACAAGCATAATAAACAATACAACACGGGAAACACAATCAGATAAACATGAACAACCACTAACAAAACATTGATTTTATATAAATAACATTTTCATGAATTCATTTAAGGCCTAGACAATATATGTTTAGCTAAACATGGCTGTAACCCTATATACAACTAGAAACGAGCTAAACATACACAAACATTTAACCAAACTAAGAGAGAAAAAGAGAAACGAGGAGACTAGCCGTATATCTGAAGATTCAACGCTAAAACCGTTCTGAGAACGCTTCCTCCTTCTTTGCAACGTGATCTTCTCTTGGTCGAATGGCCTCGGAGCTCACAAGACTTCTCAAAACATCTAACCCTTGAAATGGAGGAGAAGGGAGGATATAAATAGGCCCCAAAATATCACAAAATATCCTAAATATCCTAAACTGTCTGCAGAGTGACCGCCTAGGCGGTGGGTATGTCGGTTGAGTAATCGCTGTAACGGTAGAGAAGGCGGTAGATTCAAGGACCATCCAGCAATTTCACCGCCTAGGCGGTAAGTTTACAGCATCTATAGGCCCTTCTCTGTATTTTCACCACTGCGACGGTGGTCTAGATGCCGCGATGATGGGCGTTTTTTAGAATATTGCTTCCTTACTTGTTTTTCCACCATTCTTGATCCGATTTGACTGCTTAAGGACCGTTTTAGTCCATTTTCACCCCAAATACTTGTTTTATGATAAAAAGAATATAAACGAATTAAAATGTAATAAAACGTACTAAACATACTCGAAAACTAACAAGTTCGGTTCGGAAATAGATAGGTAATTTACAGTTATCAAATACCCCCAAACTTAGAATTTTGGTAGTCCCAAGCTAAACACCCACGCATACACAATTACTATAGTGACTAACTATGAAATTAAAAACTAAAAACGAAGAACACTAGAAACAAAAATGTGCAAGGTTTGAAAGTCATATAACGGCCAAACGATTTACCCTCATTGGCCCCCAATCTTATCAAGTTCACTCATAAAACACATCATGTGGAGTTCTAAAATTTCAACGTTAAAAAATAGTAAGCGCCATTCTAGATCCTGTTAAAATGTGTGTGATTAAACTCAAATATACAATTATCTGTTGATTAGACGGGATTATCCCTCAATAAAGTTCATGACTAAAACCTTTTTGGTATAAGGAATCCATATGCCTAACCTGGGATCTATTCTTCACTAATGTAGGCTTGGAAGTTCATGAAGATCATTAGGGCTTGGTTTGGTGTTGGAATAATGGCCGCAGGTATATTGAAAATACAAAACAGGTTAATCGTCGTTAACGTGACGATACCCGAGGCACATGCTTGCCTCTTTCTCACTCACAAAACCCCATAGATATAATTGAAACAACCCTGAACATAAATTTAAGAACTTTGTACTCACTTGTCAAAAAGAAACGGAAAATAAAAACTGTATGCACAATTGATTTTTTTTTTTTTTTTTTTTACGAACACACCCCTAAACTTATTCGATTGTTCCTATTTAAGGGGTGTGTGAAAAATGAACAAAAATGACAAGTGAGAACTTGAATACCGAACCAATATAAAGTTTTCCCTAAACCCAACCGCTCACTTCAAGTAGCATTTGCAACTGTTAACTTGATTCTCTCAAATTTGTGCCTTCAGTTCAGCGATATAGTTTTGGAAAGAGTTTAATCGGTTACGTGGTATTGGTTAAGTGTTCAAATTGAAATAGTTTAAAGGCTTCGACAGGGTAATGAGAGATAAACATGTTACAAGGTAGGCTTCAAAGGCTCAAGTGATAAAACGAATGCCTAAATCATGTCTCCTGAACTACCTTACCTAGGATTTCGCCTCAAATTTCCCCTAAATCAAGTTCTAGAATCTCTATTATCATGTAATTGAGTGAAGGATAATCGTTTTCAAATAAATTAGATAGTGCTATATTGAGTTTACGGGCTCGTGCATTTAGGATCTACAATAACTTTTACTAAGACGATATGTCAAGCACACAGAATACACATGAATGAGTGTTACGCTCGACCTCAATAAACAACCAGGGGATAGGCTCATCATCGGATAATGGCCCAAATAATGTCAAAACTCAGCATATGCACAAAAACTATCCTAACAGACATGCACACGTAAAAACAATAACTTTAAACTACAACTAAAACATACTACATACTACACATCACTCCCAACTTAAAACGGGACAATGTCCATTTTAACCCAGTCAACAATCCCAATAAAAGCATAAAGCATTATAATGAAGACTGGGGTTTAGAACATGTACCTGGAAGGAGAGAGAATCTCACCTCTAAATCAAGTCGGTTGTGACGGATTTAACTTATTATTATTTTTCCTTGGGGTACCTTCCAAGAAGCGTCTGATTTAAGGTCGTCGGCTTGACACGGTGAATCGCTTGTCAACAAGTGGCTTCCGCCCGTAGTACATGTCAAATAACACAACATACGGGTCTTGGCTGTGAATGCTCTCAGACTTGGCGAGATATGGCATTGTTTGGCTCGGGCTCTCAACAAGATTATTCTATTTCTTCTGTGCTCGGTTGGCTTGAATGTATGGTATAAATGATGACAAAGGATAATTGAGCCACATCAGATCCTCATAAATGTGAACTTCTTGGATCAACGGAGGCATCAATATTTAGATCTCTAATGGTTGAGAATCAGCATCGTCGAGCCATGCTTGGGTTCCCGTCTCATTTCATTCATCGCTAATGAATACTCCCAAGCTCCTTCCGCTCATCTCCGGTTCTTCCTGGTGGCTTTCACAATTGAATGTGGCTTGATCGTCTTTCAGTGCCACCGCATATAACTCGGTCTCAATGAAGTAAATTAGCTGACCGATTTGCATTTGCAAAGACGTTATGGTTACATCAATGTCGGCGCAGACCGTCTCAATAAAATCAAGATGATTCTTGTGCTCGTTGATCCGATCATTTGTTTCCATCAAGTCTCTCTAAGTCTCCCCCATGATAGTAGTGAGTATTTTCTCCAGATTAGGGGAAGACTCCTCATCGTGGTCCGGAGTGTCAATCCATGGCTCCGAAGTGTTGTAACTCTCCCCCAAGCTTTGGTAGCTTGAAAAAGAATTGAAACTCTAATAATCAATTACCGCCATGTCTTCCAATAACCAATAGGCCTTTTCCATGGTTAGTTGGTCGAAAGAGGTGGTATTGTTTCCTCTTTCAACCCAATTTCTTGTTGCGGCTTGTAACCCATCGAGGAAGTTCAGCAGTTGACACTTGTACATCGAGGCGTTTATCACACGCTCGCGTATTGACTACTCGCAAGTGCATGAGGTCTAGTTTTAATATAGTGGATCTTTTAATATCGGATATTATTCCCACAGGGACGGGTTGAATAATTGAGTACCGCAATTGACATAGTCTCCTATTATCTAGACGGTTAAAGAAATGATTTTAAATTAAACTAATTAAAACTAAACTAAACTACAATTAGTGGGTTAATCCTAAATAAGTTGATTATCTAGGGATTGATTTTGTTCACTTAATACATGCTTGATTTCATTTAGTTAACAATAACGGTGTTTATGATATCCGACAATCTCAGCTCTAAAACTCCACCGCCGCCTCTTCCGAGTATAATACGGGGGAATACGAGATTTCGTGTCAATGAAGAGATCCCCCTCAATGTATTAATGACCCTACGCCACGTGAGTCTCGCCACAACGTCATCGATTGCACACTAATTAACGCCCTCTTGGGTCGTTAGATCGTAACGATTTGTTTACCCTAGTCCGAATCCAAGGTTACCTCTTCCGAGCGTTAAACCCTAGATTCTAAAATCTAACCCTAATACCTTAACAGACATATTAAAGTTGTAATAAAATGATAAACAAAATCGGATTTAAAAACAAACAACCATTAAAGAAACATATATTTCATCAAACTAGTACTTACACAATTACATTTATCCCTAGCTAATATATAACTAAGCTAACATGTTCTTAGCCATTGGAACTACAAACCAAGGGGGATTCATCTTCATTTACAATAAAACATTAAAAGTTACAAAGAGAGAAACAAAAAGAGAGAGATCAAATCTAAAAGTGGAGTGGTTTCCACTTTCGCTGAAGATCGATCTGCCAATGTTTCCTCTTCTCTGGATGATGAATATCCTCTTTGAGCTCTTCAAGATTGGCGAAGGATCAATATCCTAAGGTTAGGGACGTCCAAGCATCCAAGAGGCTTCAATGGAAATGGGGGAATGGGTATTTATAGGTGCAAGGTTTCAAAATATCTAAAAATATCTATTTTACTGTGCAGAGCCCACTGCCGCGGCCGTGGGTATGTCGGTTAGCTGACAGATATTTTACGGCCTTGGTCGTGGGTTTGTGCCATGGCGGTGGAATAATATCCAACTTTCTGATCTTTTATCGCCGCGGCTGTGGGATTCTAGCCGTGACCATGGGACTTTGTTTATTTTAGCACTTCTTTGCATTCTCACCGCCATGGCCGTGGATTCTTCGCCACGGCGGTGGCTCTTGTGATCTTGAAACCTTATTTTTTAATAATTTCTTCAACGTTTTTCCACCGTTTTTGCTCGTTTGTGTCCTTACACCTGAATTAACTAAAAACAAATTAAAACACAATTAAATATAAATAAAACACTCAAAAAATACCAAATTTGGTTTAGAAGTAGATATGTATTTTACACCTATGAACACTCCATCAGGAAATGATGATTCGGGAACCGAAGTAGCAACACCTTACATCGTTCCCAGGCACAATAAAATGGTTCAAAATCTTGTTGAAAGAACCTAAAGAGGACTTGTCGATGATCCATCTCCAAGTACCTCGTAAATAAAAACAAAACAAAAAAGAAAAATTCTAAACAAAATAAATGCCTAAATTAAAATCAAGTTATTTACTCACAATATCAACGATAATATAAAACACAATCCTTGGCAACGGCGCGAAAAACTTGGTGGCCGTAATTACGCATCGTCACTTTCATCGCAAGTGTACGGGTCAAGTTTTAGTATAGTTGGGGAGAGTAAGGGTATCGTGTTCACGGGGATTGGTTTTGATTATTATCAATTACCGCGATTATTATAAACTAATTTCATCTAGGCGAAAATAAATGGAATATAATTAAATACTAATTCTAAAATACTAATTTATCTAATTATACTAATATATTGGTAGGACGTTTATGAGAATTATTGCCTAGTGATTAATATCGTTCACTTAAACGTGTTTGTTTCAATCTATTTTCATTAATGGTATTCATCCTATCAGACAATCTCAGTTCGTAAACTCCCTCGCCACCTCTCCCGAGTGTAAGACGGGAGAATACGTGACTTCGCGTCAATGAAGAAGTCCCCCTCAACGTCTTAACGACCCTAGCTCACATGAGTCTTACCCCAACGTGATTGATTGCACACTTTCCAACTCCCTCCTGGGTTATTGGATCGTCGCATTGTGTTTACCTTAGTCCGAATCTGGGGTTACTTCTCCCGAGTGTCAAATCTCGTATTCTCGGTATATCATTACAAGCATAATAAACAATACAACATGGGAAACACAATCAGATAAACATGAACAACTACTAACAAAATATTTATTTTATATAAACAACGTTTTCATGAATTCAATCAAGGCCTACACAATATATGTTTAGCTAAACATGGCCGTAGCCCTATATACAACTAGAAACGAGCTAAACATATATAAACATTTAACCAAACTAAGAGAGAAATAAAGAAACGAGGAGACTAGCTGTAAACCCAAAGATCTGATGCTAAAACCGTTCCGAGAACGCTTCCTCCTTCTTCGCAATGTGATCTTCCCTTGGTTGAATGGCCTCGGAGCTCTCAAGATTTCCCAAAACGTCTAACCCTTGAAATGGAGAAGAAGGGAGGATATATATAGGCTCCAAAATATCACAAAATATCCTAAATATCCTAAACTGTCCATAGAGTGACCGCCTAGGCAGTAGGTATGTTGGTTGAGTGATCGCCGCAACGGTGGAGAAGGCAGTGGATTTAAGGACCATCCTACAATTTTACCACCTAGGTGGTGAATTTACAGCATCTATAGGCCTTCTCTACATTTTCACCGCCGCGACAGTGGTCTGGACACTGTGGCGGTGGGTTTATTTCAGAATATTGCCTCCTTACTTTTTTTCCCACCGTTCTTGATCCGATTTGACCGCTTAAAGACCGTTTTAGTCCCTTTTCACCCCAAATACCTGTTTTATCACAAAAAGAATATAAACTAATTAAAACGTAATAAAACGTACTAAACATACTGGAAAACTAACAAGTTCGATTTGAAAATAGATAGGTAATTTACACCTATCACCCATAACAACAAGCATTAAATGATAGGGATGACATGGATAGGCCATATTTAAGAGATCTAGATATTTTGAGCAAAAATCTTAGGTATAACCAAAAACCTTGAATTGTGACTACCTGTTACCGAAACAAAATCAATTTTTTTTTTGCCACCTAGACAATACATTTAATGCATATCTCATCAAGCAATAAATTCTTGGGATAACATGGAAGGTCTAGGTTCAAAGTATCAAGATATTTTTACCAAAATATCTTAGGGTAACTGAGGAACTTGAAAATCAACCGTCGGTTATAAGACAAGTTAACCCGATTCAATCCGAAACCAATCGAAGGAGTGCGCACCAAGTCATGACTCATCATGATGCATTAAATGCAATGGTGACACATCAAGACCATGTTCAATGCATTTGGAAAGTATTAATGGAAACTAAATTGAAATAGTTAAACTAACCGATACTTAGCCCTAAACTAAACCGGATGTGTCACATTGAGCCATTAGTACACCCTTGTGTAAGCAATGTTATTGGAGGGGAGGTAATGATTTCCAATCATTACCACATCTAATTAAAATTTGGTAATGATTACCAAATCTTTGAAGATCTTTCCTTCCACCCAAAATTCCTTCAACACAAAACAAGATTAAATCAAGATAACAATTCCCCTAGGCCAAACACCTCTCAAGGAAGAGGTTGGGATATCTTGTGCAGATATAAATGCACAAGCCCTTAGCCTATAAATAGGGGTGCTAGGGTCTTAATTTTTTCAAGCCTTGATGCCTAGCTTATCTTTGTAAAACTCGAGCTAAGTCTCATGTGTTGGGTTTTTCGAATCTCTTGGATAACATGCCATTATTATGCTAAAATACGATTTCAAAGGTTGATCTTGAGGTTCTTAGAGTAAGAACTCAAGAGGAAGACGACGACTGATCAACGTCAAGCCAAGCAGATCGAGGACGAAAGTGAGGTAGCTACTTAGTGTGTTCTTGAGTTTCTTGGACCAAGAACTCAAGAAATCAATGGTGATTGATCGAGTTCCAAGCAAAAAGATTGAGGAGGAAATGAGGTAATCACTTAGGGAAGACTACATCCCCTAATTAGGTATGTTTCATCAAAACCCCCTTCGATATTAGTTTTATCTTGTGTATGTTGCTTGTACATAGCAACATCATGTAGGTAATACATTTAATTTTCATGTACATCAAACATAAAACCATAAACAACTAAACAAACACTTAATTTTTGTTATAACAACCAAGCTATGTGCAAATCGTTCTAAGAACATTCAAGGACATCAAATTATCCAAGAACATGTCAAGAACATGTGAGGATTCATACAAAACTACAATCACAACATTAGTTGTGGATACTCTCTATGATATTCTCAAGAACATTAAATCGACTCTTTACTAATTATCAATACTAGCTATATAACTATTAATAATCGGGTTTACTTTATGTTAAATGTCAAGCTCACAACCAAGTTGGCTTGTGGACGGCACCTATATATATATATATATATATATATATATATATATATATATATATATATATATATACATACTACACCGACAGACTCTTGTAGCTAAGAACTCGGGATAAAGAGAGGGCCTCTATGCCTCTGGGAATATGTGTCATTCTCCTTAAGAAACCTTCCCATTTTTCACGCTTAAATATCTGATATTTCTTTCCATTTTTTAACTAACAACTCACACACTAACACTAACTAACCAAAACAAAAGAGTTTGGTTAAAGTGTTTTTGACAAAATCAAAGAGGTTATGTACAAGTCATATTGTGATTTAGGTTGTTTACAACTTAAAAACTATTAATAATAACTAATTAATGTTGTGATTTAGGTTGTTCACAACTTTAAAAATAATTAATAATAGCTAACTAATGTTGTGATTCAGGTTGTTCACAACTAAAACCAACTACTAAAATCAACAAAAACCAACCTAGTTTTTACCTTAACATGAATGAACTATGTTTGACATGATCTTTGGTTACCACCCAAAGTATATAGGCAGCCCATGATATGGGTTCGGGCACTTTAAACAATAAAAATCAGTTTTTACCTTAACCAGGATACACTACGTTTGACCTAATCTTTGGTAACCACCCAACATATGTGTACAACCCACGTGCGGGGTCGGTCGCATATCTAAATAATTTAGTCTTAGTTTGCATTTCATATAGCTTGCATATTTATACTCTTGTCTCTTATAAACTGCTATTGGGTTGTTGCTGCCTAGAATAATATAGTATAGTATAATATTTACTACTATCATTTTAATAGAAACACAAAAATATTTTCGTTTCTAGTTTTAATTGCATAATAGAGAACCTTTACTTCTTTCATCATGATAAAATACATAAAAATAAAAAAACTTTAAATAGGGAATTATTTTTGTTTAAGTAAATCAAAGAGAATTGCTTAGATATGTTTAACAGTGAATATCTATTTAGGCCAAGGTACTATTTACGGACGGGTGTCATAGGGTGCGTAAAACCTTCCCTAAGCATAATTGACTCCCAACCTTAAAGAATATCTCTGGTACACATACCTTTGGAAGTTAAAACATGGGCCATTTTAAAAGAAAAAGTGAATTTCTAAAATCTCGTTGACCTAGCGTACCATTTAACCTTGTGCTAGGTAGGAACTCCTTTTTCAACATAAAATCTTAGCCCAAGATTTTTTTTTAAAACCGACACCTAGAAAATCCCTAGAAACCATTTTCAAAATAAATAGATTTGGACGAATTAGAGAGGGAGGGATGAAACTAGTTTTCATCTTCTTCCCGATTCTCTACTTCTTCCACTATCAAAATCCAGGGTACATAAATATAGTGAGCCTTAGATAGACGATATCCAAAACCTGGTTTTACTTAGGACACTATCTTGGAGAGAGACTGTTTTTTATTTTATTTTTATTTTTGTGTACAATTATTTATATAATTGTTATCCTAGGAAGGTATAATAAAACTTCTAAGACAAATAGGGGCATAGTAGTCAGTGTAAGAATTCTCGTTCTGCCCCACACATTGCTAACTTGCTCAACGTTGAAAAACGTTCACAAATATCGGAATATGGAGGAAACTGCAGGAGAATTCTTGCATAACTTGATACAATAAACTTTTAATACCAATAATAAATTATAAATCCCCATTTCATTTGTGATAATGTACTTAAAACTTACTCTAGTAAAATCACAAATACATTTGCCTTTAAATAATATACGAAAATCCCACCTCAATAAGTAAAAAATACTAGCCTTTGCCAAACGAAGTTGTCTAAAGTACGTCTGCTAAGACAACGTGAAAGAATCTACTTCGATCGTGCAAAAACATGGAAAGCTTCCTAATACACAAGAAAGTGTCATCATACAGTTGAATCAAGATTGTGCGATCCAATAGTAAACATACCCCGGGTCTCATTCCTTAGGAGATACATGTCATGTCCTAAGCCTAGTGTCCTTTATTTTAAAGCCTATACAATATGAATTATTCACCATTAGGAAGACATTTTGTTTAGGTTCAAAATGCATTAAGAAGCTCAATCTGTCATGATAAGAAGCCACCTAAGGTTTACTAGTCAAATTGTCAAAATAGACTCAGCCTCGGAAACACATCGTGAAATCGAAATTGTTTTAGAACTTTCATCAAAGCCTTAGGAATGATGATCCATATTTTGTGGCAAAAAAAAAAAAAAAAAAAAAAAAGAGACAATCCTATTACTAGGCCTAGGAGCAATGATCCTTTGTTTGAGGAAGAAAAAGAAACAAATCCTGTCAATAAATCCTAGGATAAATGATCTAAAAAGTACAATTTTGTCATTAGGCTCTAAGAACAATGATCTATTTTTTGAGGAAGAAAATGACAATTCAGTCATTAAGTCGTAGGATCAGTGATCCATGTCTTGAAGAAAAAAATAACGATTTTGCCTTAGAAACCTATGAAGAATTATCTATATCTTGAGGACAAAAGGTCAATCATGGCATAGTCCTAAGATGACTATAACTTGTAAATTTAAGGATAAACCAAAAATTTCCAGTTACCCTGGTCCTATGAAATCAAGTCTAAGCCGAGGTGTCACACCCCAAACCCCGGGGTCGTGAATCAGGCCCTGGGACGGTCAACTTAGGTAGTTGACTAATAACCCTATTGTGCTTTTTTTATTCCTTGATGCTTAATTTTATTTAATTATCGAATCTTACTAGGTGTGTTCCTCTATAGCATCGATTTATTTTACAGTTACCAAGTATGCCTAGCGGATGCTACTAACTAATTGAACACTTGATAATACCATGGTGAAATTTTGATAGTAAAACTAACTATATTGTTGGGTTGGGCCTCTATATCATCGATAGAGCCATTGGCAGCATCAATAGGCACATAGTTAATAAAGGTTCCAAACGAACCAACAATCCAAATGTTTGGGCCCTATAGGGGCCATTAGTACATGCCATTCTTAAAATAAAACAATGTCCATAGAGACAAAAAGTACAAAAATGATCAAACTACAACAAAGTTAGAAACTTGATATAGTGCACGTTTGGACTGCAGTTCACTTTTGTTCACCATCCCGTGCACTACCTAAAGATGGGGGAAAAAGAGGGGTAAGCCCAACGTACTCAATAGGGAAATCTATCAATTTTCCTACCTTTTTCTAATGTTTATAGGAAATGCATGATTTTTATAAACCATAATACCCTGCCTGGAACGTTATAAATAAAACAATACATAATGCACCGACACATCGTAATAAACATGCTCTTAAAAAATCCAAGTAGAAAAATTTAAAACATATACACAACAAGTGTATCACTGCGATACTTGGTGACCGAACCGTACCACTGGGAAACTATACCATCCAGTTAGATACTCACGTAACCTAGAGTATCCCTCGTGTGGGTTTAGGGATTTTCACCCAAGGTCAGCTCCATGGTGACACAATATATTCGGTCCTCACATGATATCATTGCAATACCACCAGCCGAATATATTTAACACACAAATATATATTTCCTTTATAGTACCAGATTCACCCAAACTTCAACTTTTTACTCCAATTCCAATTTCATTTAAAAACACATTTTTGAAATAAGCACACAAGAATACATACATATAATGCATGCTAAAAACACACAAGAGAATGAAAAGAATCCCCTACCTCCAGATACGTGTGGTTACCCAACAGTCTTGAATCACCCCACTCTAGTTCATTCAGCTGCTCGAAGCATTTTTTTTTTATTAACATCATCACTTTATGCGCGTACCCTTAATATCCTAGTATTTTTTAAGGGGTTACTATGCGTTGTGAGAGTAATTTACCATGAACAGTCAGATTTCTCACTCATTTTAACACTGTTAAAATTCTGTTTTTGTTATTTTTATATTTTTCTATGCAAATAGACATCTCAAAATTTTAAAATGCACTTTGAATCACTAGATTCTGATTTTTCTAAATTTAGTTATGATTTTTCAAATTTCAGCAAACAAAGGTATCAGAATCCTACGGGATTATATTCAGCTATCTTTCGGGGTCTGTTTCGGTACTATATCAGGTTCAAAATACATCATATAATATCTCAAGATTATCCTCATTGAGTCTAGTTTCATTTTCAATAGGTTTCATATTTTTTTGATTTCTCCACGAAGTTTTATGAATTTTTAAAGACAGTTTGCTCGGGTGAACCGAGTGCAGAATTTTAACTTCCAATTTCAGTTCTTTAATTCGTTTTTGATACCCAATGCTCCTACATTATGTTTTTGACTCTTTTAAGGTTTATAATTTATCCTAAACTAATATACAATCAATATAATTCATCTAAGTTTCATTTACATCATGGTTTTCTTAGATTTTCTTTCCCAAAACCGAAAATAATAAAATTGAAGCTCTAAACCATGTTAAAAATATTAGATTTCATCCAATCTCATGTTTAATTCAACCTAACAAACTCGTACTTGACCAAATTCAAGTTTTACTAGGTTAGCTTTTCATCTTAACCTTTAAAATCATAAATATCCATGCTAGAGCTCAATAAAATGTATAGGGTCTAGAAACTTACCAAATGTGAGCTTACTCCTCCACCAAAACTTGATTTCACCATTGGATCTTCTCAAATTTCTTGATCTAAATCTCCGAAGACCTTTCTTCTCCTTTTTTTCCCTCTTGATCGCTGCCCTTCTCTCTCTTTTCTCTTATTTCTTTACTTATGTTGATGGAGTGGAGCAAGAAGGCAAGAAGATTTTTGTCTTGGTACTTGGTTTCTCTCTCTCTCTCTCTCACGTGAACTCTAGAGCCTTCCAATCATCAATTTTTTCCCCATGATATGGATAGGATCTTGGGTCATGGGTTTTGGGTTATAGATACTAACTATGGATCTTGACTTGGGTATTGGATTCTCTCAAAACAATTTTTTGAGCCTTTCTAATACAACTTGAGTTTTATATTTTTACCCAATTTTCGCTCCTTTTATTTGGGGTATTTTTAAAATGGTCTTAAGTGTTCCAAATGTACACTTTGGGTAAAAAATCATGAGCCCAAACCATGGTGGACCATTAGAATATTTAATTTTAAGTAAATTCCATTAATTTAGCACCTAAATTTTGAGATTTCACTAGAGAATTTTTAATTGCTCCAAAACTTTGATGTAATTGCTCTAACAACTTTGTAATTCTAATTTATAAAATTTGAGAATGTTATAATTCTACCTCCTTAAAGAATTTCATCCTCCCAAGGTTCTTCTTCTTGCCCGTTATGACTCCATGCACATTCACGAGAGATATCTTATGTTTTCGTAAGGACTTTACCTTCCAACCCAGAATATGCTGAGGCATCTACTCATATGAAATATCTCCCTAGATCGGATGATCTTGCAACTATATCATGTGAGAAGGGTCTGGCTCGTACTTTCATAGCAGAGACACATGGAATATGCCATGCACATGTGACAACTCCTAAGGAAAGGTGTTCGCGTCAATTTCACGCTTGATTTTACTCGCAAGTGCACGAGGTCAAGTTTTAATATAACGGATCTTATGATCGAGTGTCGTCCTCTGGGATTGATGTTTGGATTAGTTGAATACTACGATTGACATTATTTAATATTATCTAGACGGTTCAAGATTTCTTTTGAGTTTGCTAGTCGAAAAACTAAATTAAACCTAAATAACTTTGGACTAAATATATTAAAATGGATTACCTAGGGATTAATTTTGTTAAATAATAAATGTTTGATTTTGTTTTGTTAACAATAACCGTGTTTATCCTATCTAACAATCTAGGTATCGTAAACTCACTCACTATCTCTCCCGAGTATAAAGTGAGCGAATATGTACCTCGTATTGACGTTAATATCCCTATCTGACGTCTAAACGAGTACATGAGTCTTGAACCAACCTCACGGATTGCACACTTTCTAATACTTTCCCAAGCCATTAGATCGTCGTGATGTGTTTAACCTTAGTCCGAATCCGGGGTTACCTCTCCTGAGTGTCAAACCCCGTATTCTCAAAACCAACCCTAATACCATAACAAACATATCAAGGATGTAATAAAATGGTAAATTCAATAATATTTAGACAAACAACTGTTAAAGAAACGTATATTCAATCAAACGTGTGTATACATGAACTACATCAACCCCTAGATAATATCTACTTAGCCTACCTTGATCACAACCATATAAACATTAAAACAAGATAAATACATCATAATTAAAGATATAACGTTTAAATACAAAGAGGAAAACATGGATAGAAAGGTAAATATGAGAATGGAGTGTTCCACTTTTGAGAAAACCGTTATGAAATCGCTTCCTCTTCTTCACAAATGCGATCTCCTCTTCTAGCTCTCAAAAAATGGCTAAGAACAAGTGTAGAACGTCCTCAATAATGGGTAGGAGGAAGGGTATAAGACAAGGATAAAAAATATCTAAAAACATATCTAATCCAGCTGTCTGATTGACCGCTGCAGCGGTAGGCTCGACTGCTACAGCGGTGGGAAGTTAGTGGGCATTCTGTCATTTCACCGGTACAGCGGTGAAAGCCACCATTGTAGCTGTGGACAGGTAGAATGTTTCAATTATTTTTGATCGTTCACCACTGCAGTGGTGAAGCTGTTGGCTCTCTCTTTGATCATCCTCATCGTTTTTTCACTGATTTCCTACCGATTTGCTTAATTATCATCCATTTACGTCCCAACACCTGATTTACATAAAAATGAACATAAACACTTAAAAATATTACTAAAACACTCGAAAACTATCAAATTCGGCTTGAAAATAGATAAGTATTTTCAACTTATCAAATACCCCAAACTTGAAATTTTGCTAGACCTCGAGCAAAACACCCTAACACTAAAATAAACTTACACTAATAATTAACTAACTTTAATACTAAACATGAAAAAACATAAATGAACTAGAAGTAACGGTATGCGAGTTCTGAATTCACCTAATAAACCAAAATATTTTCCCTCAACGGCCCCTAATTAAATCAAGTTCAGGAATAAAACACATCACATGGTGTTCTAGAATTTCAACACTCAATATCAGTAAAGGCCATTCTAGATCCATTCAAAGTGTGTGTGTGAAAACTCAAATATATAACTATCCAAATACTGGATTGGATTATTCACTAATCAAGCTCCTAACTTTAACCGTAAAGGATTAGGACATTCATATGCTTGACTGGGTTCAACTCTCCACTAATGTACGCTTGGAAGTTCAAAAAGATCAATAGGGATTGGTTTAGTTTTTGGAAAATGGCCAAGGGTATGTCAGGAATAGAAAACAAGTAACCGTTATCATTCAATGATACCTGAGGCACAACGCTTGGCGCTCAATCTCACTTGTAACCCCTTACATTTAAGAAACACAACCCTGAACAAACATTTAAGAACATTGTACTCACTTGTAAAAAAAAAAGGAAAATAAAACTATATTTACATAAGTTGTATTTTTATCAAACCACACCCCCAAACTTATTTGATTTGAACAATTAAAGGGGTGTGGAAATATAATAGAAAAATGACAAGAGAGTACTCTAATACCGAACCAATCAAACATTCACCCAAAACCCAACTGCTTACTTCAAGTAGCATAAACAAATGTTAACTTGATTTTAACTCACATTGTGCCTTTGGTTTAGCGACTTAAGTTTGGAAAAAGTTTTATTGGTCAGGGCATTTGTTACGTGTTCAGAATTGTAATGGCTCTAGGCTTTAACAGGGTAACGAGGGGTAAACATTTTACAAGGTAATCTACAAAGGCTCAAGCAATAAAAATAAAAGTCTAAATCATGTCTCTTGAACTACCTCACCTAGGATTTCGCTTCAACTTTTCCCCAATCAAGTTCTAGATTCCTTAAAATTGTTATGAACCTGCTACTGAATAATCGGTGTCAAATCGTTTGAATAGCTATACAATGAGTCTACGTGATCGTGCAATTTAGGATAAAAAATGACTTTTACTTAATCGACATGCCAAGCACACAAAACACATGAATGGGCATTACCCCTGATCTTGATATACAAATAGGGGATAATTTTCATCATTGGGTAATGGCTAAGAAGAACTCAACAACTCAACACACAATTACTACTTCATACATAAACATATTGATACTAATTCTATACACTAATATGCATACATAACACTAAGTATTCACAACATTACATTACTTCTAAGCATGCCTAAAAAAAAACTACAAATTAACTTAAACTATAAAGTCTACAACATAACCATCAAAATGTCCACAACAAAACTAAAATATCCTAATACGAATTTGACTGGATGAGTCCGGACCCTAGTCTAGTTGTTCTCAACTTCTACACAATTCGCATAACATTCCCAGACTAACGCTACATTGCCCGGGGCCGGTTGTCGGCACAACAGTTGCCAATGTCGCGCCCTTATCACATTTGAAATCTCTGACGGGATCTCATTCAAGTAATCAAATCTGTGCTCTCGAATGCAACTCTACTTATGCTCAAACCGATTAAAGTGTTGTTCTACCCATTTGGAAACATATCGGCCCAAATTACAATCCGAAACGACATCGCCGAATCTCGAACCGATCCCTCACCTCTTGTACGTTTAGCGCTGACTCTCTTTAGATTGTCCTTATCAATTCAACAAACAAAACACGGCCACCAAATTCCAACTGAACAAGATAATTCAACTAAACGATTCAAATCATCAAGAATACCAACCAGCTGCAATGTGCACACACCAATCACAAGAATTTCAACAACTTGGCATCAAATCTTGAATCACGCAAACAAACCACTCCTAATCAACGTGTTCATCACCAAAAAATGACCCAAAACCACAATGTCATGAACAATCGCAAAAGTGCATTTTAGGGTTTCACATGAACAATCCAATTCAACCAATCTTCCTATGAACATGCAAATCAGCACAATATTTCAACATATACATGTAATGTAGATCCAAAGAAACTTGTTGAAATTTTGAGTGCCCAATGGTGAAGAATGGTGAAAATTGCCCCTTTGGTATTCTAACCCAAAAATCTCAAATTTTTGGTTTGATTCTCAAATTTGGTGGATGAAATGTGGTGGGGATCTTAGATTTGGAAAATGAAAGGATGGATTTGAGGATTTATAGAGGTTTGGGAATGAAAAATTTGAGAGATTTTGATTTTAGGGCTTGAGATATTGCGTTTAAGTAAAATGATGTCCCTTAAATCTGAACAGGGGAGCCACCGCTGCAGCAGTCACATCCTAGTGGGATTTCTGCTGCCTTACTGCTATAGCAATGAGTTCTACCACTGCACCAGTGGAACGCCAGAATGTCTATTGACATTCTAGCGTTGCAGCAATTATTTTGACCGCTGCAGCGGTGATAAGCCTACACAAAATACTGGTTCTCTGCATTTTTTTTTCAACAGGGCCTTACACCACTCACTTCCACTCTGCTATTACAATGCTTTCAAGAACGAAACACTACCCTGAATATCCGAACTCTTCAAATCACCCTCGAACACGCTTTGAGCCTATTTCGGCCTCCAAAAAGTATTAAATACCAAAATTTGGCGAAAACCAATAACATCAATTTTATATCAAAAGTGTACTTGATTTACCGTCCCCAGCTGAACTTAGCAAATTTCCATCTTAGTTGTCAACGAGGGAGATACTTTCCATAACTCGTTTTTCATTTTTGAAATAGTGTTTGATCCTCTCCCCATTGACTCGAAAAATGTGTCCGTCATCACCTTCTAATTCGACGGAGCTGAATGGAAATACATGTTTGATCTAGAACGGTCTAGACCATTTGGACTTCAATTTTCCGGGAAAGAGCCTTAGGCGAGAATTGAATAACAGGACTTGTTGGCCCGGGCTGAACTCCCTCCTGACTATTTATTTATTTATGCCATTTCTTTTTTTTATATTTATAGAGCTTGGCGTTCTCATAAGATTCATTTCAGAATTCCTCCATCTCGTTGAGTTAGAGGAGACGTTTACTCGAAGCATTAACATCAAAGTTCAACTTCTTGATCGCCCAGTAGGCACGGTGTTCTAACTCCACTGGAAAATGACATGCCTTTCCAAACACCAACCAATACTGTGGCATGCCAATCGGTGTTTTGAAGGCCATGCAGTATGCCTATACCGTATCATCCAACTTCACTATCCAATCTCTGCGATTAGAATGAATAGTTGTTTCTCGAATTTGCTTGATCTCATGATTTGACACTTCAACTTGGTCATTTTTCTATGGATGGTATGGAAGCGTTGCTTTATGCTGGACCCTATGCTTTGTAAGCAAAGTATTGAATATTTTATTACAAAAGTGGGTCCTTTTATCACTGATAATGGCTCGAGGTATCCCTAACCGTGTCATGATTTGTTTTTGAAGGAACTTCAGAACCACCTTGGTATCATTAGTTGGCGTTGCCACAACTTTGACCCATTTAGACATGTAATCCACCGCCAGTAAAATGTACTCCTGACTGAAGGACGGCGAAAACGGCGCCATGAAGTCAATCCCCTAGACATAAAAAAATTCCAACTCGAGAATTGCAGTCAGTGGTTGCTCATGTCGTCTTGAGATGTTGCCAACCCTTTGGCATATATCACAACTGATAGGTGTAAATTACCAATCTATTTCTAAATCGAAATTGTTAGTTTTTGAGTACGTTTATTACATTTTAATAAATTTTAATGTGTTTTTATTCTTTTTGTATTAAATCCGGTGTATGCGGTGAAAAGGTAAGAAACCAGAGCATAAACGAACAAATTGGATCAAGAACAGTCGAAGAACGGTGAAAGTAGATAATTAGAGAATACGGGATTTGACACTTGGGAGAGGTAACATCGGATTCGGACTAGGGTTTAAACACAACATGACAATCTACCGACCCGGGAGGGCGTTAGAAAGTGTGCAATCAATGACGTTGGGGCGAGACTCACGTGACCTAGTGTCGTTAAGATGTTGAGGGGGACTTATTCATTAACGCGAAATCATCTATTCACTCGTCTTACACTTAGGAGAGGTGGCGAGTGAGTTTACGAACCGAGATTGTCGGATACGCGAACATCATTAACGTAAGTTGAATGAGATCGAACACGTATTTATAAATAACGTTAATCCATAGGCAATTCTTTCCTCGAAAACATCTCATTATATTAATAGAGATAATTTAGTTAATTAATTTAGTTTAATATAAATTTTACACTTTCGTTTTTTGTCTAGATAAAATTAGGTCATGATAAACACGGTATTCAATAATAATCTCATCCAATCCCTGTGGACATGATACCCCTACTTTCTCCATTTTCACTAAAACTTGACCCGTACACTTGCGGTGAAAGTAACGACGTATTTACGTGTTACCAAGTTTTTGGTGCCGTTGCCGGGGATTGTGTTTTTTTGATTATTATTAATATTGTGAGTAAATGACCTAATTTTACTTTAGGCATTTCGTTTGTGTATAATTTTTCTCTTAGTGGTTTTTGTTTTTGTTTTCCTGTAGGGTGCTTGAAGATGTTAGATCAACAGGTACTTTTGCGTTTCTTTCAACGGGATTTTGAGCTATTTTACTGTGCTTGGGATCGATACAATGATTTTTTACTCCGATTTTTGAACCATTTTTTTCCCGAGGGAATGTCAACTACAGAACTTTCACGACGGGTTACAAGCCGCAACAAGAATGTGGGTTGAAAGAGAAAATGATACCACCTCTTTTGACCAACTAACCACGGATGAAGCCTATTGGTTGTTGCAAGATATGACAGCCTTTGATTATTAGAGTTTTAATACCACGACGCCATGGATTGACACCTTGGACCATACATTGAGTCTTTCCCCATCTTGGAGGAAATATTTATTGATTTTATTGGGGGAGACTCAAGCATTTTGGAGGGAGATAAATGATTGAATTAATGAGCACGAGGATCGTCTTGATAATATCGACACTGTCTGCGCCGAAATCAATGCGACCGTAATGTCTTTGTAGACGCAAATCGGTCAACTAATTTTCTTGATTGAGGCTGATTTAGATATGGTGGCACTAGGAGATACACAAGACACATTCATCGAAAGACACCTTGAGGAACCGGAGACAAGCGGAAGGTACTTGGGTGAGATTGATGAAGATTCACACATTAATTGTTGTGAATTTTCACCATTCGAATTCCAGTTGGTGACGCCACCATTGATCCGAAACGATCATATTTACGAGGATCTGATGTGGCTCACTTACCCTTCACTGCCATTAGCAACGTTCTTCCATGTCCACCAAGTACATGAGCCGGTGGATAATCTTGTTGAAAGCTTGGGCCGATCAGAGCTATATCTTACCAGTCTTGAGGGCGTACTGAACTAAGACCCATATGTAGTGTTGTACGACACTTACTATGGGCGAAAACCACTCTTTGATGAGCACTTCGGCGTGTCAGGCTAATGTCCTTAAAATAAGCGCTTCTTGGGAGGCAACCCAAGGCTAAAATAAATTAGATCCGTTATAGCCAATTTAATTCAGAGATGAGATTTTCTCGTCTACTAGGTACGTGTTCTAAACCCTCGTCTTTATTATCATGCTATATACTATCTTTGGGATCACTGATAGGGTTGTTTTGAACATTGCCTGTTTGAGTCGAGTGTGATGTGTAGTATGTTTTACTATTTTTATCGTGTACATGTTTGTTTAGGATTAGTTTGTTTAGTTTAGTTGTTGTTATGTGCTGAGTTTTGATGTCATCTGGGTCTTTACCCAATGATGAGTCTGTCCCCTGATTATTTATTGAGGTCGGGCGTAAAAGTCATTCATATGTGTTCTGTGTGCTTAACGTATCGTTTTAGTAATAGTTATTATAGATCCTACTTGCAGGAGCATGTAAACTCTTTATATAACTGTCTAATTGATTTGAAAACGATTATCTGTCACCCAAATTCATGACATTAGGGTTTTTAGAACTTGATTTGGGGGAAATTCGAGACGAAATCCTAGGCGAGGTAATTCGAAAGATATGATTTAGGCATTCATTTTGTCGCTTGAGCCTTTTGGAGAGGAAAATAGAGGGGATTAAATAAGCAAAATATCTTAAAAAATATCTATTCTGGTGCAGAGTTGACCGTCGCGGCGGTGAGGTAAGTCGGTTTGATGGTCGCTTTGGCGGTGGATAAGGTAGTGGACTTGGTGACATCCTGCATTGTCAGCGCTGCGGCGATGGATCTTAGTGCCGTGGCGGTGGGTGTTCAGAAAAATATGGCCATTCTTTGTATTTTCACCGCCATGGAGGAGGTTTGGATGCCATGGTGATGGGCTTCTTTCAGAATCTTGCTTCCTTGCTCATTTTTCCACCGTTCAACGACCGCTTTTGGTCCAAATTGATCATTTGCACTTCGATTTCATATATTTTCACCCATACACCTATTTTAATACAAAAAGAATAAAAACATATTAAAAATTAACAAAAACGTACTCGAAAACTAACAATTTCGGTTTAGAAATATATAAGTAATTTACACCTATCACCACTTCAATCCCCTAGGAAGAGACTTGATGACCTAAGACTATCCCCTCCTTAACCATAAAACGACACGTTTCCTAATTGAGAACTAAGTGCTTTTCTTCACAACGGTTGAGAACAAATGACAAATTGTATAAACAGTGGTCTAAGGATGAACCAAATACCGAGAAGTCATCCATGAATACTTCCATTATGTCTTCCACCATATCCAAAAAGATAGCCATCATACACTGTTGGAATGTAGCCAGAGCACCTCTGCTCGGACTACCTCCTTCATCACCGAATTTAGTCTTCTTTGGTGCTCAATGGATGGCTTAAATGAGTCCTCCATCAAGATCTTATGCATGCAAATTGTAGGGCGAATTCCTTTGATGTCAGAAATAAACCATGTGAAGGCGGATCTATGCCATTTCAAGATACATAGCAACTTACTTTCTTCCTCTGAAGTCAAGGATGGAGAGATGATGACCGGATCGGTTAAGTTCTCCCCCAATAAAATATACCGAAGGTGATCCGATAATTACTTGAGAATTAACCCACCGTGAGGTGGAATTGTGGGTTCGAGAGAGCTAACTTCATCTTGAATGGTCTCCACTTGAATCGAATCCACTACGTCTTTAGGTATAGCTTCCATAGATAGAATGTAGTCCACAACACTGTCTTTTGTGGTTGAATCTTTTTCACCAAAATCCCCCATAGATAGAGAATTTGTGATAGCATGCTCCAATGGATCCCTATCCAAATTCTCATTAAAAAATTCCCTAACATAAGAGTCAACAACTTCCACTCGATTGGATGTTGAGCATTCATCCGGAAAATTCATAGTCTTGAAAATATTGAATTTTACTTCATCTTCCTTCACCCTTAACATCAAATTCCCATTATGTACGTTGCTCAACATCTTTCCCATGGCAAGAAAAGGTCTCCTAAGAATGATAAGAATCTCCCGATCCTTTTTCGTTTCTAATATGACAAAGTCCACCAGAAATATGAACTTGTCCACCTTCACCAATACATCTTCAATAATGCCCTTCAGATAGGTCAACAAGTGATCTTCCTTTTAGAGAGAAATTGTAGTCGGCTTCGCATTACTAAGCCCCAACTTCCAGTAAATAGATGATGGCATTAGGTTGATGCTCGCTCCTAGATCACATAGCGCTTTATTAAAGTGAGATTTCCCAATAGTGAACGGAATTGTGAAACTCCCAGGATTCTTCAACTTTTGAGGCAACTTTCTTTGAAGTATCACACTACATTCCTCCATATCTTGACCGTCTCAAATTCCTCCAACTTCTTCTTCTTTATCATAATGTCCTTCAAGAACTTCCCGTAGTTGGGCATTTGTTCCAAGGTATCCGAAAACGGTATGTTGATATGAGTTTTCTTGAAGATGTGAAAAAATTTAGCAAAATGAGAATCCAAAATTTTCTTCTGGAACCTTTGCGGATATGGTAAAGGCGTGGTGAGAATCGGTGGCTTATCTAGAAATGTAATTCTTTCCAGAATCACCCTTTGGTCTTCCTTCTTCTCTTCAACTTTCTCCTCTACCTTCTTTTCATTTTTTTTCTCATTTTCTTCTTGAACATTCTCCCTTGGCTCATAATTTTCAACATGAAGTTTTACTGTCGGCTCTTCCTCTGTTGGCTTACTTGTTTCGACTTCCTTTCTACTTCTTAAGGTTATTGCCTTGCATTCTCTCGGGTTAGTCTCTGTGTTACTTGGAAACATCCCCTTAGTTTTCTCTTTGATAGAACTAGAAAGTTGATTGATTTGAGTTTCCAATGACTTCACAGTTGCATTTGTGTTGGTACATGTGGTCTCAATCATGTCTAGCCTCGTCTCATGTTTGTTGAGCCGGTTATGCGTTTCACGCATAATGGTTTGAGTCTCCTTCATGAATGAACCAAGCATGTCTTCCAATTGTGGATTTTGGATTTGTATCGGAGGTTGTTGCATTGGACGGTTTTGTTATATAGATCGATATCCTTGATCTTGAGATCCATAACCGGGAGGCGGTCATAATGTGTTTTGATTATTCGCTTACGAAAAATTCTCATGATTGAGAATTCCAGGATGATAATGACTTGGGATATTGGCGGCAGGCCTAAAGGTATAAGCTCGGTTGTTGACAAAATGACAATTCTCAAACTCGCTATCCACTCCCGGTTGCGAACTACTTGCAACATTTTCCACTTCACGACTCGACGAAGCATCTTTGTAGAGAAGGTGACTAATTGTTCCGTGAGCTTAGAAACTTGGGATGCTAAGGTAGTAAGAGGATCGGCCTCATGAATTGAGGCTACGGTTTGTTCCATATTCCTCTCATTAGGCGATTGGTAATTGTTAGCGGCCATTTATTCCAAAAGCACATTTGCTTCATCCGAAGTTTTTAATAACAATGATCTTCCCAAGGCGGCATCCACAATAACTAATCCTGGTACACGTGTTAGGGGCACTTTCGTAATAAATCCTTGAACCTTTCTCAAGCTTCGAATAGTAGCTTGAAATCCCGTTGGCGAAATTGTGCAATTTCACCTCTCAGCTACGATGTCTTCAAAGGTGGGAAGAACTTGGTGAGGAACCTTTGTGCTAGGTCCTCCCAAGTATTGATGTTTCCTGGTTAGACTGACTGGAACCTTTCCCGTGCTCTATCTCGAAGTGAAAACGGAAACAACCTCGGCTGTATCACATCATTTGCAACTCTGTTAATTTTTACCGTATCACAAATTTCCAAGAATGTAGCAAGGTGGATATTTGGATCTTCGTGGATATTCCTGCCGTATTGGTTTTGCTGAACTATGTTAATTAAAGCAGGTTTCAACTCAAAATTAGTAGCCTAGATCGGCTGCCTCAAAATCCTAGAATAATTGTCAAACATCACGGGTTGATAATAGTCCCTGAGGACTCGTTGCTGAATTTCTGCTTTCGGCGGTTGTTGTGGTACCGCTTAATGAATCGGCAATTATCTTAGCATATGATCATCACCTCCATCGACCATGGCTTGAGTTTGAATTCTTTTCTCTCCCCTTAGTCTACTCAATGTACGCTCGATCTTAGGATCAAGAGTCAAGAATTCCGGACTCCGACTACGCCGCATACACTGCTTGTGATCACAACAAATGAAAACAATTTTAAAAACAAATTAAAACAATATAAAGAAAAGAGAATGTCAATATTAATATTGCACTACTTGGTAATAATATCAACCAAATCACTAAACTAATCCTTAGCAATGACGCCAAAAACTTGTTCGCGTCAATTTCGCGCTTGATTTTACTCGCAAGTGCACGAGGTCAAGTTTTAATATAATGGATCTTATGATCGAGTGTCGTCCTCTAGGATTGGTGTTTGGATTAGTTAAATACTAAAAATAACAAAGTTTAAAATGGATTACCTAGGGATTAATTTCATTCACTAATACATGTTTGATTTCATTTAGTTAACAATAACGGTGTTTATCCTATCTGACAATCTAAGTATCGTAAACTCGATCACTACCTCTCCTGAGCGTAAAGTGAGTGAATATGTACCTCATATCGACGTTGATATCCCAATCTAACATCTAAACGAGCACATGAGTCTTGAACCAACCTCACGGATTGCACACTTTCTAATATTCTCCCGAGTCATTAGATCGTCGTGATGTGTGTAACCCTAGTCCGAATCTGGGGTTACCTCTCCCGAGTGTCAAACTTCGTATTCTCAAAACCAACCCTAATACTATACCAAGAATATAAAGGATGTAATAAAATGCTAAACACAATCGGATTTGAACAAACAACTGTTAAAGAAATGTATATTCAATCACACGTGTATATACATGAACTACATCAACCCCTAGATAATATCTACTTAGCCTACCATGATCCCAACCATATAAACATTAAAACAAGAGAAATACATTATTATTGAAGATATAACATTTAACTACAAAGAGGGAAACAAGGATAGAAAGGTAAATCTGAGAATGGAGTGATCCACTTTCGCTAAAACTATTTCGAAATTGCTTCATCTTCTTCACAAATGAGGTCTCTGCTTCTAGCTCACAAAAAATGGCTAATAACAAATGTAGAACATCCTCAATAATTGGTAGGAGGAAGGTTACAAGACAAGGATAAAAAAATTCTAAAAAAATATATAATCCAGCTGTCTGTTTGACTACTGTAGTGGTGGGAAGTCAGTGGGCGTTTTGCTCTTTCACCGCTGCAGCGGTGAATGCCACCATTGCAGTGGTGGATAGGCTTAATGTTTCAATTATTTCTTCTCGTTCACCACTGCAGCGGTGAAGCTGCTGGCTCTCTTTTTGATCCTCTTCATCGGTTTTTCATCGACTTCCTACCGATTTGCTTGATTATCAACCTTCTGCGTCCCTACACCTGATTTACATAAAAACGAACATAAACAATTTAAATATTACTAAAACACTCGAAAACTACCAAATTCGGCTTGAAAATTGATATGTATTTTCAACCTATCACAAGGCTTAACGGTAGGCGACTTCTCCAATTCTTCCCGTAATTTTAAAGGGTCCGATATACCTCGGAGCCAATTTTTTCTTCACACCAAATCGTGAAATTTCCTTACGAGGATTTACTTGCAAAAATATGAAATCACCTACTTAGAACTCCAAAGGTGTCATTCCCTTATCAACAAAGTTCTTTTGCTGTATCTGAGTTGTTTTGAGTGTTTTCAGATGAGCTTGATTTTTTCTGTGGTCTCCTCAATCAGATTGGGACCAATGGTAATTCGTTCTTCTACCCTTGACCAACAAGTAGGAGACTGACATGGTTGTCCATAGAGTGCCTCGTATTGTGCAATGCCAATACTAGTCTGGTAGCTATTGTTGTAAGCAAATTCTACCAACTGAAAATGCTCACTTCAGCTACCCTTGAAGTCTATGATACGCACTCACAACATATCCTCCAAAATTCGAATTACTCTCTCAAATTGCCCGTCAGTCTGGGGATGAAATGCAATGTTGAACTAGAGCTATGTGCCAAGGGCTTTCTGGAAGCTCTTCCGAAACTTGGCTGTGAATCAAGGATCTCGATCATAAATGATTGATAGTAGAACTCTGTGTGATTTTACAATCTGGTCTATGTAAATTTTACTTAACCCCTTGAAGGAATAACTTGTCTTGACCGGTATGAAGTGAGCAACTTTTGTCAACTAATCTACTATTATCCATATAGCATCAAATCTATTAGGAGTTCTTGGCAATCCAATCACAAGATGCATAGTGACATGGACCCACTTCAACTCAGGGATAGGTAGTGGCTGTAGGGATGCATTTAGTCATTGATGTTCAATCTTAACTTGTTGACAGGTTAAACATCGAGCAACATACTGAGCTACATCATTCTTTATGCTACTCCACAAATATTGTGTCTTCATATCCTGATACATCTTGTCACTGTTGGGATGTACAGTGAAACGAGTCTTGTGTGCTTTATCTAGTGTGGCTTGCTTTAGCTATTGATTTTCTGGAACAACTATTCTCTTTCCTAAATAGAGAGATCCATCAGGATAAATCTCCCATCCTTTAAAATATTTGCCATTCTGGATTTTTCTCCATATTTTACAAAGTGTATCGTCTTAGTATTGATTCTCTTTAATGATCTGTAAGAGTGATGGGGGTATCAATGGCGTTGTCGATGAAGTATTGGTTATAATTCTTCTCCATAATACCTTGATTCTTGCGACTTATTTTTTTAGATTGTTGTTAATATTGTGCATAAATAACTTGATTTTAATTTAGGCATTTTTTTTTTATTTCTAATTTTTGTTTTTGAGTTTTGTATGTTTTGTGAGGTACTTGAAGATGTTTAATCAACAAGTACTTTTGCTATTTTCTGAATGAGATTTTGAGCTGTACTATTGTGCTTGGGAAAGTTACAAGGAGTTTCTTTTTCTATTCCTCGATCATGGTTTCTTGAAGGAGTGTCAACTATTAAACTTCCTTGACAGGTTACAAGCCATAACGAGAACTTGAGTGGAAGGAGAAATTGGTACGACCTCTTTTACTAACTAACCACGGACGAAGCCTATTTGTTGTTGGAAGACATGGCTGATTTTGACTATCGACGTTGGAATTATTCAACCAGTCCCCAAATCTTGGGGGATAGTTCTAACATTTTGGCGCCATGGTTTGACACCCCACACCAACTTGTGGAGTCTTCTCCCATCCTGGAAGACAAGTTCACTGCATTCATGATGGAAAACCAGAGTATCATGAGGGAAATGAGAGACACACAAACCACATTCATATGTGAAAGCCACCACAAGGAACCAAATACATGTTGGAGGATATTGGAGGTATCTTATGAAGATGATTCAAAAAGAGGATGAGACTCAAGAATTGTTCATTAATGACAAATTACAAGATGATTTCGAGTCCTCACCTCTTGTAATGCAAGTGGTATTTCCATTGTCGGTTATTGAAGGCCAGCATGAGGAACTGCCCACAGGTGGAAGGAACTTGGGTTTGTTCGATGATGATGATTTTAATGAGAATGAGGCCTAAGAGTTGATTAACGATGAAGAATCACAAGACAACACTAGTGATTATCAACCTTTTGAGATTGTTGTTGTGATACCAACATCGATCAAAGACAAATAAATCTATGAGGATCTGATGTAGCTTACTTGTCCTTTTCCACCTTTAGCATCGTTCATTCAAGCTTACCTAGCACATTAGCCATAGTTGCGTCATGTTGAGCATATGTGCCAATCATTTCTACATCTCGTCAAACTCGAGGGCATTCAAAACCAAGACCCATTTATTGTGGTGTATAGCATATACTATGGGCGGAAGCCACTCTTTAATGAACCCTTCTCTGTTTTCAAGCCGAGGACGCTACACCAAGTATTTCTTAGGAGGAAATCCATGTTTTAAAATAATTGAGCCTAAGGATGAAAGCTATAGAAGAAAGGCCTACACTTGTCACCTTGCCTAGAGCATCATTGCTGACCACACTAGGAGGCGGGATTGTCTCACCTTCCCGGTACATGTTCTTAATGCCTTATGCTTAATTTGAATACATGTTTGACTTTGAGTTTGGGGGGTGAGACACATGTTGGCTTATGTTTTATGGGTTTAGAAAAGGCTTCTATGTTTGACTTTTTTTTCCATATAATTTGTGTTTTTTTTGACATGATTTTTTTTTTGCTGGAATAAATTGTAAGTTTTGTAGGAAGCAATGACTTGATATCGATGATGAGTATAGACACTTGATGTTATCTTAGGTCGTTTAAAATGTATGTCATTGAGATTTCCATGTGCTTGACTCGTGTAGATTGAAGTTCAATTTTGAATTTTTACATTTGAGCACCTTGAATCAAGATCACTAGCCCTTTTGAGTACTTAGAGAATATTTATGTGCTTTAGGTAGGTTTTGACATCTTATGAACAGTAGAACCCATTTGAGTGATATGTACGGCGGAGGATTTCGATCCCTGCGTATTGACTACTCGCAAGTGTACGAGCTCAAAGTTTTAGTATAGTGTGATTGTGAAAGATCGGGTTATCGTATCCACAGGGATTGGTGTCGTTACAATCTAGTGCCGCGTTTGTCATGACCTAACTTTATCT
This sequence comes from Eucommia ulmoides, assembly GCA_016647705.1. Classification (NCBI taxonomy): domain Eukaryota; kingdom Viridiplantae; phylum Streptophyta; class Magnoliopsida; order Garryales; family Eucommiaceae; genus Eucommia; species Eucommia ulmoides. The sequence goes on from CM028341.1 coordinate 25,359,619, forward strand.
AGGCTAAAAAAAAATTTATTTAATTAATTAAACTAATACTAATTAACTAAATTATCTATACAAATATACTAATATGTTTTAGAGGAAAGAATTGCCTAGGGATTAACGTGTTTACAAATATATGTTTGATCTCGATTTACTCACGTTTATGGTGTTCGACCTATTTGACAATTTTGGTTCGTAAACTACACCGCCACCTCTCCCGAGTGTAAGATGGTCGAATAAATAACTTGGGGTCAATGAAGAAGTCCCCCCTAAACATATTTGAGTCTCGCTGAGCGTCATTGATTACACACAATCCAACTCCTGACCGGGTCATTGGATCGTCGTGTTGTGTTTACCCTATTGACAATCTCGGTTCTAAAACTCCACTGCCACCTCTCCCAAGTGTAAGACGGTGGAATACATGACTTCAAGTCAAAAAAGAAGTCCCCCTCAACATCTTAACGACCCTAGGTCACATGAGTCTTGCCCCAACGTATCGATTGTCCACAATCCTAACCCCGACCGGGTTATTAGATCGTGGCATTTGTTTACCCTAATCCGAATCTGGGGTTTGTCAAACCCCGTATTCTCCATTTATCTATCTAAGAATGATAAACAAACAATACGATAAACACAATCAAACTACGAAGAACAAACATAAACACAACACCGAAATCATCCAAACAACATATTTATAAATATCGTGTTAATCCCTATACAATCCACATTTAACTCGTGGTCATAACCGTATAAACAAATAAAGAATGAGCTAAACATGCTCACAATATCCTAAGTTAAAGAAACAAGGGAAGAAATTGAAAAACTTAGCCTTGTCCGAAGTTTAGCTGCTAAGAACGTTCAACGATCGCTTCGCCCTCTTCCTCCACTTCGGGATGTGAGCTCTCACTCTAAAACTCCTAATTCCAACCCTAAGTATAGCCCAAGGGGCTCTAGTGGCCGGAGTGTGCAAGAGGAGGGGAGAGGAGTGGGTATTTATAAGCAAAATATCTAAAAAATATCTTAGGCTGTGTAGAGGCCACCGCCGCGGCTGTGGGATCACCACCGTGGTGGTGGATAGGTCGATTGGTTGATCGCCTAGGTGGTGAAATAGGCGATGGAATAGGATGAACATCCTGCATCTCTTGCATCGTAGTGGTGGATCTTGTGCCACGACGGTGGAAGTTCAACAAGATATTGGTCTTCTTAGCATTTGGTCTGGACGCCGCGACGGTGGGCTTCTTTCACAATTTTGCCTTGCTTGTTTTTCCACCGTTCTTTGACTATTTTTGATTTGATCTTATCATTTTCGTTCCAGTTTCCTATCTTTTTGCCCCTACACACTTGTTTTAATTCAAAAAGTATAAAAACTAATTAAAAAGTAATAAAATACTTTATAAACGCTCAAAAACTAACTTAATTTGGTTTAAAAATATGTAGGTAGATGACACCTAACAAATACCCCAAAACTTAGAATTTGGCTAGTCCTCGAGCGAAACACACACACGAAAATGAAAAAAAAAAATTTGAATTAAATAACAAACAACCTAAAAATAATCTAAACATAATGACATGAGAGTTTTGACTTCTTCTAACGGCCTATTTATTTTTCCCTCAACAACTGCTAATCATATCGAGTTCAGGTAGTAAAACACATCACGTAGTAATCTAGAATTTTGACATGCAATAATGGTAAATGCCATTTTAGATCCTGTAAACGTGTTAGTGTGAGACTCAATAATATAACTATAAAATGACCGGATTGGATTATCTCCCAACGAAATTCATGACTTAGACCGTGAAGGACTAGAATTTCCATAAGCCTGATTGGGGTCCACTCTCCACTAATGTATGTTGAGTAGTTCAAAAAGATCAGAAAGACTTGGTTCGGTTATGGAATATTTGGCTAAGGGTAATTTGGCACAGAAAACAGGTTAACGTTGTTAACATAACGTTACCCAAGACTCAACGCTTGACACATTTACTCTCGAACCCCCATAGATAAATTGGAAAAAATCCCGAACAAACATTTAAGAGCGACGTACTCACTTGTCAAAAACAAACGAAATTAAACTTATATATATATATATAACTTACCACACCCCCAAACTTATTCGATTAGTATGATTTCACGGGTGTGGTTAAAACGAAAGAAAAATGACAATTGATTATTTGAATACTGAACCAATCCGAAGTTCGCCCTAAACCCTACCGCTCATATTAAGAAGCATTTGTAAAGGCTAACTTGATTCACTCAAATGTGTATTTAATTTAGCGATATAGGTTTGGAAAAAGATCAACTGGCCAGGGTATTTGTTTATGTGTTCAGAATTAAAATCGGCATTTAGGCTTCGATAGGGTAACGAGGGATAAACATATTACAGGGTAGGCTTAAAAAGGCTCAAGCGACAAAGAGAATGCCTAAATCACGTCTCCTGAACTACCGTGCCTAGGATTTTGCCTCAAACTTCCCCTCAATCAAGTTCTGGAATCCTTAATGTGTCATAAATTTGGTTAATCGATAATCATCCTTAAGTTAATTGAATAGAAATACATTGAGTCTATGTGTTCGTGTAAATTAGGATCTCCAATAATTTTTACCAAAAAGCATAGTCAAGCACACAGAACACACATACATGGGTATTACCCTTGACTTTGAAAACAACCAGGGGGTAATATCAATATCAGGTAACGGCCCAGATGAACGCAAAACTTAGCATGCAAACAACACAAAAACATAAACACATTCTAACCTAAACACACATGCAATACAAGAAAACAATAACACATAACTAACAAACTACATACTACACATCACCTCCGAACTCAAAATGGACAGTATCCTCAGCGATCCCAATCATCATTCTCCAACATATGAAATTTAAAGCATGCTGACAAAGGGGGTTTAGAACACGTACTTGGGAGGCTAGATGATCTCGCCTTCAAATAAATTCGGCTGTGACGGATTTAATTTATTTGACCTTGGGTTGCCTCCCAAGAAGTGCGTGGTTTAATGTCCGCGGCCCAACTTTTTCAAATCGCCCTCAAGCTTGGCGAGGGGCGTGGCCCTGCACAATAAACCGCTTGGAATCCTGTCGAAAGAGATGCATCAATACCTGTCGATCTAACATCGACAAGTACCCTGCATAAGAAACAAAAACAAAACTACAAACAAAAATTATTTGCAAAAGAAATGTCTAAAGTAAAATCAGGTTATTTACTCACAATATCAACTATAACGAAACAAAACAATCCCCGATAATCGTTACAAAAAACTTAGTAGCGATCGCCGATAACTGAATTCACCTAACGACCAATCCCCAGCAACGGCGCCAAAAACTTATACTGTGGAGGATTTCGATCCTCGCATATTGACTACTCGCAAGGGTACGAGGTCAAAGTTTTAGTATAGTGTGATCGTGAAAGATCGGGTTATTGTATCCATAAGGATTGGTGTCGTTACTATCGAGTACCGCGTTTGTCATGATCTAACTTTATATAGGCTAAAAACAAAATATATTTAATTAATTAAACTAATACTAATTAACTATACTAATATACTAATATGTTTTAGGGGAAAGAATTTCCTAGGGATTAACGTGTTTACAAATACGTGTTCAATCTCGATTGACTCACGTTTACAGTGTTCGACCTATTTGACAATCTCGGTTCGTAAACTACACCGCCACCTCTCCTGAGTGTAAGATGGTGGAATACCTAACTTGGAGTCAATGAAGAAGTCCCAATCAATGTCTTAACGACCCTAGGTCATGTGGGTCTCGCAGAGTGTCATTGATTGCATACAATCTAACTCCCGACCACGTCATTGGATCGTCATGTTGTGTTTACCCTATCGACAATCTCGGTTGTAAAACTCTACCGCCACCTTTCCCGAGTGTAAGACGATGGAATACATGACTTCGAGTCAACGAAGATGTCCCCCTCAACGTTTTAAGAACCCTAGGTTATGTGAGTCTTGCCCCAACGTCATCGATTGTCCATAATCCTAACCCCGCCCGGGTTATTGAATCGTGGAATTTGTTTACCCTAATCCGAATCTGGGGTTTGTCAAACCCTGTATTCTCCATTTATCTATCTAAGCATGATAAATAAACAATACGATAAACACAATCAAACTACGAAGAACAAGTATAAATGTAACACCAAAATCATCTAAACAACATATTTATAAATATCGTGTTAATCCCTATACAATCCACATTTAACTCGTGGTCATAACTATATAAACAAATAAAGAACGAGCTAAACATGCTCACAATATCCTAAGTTAAAGAAACAAGGGAAGAAATTGAATAACTTAGCCTTGTCCGAAGTTTAGCCGCTAAGAACGTTCGATGATGACTTCTCCATCTTCCTCCACTTCGGGATGTGAGCTCTCTCTCTAAAACTCCTAATTCTAACCCTAAATATAGCCCAAGGGGCTCTAGTGGCCGGAGTGTGCAAGAAGAGGGGAGAGGAGTGGGTATTTATAAGCAAAATATCTCAAAAATATATAAAAAAATATCTTAGGCTATGTAAAGGCCACCGCTGCGGCCGTGGGTAGGTCGGTTGGTTGATCAGCTAGGTGGTGAAGTAGGTGGTGGAATAGGAAGAACATCTTGCATCTCTTGTGCTGCGGCGGTGGAAGTTCAGCAAGATTTTGGTCGTCTCAGCATTTTCATCGCCGCGGCGGTGGGCTTCTTTCACAATTTTGTCTCCTTGCTTGTGTTTCCTCCGTTCTTCGACCGTTTTGGTTCGATCTTATCGTTTTCGCTCCAGTTTCCTATCTTTTTTCCCATACACTTGTTTTAATATAAAAAGTATAAAAACTAATTAAAACGTAATAAAATACTATATAAATACTCGAAAACTAACTTAATTCTGTTTGGAAATATGTAGGTAGATTATACCTATCATGATACTTGAGGCAATGTTCCAGGTTATGGGTTGTTGGAAGAATGATTTAGGTATTTATTTGGATCCTTTAGGCCTTTGAAGCAAACCCTTGAAAATTGTTTATCCTTCGTTACCCCCGTTGAGCCTTATTGCCTAATTCTTTCACTACCCTCACATGTACATTCAACCCACTAAATGCATTCTCATTTCCTAAATCCATCACTAATTGGCATTTTTCTTGGATCATTGATTGTAAGGACTAGCATGGGTTGTGTTTGGAAAATCATCGGTGGATTAGGTTTTATTTGAAAAAAAATTCAATTGGATGATGAGGTGAGTCACTTTCTTGTATTTTCCTGCAACATTGAAGACATTGTTGATTTTGAGTTTGAGGGTGTGGTTTGTTGTTTCTAACCTATTTTGAAGAAAAAAAATATGTATGTTTTGGTTTGTTTTGAGAATAATTCCTTGTGGGATCGATTGAAGGAAGACATATGATGAAAGGGGGAGTGGATAAATTTTTTTTCTTGGAAATCTTGCAAGATCCATGAGTTGTGATACATGCCTAGGGTGATTTGAGCCTAAAAATGACATTCTCATTCACCTTCGACACTAGCCATACATTGTAACCCTCAAAATTCTTTTAATCTCCAATAACATACGAACCTACACATAATTAGTGGAGAATGACACAAAAAATGAGTTTATGGTTGTTCTTAAATTCACTATCTCAAGATTGTTCGTTGTCTCCTTAGCACATAAATATATTTGAGGCTCGTTTGGTTGGGTGAGAGTGATTGTGCCCACACTTACATATCAAGAGTCTTAAGTGGGTTGAAATTGATGCTTGATGTTGAAATTCTAGATAATCTTAATGTTTGCATTACAATTGAGATTAGAGCATTTGGTGGCTTCAGATATAATTGCACGAGTTGTTAAATATATATGAAACTCACATTTCTCATTCATTGCTTAGTACTTGATTTGTGTTTTCTTCTATTTTCTTTTCTTTTGCTTATAGACAAGCAAATGCTTGAGTTTGGGGGTATTTGATGAGGAGGTTATTTACCAATAAATCAAGTACTTTTGGGTTCAAATATTGTGAGTTTTCAAGCAATTTTGTTAATTTAATTTATTTTTGTTTTATTTTGTAGGAATCATAAATTGTTGGCCTAGTGAGCTACCTAAGAGGGGATGATTTGGGTAGATATAAAAATTAATTCAATTAAAAATACCTCAAAAATCAAATAATTAATTTTTCCTTAAATTAATTATTACCTATATAGCAGCGAAAATTAATTATCAACTAGGTGCATATCCAAACAATACAAAATAAAGTAAAGGAAATAAACAATGTAGTACACACCGATATATCCTAGTTCACCAAGCTAATCTTGGCCAATCCAGTCCTCCGAGCTCCAAGGAGATTCGCACCCACTAATCACTAAGATTCCTTTAAAAAGGTAGGAACCAAACCTTTACAAAACTGATTCTTTTCATAGGCTCCGAATCAACCTTTACAAATTCCTTTTCCTAGGTATAGGAATAACCTCTTCTTTTTCCCAAGCTCAAAAATAACCTTATCCTTTTACAGGTTAAAGATTAACCAAATTCTTTTACAGGGAGAATCATGATCTAATTCTTTTTATACCTTTGGCTCAAGAATCAAAACCTCACAGAAACTATCACACCCCACCCTGGCACCAGTCACCCGAGACAAGCCGTGACGCCAACCTAAAGCTACCTAACCAATCCACGAATATCCACACATACATATACATATACCCACTCGCAGTACTGTAATTTTTTTTATTTTTTTTTTCTTTCCAAAAGTATATATCTACCCATATCCAAATATTTGAGAACATACCAGTCCCATGTATGCACAACCCAAAAACACAAGAGTACCCGAACCCTTCACGGTTCACATCCAACCGGCTCACCTCCAACACGACACTACCTACAGACTCTACCTAGTGCCAGTAGTAGACCAACTCCTAGCCGCAGTACCTGAAACCAATTTTTTTTTTATTGGTGTACTGTCTTCATAATAAAAAAAAAAAAAAAAAACATTTTATGGATCAAGTATAAGAATTAATATAACCACGTACCGTACGGAAATCTAGTTTCCCTATCACAATTGAAATAAACTGATATATTTAAAATATCTAATCCAAACATTTTAAATCAACCTATCCGAATATTTTAGTCAAAATATAATATGATATATCACTGCATACCGTGTTGAAAAATTCAGTTCCGCTACCACTACTGCAATGAAGAAATATAATTAATCCCCAACTCAAATATTTTAAGTCAACCTTTCCAAACATTTTAAATCAACCATACCCAAGCATTTTAAATCTACCAATCCAAATATTTTAAAACCAACTAATCCAAATATTTTAAATCTACCAGACAAAATATTTTAACGTATAATAAAATATACCACACCTCCTCTCCTACTAGTCATAGGAACTTTTTTATCTCACGATCAGAACTTGCAACGGTACTGTACCACCTGCAGGTTTTCCACTCTTGACAGGTCAAACCACCCTACAAGACTTTGTCTAGCAGGTAATCCAAATGTTGCAAGACATATCCTCCTGAAGAGAAGAAAAATCCACATCTCATGGGTCACACCTGCCTAACGAGAAGAAAATACACATCTCGTAAGTCATACCCGCCTAACAAGAAGAAAATTCATATCTCTTAGGTCATACCCACCTAACGAGAAGAAAATACATATCTCGTGGGTCATACCTGCCTAATGAGAAGAAAATCCAGATCTTGTAGGTCATACCTACTTAACGAGAAAAAAATCCATATCTCGTAGGTTATACCTGCCTAACGAGAAGAAAATCCACATCTCGTAGGTCATATCCGTCTAACGAGAAGAAAATCCACATCGCTTAGGTCATAACCACCTAACGAGAAGAAAATCCACATCTCGTAGATCATATCCGCCTAACGAGAAAAAAATCCACATCTCGTAGATCATATCCGCCTAACGAGAAGAAACTATGGCATAATCGGACAAAAATCACTCTCCACCTTTAAAACTGATTTGATCCAAAAATCATCGTTCCACCTTTAAAACCAACTTGATCCAAAAATCATTTTTCCATCTTTTAAAACCAACTTGATCCGAAAAATCATTTTCTACCTTTAAAACTAACTTGATCCATATAAGTTGCAAAATTGTCCATTTAAAATAAACACATTTTCTATAATATATGCGAAAATATGATTTGTAAATTTACATAGAAGACAGTACACTCACCTCGATTCCCGTACCACAAAAACACCGTTGTCTGAAAGCTACCGGGACGTTGGCGCCTGCGAACCTAACAGGGATAGGGCCTAAATTAATATTTTACTTAAAATCACCTAATATGCAATGCAGGCCCTAAATTTCATATTTTCGATTCTCCAAATTTTTATCATATAAAATTATTATTTTGCCTGTTTCGCTACGTTAATATTTACGGTACCAATTTATTTAAGATTAACGATTATAAAAAAAAAATATTATTACAATTATGAAAATTCCTATCACGATTGCGAAAATATTAATGCTAATAATTTAATTTTACAAAAATAATAACCGATAGAAATTTTACTTGTTCCGAATCGCTCGCGGGTCGAGAAATTGGATTTTTCGATTTTTTTTGAGTTTTTTTTTTTTTAATTTTCCCATTTTTTTTCCTTTATTTATTTATTTATTTTTTTCTTTTTTCTTCCTTCCCGCTTCTGTTTTTTCATTGGATCCCCACCGCCATGGCGACAGATCTCATCGCCGCGGCGAACGTCCCCTACTCTGTTCTGGGTTTTTGCTTCAGCCGACCCTCTCTCCCCTCCCTCTCACCTCTCTCCCTTTTCTGTATCCATTTTGGCCTCAGCTGGCCGACCACGCACGCATACACGTACTTGCACAACCGCCGGCTACACACCTACACATATTGACGACAGCAATAGATGAACAACACACACTCACATTCGCCGTCCAATCAATGACACACACACCCATAAAGTCGCACACACGCAGGCGACTGAATGCCGGTGATCACACGCACACAGACCCCTAACATCTGAACACTTACACACGCACGAAATGACACGCACGAGCCTCACACATACACGTCCGATCACATGCACACAACAAAACACACACATAAACACTGTTAATTACCGGTTGATCGACGATACACAAACACACACACACACACCGTCGGTGAACAGAACACACCCACACACACTCACACCGACGACGAAACAGAACAGAGCACACACATCCATACACAACGATCACATATACACGATGAACACACACCGAATAGTGACGCTACACCTACACCCGTTGGAGGAACACACCGCCAACTACCCCACAACCAACTCCTCTCTATTTTCTCTATTTTTGGATTTCTTCTTAGTGTTCTATCATGCATAGTATGATGTGTATGTATATATATGCATGAGATAGTAGTTGAGTTTTGATCCTTGTGTTGCCACGTTTGTTTGCCTTCTCCTTCATTTTTTTCATCATTGTGTGTGTATATGTGTGTATATATATATATATTAATTACATTAATCCCCCTAAGTTGCCTTTAGATTATGGTTTAACCTAAATAACAAATTAATATTTTGAAAATTACTAATTAACCCCTAAATTTTTTAATCAATTAATAAATGACACAATCTACCCTGATATTTTTCAAATGTTCTAAAATGCAACTAATGGATATGCACGTGCGAAAATTAGGGTCTTACAACCCTTCCTCCATAAATAAAATTTTGTCCTGAAATTTTTGTTACCTTGATCGAACAAGTGCGGATATTTATCTTTCATCTTATTTTCTCGCTCCCACGTTGCCTCCTCCACTGAATGACTGCGCCACAACACTTTCACTAATGGAATCATTTTCGTCTGCAACACTTGATCTTTACGACTCAAAATATGGATTGGCTTCTCAACATATGTCAAATCCTCTTCTATTTCGATTAGTTAAGAAGTTGACACATGCGAAGGATCTGACACGTATTTCCTAGGCATCGACACGTGGAAAACGTCGTGTAATCTAGACAATTCTGGCAGTAAGGTAAGTCGATAAGCTGCTGTACCAACCCGTTCTAGGACCTCGTATAGCCTGATATATTTTGGACTTAGCTTCCCTTTCTTCCCGAACCTCATTATGCCCTTCCATGGGGATATACGCAAAAACATATGATCGCCCACTTCAAATTGCAACTCTCACCTACGCTTGTCAGCATAACTCTTTCGTCAACTCTAAGCAATCTTCAATCTTTCCTGAATTACATTTACTTTGTCTGTTGTCATTTGGTGATATCCAACATCATCAATTTCCTTTCTCCCACTTCAGTTCAGTTTGTTGGACTGGAGTCCTGCATCTCCTGCCATACAACGCTTTATACGGTGTCATCTTGATTGCCGAATAGTAGTTGTTATTATAGGTAAATTCCATTAATGCTAAATGGTCCTCCTAGCCACCAAGAAATTCAAAAACACAACCCCTCGACATATCCTCCAATGTCTAAATCGTACGCTCAGATTGGCCGTCAGTTTAGGGATAAAAGGCGGTACTAAATTTCTTCTTGGTACCTAGAGTAGTTCGGAGACTCGTCCAAAACTTCGAAGTAAACCTCGGATCTCTGTCTGACACTATAGAAACTAGTACACCATGTAATCGAACAATCTCGTCAATATACAATTTGGCATACTTAACAAGAGAGTACGTCGTCTTTACGGCCAGAAAATGAGGAGATTTAGTAAGCCTATCAACGATCACCCAGATGGAATTATGCCCCTTTTGAGTAAATCCCGAAACAAAATCTATTGTGATATGCTCTCATTTCCACTTTGGAATAGATAGAGGTTGCAATAACCCACCTGGACGTTGGTGCTCAATCTTGACTTGCTGACAAACGAGACACTTGACAACAAATTCAACAATTTTTTGTTTCATTCCATTCCACCAATTGAGTTCTCGCAGATCCTGATACATTTGTTACTACCTGGGTGTGTTGCGTATGCTGAGTTATGCGCTTCCTCCAAGATATCCCTCTTCAGATTGGCATCATTAGGAACACACTGTGTATTCCCTACCATCAAAGCCTCATCGTTATCCTTGACACAATAGTCAACTCTATGACCATTCTTTACTTCATCTATGATCTTCCCCAATTGGGCATTTGACTTCTGTGCTTCTATAGTATGGTCGATCAATGTCGGTCCCAAAGTTAAAGTCACACGCAATGCTGCCGTCTGACCAACTGCCAACTGGACTCGCAAAGATATCAACTCGCTATACAATTTAGTTTGAACAACTTGAATGTGTGCAACCGAACCCACCAATTTTCGACTCAATGCATCCGCTACAACATTAGCCTTTCCAGTATGATAGTGGATAATACAATCATAGTCCTTGATCAATTCTATCCAATGTCTCTGCCTCAGATTTAGTTCCTTTTGAGTAAACAAATATTTCAAGCTCTGGAGGTTGGTGTATATTTCCCAAGTCTCTCCATACAGGTAATGGCTCCAAATGTTCAAGGCAAACACAATCGCCGCCAATTCCAAATCATGTGTCGGGTAATTATGCTCATGATTCGTTAATTGCCGGGAGGCATATGCAATCACGTGCCCATGTTACATCACAGTAGATCACAAAGCCACCACCTTCCAACGGAATAGAAAGTATTGACACCGATATCAATCTATTTTTCAACTCCTGAAAATAGTGCTTACATTTGTTAGTCCACTCTAATTTAGATTCCTTGAGGCTTAATCGGGTCAATGAGATAGCTATAATATAGAATCCCTGTATGAATCAATGATAATAGCTAATCCTAAAATGCTTTGAATTTCGGTCACACTTTTCGGCCTCTCCCGTTGCACTATGGCTTCGACTTTCTTCGGATCCACTTGAACACCATCCCCCGAGATAACATGTCCCAAGAACAAGACTATATCCAACCAAAACTCGCATTTACTAAATTTTGCATACAACTGCTTTTCTCACAAGGTTTGCAACACAATCTGGAGATGCTCTGCATTCTCTTATCTACTTTGGGAATAGATCAATATATTATCAATGGACACGATAATAAACTGATCTAGATAAGGTTGGAAGATCCGATTAATCAAATCCATAAAAGCAGCAGGGGCATTCGTTAATCCGAATGGAATAACTAAGAATTCATAATACCCATACCTCGTTCGGAACGCCATCTTCGCTATGTCACTATCTCTAACTTTCAACTGGTGATATCTTGTTCAAAGATCTATTTTGGAAAACAGCCTGACCTTATGCAGTTGGTCGAACAGATCATCAATTCTATGCAACGGGTATTTATTACGAATCGTCACCTTATTCAACTGCCGATAATCAATACACATCCTTAGCGTGTCGTCCTTCTTCTTTATGTATAATGCTGGGGCTCTCCATGGAGAAACACTAGGTCTAATAAAGTCGTGGTCTAACAGATCTTGTAACTGAATCTTTAATTCCCTTACCTCGGTAGATGCCATATGTGAATTCTATTTCCCTATCCACTGGCAATTCCTCTGGAAACACATCGGGAAAATCCCCAATTACTAAAACATCTGCCACTTGAACTTCATCCTGCTTGGTGTTAATCACGTGCACAAAGTATCCCTGACATCCCTTATTTAGTAACTTCCTATCCTCCAGAACTAAAATCAAATTGACAAGGGTAATGATTTTGTCCTCCAAAAATACGAACTTCGGCTCGCCTAACACCCGGGAAAGAACTTCCTTCCTAAAACATTCCACTGTGGTATGATAACCGGATAGAAAATCCACACCCAGTATCATATCAAAATCATGAATACTTAAGGGTAATAGATCTACCAACAATTCTCTGTCACCAATGTGAAGCGGACTGTCTTTGTACGCACTTTCCGTCAACACCGACTCACAATTCTCGACTGCTTCCCACACCTCATTCTCTATTAATTTCGTTGTATTTACCAATTTCGCATAACTTTTAATCTGTTTGTCCGTTAACCTGGAACGTATTTCTAAAAATATTCTACATCTTGCTCCTTCTGATTTTTACCAGATCAGGAACAAATCGGGATAGGGCATCGTATTTTATTCCATACTGCCAAACGGTCATCTTTTCTTGTTCCACTAATATGAACTCCCCCTCCAACAAAATCACAAGGTTTCCTTAGTATTGCCTAGAAGCCAGTTTTAGGCACACCTTTGGATGTTGTTCGCTATGATAGAATCCACCTATCTCAAATAGTAGCGCAATGTGTCGTTTAATCCCATAACATAAGTAAAGTGTTGTCTACTAATCCAATTAATAACTTAGCATTGGATGAATTAAGTGTGCTCTGTCACACTGTTGGTTTAACAACGAAAATATTATGTACTACCGACAGTGAATCCTAATGTCAAGTAGTACGAACATGATTACTTATTGGTTATAATTTAATATTTAGAACCACTTGCACCACCACAATCGTAATCTATTCATCACCACTACCAACATCACCACCCAAACCACCATCTAGCAGTATCACAACTTCGTTGCACCCACTAATTGACAACAAGACAAATAACAATGCATGATGCCAATGTACTATCTAATGCAATACAATAACTACCACCCATATGCCAAACCCACCTATCGACACCTTATCTCATGGTCTACCACTAGCTCGACACCACCTATCAATACCCTAACTCATGGTCCACCACTGGCTCGACAAACTGAAATGTCTACAAAACCTATAACCTAGGCTCTGATACCACAAATGTCACACCCCACCCCGTCACCCGTCACCCGAGGCTGGGTGTGACATTGACCTAACACTACCTGACCAATCCACGAATATCCATGCATAAATATACACATACCCACTCACAGTACTACAAAAGTTTTTTTTTCTTTCTTTCCAAAAGTATATATCTACCCATATCCAAATATTTGGGAACATACCAGTCCCAAGTATTCACAACCCAAAAACACAAGAGTACCTGAACCCTCCACGGTTCATATCCGATCGGCTCACCTCCAACATGACATTACCTTCGGACTCTACCTAGTGCAAGTAGTGGACCAACTCCTAGCCGCCGTACCTGAAATCAATTTTTTTTATCAGCGTACTATCTTCATAATAAAAAAATATATTTTATGGATCAATTATACGAATTAAACACCATGATTCAAAATATAAAATAATATAACCACGTACCGTACGGAAATCTAGTTTCCCTGTCACCATTAAAATAAACTAATATATTTAAAATATCTAATCCAAACATTTTAAATCAACCAACCCAGTAATTTTAAATCAACCGATCTAAATATTTTAGTCAAAATATAATATGATATATCACCGTATACTGTGTTGAAAAATCCAATTCCGCTACCACTACTGAAATGAAGAAATATAATTAATCCCCAACTCAAATATTTTAAGTTAACCCCTCTAAACATTTTAAATCAACCATACCCAAGCATTTTAAATCTACCAATCCAAATATTTTAAAACCAACCAATCCAAATATTTTAAATCCACCAGACCAAATATTTTAACGAATAATAAAATACACCACACCTCCTCTCCTACTAGCCATAGGATCGTTTTTACCTCACAATCGAGAGTTCCAACAGTACCGTACCACCCGCAGATTTTGCACTCCCGACGGGTCAAACCACCCTGCAGGACTTTTCATAACAGGTAATCCACATCTCGCAGGACATATCCTTCTGATGAGAAGAAAATTCACATCTCATAGGTGACACTCGCCTAACGAGAAGAAAAATCTACATCTCATAGGTTATACCTGCCTAACGAGAAGAAAATTCATATCTTGTAGGTCGTACCCGCATAGCGAGAAGAAAATCCACATCTCGTAGGTTATACCTACCTACCGAGAAGAAAATCCAGATCTCGTAGATCATACCTGCCTAACGAGAAGAAAATCCACATCTTGTAGGTCATATCCGTCTAACGAGAAGAAAATCCACATCTCAGAGGTCATATCCGCTTAATGAGAAGAAACTATGGCGTAGTTAGACAAAAATCACTCTCTACCTTTAAAACTGACTTGATCCAAAAATCATCTTTCCACTTTTAAAACCAACTTGATCCAAAAATCATTTTTGCACCTTTTAAATCAACTTGATCCCAAAAATCATTTTCTACCTTTAAAACTAACTTGATCCGTATAAGTTGTAAAACCGTCTATTTAAAATAAGCACATTTTCTACCATTTATACGAAAATAAGATTTGTAAATTTACATAGAAAACAATACACTCACCTCAATTCTCACACCACAAAAACACAGTCATCAGAAACCTACCGGGATGTTGGCACCTGCGAACCTAACAGCAATAGGGCCTAAATTAATATTTTACTTAAAATCACCTAATATGCAATGTAGGCCCCAAATTTCATATTTCCTACTCCCCAAATTTTTATCATATAAAATTATTATTTTGCTTGTTTCACTACGTTAATATTTACGGTATCAATTTATTTAAGATTAACAATTATAAAAAAATAAAATTATTACGATTATGAAAATTCCTATCATGATTGCGAAACTATTAATGTTAATAATTTAATTTAACGAAAATAATAACATATTAAAATTTTACCTGTTTCAAATCGCTCGCGGGCTCAGAAATTGGATTTTTCGATATTTTTTTTAGTTTTAGTTGACTTCCCTAATTTTTTTTGTTTTTTTTTTTCTTTTTTTTTTTTTTTTTCCTTTTCTTCCTTCTTGCTTTTGTTTTGTTGCTGGATCCCCATTGCCATGGTGACGAATCTTACTCTTTTGCTCTATTATGGGTTCCTGCTTCAGTCGACCCTCTCTTCTCTCTCTCTCTCTTTCTCTCTTCTACTTTTGTTTTGGGCTTAGCCGGCGGACCACGCACGCACACACACACTCGAACAACCGTCGGCCACACACCCACGCATACTAACGACACTAACAGACGAAACACACAAACTCACACCCGCCGTCCAACTAACGACATACACACACGCAACGTCTGAACACCCACACACGCAAAAAATAACAGACATGAACCTCACACACACACATCCGATCACATGCACACAACAAAACACACGCACACACGCGCACACGCGCACACACACACTGTCGGTCACCGATTGATCAACGACGACGATAGACACACACACTGCTGGTGAAGAGAACACACCCACACACACTTACACCGGCGATGAAACCGAATAGAGCACACACATCCACACACAACGATCACATATACACGATGAATACACACTGAACGACGACGCCACACCTACACTCACCGGAGAAAGACTCCGTCGATCACCCCACGCCCAACTCCTCTTTCTCTTCTTTATTTTCTTATTTCTTCTTAGTGTTCTGTCATGGATAGTGTGATGTGTATGTATATATATGCATGAGAGAGTGGTTGAGTTTTGATCTTTGTGTTGCCATGTTTGTTTGCCTTCTCCTTCATTTTTTTTCATCATTGTGTGTGTGTGTGTGTGTATATATATATATATATATATTACATTAATCCCCCCTAAGTTCCCTTTAGATTATGGTTTAACCCAAATGAAAAATTAATATTTTGAAAATGACTAATTAACCCCTAATTTTTTTAAATCAAATAATAAATGACACAATCTATCCCGATATTTTCCAAATGTTCCAAAATGCAGCTAATGGATATGCACGCATGAAAATTAGGGTCTTACAGAAACACTGCAGTTATCATTTTCCCAAGTAAGGATGAAACCTTTACAAATCAGTCACAATTAATTCTATAAAGGCATAATGAAAACCTTATCTTTTTATACTGTTGGTAAAAATCAAAACCTCAATCTTTATTGGAAGAGATTGAAACCAGCTATCCTTTATTAGACACTCCCAATAGTATATAATCTGACACTCAACTCACCAATTATAAATTTGATAAATGATTTTTCCACTCTGAGCTTCTACCACTCCAGATAAATTTAAACTTGATTAATGTCCCGATACTAGTGATAGAAAAAGTGAGAATGTCAAAATATGATTTCAAGTAAAGATGGGTAGCACGTAATTTAGAACGTAATCAGATTTCTTCGAGAAATTATTTCACAAATAATTTTCAATTAAAAAATCCAGAAAACAATTTCAAAGATTAAATTCCAAATAATAGATAATAAAATCAAGCAAAAATTAATAGCAAATAATTTGGAATGATCTCACCCAGAATTCACCGAATGAATATAAATAACAATGAAACTTCATATTGGTAGTAGCAATAATCCATATCAAATTTTCTCAAGACCAAATCTCAAGAATGATCTTACAATGCACTCAGTATCATTTAAGAATGATGACTCTTAGAAAGCTCAGAAATTGAATAACTTTTGAAATTTGATTAATTGGGATCACTTTAATCTTAAAAACGCAGGTCTATTTATAGGGAAATAAAATAGCCTTCTAACGGCTAGTTCCTATTTGCCATGATAACTAATTGTACCTATAGACCCAATATATCATTATGTATTAATCCTGGTTTATTTCACATAATAATATTTTTTTAAATAATCAATTTAGTCTCTCAAATTCAATAAGATAGGATAGAAAGAATTGTATGAACCAATTTGAGAAATAACCAAAATATATGAACCATATCTATAGATATGACAAACTACCAATGATATATCTTTAATGCTATCATATTCCTAAAGTTTCTTTCATATCTTAACCATAACAGGCTAGTAACGACTACTGTTTGATCAGAATCCTCGAAATCCCCTAAACTTGAAACAGACTCATCAGTCGACCGACCAATGTCCATAAGTTGATCGCCCGATTCAGATTGTAGCCCAAGCCAAATGTTTCTCGCCCATCGATCGATCGGTAATTCATGGTTTGTCAACCGAACGATGTAGAGAGCTTCTCAAGCCAAAATTTATTCACCCATCGGTCGACCGCCCATTCTCCAACTGTCGATCGGATGATTCAAGAAGTTTCAGAAGTCGACCTATCTGTCGACCTAACAATTCAGAGACTTCATATATTTTACACAGGTCGACCGATCACACTCCGCAAGTCGACCGATCCTACTGGAACTTCTTCATTAATTTATTTCAATTCAAATCTTCAACATTTTTATCCCTTTAACCGATTTCTTTTCTCAGTTAATTGTGGCCACAATTACGCGTCGCCACTTTTACCACAAGCGTACGAGTCAAGTTTTAGTATAATGGACCTTTCGGTCGGGTATCGTATCCACAAGGATTAGTTGATATTACTATTAACTACCACGATTATCATAACCTAATTTTATCTAGGCACTTAAAAATTGAATTTAATTAATTAATACTAATACTAATATAACCTAATTTAATCTATGCTAATACTAATATTAATATGAGATGTTTTAGGGAAGTAGATTGCCTAGGGGTTAACTTTATTTACTTAAATGTATTTGATTTTGTTTTAGTTTACGTTAACGGCGTTCTGCATTTATATACTCCATCACTACCTCTTCCGACTGTAAGACGGGGGAATACGGGACTTTGTGTCAATGAATAAGTCCCCCTCAATGTCTTAATGACTCTAGGTCACGTGAGTTTCACCAAAACATCATCGATTGCACACTTTCTAACGCCCTCTCGGGTCATTAGATTGTTGTGTTAAGTTTAAACCCGAGTCTGAATCCAGGGTTACCTTTCCCGAGTGTCAAACCTCGTATTCTGAATATATCTAAATAAGCATGTAATCATAGAAAACACGGCAAACACAATCAAAATTATAAAGAACAACCATAAACAAAACACAAACTCAACCAAATTAGATTTTTATAAATATATGTTAATTCCTGATAATCCATGTTTAGCTCATGGCCATAACCGTTTATACAATGTAAAACGAGCTAAACATGCTCAAACAATAAAGCTAAGATAAGAGATGAAGAGAGAAACGAGAGAAACTAGCCATAATCCGAAGATTTGTCGCTAAGAATGTTCCAAGATCGCTTCTCCTTCGTTGCTTTGTGTTCTTCTCCTTAGGATTTGCTTGAGCTCCCCCAAAACACTCTTTAGTATCCTCCTCTAGTCTATAGAGGTCTGTCCCAAAAATAAAGAGGAGAGGAGAAGAAATAGGGTGCAAAAAATATCATAAAAATATCTTAAATCTATTCAGAGGTGATTGCCTAGGCGGTGGGTATGTCGGTTTATTGATCGTCGTAGCGGTGAAGATAACGGTGGATTTGGTGGTCATCCTGCAATTTCACCGCCTAGGCGGTGAGCTTCCAGCAGATTTAGGCTCTCTTTGTATTTTCACTGCCTAGGCGGTGGTCTGGACACCGAAGCAGTAGGCTATTGTTTTGATTATTGCCTCCGTGCTTTATTTTTCCACCGTTCTTGGTTCGATCTGATCGATTATGCTTCGATTTCATATATTTTCACCTCAAACACTTGATTTAATACAAAAAGAATAAAAATACATTAAAATGTATTAAAACGTAGTAAACGTACTCAAAAACTAACAATTTCGATTTAGAAATATATAGGTAATTTACACCAATCAGTTAGCTACACTAAATTCTTAAATTTAATTTTAATCAATTATCATTGTTTCTTTTTCAATTACACATAGGAGCAAATAATTTAACTAATTTTGATCCTATCAAAAAGACACATAATTATAAAAAGTATTTTCGTGTCATGTGTGATCCTAATCGGGATATATTAAGAGTCAAAATTTAATTTGCGTTGTTTTCCCTAGGTTATTCGGAGTCATCAATCTCTTAGTATCCATCTATGCATCCTTTACAATTTCTTCATGATGTTATTGTCTCTACATCCTTTATAATTACTTCATGATACTGTCTAGAACTCTTTAAACTGAAACACTTAATAAAACTGTTAGTTTCACAAAAAACATTAATACTTAATTATCTATCAAAATCTTAGGATCAACATAAATAAATGGTAGAAAAGGTAAAAATATGAAAAAATGAATGAAGGTGTAGAAACTTCAAGCTCGATCGGAGTTCGGACGAGAAAGTTATGGTCAAATTTCAGATGCTATGCGTTGCAGTGCCAAAATGCGTGCTGCAGTGCCCAAACGCTATTCCAAATAGTCAGAATCTTCGTGTTGCAGCATGAAAAGCCTTGTTGCTGCTTAAAAACGCATACAAGACCTCTTTCGGTGCCCTTTTTATACAATCTTATACCTCAAACCCTAGAGTTGGCGATTTGGGGAAAGAAACACCATTGGGGTGGAG
Source organism: Eucommia ulmoides (assembly GCA_016647705.1). Classification (NCBI taxonomy): domain Eukaryota; kingdom Viridiplantae; phylum Streptophyta; class Magnoliopsida; order Garryales; family Eucommiaceae; genus Eucommia; species Eucommia ulmoides. The sequence goes on from CM028341.1 coordinate 25,379,784, forward strand.
ATAGTTTGGACAATAGAACACCATTGGAGGCACAAAAATGCTGGAGAAGGAGCTTCAAGTTGAAGTTTATTAAAGATTTAAAGATTTGAAGCTCATTTCTACAAAAAAAGTTTTATCTTTCTTTCTTACCCTAATCTTTATTGAATTTTGCGTTTGTGATATTGTGTTGACCATGTTTAAATTTATGAATTTCTTGAAAAGATTAGTCATGAATTCCACCATGTTGAGTTAAAATTTCTATCCAGGAGGATTTGAATAACATTGTACAAACTATGCTTTGAGACATTAAGATTTTCTTAATTGAATTTCATGTTTCAATTTTTATTTTTATTTTCTTTATGCTTATTCGTTGATTTATGCAAAAGATAAATTGGATATCATAGATGTGTGGGATTAGGCACTCAAAAGAGGTAATTTTGCACATTAAGACCGGAGAAACACAACTCAGAGTATATTAGAGCAAAATGCTATATAGTTTAGGTAGCCATTTGATGGCCAATACTTAATGATTGGATAATTAGTTCAATTGGATAGACATATTAATTTGAGTAATTATACAAAATACGTTACTCATTACTCGACAGAGGAAGTGAGCTTACTATAGAGACCCATGGTTATTGATTGAGCATGAATTTAATTAAGAAACTTTGAATTGGATTAGTACAGTTTATTAAAGTGATGTCAAACCCCCTAGAGCAATTGTACAAAGGAAGTCCATATTTTATTTTATTTTATTTTGCTTTTGCTTTTATATTTGTTTTAGTTTTATTTTTATAAACCTTATTTTGTACATCAAAATTAAGTTAGGTTACGATAATTGTGGTACTTAGTGGTAGTGATTTATTTTGCTACACACTGCAAGTGTAAGGGTTAAGTTTTAATAATATAGAGTAAGTAGAGTGTCGTATCCACAGGGATTAGTTTAAATCGTTGTTAAGTACCGCAATTATCGTAACCCAACTTTGTTTAGGAAACTAAATTTAAGGTTTATAAAAATAAAATAAAACTAAAATGAATATAAAACCAAAAGAAAAATAAACTATAGATTTTCTATGTATAATTTTTCTAAGGGCTTGATTTATTCTTGTTATTCCCATGTCTTCATATTAAGCAATTATTAGTCAATTACATTAATTCAATAATCAAGATCACTCATGCTCCCTCACTACTTCTCTTGAATATCAAGTGAGAGAATATGCAAATACTTCAATACTAATATCCCTATCTAGTATTTAGGTGAGAACATTCATTTTGCCCCGATCTTATAGATTACCCAAGTTTTAATAATCTCTCAATCTATTAAAACTTACATTATGTTTAACCTAAGTCTGAATCCGAAATTACCTCTCTCGAGTGTCAAATCCAAAGTTCTCAAATCAACCAAGATATCATATGGGAGCATAAATTGGAGGAGTTAATAAGGAAAACATAATTGAATAGAGATTCTAGGTGTTGATCTCCTCTCGGTTTCACAACAACATAAAACTATATATTCTCAATTCCACTCACAAATTCAATTGCTCTAGAATATAAAATTCATAACCTAAAATCATCTAATTCATTGGCCACATGAATTAAAATCATTAAATATAGAGAGGTATAAAATAGAATTAAAACTAACAATTAACAAAATATTGAAAACATGGTTCAAATGGGATTACGTCAAGCCCTAGATACAAATTATAGCTTAACATACGAAAATCCATGGTTAATATTTTCAATAAATTCATAGATGTAAACATGTTCAACACAATATCCACAAATAAAAAATTCAATAAAAAATTATGATGAGAGAAAGGAAAAGAAACTCTTTTGTGGAGATGAACTTCAAGTCTTCAAATCTTCAATGATATTCACTCCAAACTCCCTTTCTAGCATTTTTCAGCCTCTAATGGTGTTTCCTCCCCAAATATCGCCACCCCTTGTGTTTGAGGCTTAAGGTAGTATATAAAGGGATCAAGGTACAATTTTCATGCTGCAAACGGCGCTGCAACGTGATTTTGGGAATAGAACACTGATAGGAATGTGGTGCAGCAGAGAAAAATCCTACTATAGTGCACTTTGGGCAGTAGCTGGTTTGAATGCGTGTTGCAGCGGAGAAAAAGCCAGCTATAGCACGCTTTGGGCAGTGCTGACACCTATTCGTATTTTATCCATAACGTTCACATCCAAACTCCGATGGAGGTAATTCAAAAGGATATGGAAAGCTACAAAATAGATCTACAATGTCCATGTTTTGAGTGTTTCCAAAATCGAATTGTATTATTTCCAAAATTGGTCTTGAAGTTATTGAACTTGCACTGCAGATGAACCATTCCAATCCAATTCACCCCATTTTACCCTATTTTCACCTTTTTACCCAATTATTTGTAATTCCTACAAAACAATACAAAAAAATAATAAACTAACAAAAATACTTGAAAACTCACAAATATTTGAATCTAAAAATACTTCATTTGTTGGTAAATAAACCACTCATCACTTAGTGGTGGTTTAAACCAATCCTTATAGATACGACATTCTACTCACCATTACAGTATTAAAACTTGACCCGTATATTTGTGGTGTTGCAAAATAATCGTTACCATATGCAGATTATCCTATCCTTATGCGTGATTGCATTATTTACCTATCTTTGAATATGTCTATATGAATGGATGATTATATTCGTGTTGTATGTAATGCAATCCTTGGTAGATGTACTCTAGCAGGAAACTCTCAGATATTTTCTAGACATACCTTGGCTTGGATTTGGTTTCGTAGGACCAAGAGTAACTTGGAATTTTTGGATTGTCTTCAATTTGGAAGTCATAGTTATCCTAGGATTTTGACACGATTAACCATTTATCTTCAAAAGATCAATATTTTTCCATTAGGATTTCATGACAAAATTTTATTCCTCAAAATAGATCTTCACTTCGAGGGCTGAATGATGGACTTGTCTCTTTTCCTCAAAAAATTGACCATTGTTCTTGGAACCTAGTGACAAAATTGTACTGTTTCTTAAAACATGGATAATTTCTTCTAGGACTTGATGACAAGATTTTTTTTCCCTTTTTTCTTCCTCAAACAAGATATCATTTTTCCATGGACTTAATGACATAGTTATCCTATTTCCTTCCTCAAAATATGGATCGTTACTCTGATGCACTCCAAATTTTGATAGTAGAAGAAGTATGGAATCAAGAAGAAGAAGAAGAAGAAACAAGTTTCATTCATTCCTCTCTAAGTCGTCCAAATCCATTCATTTTGAAAATGATTTTTCAAGAGCTTTTCTTGGCGTTGGTTTTGAAAAACTTCTTGGACCGAGATTTTATGTTGAAAATGGAGTCTCCACCTAACATGGAGTTAAATGGTGCACTACATCTTCCGGGTGTTTTATAAATTCATTTTACTTTGAAATGGCCCGTGTTTTGACTTCATAGTGTCTATGTAGTAGAGATATTCTTCAAGTTCGGGGGTCGATTATGCTCGGGGAAGGTTTTACACACCCCTAGACACCCGTTCATAAATGATACCTTTATCTAAATGAATATTCACTGTTAAACAACATCTGAGTCATTTCCTTTGATTTCATTAACTAAAAAAATTCCCTTTTTATAATGTTTTTCAATTTTTTATGTATTTTGACATGATTATAGCAGTAAATGTTTAATTATCTATTGTGAAACTGTGCATGAAAATGAAAATATTTTTGTGTTTTTAACGTAATTAAATCAGTAAATACTACAATATATTATACTATTCTGGCAACGACAACCCAATAGCAATTTTTAAGAGATAGGAATATAAATATGTAAGCTATATGAAATGATTTTGTTTTTTAATTTTTAAGAGACCGAACCTTATATAGGTTGCCTACATATCCTTGTTTTCACAAGGAATCAGGTCGAGATGTTGTTCGAGGATGCAAAACTAAAACTAAATTATTTGGATATGTGACCTAACCCCTACCCCGGTCTCCTAAGTATCTCGAATTATTGAGAATTAGTTCTTTAAGTACTTCCTTTGAACTAGGTAAAAGGATAAGGTTTTATTTTATTAAAGATGATGGAACCCTTACATGGGTTGCCTACGTACTTTGGGGGGTAGCCAAAGATCAAGTCATCACGTAATTCATTGTTGTTAATTTGAAAGTTGGGTTGGTTTTAGTTGGTTTTAGTTGATTATTAGTTGGTTTGAGTTATGAACAACATGAATCACAACATGATATTGACATAACATCTTTGATTTTGTTGAGAACACCTTAACTGAACTCTTTTGTTTTGGTTAGCTAATGTTAGTATGTGAGTTGCTAGTTGTAATTGAAAAGAAATACCATATATTTATCCCAGTCCAAATCATAACTAAAAAAAATAAAATGGTTTCTAAAGAAGAATAACACAAACCCCTAAGAAGGTTTCTGAAGACGAATCACACATATCCCCGAAGGAATAGAGGCACTCTCTTTATCCCAGATTTTTAGCCACAAGGATCTTAACATTTAGCAGATAGTAAATCAGTTATTAACAGTTATATAGGTAGATTAATAGTTAGTAATGAGTTGGTTTGAAGTGTTCTTGAGAGAATCGTAGAGATTATGCACAACTCATGGTGTGATAGATGTTTTGTTTGAATCCTTAGATATTCTTATCATGTTCTCGGATGATTTGGGTCCTCACATGTTCTTAACATGTTCTCAGACATTCTTGATGGTTCTGAGATAATTTTGTATGATTTGAACACAGTTTGGTTATTATAACAAGAATTAAGTGTTATTTCGTTGATTATGGGTTTTATGTGTTATATACTTGAAATTTAAGTGTATGAACTACATCATTATGATATGTACAAGAGTAATACACAAAATTAAACCAAGAAGAAAGGATGTTTTCAATAAAACTTGCCTACTTAGGGGATGTAGTCTTCCTTAAGTGATTACTTCCCTTTCCTCCTCGATTTTCTTGGCTTGGCTTTGATCGGTGACTGTCTTCCTCTCGAGTTCTTGCTCCAAGAATCTCAAGAACACCCTCCAAGAATGGATTTTAGTTTAACAAAGACATGTTATTCAATAAAATTACTTGATAATTCTAGCACCCAAAACTTGGCTCGAGTTTTAGAGAGAGAAGGTAGGACTACGAGTCTTGGAAAAATGAGAACCCCAATACCCCTATTTATAGGATGGTGTTCCATGAATGGATGAGTGTGCACGCTATCTCAGCCTTTTCCTTATGGTATTTTTGACCTAGGGGACTTGGTCTCTTGTTTTGATTTTGTTCTACTTTGAATAAATTTTAGGTGGAAGGGAAGATTCTCAAAAGATTGGGTAATTATTACCCTATCTTTTCCTAGATTTGGTGATGATTAGAAATCATTACTTATGATTGGAAATCATTACTAATCTTTGAACTTCTTTAAATCATGTTGTTTGCACATGGGTGCATTAAGGGCAAGATGTGATACTTTTAGTTTGGTTTTGGGGCTAAGTACTGGTTAGTTTCACTATTTCAGTTTAGTTTCCATCAATGCTTCCAAGATGTAATGTATGTAGTCTTGTTGTGTCACTTAGAATTTAATTCCTTATGATGAGTCATGATGGTGATCACTCATCCGGTTGGCTTCGGATTGAATCGGGTTAGTTTCCTTTGTAATCAACGGTTAGATTTCAAGGTTTCTACTTGACCCTAGGATATTTTGATAAAACATCTAGATTCAATGCATCCACCTATTCCATGTCATACCTAAGAAATTAATGTTTTATGGGACTTGCATTTAATGCTCATTAAATTCATGGGTTAGGTAGGAAATTGATTTGGTTTGGTCTGGGTAACAGGTAGTCACATTTCAAGGTTTTCGGTCAACTCTAAGATATTTTGACAAAAATATATTGATACATTGAATGTGGCCTATCCATGTCCTCCCATGCATTTAATGCTTGATGGGATGGGGATTTAAGGCACATTAAATTCCTAACTTAGTTGGTGAACCTAATCGGTTCAGTTTCGATAACATTTGGTCATATCCTAAGTGTCTTGGTTTCCTTCCTTAGATATTTGTGTAGGGAATATATAGGGGTTCTTTGGTCATTTAAAGGCTTCTTTGTTGGTCTTTTAATGATGTTAGGCCCTTAACTCGTTGGGCGTAGGGTGGTTTGTCACGACAACTTGGATTTGGTTTAATTCCAAACCAAGTCGAAGTCCTTAATCCCCTTTGTGATTTAGGGCTTGTCATGGAATTTCCAAGCCTTTATCAAGATCTCTTGGATTATTTTTAGATGGTATTTTGTGTAATATGCATAAATGAAACAAATGTTTTTGGTTTAGCTAATTTTTATTTATACTAAAGATAATTTAATGAAAATCAACCTTTAATAAAGTCATTTTAGACCCTTTTAAATTGTAGAATTTTTTAGGTTGACCTAAAACTTTTACTTAGATGAATTCGGTCAAATTTAACAGTTTTCGTAATTTTCTGATATTTTTTTAGTATTTTTGTATATTATACAGGGTAATCTTAGATAGAAATTCATTCTCTTTAAACCTAAATTTAAAGTTTATTTGAACTTGTACTTGATTCGACACTGACTAGGTAAGACAAAATTTAGTGTTTACAGCTATCTCTAAGATTTTGATGAACAATTAAGTGTTGATGTTTTGGTGGAACTAATGGTTTAATTGAGTGTTTCAGTTATTTAAGTTCCTGTGATAAAGATCTAATGACAAATTTATAAATGGATGCTAAATAATGATGTCGAAGATGATGAAGAAATAAGAGTTTGAAGAAAGTAGGGAAAACAACTCAGGTGAATTTCAACTCTTAATATCCCAATTAGGAACGCACACACAGCACACAAAGTTTTTATTGTTTATGTGTGTTTTGATGTAGATGAAATTAATTGCTCCTATGTGATTTGAAAAGAAATATTTATAATTGACTAAAATGGAATATTAGAAGATTAGTGGAGCTAATTTAGAAATGAAAATGGTTAAAGGGGTAAAAACGTAAAAAAAGAGAGAGTTAAAAACGAGTTTAGAAAAGAGATCCAGAAGACATAAGTTGATTGGTAGGTCGATCGGACCAAGCAGCATGAACTCTTTGTATCTTTGAGTCCACAGGTAGATTGACCGGTCAAGAGAAAGTAAACTCTTTGTATCTCTGAGTCGACAGGTAGGTCGACCGGCTAAGAGAAAATGAAGTCTCTGTATCTTCAAGTCGACAGGGAGGTCGACTAGTGAAGGTAAACTGAACTCTCTGAATCTTCAAGTTGACAGATAGGTTGACCGATGAATACAACAGCGATGACTTGGCAACATCCTGAATTGGGCAGTCGACTGACCGGTCGACCTGAAATGCTGTTTCAGGATACTGTTGATTCAGAAATAATATCCAAAAATAGTCGGTTTTGGTTGAGATTTGACAGAGATTTCAGGGATATTATTATATTTAAGATATGTTTCACTTAATATTTAAATCATATTGATTTGGTTCATTAAATTTTAATATTTCTCAATTTGGTATATAAAATTGATTTTATTCTAATTAATTGAGATTGAGAAATATTTGGGGGGTTTAATTGAAAGTTTTAAAAGCTATTATTAAGTGAATTAAATCAAAATAAAGTCATATTGATATATGGGGTCTAGGAGATCATTTAAATGTCATAACACATAGGAACTAGCCGTTAGAGAGCTGATTTACTTCCCAAATATATAGACCTACGTTTTTCTTAAATCATAAATCAAGAGAAGTAAGATTTAAGAGAAAAACATCATATTGTGCTGTTCTAAGAGTCATCATTCTGAAATATTGTGAGCTATTCTAAGAGGCTATCTTGTGAAATATTTTTTATTTATCTTTGCTGCTACTGGATTTGAATTTACATCGTTCTAATTTTTTTTTTCTGTGGATTCCGGGTGAGATATTTCCAATTATATTCTATTATTGCATTACTTGTTTATATTTTAAAAATTGATCTTAGAAATTATTTCTTATTTTTATTGAATAAATTTTTTTATAAACAATTTCTTGAATCTGATTACGTGCTCAATTATTTACTTCCCATATCTTGTTTAAAATCAGATTTTCAATCTCACATTTTTATATCACTAGATTTGGAATATTAATCGAGTTATTATTTATCTGGAGTGGTAGAAGCTCCGAGTGAGATATTCTGCTTATCAATTTGTATTGGTGAGTAGTGTGACGGATTAAATACTGTTAGGGGTATTTAATCAAAGGGTAGTCGGTTTTTAGTCTCTTCCTGTAAAGAGATTAATGTAGTAATTCTTCCAGGATATAATTATTTTGAGTGAATTTTGTAACGGTACAATCCTTACCGAGAAAAAGGATATTTGGAGTAGTGGTGAGGTTTTAATTATTTGGCCATAGTGTTAAAAAGAATTAGGTTATTCTTTAACCTGTAAAAAGTAGAGGTTCTTCCTTAACCTGGAAAAAGGATTTTGTAAAGGTTGATTATGAGCCTGTAAAAGAATCGGTATGAGGGTTTGGTTCCTACCTTTAAAGGGATATTGAGTATTAGTGGGTGAGAATCTCCGTGGGGCTCAGAAGACTGGACTAGCCAAGAGTAGCTTAGTGAACTAGGATATATCGTGGTGTGCTGCAATATTTACTTTGCTATTTTTGCTGTATGGGTGTGCACCTAGTTGATTAATTAATTTCACTGTGATATAAAGATATAATCAATTTATGATTAAAATTAACTATTTGATCTATTGAGGTTTTATTCTGATTATTTTTTAAATACCCAAATCACCCCCTTTCTTGGATATTCCACTGGGCCAACAGTAATGACAAAAAAGGAAACAATATCGTTTTGTTTCGTTAGACATAAAATATAAATACATGTATTTAAATCTATCCTAAAGTATGGAGACATACTTGATCCTTGAGGATTCCACGAGGATGACAATAGATCACTTCTACAATCGTACAATTCAAAGGATGACGAACAATCAACCTTAGAAGATTACTACTAGAAGGATAGTGATACAGTTGATTCCTGTCTATCTACATTCCTAAAGGATAGTGATACACCTGATACTATCAGACATGGTGAGGATGATAGTTTTTTCAAGCCTCCTAATAACTATATATTATATAATCATAAAGGATAACCAACGACCAACCTATAGGACTTGGCGAGAACGGAGGGCGCAAAATGTTGCATGCCTACTTACGCTTACAAGTATACGAGGTATAAGTTTTAATATAGTGGATCATGAAGATCGGATATCGTTCCCACAGAGAAAAGAATGAATAATTGAATTGAATACCGCAATTGATGTAGTCTTATGTTATCCTGACGATGAAAGATATGAATTAAAATTAAACTAAGCTAAGCTACAATTAGTGGGTTAATCCTAACTAGGTTGATTAATTAGGGATTGATTTCGTTCACTTAATACATGTTTGATTTCGTTCAGTTAACAATAACGGAGTTTAGGTATTCGACAATCTCGGTTCGTAAACTCCTTCGCCACCTCTTCCTAGTGTAAGACGGGGGAATACGTAAATTCGTGTCAACGAAGAGGTCCCCCTCAATGTCTTAACGACTCTAGGCTGCATGAGTCTTAACCCAACATCATCGATTACACACTAACTAACACCTTACCTGGTCGTTAGGTCGTAACGATGTGTTTACCCTAGTCTGAATCCAGGGTTACCTCTCCCGAGTGTCAAACCCTAGATTCTCAAATCCAACCCTAATACCATTACAAGCATATTAAGAACGTCATCAAATGGTAAACACAATCGGACTTAAAAGCAAAAACCGTTAAAGACACATATTAAACCAAACGAGTATTTACACAACTACACCTTTTCCTAACTAATTTCTAAATTACACTAACATGTTGTTAGCCAATACAACATTAAATCAATAGAAGATCATCATTATCAACAATAAACATTAAATACAAATATGGAAACAAGGGAAGAAAACCAAATGTGAAAGTGGAGTAGTCCACTTTCGTCAAAAAACAATCCTCTCGAGCTTCCTCTTCTCCGTTGATGAATTTCCACTTCTGGCTCTTCAAGGATTGGCTAATAAAATTTCCTAAAACTAATCTAATCTAACTAAGGTGGAAGAGAGCTCTCAAGAACAACCAAGCCCTCTCCCACGTCTAAGGTAAGGGTCTAAAAACATCTCTAAGGTTTGGTGGAGAAAGGGGTTAAATAAGTAAGATTTGGAAATATCTTCAAAATATCTGAAAATAGATATTTCTGTGCAGAGTGTCACCGCCTAAGCAGTGGTTCACTGCTTAGGCGGTGGCTTTAAGTTGGTTAAGCTTCTGTCAGTAATTTCGCCTAGGCGGTGGCTGCTGGCATAACAATCTGTCATTTTCTCGCCTAGGCGGTGGTTCAGCCCTTCAGCACTCCAACATTCTGCCTCTTTTCCGCCTAGGCAGTGGAACGTCCGCCTAGGCGGTGATCTTCATTCACCGAAACCCTATTTTGCACATTTTGTTCACCGTTTCTCCACCGTTTTTGTTTATCGCCTTTTAACGTCCTTTCCCTATTTTACACTAAAACACACTAAAACACAATTAAATATAACTGAAACGCTTGAAAACGAACAAATTCGGTTTAGAAATAGATAAGTTTTTCACACCTATCAACGACACTATGTACAAGCTCACCTAATGACATGCATATTATACTATATACCATAGAATGACATCACAAAGCCTAGTTTTAAAGGTCTTGGTAAAGACGACACTCTGTACAAGCCCTCCTGATGATATACTATACTCCTAAAGAATGACCCACGATCAATCCCATAGGACTTGGTGAGAATGACTTTGTGTTCAAGCCCCCCCCCCCTCCTAGATGATATACATTATACTATATGTTAGAACAGTGTCACATTACCTAGTTCTAAAGGTCTTGGTGAGGATGACACTCTGTTGAAGCCCCTCGATGATATAATGTACTATACCATAGAATGACGTCACATTGCCTAGTTCAAAAGGTCTTGGTAAGGACAACACTCTATTCAATCCCACTGATGATATACTATACTTACGTTAGAACGATGTCACATTGCCTAGTTCTAAAGGTCTTAGTGAGGACGACACTTTATTCAAGGCCCCCCAGTGATATATTATACTCTACCATAGAATGGTGTCGAATTGCTTAGTTCTAAAGGTCTTGGTGAGGATAAAACTCAGTTCAAGCCCCCCTCCCCCAACGATATACTATACTATACATTATAGCGACATCACACCTAGTTCTAAAGGTCTTACTGAGGATGACACTTTGTTCAAGCCCCCAATGATATACTATACTATTGGTAGCGAATTATGTCATTGCAACTATACCTCAAGTGTACGGGTTAAATTTTAATAGAATAGGGATCAGTAGGGTTGTCATATCCACAGGGATTGGTTTAAATCATCGCTAAGTACAGCGATTTGGGCAACTCCACTTTATCTAGGCAATCAAATTTTGAGTTTTTGTAAAAATATAAAACTAAACTAAAATACTTGAAATAAATTTTAAAGGAATAAATTATCTAGTGATTAACTTTGTTCACTTATATGTGCTTGATTTAATCTAATTTACACTAACGGTCATCAATCTATCCGCCAATCTGTGTATAAAACTCACTCACTACCTCTCCCGAGTGTAAAGTGAGTGAATATGCAATCACGTCAACATCGATATCCCTATCTAGCATTTAAACGATTACATGAGTCTTGCCCAATCTCATGGATTGTACAGGTTCTAATAATCTCGTGAAACATTAGAACATCGTTTTGTGTTTAACCCTAGTCCGAATCCAGGGTTACCTTTCCCGGGTATCAAACCCCATATTCTCAAATCAACCACAATATCATAACAAGCATAAAATGGAACTAATAAAATGGTAAACACAATCAAATAGGGATGAACAACTATTAACGAAACGAAGATTTACTCAAAAATAATATTTGTGAATTACATCAATCCCTAGATAATAAAAGTTTAGCTTATGGCCATAATCAAATATTCAACTAAAAACAAGATATACATGATCAAACAACCAACAAAAGCTAAGAAATAAATAGAGAAACAAGGGAGCATAGCCAATATCTGAAGACTGGATGATTCTACTCTGATCTTGTTTTCTCTTCTCCCATTGATGAAATTCTCTTATTGGTCTAAACTTTGAGCTCCAAAAATATTCTTGGGAAATAAGTGGATACAAATAGAAATAAAAAAATATCCTAAAAATATCATGCCAGCTGGTGTTTGGTCACTGCAGCGAGCAAAATCTCGCCATAGCGAGTGGAAGGCATAAAATTCTCCGATGGGAGCTCGCTGCAGTGAACAAATTCTCGCTGCAGTGAGATATGGATAGTGTCTGGTGGCCTAATTCGTATTTTTGTTGTAACATTCTCGTCCGAACTTCGATTGAGGTGATTCAAAAACTTATGAAAATCTAAGATGTATATATACAACTTCCAAGTTTTGCGATTTGCCAGAATTAGATCACATAATGGTAAAAAATGACCTTGAAGTTACTAACATTTTCACATATTTTGCACCATTTTTCCCATAACACCTGGTCTGAATAAAAATAATTAAAAATGAATTAAAACACTTATAAAACACTAGAAAACTACCAAAATTGGCTTGGAAATATATAGATAAAAACCAATCTATCAAATATCCCCGAACTTGAAATTTTGTTAATACTCAAACGAAAACACCCGCACAATAAAACAAACTACTACAACAAAATAGTGAACACAAATATTAAAAATGAAAGACACAAACGAACTAAAAATAATGATGTGTGAGTTTTTAATTTCAACTAATCGACCAAAAAGTTTTTTTCTCAACGGCCCGCAATCATATCTAGTTCAAAAATAAAACCGCACCGTATGATGTTCTAGAATTTCATTATTCAATAACGGTAAACACCCATTCTAAATCCTGTTCAAGTGTATGTGCAAAAATGCATTACATAACCATCTAAAGACCGGATTGGATTATCCACGAGAAAAGTTCATGACTTAAACCAAAGAGGTATATGATTTCCATAAGCCAGACTGGGTTCCACTCTCCACTAATGTAGGCTAAGCAATTCAAAATGATCAAAAGGACTTGGTTCGGTTTTTATCAACTAGCCAAGGGTAAAACAAGAATATACAACAGGATAACGTCTTTAGATCAACAATACCCAAGGCACTACGCTTGGCACTCAAACACACTCCTACCCACAAAGATAAATCTGAAACAATCCCGAACTTACATTTTAAAATGTAGTACTTACTTATCTAAACAAACAAAAACAAAGCCATATTTATACATGTTTTTTTTTTTTTTTTTTTTTTTTTTTTTTTTTTTTTTTTACAACTACACCCCCAAACTTATTTGATTTGTACAATTTCATGGGTGTAGAACTATGATAGAAAAATAACAAGTGAGTACTCGAATACCGAACCAATCAAAAGTTCGCCCACATTCCAATTGCTTACTTCAATTAGCATAAACAAATGCTAAATTGATTACAACTCAATTCATGCCTTTGGTATAGCGACAATGGTTTTGAAAAACATTAATTGGCTAGGGTATTTGATACATGTTCAGAATTGAAATGGATTAAAGGCTTCAATGGGGTAATAAGGGGTAAAACATTTGCATGGAAGGCTTCAACGGATCAAGCGATCAAAATGAATTCCTCAATCATATCTCCTAAACAACCTTGCCTAGGATTTCACCTCGAAGTTCTAGAATCCCTTAAATTATCATAAACTTGGCTACTGGATAATTGGCATCAAATTGATTAGATAGCTAGTACATCGAGTTTACGTGTTCGTGCAAATTAGGATCCACAATGACTTTTACCAAAACGAGATGTCAAACACATAGAACACACATGCATGGGCATTATGCTTGACCTCGATAAACAACTAGGGGATAATATCATCATCGGGTAATGATCCAGAAGAACTACAAAACTCAACACACAAAAACAACAACTACAAACAAAAACACACTTATACTAATACTAAACAAACATGCATAAAATTAAACAACACAACATTTAACAACTAAACATGCATGAAACTAAATAAAAAATTAACTTAAACTACATAACGTTTAGCAACTATTAAACTTAATGGTAGTAGAATATTACGTCGCTACTTTCACCGCAAGTGTAGGGGTCAAGTTTTGGTATAATGGGAAGAGTAGGGTTGTCGTATCTATAGGGATTGGATTAAATTATCGTTGAGTACCGCAATTTTCATAATCGAATTTTATCTAGGTGAGTCAATTTATAGTTTTTGTTAATAAAAAAAAACTAAACTAAGTTAATTAAACTAATTATACTAATATGACATTTAAGGGAGTATATTGTCTAGGGATTAACTTTGTTCACTTAATTGTGTTCGATTCAATTTAGTTTACATTAACGGCATTCACACTATCCAACAATTTAAGTGTCAAAATCTCACTCACTACCTCTCTCGAGTGTAAGTGAATGAATATATGAATTCGCATCAACGCCAAAGTCCCCCTCTAATGTCAATATGACACTTGGTCACATGAGTCTTGCCCCAACCTCATAGATTGCATACTTTCTAATGCTCTCCCGAGTCATTAGATCGTCACGTTGTGTTTAAACCCTAGTTTGAATCTAGGATTGCCTCTCCAGAGTGTCCGACTCCGTATTCTCAAATCAACCACAATATCATAACAAACATACTATAGAGGTAAAAGAACGGTAAACACAATCGAACATGGATGAAAAAACCAATAACGAAACATCAATTCAAATAAACAACATTTTTATAAAGAAATTGCTTTGATTTTATTCCCTCTTCTTGGAATTGTGTTCTCTCCCCTTGATATAGTCTTGGAGCTGTCAAGAACACCCCAAAAATGTGGGGTTTATGTTGGGAGAAGAGGGGATACATAAGGGATCCAAAATATCCTAGAAAATATGCCAAAATATCAAAAACATCTGGTGTCGGACAATTGCAGTGGTAGGAAGCATCGCTATAGTGGTAGCAAGTTAATAGGCTTTCTAACGGGTGACAGTTGCAATGTTGGGAAGCACCGCCGTAGCAGTGAGGTTCATCACTACAGCACTGGAGCTGTAATCCTGAATGGCCTTTTTGCTTGTTTTTCCACTGTTCTTCCGCCGACTTTCCACCGAATTGCATGATTATAGAACGTTTTCATCCCTTTTCGTCCCAAACACCTGATTTATAATAAAACAAATAAGAATGTTTTAAAACATATTAAAACACTATAATAATACTCGAAAACTACCAAAATTGGCTTCGAAATATATAGATAAATTAAATCTATCAAATAGCCCCAAACTTAGAATTTTGCTAGTCCTCGAGCAAAAATCTCACACTAAAATAAACAAACACAATTAATTAACTAACATAAATACTAAAAACGAATAAAAACACAAACAAAGGCATGTTAGTTTTGAATTCAACTATTCTGACCAAAATGTTTTTCCTCAACGACCCCCAATTATATCGAGTTCAGGAGTAAAACGCACCATGTGGTGTTCTAGAATTTCAACATTTGATAATGATAAACGCTATTCCAGATCCTGCTCAAGTGTGTGTGTGAAAATTAAATTATATAATTATTCAAAGACCGAATTAGATTATCCACCAACGAAGCTCACGACTTATACCATAAAGAATTAGGATATCTATATGCTTGACTGAGTTCCACTCTCCACTATCGTAGGCTTAGAAATTCAAAAAGATCAATAGGACTTGGTTCAGTTTTCAAAAAATGGCCAAGGGTATATCAGGAATATAAAACAGATTAATGTCATTAACTCAACGATACCCAAGGCACAACGCTTAGCACACAATCACACTCTAACCCCCATAAATAAATTCGAAACAACACCGAATATACATTCAAGAAATCCGTACTCACTTATCAAAAGAAACTATAATAGAACTATATTTACATATGTTTTTTTTAACAAACCATACCCCCAAACTTATTTGATTATTACAATTTCACGGGTATGGTTAAAATGAAAGAAAAATGACAAGTGAGTACTCAAATACCGAACCAATCAAAAGTTCGCCTAAAAACCAACCATTCACTTCAAGCAGCATAAACAATTGCTAACTTGATTTCAACTCAAATTGTGCCTTAGGTTTAGCGACATAGGTTAGGAAAAAGTTTTATCAGCCAAGGTATTTGTTACATGTGTAGAATTGAAATGGCTTATAGACTTCGATAGGGTAACGAGGTCAAGTTTTAGTATAGCGAATTATTTCATCGCTACTATACTACAAGTATACGGGTTATGTTTTAATAGAATAGTGATGAGTAGGGCTGTCGTATCCACAAAGAATGGTTTAGATCTTCACTAAGTACCGCGATTGTCGTAACTCCACTTTATCTAGGTAATCAAATTTTGGGTTTTTGTAAAAATATAAAACTAAACTAAAATACTTGAAATAAATTCTATAGGAATAGATTATCTAGGGATTAACTTCGTTCACTTATATGTGCTTGATTTAATCTAGTTTATTGTAACTATTAGCCCAGAGATTTATCCAAGAGGGGGGGGGGTGAATTGGATATATAAAACTTTTCGTGCAATCTTTCTACTAAAATCTCAAATCAAACTTGTTAGTTCTTGTATTTGTGTGTGCAGTGAAATAATCAAAGTAAAGAGTAAGCGATAGAGATAATCAAACTACAAGACACAAGAGATTTATAGTAGTTCGGCAAGACCTTCTAGCCTAGTTTACTCCTCCGCGCTCCTGACGAAGAGTTTTAGTTCACTAATCTTTAATCTTCTTACGGGTGAAGATTAAACCGCTTACAATCTTCTTACAGGTGAAGATCAAACCTTTTACAACCTTTCACTTTTCTTACATGTGAATTGATACCTTTCACAATCTTATTACGGGTGAAGATCAAACTGTTCCACGTGATCTTCTTTCCGGTGAGATTGATCCGTCACCACCAAAGGCGCCTCCTTTGGTCTTATTCAACTTCTTCACAAGTTGATGTTAATGTAGTGATGTTGAGGATCTTCCTTTATTGGATGTTTATATGAAGTACAATATCTCAATACAACACTCGAAATGGTTTTGTAATCTAACTTACAAAACAGACCTTGGAGCTCTAAACACTCTCTATAAAGCTTACAACCCTTTGACTCACTAGTGTTTAGTGCGTCTCACAAATATCATTCAAGAAAAGATAGATAAACTTTAAGTACAAGAGTAATCAAGAAGTATAAGAATCAAAGATATGGTGTAGAAGAATATCACTTTGTAGTATAACTCTTTGAACCACTTTTTTGTATGATTGATCTTTTTAGATCACTTGATTGAAACTTGGATAGGTGGTTGATTTTCTCCAGCAATCTTCTCTCCTTATATAGATGTAGATAATATAGGAGGATATCATACTTGAAGAACTTGAGAGCTAAGTGACCGTTTGGAAATCCTCTTCAAATTTCAAGATTCAAATTGCATAGGCTCCTCTCCATTATCTCTACAGATTTGTCAAGATTCTTTTTTCTTTTTCCAACCTCATTTAATGCTAGATAGTATAACTAAATGTAAAGGACTCATGGTCTATTCATGTCTTTGAGGTAGTAAAAAATTACAGCCATATATCACATATATAATGTATATAATTGAGTATGAGTTGTAATAATGATTGTAGACAAAATATGCTAGATTTATTTAAAGTTGGATAGGAATCATTGAATGTTAGGCTCCTCAACTTTGAAATATGCAGCAAGTTTATTCAAGATAAGATGTCATTCACATTTGTGGAAGATAAGGTATGGGCTTGCATGAATTAAGTTACCCTACCACTAAGTCAAGATAATATCTTTGTATTCCCACTTGGTTGTCTTGACAAATTTAAGATCTTTATACTTGTATATTTATATGATTATGAATTTGATCATTCATATAAATAATGTATAATGTATTTCATACATTTATACAATCCAATTAAGCACATACAAGTATTTAAGGTATTTGAACACTTAGAATTTATTTAGCATGATGAAAATATAATTTTCATACTTTTTGAGCCAATATGTCAATTAATCATAGATGTAATGATGAAAATATCAATTGATCATGCATATATCATTTAAACATGTTAAACTAACATCCCATGACATTATTTGAACGTTTTGAACAAAATATGATATGCAAATCCAAATTTGAGTTCATGACCAAAAAGATGTGAAATGTGTTCTTAAACCTTTGAAATGGTTTTAATCTAATTGATTCAATCTAATGATGATTTGATCAAATTGAATGTTTTTCATGATACTAGACATCTTATATAAGGTATTCAAACTTTAAAGGCTTATAAAAAACAAGTTAAGATGGATCAAAGATTAGATCGAAAACAGAGTACGAAAGAGAAAGTGTATTGACTTGTTGATTAAAAAGCTACTTTGAAAATGAAGGACATATCCAAATAATTCCTAATAGACATATAATTTAAGGTAATTGAGTTAGCTATCCATAGAAAAAGAAATCACCTAATTTGGACTCCAAATGAGTGAGATATGACCATTTGAGTGAACAAAGGTATGTGCAGATTTTTCTGCTAGAACCTTCTGTTTGAAGGTAGTCGACTACTTTACCTAAATGTAGTCGACTACTTGTGCTGTGACTTCAGCCAAGTGTCATTTTCGTCCGTTCTTAGTTTTTACCTCAGTCCATGATCATTTACTATTCAAAACACTTTTAGAATATTGTTTCATTAATATTTGAAGTGTTTTCATATTGAGATCATGCAATGTACTATACGATCACATAAAATTCAAGTTTAAGCAATTTAAGAATATTTGTGATCAAATAGTCAATTTCTCATATATGCATGTATTGATCAAATCGATGACATGTATTGTGATATATAAGCATATCGGAAACGTTGGACAATTGTGTATTGATCAACAACAACTTATATATGATATTAATGTAACGTTAAATCAATATATCATGTTGTTGATCAATATATAAGTATTGTATACTTATATATGATATTAATACACCTTGCATGTATTGTTGTATACGTTAAAATCAAAATCAATACATGATATTAATCATATAATGAGAATTGATCAACAACATGATATTAATCATATCATCATTGTAAGTATATATTAATCATATAATGCATGCAAGGTGTGTCTTGAACACATCATATCATGATATAAATATAAGTTGAGTATATTAGATCAAATATATCATGTTGTTATTTTATAATAACTATTCTTAGCATGTTGTATCAAGCAATGCATGCAACGTATCTTTTGATCACATTGAAAACAAGTTTTCTCATATTAAGCATATTGTGATCAAGATATAAATTTAACAAATAATCATGTGTTGGACAATCTAATCACATGTATCATGATATAATCAAATAATGTTTATGTTTAAATTATAATATCATGAATATATGCATTCTCAGTATGTGCGTGCATCCTAATGAGCCAAAGTCCATAATCTCTTCAAGAGTAACATCCTTTATACTTAATCTAATGAACTTAATCTTACCTAAGTCTTGCCTCTTGATATCATGATTATACCTGTATTTCACACTTAAAATTTTGTTGTGGTTAGCACACGCAATGTATAATTGAATCTTAATAGCTGCACTTAAGATATCACATTGGTTAGTACACTCAAGGTATGATTCAATCAAAACATATTGGAACATATAATTTGTGTTTAATATGACATTATAATATCACTAATATTAACATCATCAAAACACATATATCAACAGTAATGATCATCAATCTATCCGACAATTTAGGTGTCTAAAACTCACTCACTACCTCTCCCAAGTGCAAAGTGATTGAATATGCAATCACATTAACACCGATATCTCTATAGAGCATTTAAACGATTACATGAGTCTTGCCCCAACCTTACGGATTGCACATGTTCTAATAATCACCTAAAATATTAGAACGTCGTGTTGTGTTTAACCCTAGTCCGAATCTAGGGTTACCTCTCCCGAGTGTCAAACTCCGTATTCTCAAATCAACCACAATATCATAACAAACATAAAATGGAAGTTATAAAATAGTAAACACAATCAAATAGGAATGAAAAACTGTTAACGAAACGAAGATTTACTCAAACATAATATTCGTGACCTACATCAATCCCTAGATAATAAATGTTTAGCTCATGGACATAACTAAATATTCAACTAAAAATGAGATATAATGATCAAATAACCAACAAAAGCTAAGAAATAAAGATAGAAACAAGGGAGGATAACCAATACCAGAAGAGCGGATTATTCCATATTGGTAAAATCTGCTCCAATCTCATTTCCTCTTTTAAAATTGATGAAATTATCTTCTTGGTCTTATATTAGAGCTCTAAAAATGTTCTTGGCCCAATAGCAAATGGGAGGATACAAATAGAAATAAAAAAATATCCTAAAAATATCTAAAAATATCGTGCTAGCTGGTGTCTGGTCATTGCAGCGAGAAAAAGCTCACTACAGCGAGCAAAAGCTCACTACAGCAAGTAGAAGGCATAAAATTCTCTGATGGAAGCTCGCTGTAGTGAGCACAAATTCTCGCTACAACGAGATATGGGTTGTGCCTGGCGCCTAATTCGTATTTTTGCTGTAACTTTCTTTTCCAAACTCTAATTGAGTGATTAAAAAATCTATGAAAATATAAGATATAGATCTAAAACTTTCATGTTTTGATATTTTCTAAAATCGGATTACATCATGGTAAAAAATGGCATTGAAGTTGCAATATTTTCACGTATTTTGCACCGTTTCTCCCATAACACCTGGTTTGAATAAAAACAAATAAAAACAAATTGAAAAACTTATAAAACACTTGAAAATTACCAAAATCGGCTTGGAAATATATAGATAAAAATCAATCTATCAACTATACATTAGAACGACGTCATACCTAGTTCAAAAGGTCTTGGTGAGAACAATGCTCTGTTCAATCCCCCCAATAATATACTATACTATATGCATTTTAATGATGTCATACCTAGTTCTAAAGGTATTAGTGAGGACAAAACTCTGTTCAAGCCCCCCGATGATATACTATACTATACCATAGAACAACATTATACCTAGTTCTAAAGGCCTTGGTGACGACAAAACTTTGTTCAAACCCTCCTTGATGATATACTATGCTATATATTAACACATGATTTATCTTATAGGATGCAGAGAAGATGACACTTAGTCAATCGACTCCTGATTGTGTCCGTACCCGAAGGGTTCTCCTACATATATCTAATTAATGAGAGTCAAGAAACATGTAGTTCTAACATGTAAAGTAAATCAAAATTGGGTGGAGTAGTTCTGGTTTAGAGAAACCAATTCCAGGGTGTCTAGTGAATCTAAGGTTGAGGTCCACGATATATCTAAATATTGATTTTCATGAGTTGGCTTGACCGAACCCCCATAGGGCACCTACATATCTCAAACTTAATTGAGAATCAAGTAAATATAGTTTGGACATGTAAAGTGTATCAATATTTGGTGGAACAGGTTCTTGGTTAGAGAAACCGATTCATGGTTGCTCATATCAATACATGATTGAAAATGGCGAAGAAAATTCACACGGGTGGAGACCCTCAGGGAAACTCAACAGCTAGTGGCATTTCTTAGCCACATCCCACCTGGGACTGCCTGACGAGGGATAGAAAATTTCCTGGGGAAAATTTAACCTCGGATAAATTGTGCCCTAATCATAGACTAGGGCCCAATGATGCTTGTTTATTTTCTAGGGATTATAGATTTCAGTTGGTGGTTGGTGCGAGTCTTATAGTAAATAAATCTCTATGGAGAACATCTGATATAATTTTCCCCAACCCTAGCGAGGTTGACTCCTATCACAAAATCTCAATGGAGAATCCAGATATAATGTGCCCCAACTTTAGTTTCTGTGAGTCCCATCACAGATTCTTAGCATAAAAACTAGATATAATGTGCTCTAACTCTAGTTGGGGCTTAGGATTACCTCTTGAGCGTTTAATGGATGCGGCAGAGCCCACATGGGTTGCCTCTATATACTGAACTGAGCATGCGATTGTAATATTTAATTTAGTATGAAAACCACGTTGGTTTTTTTTACGTATATTGATATTACTGTTCTGGATGAAAATTATCTGATGATCGAATCCCACTTGGGTTATCTACATACATTGACTTCCAAGGTTAGGAATCCAATCGAAATGTAGTTTGGCCCTCACTATGGTATCTCATATTTCCAATCGTACCCACGAGTGCTTCCTACGTACCTTGGTAATATACCAAGGATCAGGTCAATGCGTAGTTTGAGGATAGGTACCCTTTGTTGTCCACTTAAAAAAATGATTAGCTTCTCAAAGAAGACAAGGGACTTCTCGGGAGATGTACCCCAATACAGGGCTGAGAGAATGTCATGATGCGTACATCTCTCTAACTTCGATCGGACCCAAAGATAGGTCGAAGCATAGTCTACTAGGGATGGAGAAATTTGGTTTAAGCTAACGACCCAAGCAATAAAGGTTGCACGTATCTTGGTATTTACAAGGATTCAAGTCGACACCTAATTCCTTGTTGATTAAGGGGATTTTTATTATCGAGTGACTGTGTGGGGATTTTTAATATTTGATGACATCATTAAATCCTAATTGGTGTAGGATTTTTTATCAATAACGACCGAACCCAGATTATGGGCTGCCTATGTATCTCAAATAACTAAGAATTAGGTCAGAACGTAGTTCATCCTTTTTAGTTTGTTAACCAAACCCATAAGGGTTTCCTGTCTATCTAGGGCTTTGCCAGGAATCAAGTTGACATATAGTTCAACTTAAGGTTGAATTTAATTAAATTCATTATTATTTGAGGACTTCATTTTATGTCATAAGACAAAATGAACAATGTTTCCTTTAAGAAAACATGGATAGGATGAAATGTGCCCCAGTCGAAGACAGGGGCAGTGATTGGATAAGTTTCTGTTAGAGAATCTAATCCGATACTTCCCATCATTTGATTTGTGATTACTGACATTGTAAATTATGCCCCAACTTGTGGGCTATGGAGGACACTAATTAACTACAAGATTATGAAGTTGAATCAGTTCGTCTTGACAATAGTTGGAGGTGACAAGAAATGAATTTGGGATTTTTACTGATTTAAATTGCTAAATACACTTACTAACATTGTTATTATTATTATTATTATTATTATTATTATTATTATTATTATTATTATTATTATTATTATTATTATTATTATTACATTTTTTTAGGTTATTTTTTTTAGGATTTTGCCCATTGTCATAACACTTATGCCGTGCAATTGTTTATGATGTCTAGACATAACACCTATATCACCAAGGCTTACAATTTGTTTGTTGGTTTTTTAGAGAGTCTTGGATATCATCTTTCATTACACCAGATTGATAGTGTAATTTGATTAGTTTATCTCTTGTAATATCATTGTTGCTCTTATAGTGGTGTATTTGTTTAATATTTTTAATGTTTCCCCAAAGTGAGATTGATTTGCAAATTTTGTTATATCTCACATTCAGAGGCGGGAGTTTTTGACACAATTTAATTTATTATACCTTAATTTTAGTAATAAATAACACGTATTTAAACTAAATAAGGTAGAATCGCAACCGTGGACCTTGGAGGGATGAACTTAATCTCTTTCCCCTAGTGATTGCCTAGTGATAAATTGTTTGAGATTAGTCACAGCCGTTCATGATTGTTTCTATAGCATAATGAAAATAGTGAGTCTAACATGTCTTCTAAAAGTCATATAATAATCCTAAAAGTTCCAACTTGTACTCTAAAGTCGAAACCCTAGAACTTTGACTTTTATTTTAGATGACACTATGTCAGCCATTGGTTCTTCGAGTGATGGTATCCATCGTATTTCTCTTTCTCATGGGAAGGGAAAATTCCCCGAGACCCCTTTCAAAGAGAGTGATTCAAAATGCTCATGAGGTTGGCATAGGGCATTGGTACCTAGGATTTTTGACGTCGTGCCAACCCCTTGTACTTCTACTATTGAGAAGACAACTGAGATGGTAGTGGATCTAGACTACGTGCCCCATAAGATGAGATGCTTGACTTGGGCATTTTTGATTATTTCCCAAGAGATGACTTCGAGCCAGATGATCCTATTCTTAGACCAGTCTATGATAGAGCCCTTACCTATGATGCGACTTGGCTTCAGTTCATAGTGCTAGAGGACCAGTCCTTAGTAGGAGATCTTCATGACAATCCTTCTATTTTCCTTCATTACACTCAAGCTTACTACTAAAACCATTTATTAATTTGTATTTCTTTCTAAAAGAACAAATATCTTATTACTTCGTGGGTTGAAATTTTATAGGTCGACCCTCGTTGTAATGGGAATTTTTGGAGCTTCATGGTTGACTTTTTACACCCTTTACTAAAAGATGATGCACCTTGACTATCTCCTATTCCTCCAAGGATGCGGCTTCAGGAATTTTTCACCATTCAGACCTTTCACATGGATCATGGGCATCCTAATGCTCTAATCAAGCACTGGTTTTCGATGAAGAATTCTCTTCATCTAGCCTTTTTAGAGTTGGTGCCGATGCCCCTTGATAGGTGTGAATTATCTATCTATTTCGAAACCAAACTTGTTAGTTTTCGAGTATGTTTATTATATTTTATTATGTTTTAATACGTTTTTTTATGTATTTTTGTATAAAGCAGGTGTGTGCGGTAAAAATGAATGAAAACGGATCATAAACGATCAAATCAGACCAAGAACAATAGAAGAACGGTGGGAAAACAAGCATGAGGGCATAATTCTGAAAATCAGCCCACCGTTGCGACATCCAAACCATTGCCACGGTGGTCAATATACAGAGAGGACCAAAATATTACTGACAGTCCACCACCACGGCGGTGAAAGAATAGGATAGTCCTTGATTCTACCGTCGAGTCCATCGCCGAGGCCATGGCTTAACCGACATACCCACCGCTGCGGCGGTCACTCTGCATAGCTATTAGATATTGTTTTAGATATTTTGCTCCTTATTTTAGCCTTTCTCCTATCTCCTTTTCGATCCCCAGCCATAGGATACCCCTTAGGGTTCCTAATATTTTGAGAGTGTTTTGGGGTGTGCTTAACCAATTCTGAAGGAGAAGAACACGTTGCAATAAAGGTGAAGCGATTATTGGACGGTTTTAGCTCCAAATCATCGGACTACGGTTAAGTTCTTCAATTTCTCTATTTATTTTCTTAACTTTGGTTGGTTGTTGAGCATGTTTAGCTCGATTTTCATTATATAAATGGTTATGGCCATAAGTTAAACGGATTTTGTGTAGGGATTAATATATTTTATGAAATCGTTATTCGTTTGAGTTTGTGTTTCGTTAATGGTTGTTCTTCGCTATTTCGATTGTGTTTACCGTAATTCTTTGATATTATACTTGTTTAGATAATTAGAGAATATGGGGTTTGACACACGAGAGAGGTAACCCTGAATTCTTACTAGGGTAAACACAACGTGACGATCTAATAACTCGGGAGGGAGTTAGAAAGTGTACAATCAATGACGTTGGAGCAAGACTCAGGTGACCTAGTGTCGTTAAGACATTGAGGGAGACTTCATCATTGACGCAAAGTCGCATATTCACTCGTCTTACACTCAGGAGAAGTGGCGAGTGAGTTTACGATACAGAGATTGTCAGATAGGTTGAACGCCCTTATTGTAAACTAAACGAGACCAAATACGTTTTTGTAAACAAAGTTAATCGCTAGTCAATCTTTTCCCCTAAACATCTCAGTATAATAATATTAGTATAATTAGTATTTTAGTTTTAGTATTAGTATTAATTAATTATAAACTACATTTTTATTGCCTAGATAAAGTTAAGTTATGACAATTGCGGTACTTGATAAAAATCTTAACCAATCCATGTGGATACAACAACCCCTACTCTTTCCCATATATACTAAAACTTGATCCGTTGACGTAATATTCTGCCACCAAGTTTTTGGCACCGTTGCCGGGGATTGTATTTTAGATTATTGTTGATATTGTGAGTAAATAACATGATTTTAATTTTGGCATTTATTATGTTTATAATTTTTTGTTTCTAGTTCTGTTTTTGTTTTTCCGCAAGTGATAGGTTTGATCTACCTATCTATTTTCAAACCAAAATTGTTAGTTTTTGAGTACGTTTATTACGTTTTTAATACCTTTTAATATGTTTTTATTATTTTTGTATTAAAACAGGTGTGCGGGGTGAAAAGGTCAAAAAATATAGCATAAACAATTAAATCATATTGAGAACAGTGGAAGAACGGTGGAAAAATGAGCAAGGAGGCAAGATTCTGAAAGAAGCCCACCACCGCGGCGTCCAGACCTCCGCAGCGGCGGTGAAAATACAGAGAATGGCCATATCTTGCTGAAGACCCACTGCCGTAGTGCTGAGAATGCAAGTTGGTCTCCAAAATCCACTACCGACTCCACCGTCGCAGCGAACATCAAACCGACCTACCACTGCCGTGGCAAGAAATCCCACTGCCGCAGTGGTCAGCTCCTACACAGATTTAATTTATTTTTTGGGATATTTTTCCTATTTAAACCCTTCATCTCCTCATCTCTTTTGGTGGAATCACCCCCTAAGGCCTTAGACTATATTTTAGGGTGAGCTTTAGAGATTTTGAGGGAGAGCTCTCAAACCGAGAAAGAAGATGAAAGAGAAAGCGAGCGGGGAATGGTTTTAGTGCTAATTTTTTGGATATCGGCTAAGTCGTTCATTTATTTTCTTTATTTTCTTCATTTTGGTAGTTATTAAGCATGTTTACGCCATTTTACATTGTATAAATAGTTATGTCCATTAGCTAAACATAGGTTGTTTAGGGATTATTAATAAATTTATGAATGCGGTGTTTAGTTGAGTTTGCGTTTCATTTGCGGTTGTTCTTCAATGTTTGATTGTGTCTATCGTTCTTATTTGTTGATTATCCTTAGATTTATATATTAAGAATTCAAGGTTTGATAAACCCCGGATTCGGACTAGGGTTAACGAACGTCCCGGTCTAATAACCTAGGAGGGAATTGGATAGTGTACAATCGATAACGTTGGGGCAAGACTCACGCGACCTAGGGTCGTTAAGATGTTGAGGGGGACTTCTTCATTAACACGAAGTCCCGTATTCTCTCATCTTGCACTCGAGAGAGATGGCAGGAGAGATTTAGAACTGAGATTGTCGATAAGGTAAACACAACGCGACGATCCAATAACTCGGGAGGGAGTTGGATTGTGTGTAATTAATGACGTTGGGGAGAGAGTCATGCGACCTAGGGTCGTTAAGACATTGAGGGAGACTTCTTCATTAATGTAAAGTTGTGTATCCCCTCGTCTTACACTCAGGAGAGGTGGCAGGGGAGTTTACGAACTGAAATTGTCGGATAAGTCAAATGCCGTTAACATAAACTAAAATGAGATTAAACACGTATTCGTAAAGGAAACTAATCCCTAGACAATCTATTCTATCAAAACTATCTCAATGTATTATTAGTATATTTAAATTAGTATATTAGTATTAGTATTAAATTATATTCCATTTCTAGCACCTAGATAAAGTTAGGTTATGACAATCGCGGTACTCGATCGTAATCTCAACCAATCTCTGTGGATATGATACCCGACCAAAAGGTCCATATACTAAAACTTGATCTGTAGGCTTGCAGTGAAAGTGGTGGCGCTTAAATTGCGGCCACCAAGATTTTAATTTAATCATTTTTTAGTGTTTCTAATTTTTCTTGGTAGTTTTGTTTTTGTTTTCTTGTAGGGTGCTTGAAGATGTTAGATCGACAGGTACTCTTACATTTCTTTCATTGCACTATCTCACCAGTCTTGAGGGTATATGTTGGGTCGAGGATAATAAACCAAGTGCTTCTTGGGAGGCAACCCAAGGCAAGAATAATTTAAATCCATCTCTGTCAACTTGAAATGGGAGCGAGATCCTCTCGCCTCCCAGGTACGTGTTCTAAACCCCCGTTTTCAATATCATGAAATATACTATCATTGGGAGAGCTGATGGGTCATTTTGGGCAATGCCTGTGTTAAGTTGGTGGTGATGTGTAGTATGTGTTTATGTTATTAGTTAAGTTTTACTGTTTTTATTATATGCATGCTTGTTTAGGATTAGTTGTTTAGTTTAGTTGTTTTGTGCTAAGTTTTGACGTCATCTGGGCCTTTACCTGATGATGAGTCTGTCCCCTGATTGTTTATTGAGGTCGAGTGTAAAGATTCTTCATGTGTGTTCTGTGTGCTTAACGTATCATTTTAATAAAAGTTATTGTAGATCTTAAATGCACGAGCATGTAAACTCAGTATAGTACTATCTAATTGATTTGAAACCGATTATCCTTTACTCAATTTCATGACAATAGGTATTCTAGAACTTGATTTGGGGGAAATTCCAGGCAAAATCCTAGGTGAGGTTGTTTAGGAGATATGATTTAGGCATTCATTTGATCACTTGAGCCTTTTGAAGCTTACCATGCAATATTATTTTCCCTTGTTACCCTGTCGAAGCCTAAATGCCAATTCAATTATGAACATATGAACAAATTCCATTGCCAGTTGATTTTTGTCCAAACCTATATTGCCAAATTAAAGGCACATTTGAGTGAATCAAATTAGCATTCATATATGCTACTTGATGTGAGCGGTTGGATATAGGGCGAACTTTGGATGAGTTCAGTATTAGTGTATTCACTTGTCATTTTCTTAATCATGTTTGCACACTCCTAAAACTGTAGAAATTCGAATACGTTTGGGGGGTGTTATTTAATCATTTTTTGCATACTCCTTAAATTGTAGAAATTCGAATGAGTTTGGGGGTATGTTTGAAAAACAAAATACGTTTCTTTTGACAAGTGAATACGTTGGTCTAAAATGATTGTTTGGGATTGTTTACAATTTTTCTATGGGGGTTCGAGTGTGAGAGTGCCAACAATGTGCCTTGGGTAACATTAAGCTAACGATGTTAACCCATTTTCTATTCAAATTTACCCTTGGCCATTTTTCGAAAACCGATCCAAGCCCTATCGATCTTTTTGAACCTCCGAGCCTACATTAGTGGAGAATAGATCTCGGGTCAGCCTTATGGATTCCCTATACCAAAAAGGTTTTAGTTATGAACTGTATTGAGGGATAATCCCATCTAATAAATAGATAATTGTATATTTGAGTTTAATCACAAACACACACTTAAACAAGATCTAGAATGGAATTTATTATTTTTGAACGTTGAAATTCTAGAACACCATATGGTGTGATTTATACTTGAACTTGATAGGATTGGTGGCCGATGAGGGAAAATCATTCGGCCAGTAGATGATAATCAAAACTTCCACATTATTTTTTTGTTTTTAGTGTTTTTTGTTTTTAGTTTTCAATTTTGTAATTAGTTTTTATATTTTTCTGTATTGTGTAGGTGTTTTGCTTGAGGACTAGCAAAATTCTGAGTTTGAGGGTATTTGATAGGTGTGATCTATATATCTATTTCCAAACCAAAATTATTAGTTTTTTAGTACGTTTTTAATATGATTTTATTCTTTTTGTATTAAAACAGGTGTGTGGGGTGAAAAGGTAGGAAAACGGAGTATAAACGATCAAATTATATCGAGAACGGTGGAAGAATGGTGAGAAAATGAGCAAGGAGGCAAGATTCTGAAAGAAGCGCACCACCGCAGCATCCAGACCTCCGCGCCAGCGGTGAAAATATAGAGAATGGACATATATTGCTAAACACCTACCTCTGCGGCGCGAGACCCACCGTCGTGGCGCTGAGAATGTAGGATGGTCTCCAAAATCCACCGCCGACTCGACTGCTGCGGCAGTCAGCTTCTGCATAGATTTAATTTATTTGTTGGGATATTTTACCTATTTAAACCCTTCATCTCCTCTTCTCTTCTGGTGGAATCACCCCCCCCCCAAGGCCTTAGACTATATTTTAGGGTGAGCTTGACAGATTTTGAGGGAGAGCTCTCAAACTGAGAAAGAAAATGAAGGAGGAAGCGAGTGGTGAACGGTTTTAGCGCCAAATTTTTGGATATCAGCTAAGTCGTTCATTTATTTTCTTTATTTTCTTCATTTCGGTAGTTGTTGAGCATGTTTACACCATTTGACATTGTATACATGGTTATTGCCATTGGCTAAACATAGGTTGTTTAGGGATTATTAATAAATTTATGAATACGTTGGTTAGTTGAGTTTGGGTTTCATTTGTGGTTGTTCTTCGATATTTGATTGTGTTTATCGTTCTTGTTTGTTGATTATGCTTAGATTTATATATTGAGAATTCGGGGTTTGACAAACCCTGGATTCGGACTTGGGTTAACAAACGTCACGATTCGATAACCCGGGAGTAAATCGGATTGTGTATAATCGATGACGTTGGGACAAGACTAACGCGACATAGGGTCGTTAAGATGTTTAGGGAGACTTCTTCGTTGACATGAAATCGCGTATTCTCCCGTCTTACACTCAATAGAGGTGGCGAGAGAGTTTTAGAACTGAGATTGTCGAAAGGGTAAACACAACGCGACGATCCAATAATCTGGGAGGGAGTTGGATTGTGCGTAATCAATGATGTTGGGGAGAGACTCATGCAACCTAGGGTCATTAAGATGTTTAGGGGGACTTCTTCGTTGATGTAAAGTTGTGTATTCCTTCGTCTTACACTCGGGAGAGGTGGCGGGGGAGTTTACGAACTGAGATTGTCGGATAAGTCGAACGCTGTTAACGTAAACTAAAACGAGATTAAACACGTATTCGTAAACAAAACTAATCCCTAGACAATCTATTCTCTTAAAACTATCTCAATGTAGTATTAGTATAGTTAAATTAGTATATTAGTATTAGTATTAAATTATATTCCATTTTTAGCTCCTAGATAAAGTTAGGTTATTATAATCGTGGTACTCGATCGTAATCTCAATCAATCCCTGTGGATACGATACTCGACCAAAAGGTCCATATACGAAAACTTGATCCGTACGCTAGCGGTGAAAGTTTCAACGCTTAAATTGCGGCCACCAGCAGGGTGCTTGAAGATGTTAGATCAACAGGTACTGTTGTGTTTCTTTCAACGAGATTCTGAGCCATTTTATAGTGCTTGGGATCGATACAAGGAATTTCTATTCTGGTATACAAATCATGGTTTCTCTAGGGAATATCAACTGCTGATTTTCCTTGACGGGTTTCAGGCCGCAACCAGAATGTGGGCTGAAGGAGGATATTGTATGACCTCATTCGACTAGTTATCCACAGATGAAGCCTATCAGTTGTTAGAAGGCATAGCTAAGTTAGATTTTTAGTATTGGAATTATTCACCAAGATATCAAAGCATGGGGGATACTTTCAACCTTTCGATGCCATGGAATAACACAGTGAGGAAATATGAGGAGTCTTTCCCCAATCTGGAAGAAATCTTCGCTACTGTTATAGGGGAAACTCATAGAGTCTTGAAGGAAACAAATGACTAGATTAACCAGCACGAGGTTCGTCTTGACATAATTAAGACAACCTATGCCGAAATCAATGCAATCGTAATGTCTCTTCAGACGAAAATCGGTCAGCTAATCTGCTTAATTGAGGCCGACTCAGAGATGGTGGCGCTAAGAGATGAACAAGCCTCATCCGAATGTGAAAGCCACCGTGAGGATCAAGAGATAAGCGGAAGTAGCTTGGGAGAATTCAACTTTGATTATCCGAATAAGCAGGAAACCCAAGACTGGATCAACGATTATGATTCTTCACCCTTGGAAATCCAATTAGTGATTCTACCACTAATCTCAAATGCTCATATTTATGAGGATCTAATATGGCTCAATTATCCTTCACCACCATTAACAATGTCCTTTCATGCCCACCAAGTACATAAGCTGGTGAGGCATGTTGTCAAAAGATCGAGCCATCCAGAGCAATATCTTGCCAAGCTTAAGGGCGTTCTAAGCTAAGACCTGTATGTAGTGTTGTTTGACACTTACTACGGGCGGAAGCCACTCTTTGACGAGCACTTCGGCATGTCAGGCTGATGACCATAAACGAAGCACTTCTTAGGAGGCAACCCAAGTCCAAAAATAAGTTAAATCCGTCAAAGCCAATTTGATTCAGAGGCGAGATTCTTTTGCCTCCTAGGTATGTGTTCTAAATCCCCTTCATTAGCATGCTTTATTTCTATATGTTGAGATTAATGATTGTTCCATTGAGAGCACTATTTGTTTTAAAGTTAAGAAGTGATGTGTAGTATTTTAGTATTGTTAGTTTATGCTGTTTTGTTTTTATTGTATGCATGTGTGTTTAGGCTAGTTGTTATTTTGTGTTGAGTTTTGACTTCATCTGGGCTATTCCCCGATAATGAGTCTGTCTCTTGATTGTTTATTGAGGTCAAGCTTACAGCTCATTCATGTGTGTTTTGTGTGCTTAACGTATCGTTTTAGTAAAAGTTATTGTAGATCCTAAATGCACGAACATGTAAACTCAATATATCACTATCCATTTGATTTGAAAATGATTATCTGTTAACCAAATTCGTGACAATGGGGATTTTAGAACTTGATTTGGGGGAAATTCAAGGCGAGGTAGTTCAGGAGATATGATTTAGGCATTCGTTTACATCGCTTGAGCCTTTGAAGCTTACCTGGTCAAATGTTTATCCCTCGTTACCCTATCGAAGCCTAAAAACCATTTCAATTCTGAACACTTAATCAAATACCCTGGCCGATTAAACGTTTTCCATACCTATATTGCTGAGCCTAAAGCACAATTTGAGTGAATCAAACTAGAAGTTGCAAATGCTACTTGAAGTGAGTGGTTGGGTTTAGGGCAAACTTTTAATTGGTTCGGTATTCGAGTATTCACTTGTCATTTTTCTTTTGTTTCAACCGTATCCATGAAATTCTAATAATCAAATGAGTTTGGGGGTGTGATAAGTTGAAGAAAAAAAACATATGTAAATATAGTAAAATTTATGTTTATTTTCATAAGTGAGTACGTCGGTCTTAAATGTATTGTTCAGGGTTGTTTCAATATTATCTATGGGGTTTTGAGTGTGAGAGTGCAAAGCATGTGCCGTGGGTATCGTCAAAAGTTAATAAAGTTAACCTGTTTTCCATTTCCGATATACCCTTGGCAAAATTTTCCCAAAACCAAACCATTTCCTAATGATCTTCTTGGATTTCTCCGGGCCTACATTAGTGGAGAATATATCCCAAGATCTAGAATAGCACTTACTATTATTGAATTTTGAAATTCTAGAACACCACATGATGTGCTTTATTATTAAACTTGATAGGATTAGGGGCCGATGAGGGAGAAAACCATTTTCCCGGTAGATGATAATTCAAATCATGCATATAATTATTTTTGGTGTTTTTAGTTTTTAATTTCGTAATTATTCTTTAAATTTTCTTGTATTGTGTGGGTGTTTTGCTCGAGAACTAGCAAAATTCCGAGTGTGGGGGTATTTGATAGGTGTGAATTACCTATCTATTTTCAAACCAAACTTAATAGTTTTCGAGTACGTTTATTAGATTTTATTACGTTTAAATACGTTTTATGTATTTTTGTATAAATCAGGTGTGTGGGGTTAAAAGGCATGAAAACGGACCGTAAACGATCGAATTGGACCAAGAACGGTGGAAAACCAAGTATGAGGGAAAATTCTAAAAACCAGCCTACAATCGTGGCGTCTAGACCACCGCCGCGATAGTCAATATGCAAAGAGGACCAAAATGTTACTGACAGCACACCACCGAGGCAGTGACCTCACCACCGAGATTATAAAAGAACAGAATAGCCCCTGATCCCACTGTCGAGTCCATCATCGAGGCCGTGGCTTAACCGACATACCCACCACCGTGGCGGTGATCGCACCGCCGCGGTAGTCATTTTACACAGCTATTAGATATTTTTCTCCCTATTTAAGCCTCTCTCCTCTCTCCTTTTTGATCCCCTAGCCATAGGAGACTCCTTAGGGTTCCTAATATTTTGAGAGTGTTTTGGGGTGTGCTCAACCAATTCGGAAGGAGAAAAATACATTGCAATAAAGGAGAAGTAATTGTTGTATAGTTTTAGAGGCAAATCTTTAGACTACGGCTAAATTATTCCGTTTCTCTCTTTATTTTTTAACTTTGGTAGGTTGTTGAGCATGTTTAGCTCGATTTTCATTGTATAAATTGTTATGGCCCTGAATTAAACGAATTTTGTGTAGGGATTAATATATTTTATGAAATCGTTGTTTGTTTGAGTTTGTGTTTAGTTAATGGTTGTTCTTCTCTATTTCAATTTTGTTTACCGTTATTCTTTGATATTATGCTTGTTTACATAATTAGATAATATGGGGTTTCACACTCAGGAGAGGTAACCCAAATTCGGATTAGAGTTAACACAACGTGAAGATCTAATAACCCGGGAGAGAGTTAAAAAGTATGCAATCAATGAAGTTGGGGTAAGACTCATGTGACCTAGTGTCATTAAGACATTGAGGGGGACTTCTTCGTTGATGCGAACTCGCATATTCACTCGTCCTACACTCAGGAGAGGTGGAGAGTGAGTTTACGATACAAAGATTGTCGGATAGATCGAACGCCGTTATTGTAAATTAAACGAGACCAAACACATTTTCGTAAACAAAGTTAAACCCTATAGGCAATATCTTCCCTTAAACATCTCAATTAGTAATATTAGTATAATTAGTATTTTAGTATTAGTATTAATTAATTATAAACTACATTTTTATCGCCTAGATAAAGTTAGGTTACGACAATCGCGGTACTCAATAATAATCTCAACCAATCCCTGTGGATACGATAACTTCTAATCCTTACCATCCATACTAAAACATGACCTATACACTTGCGGTAAAAAGTGGCGACATAATATTCCGCCACCAAGTTTTTGGTTGGTGTGAATTACCTATTTATTTTCAAATCGAACTTGTTAGTTTTTGAGTAAGTTTATTATATTTTATTACATTTTAATACGTTTTTATGTATTTTTGTATAAATTAGGTGTGTGGGGGTGAAAAGGTATGAAAACGGATCATAAACGATCAAATCGGACCAAGAATGGTGGGAAAACAAGCATGAGGGCATAATTCTGAAAACAAGCCCACTGCCGCGACGTCCAGACCACCGCCACGGTGGTCAATATGCAAAAAGGACCAAAATGTTACTAACAGCCCACCACTGAGGTAGTGAAGGAAAATGATGGTCCCTGATCCCACTGCTGAATCCATCGCCAAGGTCGTGGCTCAAACGACATAACTACAGCCGCGGCGGTCACTCTGCACAGCTGTTAGATATTTTTTTAGATATTTTACTCCCTATTTAAGCCTCTCTCTCTATATTTTTTGATCCCCCGGCCATAGGAGACCCCTTAGTGTTCCTAATATTTTGAGAGTGTTTTGGGGTATGCTCAACCAATTCTGAATTAGAAGAACACGTTGTAATAAAGGAGAAGCGATCATTGGACAGTTTAGCGGCAAATCTTTGGACTATGGCTAAGTTATTCCATTTATCTCTTTATTTTCTTAACTTTGGTAGGTTGTTGAGCATGCTTAGATCAATTTTCATTGTATAAATGGTTATGTCCATGAGTTAAACAAATTTTGTTTAGAGATTAATATATTTTATGAAATCGTTGTTAGTTTTTGTTTGTGTTTTGTTAATGGTTTTTCTTCTCTATTTCGATTATGTTTAAAATTATTCTTTGATATTATGCTTGTTTAGATAATTAGAGAATACGGGATTTGACACTCGGGAGAGGTAACCCCGAATTCTGACCAGGGTAAACACAACGCGACGATCTAATAACTCGAGAGGGAGTTAGAAAGTGTGCAATCAATGACGTTGGGGGAAGACTTATGTGACCTAGTGTTGTTAATATGTTGAGAGAGACTTCTTCATTGAGGTGAAGTCACATATTCACTCGTCTTACACTCGGGAGAGGTGGCGAGTGAATTTACGATACAGAGATTGTCGAATAGGTCGAACGTCGTTATTGTAAACTAAACGAGACCAAACACGTTTTTGTAAACAAAGTTAATCCCTAGGAAATATTTTCCCCTAAACATCTCAATATAATAATATTAGTATAAATAGTATTTTAGTGTTAGTATTAATTAATTATAAACTACATTTTTATCGCCTAGATAAAGTTAGGTTATGACAATCGCGATACTCGATAATAATCTCAACCAATCCCTATGGATACAATAACCCCTACTCCTTCGCATCTATACTAGAACTTAACCCATACACTTGTAGTGAAAGTGGCGACATAATATTCCGCCACCAAGTTTTTGGTAGGTGTGAATTATTTATCTATTTTCAAACCGAACTTGTTAGTTTTCGACTTCGTTTATTACATTTTATTACGTTTTAATACATTTTTATGTATTTTTGTATAAATCAGGTGTGTGGGGTGAAAATACATAAAAATGGGTCATAAACAATCATATTGGACTAATAATGGTGGGAAAACAAGCATAAGGGCATAATTTAGAAAACCATCCCACCGTCGCGGCGGACAATATGCAGAGAGGACCAAAATATTACTAACAGCCCACCGCCAAGGCCGTGAAAAAACATGATGGTCCCTGATCCCACCACTGAACCCATCGCCGAGGCCATGGCTTAATGGACATACCCACCGCGCGATGGTCACTCTGCACAGTTGGTAGATATTTTTTTAGATATTTTGCTCCCTATTTAAGTCTCTCTACTCTCTCATTTTTTATCCCCCCAACCATAGAAGACCCCTTCGTGTTCCTAATATTTTGAGAGTGTTTTGGGGTGTGCTCAACCAATTCCGAAGGACAATAACATGTTGCAATAAAGGAGAAGTGATCGTTGGACGGTTTTAGCGGCAAATCTTTGGACTACGGCTAAGTTCTTCCGTTTCTCTCTTTATTTTCTTAACTTTGGTAGGTTATTGAGCATGCTTAGCTTGGTTTTCATTATATGAATGGTTATGGCCATGAGTTAAACGGATTTTGTTTAAAGATTAATATATTTTATGTAATCGTTGTTCGTTTAAGTTTGTGTTTCGTTAATGGTTGTTCTTTGCTATTTCAATTGTGTTTACCATTATTCTTTGATATTATGCTTGTTTAGATAATTAGAGAATACGGGGTTTGACACTCGGGAGAGGTAACCTCAAATTTGGAATAGGGTACACACAACGCGACGATCTAATAACCCATGAGGGAGTTAGAAAATGTGCAATCAATGACGTTGGGGCAAGCCTCATGTGACCTAGTGTCATTATGACATTGAGGGGGACTTTTTTGTTGACACAAAGTTACATATTCACTTGTCTTACACTTGGGAGAAGTGAAGAATGAGTTTACGATACAGAGATTGTAGGATATGTCGATCGCCGTTATTATAAACTAAACGAGACCAAATACATTTTTGTAAACAAAGTTAATCCCTAGGAAATATTTTTCCCTAAACATCTCAATATAATAATATTAGTATAATTAGTATTTTGTTATTTGTATTAATTAATTATAAACCATATTTTTATCGCCTAGATAAAGTTAGGTTATGACAATCGCGGTACTTGATAATAATCTCAACCAATCCTTGTGAATACGAAAACCCCTACTCTTTTTCATCTATACTAAAACTTGACCCATACACTTGTGGTGAAAGTGGGGACATAATATTCTTCCACAACCCCTCAACTGGGTGATGATCACCAGGATTAGGTTCCAAGGGTGAGCCATTCCCTTGAAGGAGACGTCATGGGCAGAGGCAAAGGTGCTCCTAGGTGATTGATGAGTGGTTTATTTAGCGAAAAATCAAGTACTTTTAGATTCAAATATTTGTGTGTTTTCAAGCATTTTTGTTTATTTTAATGTGTGTTTGTATTGTTTTATAGGTTTTTTAATAAATGAGTGAAAAAAATGCAAATTCAATTTAGGTACAGTAATTTCAAGATCATTTTTGACAATGATTCCATGTGAGTTTGGAAAATCCCAATACATGGAAGTTATATATATATGTCTTATATTTCCATAGGTTTTTTAATCATCTCAATCGGAGTTTGGATAAGAAAGTTATATCCAAAAGACTACCGCTGCAGCGGTAAAGGGTCAGTGGACTTATTGACTTCCCATCGCTGCAGCAGTGCTTCCTCCTACTGCAGTGGTACGGCTCTACCTGGATATAATATTTTTGGATTTTGTTTGAGATATTTTGGATCCCTATGATATCCCCTCTTCCTACAACACCTAAGGCACGTTTTTGGTAGTGTTTTTGGAGCTCCAAGACATATCAACCAAGAGGAGATCACAAATCCAAGAAGAAGAAATGATCTCGGAGCAGTTTTAGAAACTGTTCTTCATGTTTATCTTGTATATTGTTGAATATTGGGCTATGGCCATGTGTAGCTAAACATATATTGTTTAGGGGTTGATGTATTTCATGAAAACGTGCTTTGAATAGATCAGTGTTTTGTTAATGGTTGGTTAGCTTTATTCAATTGTGTTTATCGTTTTATTACTTCTATTATATGCTTGTTATGATATATTAGTTGGTTTGAGAATACGGGGCTTCACACTCGGGAGAGGTAACCCTGAATTCGGACTAGGGTTTAAACACAATATGACGATTTAATGACTCGAGAGAGTATTAGAAAGTATGCAATCTGTGAGGTTGGGGTGAGACTCATGTGTTCAGTTTCATATAGACACTAGACGTGGACGTGGGCGTTGATGTGAAATCACATATTCAGTGAGTGAGATTTTGATACCTAGATGATCGGATAGTATGAATACTGTTAATGTAAATTAGATTGAATCGAACACGATTAAGTGAACAAAGTTAATCCCTAGACAATATTTTCCCATTAACGTCATAGTAGTATTATAGTTTAATAATTAATTTACTTTAGTTGATAATTATTATAAAAAAACCCTAAATTTGAGTTGCCTAGATAAAGTTAGGTTATGACAATCGCGGTACTTAGCGACGATCTAATCCAACCCTAGTGGATACGACAACCCTTACTCTTCCTACTGCACTAAAACTTAATCCGTACACTTGCTGTAAAAGTAGCGACGTAATATTCCGCTACCAAATTTTTGGTGCCGTTGTCGGGGATTGGCTTTTAAATTATTATTGATATTGTGAGTAAATAACTTGATTTTAATTTAGGCATTTATTTTGTTTATAATTTTTGTTTTTTGTTTGTTTTTCCTACTAGGTACATGAAGATGTTAGATCAACAAGTATTGTTGCATTTCTTTCTACATGATTCTGAGCCATTTTATTATTCTTGGGATCGATACAAGTAGTTTCTAATCTAGTTCCCAAACCATCGTTTCTCGAGGAAGTGTCAACTACTGAATTTCCTCGATAGAGTTACTAGCCGCAACAAGAAATTGGGTTGAAGGATGAAATGGTATCACCTCTTTCGACCAACTAACCATGGATGAAGCCTTTTGGTTGCTGGAAGACAAGGCGGAGTTTGATTATCAGAGTTAGAATTATTTAATAAGCTACCAAAGCTTAGGGGATAATTCCACCGTTTTGACGCCATAGATTGATACCCCGGACCAAAATATGGAGCCTTCCCCTACCTTGGATGATATGTTTGCTGAATGTCTGGGGGAAAGTCAGGTTTTCTGGAGGGAAACGAATGACCGTCTCAATGCGCATGAGGATCGTCTTGGCAATATTGATAACCTGCGCTAAAATTGATGCGACCATAATGTCTCTTCAGATGCAAATCGATCAGCTTATCTGCTACATTGAGGCTAAGTCAAAAGTTGTGGCATTGAGTGACACACACACACCACATTTAGTGAAAGTCACTACGAGGAGCCGGATACAAGTGGGAGGAACTTGGGCTCGTATATTGGAGAAGATTTGAAAGAGGACGAGGCTCAAGAATTGTTCGTAGATAATAAATCAGAAGATGATTTTGAGTACTTACCTCTTGAGATCCATGTTGTGATGCCACCCTTGATCCAATACGATTACATCTACGAGGATCCGATATGGCTCGCCTGGCCTTCCCCAATTCTAACTTCATTCATCCAGGGTAGCACATATATCAGAGCAGAATCGAGTTGAAAGTACGGCCCAAACAATGCCAAATCTCACCAATCTTGAGGGCGTTCTGAACCATGACCCATATGTTGTGTTGTATGACACATAGTACTGGCAAAAGACATTATTTGAAGATCCCTTCTCCGTGTTAGGCCGAGGACATTAAACCACGCACTTCTTGTGAGGTAACCCAAGTTTTAAAATAAATTAGTGCATCACCGCCGACTTCACTCAGAGTCAAGATTGTCTCGCCTCCCAGGTACGTGTTCTAAACCCCCTTCGTCGGCATACTACATTTTAATTTTTGAGATAAATGAATGGGTCATTGTGGACACTGACTATTTTAAGTTTGGGGGAGGGGGGTTGTATGTTTTCTTGTTGTTAGTTGTGTAGTTAAGTTAAATTGTTTTCATGTATGCATGTTTGTTTAGTTAGTGTAGTATATTTATGTTTGTAGTAGTAGTTGTTGTGTGTTGAGTTTTGTAGTTCTTCTAGGCCATTACTTGATGATGAAATTATCCCCTGGTTGTTTTTCTAGGTCAAGAGTAATGCCCATTCATGTGTGTTATGTGTGCTTGACTTTTCATTTTGGTAAAAGTTATTGTGGATCCTAATTTCCACGAGTACGTAGACTTAATGTATTATCTATCCAATTAATTTGATGCCAATTCTTTAGTAGCAAGTTCATGATAATTTTAGGGATTCTAGAACCTAATTGGGGGAAACTTGAGGTGAAATCCTAAGCGACGTAGTTCAGGAGACATGATTTAGGGATTTATTTTGATCGCTTGAGCCTTTAAAGCTTACCATGCTATATGTTTTATCCCTCGTTACCCTATCGAAGCTTGTAAGTTGTTTCAATTCTGAACACGTAACAAATTCCCTAGCCAATAAAACATTTTCCTAACCTAAATTGCTAAACCTGAGGTAATGTGAGTCAAAATCGAGTGAGCATTTGTAAATGGTAGCTTAGGGTTGTTTCAAATTGATCTTTAGGGTTTCAAGAGTGATTGTGTGCCAAGCATCTGCCTTAGGTAACATCGAGTTAATAACATTTACCTATTCCCAATATACCTTTGGCCAGTTGATAAAAACCGATCCAAGTCCTTTTGATCTTTTTGAATTTTTGAGCCAACATTAGTGGAGAGTGGAACCCAATCTGGCATATGGATATCCTAAACTTTTATGGTTTAAGTCATGAATTTTGTTGGTGGATAATCCCATCCGATAATTAGATGGTTGTATAATTGAGTTTTCACACACACACTTGGAAATGATTTAGAATGGCATTTACCGTTATTAAATGTTGAAATTCTAGAATACCACATGGTGTGGTTTTAATTTTGAACACAATATGATTGGGGGCCGTTGAAGGAAAATGTTTTGG
Organism: Eucommia ulmoides; assembly: GCA_016647705.1. NCBI lineage: Eukaryota > Viridiplantae > Streptophyta > Magnoliopsida > Garryales > Eucommiaceae > Eucommia > Eucommia ulmoides. Next base: position 25,421,264 of record CM028341.1, read on the forward strand.
TCGATTACTTGAATTCAAAACTCACATATCATTATGTTTAGTTTGTTTGTGTTTTTTCGTTTTTAGTATTTATGTTTGTAAATTCGTTGTGGTAGTTTGTTTTCTTGTTTATGTGTTTTTGCTTGAGGACAAGCAAACGTTTGAGTTTGGGACTATTTGATGAGTGGTTTATTTACCAACAAATCAAGTACTTTTAGATTCAAATATTTATGTGTTTTCAAGCATTTTTGTTAGTTTAATGTGTGTTTGTATTGTTTTATAGGTTTTTGAATAAATGAGTGAAAAGATGCAAATTCGGTTCAGGTGCAGTAACGTAGAGACATTTTTGTACAATGATTCAATCCAATTTTAGAAAATTGCTGAACATGGACGTTTTAGATCTATGTCTTAGATTGTCGCAGGCTTTTGAATCAGCTCAATCGGTGTTTGGACGACAATGTTAAGGGTAAAAGACCACCGTTGCCACGGTGAAGGTTCAGTGGACCTACTGACTTGCCATCCCTGTGACGGTGCTTCCCACCGCTGCACCATTCTGGCTCTACCCGGATACGATATTTTGAGATTTTTTGAGATATTGTGGATCCCTATGACATCCCTTCTTCCCCTAACACCTAAGGCACGTTTTTGGGAATGTTTTTGGAGCTCCAAGACATATCAACCAAGAGGAGACCACAAATCCAAGAAGAGAAAATGATCTTCGAGCAGTTTTAGTGGATGTTCTTGAGATAATGTCTAGTCTCATTTGTTTTTCTCTTTATTTCTTAGTTTGGTTGGTAGTTTTGTTCATGTTTAGCTTGTATATTGTTGAATATTGGGTTATGGACATATGTAGCTAAACCTATATTGTTTAGGGGTTGATCTATTTCATGAAAACGTCCATTTGGAGGATTATTGTGGTACAAAAGAGTTTTCGGACGTCTTTTTTGAAATTAATAATTTGCTCTCTAAAGTGGATTATCTTGAAAATGCAAATAGAGTCTTAAAAAATAATTTTGACATGATTTCCAGGCAAAGGTCATATCTTGATTAAAAAATCGATTAACTTAAGAAAAATTTAAAAAATCAAAATTCAACCTCAAGTCTGTTTCAAGAGCTTCTGAGAATGATTTTTCTAGGCAAAGTGGATATATTTCATCATCTTATCCTTCATCACAAGCCCTAATTATGTTGCTATTGTTAGAAATGATTCGTGCTTTATATCTCATACTTTCTATGATAATCGATGGAATTTGATATGTTATTTTGGAAATTCAGTTGGCATTTTAAAGTATCATGTCCATTCAGGAACCCTAAGTTTATGTCTAACAAGAATGGATCCAAAATGAAATAGATACCGAAGAGAGCTGTTGAAATGTCTTGTCCAGAGTTACATAATGTTGAAAGTAGACTCGAAGGAATAAACAAAGTGGTTATATCAAAGCCAAGATAAGAAGTCATCAAGGATCCACAAGTGATGCATACAAAGCGAAAAGATACACAAAAGACAAAATGTGAAGTTACAAAGAAGCCACAAGCGAAATGTGCAAACAGAAAAGGTTTGCCAAAGCCAAGATGGGTGGTAGCACGTAAATACGTCGCTACTTTCACCGTAAGTATACGAGTCAAGTTTTAGTATAGATTGGGAGAGTAAGGGTATCGTGTCCACAGGGATTGTCTGAGATTATTATTGATTACCGCAATTATCATAATCTAATTTTATCTAGGCGCTAAAAATGTAATTTATAATTAATAAATACTAATACTAAAATAATAATTAAACTATACTAATACTAATATGAGATGTTTAGGGAAAATATTACCTAGGGATTAACTTTTGTTTACAAAAACGTGTTTGGTCTCGTTTTAGTTTACATAAACAGTGTTCGACCTATCCGACAATCTTAATTCGTAAACTCACTCGCTACCTCTCCCAAGTGTAATATGAGTGAATACGTGACTTCACATCAACGAAGAATTTTCCCTCAATGTCTTAACAACACTATGTTACGTGAGTCTCACCCCAACGTCATTGATTTCACACTCTCCAACTCTCTCCCAGGTAATTGGATTGTCGCATTGTGTTTACTCTAGTTTGAATCTGGGGTTACTTCTCCCGAGTTTCAAACCTCATATTCTCAATATATCTATCTAAGCATATAATCATGACAATACGATAAATACAATCAAAATAACGAAGAACAACCATTAAATGAAACACAAACTCAAACAAACAATAATTTCATAAATTATATTAATCCCTAGATAACATTCGTTTAGCTCATGGACATAGCCTTTTATACAATGAAAATGGAGCGAAACATGCTTAACTAACTACCAAGTTAAGAAAATAAAAAAGAAATGAACGAAACTTAGCCTAATCCGATGATTTGCCTCTAAAAATGCTTCGGGATCGCTTCTCCTTCTTCGCAACAAGTTCTTCTCCTTTAGAATTGGTTGAACACTCCCAAAACCTCTCTTTAAAATATCCTAAGTCTCATGGAGCTCTAATGGCCAAAGGAGAGGAGTGGAGGGGGTATAAATAGGTAAAATATCCTAATAAATATCTAAAATCTGGTGCAAAGTGACCGTCGTGGCTGTGGGATTCACCGCCGCGGTGGTGAGTAGGTCAGTTTGATCTTCGTTACAGTGGTGGAGGAGGCGGTAGATTCGGGGACTTCTCTGTAGTTTTACCGTTACAGTGGTGGATATCAATACTGCAGCTGTACAAAGAGGTTTTTACACACTCGCGTATTGACTACTTGCAAGTATATGGGGTCCAGTTTTAATATAGTAGATCTTTAAGATCGGATATCGTTCCATAGGGACGATGTGAATAATTGAATACCGCAATTTGCATAGTCTCCTATTATCCAGACGGTTCAAGAAATATTTTAAAATTAAACTAATTAAAACTAAGCTAAACTTCAATTACTGGGTTAATCCAAACTAAGTTGATTACCTAGGGATTGATTTCTTTCACTAAATACATGTTTGATTTCATTTCGTTAACAATAACGGAGTGTAGGTATCCAACAATCTCAGTTCGTAAACTCACTCGTCACCTCTCCCTAGTGTAAGACGAGTGAATATGTGACTTCGCGTTAAAGAAGAGGTCCCCTCAACGTCCTAACAACTCTAGGACGGGTGAGTCCTGCCCCAACGGCATCGATTTCACACTCACTAACGCCCTCCCGGGTCGTTAGATCACAATGATGTGTTTACCCTAGTCCTAATCCAGGGTTACCTCTTTCGAGTGTCAAACCCTATTTTCTAAAATCCAACCCTAATACCTTAACAAGCATACTAAGATTGTCATAAAATTATAAACACAATCGAAATTAAAATCAAACAATCGTTAAAGAAACATATATTAAACCAAACAACTATTTACACAACTACATCGATCCCTAGCTAATATTGATCTAATCTAACATGATCTTGGCCTTTGGAACATTAAAACAAGAGGGATTCATTATCATTTATAATAAAACATTAAATTACAAAGAGAGAAACAAAGAGAGAAAGATCAAATCTTAAAGTGAAGTGATCCACTATTGCCAAAGATCGATCCGCCAATGTTTCATCTTCTCCGGGTAATGAATATCCTCTTTGAGCTCTTAAAAATGGCCAAGGATCACCTCCTAAAGGTTAGGGACATTCCAGCTCCCAGAGTTCTTAATGGAAGTGTGAGAATGGGAATTTATAAGTACAAGGTTTTAAAATATCTAAAAATATATATTTTGTTGTGCAGAGCTAATCGCTATGGCGGTGGGTATGTCAACCATCTTTCCAAACTCTCTAATCTTTCATCACCTAGGTGGTGAGTAAGTCGGTTTAACCTTCGCCGTAGTGGTGGAGATCAGCGCTGTGGCGGTGAAACAGCTCCAACTCTTTGCACTTTCACCGCCTAGGTGGTGGGACTTGTGTATTTTCAGCACTCCCAGTATTCTCACCGCCACGGTGGTGGGTCTTGTGATCTTGAAACCTTATTTCTTCATCATTTCTTCACCGTTTTCCCATAGTTTCGCCTATTTATAGCTCGTTAACGTCCCTACACTTGGTTTAACTAAAAACAAACTAAAACACAATTAAATATTAATAATACACTCGAAAACTATCAAATTTAGTTTAGAAGTAGATAGGTATTTTACACCTATCAGCGGCGGTGAGTTTACAGCAACTAAGGCCCTCTCTGCATTTTTACCATCGCGGCGGTGGTTTGGACGCCGCAGCGGTAGGCTTCTTTTCTGAATATTGCCTCATTGCTTATTTTTCCATCGTTCTTCCACCGTTCTTGATCCAATTTCATCGTTTAACATCCATTTTCATACCATTTCACCCCACATACCGGATTTACACAAAAATATATAAAAATATATTAAAACATACGAAACATACTCAAAACCTAACAATTTTTAGATTGAAAGTAGATAGGTAATTTACACCTATCAATGGGATATTACCAGAAAGCCAAAAGTGACATGTACAAATGGAAGTATCAGTTAAGTAAATGGCAATAATCAAAAGTTGAGAGGATACAGACGGACTAAGAGAAATAGTGCACCCAAATAAATCATTAATACAAATAAGGTAAAAAGTAAAGTTATCTCGAAAGATAGAAAGTGTACTCCTAACCCTACGCATTTTAAATTCATTAAATTTGTTAAAGAGAGAGGTGTCCGACTTGACAAATAGGTAAGTTGGTAATAATTTTTAAGACCTATTTTAAATGATGTGTTCACTTGTTGTCTTATAAACATTGCTTGCTAATTATAAGAATCACATTTAATTTAAAATATATTAACATATTTTTATGATGTGCGTATATTGAGGATCGTTATTATATTTGTTTTTGAAACATATTACCTAAGATGATTTAATCTAAATCAGTTGGTTTATACGATCAAATGCTTGGAATTGATTAGTGATCACGTATGATGTTGAGAATAACAGATAAATATATGTTTACTTGATATCTACTAATGATTTTCTTCCAAGTATATTTCAAAGAATTTCAAGTTATAATTCAAGGAGAAACAAATATTCATACTGAAATTTAAAATTTAGTCAAGAATAAGATCGAGGAAATAATTTATTAGAGTTGAATCTTCATTCAATTCAATGGTAAAACAATCTCATTCTTGTATGATTGTGTAAAGAATTTATGTGATGTGAAAATTATTATTTAATCTACCAAAATTAACTCACATCTCTATGAATATCATGCTTTGATTATATACCTACGTGGAATTCTATTGTTATCTAAATACTAAATTATTGATGATATATATACTTCATGATAATCGAAAAAGCTTATATATTTTTATGTGATATTGTTATGCTATGCTATATGAGATCCTCTAAAAGTCATGTTTAAAAATATGTGATACATCTTGTATCAATCCATGACTTATTTATCATTGAGTTGTTTGTTAATATGCATGATCTTTGAATATATAGCATGATACCGTTGCACATGGATATCCTTATAAGCAATAGTTATCTAGTTTTCATCTAATGTTTCCTGGTTTTTATTAATGATTGTTATTCTTACAAGGAGCTGAAATTTTTATGAGATAAATATGCACTTGTCCATGTTTTAAGCATGCATTAGATTTATAAATTATCATTGAAATATGATTCATGTTCTAGTGCATTAGAGATTACATATTTCTTGATTCTATCTATAGGGAATATATTAATCAGTATCATGAATAAGGCATGTTGAATAATAAAATTATATAATTTCATGCTACATTGTTAAAATGTTATGATTGCCTTAAGTTTTTTTCTCCTAAGCATGAATTTGCTTATTTACAATTATATAGGGGAAGATTGCATGCTTAAAATGATGTTTTTGGTATGGATAGGCATAATGATGATTGAAATATTGCATGCTTAGAATGATATTTTTGGTGTGAATAGGCATAATAATGATTACCTAGAATTGATATTTTTGGTTCCCCTTCCCCACTTTTTGAGATGACAAAGGGGGAGAATAAGTTAATATTTTATTGAATATCTTAAATGAATTGAATTGATTATGGGGGAATATATAAAAGGGAAACCGTAATTGCAATTAAAACGAGTTAGTTAATGTTTAGGTTTTGCTCACCTAAGCATTGTACTGTTATAGGGAAAGAACAATATTGATATGATCATGTTGTATTATTGAATATCTATAACTATTTTATTGATTATATTTTGTGCTTCATTGAATATCTAATGAAATTATTGAATTATCTTTATGATTGTGCTTTAACAAGTTAAAGAACCCGTCTTCGGATTTAGGGGAAGTGTGATTGCATTATTATTTTAAAGAAAACATCAAAGTTAATTGTCATCATAAAAAAGGGAGAGATTGTTGATCCCTAGATTTTGATGGACAATTAAGTGTTGATGTTTTTTGTGGAACTAACAGATTTGTTGAGTATTTCAGTTTAAAAAAAGAGTTCCATTCAAGTTCAAATTATGAAGGATGCATGCAGAGACGATAATATTATAAAGTAATTATGAAGGATGCAAAAACAAAAATTAAAAAGATGAAGAGATTGGAAATTGTGAAGAAACTAGGTAAAAACAACTCAAATATCTTTTACTCTTAATGTATCCCAATTAGGATCACACACGATACAAAAGAAATGATTTATATATATATGTGTGTGTGTGTGTGTGTGTTTAAATTAAGGTCATAATTAAGTTCAATTATTTGCTCCAATGTGAAATCGAAAAGAAAAATTGACCTACGCAATATTAGTGTTTAAAATTAATTAACAATGTCAATTTAGTTAACCGATAAAAGAAATCGATTAAAGGGTAAAAAAGGTCAAATATTGGAGTTGAAATGAATTAAGGAAAAATATTCCAGCAATGATCGGTCAACCGATCAAGTAGGATTGATCAACTAATAAGTGTAGGCTGGAAATTTGGAGAACTCTCTAAATCGATCGGTCAACCAATAGTTGATATGAGAACTCTTTGAATCGATCGGTCAACCGACTATCGATGATCAGTTAATCGACTACGGCTAAAAAATGGAATGGGGAGCATATTGAATCGATCGGTTAACTGAACCATAGGGGATCAGTCAACCGACCAATGTATGAGAATGGCTTGTCTAGTATTCTGCATTGATCAATTGACCAATGCGCAAAGGCTGGTCAACCTACTGTGCTGTTTTAGATTCTCAGGATTTTCGGGATCAAATCTAAAACTAGCCTTTATTAGCCATTTTTTGGCATATCTTTTGGAGATATTTTAGGGATATGGATATATTGATGATATGATACTCCTATTTGAATATCCCTATAGATATTGTACATTAAATTAAAGTGGTTCTTAATTAAGTACATTTAATAGTTCTTATCTACTTAATTTAAGATTGAGGATTGTTTTGAGAACTTAATTAAAAGATTTGAAAGTTATATTTAAGTTAAATATACCAGGATTGAAAGGTAATGATATATGAGGTCTATAGGTGTATTTAAATGTCATATCTTGAGGAAACTAGCCGTTATATGGTATGTTTCAAATTACTGTATATAGACCTACGAATTTTGAGTTTGATATATTATAATATTAAGAATTATTTTGTTCCTATGCTTTTTCTAAGAGTCATCATTCTGATATTATTTTGAGAGATCAATTGTAAGATTAATGGTTGAGAAGTTCTTGAGTTAAAAGGTTGATTGTTTTGGTGTCACCGATTTGAGTTGTTTAGCGATTCAATTTTCAATCTTTGGTGTTTTCCTGGTGAGATCTTTCCAAACTATCAATCTTTATTGTGAATTTATATTTCTATACTTTCTTGGTTGATAAGATCTTATTAAAATCGTTTTTGAACTTTAAAGAGCATAAAAATTATTTTAAAACGAGTTTTCTGATAATATGATTAAGTTCTTATTTTTGTACTACCCACATTTAGTATAATTAGATTTTGAATTCCTCACGCAAATTCTATCACTAGTAAATTCAGGACATTAATTGAGTTTAATTGATTTGAGGTAGTAGAAGCTCCGAGTAGGAAAAAACTCATTGATTTTTTTGTATTTTGTGAGTTTGTGCAGATTAGATTTCGTTGGGAGTATCTAGTCAGACGTACCAAGGGTTTCAATCTGTTCTGGTAAAGAGATTGAGGTTTAATCTTTACTTAGTGCATAAAAATGTTAGATTACTCTTTTCCCTTAAAAAGAGCTTAGGCGTGATTCTTCCTAATTAGAATTAATTGTGAGTTAATTGAAAATGTTTCATCCTTACCTAGGAAAATGATACTTGGAGTGTTTTGGTGAGGTTTGATTGTTAGACAAAGGTATAAAAGAATTAGGTTTAATCCTTAACCTGTGATATGATTAGGTTAGTCTTGAGACTGGTAAAACGATAAGTTTATTTGCGCCTAGGAAAATGATTAGGTGGTGATTCTTCCTTAATAAAATTAGGTTAATATTTGGCTTGGAAAAAGATAAAGGTTCCTCCTTAGCGTGTGAAAAGGAAATTGTAAAGATTAATTTTGAGCCTGTAAAAGAATCATTGTGTAAAGATTTGGTTCCTACCTGTTTAAATGAATCTATTGGTTTAGTGGGTGCGAATCTCCGTGAGGCTCAAAGGATTGGATTATCTAAGAGTAGTTTGGTGAACCCGGATATATCCTTGTATGTTGCATTGATTTACATTATTTATATTTTTTTTGTTTGGATGTGCATCTAGTATTTATAACACTTATCTGCTGTATTATAAAGATAGTAATTAATTTATGATTAATTATTTGATTTTTTAAGTGTTTAAAGAAAAGAATTTGTTTAAATTTTTACAACTACCGGATTCACTCCTCCTATTTGGTAGATTACTGGCCCAACAAAAAGAATTTTTATAAGCCTCAAAATAATTATTGAGTCTGTAATTCCATTTCAGCGATGTACTTTATCGTCTTAGATTGTAGTGTTACGTTACGAGTTGTATGGAGTCTTGAGTAATTTCATATGGCTGTAATATTATGTCGAGTCCCTTGAGACAAATGGAAATTCGTTTGCCAAATAGATGTTCATCTACATAATCATTGTCGAAATGTGAAATCTCGAACATGATTATTTCTTAGGATGCCTTAGATTCATGTAAACTAACAAATTTGACTTGGCCAAGTGTTTTGAAGGAAAATTGGTTCTAAAAATATAATTCTTGTTCCCCCTTCCCTAAGATCAATCCTCACTCACAATCGAACTCCAAACCATTTCAAGATAGAGCTAGAAGGTAATCTCAAATCTACCTACATAATCGAGTTTGCTTGGATGCAAAAAAGGATCAAACTACTCACGGACTATAAAAACCGTCATTCAGCGACTTCCAGAGGTATTTGTCCCTCAGCCCAGTAAGGATCTCGTTGCTCCGACAAATCCTTAGTTTCGAAACAAGAATTCCTCTCTGATTTCTAAGATGGAGAATCCTTTGCCAAATCCAAATTTTGTTGCTCTAGGTTATTCGATGCCAGGCTATCATGATTCGACGGGGACTCAAATTCTACCTTATCCCTATTCGTATTGTGCACCTCCTTATATTGCTAAGAAACCCTTCCATCTAGTTTTGATTTGGGATTCTACCTCTTTACCATAATAGATTATCATCTATCAAAATATTGACCAAGAAAACCTTCATCTCAACAATTCCCAAAATTACCATTTTCTCAAAAAACCACTCTATCCATTTCTGAACAGCCCATACTATCCTCAACCTGCCATGCTATACCAAAACACATCCTTATCTTCCTAAACTACCCACTTCAGCAATGCCCTCAAGCCTACTCGCAATATAAGACACTGTCTACGAGGCACCATGGTAGCGGAATATTATGTCGCTACTTTCACCACAAATGTACAGGTCAAGTTTTAGTATAATGGAAGAGTAGGGTTGTCGTATCTACAGGTATTGGATGAAATTGTCGTTAAGTACCGCGATTATCATAACATGATTTTATCTAGGGGACTCAATTTATATTTTTGTTAATAAAATATACTAAAATAAATTAATTACTATAATACTAATATGAAGTTTAAGGGAGTATATTGTCTAGGGATTAACTTCGGTCACAAAACGTGTACATTCCAATCTAGTTTACATTAACGGTAGTCAAATCTATCTGACATTCTAGGTATCGGACACTTACTTACTACCTCTCCTGAATGTAGTGAATGAATATGCAACTTCATGTCAACGCTGAAGTCCCCCTCTAGCGTCTATACGACACTTGGTCACATGAGTCTTGCCCCAACTTCACGGATTGCACACTTTCTAATACCCTCCCAGGTCATTAGATCGTCGCGTTGTGTTTAAACCCTAGTCCAAATTCGGGGTTACCTATCCCGAGTGTTAAATCTCGTATTCTCAATATATCTTAATAAGCATATAAAAGTGGAAGAATGGTAAATACAATGAAATAGGCAAGAACAACCGATAACCAAACAAAGATTAAACAAACGACGTTTTCATACACGAATCGCTCCCTAGACAATACATGTGTAGTTTCTCATGTCCATAACCACATATACAACAATATACAAGCTAAGAATATACAAAACTATCAACTAAAACTAAGAAATAAAGAGAGAAATAAGGAGACTAGTCATTATCCGAAGAACCGATGCTTAAACCGCTCCAAGAACGTTTCCTCTTCTTGGCTTTGTGATATTCTCTTGGTTGATAGACCTTGGAGCTCTCAAGAAACTCCCCCAAAACGTCCTCCAAGTGTTGGGAAGAAGGTCCATACTTAAGGGATCCAAAATATCTAAAACAAATCCCAAAAATATCTAAAAGATTTGGTGTCGGACCGCTACAGCGGTGGAAAGTCAGTAAGGTCACTAATAGATGACCACTGCAGCGTTGGAAGCACCGCTATAGCATTGAGGTTCACCGCTGCAGCAGTGGTCAGGTAGAAAGGTTTTTGTTCGATTGATCGCTGCAGCGGTGATTTCACCACTGCAGTAGTGGGCCTGCAATCCTGAACTTGCCTTTTTACTTGTTTTTCCACCGTTCTTCCACTAATATTCCATCGAATTGCTTGTTTATTGCCTATTTTCATCTTTGTTTTGTCCCAAACACCTATTTTGTAGCAAAACAAATAAAAACATATTAAAACACTATAATAATACTGGAAAACTACCCAAATCAGCTTAGGAATATATAGATAAATTCCACCTATCATACTACCACATTATTCAAAACAAAATTAACTACCTCAAAACTAGAAAACGACAAGAAGAGAAAAATAATGTTTTCCATTCCTTCTTCTCGAAATTCCCAAAATCCATTCATTTTTTTAAAATGGTTTTCAAGGGTTTTTCTAGGCATCGATTTTGAAAATGTTCTTTGGGGCCAGGATATATGTTTGAAAAAGAGTTTCCACAAAGCATGTGTTAAATGGTGGCCAGATCATTGAGATTTTAGAAATTCATTTTTTATTTTGAAATGACCTGTGTTTTGACTCGTAAAGGTCTTGTACTAGAGATTTGTTTAAGTTTGGGGGTTAATTATGCTTGAGAAAGGTTTTAAGCACCCTAAGACACCTGTCCAAATATGCGCGTTCAAAACAAAGACCCATTTATTGTGTTGTACGACACACACTATTGGAGAAAGCTACTCTTTGATGAGCTCTTCTCCATTGTCAAGCCAAGGATATTGACCCAAACTCTTCTTAGGAGGCAACCCAAGGTTTCAAATAACTAAGCTTAAAGACGCAAGCTATAGAAGAAAGCCCCACACCGGCCACCTTGCTCTGAGCATCACCGCTGACCACACTAGGATGCGAGATTGTCTCGCCTTCCCAGTACGTGTTCTTATTCTCTTATGCTTAATTTGAATACATGTTTAACTTTGAGTTTGGGGGGGCGAGACACTTGTTGGCTTATGTTTGTTGGGTTTAAGAAATGCTTGTCTGTATGACTTTTCTTCATATAACTTGTGTTTCTTTTTTGCCATATTTTTAGTTTTTTTTTTTTTTTTTGAATAAATTGTGTGTTTTGTTGAGATGAAATGACTTGATATCAATGATGAATATAGACACTTGATGTTCTCTTAGGTCTTTTGAAATGTATTGCATTGAAATTTCTATGCGCTTGACTTGCGTTGATTGAAGTTCACTCTTAAGGCTTTATATTGAGCACCATGAATCATGATCACTTAGCCTTTTGGGTACTTGGAAAACATTTATGTGCTTTAGGTAGGATTTGACATCTCGTGAACACTGGAACCCATTTGAGTGAAGCTTGAGGCGAAATACTAGGTTATGTATTGTTGGAGATATGATTTAAGCATTTCTTTGGATTGTTTGTGCCTTTGAAGCTAACCCTTGAAAATTATTTATCCTTCATTACCCCCCGTTGAGCCTTACTTTCTAATTCTTTCATTACCCACATTTACGCATCTAACCCAATACATGTCTTTCCACTTCCTAAACCCATCACTAATTAGCTTGTTTGCACGTATCATTAAACGTAAGGACTAGCATGGGCTGTGTTTAGAAATTTATTAGTGGAATGGATTGTGTGTTTCATTTAGTTTTTTGAGTTGTTTATGTTGTAATAAAAAAAAAAAAAAAAAAAAAAAAAGACAAATGAATGATAAGTTGAGTCACTTCCTTGTATTGTCCTGCAACATTAAGGACAATGATGATTTTGAGTTTGGGGGTATCGTTTATATTTCTTACCTGTTTGTTCTTTTTGGAAAAAAAAAAAAAAAAAAAAAAACCCGTTTTTTTGGTTTGTTTTGTGAATAATATCTTGTGGGATCGATTCAAAGAAAACATGATGAAAATGGGAGTTGATGAAAAAAATTCTTGGAAATCGGGCAAAATCCATGAGTTGTGATACATACCTAGGGTGATTTGAGCCTAAATATGACATTCTCATCTACCTTCTACCCTAGCCATACATTACAACCCCCAAACTCCTTTCGATCTTCAATAACATATGTACCTACACATAATTAGTGGAGAGTGACACAAAAAATTGGCTTATAATTGTTCTTAACTTCAAAATCTACAGATAATTCATTGTCTCCTTGGCACATCAATTTATTCGAGACTCGTTTGGATGGGTGAGAGTGATTATGCACACACTTACACATCAAAAATCTTGAGTACATGATATTGACGCTTGATGTTGAAATTCTAGAAAGTCTCAATGGCTGCATTTCCTTTGAGTTTGGAGCATTTTGTGCCTTCAGAGATTATTGCACGGTTGTTGATTTGATACAAAACTCACACTTTTATCATTAGCGTCTTGTTGCTTGATTTGAATTTTCTTTTATTTTGCTTGAAGACAAACAAATGTTTGAGTTTGGAGGTATTTTATGAGTGGTTTATTTACCAACAAATCAAGTACTTTTACATTCAAATATTTGTGAGTTTTGAAGAATTTTTTTTAGTTTGATTTATTTTTGTGTTGTTTTGTAGGAATTACAAATAATTGGGAGAAAATGTGAAAATGTGGTAAAATGAGGTGAATTAGGTTGTAACAGTTAGTCAGTAAGGCAAGAACAACAACTTCAAGCCCACGTTTGACAATGATTCAATACGATTTTGGGATAATACAAAACATGGAAGTTAAATATCTCTTTCTTATATTTTCATAGCCTTTTGAATCATCTCAATCGGAGTTCGGCCGAGAACTTTATGGCTAAAATACGAAAATGTGTTGGCACTGTCCAAACCCCGCTTCTGCGGGATTTTTCTCCGTTGCAACACGCTACTGAATCGGAACACTACCTGAACTCCACTATAACGAGTTTTTTCTCCACTACAACGCACTTTTGTCAGTGTTTCACGTCCAAAAGCACGCTACAGCGCGCTAAACCCCGCTCCAGTGTCTTCTACACCTGAAAAACCCTATTTTTTTAGCCCCATATATATATATATATATATATATATATATATATATATATATCACCTTATGCCTCAAACCCAAAGTGTGATAAATTTGGGAGAGAAACACAATTAGAAGCAAAAAAAATGCTAGAGATGGAGCTTGGAGTGAATATTTTTGAAAATTTGAAGACTTGAAACTCATCTCCACAAAAGAGTTTTCTCTTTCTTTCTCTCACCCTAATCTTTCCTGAATTTATATTTTTGAATTTGCATTTATGGATTTCTTGAAAGTATTAGTCATGGATTTAGCTATGTCGAGTTAGTCATTTAATCTAGGGCTTGATGTAATTTTGTTTGAACCATGTTTTGAATATTTTGTTAATTGTTAGTTTTCATTACATTTTATGCCTCTCTATGTTTAATGCGTTTGATTCATGTGGCTAATGAGTTAGATAGTTTTAGATTGTAAATTTTATGCTCGAGAGAGATTGAGTTTGTGATCGAAATTGAGAGTGCATAGTTTTAGGTTGTTGTGAGAAGAGAAGGAGATTAACACCTAGAATCTCTATTTAATTGTATTTACCTTATTAATTCTTCCAATTCATGATTCCATAAGATATCTTCGTTGATTTGAGAACTTGAGATTCGATACTTGGGACAGGTAATTTCGGGTCGTACTTAGGTTAACTACAATGTAAGTTTTAATAGATTGGTAGATTATTAAAGTTTGAGTAATCCATAGGGTCGGGACATAAGAAATGTTCTCACCAAAATACTAGATAGAGGATAACAGTATTGAATTGTTTGCATATTCTTTCACTTGACACTATGGAGAAGTAGTGTGGGAGCACGAGTGACCTTGATTATTGAATGAATGGAATTGATTAATAATTTCTTAATAGAATTACATGGGAATAACGAGATGAAATCAAACCCCTAGAAAAATTGTGCATATGAAATCTATAGTTTGTTTTGCTTTTGATTTTATATTTGTTTTAGTTTTATTTTATTTTTATAAATATTAAATTTAGATGCCTAAATAAAGTTAGGTTACAATAATGGCGGTACTTAGCAATGATTTAAATCAATCCCTGTGAATACGACACTTTGCTCACTCTATACTATTAAAACTTGACTCGTACACTTGTGGTTTGTAGCAAACTAAATTTCTACCATAAGACAATATCAAAGGATGTTTAGGAAGAAAACCCAATCTTAGGGGAGTGGTCTTTTCCCAAGCAATTACCTTTTTCTCCTTTTTGTGATTTTCTCGATTGTTCTTGATCGTTTGTCGTCAACCTCTTGAGATCTTCCTCCAAGATCCTCAAGAGCTCCTTTGGGATAGTATTTTAGTATAATTTCAAGGTGTTTATTGGATACAAATCTTGAAAACCCGATGGACTTGACAGTGGAAATCGATCCTAGAGAGAGAAGTTGTGGGTTTAAGCTCTAGGAATTGTGAAAATGAGCCCTGTATTTTAAGGCTTGGAGATTTGCGCGTTGGCCAATGCATAGGACATTCCAACTTCTTTATTAGGGTCTATTTGGATTAGGGGACTTCCCTTTATATCTTTATGTTGAATGGTTTTGGACAAATTATGAAGATTCAGTAAGATCTTCGAAGATTTTGTAATGATTACCAAATCATTAAATATCTAAATATAATGATTGGCAATCATTGGTCATTACGAGCAATCATTAGTCATCATGAGAAATCATGAGATATGATTGGTTGCACATTGAATCATTTAATGCATGATATGACCTTTTCGGTTTGGTTTAGTGGCTAAGTATCAGTTACTTGTACTATTTTGGTTTACTTGCCATTAATGCTTTGGAAGTGCTTTGAATCTAGTCTTCAAGTGTTATTTGGAATTTATGACAATGAAACTTGATCTGATGAGCATTGAATGCCTTCCCATTAGATTGATTCAGTTCGGTTTGCCTTGTAACGGGTAGTCACATTTCAAGTATTTTGGTTTCCCCTAAGATGTTTTGATCAAAATATATAGGTGACTTGAATGTGATCCTTATATGTCATCCCAATAATTTAATTCTTGATGGTATGGGTATTTAATGTCTCATTAAATGAATGCTAGGTGGCAAACCGAATTAGTTAGTTTCGATAACCATTAGTTACCTCTTAATTAACTTGGTTCCCTTCCTTAGATTTTTTGTAGGAAATATCTTGGAAAGTTCTTATTCATTTAATTCTCATTAATTATTCCTTTAATACTCGATAGGGCCCTTTATTTTATGGGCTTTGGTTGCAAGTCATGATGACTTCGGTTTGGTTAATTTCGGACAGAGTCCTAATCCTTAGTTACTTTGGATAAGTTGGACTTGTCATGGAAATTTATGACTTGATTAATGTTTTTTGGGATTTTATTTATAGATATTAATACTTAAATGTATATTTAAAGAAGTATTTTTTTTAATTCAAATAAACAAAATCGATGATAGTAGATATTTTAGGGGTCAAAATAGGTGACTAGGGTAATTGGTGAAATTTCTGATAATTATAGGGTCATAACTAATTTTTATTTATATTAAAGATGATTTAATGAAAATCAACCATGAATAATGTCATCCTAGGCCCCCTTTAACTTTAGGAATTTCGAGGCTGACGTGAAACTTTTACTAAATCGAATTCAGTCTTATTTAACGGTTTTATGTTTTCTTGTGTTTTTGTAATTTTTCGTGGCATGTAGTGTGATCTTAAGGTAGAAATTCATTCCCTTTAAACATTAGTTTAAATTTTAGCTAAACTTGTACTTTCGATTCAATACTAACTAGGCGAAACCAAATGCGGTGTCTAAAGTTACCCCTCTTTGTCATGCAAGTTTACTCGTAATGACAAAGAAGAAGAAAAAAATATTTTGTTCCATAACACACGAAATTCAAAGGACATAAATTTAAATTTTGACTTAAGAAAAGTTTAGGAGTGTACCTGAACATTGCTGCATCGACTCTTTGGAAGCGGTAAAAGATTTTATTAAAGGAGGTTGAATGACCGGTCCTTGAGGATTACTACTGGATCTTCTCAAAGGAGGTTGAATGACCAGTCCTTGAGGGTTATTATTGAATCTTCTCAAATAAGGTTGATTGATTGATCCATAAGGGTTACTTCTGGATCTTCTCAAAAGATGTTGAACAACCGGTCCCTAAGGCTTTATAGAATCTTCTCAAAGGAGGATGACTGACCGGTCCCTAAGGCTTTATGGAATCTTTTCAAAGGTGGCTGAATGACCAATCCTTGAAGCTCGCAAAGGAGGTTGAATGATTTTTCCTTGACTGTCTATGAGATCACTTCAAATGAGGCTAAATCATCGGTCCTTGAAGATCTGAAATGAGGATGAATGACCAGTCCTTGAGAACATAGGATTTCTTCAAAGGAGGTTGAATGACCATCCTTGAAGATATCAAAGGAGACTGAGTGGCCGTCCTTAAGTATACTACGAAATTTATTTAAAATAAGCTGAATTACTAGTCCTTAAAGATCTCAAAGAAGGCTGAATGACCATCCTTGAGGATCTACACTGCAATATTAGGAGAATGACCACTTATCATCATCTCCATAGTTTTCTTAGGAAACCAAATTTCAGGAATGTATAAATGAGTTCCTTGGATATCGCTGCATCATCCTTTAGTAAGGAATTTTCTTAAACAAGGGAAAATGACTAGTCCTTGAGGATTACTACGTCATTTTATTCAAAAAAGGCCAAATGATTGGTCCATAAAGATCTCAAAGGAGGTTTAATGACCGATCCTTGAGTATTACCATAGCTTTGGAGAATGACGACTCATCGACATCTCCGTAGTTTCTTAGGAAAGAAAAAGCCAGGAACGTACGAATGGGTTCCTTGGACATCGTTGTATTATCATAGGAATACTACATTCCCTGCCAAAGGGTGATGAATCTTCTTAAATAAGGCTAAATGACTGGTCCTTGAAGATTACTACGAAATCTCTGCAAATAAGGCTGAATAACCCATCCTCGGAGATTACCTCATTTCTTCCTAAGTGGTAAGGGATATACTTAAAGGAGGCTGAATGATTGGTCCTTGAGAATTACTACAGACTTTTTTAAAGAAGACTGAATGATCGGTCACTAAGAATCTTAAAGGAGGCTGAATGACCGGTCCTTGAGGATATCCGTAGTTTTGATGACTGTACGTGCGAGGATTCTTCGATTGTTACGGTATGTGACTTCTCACAAGTGTACGAGGTCAAAGTTTTAGTATAGTGTGATCGTTAAAATTGGGTTATCGTATCCACAGGGATTGGTGTTGTTACTATCGAATACCACGATTCTCATGACTTAACTTTATATAGGCGAACAAAAATGTAATTTAATTAATTATTACTAATACTAATATACTAATTTAACTATACTAATTACTAATACAAGATAGTTATAGGATGGATTATTTAGGGATTAAGTTTATTTAATTAATCGCGTTTGATTTCGTTTAGTTCACAATAATGGTGTTCGACGTATTTGACAATCTCGGTATCTAAAACTTCTCCGCCACCTCTCCCAAGTATAAGACGGGGGATGTAACGCAACTTTGTGTCAACGAAGAAGTCCCTCTCAACGTCTTGACGACCCTAGGTTGAGTGAATCTCGCCCCAACCTCATTGATTGCACACAAAACCTCAGTTCATAAACTTTCTCGCCACCTCTCTCGAGTGTAAGATGAGAGATATAACATGACTTCGAATCAATGAAGAAGTCCCCCTCAACATCTTAACAACTCTAGGTCACGTGAGTCTCACCCCAACATCATTGATTTCGTGCGTTGTGATTACCCTATCGACAATCTCAGTTCTAAAACTCCCTCGCCACCTCTCCCGCATGTAAGATAAGGGAATACACGACTTTGAATCAACGAAGAAGTCCCCCTCAATGTCTTAACGACTCTAGGATGCGTGAGTCTTGCCCCAACATCATAGATTGTCCGCAATCCTAACCCCGACCGGGTTATCGAATAATGGCGTTTCTTTATTCTAATCTGAATTCGGGATTTGTCAAACCCCGTATTCTCTAATTATCATTCTAAGCATAATAAACAAACAATATGATAAACACACTCAAAACAGCAAAGAACAATCATCAAGAAACACAACTAAACCAAAATCACGTTTTTATAAATAATATTCATCCCATACATAATCCTTATTTAACCTAAGGCCATATTCATTTATACAATGGAAACTAGGCTAAACATGCTTAAACATACATAGAATGTAAAAAATAAAAGGAAACATGGGCGAACTTAGCCGATATCCGAAGATTTATCGCTAAAACTATCTACCGAACGATTATCCTTCTCCGCATGTTGATATTCTCCTTCCAAATTGTTTGAGAACTCCCCATACTCTCTATATCCTAACCTAAGCCCTAAGGGATCTCATGGCCGGAGGGAAAAATATAGGGCTAAAAATATCCTAAATTATCTAAAAACACTTTACAGGTGCAGGGAGATAGCTGCGGCGGTGTATTCACCACCGAGGCAATGGATATATAGAGCCGTTACAAAGTTTCCGCAGTTTGACCGCCGCGGCGGTGGTGTCACCGCTGTGGCGGTGACACTCTTTCTTGTTGTGGCTGTAACGTTTTCGTCTGTACTCCGATTGAGGTGATTCAAAAACCTATGGAAATATAAGAAAAATATATAAAACCTACATGTTTTGAGTATTTCCAAAATAGGATTTCATCATAGTCCAAAATAGACTTTAAGTTATAGTACCTGTACCGGCTTTGCAGGTTTAGTGACCGCCTAGGTGAAGAAGTAGGCGGTGGACTTGAAAATGTTTCTACTGGGGTTTCTGCCTAGGCAGAGGAATTTCTCGCCTAGGCGGTGGGCTGTCAGTAGCCTTTTTTCATTCTCAGCATCTTCACTACCTAGGCGGAGGTCTGGACGCCTAGGCGGTAGGCTTCCTTCATATTTTTGCCTCCTTGCTTGTTTATCTACCGTAACTTCGACTCGCCTTCGGTTCGATCTCATTGTTTTCACTCCAGTTTCCTATCTTTTTGCCCCACACACCTGATTTAATACAAAAAGATAAAAACTAATTAAAACATAATAAAATACTATATAAACGCTCGAAAACCAACTTAATTCGGTTTGGAAATATGTAGGTAGATCACACCTATAAATGACTTATTGGCATCTCTTGGTTTTGATTGTGCCTATTTAGGAGCTTTCCTACATATCTCTGACTTAACTAAGAATTAAGCGAAATGCAATTTTAACAGGTATAGTAAATCAGGATTGGGTGGAATGGTTTTAGGCTAGAGAAACCAATTTTGGGGTGTCTTGTTAGTCTAAGGCTGAGGTTGACATTGAAGTAGTAGATTGATTGACTGATTTATTTATGAGCTAGCTTGACCGAACCTCATTACGGCGCCTACATATCTCAGATAACGAAGAATCAGTTCAAATGTAGTTCGGACTTGTAATTTAAATAGAAATTTGGTCGAAAGGATTCTTGGCCAGAAAAATTGTTTCTTGGGTTATCATATCAATACATGATTGAAAATGATTGAGAGAATTCTCAGTAGAGAAAGCTCTTGGGAAAACTCGACGCTTGGTGGAGTTTCATGGCCACATCCCCCTGGGAATGCCAATGAGGACTAGAAAACTTCCGATGGGAAATTTGACCTCGGATAAAATGTGCCCCTGTCCTAAACTGGGGCTTGATGATACTTGTTTATTTTTTTCAGGGATTACGGATTTCATTTCTTAGATTTTGAATTTTTCCTTCAGTCGTAGCTGGTTTGATTTTTATCAAGAAATCTCAATAGAGAAATCGGATATAATATTCCCTAGCTTTGGCTAGAGTGAATCCTATTACAGGATCTTGATGGAGAAACCGTCCTGAGTGTTCGGAGAATGTGACAGAGCCCACATGGGTTGCCCATATATCCTGAACTAAGCGTGTGATTTTTAATGTCTGTTTAAGACTAAGAACCTCGTTGGGTTGTTTATGTATTTTGATTTAGAATTTATGTTTAGTCGTTTGTTTTAGACAATGATTATTAGATGACTGAAACCCACGTGGGTTACCAACATACATTGATTTTGTAGATCATGAATCAAGTTAAAATATAGTTTGGCCTTCCCTGTGCTGATTTTCAGATTGTTGACCGCACCTATAAGGTTTCTGACGTACCTTAGTGATCTACCAAGGATCTAGTTGAAGCATAGTTCGTGCTTGATTGGTGAAGGATTATTTTAATTAAGATGGTGATCAAACCCATATGCGGGTTGCCTACTGTTAGCGCGTGAATACGCCGCTACTTATACTAACAACTATATGTGGTCTAAGTTTTAGAATAGTCGATTAGTTAAGATCGGGTATCGTGTCCACAAAGAAAGTGTGAATAATTGAGTACCGCAATTTACGTAGTCTCATATTATCCTAACGATTCGATTTAATATTTAAATTAAACAAATTAAAACTACTCCTAAGGATTAATTCTAATTACACTAATTAACTAAGGATCGATTTCATTCACTTAGTACCTATTTGTCTTAGTTTAGTTATCAATAATGGTGATTATCACATCCAACAATCTCAGTATCTATAACTTACTCGCTCCCTCTTACGAGTGAAAAGCGAGCGAATACATGACTTCGCATTGGCGTCGAAGTCCCCCTCGAACGCCTTTCCGAACACATAGCCACGTGAGTCTTAACCCAAAATTGATGGATTGAACACTCTCCAACTCCCTCCCGAATTATTGGATCGTCGCGTTGTGTTTAACTCTAGACCGAATTCGGGGTTACCTCTTTCGAGTGTCAAACCCTGTATTCTTGGTTTATCGTGACAAGCATATTAAACGTGAAATAATGGTAAACACAATTGGAATTGGATAACAAACCATTAAAATTAACTTATATTCAACCAAAAAAGTATTTACATGAATTACTTCTAACCATAACTAATCTCTAACTAAACTAACATGATCTTGGCCGTTAGAACATTAAACCAAGAGGAAATCACACTAAAACATTATGATACAAAGATAGAACGAGGAAAGAAAAATCAAATCTTAAAGTGGAGTGGTCCACTTTTTCCGAAGATCGATCCACTATTGTTCTTCTTTTTCGGCATGTGAATCTTCCTCTTCAATCTCCTTAAGATTGGCCAAGGATCACTTCCTAAACTAATCTATTCTACTCCTAAATTATCTAAGGTGCAAGGGGTCTCCAAAACATACCCAAAAATTGGGTGAAAACGGGTTTTTATGTAAAGGTTTGGAAAATATCTCAGAAAATATCTCTGTGCAGAGGGTTTCTGCCTAGGCGGTGGAATTTTCGCCTAGGCCGAAGAGTTGCTCCAACGTTTCTGCCTCTTCCCGGCCTAGGCGGTGGAATTTCCACCTAGGTCGAGGGAGTGCTCCAAACCTTCTGTCTTTTCTCGGCCTAGGCGGTGGAATTTTCGCCTAGGCCAAGGGACTGCAATCTTGAAACCTTGTTTCTTCACCATTTTTACACCGTTTCTCCACCGCTTCGCTTGTTTATCACTTTTTTGCGTCCCTAAACCTAAATTACATGAAAACAACTAAAGAGAAATTAAATATAACTAAAACAATTGAAAACTACCAAATCCGATTTGGAAGTAGATAGCTATTTTACACCTATCAAATACCCCTAAACTTAGAATTTTGCTAGTCCTCGAGCAAAACACCCTAACACTAAATTAACAAACCACTAAACTAACTAACTAAAAATGAAAAAGTTAAACACAAAAGAAGTAAGTACATGTAAGTATCAAGTTCAATTGAAAGGACAAATTTGTTCATCCCTCAATATCCCTAAATCTGATCAAGTTCGGGAAATAACTCATACCAAGTGGTGTTCTAGAATTTCAACAATCAAAATCAATAAAAACCATTCTAGATCTATTGAATGTGTGTGTGTAAGAACTCAAATGCATAATTACGCACATACCACATTGGATTATTCAATTGTTAAGTTCATAACGTATACCATTTAAGGATTCAGGAAAACCATACGCTTGATTGGGGTCTACTATCCACTAATGTAGACTTGGATACACAGAGATCAACAGGGCGGTTTGGCTTTGGAGAACGACCACGGGTATCACTAGAATTTAAAATAGATAATCGGTTTAATTGATCGATACCCGACGTAAAATCGCTTGCCGCTATCCTTTCTCATAACCCCACACTTTTAAAGTACAACTCTGAATAAGAAACGAAGATCGTGTGTATTCACATGTCGAAAGAAAAAAAAAATGAATACACTATTCACAGAGGTTTTTTTATTTTTTTTTAACACATTCCTAAATTAATTTGAATAATAACCATTTTAGGAGTGTGCAAAAATAAGTTAGAGAAACACCCCCCCAAACTTATTCGACTTTATAAAATGTTGGGAATATGCAAAAAGAAATGGTAGAAACACACCTTCAAACTTATTTTAGGAGTGTGTGAAAAGAAAAACTAAAGTGACAAGTGAATATTCTAATACCGAGTCAATAAAAATTCAACCGAAACCCCACCGCCCACTTGATTTTACTCAATTTGAAAATTAGGCTTAGCGACATTGGTTTAGAAAAAATTTAAATGAAAAGAGTATTTGAAGGCTTTCAGAATTGATTATGTTATTTGCTTCGACAGGGTAAATAAGGGATCAAATTTTTCAGGTTAGCTACAACGGTTCAAGCGAAAAAACGACGGCCTAAATCACGTTTCCGGAATTATCTTACCTAGGATTTCACCTGAAGTTTCCCCCAAATCAAGTTCTAGATTCCACATTTCTGTCATGAACTTCATATTAAATAATTGGCATCTAATTGCTCAGATTATTATACATTGAGTCTGAATGTCATGTGATTTTAGGATCGAGATAATTTTTACCCAATCGACATGTTAAGCACACAAAACACACACGGAAGGCATTACCCCTGACCTCAATATACAATTAGGGGATAATTCTCAATATCAGGACTTGGCCCAAATGAACTCAACAACTAAACATGCAAATACAACTTCATACATACACAATTCTAAGCTAAATCTAATACTAACATACATACTAATCTAAAAACTACACATGTAAAAACAAGGATTAAACTAAACTGGAAATTAAAAACTAAAAAATTAATTAAAACAATAAAATACATATATAAACATAATTCTGTACATCAAAAAAAAAAATTGCATTTTGTTCAAAAAATATAATTGTTCATCATTTTCCACAAAAAAAAATCAAAATGGCTGAACATCTACTATACTAACATCCATTCCATCTCATCCAGGCCCGAATATGGCAGTGTTTAACTATAAATCAGCGAACCCAATAACATATAGCATTCTTTTGGAAAAAATTGTGTTTAAACACATACCTAGGGAATAAGATGTAGAAATCTTATCCCCTACTGTCCACCTGAAGATGAGTCATCACCATCATCTCATTGGAAAGGAGAGTATGGTTTCTGTAGCAGATGTGGCGACACGGATGGCATTAGAGGGTAATCACGCATCTCAATGTCGAGGCCTTCACAAAGAATCTGTTGGACTTTATCTAGCTACCTCAAATATTGGTTTAGGAAAGAACCAATCCCATATTGGTTTTTGGTGGATGTTCTGAAGCTCATTGTATAGCCTCTCCTGGGAGTTTTCATTGCAGGCTTCAGAAGGTCCCTCCGCCTCGTCGGTTGGCTCTTCCCCTTCGTCGGCTCGGGCTCGGCTGCCTCTTGCGCCCGAGTCTTCCACAAATGGTTTATCCTTGATAGATATAGTGGAACTATAGGGCGGTAAAGATTTTTCTCAAATACCATCACTATAGCTCGTCGGAAAAAGTTGGTCAAAAGTGACAGAAATGGGAGCCCACCCTTCACCCAATTCGCAACATGCGTGATTGACGAATAAATCACGAATACAACATTGATTTCTGCTCCGATTTGAATTTTGTAGACCAAAATTGCCCTGTCCTTTGAGACGTCTAAGAGATGCGACATCGAGAGGAGGCTTCCACAGATGAAGTGGTGCTAGATTTTTAGGACTGGATCTAGGTCTTTGACCAAAAATGTAGCGACATTCTGTCCGTGGTTCTTCCACTCGACTTCGCTGAATGTGATCATGTTAATGATCCTCTGTATATTTTGTTCTTGGCTTCCAGTGGACCTCGGTGCCGCTAGTCCAAAGAGATTGTTGATAAAATTAGGGCTGAAAATAATCGATCGATTCTGGACCCTCGCTTGGTAGCCTACGGCTTCTATGATATTGGCGTAGAATTCATTAACCAAGGCTACCTCGCCTGGGGTTGGCGATTTACAGAATTGCTTCCAGCGGCGGCTTCGAATTTCTTGTTGAAATTCCGCAAGGAGATCCTCTATCGGACTGAAACCATGTTGGCGTATGCATGATCGATGGGTTTCGTGTTTGTTGTAATGCTCATCCGCTTGTTTTGACACAAAACAGGTGGCATCATAGTCAACATCGGTCGACACCCCGTGTTGCGAACTCGACCCTTCTCATCTTAACCTCTTCTTAGCTACATTCTTCGGCATTTCCTACCAATCACAATCACAAAAACCAATACAACCTCATCATATATGAACAATTGAAAAACATAAACTCCCCCGAATCACATTGTCAAGAACACATACATCTCAACACACGCACACCTCTTTGCAATTTTGAACCAAATGTAACATACTATCTTGGTTCACACACTTAACCAATATATTTAAACATGTTTATCACCGAGAATCTAACCAAAATCCCAAAGAAATTTGAAATCTCGAAAATAGGGTTTAAGGGGTTTAGGGCAAAACTTCAAAATCAAATGATTTTTAACATAATCTTTCAAACCAACCAATAATTTCAACAACTAGACAAAATGTAAGGTAGAATAAGCTTACTTGTTAACAAATTACGGTCAAATCATAGAGAAATGAAGAAATTGCTCCGTTCACACAAAAACCCTAAAATTGCAGAAATGGGGGTAGAAATTCGATTCTTGGAGGGTGATTTGTGCTGGATATCCCAATTTTGGGCAATGGAAGGATGATTTAAAGCTATTAGAAAGGTTTGGGAGGTAGGATTTAGAGATAAGTGTTCTTGGTTTCTAAAAATGGGCGAAGCAGGTGTTTTAACTACAGAAGCTTCACCGCTTAGGCGATAGGTTCATTGCCTAGGCGATGCAGCATTTTTTCAAAATTTTCAAATCCTGAAGTTTGACTGCCTAGACGATAGAGCGTTTTTGAAAAATTTGCACCATCCAGAAGTTTTACTGCCTAAGTGGTGGAGTAACTGCCTAGGCGGTGGGCCATTTTTCTGAAAAACATCAATCCTGTATTTTTTACTGCTTAGGCGGTGTGTCTACCGCTTGGCGGTGGGCCTACAACATATTTTCATGTTTTTCTCAAATTTTTAAAATACAGCTCCATTCCATGTGTTCCCACTTCACTTGTTCAATGTGTTTGAATGCAAAACACTTCCCCAAGCGTCCACACTCCTAAATTAACATCCGAACACGTTCCAAAACCATTCCGGCTTTCAAAAAGAATAAATAATAAACTAATTACTATCAAAAATTGGGTAATTTGATACCCTGAGTTTCAATTCAAAAAATATTGCACTTGTTTTACCGTTCCTAGCTGGACTTTCGTGTTGCTAAGCATTTTTCACCAAAATTCCTCAAAGATAAGGAATTTGGGCACAAATGCTCAGTCGGATCAAGATCATGAATTGAAGTCAGCTTCTCCTCTCTGTCCTTATCATTTTCAATATAAGCTTGATCTTGGGATTGAGAATTATGAATTCCAATCTTCTTCTTCTTTGTTCTCACTTCTTTGATCACACTAATACAATAAAGCAAAAATAAAACAAAATAAATGTCAGGATTAACATTCGACCACTTAGTCCCAATATCAACTTAAAATTCACACAATTCCCCAGCAATGGAGCCAAAAACTTGTTAACACGTGAATACGCCGCTACTTACACTCTCAAGTATATGAGGTCTAAGTTTTAGATTAGTGGATCGGTTAAGATCGGATATCGTGTCCATAGGAAAAGTGTGAATAATTGAGTACCGCAAATTACGTAGTCTCATATTATCCTGACAATTTGATTGAATATTTAAATTAAACTAATTAAAACTACTCTTAAGGATTAATTCTAATTACACTAATTAACTAGGGATCGATTTCATTCACTTAGTACCTATTTGGCTTAGTTTAGTTATCAATAATGGTGATTATCACATCCAACAATTTCGATATCTATAACTCACTCGCTCCATCTTTCGAGTGAAAAGCGAGTGAATACATGACTTCGCGTTGACGCCGAAGTCCCCCTCGAATGCCTTTCTAAACACATAGCCACATGAGTCTTAACCCAAACTCATGGATTTCACACTCTCCAACTCCCTCCCGAGTTATTGGATTGTCGCATCGTATTTAACCCTAGTCCGAATCCGAGGTTACCTCTTCTAAGTGTCAAACCTAGTATTCTCGGTTTATCGTAACAAGCATATTAAACGTGGAATAATGGTAAACACAATTGGAATTGGATAACAAACCATTAAAGTTAACTTATATTCAACCAAAAAAGTATTTAATTGAATTACATCTAACCCTAACTAATCTCTAACTAAACTAACATGATCTTGGCCATTAGAACATTAAACCAAGAGGAAATCACACTAAAACATTACGATACAAAGATAGAACAAGGAAAGAAAAATCAAATCTTAAAGTGGAGTGGTCCATTTTCGCCAAAGATCGATTCGCTATTGTTCTTTTTCTTCGGTATGTGAATCTTCCTCTTCAATCTCCTTAAGATTGGCTAAGGATCACTTCCTAAACTAATCTATTCTACTCTAAAATTATCTAAGGTGTAAAGGGTCTCCAAAACATCCCCACAAATTGGGTGAAAAAGGGTTTTTATGTAAAGGTTTGGAAAATATCTCAGAACATCTCTCTGTACCGAGGGTTTCTGCCTAGGTGGTAGAATCTCCGCCTAGGCGGTGGGGATGTCGGTTAACTTTCTGTCGCTTCTCCACTTAGGCAGTGGAATTTTCGCCTAAGACGAGGAGCTACTCCAAAGTTTCTACCTCTTCTCGGCCTAGGCGGTGGAATTTCCGCCTAGGCTGAGGGACTGCTCCAAACCTTCTGTCTCTTCTCAGCCCAGGCGGTGGAATTTTCACCTAGGCCGAGATACTACAATCTTGAAACCTTGTTTCTTCACCATTTTTACACCGTTTCTCCACCACTTCGCTTGTTTATCATTTTTTTTCATCCCTACACCTGAATTACATAAAAACAACTAAAAAGCAATTAAATATAACTAAAACACTCGAAAACTACCAAATCCGATTTAGAAGTACATAGGTATTTTACACCTATCACCTATGAGTCTCAGATAACTGAGAATTAGGTCAGAACGTAGTTTATCTTTCATGATGATTAGATTGAATTTTAATTATTTGGGTATTTTATTTTGTGTCACGTGATGGAAATGAATGATGTTTCCATCAGGAAATCTCGAATAGGATAAAATATGTCCCAGTCTTTGATGGGGGCAGTAATTGGAAAAGTTCCATTGGGGAATCTAATCTGATAATTCTTATTGGGCGATTTGTGATTATTGACAGTATAAAATATACCCTAGCCTACGGGTTGGGGAGAAGACTGATTAGCTACTGCATTGAGAAGTTAAATCAGTTTGTTACACTAGTTTTTGGAGGTGATGAAAAATGAACTCGGGATTATTAATGTGAATCCCCAAATACACTTGTCGATTTTTTTTTTTTTTATAAAAAAGTACTTTTTAGGAATTAATTCTTATGATTTTTCCCATTGGTGTAATACCTCCACCATTTAATTTTTATTTGGTCTAGATAGAGTTGATAGAATGGATTACCTGTAGCACCAAGGCTTGTAGATTATTTATTGGAATTGGGATGGTGAACCTCTTTCTTTCTATTTGGTCATTTCGTTGCAAAAATTTGATTTGCATGTTATCATATAGGTAACCTGTATCTATTTCCTGCGTTTTTTTACAGCAAACTATGGTTACAAGAAAAAAAAACTTTTATCTCCATTTCTTGGTCTTGTCGCCTGAACGGTGTATGTTGGCTTCTCTTTTTGGGAGTTGGAAACACTTTGTTTATTGATGGCATTCTTGTTTTGACAAAAGCTTCATCCCGGAGGTAACTCTAAAGTGTACCATACTTGTCCCAAAATCGACTCTATGTTTCGAAATCAAAGTCTTCTATGGCGCACAACGGTTTTTAGGTATATGACTTTCTAGTGAAGTCTACTTACAGGATATTTTATTTTATTTTTTATTTTTAGATTTTTATGTGTTTGTTGGTTTAATGGTGGCATGAGATTTTGACGTTTTGTGTATTGTTGGTTTGATGACGACTACAGGTGTACCAAAGTTGTTTCGAAATCGACTATTGTTTATCGAACTCATGAGTTACCCCGATGGTAGGATGGCATGGTAGAATCTCCAACTGCTTAAGGTAGGATGGTAGGGTAGAATCTTTGACCATTTAGATAGGATGGTAGTGTAGAATCTACGATTGCTTAGGTGGAATGGTATTATAGAATCTCCATCTAGGATGGTATGTAGATTCTCCAACTGCTTAAGGTAGGACAATAGGTATTCTTCTATGAGCACTTGAGGTAGGAACATATATCAAATTCTCTGACCAATTAAGGTAGGACAATAGGTACTCTTCTCTGACCACTTAATGTAGGAATGGTAGGTTAATTTTCCCACCAATTAAGGTTGGACAGTATGTTGATTCTCCAATCACTTGTGGTAGGACAGTAGGTAAATTCTTCGACCACTTTAGGTTGGACAATATTTCACTTACCTCTCTCTTTTTCTTATGCCATTTATTTTTTTGACTATCTGTCATGAGATGTTAGTTATGGAATTCATAGTTTGCTATGCAGGCTTGCTAGATATTTTAGCAGTTTTCGACCTTCATTCCTCCTAATCCAAAAGAATTCTGCATTACTAGTCGAATTTTATTGATTTTCACAGCCTAATTTTGGAATTGTCGCCTTTAGATGGACCTAAAACTTCCTTAGTTGACAATAAAGCAACCAAAATTTGATGCCTCCTTTTTTTTGTTATTTTAATTTTTATTTGTTTGTTATTTTTATCCCTAGGATCCTTTAATAGGGAGTGAAGCTGTGAATTTAAGCCCTTACCGCTTGGTGGAAAGCATACAATGGATTATATCAGTTCAAATCTGTGTACGATGATGAAAATTGTGAGAAACCATTTCAACGCATGGTTGGGGTTCGTAGACTTAGATGACAGAGTCTTAATAGGTTTTTTTATGTATCTTGGTAGGTTGCTAAGGATCAGGTCAAGCATAGTTCTTGCTCAAGCATCCCTTATTGTTTGAAATAGCAAGGAAAGCAAAATGAATTTCCTTAGGAACATCAAGGGAGCGTTCCACAAATGCACCCTGGTATAGGTCTGAGAGATTGTTGTGAAGTTAGTACATCTCTTTCTTTTCATTTTGACCAGACCCACTTGGGTTTCCTACGTACCTTGGCGAGTAACCAAGGATTAGGTCTTAATGTAGTTCTAGGTAAAATGATAATTTTAAGAATCATACCTGTCACAGGCAAAGATGGCTACGTTTACTGGTAATAATCTTAGTCTAGCCTAATGGATATAGTCTTTTAGCTAGGTGAGATCAATCGTTGTCCTGATTGATAGCTTGTTTAAGTCTTTTGAATGACAATGTTCCATTTTCGATTATTAAATGCCTAGTACTTAGAGTTCTTGACCAGTGCTAGAAAGTACTCGATTCTAAGAAGATCCTATTGGATCCGAGCAAGGTCAAATTTTCTTAAGGACACTCTATTACACCCCGACGTTTTCTTTGTGAAATCTTATTGCCATTGGTTACTCACAAGTGTATGAGGTCAAATAAGTAATAAAGTGTATGAATGAGTATCATTCCCTCGAGGATTGGTAAAAAGAAATCAACTAAGTACCGCAATTAGAATGACCTAATTTTATTTAAGCAACCAACAATAGATTGGTGACAATTTTGATTAACAATGGAATAATGATTTATGATGAAATTAACTAACTAATGGACTTTTATGGAGCCTTCGATGAAAATAAATATCTAGGGGGCGCAGGGGGGGGGGTGAAATCACTTTGCCGAACTATGCTAATCCTCAAGTTTACTAATTATATTTGTGTTCAATCATTAACCGTGGGTGTCTAAATTAACCTCACTTCCACCTCTCGAATACAAAGTAAGATAATTTGTAGAATTGTTTGAGTTAATATCTCTATTCAACTCAACTAATTATCCAATCATTATCTCTTACCAATCAAATGGCTTCCCAAATTGTATTAGCCTCTCGCACTCAATACAATAAAGGTTGTATTTCTCTAGTTTCGATATGTAAGGTTATCACCTCTCGAATGCCTAATCTTACACATCTAAGATATCTAATTTATCCCTCGCATAAATTAGCAAATACACACAAGGAGATACAAACGATCGAAACATGAAATCCAATTAACAACATCTTAGATTCTCAAAACATAGTTCTTACAAAGTCATTCAACACCCCCTAGATAAACAACGATTTCGACGAGCATGATCATATTGTTCATCAACATATTTTTACTAACCTTCAAACATGAACTCATGATTCCTAAATAACTAACAATCACAGATCAAGAATTAATCATCTACAGAAAGTAAAGAGAGGAGAGAAGGAATAAAAACTAGATTCAGTGAAGTGTTTTGGATCTTCAGTCTCTATTTCGATCTCCTAGCCTTAAACGTTATGATTACATCTCTTGAAATTCATGATTTTTTCTCTAAAAAAGTCCCGATGTCACTCCCCGTCCGAAGAACCCTTCCCAATGAGCCAAAATGTCCCATTTGATCTCTCAGATCCGTACATTGGTGCTATAACCCCAAAATCTCGTTGTAATGCCACTTCTAATCAAAATTATGGTAGATTTCATGGCGCTGCAGTGCCAAATCATCTAGGCTACAGCGCAAGACAGTATTGCACCGCCATCATATTGGCGCTGCAGCGCCAAAAGATGGTACAGACTCACGGTGTAGCACCAATACTTTGGCACTGCAACGACAAAGTGCGGTGGACGGTGGTGGAAAAACTTCACGTCGCTACTTTCACCGCAAGTGGACGGGTCAAGTTTTAGTATAGATTGAGAGAATTAGGGTTGTCGTATCTACAGGGATTGGTTGAGATTATTATCGAGGACCGTAATTATCATAACCTAACTTTATTTAGGTGATAAAAAATTGTTTTTAATTAACAAATACTAAACTAAAATACTAGTTTATCTAATTATAATATATTACTATATTGAAATATTTAAGGGAATGAATTATCTAAGGATTAACTTTATTTACTTAAATGTGTTTGATCTTCTTTTACTTATGTTAATGGTGTTCAATTTATCTAATAATCTCTGTATTGTAAACTCACTCACCACCTCTCCCAAGTGTAAGATGAGTGAATATGAGACCTCGCGTCAACAAAGAAGTCCTCCTCAGTGTCTTAATGACACTAGGTCATATGAGTCTTGGCCCAACATCATTGACTGCACACTTTCTAACTTTCTCCAAGGTTATTTTATCATCGCGTTTTGTTTAACCCTAATCCGAATCCGGGGTTACCTCTCCCAAGTGTCAAACCCTTTATTCTTAATATATCTAAACAAGCATATAATTGAAGAATAATGGTAAACACAATCAAATAACGAAGAATAACCATTAACAAAATATCGATTTCAAAACCACATATTCCTAAATTATATTAATCCCTAGACAATATCCATTTAGCTAACGGCCACAACCGTATATACAATGATAAACGAGCTAAACATGCTCAAACAATAAACTAAAGTTAAGAAATAAAGAAAAAAACAAAGAGAACTAGCCATTATCCAAAGATTTGATGATAAAAGAGTTCCGAGATTGCTTCTCTTTCTTTACAACGTGTTCTTCTCATTCGAATTTGGTTGAGCACTCCCCAAAAACCTCTCAAACTATTCTAACCCTAAGGGGTCTCTAATGGCCTAAATAGAGGAGAGGATGAATAAAATAGGGCTCAAAATATTTAAACAAATATCTAAAATATGTGTAGAGTGACCACCGTGGCGGTGGAATCACCGCAGCGGTGCTGGGCATATCGGCAGTGGCATCGCTGCGGCGATAGATGCAGCGGTAGGAGTCAAGACATTTTGTTACTTCACATCCATGACAATGGATCTCACTGCTGTGACAATGGAATTGCAAAGGGTTTAGGCCATTCTCTGTATTTTTACCGTTAAGGCGATGGGCTGAAGGTTCTGAATTTTGCCCTTTTGCTTGTTTTCCCACCGTTCTTCCATCGTTCTTGATCCGATTTGATCGTTTATGATCCCTTTTCATTCCTTTTCACCCTCACACACCTGATTTATACAAAAATAAAATAAAATCATATTAAAACGTAATGAAATGTAATAAACATACTCGAAAATTATTAGGTTCGGTTTGGAAATAAATAGGTAAATTACACCTATCAAATACCCAAAAACTTGAAATTTTTCTAGTCCTTGAGCAAAACACCCACACGATACAAGAAAATACAAAAACTAATTATGAAATTAAAAACTAAAAAAAAAATGAAAAACACTAAAAACAATAATGTGCAAATTTTGAATATCATCTAACGGCCAAATGATTTTTCCCTCATCGGCCCCCAATCCTATCAAGTTCTAGAATAAAACACACCATGTGGTGTTCTAGAATTTTAACATTCAACAATAGTAAGCGTCATTCTAGATCCTGTCAAAGTGTGTGTGATAAAACTTAATTATATAACTTTCTATCGATCGGATTGAATTATCCACCAAATATGCTCATTACTAAAACCATTAAGGTATAGGAAATCTATAAGCCTGACTGGGTTATCTGCTACACTAATGTAGGCTAAGAAATTCAAAAAGATCTGTAGGACTTGGTTTAATTTTGGAAAAATGGCCAAGGGTATAGCGAAAATAGAAAACAGGCTAATATCTTTAACTTGATAATACCCGAGGCATATGCTTGGTACTCTCACACTCAAAACCCTACAGATAAAATTGAAACAACCTTGAATAATCATTTAAGAATGTTATACTCACTTGTTAAAAAAAAAAAAACAGAAAAGAAAACCGTATATACGTGTTTTTTTTTTTTTAACGAACACACCCCAAACTTATTTGATTATTACAATTTAAGATGTGTGTGAAATATGAATGAAAAATGACAAGCGAGTACTCGAATACCAAACCAATTTAAAAGTTTGCCCTAAACCCAACCGCTCACATCAAGTAGCATACACGAATGCTAACTTAATTCTGTCAAATTTGTGCCTTCGGTTCAACGATATAGGTTTGGAAAAAGTTCAATTGGTTTTGAACGAGCACACCCCAAACTTATTTGATTATTACAATTTAAGGTGTGTGTGAAATATGAATGAAAAATGACAAGCGAGTACTCGAATACCAAACCAATTTAAAAGTTTGCCCTAAACCCAACCGCTCACATCAAGTAGCATACACAAATGCTAACTTAATTCTGTCAAATTTGTGCCTTCGGTTCAACGATATAGGTTTGGAAAAGTTTAATTTTCCGTGGTATTAGTTAAGTGTTTAGAATTTAAATGGTTTTTAGGCTTCGACAGGGTAACGAGAGATAAACAATTAACAAGGTAAGCTTTAAAGGCTCAGGCGATAAAAACGAATGCCTAAATCGTATCTCCCGAACTACCTCGCCTAGGATTTCGCCTCAAATTTTCCCCAATTCAAGTTCTAGAATCCCTATTGTCATGAATTTGGGTGACGGATAATCATTTTCAAATCAATTGGATAGCTAAACATTAAGTTTACGTGCTCGTGCATTTAGGATCTACAATTACTTTTACTAAAATAATACGTCAAGCACATAGAACACACATGAATGATCATTACGCTCAACCTCAATAAACAATTAGGGGACAGACTATCATCGAGTAATAACCCAGATGAAGTCAAAACTTAGCACATAATAACAACTAACCTAAACAAACATGCACACAATAAAAACAAAACAACATAAACTAACAATACTAACACATACTAAACATACTACACATCACCACCATACTTAAACGGGTAATGTCCAGGTAATGTCCACAACAACCCATCAGCGATCCCAATGACAACTTATAGCATGATAATGATGAAGGGGGTTTAAAACACACACTTGGAGGTGAGAGAATCGCGCCTCCAAATCAAGTCGGTTGTGACGGATTTAACCTTTTTTTTTTGTTTGGTTTCCTGCCAAGAAGCGCTTGATTTAAGGTCTTTAGCCTGATATGGAGAAGTACTCATCAAAGAGCAGCTTTTGCCCATAGTACGTGTCAAACAACACCACATACGGGTCTTGATTTTGAACGCCCTCAAGACTGACGAGATTTAGCTCTGATCGACTCAATCTTTCAACGTGACTTAGCTATGAATTATGTGCTTGGTTGGCATGAATGTACTGAGTTAGAAACGGGGTAGGATAGGTAAGCCATATCGAATCCTCGTAGATGCGATTGTCTTGGATCGAGTGCGGCATCACCAACTGGAATTCAAACGGTAAAAAGTCACAATGATTAATACGTGAATCTCCATCTCCAATCCACACTTGGGTTCTCTCCCAATTAGCTTGATCGTCTTTGATCTCACCCAAGTACCTTCCGTTTGCATTCGGTTCCTCACGGTGGCTTTCACATTTGGATGTGACTTGTGAATCTCTCAGTGCCACCGCATCTGACTCGGCCTCAATGTAGCAAAGAAGATGACCGATTTACGTCTGCAAAGACATTACGGTCACATCAATTTTGGCACAAATCATCTTGATATTGTCAAGACAATCCTCGTGCTCATTGATCTGGTCATGCGTCTCCCGCCAATACACCCTAGTCTCCCTAATAAAATCACTGAATATTTTCTCTAAGGCGGGGGAAGACTCAACATTTTGGTCAAGGGTGTCAGTCAATGGTGCCAAAGTGTTAGAACAATTCGCCAAGCTTTGGTGACTTGGTGAATAATTCCAAATTTGAAAATTAAATACCACCAATTCCTCCAACGACCAAATGGTTTCGTTCGCAGTTAGATCATAGAAAGAGGAGGTACCGTTTCCTCCTTCCACCTATGTTCTGGTTGCAGCTGATAACCTATCGAGGAAATTCAGGAGTTGACATTCCCTCGAGAACCCATGATTCAGAAATCAAAATAGCAACTCGTTGTAACAATCCCAAGTATAATAAAATGACTCGAAATCTTGTTAAAAGAAATGCATCAATACTCATCGATCTAACATCTTCAAGTACCCTGCATAAGAAATAAAAACAAAACTACAAACAAAAATTATAAACAAAAGAAATGCCTAATTAAAATCAAGTTATTTACTCACAATATCAACAGTAATCTAAAACACAATCCTCGACAATGGTGCCAAAAACTTGGTGGCAGAATTTCACGTCGCCACTTTTACCATAAGTGTACGGGTCAAGTTTTAGTATAGAGTGGTAAAATTAGGGTTGTCGTTTCCGCAGGGATTATTTGAGATTATTGTCGAGTACCGTAATTATCATAACCTAACTTTATGTAGGCGATAAAAAATGGTTTTTAATTAATAAATACAAAACTAAAATACTAATTTCTCTAATTATACTATATTACTATATTAAGATATTTAAGCGAATGAATTATCTAGGGATTAATTTCATTTACTTAAATGTGTTTAATCTCGTTTTACTTACATTAACGGTGTTCGAGTTATCTAACAATCTTTGTATCGTAAACTCACTCACCACCTCTCTCGAGTGTAAGATGAATAAATATGTGACTTCGTGTTAACAAGGAAGTCCCTGTAAATGTTTTAATGACACTAGGTCACATGAATCTTATCCCAACGTCATTGATTGCACACTTTTTAACTCTCTCCTGAGTTATTAGATCATCACGTTGTGTTTAACCCTAGTCCGAATTCGGGGTTACCTCGTCCGAGTGTCAACCCCGTACTCTCAATATATCTAAACAAACATATAATCGAACAATAATGATAAACACAATAAAATAACGAAGAACAACCATTAACAAAACACCGATTTCAGAACCACATATTCATAAATTATATTAATCCCTAGATAATATCCATTTAGCTAATGGCCATAACCATATAAACAATGATAAATGAGCTAAACATGCTAAAAAAATAAACTGAAGTTAAGAAATAAAGAAAGAGACGAAGAGAACTAACCATTATCCAAAGATTTGATGCTAAAACCGTTCCGAGATCGCTTCTCCTTCTTCACAACGTGTTCTTCTCCATCGGATTTGGTTGAACACTCCCCCAAAAAATTCTAAATCTATTCTAACCCTAAGGGGTCTCTAAGGGTCAAAATATCTAAACAAATATCAAAAATCTGTGCAGAGTGACCGTCGCAGCGGTCGACATGTTGGCAGTGGCACCGCTACAGCAGTGGATGCAGCGGTCGGAGCATAGACATTCTGTTACTTCACTACCACGGTGGTGGATGATTTGCAGAGAGTTTAGGCCTTTCTTTGCATTTTGACCGTCGCGGCGGTGGGCTGGAAGTTCTGAATTTTGCCCTTTTGCTAGTTTTTCCACCGTTCTTGATCCATTCTTGATTTGATTTGATCATTTATGATCCGTTTTCATCCCTTTTCACCCCCACACACTTGATTTATACAAAAACAAATAAAAATAAATTAAAATGTAATAAAGGGTAATAAACATACTCGAAAACTAATAGGTTCGATTTGGAAATA
The DNA here is from genome assembly GCA_016647705.1 of Eucommia ulmoides. NCBI lineage: Eukaryota > Viridiplantae > Streptophyta > Magnoliopsida > Garryales > Eucommiaceae > Eucommia > Eucommia ulmoides. The sequence continues at coordinate 25,458,961 of CM028341.1, forward strand.
GATAGGTAAATTGCACCTATCAAACAGCCACGCTGCAGTGCCTTCTGCTTGGCGTTGTAGCCCTGAGCTGCTCCTAGCCTCTTCTTCTTGATTTCTCTATTTTTATTCGTTTTCGTAGATCCTACACAATAAAATCAAATAGAATTAGAAACTAACAACAAAACACTGAAAATCACTCAAAACTAACACTTAATTATGATGATATAATGATTAGAAATTGATTTATCAAATACCCTCATACTCACATTTGTGCTAGTCTCGAGCAAAATTAAAACAAGAAAATGAATTGTAGTAAACAAACAAGAAAAACACCAAAATATAAAAATAAGATAAACCTAAAACGTTTGGTGATTGTCCCGAATTGTCCCATTCATCACTTTTTATCCTCAACGTCTCCTAAGGCTTTGATTTCTAATGTAAGGTGATCCTTTGTGATGTTTTAGACTTTCAACAATTGGAGTTTATACAAAACACAAAACGTTTCGTAAAGCATGCACTAGGACGCTGACATTCGATCTAACCATAACTGGATTCGTTTATCCACCAAAAACGTTCACGATATTCTATTTTTAAGATCATGATTCCATAGGCTCGATTTAGCTCCACTCTCCACTAATGTATGCTAAGTTAGTATCCGAGATCAATAGGACTTTAGTGGCTCGTAACATTTGGCTAAAGTAATGGTTAGGCAAGGAATGATATGTTTAGGCCTGTTTCACCATAGGAATGTCACACACCTTTTCGAACCTTATTAATTTCCATTAGAAACTCACAAAAATACCTCAATTACAACCATCTCCCTCATCACCCTTTTATTCCCAACAAAACAAAGAAAAATATCACAAAGAATTACTTTGAATCGTAAACAAACATTTGTAAATTTATTTTAATTTTTTACAAACATCAATCAAACAGGAAATAAAACCACACAGAACAATATCGAGTCCCTCAAAGTGCATCACGACTCAAACCACCCATACTTGCATAACCCGAAGTCAACACATAAAGAAAAAAGATTCAAACATACTTAGAGTGCAGGGACCAGTATTTATTTAGTTAGGGAGATTTATGCAGGTGAAAAATGAAATGGCTATTAGACTCGAAGGGGACTACAAAGGGATAAGATTCCATAAATAGGCTTGAAAAGGCTTAAACGGTCCAAATTCATACCTAAATTATCTCTCCTAGACTACTTAACTTCTGATTTCACCTTAAGTTTAACTAAACCGTCTTCTAGAATCCTTAACATTTCATGAATCGAAATTTGATGAATAATTGTCCTCTAGTCACCTAGATGATGCATGTCAACATCTTTCATGCATGTCAAAATTAGAAATGAGAGTGTCTTATACCCACCCAATGTTAAGCACAGAGAACACACAAGGGACACATTACCCAAGATCTCGAAAAATGTCTTAGAAGACAATTTTATCATTGGTTAATGACCACCAGGACTAACGAAACAACTCACCAATTGAAACCCATTTTTTTCAAACAAAAACAAAAGCCAAGAAAAACTTAAATAAAGACACACCCAACACCCAACTCAGTATGTCATCCAACCCTATAATAAAAAGAATCATTGTCCTCAATGATAAAAATAAAAATAAAAAAAATAAAAATAAATAAATCAATCAATAAAAAAATTAAAGTGCATCGAGAACGATAAGACATACTTGGGAGGTGGCTAATTTGGCTAATGTCTCACCTCCTACTAGTATTTATCATGGTATGGTGGTAGTTGTAGTGGCAGGTATGGCTAGTACGGCTAAAATGACTGGCACGGTTACCAAATATTATCTTGCAATGGTGGAATTTGAGGAAAAATCGGCATCCCTTGATGTGATTGTATTCCAAATTGCGTGAACATTTGGCCCAACGTCTGATATGATTGGCTAATCTTTTGGTAGCACGTAGCATCGTATTCAGCTCTTTGGAGATTCCAGTGGAGTTCTTGGTCCGCTCGGTTCGTTACGTATTGCTCGAATGGGCTTGTCGACCCATCACATATTACTCGAAATTCAATTATCGATAGGTGTAAATTACCTATATATTTCTAAACCAAAATTGTTAGTTTTCGAGTGCGTTTAGTACGTTTTTATTAAGTTTTAATATCTTTTTATTCTTTTTGTATTAAAACATGTGTATGGATGAAAAAGTATGAAATCGGAGCGCAAACGATCAATTTGGACCAAAAACGGTCAAAGAATGGTGGAAAAACAATCAAGGAGGCAATATTCTGAAAGAATCCTACCGCCGCGATGTCCAGACCACCGATGTGGCAGTGAAAATACAGAGTGGGCTATTCTTGCTGATCATCCACCACCGTGACGGTAAAACTGCAGAATGTCCCTAAAATCCACCACCGCAGCAAACATTGAACCGACATACCCACCGCTTAGGCAGTCAGCTCTGCACAGTTTAGATATTTATTAGATATTTTGTTACCTATTTAAACCCTTTATCTCCTTCTTTCTTCTGGTGGAATCACCCCCCCAACCCCTTAGGCTATATTTTAGGGTGGGATTCAGCGATTTTTGAGGGAGAGCTCTCAACCCGAGGTGGAAGATGAAGGAGGAAGTGAGCGGTGAACGATTTTAGCATCAAATCTTCAGATATCAGTTAAGTCATTCATTTCTTTTCTTTGTTTTCTTCATTTTGGTAGTTGTTGAGCATGTTTGCGCCATTTTACATTGTACACATGGTTATGGCCATTCGCTAAACATAGGTTGTTTAGGGATTATTAATAAATTTATGACTACGTTGTTTAGTTGAGTTTGTGTTACATTTGTGGATGTTCTTCGTTATTTTGATTGTGTAGGCCATATGGTTTGTTTATCATGCTTAGAATGATGTTATGAGAATACGGGGTTTTACAAATCTACGATTCGGACTAGAATAAACGAACGCCACAATCTAATAACCCGTGAGGGAGTTGGATTGTGGACAATCAATGACGATGGGGCGAGACTTACATGTCCAAGAGTTGTTAAGACGTTGAGGGGGACTTCGGCATTGACACGAAGTCACGTATTCCCCTGTCTTACACTCGGGACAAGTAGCGGGGGAGTTTTAGAACTGAGATTGTCGATAGGGTAAACACCACGCGACGATCCAATAACCCGGGAGGGAGTTCGATTGTACGAAATCAATGACGTTGGGGTGAGACTCACCTGACCTAGGGTTGTTAAGACAGGGAGAGGAACTTATTCGTTGACACGAAGTCGCGTATTTCCTCATCTTTCACTCAGGAGAGGTGGCGAGCGAGTTTACGAACCGAGATTGTTGGATAAGTCGAACGTCGTTAACATAAACTAAAATGAGATTAAACACGTATTCGTAAACAAAACTAATCCCTAGACAATCTATTCTCTCAAAACTATCTCAATATTAATATTTGTATAGTTAAATTAGTATTTTAGCATTAGTATTAAATTATATTCCATTTTTATCGCCTAGATAAAATTAGGTTATGATAATCGCAGTACTCTATAGTAATCTCAACCAATCCCTATGGATACAATACCCGACTGAAAGGTCCATTATACTAAAACTTGATCCGTACGCTTGCGGTGAAAGTGGCAATGCTTAAATAGCGGCCACCAAGTTTTTGACACCATTGCCGGGGATTGGTTTGCCAAATACAGTTTTCGGCGATCGCCACCAAGTTTTTGGTAATGATTATCGAGGATTGTGTTTTAGATTATTGTTGATATTGTGAGTAAATAACTTGATTTTATTTTAGGCATTTTTTAGTGTATATAATTTTTCTTTGTAATTTTGTTTTTTTATTTCTTATGCAGGGTACTTGGCGATGTTAGATCGACAAGTATTGATGCATCTCTTTCAATGGGATTCTGAACCTTTTATAGTATATGGCCATGTACTTAAGCCGGTGAGGCATGTCGTTGAAAGATCAAGCCGAACAAAGCAATATCCCGCCAAACTTGAGGGCGTTCTGAATGTGTCAGGCGAATGACCATAAACCAAATGCTTCTTGGGAGGCAACCCAAGGAAAAAATTAAATTAGATCCATCTCTATCAACTTGAGTCGGAGGCGAGACTCTCTCGCCTCCCAGGTATGTGTTTTAAACCCCGTCTTCATTTTCATGCTATATTTTGTCTATTGGTATCGCTGACGGGTCATTTTGGGAAATGCCTGTGTTAAGTTAGTGGTGATGTGTAGTATATGTTTAGTATGTGTTTATGTTATTAGTTAAGTTTTACTTTTTTTTATCATATGCATGCTTGTTTAGGATTAGTTGTTTAGTTTAGTAGTTGTTTTGTGCTAAGTGTTGAAGTCATTTGTACCTTTACCGGATGATAAGTCTGTCCCCTAATTATTTATTGAGGTCGAGTGTAAAGCTCATTCATGTGTGTTCTGTGTGCTTAGCGTATCATCTTAGTAAAAGTTATTGTAGATCCTAAATGCACGAGCACGTAAACTCAATATAACACTATCTAATTGATTTGAAACCGATTATCCTTCACTCAATTTCATGACAATAGGGATTCTAGAACTTGATTTGGGGGAAATTCGAGGCGAAATCCTAGGCAATGTGGTTTAAGAGATATGATTAGGCATTTATTTGATCGCTTGAGCTTTTTTGAAGCCTACCATACAATATCATTATCCATGTTACCCTGTCGAAACCAAAATGCAAATTCAATTTCTGAACATTTATCAAATACCCTAGCCGATTGAACTTTTTCCAAACTTATATCGCTAAACCGAAAACACAACATGAGTGAATCAAGTTAGCATTTCGCTACTTAATATGAGCGGTTGGGTTTAAGGAGAACATCTAAATTGGTTCGTTATTCAAGTACTCGCTTGTCGTATGTCATTCATATTTTTGCATACTCCTAAAATTGTAGAAATTTGAACGAGTTTGGGGGTTCGTTACTTAATCCTTTTTGCACACTCCTAAAATTTAAATATTCGAACGAGTTGGGGGTATGTTATGTGAAAAAAAAAAAATATGTTTCTTTTTGACATGACAAGTGAGTACGACGTTCTTCAACGTATGTTCAGGGTTGTTTCTAATTAAACTATGGGGTTTCGAGTGTGAGAGTGCCAATCAATGTGCCTTAGGTAACGTTAAGTTAACGACGTTAACCCATTTTCTATTCAAATTTACCCTTGGCCATTATTCCAAAACCGAACCAAGCCCTACTGATCTTTATGAACCTCCAAGCCTATATTAGTAGAGAACAGATCCTGAGTTAGGCATATGGATTCCCTATACCTTAAAGGTTTTAGTCATGAACTATACTGAGAGATAATCCCATCTAATCAATGGATAGTTGTATATTTGAGTTTAATCACACACATACTTAAATAGGATCTAGAATAGCGTTTATTATTTTTAAACGTTGAAATTCTAAAACACCACATGGTGTCATTTATGCTTGAACTTGATAGGATTGGGGGCCGATGAGGAAAAATCTTTCAACTGATAGATGATAATCAAAACTTACACATTTTTGTTCCTAGTGTTTTTCGTTTTTAGTTTTCAATTTCGTAATTAGTTTGTATATTTTCTCGTATTGTGTGGGTTTTTTGCTCGAGGACTAGCAAAATTCCGAGTTTGGGAATATTTGATAGGTGTAAATCACCTATATATTTCCAAACCGTAATTGTTAGTTTTCGAGTACGTTTAGTACATTTTTATTAAGTTTTAATATGTTTTTATTTTTTTTGTATTAAAACAGGTGTATGGGTGAAAAAGTATGAAATCGGAGCGTAAACGATCAAGTTGGACAAAAAACAGTCAGAGAACGATGGAAAAACAAGCAAAGAGGCAACATTTTGAAAGAAGCCCATCGCTGCGGCGTCCAGACCACCGTCGTGGCGGTGAAAATGCAGAGTGGGTTATGCTTATTGATTATCCACCGTCACGGCGGTGAAACTACAGAATGTCCCTTAAATCCACCGCCTTCTTCACCGTCACGGTGAACATTGAATCGACATACCATCGCCTAGGCTGTCAGCTCTGTACAGTTTAGATATTTATTAGATATTTAGTTGCCTATTAAAACCCTTCCTCTCCTCATATCTTCCAGTGGAATCACCCCCCCAACCCCTTAGGTTATATTTTAGGGGGAGTTTGAGAAATTTTTGAGGGAGAGCTCTCAACCCAAGGTGGAAGCGAGCGGTGAACGCTTTTAGTGCGAAATCTTTGGATATCGGCTAAGTCATTCGTTTCTTTTATTTGTTTTCTTCATTTTGGTAGTTTTTGAGCATGTTTGCCCCATTTTACCTTGTATACATGGTTATGTCCATTGGCTAAACATAGGGTGTTTAGGGATTATTAATAAATTTATGAATACATTGTTTGGTTGAGTTTGTGTTTTGTTTGCAGATGTTCTTCGTTATTTTGATTGTGTATGTCGTATTATTTGTTTATCATGCTTAGAATGATGTTCTGAGAATACGGGGTTTGACAAATCCCGAATTCGGACAAGAATAAAAGAACGCCACGATCCAATAACCTATGAGGGAGTTGGATTGTGGACAATCGATGACGTTTGGGTAAGACTCATGTGACCTAGAGTTGTTAACACGTTGAGGGGGACTTTGGGATTGACACGAAGTCATGTATTCCCCGTTCTTACACTCAGGAGAGATGGTGGGGGAGTTTTAGAACTAAGATTGTCGATAAGGTAAACACAATGCGATAATCCAATAACTCAAGAGGGAGTTGGATTCTGCGAAATCAATGACGTTGGGGTGAGACTCACGCGACCTAGGGTCATTAATACATTGAGGGGGACTTCTTATAATTTTCATTGTGTTTCCATGTTTTCTATTATTATATGCTAGTTTAGATATATTGAGAATATGGGGTTTGACACTCGGGAGAGGTAACCCACGATTTGGAGTAGAGTAAACACAACAGGACAATCTAACGACCCAGGAGAGCATTACAAAGTGTGCAATCGATGACGTTTGGGTGAGACTCACATAACCTGGAGTCGTTAAGACGTTGAGGGGGACTTCGGCATTAACACGAAATCACGTATTCTCCCGTCTTACACTCGGAAAAGGTGGCGAGGGAGTTTGCGAACTGAGATTGTCGGATACGCTGAACGCCATTAATTTTAACTAAAAAGAAATTAAACACATTTAAGTAAATAAAGTTAATCCCTAGGCAATCTACTCCCCTAAATAATCTCAATATAGTATTTATAGTATAGTTAATTTAATTAGTATTTTATTTTAGTATTAATAATAATTAAATTCCATTTTTATCGCCTAGATAAAGTCGGGTTATGATAATTGCAGTACTCAATAGTAGTCTCAACCAATACCTGTGGATACGATACTTAACTGAAAGGTCCATTATACTAAAACTTGATCCGTACACTTACGTTGAAAGTGACAACGCTTAAATTGTTGCCACCAAGTTTTTGGTGACGTTGCCGGGGATTAGCTGTTGTCATATTCAATTTCCAGCAACGTCAACCAAGTTTTTGGTGCCGTTGCTGGGGATTGGCTTGTCGAATACAGTTCTTAGCAATCGTGACCAAGTTATTGGTAACGATTGCCGAGGATTGTGTTTTGAATTATTATTGATATTGTGAGTAAATAACTTGATTTTAATCTCGGCATATCTGTTGTATATAATTTTCATTTGTAGTTTTGTTTTTGTTTTCTGACAGGATGCTTGAAGATGTTAGATCGATAGGTACTCTTGTGTTTCGTTCATTGAAACATCTCGCCAGTCTTAAGGGAATGTGTTGGGCCGAGGACATTAAACCAAGCACTTCTTGGGAGGCAACCTAGGGTCACAAATAAGTTAGATACATATCCGTTAATTTGAGTCGGAGGTGAGATTCTCTCGCCGTCCAGGTATGTGTTCTAAACCCCTGTCTTCAATTCATGCTATATACTGTCATTGGGATCGCCGACGGCTCGTTTTGGACATCACCTATATTAAGTTGGTGGTGATGTGTTAGTATGTTTTAGTATGTGTTTTAAGTTAGTATGTTTTACTTTTTTTATAGTGTGCATGGTTGTTTAGGATTAGTTTGTTTAGTTTAGTTGTTGTTTTGTACTGAGTTTTGACGTCATCTGGGCCTTTACCCAATGATGAGTCTGTCCCTTAGTTGTTTATTGAGGTCAAGCGTAAAGCTCATTCAGGTGTGTTCTATGTGCTTAACGTATTGTATAGTAAAAGTTATTGTAGATCCTAAATGAACGATCACGAAAACTCAATATAACACTATCTAATTAATTTGAAACTAATTATCCTTCACTCAATTTCATGACAATAGGGATTCTAGAACTTGATTTGCGGGAAATTCAAGGTGAAATCCTTGGAAAGGTTGTTTAGGAGATATGATTTAGGCATTCATTTGATCGCTTGAGCCTTTTGAAGCTTACCCTAATATATAATTACCCCTCGTTACCCTGGCAAAACTTAAATGTTGTTTCAATTCTGAACCCTTAACCAATACCCTAGCCGATGGATTTTTGTCCAAACCTATTTCGTCGAATTAAAGGCACAATGTGAATGAATCAAGTTAGCATTTCGCTACTTGATGTGAGCGGTTGGGTTTAGGGACAACTTTTAAATTGGTTCGGTATTCGAGTGCTCACTTGTCGTATGTCATTTATATTTTTGCACATTCCTAAAATTATAGAAATTCGAATGAGTCTGGGGGTATGTTACTTAATCCTTTTTGCACACCCAATAAACTGTAACAATCGAATGAGTTTGGGGGTGTGTTCGAAAAAAAAATTAAATTAAATTACATTTATTTTTTACATGACAAGTGAGTACGATGTTCTTACATGTATGTACGAGGTTGTTTCAATTATATCAATGGAGTTTCGAGAGTGAGAAAGAGCCAAGCATGTGCCTCGGGTATCGTCTTGTTAACGACGATTAACTTGTTTTGTATTTCCGATATTCCCGTGGGCATTATTCTAACACCGAACCAAGCCCTAATGATCTTCACGAACCTCTGAGCCTATATTAGTGGAGAATAGATCCCGGGTTAGGCATATGGATTCCCTATACCTAAAAGGTTTTAGTTATGAACTATATTGAGAGATAATCCAATCAAATCAATGGATAGTTGTATATTTGAGTTTAATCACACACACACTTAAATAAGACCTAGAATGGTGCTTACTATTTTTTAACGTTGAAATTCTAGAACACCACATGGTGTGATTTATGCTTGAACTTGATAGGATTGGGGGCCGATGAGGGAAAAATCTTTCAGCCGGTACATGATAATCAAAACTTACACATTTTTGGTTTTAGTATTTTTTCATTTTTAGTTTTCAATTTTGTAATTAGTTTTTATATTTTCTCGTATTGTATGGGTACGCTCGAGGACTAGCAAAATTATGAGTTTGGGAGTAATTGATAGGTGTGATCTACCAACGTATTTTCAAGCTGGTTTTGTTAGTTTTAGAGTAGTTTTATAGTTATTTTTATATGTTTTAATATGTTTTTATTCTTTTTGTATTAAAATAGGTGCGTGGGATGAAAAGGTATGAAATCGGAGCACAAACGATCAAATCGTATCGAGAACGGTGGAAAAATGAGCAAGGTGGCAAGATTCTGCAAACAAGCCCACCGCTACAGTGGTGAAGAAGCTGAGAAGGGCTATGATGCTGTAAACTCACCGCCTAGGCAGTGAAACGACAGAGAGTTCCTAACTTCTAATGCCTTCTCCACCGCCTAGGTGAATAGTGAACCGACATACCCACCATCGCGGTGGTGGCCTCTGCACAGTTTATATATTTTGTTAGATATTTTTTATCCTATAAATACCCTTCTCTCCTCCTCTCTTCCGATCTCTTCGGCCCCTAAGGCCTTAGGATATATTTTAGGGTTAGGATGAGGGATTTTTGAGGGAGTGCTCTCAACCCGAGGTGGAAGATGAAGAGGGAAGCGATCAATCAAAGGTTCTAATACCAATTCTTCGGATATAGGCTAAGTTGCTCATTTCTTCTCTTTGTTTTATTCATTTTGGTAGTTTTTGGGCTTGTTTAGCTCGTTTTACATTATATAAACGATTGGGGCTATGAGCTAAACATAGATTGTAATAGGGAGTAACGTATTATTTACGAAAATGTAGTTTTTGTTGAATTTGTGTTACGTTTATGGTTGTTCCCTATAATTTCGATTCTGTTGTTGTGTTTTCTATGATTATATGCTAATGTAGATATATTGAGAATACGAGGTTTGACACTTGGGAGAGTTAACCTCGGATTCGGACTAGGGTAAACCCAATATGACAATTTAACGACCCGGGAGGGCGTTAGAAAGTGTGCAATCGATGACGTTGGGGAGAGACTCACATGGCCCAGAGTTGTTAATATGTTGAGGGGGACTTCAGCATTGACACGAAGTCATGTATTCCTTCGTCTTACACTCGAAAGAGGTGGTAAGGGAATTTATGAACCGAGATTGTCAGATACGTCGAACGCCATTAATGTTAATTAAAACGAAATCAAACGCATTTAAGTAAATAAAGTTTATCCCTAGGAAATATACTACCCTAAACAATCTCAATATTGTATTTATAGTATAGTTAACTTCATTAGTATTTTAGTTTAGTATTAGTAATAATTAAATTCCGTTTTTGGCATCTAGATAAAGTCGAGTTATGATAATCGCGGTACTCGATAGTAATCTCAACCAATCCCTGTGGTTATGATACCCGACCAAAAGGTCCATTATACTAAAACTTGATCCGTATGCTTGTGGTGAAAGTGGCAATGCTTAAATTGCAGCCACCAACCATCCATGGCATCGAAATAGTGAAACTATCCACCAAATTTTGGTAGCTTGTTCAATAATTCCAATTGTAAAAATCATACTCCATCATATGGTGGCGGAATATTACGTCGCCATTTTCACTGCAAATGTACGGGTCAAGTTTTAGTATAGATGGGAAGGAGTAGGGGTTGTCGTATCCACAAGGATTGGTTGAGATTATTATCGAGTACCGCGATTGTCATAACCTAACTTTATGTATGCGACATAAATTGAATTTATAATTAAATATACTAATACTAAGTTAATTAAATTAATTAAACTATAATACTATATTGAAATGTTTAGGGGAAAAGATTATCTAGGGATTAACTTTATTTACTTAAACATGTTTGATCTCACAACAACGGTGTTCGACTTATCTGACAATCTTTGTATCGTAAACTCACTCACTACCTCTCCCAAGTGTAAGATGAGTGAATATGTGACTTTACGTCAACGAAGAAGTCCCCCTCAATGTCTTAATGATACTAAGTCACATGATTCTTGCCCCAACGTCATTGATTGCACACTTTCTAACTCCCTCCCGGGTTATTAGATCGTCGCATTGTGTTTACCCTAGTCCGAATTCGGGGTTACCTCTCCCAAGTGTCAAATCCTGATTTCTCACTATATTTAAACAAGCATATAATCATGACAAACCAATAAACATAATCGAATAAAGAAGAACAACCATTAACAAAACACAACTCAAACAAATAACGATTTCATAAATATTATTAATCTCTACACAAAATTCGTTTAGCTTATGGCCATAACCATTTATACAATGAGAAATGAGTTAAACATGTTCAACAAACTACCAAAGTTAAGAAAATAAAGATAGAAATAAAAGGAACTTAGCCGTAATTCGAAGATTTGGCACTAAAATCGTTCAACGATCACTTCTCCTTCTTCGAAACATGTTTTTCTCCTCCGGATTTGGTTAAGCACTCTACAAAACATTCTCAAAATATTATGAACCCTAACGGTTCTCTCTTGGGCTCCCTCTGTTGATGGAGAGGAGGGAGCAATATATAGGGCTCAAAAATATCTAAATAAATATCTAAACTATGTGTAGAGTGGCCGTCGCGGTGGTGGGTATATCGGTTTGATCACGGCCTAGGCGGTGGATACGACGGTAAATGCAGAGTCTTTATGTTGTTTCACCATCGCAGAGGTGGATCTCACTGCTGCGGCTATGGATTTTCAGTAAGAATAGACCCTTCTTTGCATCTTGATTGCCGCGACGGCAATCTGGTCGCCGCAGTGGTGGGCTATAGTTCTGAATTTTTGCCATTTTGCTTGTTTTTCACCGTTCTTCCACCGTTCTTGATCCAATTTGATCGTTTATGATCCGTTTATATCCATTTTCACCCCACACACCTAATTTATACAAAAAAAATAAAAAATGTATTAAAACGTAATAAACATACCCAAAAACTAATAAGTTCGATTTGGAAATAGATAGGTCAATTACCCCTATCACCATGTCTTCCATGACTCGATAGGCTTCGTTCACGGTTAGTTGGTCAAAAAAGGTGGTACCATTTCCTCCTTCAACCCACATTTCGGTTACGGCTAGTAACCCATCGACGAAGTTCAGTAGTTGACACTCCCTCGGGAAACGATAATTGGGGAACCAAAATAGCAGTTCCTTGAATTGATCCCAAGCACAATAAAATGGCTCGAAATCTCGTTGAAAGAAATGCAAAAGTACCAGTTGATCTAACATCTTCAAGTACCCTACAGGAAAAATAGAAACAAAACTACAAACAAAAAAAATATAAACAAAAGAAATACCTAAATTAAAATCAAGTCATTTACTCACAATATCAACAACAATCTAAAACACAATCCCTGGTAACGACGCTTAAATATGGTAGTTCGTAAATACGTCGCTACTTTCACCACAAGTGTACAAGTTAAGTTTTAGTAGAGTGGGAAGAGTAAGGGTTGTCGTATCCATAGAAATTGGTGTAGATTATCGTCGAGTACCGTAATTGTCATTACCTAACTTTATTTAGGCGATAAAAATGTAGTTTTTATAGTAAAATATACTAAACTAAGTTAATTAATCTAATTACACTAATATACTAGTATGACGTTTATGGAAAATTATTGCTTAGGGATTAACTTTATTCACTTAAATGTGTAGTTTCAATCTAGTTTACAGTAATGGCATTCCAATCTATTTGACAATCTCGGTATCGTAAACTCACTCACTACCTCTCCCGAGTGTAAAGTGAATGAATATGTGACTTTGCGTCAATGCCAAAATCCCCCTCGAGCATTTATACGACACTTGGTCACATGAGTCTTGCCCCAACCTAATGGATTTCATACTTTCTAATGCCCTCCTGAGTCATTAGATCGTCACGTTGTGGTTAAACTCTAGTCTGAATCCTGTGTTATCTCTCTCGAGTGTCATATCCCAGATTCTCAATATATCATAACGAGCATATAAATGTGGAATAATGGTAAACACAATGGAATAGACAAGAAAAACCATTAACAAAACATCGATTTTATATAAACAACGTATTCGTGAATTACATCGCTCCCTAAACAATATATGTTTAACTACACATGGTCATAGCCCTATATACAACTAGAAATAAGCTAAACATATACAAAACATTCAACCAAACTAAGAAATAAAATAGAGAAACGAGGAGACTAGCCGTTATCCGGAGATTTGACGTTAAAACCGCTCTGAGAACGCTTTCTCATCTTGGCCTTGATGATCTTCTCTTGGTTGAATGGCCTTGGAGCTCTCAAGACTCCCAAAAAAACATCTAACATGTGTTTGGGGGGAGAAGAGACGATATTTATGGGATCCAAAATATCTCAAAATATTCTAAAATATCTATACTGTCTGGCGCAAGACCGCTACAGCGGTGGAGAGGTCGGTGGCTTTCTGGTGGGTGACCTCTGCAGCGGTAGAACTCTCTAGATTTTGACCACTGTAGTGGCGGAGAATTCTGAACTCTCTGTATTTTCACCGCTGCAGCGGTGGATGTAGGTTCTGAATATTGACATAGTTACCCTTTTTCTCCACCGTTCTTCCACTGACTTGCTCATTTATGGACCATTTTAGTCCCTTTTCACCCCAAATACCTAATTTATAAAAAAAAAAAAAAAAAAAAAGAATATCAAAAAGCATATTAAAACATATTAAAATCCCAAAAAAATACTCGAAAACGCCCAAAACTGGCTGGAGAATATATAGGCAAATTACACCTATCAATAATCTTCTTTAGAAACTTCCCATAATTAGTTATTTGCTCTAATGCATCCACAAAGGAAATATTGATATGAATTTTCTTGAAGATCTTATGAAACTTAGAAAACTAAGCATTCAACTTCTTCTTCTGAAACTATTGTGGAAATGGTAAAGGTAGATTGTTGACAGGAGGATTATTCGGAAATAAAACTTATCACAGATTCACTTTTGGGGTTTCTTTACTCTTTGCTTCCATATTAGTGTCCCTATCTGCATTAGCGTCCTCATTCAACTCATTCTATAGTGGACTTGAATTATCAATCTTCTTACCACTTCTCAAAGTAATCGTCTTGCAATCCTTTGGGTTAGTTTTTGTGTCACTTGGAAACTTCCTGAATATTTCTCCTTGATAGAGCTAGCCAGCTGACCGATTTGGGTCTTAAGGGACTTTATAGTCGCATTGATATTCGTGTATGTCATCTCAATATTATCAATCCGAGCATCATGGCTATTTAGACGAGTATGAGTTTCTCACATTATACCCTGAGTTTCTTTCAGGAAACTATTAGTTTGGCTCATAAAGGTAGCCAAGATATCTTCCAGTGGTAATTTATTCTTCTCCACTGGTTCTTCCAAATGATGATTCGGTTGTTGTGGAAGAGACCCTTGTGGTTGAAAAGGATAACCGAGAGGAGCTTGCAAAGCATTCTAATTATTTGCATAAGAAAAATTCTTGTGATTTTGAATTTCGAGGTAATAGTGACTCGGGATGTTATTCGCAAGCTTAAAGGTGTAAGCCCAATTATTGATAAAGTGATAATCCTCAAACTTGCCTTCATTTCCTGATTGGGACCCCTCAACCAAATAATCCACTTCTCCACTTGACGATGCGACCTTAGCAAGTAGAGATGTTAACTGTGTTGTAAGTGTCGATACTTGGGCCGACAAGGTAGCTAGAGGTTCCATCTCGTAAATACCAGCTACCTTTTGTCTGGTATTCTGCTCATTGAGCCATTTAAAATTGTTGCCCGCCATCTCCTCTAATAAATATTTAGATTCCCTAGGGGTTTTAGATAGTAAGGAACCCCCAGATACGGTATCTACAATAGTTCTAGTTTGTCCATCCAACCTGTTGTTAAAGAGTTGAATTTAAAATCAGTCTTGATATCCGTGTTTAGGACACCATCTCAGTAAATCTTTAAACCATTCCCATGCCTCAAAGAGTGTCTCGAAATCCCATTGGCAAAATTGAGCAATTTCACGTCACAATTGTCTGTCTTCGACGGGGAAAAGAACTTAGTATGGAACTTTTGGGCTAGTTCCTCTCAAGTAGA
Source organism: Eucommia ulmoides (assembly GCA_016647705.1). Lineage (NCBI taxonomy): Eukaryota > Viridiplantae > Streptophyta > Magnoliopsida > Garryales > Eucommiaceae > Eucommia > Eucommia ulmoides. The sequence goes on from CM028341.1 coordinate 25,474,302, forward strand.
GATATTCCCCGGTTGTAATGATTGGAGACAACCCCTTGCTAAATCCTAAAGAGAAAACGAGAATAGCCTCAACCGTACAACATCTTCCGTGACTCCATTGATCTTCACAGTGTCACAAATCTCTAAGAAAATAGCCAAATGAACATTAGGGTCTTCATGTGCAAGTCCTCCATATTGATTTGGTTGAACCATGTTGATTACGGCGGGCTTCAATTCAAAGTTATTAGCCTGAATTATTGGCTGTCTGATCCCAAAATAGTTGTCATGCACAACGGGTCTAAAATAGTCCCGAAGAACCCATTGTTGTTATGGTCGTGATGGTGGTAGAGTTTCATCACTACCGTTCTCCATTTCTTGAGCTCGGTCTTTCCTAAATTTCCTTAGTTGCCTGAGTATACATTATACTTCCAGATCAAGAAGAATGATTTTCGAGCTTCGAGCTCTTAGCATGAACATTGCCAACCACAAAATATAATTAACCAAATTAGAACAAAAAGAAAAATGCCTAAATTAAGATCAGGTCAATTGGTAGCAATATTAACTAAAATTTCTAAATTACTCAATTTTCTGTAAAGGCGCCAAAAACTTGTTGTGAAATCTTTTTGCTATTAGTCACTCACAAGTGCAAGAGGTTGAACAAGTAATAAAGTGTGTGAGTGCGTATCGTTCCTCGAGGATTAGTAAAAACAAATTAACTAAGTACCGCAATTAGAATGACCTTTTTTTTAAGCGATCAACAATAGATTAGTGAGAATTTTAATTAATAATTGAATTACAATTGATTAGGAAGTGAACTAACTAATGGACTTTTACGGAGCCTTCGATGAAAATAAATCTCTAGGGGGGTTGAAATCACTTTGCCAAACTATGCTAATTCTCAAGTTTGCTAACTAAATTCACGTCCAATCATTAACCATGGGTGTCTAAATTAACCTCACTTCTACCTCTCAAATACCAAGTGAGATAATTTGTAGAATTATTTGAGTTAATATCTCTATTCAACTCAACTAATAATCTAATAATTACGTCTTACCCATCAAATGGCTACCCAAACTGTATTAGCCTTTCGCACTCAATAAAATAATGGTTATATTTCTCCAATTTCGATACATAAGGTTATCACATCTCGAATGCCTAATCTTACACATCTAATATATTTAATTTACCGCTCGCATAAATTAGCAAATACGCACAAGGAGATACAATTGATCAAAACATGAAATCCAATTAACAACGTCTTAGATTCTCAAAACATAGTTCTTACAATGCCATTCAACACCCTCTAGATAAAAACAATTTAACCGAGCATGATCATATTGTTCATAAACATATTTTTAATAACCTTCAGACATGAACTCATGATTCGTAAACAACTAACAATCACAGATCCAGAATTTATCATGCACAGAAAGTAAAGAGATGAGAGAAGTAAGAAAAACTAGATTCAATGACGTTTTCAATATCTTCAGTCTATATTCTGATCTCCTATCATCCAAAGCTTTGATTTATTTTCTTAAAATTCATGAATTTTTCTCTCGAAAAGTCCCGATGTCACTCCCTATCCGAAGAACCCTTCCCAATGAGCCAAAATGTCTCATTTGATCTCTTAGATCCATACGTTGGCATTGCAGCCTAAAATTCTTAATGTAACGCCAAATTCCACGGTGTTATAATACCAAATCATCTAGGTTGCAACACCAAATAGCGCAAGATGGTGCTACAGTGCCATCGTATTAGCACTGCAGTGCCAAAAGACGATACTAACTCATGCTGCAGTGCCAAAACTTTAGAACTGCAGTGAAAAAGTGCGGTGGATGGCCATATTGCAACACCGTCTGCTTGGCGCCACAGCCCCGAGCTGTTGTTTGCCTCTTCTTCTTGATTTCTCCATTTTTATCCATTTTATCCGTTTTCTAGAACCTACACAATAAAATTGAATAGAATTAGAAACTAACAACAAAAGCACTAAAAATCACTCAAAACTAACACTTAATTATGAAGATATAGTTATCATAAATCGATTTATCAATTTCGCTAGAATAGGTATAGTCTATTATCAAGACACACCTTATGTGGGGACAACTCTTTGTCTAACTCTTGAGCTGGTTGAAGCCACTATTAGAGACGAACAATGATAGGATGATTAGGGAGGTAGCTTGACTATATTACATGTCCGATGATTACCTACTAGCCTACTAGAGCTTCCAAAAAGAGTGTATGGGTAACAGAGTTATGTCAATGATGGCCTATCGATGCAAAAAAAAATATGTAAGACGCCACAGATTTTTGTGAAGTATGATGCCTAATTTTCTCATGTGCATGAAGTTATGTATACCTAAGTAAAACGTGATGTATAGTGCTTGTATAGTATTTCTATATTGAATTATACATTTTACAATTTTATGAAGCCCAAATATTTTACCTAGAATGTTTTCCTTGGTAATGCATCGTCCATCTAGAGATGCCAGTTTTTCCCAAGAATGGTTCGAAGAATGTTTGCACTAAGTACTTTTTGCTATTAGCCATCTCTCCTGGTTATTTCTATATCATTTTTTAGATGAAAAGTTGACCGGTACTTCTGAGAGACTTCTTGCTCTTTTGCTCCTATATGCATTGAAATTAGAATTCTTCGAACACTCTATGGGTTTTTGTTGCAAGATGGAAAGGTTTGGATAGGAATAGTGGAGGGTTATTTCATATCTTTCTTAGGTGAGATTAGGATTTCCCAGAATGGGAATATCTGGCCTGGAATAGGCATCACAGTTAATTTGGATCGGTCTTTGAATAACTTTTGGATGTGTTTTGGGAGAGGGTTTCAAGTGAATATCTTATTTAGCAAAGGATTTTTCTCTTCCTTTCCCTTGCTTTCCTAAGTTTACTTCTAATGTTTTAGGTATTAACCTATATGTGCCTTGTATATTTCTTTTTTCTCATTTGTGTAAGATTATTTTGACTAAAGTATACTCAGATAATCATATTCAAACATTCAATCATCTCAGTGATTGTTATAATTTTGGTATTGGATTATTTTGAATTATGTTAAGGAGAAGTTTAATAGTAATTTAGACCAAATAACCATAATTATTAATTTAAAGAGTTTGTCTAGTTCAATTCCATCAAGTTTTGAAATTGATCTTTTCTAAGATTCCTATCGAGATTATCTAGGCCCTGTATGTTACCCAAGGTTTCTTCGACAACTCTGATTCACTTCTTCTGTCTTGAATTGAAGGCAAATGGAATGGGCCTTTTAGAGATAACTCAAAGAAAGGACAAATGAAATTATAGAGAAACAAGTGTCAGTTAATGACGACTAACAAATGTTATTTCATCCAGACAGTGTTGAGAGAATTATTTTTCTTTATTATTTTTTATTTTTTTTCCTTTCAATCTGGTAACTAGGGACTCTTACTTCCTATATAATCCATGCAGCGAGCTTTGGGTAATGATCGCGGTCAAGTTGACCAAAGTCACCAAGTGTTGAGACACCCCCACGACCTAATACTTAAATTATATACATAGCGTTATTCACCCGATTGCCTTTGTATGACCACTCAGTGTTTAAAAACTTTCTAAGACCAATCTTTATTTTATTATTTCCTTTCTCTATTAACATGTGCTTTAAGACTTTACATTTTGGAGAATTATGGTAATTTGAGTCTCCTTGTCCAACATCCCATTTATTGGCTCTTATCCAATAAAGTCTCCTTGTCGTATTCCAACTTAATCTCTTTCTGAAAATATTCTTCTAGTTACTTGCCTTACTCCTTTTGGTAACTGTGAGTAAGACTAGGTCTCGCAAATTTCTAAGGAATTCTTTGATCAAATCTTCTAATTTTTCTAGGAACACGACCTTGGCTATTTTGTTCGCGCTTGAGAAGAGTTTATGGTAACTTACCCCCCTCCTAAGAATTTAAGGGGAGGCCAAGTTATAAGGTTACTTTTTTCTTCTCTGGGTTGCTTAAGAATGATATCAACCAAAGGCCTCTCCTCTCATATCCCAAATTATTCTAGATAGGTATGTTGGTTACAACAACTCCCGAGTTGGAACATGTGTAGAGATTCCACATTGGGCTCTTAGGTTTTCCTTCTAAATTTCTAATTTTTTTGTCAGTATATCACTATCGTTTGGTTGAAACAAGACCTTTCTTTTAACATTTTTCTTTGCATGATGGTCAAATTTAGTATTGAAATTATACTTTCATAAATTTTTATTATTTGCCGTGTGTGAATTTGGACAAGAAATTAATTTATGAAAGTTGGAGTATAAAGACCTAAGTCGACCTTAGGTAAAATAAATATGCATTTAATGATATATAGATCTAATACACAGGCGTACAAGATAATACCTAATTTATTAGAAAGTTCTTAAGAAACTAAAAAAAAAGGTAAGGATAGGTATTGCCTTGTTATCGCTCTTAGTCTTTTGGGAAACTTATGACCCCCAATTGGATGAGATCCTCGATATAGTTCTTGAGGGCGTGGCACTGGTTAGTGTGGTGACCAGCCTCTCCGAAGTGGTATTGACAGAAAGTGTGAAAGTTAAACCATGGATCCTGAGGGTTTACATGGTTAGGTGGAATGGGTTTTTGAAATCCTCTCTTCAAGCAATCGTGGAAGATTTTGGAAAGTGGCACAAGAAGCGGGTAAATTATTTTTGCTTTTGGTGTGCTCAAGTTGGATTAGGAATTTGAGAACAGCTACTTTGATAAGCTAAATATGGAGAAGAGATAAAATGTTGTTGTTCTAAGTGGATAGGGGTCCCAGTTATTAGGGTTGTAGGTACGCTGTTTTCTTGACATGATGGTTTGGCTTGTTTAATCTCTTTGATAGACTGTTCCATGTAGTCTATTTGCTTCCATATTTTGGAAATTTCTCCTTGGATTGAGTTTTCATTAAGTTCAATGTGTTTTTCCCAACTAGGCAACTTTTGGCTTATGGCAGTGGCAAAGATGTCGTCCTTTTATCTATCAAGGTTGATGTAATTTTTCGTGGAAATCAATTTTTCATGAGGGAGCTTTCGGATTCCTATTTCATCCCAATGCTTTCTCATCCAAGGGTATCTCCAAATAACGGTAATTGGTCTTCTTTTCTCTCTTCATGGAATAGCAAGGTTGAGTTCATCTGTATTAGCATTTGTTTCAGAGAGGTAATGTTTTCTTGTATCGTCGAAATCTTGGAGTCGTTCTGAGTACTTCTAATAGAAGGAGGAATCGGGTTTATTTTATGATCTTGCGAGTAGATCTCAGATGGATTTTTAGCAAAAAGTCACCTAAAATAGATTTTCTAGATTAATTATGTGATTAAAAACCGAGACCTTGACTAATGAACTTTTAAGGATGTGAATTATCCTATTTTTATGCACAGTTATATTCTTGACTATGTATAAATATGTTTATATGAATGGATGATTATGTTCATGTTGTATGTATGCAATCCTAGGAAGAGGTAGCTCTAATAGGAAACTTTAAGGCATGTTATGGACAAACCTTAGCTTGGACTTGGTTTTGTAGGACAAGAGTACCTTGAAATTTTTGGTTTATACTTAAATTTAGAAGTTATAGTCATCTTAAGACTATGGCATGATTGGCCTTTTATCCTCAATAAATGGATCATTCTTCCTAGGACTCTAAGCAAAATCGTCATTTTCTTCTTCAAGACATGGATCATTGTTCCTAGGACTTAACTGACAGAATTATCCATTTATTCCTTGAAAAATAGATCATTGTTCTTAGAACCTAATAATAGAATCGTACTTTTTCTTCCTTAAAGTATGGATCATTTCTCCTAGGATTTATTGACAAGATTTGTTTCTTTTCTCTTCCTCAAACAAAATATCATTGCTTCTAGGCCTTAATGACAAGATTGTCTCTCTTTTTTTTTCTTCCTCAAAAAGATGAATTATAATGCCTAGGGCTTTAATGAAGAGTCTAAAACACTTTCCAATTCTTGATGTCTTTTTGAGGATCAGTTTATTTTGACAATCTGACTAGTAAACATTAGGTGGCTTCTTAACAGGACAGATTTAACTTATTTAGGGAGTTTTGAACCTCAACAAAATGTCTTTCTTACGATTCATAATTCCTATTGTATAGGATTTATGAGAAAGGATACTACACTTAGGATGTGACATGTATCCCCGAGGGAAATGTGACCCGGGGTATGTCAACTATTAGATCGCGCAGTCTTGATTTGACTATGTGATGACACTTTCTTAGTCATGGTAAGCTTGGTGTAATATTGCACGATCAAAGAAAATTCCTTCATGTTGTCTTAGCCGATGAACTTTAGACAACTTTCTTTGGCAAAGGCTATTTTTAGATGTTTATTTGAGGTTGGTTTTTCGTTCATTTATTTAAAGGCAAAAGTATTTGTGATTTTATTAATGTCAGTTTTAAGTGCATTATCAGGATTAAAGGGGAATTAATGATTTAATGTTTGAATTTGAGGGTTTATTGTATTCAGTGAAATAAGGATTCCTGGTATTTCCTGCAGCTTGCTCCGTATTTCGATTTTTTTAAATGTTTTTTGATGTTGAGCAAGCTAGCAATGCGTGGGATAGAACAAGAATTCTTACACTAACTATTATGCCTCTATGTCTTAGAAATTTTATTCTACCTACCTACTATAAAAATTACATAAATAACTGTACACAAGATAAAAAAATAAATAAATAAATCTCTCTCCAAGATATTGTCCTTACTAAAACATGGTTTTAGATATCCTCTATATTAGGCATCCTAGAAAGCTTCGGTTCCTAGATCTTCAAACCTCCAGCGTTCTCTCCAAGGGAACATCCATCTTTGGTTAGTGATCAGAGCAAAGAGAGCTTCATAGCTGGATCCCTAGGGATAAACCACTAGGCCTTGCTTCTACTGACTCTTCTTTCTATCCCCAAGGGTTTCGAAGCTTAGGTCAGCCTGATGAAATCCCAAGACTTTAGCCCCTACTGCCAGCCTCTCTATCTTTAAGAGAGTTATGACTTGGGTTTTATCATGATATGTAATGCAAAATGGTACTTGTGCGTTGAAGAGAGTATACAAAAATTAAATGAATAAATTTAAAGACAATAATTAAAATGAAGTATTTAAAGAGAGTAAAGTAAATGAAAATATGTAAAGACAGTAAATACATTCAAGCATAAACAAAGTCATTTAATTTATTTATTTTTATGTATTTTATTATTTATTATAATTATTATTTTTTAAAGTGGAATCATTTAAGTTTAATATCAAAGACATATTTCTTGGATTTTACTTAATTGTGAAAATAGATTTAGACTCCAACTAGGCTTGACCCTAAAAAGTCCTAAGCACAGTCACCAGCTGATTCACCCCGGATTTTTTAAAAGCAAAGAAAGTAGAGATCAGGAGGAAAAGGAAACAAACATTTTCATTCCTCCCTCTCGAAATTCTCAAAAAAAAATTCATTTTTAAAAAATAATTTTCAAGGACTTTTCTAGGTGTTGGTTTTGAAAACATTCTTTGGGGTCGGGGTTTAGGTTTGAAAATGAGTCGCCACATAACATAGGTTAAATGGTGTAATAGGTGACCAGGATTTTGGAAATTCATTTTTTATTTTGAAATGGTCTATTTTGACTCATAAAGGTCTTATACTAAAGATTTCTTTAAGTTTAGGGTCATTTATGCTCAGAGAAGGTTTTAAGCACCCCAAGACACCCGTCTGCAGACGGTACCTCAATCTAAATAGATGTTCATGTTTAAATAAAGTCCAAGTAATTTTCTTTGGTTTAGTTTAACAAAATAATTCCAAAATTTATATTTTTGCATTTTTATGTATTTTTAATGTAAGGAAAGCAGGTAAACCAAACTATTTATCAGTATAAACAAATAAAAGTAAATGAAATAAAAAAAAAAAAATTGTATTTTTTGATGACAGAACCTTATAAAGGTTGCCTACGTATCCCGGTTAATAAGGGGAATCCGGTCAAAATGTAGTTCATCATTTCAAGATGAACTAATTTTTATTTAGATAGGTGATTGAACCCGTACTTGGGTTACCTACGTACCTTAGTGAGTAACGGTTAGCACGTAGTTTTCATGCAAGATGATTGGTATTGTTTTGTTTTTTATTATGAGACAAAAACATAAATCATACGATGATATGTGAATAATCTCTTCGATTTTGTTAAGAACATTGCAACTGGACTCGTTTTCTTAGGCAAGATTAGTGTTTATGTTTGAGTTGTTAGTTAAAAAATAAAGAAAATACGTAGTATACATGTCAGTCCTACTTTTAACTAAGAAATACGGAAACGTTTCTAAAGAAGATGCACACATATCCTCGAAGGAATAGAGGTCCTCCCTTAATCCCGAATTTTTAGCGATAAGGGTCTCAACAGTGTAGTAAAAGGCAGTCCAGTGCTACAAAGATCCCGCTATGTGGGGGTCCGGGGAAAGGTTGGACCACTTAGGTCTATATATATATATATAAGGTGCTAGTCCACAAGCCTGAAGACTTAGTGTCAAGCTATGATCATGACGTTTTGTAGTAAAGTAACATTTGTTATTAATAGTTAATGGTTAGTGATTTGCACTTAATAGAGTTCAGTGTGATATGTTCGTGAGAGAATCATAGAGACTATGCACAACCCATGGTGTGATATATGTTTTATCATAATCTTCACATGTTATTAACATGTTCTCAGATTTTCAAAGTTCTTCATATGTTCTTGGATGTTCTTGACATGATCTTGGATAGTTTTGACATAGTTTGATGAACTTAACATAGTTTTAACATTTTTTACTTGATTTCATCTTATATATACTATGTATATGAAATATAAGTATAAAAATTATATAAACATGCTATGTACAAGAAATATATTGTATTGAAGACAAGATCGAAGGATGTTTAAAATGACATACCTAGCTTAGGGGTGTGGTCTTTTCCTAAGCAATTACCTTCTTCTTCTTCTTCTTCTTCTTCTTCTTATGATCTTCTCGGTTCTTCTCAATCGTTTGTCATCAACCTCTTGAGATATTCTCCAAGATCTTGAAGAACTCCTTTGGTATGGTATTTCGGTGGCATTTCAAGGTATTTATTGAAATAAAAACTTGAAAATACAAGGGACACGAGAGTGGAATTCGCGCCTAGAGAGAAGTTGTGGGTTCAAGCTCTTGGAATTGTGAAAAATGAACCCTGTATTTATAGGCTGGGAGGTTTGCATATTGGCCAATTCGCAGGCCATACCAGGTTCTTCCTTAGGGTATGTTTATCTTCGGGGTCATCCCTTTATGTCTTGATATTGCATGGTTTTGGACGAATCTTGAAGATTTTGTAAGATCTTTTTTTCATATTTTTGAATGATTACCAAATAATTAAATATCTAAATGTAATGATTGGAAATCATTGGTTATTATGAGAAATTATTAGTTATTGTGAGCAATCAAGAGATATGATTGGTTGCATATGGCATCATTTATGCATGAAGCGACCTTTTTGGTTTGGTTTAGTGACCAAGTATCGGTTACTTGCACTATTGTGGTTTAGTTTCCATTAATGCTTTGGAGGTGCTTTGAATTTAGTCTTCAAGTGTTATTTGACATTTAATGATTGACAATGGAAATTGATATGATGGGAATTGAATGTCTTCCGATAGGATTGATTCGATTCGGTTTGCCTTGTAACGGGTAGTCACATTTCTAGTATTTTTGTTTCCCCTACGATATTTTGATCAAAATATCTAAGTGACTTGAATGTGGTCCTTATATGTCATCCCAAGCATTTAAATATTAATGGTATGGGCATTTAACATCTCATTCAATGCATGCTAGGTGGCGAACCGGATTAGTTAGTTTTGATAATCGTTAGTTACCTCTTAAGTAACCAGGTTCCTTCTTAAGTAACTTGGTTCCCTTCTGTAGATATTTTGTATGAAATATCCTAAAAATATTTGAGGAATTTAATTCTATTTAATGAGTCATTAATTGCTTGGTAGGGCCCTTGAATTGATAGGCTTTTATTGCAAATCATGATGACTTCGGTTTGGTTGATTTCGAACTGAGTCCTAATCCTTATTTACTTTGGGTAATTTGGACTTGTTATGGAAATTTTTTTGCTTGATTAAGGTATTTTGGATTTGATTTTGGATATTAATAATTGAAACAAATTTGTAAAGAAATATTTTTTGGCGTCAAAAAGACGAAACCGGTGATAGTAAATATTTCATGGGTCAAAACAGGTATCAAGGGTAATCAGTGAAATTTCCTATAATTAAGGGGTAGTAACAAATTTTTATTAATATCAAAGATGATTGAATAAAAATCAACCATTAATAATTTCATTGTAGTCTCTCTTTAACTTTAGGAATTTCGAGGTTGACTCGAAACTTTTCCTGAATCAAATTCAGTCAAATTTAACAGTTTTATGTTTTCTTATTTTTTGTTGTTTTTCATAGTATCCATTGTGATCTTAAGGAAGAATTACTTTCCTTTAAACATTTTTTTAAAATTTAACTAAACTTGTACTTATGATTCACGATTGACTAGGCGAGACAAAATGCGGTGTCTACAACCTCAATAGAACCCTAAAACCTTATACCAAGTACCATCCAAATTATCCACCTCGAGCTGCTGGGGGAAACTTATGACTTAGAAATAAAACATTACATAATCTTCTAGTCTCCCTTACTAAACTATTCCGACAATGTTTTAAGGAAGGAAAGCGTGTGTCATTCTTATCTCTTAAGCCAAGATGACGAACCAACATTGTTTTTGAAAATGCAATTTGCGAATACCACTCGGGGGAAAGAGGTCATGGTACCGAGAAATGTCATGGTCTGAGAGGTATAATCAAAGAGCTCATACAATCTGGAGATATTATCTTCCGAAAAAGACCTAATGGTGAAGCACCAGACTGCCAAAAAATCCCTTACCTGAGCATGTATCTTCGGGTCGTGGTGCTAGCGCGTGAATACACCGCTACTTTCAATCGCAAGTATACAAGGTCAAGTTTTAGTATAGATCGGGAGAGTTAGGGTTATCGTATCCACAGGGATTGGTCTTGATTATTATTGAGTACCGCGTTTGTCATGACCTAACTTTATCTAGGCAAAAATAATTGTGCTTAAAATTAATAATACTAATAGTAAGTTAATTAATTTAATTAAATTAACTATACTAATACTATTATGAGATGTTTAGGGAAAGTATTACCTAGGGATTAACTTTTGTTTACAAAAACATGTTTGATCTCGTTTTAGTTTACGTTAACGGCGTTCGACTTATCCGACAATATTAGTTCATAAACTCCCCCGCCACCTCTGTAAGACTAGGGATATAACGTGACTTCGAGTCAACGAAGAAGTCCCCCTCAACATCTTAATGACCCTACGTCACGTGAGTCTCTCCCCAACGTCATTGATTGCACACAATCCAACTCCCGACCAGGTCATTGGATCATCACGTTGTGTTTACCCCATCGACAATCTCAGTTCTAAAATTTCCCCGCCACCTCTCCCGAGTCTAATACGGGGGAATACATGACTTCGAGTCAATGAAGAAGTCCCCCTCAATGTCTTAATGACCCTAGGTCACGTGAGTCTTGCCCCAACGTTATCGATTGGCATTATGTTTACTTTAGTCCTAATCTGGGGTTACCTCTCCCGAATGTCAAACCCCGTATTCTCGATATATCAATCTAAGCATAATAAACCTAGCAATACGATAAACACAATCAAAATAACGAAGAACAACCGCAAATGAAACACAAGCTCAACAAAACAACATTTTCATAAATATATTGATCCCTAGAAAAAAAGAAAAAAAAAACATTTAGCTCATGGCCATAGTCAGTTATAAAATGAAAACTAAACTAAACATGCTCAAACAACAATCCTAAGTTAAGAAATAAAAGAAGAAACAAGAGAAACTTAGCCTAGTCCAAAGATTCATCGCTAAAAATATTTTGAGATCCCTCCCCCATCTTGGCAATGTGATCTTCTCCTTAGGATTTGAATGAGCACTCTCAAAACCTCTCTAAAATATACTATTGCTAATGGAGCTCTAATGGCTGGAGGTGAGGAGATGAAGGGGTATTTATAGGGAAAATATCTAAAATAAATATCTAATCTGTGCAGAGGTGACCGCCTAGGCAGTGAGTAAGTTGGTTCAGTGATAGCCTAGGTGGTGGCTTAATTAGTCTAGGAAGTGGAACAGTGATTCAAATCTCTCCATTCTGACCGCCTAGGCGGTGGTTTCACCACCTAGGCAGTGAAACTGCAGTGAGTTAGGCTTGGCTTTGAAGTTTGACCACCGTAGCGGTGGTCTGGTCACCGCGGTAGTGGCTGCAGGTTTTGAATTTCAACTTCTTTGCCATTTTTCCACCGTTCTTCCACTGTCTTTGATACGGTGTGATTGTTGTTTATCCGTTTTGATACATTTTCACCTCAAACACCTAATTTAGTACAAAAACAATAAAAACACATCAAAATATATTAAAACGTACTAAACATACTCGAAAACTAATAACGTTCGGATTGGAAATAGATAGATAATTTACACTTACCAAATACCCCCAAACTCGGAATTTTGCTAGTCTTCAAGCAAAACACCCACACAATAAAAGAAAATATAAAAACTAAGTACTATAAATGAAAAACACGAAAAACAAACTATCCCTCATTGGCCCCCAATCCTATCGAGTTCAAGCATAAAAATATACCATATAGTGTTCTAGAATTTCAACATTTATCATAGTACGCGTCATTATAGATCCTACTAAAGTGTGTGTGTATGTGTGTGTGTGTGTTTAAAACTCAAATATATAATTGTCCGTTAATCGAATTGGATTATCCACCATATAAGCGCATGACAGAAAAAACACGAAGGTATAGGGAATCCATAGGTTTAACCCAGGATCTATTCTCCACTAATGTAGGCTCAGAAGTTCGAAAAGATTAATAGGTCTTGGTTCAATTTAGGACAAATAGCCAAGGGTACATTTGAAAGAAAAATGGGTTAACATCATTTACTTGACGTTACCCAAGGCACATCGCTTGGAACTCTCACACTTGAAACCCCATAGATACATTTGAAACAACCTTGAACATATATTAAGAACTACGTATTCACTTGTCAAAACGAAACGGAAATAAAACTATATTTACATAGGTTTGTTTTTTTTTTTTTTTTTGTTTTTTTGTTTTTTTTTTTTCAAACAATACACCCCAAAACTTATTTGATTTGTACAATTTAAGGGGTGTGTGAAATATGAACGAAAAATGACAAGTGAGTACTCGAATACCGAACCAATTAGAAGTTCACCCTAATCCCAACCGCTCACTTCAAGTAGCATATTGAATGCTAACTTTTCGCTCAAATTGTGCCTTTGGTTTAGCGATAAAGGACTGGAAGGAATTCAATTGGCCATGGTATTGGTTAAGTGTTCAGAATTGAAATGGCATTTAGGTTTCGACAGGGTAATGAGGGGTAATGATATATTAGGGTAAGCTTAAAAGGCTCAAGCGAGAAAATGAATGCCTAAATCATGTCTTCCGAACTACCTCGCCTAAGATTTCGCCATGAATTTCCCCCAAATCAAGTTCTTGAAACCCTAATGTCATGAATTTAGGTGACAGATAATCGTTTTCAAATCAATTAGACATTTTTATATTGATTTAATGTGCTCGTGCAAGTAGGATCTATAATAATTATTACAAAAACATAACGTTGAGCACACAGAACATTCATGCATGAGTTTTACGGTCGACCTCAATAAACAACTAGGGGACAGACTTATCATCGGGTAATAGCCAAGATGACGTCAAAACTCTGCATATTCACAACAACTAAACTAAACAAACTAATCCTAAAGAAGCATGCATATGTAGAAACAATAAAACATACTAACTAAAACATACTAAAAACATACTACACATCACACCCAACTCAAACAGGAAATGCCCATAATAACCTAGTCAGCAATCCCAATGATATGATAAAGCATTATAATGAAGACTAGGGTTTAGAACACGTACCTGGGAGTCGAGAGAATCTCGCCTTCAAATCAAATCGGTTGCAACGAATCTAACTTTTTTTTTCCTTAGGTTACCTCCCAATAAGCGTTTGGTTTAAGGTCATCAGCCTAACATGCCGAACTGCTCGTCAAAGAGCGGCTTCTGCCCTTAGTAAGTGTCATACAATACCACATACGGGTCTTGGTTTAGTACGCCCTCAAGACTGGCGAGATATGGTAATGTATAGCTCGAGCTTTCAATGGCATGCCTCACCAACTCATGTACTTGGTAGGCATGAAAGAACGTTGCTAATGGTGGCGAGGGATAAGTGAGCTATAAAGGATCCTCGTAGATGCGATCATCTGGGATCGATGGCAACATCACTATCTAGATCTCCAATGGTGACGAATCACAATCATCGATCTATGCTTGGGTTCCCGTCTTATTTGAATAAACATAGTTGAACTCTCCCAAGCACTTTCCACTCATTTTCGACTCCTTATAGTGACTTTCACTAAATGTGGCTTGTGAATCTCCGAGTGCCACCACGTCTGACTTGGCCTCAATCCAGTAGATGAGCTGACTGATTTGCGTCTAAAAAAACGTTACGGTTGCATCGATATCAGTGCAAATCGTCTCAATGTTATCGAGACGATCCTCATGATCATTTCGTCGGTCATTCGTCTCCCTCCAAAACGTCTGAGTTTTCCCAATAAAATCAGCGAGTATTTCCTCAAAGCCGAGTGAAGACTCAACGTACTGGTCTAGGGTATCAATCCATGGCACCGTAGAATTAAAATTCTGGTAATCAAAGGCCGTCATGTCCTCCAACAACCAAAAGGCTTCGTCCGCAGTTAGTTGGTAAAAAAATGTAGTACCAAGTCCTCATTCTACCCATATTCTGGTTACGGCTTGTAACGCGTTGAGGAAAGAGAAAAGTTGACACTCCGTTAGGAGGCTATGGTTCGGAGTAGCAGTTCCTTGTATCGATTCCAAGCACTATAAAACAGCTTGGAATCCCATTGAAAGAATTGCATCAATACTCGTTGATCTAACATCGTCAAGTACCCTACAAGAGAAAGAAAAAACAAAAACTACAAATAAAAAATTATACACAAAAGAAATGCCTAAAGTAAAATTTGGTCATTTACTCACAATATCAATAATAACCAAATCTACCAATCCCCGGTAATGACGCCAAAAACTTGGTAGCGTGTTAACACGCCGCTACTTTCACTCGCAAGTATACGAGGTCAAGTTTTAGTATAGATCGGGAGAGTTAGGGTTATTGTGTCCCTAGGGATTGGTTTTTAATATTATTGAGTACTGTGTTTTTCATCACCTAACTTTATCTAAGCAAAAATAAATGTGTTTAAAATTAATAATACTAATACTAAGTTAATTAATCTAATTATATTAACAATACTAATACTATTATGAGATTTTTAGGGAAAGTATTTCCTACGGACTAACTTTTATTTACAAAAACGTGTTTGGTCTCGTTTTAGTTTACGTTAACGGCGTTCAACTTAACCGACAATCTTAGTTCGTAAACTGCCCCACCACCTCTCTCGAGTGTAAGACGAGGGATATAATGCGACTTTGAGTCAACGAATAAGTCCCCCTCAACATATTAACGACCCTAGGTCATGTGAGTCTCGCCCCAACGTCATTGATTGCATAAAATCTAACTCCCGAACGGGTCATTGGATCATCACGTTGTGTTTACCTTATCTACAATCTCAGTTCTAAAACTTTACCGCTACCTCTCCGGAGTATAAGATGGGGGAATACATGACTTCAAGTCAATGAAGAAGTCCCCCTCAACATCTTGACGACCCTAGGTCATATGAGTCTTTCCCCAACGTCATCGATTGGCGTTATGTTTACTTTAGTCCGAATCCGGGGTTACCTCTCCCGAGTATCAACCCCGTATTCTCGATATATCAATCTAAGCATAATAACTATAACAATACGACAAACACAATCAAAATAACAAAGAACAACTACAAACATTTTCATAAATACATTAATCCCTAGACAAAAACCAATTTAGCTCACGGCCATAGCCGATTATACAATGAAAACTAAGCTAAACATACTCAAACAACAATCCTAAGTTATGAAATAAAAGAAGGAACAAGAGAAACTTAGCCTAGTCCGAAGATTAATCGCTAAAAATGTTTCAAGATCGCTCCCCCTTCTTGGTAACGTGATCTTCCCCTTAGGATTTAAATGAGCACTCCCAAAACCCTTCCCTAAAATATACTATCCCTAATAGAGCTCTAATGGCTAGAGGTGAGGAAAGGAAGGGGTATTTATAGGGAAAATATCTAAAATAAATATCTAACCTGTGCAGAGGTGACCGTATAGGCGGTAGGATTTGCCGCCTAGGCGGTGAGTAAGTCAGTTCAGTGATCGCCTAAGCGATGGCTTGATTCGCCTAGGTAGTGGAATAGTGATCCAAGTCTCTGCATTCTGACCACCTAGGTGATGAAACTGCAATGAGTTAGGCTTAGTTCTGAAGTTTGACCGCCACAGCGATAGTCTGTCGCCATGGCGGTGGCTGCGGGTTCTGAATTTCAGCTTATTTATCATTTTTCCACCATGCTTCCACTGTCTTTGATCCAATGTGATCATTTTTTATCCGTTTTGATACTTTTTCACCTCAAACACCTGATTTAGTATAAAAAGAATAAAAACACATCAAAATATATTAAAATGAACTAAACATACTCAAAAACTAATAACGTTCGGATTGAAAATAGATAGGTAATTTACACCTATCAAGTGGTAAAGTTGATCTTTGCCAATGCATTAGTGGAAATGGAGATAAGTTATGCGCCTAAGACTCGAGCTGGTGAATCCAAAATCTGTAAAATTGGGATCCTTGTTCACTCCTAAGTTACTAGTTGTTTTAGTCAAAGAGGAACATTTTCTTGCGCTCACTTTTCCTTTAGCTAGCTTTCTCAATAGAAAAGGATTTTCTCAATAATGACTTTCTTAATTTCAAATAATGCAGTTTTGTTTTATCCAAACTATGGTCTAAATATTTAAATTTTTACTCTTTCAAGTTCCTAAATTTGCCTGTATATAACATATGCAATGTGACTGGATGAGAATGTGAAGTGTATGATTTCAGTACGGAGGGACTTTGACTGAATCTAGGAGAAAACTCATTCCCCGACATTAATGAAATAGAGTGGTCAATTTAGGAACCCCAGAGAACTAGAAATAAGGTAAAATTGGATCAGAGCAGACTATATTGGAGAAGAAAGAACTAACCACGCTCTTGGTTAATAATTAATATGTCCTAACCTAGTGTTATGATGATAAGGTAGGAGTACACGAGAATATTATGACTCACAAGTTGCCTCTAAAGCCTGATTGTGTTCATATCAAGCAAAAGTTGAGAAAGTTAAGGAATGTTGTAAGTCTCGAGGTCAAAGAGGAGATCATAAGGCAATTCAATGCCCGGATCATTAATGTTCCTGAATATAGTGAATGACTCTCTAATATTGTTCTACTATCGAAGTTCCTCAAAAATTAGAATCTGCATAGATTACCGTGACCTCAACCGAGTAAGTCTGAAATATGATTTTCATTACCCTAAAGAAAATTTCATTGTTACAAGCCTATCAAGTTGTCTTTACTGATCTTTTACTGATCTGACAAAGCTGTATGAGAACATCCTGACTCATAAGTTTTTGCTGAAACTTGGGTCATTCAATTTAAATAGGAAAAAAGAGAAAAAAGAAAAATAAGAAGTGACATAGGAAGAGAGAGAGAGAAAACAAAAAAACTATTTCTTAAGACCTTGTTGGATGACGCACCCTGAATTTTGGAAAAGAATGAAAGAAAGCAAGAGAAGAGGAAAACACAGTTTGGTTTACTCCCTCACAAAATCCTCAAAATCTGTTCATTTTAAAAAACATTGTTTGAGGGGCATTTCTAGGGGTCGATTTTGAAAACAGTCTTTTAGTTGAAATTTATTTAAAAAAATAGAATCACCACCTAGAATTTAGTTAAATGGTGTGCTAGGTCAACGGGATTTTAAAAATCCTTTTTACCTTAAGAAAAGGCCCAAGTTTTGACTCAAAAACAGTTTGTCTAAATAAGACATATCTTTGAAGTTCAAGGGTCAGTTATGGTCGGGGAAGGTGTTAGGAACCCCAAGACACTCATCCGAAGATGGTACCTAAATTTAAATGAATCTTTAAGTTTAAACTAGTCCAAGTAATTTCCTTCGGTTATACACTAATTCATATTTTTGATATTTTTTTATTTTTGTCTTTTTTATGTTACTTTATGTAGTAAGATAAGAAAGACTTAATTATGAAAAAGCAGCAACATATAAAACAGATTAAAAAAAAAAACAGATGTCCTCCTTTAGACCGCCTATCGATTATGGAAGAATCAACAAGTTTAGTCCCGGGGAGAGTTTTATTTGGAAACTTAACTTAACAAAACTAGTTTATTTATTTTAAAAGAGAAAAGGATTAATATAATTTTAAGAAAAACACATTTTTATGCAGAATGTGGAAAACCATGTTCTAAGTATGGAAAACATAATAACAAGTAAACGTTTTACAGAAGACAAAGTATATAAAATATCTATTTAGAAAAATAATTTAGAAAAACAAAGATTTAGTTTTTTAGAGTAAATCACCAAGTCTTTTGATGTTAAAAACTCTTATGTGAAAAATTCTTTTTCTATTTTTCATTTTTTATTTATTTAATAAAATTAAGAACAAAACATGACACAAATAGTAAGTGATATGCATATTTGATTTTGTTAAGAACACTCCTACAAAATTTACTTCCTTAGGCAAATTTAATGTTAAGGATTACCTCTATTTGTCCAAAAGAGAAGAAAATATAGAATATAAGTATTTGTCTCACTCATAACTAATAAGGAGGAAACCTTTCTGAAGAAGGCATATATTTATCCCCGAAGGAATAGAGGACCTCATGATCTGAGACATAGGGTCAGTCTATGATCTAGGTTTATATATATAAAAGTGTCAATCCATAGTCTGAGATGTAGGGCCAGATTGTGATCTAGGCTAGCGCAAAAAAGCGCATTACAGAAAAAGTAAATATTAGTTGTTAGTAGTTAGTAGTTAGTAGTCCATAATCGGTGGTTTATTTTAAGTTCATTGAGTTTGGTTTCATGTGTTCTTGATATAGGCCAAAGATGCTATGCATAAACCATATGTTCAGGTGGTTACTCAGACACTCCTGGGTTGGAACTAATGTAATGATTCCACATCAGGGCTCTTAGGTTTTCTTTATAACGTTCTCAATTTTTTTTGTCAATATATTGGTTGAAATAAGATATTTTTTTTAACATTTTCCTTTGGATAATGATATAATTTTGCATTGAAATTGCGCTATCATTATTTTTATTATTCGCAGTGTGTGAATTACAACAAGCAATTGATTTATGACAGTTAGACTATAAAGTCCTGAGTCAACCTTAACTAAAATAAGCTTTCATTTAGTGAATTGTAGATTTAGTACATAGGCATATAGGATAATACCTAGTTTATCAGAAATTTCTTAAGAAACTAAAGGAATAAAAAGCAAAGATAGACATCGCCTCCATAACATTCTTAGTCTTTTGAGAAACTTATAACCACTAGTTAGATGAGATCCTCGATATGGTGCCTAAGGTGATGGCATTGGTCAGTATAATGACCATATCCTCCAGAGTGGTATTGACAAAACCTATGATGGTTAAACATTGAAGCTTGGGGGTTTTCTCGATAAGGGGGAATTGGGTTTAGAAATCCCTTCTTTAAGCAATCATGGAAGATTTAAGAAAGTGACACAGGAAGCCGAGTGAATTGCTTCTGTTTTTTATGTGCTTGAGTTAGCTTAAGAATTTGACAAGAGCTACTTCAATAAGCTAATTATGGACAAGAGATAAAATGTTGTTCTTCTGAGTGGATAGGGGTCCCAGTTATTGGGATCGTAGGTAGGATTTTTTCTTGACGAGCTGGTTTGGTTTGTTTAATCCCTTAATAAACTATTCCATGTAGTTCATCTGCTTCCATATTTTTGAAATTTCTCCTTGGACTGAGTTTTGATTTCATTCAAGGTTCTTCTCCCAATTAGAAAGCTCTTAGCTAGTGATGGTGGCAAGAATGTCATCCTCTTATCTATCAAGGCTGATGTAATTTTCTGTGCAATCAATTTTTCATGAGGGATCTTTTGGATTCTTATTTCGTCCCAACGCTTTATCATGCTAAGGGTATCTCTCAGTGATAGTAATTGGTCCTCTTTTATTTGTTCTTGGAATAGCACTACTAGGTTCATCTAGCTTAGCATTCATTTCAGAGAGGTAATGTCTTCTCGCATCGTTGAAATTTTGGAATTGTTCTGAGTACTTTCAACAGATGAAGGGATTGAGTTCATTTTACAATCTTGTGAGCAGATCATGGATGGATTTTAGCAAAAGTGACTTAAACCAGATTTTTCTAGATTTATTAAGTGATTAACAACCTAAACCTCTACTAATGAACTTTTAAGGACGCAAATTATCCTATCTTTATGCATGGTTATATTCTTGAATATGTGTGAGTATGTCTACCTGGATGATTATGTTTGTGTTGTATGTATGTAATCCTAAGGATATGTATCTCTAGCATTTCTTAGATATGTGTTGGTCAGACCTTAGCTTGGACCTTGGTTTTCCTAAGACCACAGTAACTTATAACTTTTGGTTTATCCTCAAATTTAGAAGTTGCAATCATCCTAGGACTATGACATGATTGACCTTTTATCCACAAGATATAGATCATTCTTTCTAGAACCCTAAGACAAAGCCATCATTTTCATCCTCAAGACGTGCATCATGGTTCCTAGAACATAATAACATAATTATTCCTCTTTTTTTTTTTTTTTTTTTTTGCAAAGTAGGGATCGTTGCTCCTAGAACTAAATGACAAACTTGTCCTTTTCTTCCTTGAAAAATAGATCATTGTTCTTAGCAGCTAATGACAAAATTATCTTATATTTTTCCTCAAAACATGGATCATTTTCCCTAGGACCTAATGGCAGAATTATCCTTTTTCTTCCTCAAAAGATGGATCATCATTCCCAGGACTTGAGAAAGGGTCTAAGATACCTTTGATTCATGACGTCTCACTGATGATGAATTTATTTTGACAGTCTGACTGGTGAGCATTAATTGGCCTCCTATTAGAAAAGATTTTGACCAACTTAAGGCATTTTGAACCTAAACAAAATGTCTTCCCCATGGTTCATAATTCCTACGACATAGGCTTTATGAGAAAGGACACTACGCTTAGGATGTGACATGTATCTTCTCAGGAAATGTGACTCGAGGTATGTTTACTGTTTGGATCACACAGTCTTGATACAACTAGATAATGACATTTTTTGGTAAGATTGGCGTGATTTTGCATGATCAAAGCAGATTCCTTAATGTTAGTTTAGCGAATAAGTTTTAGATAGCTTTGTTTAGTAAAAGGCTATGTGTTTTTGTTTATTCAAGGTGGGATTTTTATTTAAAGGAGAATGTATTTATGATTTTATTAGAGTTACTTTTAAGTGCATTATCATGAATAAAATGGGTATTAATGATTTGATGTTTGTATTTGAGGTAGGATTTTTGTTTAAAAGCGAATGTATTTATGATTTTATTAGAGTAAATTTTAAGTGTATTATCATGGATTAAATGAGAATTAATGGTTTGATGTTTGTATTTAAGGGTTTATTATAGATTGAACCTCCTATTCTTTCCATGCACCAAGCAGTCCTTTTTCTATTTCTATGACGAAAATACCCTTCATGTGTAACTTTCAATGCTAAGATCAAAACACATGGATTTTTTCATAGTTCCTGATATTGTAAAATTAATATTTTTACACTGTATTAATCAGTAAAATGTCATTTTTTTTACGATATGCTAATCATATTTTTTGGACGTGTGGATCGTATTATGCGTGGATGTTACGTGTAACATCAAATGTAACAATGTAACACTGTCTAATATTGATAAATTTGAAACAAATATTTTCAATAGATGTTACATGTAACATTTATAATCAACGATTATTTTAAAAACATATTTTCAATTGATATTACATGTAACATATATAACAAAAATATATTTCAGAGTTACATCTATATCAAAACATATTTTCCAATCGATGTTATATGCAAAACATATTTATATATAGATATTGCATGTAACATCTATGTTTTAGAGGATGTTACATGTAACATTAATGCTATTTTCAATTCTCTCACTAACACACATGTAACATCTATATTTTAGAGGATGTTACATGTAATATTAATTCAATTTGGAATTTTTCTCACTAACACAGACCGACATTATCACGTACCCGCATTTTCCTCACTATATTTCAAGGGGATGTTACGTGTAACATTGCAGAGCAATGTGTAAATAGTAAAAATTGAACTCCACATATTTCAAAGGGATGTTACATGTAACATTGCAGGGTGCAATGTGTAAATAGTCAAAAATGAACTCCAAAGGTTTTAATACCCACTTCAATGTTACATGTAACATTAATGTGATTCCAATTTCTCTCACTAACACAAACCCATATTATCATATACCACACATTTCTCTCACTATATTTCAAGGGGATGTTACATGTAATATTGCAGGGATAGTAAAAAAATGAACTTCAAACACACATGTAACATTTATATTTCAGAGAATGTTACATGTAACATTAATGCGATTTTTAATTTCTCTCACGACCATAGACCCATATTATCACACACTCATATTTCTCTCACTATATTTCAATGAGATGTTATATGTAACATTGCAGGGTGCAATGTGTTGATAGTAAAAAAAAATCTAATTTCTCTCACTACCATAGACGCACATCATCACGTACCCACATTTCTCTCACTATATTTTAAAGGGATGTTACATGTAACATTGCGGGTTGCAATGTGTAGATAGTCAAAAATGGAACCCCAAATGCTTTAATACCCACTTCACCATTTTTTTATCTCTCTAAAAAAAATAAAAAAATTCACCAGATTGAAACAAAGGGTGACGACATCCATTGAAATGCTTGGATTTGAGTTGCGAGGTGGTGGAGAAGCCAAATCTGGACAGCGACAGTGAGGAAGGCGTCGAAGACGATAGGAAAGACATCGAATCTGGACAGCGACGATGGGAGTGCGTCAGATCTCAACAGTGATAGCGGCGAATCTAAGTTGCAAAGGTGTTGGCACGACGGCAAGGCGATGCTCAGTGATTCAAGAAAGGAATCTCGTTGTGCATATAACGGAGGGGCAAATCGATCACTGAAAAATGTACGAATGATGAATTTAGGACTGATCGGTGCAAGAAATCGCCGGCATGGGAGTTCTCGGTGCAAGAAAATGGATGTTGGTTTAATCGGTAGTTTCACACTAATATTGGGATTACCTAGTAATTTTCCCTTTATTATATGATGTGAAGCAAAGATTTTTGTTCTTTCCTGTAACCTGCTCTCAATTTCAATTCTGAAAACATTTTTCAACGTTTGAGCTAGCTAGCAATGTGTGGGATAGAACAATAATTCTTACACTAATTATTATGCCCCTACTTGTCCTAGAAATTTTATTCTACCTATCTAGTATAACAATTACATAAATAACTGTATAGAAGATAAGAAATAAAATCTCTCTCGAATATAGTGTCCTAAGTAAAATAGGGTTTTGGATATCCTCTATCCTAGGGTCACTATATATGGTTATGGATTTTTTTCTAGCTCATCCTAGAAAGCTCGGTTCCTAGACCATCAAACCTCTGGTGCCCTCATCGGGGGAACGTCCATCATTGGTTGGTGGTCTGAGCCAGGTGAATTTCGTAGCTGGCTCCCGAGGGAGAAACCCACCCGGCCATACTTCTACTAACTCCTCTTCTATCCTAAGGGTTTCGGAGCTTAGATCGGCATGATAAAATCGCACGACTTTAGCTCCTACTATCAGCTACTTTATCCCAAATAGAGTTATGACTTCGGTTTTTCATCATGATATGCAATGCAAAGTGAGTGCTCGTTCATCGGAGAGAGTATACAAAAATGAAATGCAGAAATGTAAAGACTGTAATTTAAATACAGTATTTTAATGATAGAAATGTAAATGACAGTAAATAAAGATAGTAAATATATGCATGCTAGTATAGACAAGATATGTAAAAATAGTTTTAATTTTAAATTTTTGTATTCATTTATTATTATTATTATTATTATTATTATTATTATTATTATTATTATTATTATTATTATTATTATTATTATTATTATTATTTATTTATTTATTTATTTTATTTTATTATTACTATTATTTTTATTATGATTATTTACGAATGGGTATTTTTATGTTTAAAACCAAAAACTTATTTCTTGGATTTTATTTAATTTCTGAAAATAAATTTAGACTCCACCTAGTTGGAGATTTAAGTATTTTCTTGTACCAAAGTATTTTTTTGGTTTTCAATCATAAAACCAAAGATTTTTTTTAGTTCGAGGGTCGATTATGCTCGGAGAAGGTTTTACACACCCCAAGACATCCATCCATAAGTGGTACCTTAGTCTAAATAAATATTCATTTTTAAACAGTACCAAAACAATTTTATTTGGTTTACTTAAAGTTTTTAAAGTTTTTACCTTTTTATGCATTTTTTAGATGATGAAAGCAGTAAATACTACACTAATCTAAGCAGTGACAACCCAATAGTAGTATATAATAAATAGAAATATAAATGACCGAACCTTATGAAGGTTTCCTACATATCCCTGTTTTCACATAGAATTAGGTTGACATGTAGTCCCAGCATGCAAGCTGTATGAAATGAAATTTTTTAGTTTTTTAGTTTTTAAAGACCAAACCTTATAAAGATTACCTACATATCCAGGTATACACAGGGAATCAGGTCAACATGTAGTTCCAACATGCAAACTAAAACTAAATTATTTAGATATGTGACCGAACCCATACGTAGGTTGCCTACATATCCCAGATTAATGAGAATCAGGTCATCACATAGTTCGTTTATGCAATATGTATTGATTTTAGTTGGTTTTAGTTATTAAACAAAACATGAATTACACAATGATATGTGGATAATATCTTTGATTTTGTCAAGAACACCTCAACCGTAATAATTTCTTTTCGTTAGATTAGTATTAATATGTGAGTTGTTAGTTGAAAATGAAAGAGAATACTATATATATATATATACATACATATATATATATATATACATACATATATATATATATACATACATATATATATATATGTATGTATATATACACACACACATATATATATATATGCTAGTCCTACTTGTAACTAAGAAAGACAGGAACGTTCTTGAAGAAGGTGCACAATTATCCCCAAAGGAATAGAGGTCCTTCCTTTCATCCTGAATGTTTAGACACAAGGGTCTGTCGATCTAGTATATAGATAGATATATATAAGGTGTCAGTCCACTAGTCTGAAGACTTAGTGCCACACTGTGATCTTTACGTTTAGCAGGAAAGTAAAGTTAGTTATTAACAGTATATGGTTGGATTAATAGTTAGTAGAGTTTGGTTTAAAGTGTTCATGGAAGAATCATAGACACTGTGCACAACTCATGGTGTGATAGATGTTTTGTCGTGTTCCTCAAATGTTCTTAACATTTTCTTGGATGATTTTGGTCTTCAAATGTTCTTGGATGTTCTTGATGTTCTTGACATAATTTTGTATGATTTGGACATGGTTTGATGAATATAACATAAATTTAACTCTTTCTTTTTAAGTTAATTATAGGTTATATGTGTTATATAAATGAAATTAAAGCATGGATACTATATGATTATGCTATGTACAAGAAAAATAAATAAATTTACAAAAATATTGAAGGATCTTTAAGAAATATACCTAGTTTAGGATTGTGGTCTTTTCTTAAGCACAATACCTTCTGGTCCTTTTTGTTCTTCTTGGTTGTCCTCAATTGGTTGTCGTCAACTTCTTGAGTTCTTGCTTTAAGAACTTCAAGAACTTCCTACAAGTCCAAATTTCAACAGAATTTTGAGGTGTTATTGAAGAAAAATTCATGGAAACCCTAGAACCCAAGAGATTTGCTTAAACCTAGAGAGAGAATGAGTGGTTTCTAAGTCTTTAAAAAAATAAAAACAAACCCCAGTATATATAGACTGGGGGGCCTACACATTGTCCAATGGGTAGGCAATCCCAAGGCCTTCCTTAGGGTCTGTTTGGCTTAGGTGACAGGTCCTCTTGTCATGATCTTGAATTGGTTTGAATGAATTTTGAAGATTGTGGAAGATTCTCTTAAGATTTGGTAATGATTACCAAATCTTTGAAAGATTCATTTAATGCTTGATGGTGGCCCTTGATGTGATGGGCCATAGGTTGGATTGGAATCAAATCGGCTTAGTTTGCCTTGTAACCGGTAGTTACAATTCAAGGGTTTTAGTTAACCCTATGATATTTTGAACAAAATATCTACATGCTTTGAATCTACCCAATACATGTCAACCCAAGCATTAAATTATTGATGGGATGGACATTTAATGCTCACTAAATGTATTGCTTAGGTGGCGAACTGGATTGGTTCAGTTTCGATAACGGTAAGCCACTTTCTAAGTAACTTAGTTCCTTCCATAGATATATTGGGTAGATAATATCTTAGGGGTGTCTTGGTATTTTAATGCTCATTTTTGAGTTGTTATTGATGGGTTGGGCTCTTCTTTCAATGGGCTTTGATGGATTAGTTAAGACGACTTTGGTTTGGTCTATTTCAAACGAGTCTTAATCCTTAGTTAACTTGTGTTGGCCTAGTGGAATACCCAAGAAGGGGGTGAATTGAGTAATTAAAAAATATCAAAGAAAAAATAACACTTCAAAAATTAAACAATTAATTTTATCATAAAATTAATTATTCTCTTTATAGCAGCGGATAAGTCTAATAAGCTCTAGGTACACACCCAAACAACACAAGATAAAAAAAAAAAAAAAAAAAAAAAAGATTTATTTATAAGTAGGAACCAAACCCTCACAATGATTCTTTTCACAGGCTCAGAATCAACCTTCACAAATTCATTTTTCCAGGCTCAGCGATAACCTCTACTTTTTACAGGCTTAAGAATAACTTAATTCTATTACAGGGAGAATCACAACCTAATTCTTTTTATACCTTAGGTTCAAGAATCAAAACCTCACAGAAATGCTCCAACTATCCTTTTCTCAAGTAAGGATGGAACCTTTACAAATCACTCACAATTAATTTTATAAAGGAAAAATTAACACCTCAATCTCTTTACCGGAAAAGATTGAAACCAAGTTACCTCTGATTAGACACTCCCAATAGTATCTAATCCTTACACAACTTACCAATTACAAAAATTGATAAGTTCTTCCCACTAGGAACTTCTACCACCTCAGATTAATTAATACTTCATTAATGTCCCGATACTAGTGATAGAATTAATGTGAGGAAATAAAAATATGATTATAAAAAATAATACGGGTAGCACACAATTGAGCACGTAATCAGATTATCATACAAATCATTTTAATAGAATTTTTATGTTTTTAAAGTTCAAAAATGATTTCTCATACAATCAATTTACCAAGCAAACAATGATAGCAATAAACTCAATTAAGAATATGTTTGGAACACTTTCACCAAGAAAATATATAAATATGATTATGATAAATATGAATAACACACAAATAAATATGTAATTAGATTTTCACCAAAAAAAATCGTTTTAAAATATTTTTTATGCGATTTACAATTCAGAAAATGATTTTATCAAGATATTATCAACCAAGCAAATATATAGAAATAAATATGCGACAAAGATTAATAGCTTGAAAAGATCTCACCCGGATAACACCGAAGAATAATAGATTGAAATGTTAGACAATTCAAATTGGTGACGCTTACACAATCAGTGCTTTAACTCAAAAATACTTCAATAATTGATATCACAATTTGATCCCTCAAAATAAATATTAGAATGATGACTCTTATAAAAGTTTATGAACTAAATAGTTCTTGATATGGTGTCTCTTAATTATGTGAAAGCCGCAGGTCTTTTTATGGGCATTTGAAACAAGTTCTATAATGGCTAGTTTCCATAAGATATGTCTTTTAAAATCACCTATAGACCCCATATATTGATATCTTTCATTTAAAGTATATTTCACTTAATAATAGCTTTTAAATCTCTCAATTAAGTCCCCCAAATATTTCTCAATCAAAATTAAATAGAATAGAAACAATTATATGTACCAAATTGAAAAATATTAAAACTTAATTAACCAAATTAATAGGAATTAAATACTAGGTGTAGCATATCTTAAATATCATAAAATTCCTAAAATCTCTTACAAATCCCAACAAAAAATGACTACTTTTAGATATGAATTTGGAATCCTCAATATCCTAAAACTGCGTCATTAGTCGACTGCTCAATTCAGGATGTAGCCAAGACAAATATTTTGTGCCCATCGGTCGACCTATCTGTCGACTTAAAGATTCAGAGAGTTCTATTTTCCTTGACCTATCGACTTACCTGTCGACTTAAAGATTTAGGGAGTTTGTCTGCTTTGTCAGGTCGACTTACTAGTCAACTGAGATACAGAGAGTTTGCCTTATACGCTTCGGTCAACTTACCAGTCGACTTAAGGATACTGGATCTCTTTTCTAAACTCAGTTTCAGCTCATTCTCATTTACGTTTTCACCCCTCTAACCATTTTCTTTTCTTAATTAGCTCCACTAAATACTTAACTCCAATTTTAATCAGTTATAAATATTTCTTTTTCAATTACACATAGGAGCAAATTATTTTACTAATTTAGGATCCTATCAAACACATATAATCATAAAATCATTTTCGTGTCGTGTGTGATTCTGATCGGGATATTTAGAGTTCAAATTAACCTGAGTTGTTTTCCCTAATTTCTTCAAACTCTTAAACCTTCATCATCTTTGTCATCATCATTTAACATCCATTCATAACTTTTTATCGTATCTTCATCATTGGAACTTAATTAACTAAAACACTCAATTAAACCGTTAGTTCCACCAATAACATCAACCTTTAATTATTAATCAAAATCTTAGGATCAACAACTTGTGTAACTTGGATTTGTCATGACATTTCCATGGATTGATTTAGGTTTTTTGAATTGTTTCTTGATAGTATTTGATGTAAAATGCATAAATGAAACATTATTTTTTGTGTTAAACAAACAAAACCAGTAATAGTAAATGTTTCAAGGTCAAAGTAGGTAACAAATGTATTTGGTGAAATATCCTATAATTTAAGGGAAGTATCTAATTTTTATTCATATTAAAGGTGATTTAGAGAAAATCAACCTTTAATAATGTCATTTTAAACCCCCTTTAATTGTAGGATATTCGAGGCTGACCTGAAACTTTTACTTAGCTGAATTCAATCCAATATAACAGTTTTGTATTTTTCTTATGTTTTTTGTTGTTTTTCTGTGTTTTACAATATGATTCAAAGTAGAAATTCATTCCCTTAAAATCTCAGTTTAAAGTTTATCTGAAATTGCACTTTCAATTCAACACTAACTGGACAGGACAAAATACACTGTCTATAGCTGGGCAGACGTCAGCCTCCATGAGATGGGAGATGATGTATGTATATATGTGTTGATAGCGAGTGGATAACAACCTTGCATGGGTGGGAGAATAGAGGAGGAGGGTTCTATGATAAGTGCATAATAAAGGCATCCATACTTATTATTGAATAACTAATAACCTAGCATAAACGAGGTAAGGATGGAAATATTTAATTATGTAAATTTTATAAATATAAATAATTAACCACATATGCACAAAGACAAATTGGTTCTTTAGAAAAGCAACATATTAGGTGTCTGAAACACTCGATTATTTAACAAACTTAATAAAGTTTAATGAGAAAGTGTAAAATGCATCTTCACAACAATTTACTACGGTAGGCTTTCTCATTCGAAATGATGTGTTCTCTTGGCTCATCTCTCTTATTATTTTTATGATTACTATTATCGTTGTGATGATCATGATTAGAGATTGATCAGATCCAGCTCATATTGTTGTTACTCATTTTTCAGACACCTTGTTTCATCAAGTCTTCATTCTGCTTCTTGATTTAACCTCTTCTGCATTAAAATTTCTTGCACACGACTTAGTTCTCCATATCATTTTGGAAAATCTTTCTAGGAGCATAATGGTTTCCTATATAAGCACACAAGTTTTTTTTTTTTTTTTTTTTTTTTAAATTTATATAAGCACGCTGGTTAGAATAATATAATAACATCTAATAGTCCAATGGCCATTAAAAGTTTTACGAACATGAGTATATGGAGCATGATGATTGTAGGCGTTTGTTAAAAAAATTCACTACTTTCTCTAATTTAATTAATCAATCTACATTTTGACATGTTTGATTGTATGAGCAAGAAGAACGGTTTAGGAATCGAATGTAGTGCTATTCTTATGGTTATAACTATTTGAAATGAAACTTTTGCCGGGATCATGAAGTTTGTTGGATTGGAATTAACAATAAAGGCCATCGGATTATAGGATAAATACCTAAGGATCCGTTTTGTTGTATACATAAATTGTTCTTTTAAAAAAAAAAAAAAAAAAAAAAAGTGCTTCTTTGAATTAATTGACGTCTATATCTCTCCATTTACATATGGGTTAATTATAAACACAATGAAACTATTTTAATATTTAGTCATTTTTTATTGAATTATACAAGAAAATAGCATTTAAATAGCTAGCTATTTTATTGTTTTAAAATTTTACAATCAAACACCAACATGTAACGATTCAGAAATTGACAAATTATAAAATTGTCAAATTTGCGTATTGAGTGACAACAAAACATGCCTTAACCTATGGTCTACACTTCAAATTTTAATGTTTTTCGCATATTTTTCCAGCATGGAAATCCATATTTCTGGCTTGTCATACAACATTTGTTTTTTAAGATTCAAACTAAAGCTTTCTTCCAAAGCATAAATGTATCGGGTTGTGTTTGGCTAGACGTTGGTGCCATGATGAAGTCTGTTAAAAAGAGAGTTATTTTAAAAATAAAAATAGAAATAAAAATAAAAATTGGGTGTCCAAAATTGGAATTGGGACAATTAAAGAATTTAAAATTGGGTTAGTGTCACCTTGATCATTAAGACTTATAGTAAGAAATAAAGTGAATTTGGATAAACAATTTAGAAGTTATGCAAAAAAGTAGAAATAGAATGTCAAGAGAATTAAAAACGGGTTGATTGTCGAAAATGGCGAAATGGGGTTCGATTTGCATGAACCTTGAGGGTTAGGGTCATCCCTTCCATTAAGACTTTAGAAATAAATGAAAGTGAATTTGAATAAGCTGTTTTAGAATTATGAAAAATAAAAATAAAAATAAAATAGAATTTGAACAATTAAAGAAATTAAAATAAATGGATTCTGATTGGCACAAAATTTGAGATTTAGTGTTGTCATGACCATTAGTACTTGTATAAAGAATAGAAAGTGAATTTAGATAAGCGATTTAGGATTTATATGGAAACTAGAATTTGAAAAATAGGATTTTTAACTTCTTTAATTTTTCAAATTCTACTTTTCACATAAATTATAAACCGCTTATCCAAATTCACTTTCGTTTCTTTCTACAAGTCTGATGGTAGGGGTGGCACCAACTCACGAGTTTCGCTCCAATCAGATCCCGTTGGGCCATTTTGGACATCCAATCCAATTTTCACATATTTAATTAAGTAATATTTTTTGCATAACCCTGAAACCGCTTATACAAATTGATTTTTGTTTCATCCAAATAATCTTAATGGTCGGGTTGGCAATAACCCCTAAGTTTTGCGTCAATTTGATCCCATTTGGCCATTTTGGATATCAAATTGTAATTTTGCACACCTATGTGTTTCTCTTCTGTTTCTTTTTCCAACATTTATGTTATGTTCTGGCCTACTTCTGTGTAAACTCTTTTTTTTCTTCTTTTTTGTCCATTTTTTCTAATTTTTTGTTTTTTTTTCTTTTTTTCAGTTGTTTTGTTTTTGTTCGGTTTTCTTTTTTCATTTTGTTTGGTTTCTATTTTTCTTTCTAAGCCAACGTGGGGATGCAGAATGGACTGAGATGGTAAAGGAAGCTTGACAGTTCTTGGAGACTCCTAAAGTGGGGAAATAATAGGGAACAAAGTGAAACTTTGGTAAGACTTCTTACCTTATAATTATTATTTTAATTTTTACTTGGATGTTTCTTCAACGCTAGAAGTTTTTATTGTTAATTTATTGATTCTATTCTTCGATTACAACTTTATGAATACAATATTGCATTATTATTAATCAGCATGCGATGAGTTACTCAGATTTCTCTTCATGACATCAAGGGCGATGCAAAAGCCGGGTGTCTGATGCTCCCATCAAGTTTCTTATATTATTTCTCTCTCTCTCTCTCCCTCCCTCTTTGTTCCCTTCAAGTCTGCTTTTCTGTTTTTATTGAATTATATACTTTCAGTCCTGGCTGAATTTAACAATAATTGATTGTAATATAATTTTTTGTTGTGTCAACCAATGGCCCAATGTTGTAATTTTGCTTATGTAATTACAATGTATTTTTGTATTTGGTTTTTCAATGTTGTTTGTACTTAACCGAGGATTTTAGCGTGAAATGCATCGTATTTCTTGAAAGTTGGAGACCACTTTGTTAAATCAATCGAGGCTCATATTGTCTTTCGGTTGTTTTTGTATATAGTTGAATGCAACAGACTTGTTTATTTAGCGAGTTAAAACCCAAAATAAATCTTTCTTTCATTATGTTCTCAAATAAATTGGTATTTCACTTGTTCTGTGTCTTTATTTCTATTCCCAGAAAACCTTGCATAGACAAAAAAAAAAAAAAAAAGGGTTTCGTCCCTTTGTAGCCCTGAAGTTTGACAAAAAACCGTGGTCCCCATTGTTTACCATCAGAAATAATGTCAGACTTTAGCACTCCCTATTGTTATTACCAGTGCGGAAATATTTTAGCACCCTCATAAATGTATTTTAAGGTAGGCAAAAGATTAGTCATGTCTTTGTTTTTACTATTTAGGTTCATCTTCACCGCCATTCCTAAAGGGCTATTGAATTTATGGTGGTTATGCGCTTTTGCAAAATCTCTCTCCTATAATAATTTGAGAAGTTGTGATGTTTGTCTAACAACAGAATTTATCCCAAGCTTTGGAATAAGGATAATTTGTTCGGATCATCAATTGAAGAAAAGGTATTTATTTTGTTTCTTCTGCTGAATTAAATTCCGGTAGATTAAAATTGTGGAAAGTATGGTATGCTTCTATTTTGTAGATGGGGTATTAAAGTTTGGAAATAGAATATTGTTGGTTGTTAGTTGCAAGAAATTTGTTAGTTTATGAATCTTATTTTAAATTTATTTTTCAGTTTATTATTGAAGCAAAACAAGTTTGCGTTTATCTTTTGGTTAATACTTTGTTCAATGTTATTTTTGTTTATGGTTGAACCAGAACAAGTTTGTTAGTAACTTTTAAAAATTATATCTTATTCTATTAATACCGTATCTTATTAATCAATTCTTAACTTGTGTATTTTGGGGTAATTTGAGTTATTCATGCACTTTCTATTGTGATGTACTCATAGCATTTATTGCATGGATTTAAAATGTTTTGTTATTTTTATTTTTTTTAAAATGGATGGTTGTTGAGACACTCAAAATTGTCTAATGAACTCAATAAAAAATTTATTTGAACATTAAAAAAGGTTACATGAGTAAGTTATTATATCAAAATATCAAATTTGAGAAGGTAAAACTTGCTTGAATATCAATTTCCCATAACACTTTGTATTGCTTTGATATATTAAATTTAAAAAACAAATTAACAGGTTGTAACATCAGTTTCTAGTGCCTAACAATTTGTTTTATACAAGATCAATTTTTGCAGTTACAAGTTTAGACTAAAAGGGCACTTTGGGTGTCCTAATAACATATTGCGGCGACTGTTAATAAGGTAAAAGTAAGACATGATCCAAAAGTTCAAGTGTCATAATAAAGTTTATATTGTGACAATTTACAGTGTCCCAAAAATCCAATTCTTTTGTAGTGGTTTGATCTTTGGACTGAAGGTATCAATAAAGTCAACACCAGGATACTGGTAGAATCCTTTAGCAACCAAAGGAGCTTTGTAGCAGGCAATGGTCCGATGAGGATTTTTATTAATTCTAAATATAGAGAGAATAGTAGAGGAGAGTGTAATGGCTTGACCTTTCTCTTTGAGTATAATTTGAATATATAAGCGAAATTAAAAATAGGAAACTACCAAAATCAATGCCAAAATTAAATGATACAGAATATTGATAATAATACACAAAAAGAAAACTGCCACAATCATAGCGCGCTAGAGCGTGCCTTTCTTGGAGTTAGACATTGTTAGATCGGCGCTGGAGCGTGCCCTTCTTAGAGATAGACACTGTTGGATCAACGTTGGAGTGCGTGTGGGCACGCTGGAGCGCGCCTAATTCTTTTATATGCCCCCGCAAGATGGAGCTCCGTGAGGAGAGTCCAATCTTGGACGTGAGCATGTGAAAGCGTGTGTGCAGTAAAGATTTGGTGAGCACATCCACCAGTTGGTCTTCAGAGAAGACATGTGAAACGTGAAGAGTACCACCTTGAACTTATTCCTAAATAAAGTGATAGTCAAGGGCAACATGCTTCATCTGGGAGTGGAAGACTGGGTTAGAATAGAGGTTGGTTGCTTCTATGTTGTCTTAGTAGATAACCGACTCGCACGTCAATGATAGACCAAGTTCCTTAAGTAGCGAGTAAATCCACTAAATCTTAGCTGTAGTTGAAGCAACTAAGCAGTATCGGCTTCAGTGGACGATTATGCCACTATTGTTTGCTTCTTCAAACTCCACGAGATCGGGTTACTACCAAGGTAGACAATGAAGGCACTGGTAGAGGTGAAGTAGTCCTTGTCTCCTACACAATCCACATTAGAGAAAGCTTGGAGGGAGAGGGGTGTGTCACATGAGATAAGTATACCATGATCAAGCGTCCTGACAAGGTATCGAAGCAGGTATTAGGCAGATTGCCAGTGATCATCGATGGGGCGATGTATGAATTACAACAGTTTATTGACTCCAAAGGCCACATATGGTCACATGAAAGATAAATATTGCAGACTTCCAATCATAGTTCGATACTATATAGGATCAGTTAGTGGCGACTCAAAGTTGAGGGTCAAAGTCGGCGAGGTAGCAAGAGGTGTAGCTACGTGTTTTACCCCCGTCATGTGTGTCCAAGCAAGAAGTCAGAGATGTACTTCTATTGTGATAGAACGATTCTATTCGGGTGAAGAGTAACTTCAACATTAAGGAAGTAAGTGAGAGGGCCTAGATCCTTGAGAGAGAATCTGCCAGCTAGTTGCTGGACAAAGTTGATAATCAAATCATTGCGAGACCCAGAGAGAATTATTTCATCCACATATACAAGGAGAAACATGGTAGAATCATGGGAGCCCCAGACAAACAGAGAAGGTTTTGCATGAGAGTTACAGAAGCCCGCGCCATTGAGAAATTGGCCTATTTCTTGATACCAAGCATGCAGAACTTGATTTAGGCCGTAGATAGCCTTGCGAAGTTTGCATACGTGATTCGGACAATCGTGATGAATAAAGCGTGGGGGTTGGTGCATGAAGACGTCTTCAGTGAGAGTGCCTTAGAGAAAGGCGTTGTTGACATCCAATTGCGGACAAGTGCATCAAACTCAATGGATATGGCGGTATGCCACCGAGGTTCTCGTAGTGCTTGAGTGATAGTGGTGGGTTCAACCTCCAAGGCTTTGTAAAGTTCAGCCGAGAGATTCATTTTGATAAAAGGCTTTCGGATGTTGTTTTTAGACCAAGAGGCATACTAGAGTACAGCATCCGAAAAGCATGCTAGAGTACAATCTGGTGGTACAATAATGCCAATCTCGGCTGGAGCGCACCTGGGTCGGTGCTTCAACGCTAGGTTGTGGGTGGCCTTCTTCAAGGGCGCCATTTGCACCGAGTAAGTTAGACACCTGCACAGGGCACGGGAAAGTCAAAAGCAATTATGGTGCTTGAGTGAGGGGTAGGAGGTAGTAATGATTATTTTTCTACATCACAAGTGTACGGGTTAAGTTATAATAGTATAGGGTCAGTAGAGTATCGTATCCACATAGATTAGTTTAAATCATCGCTAAGTACCGCAATTATCGTAACCTAACTTATTTAAGCGTCCAGATTTAAGGTTTGTAAAAATAAAACTAAAAAGTATATAAAATCAAAAGCAATATAAAATATCGACTTCTTATGCACAATTATTCTAGAAGGGTTTGACATCACTTTGCTAAACGATGCTAATCCAATTCACGCTTGTTAATTACATTCACGCCCAATCATTAACCATGGGTGTCTAACTTAACCTCACTTCTACCTCTCAAATGCCAAGTAAGATAATTTGTATAATTATTCGAATTAATATGTCTATTCAACTCAACTAATTATCCAATCTTTAAGTCTCACCCATCAAATGGTTACCCAAATTATATACTCTCTCGCACTCATTATAATAGCAATTGTATTTCTCCAATCTCAATATGCAAGATTATCATCTCTTGAATGCCTAATCTTACACATCTATGATTCTAATTTATATTTCGCATAAATTAGCAAATACGCATAAAAAAATACAAATAATCGAAACATGAAATCCAATTAACAAAATCTTAAAATCTCAAGGCATAGTTTATACAAAGCTATTCAAATTCTCCTAGATAGAAACTTTAACTCAACATAATGGAATCCATGACTAATCTTTTCAAGGAATTCATAAATGAAAACATGTTCAACACAATATCACAAATACAAAATTTCAATAAAAAGATTAGGGTGAGAGAAAGGAAGAGAAAACTTTTTGTGGAAATGAGCTTCAAGGCTTCAAATTTTCAATAATATTCAACTTGCTCTCTCTCTCTAGGAATATTAGGCCTCCAATGGTATTTTGCTTCCCAAAATCTACCCACCAATGGTGTTTTTCTCCCAATTTCACCACCCTTTGGATTTGAGGCTTATAGTAGTATTTATAGGGCTCAAAAATATAATATTTTGAATTTCTAGGCTACAGAGGTGCGTTGGAGCGGCGTTGGGCACACTGCAACACACATTTTAGGCATGGAACTGTGGAGGGAGCGCGCTACAACGGAGAAAAAGCCTGTTGCAAAGCGCATTGGACGATGTCAACACCTATTCATATTTTGGCCATAACTTTCTTGTCCAAACTCTGATTGAGGTTATTCAAAAGGTTATGGAAAAAAAATAAAGAGATATAAAATGTATATGTTTTGAGTTTGGCCAAAATTGAATTACATCATAGTTATAATTGAGCTTGAAGTTGATGCTCCTGCACTACTAACAAACCATTAAAACCCAATTATTTGTGATTCCTATAAAACAACACAAAAATACACCAAACGAAAAACAAAATACTTGAAAATTCACAAATGTTTAAATCTAAAAGTACTTGATTTGTTGGTGAATAAACCACTCATCTGGAGGGCAACTAGGGAGTACTAGGAGTTCATGGTATCACTAGAAGGATAGGCGAGATGTGGTTGGAGGGAGGAGAATAGGAAGACTAATTTGAAAAAAACAAACATGGCACGAAATACAAACATGAGAAATAGTGGGATCAAGACAAAGATATGCACTTTGAGTTTGGGAGTAACCGAGGAATACACAGGGGGAGGAGCGATCAAAAAGTTTGTAAGGAAAGTACGGTCAAAGCCACAGGCAGTCGAGGCAGCCGTAGCTGTAGAGCTTGGAGTAATTTGGGAGGTGACCAAATAGATTTAGAAAGCGAGACTGAAGATTTAGAAGAGCGAAATCGAGGCATGGGAGAGTAGGGACAGGACCGTCTCCATAATGTGACGATGGTGTATCTCAAAATACCCATTACGTTCTAGGGTGTGAGGCGGAGTGTTGAGATGAGAGATACCATGACTTGCAAGGTGACAGAAGAGTGTTAAGTACTCTCATCCATTGTTGGTGTAGAGACTAATGATTTTACGATTGAAATGTCATTCTACTAGGGAGTGAAACCTTATAAACATTGGTAGGACATCGAATTTGCGTTTTAGTGGGTATAACAGGTCTATTTGGTGTAATTATCAACAAAGATGACATAATATTTGTATGTGTCAATAGAGAACATAGGGGAAGTCCACGCATCAGAAAATATTATTTCAAGAGGGAACGAGGTAGTAATAGACGAAATTAAGAATGGAAGCTTGTGACTTTTATTACTTAAACAAGAATTACAATAAGAAGACAATTTTGAAGAGTTTGACAGATTTAGAAAACAACTGGAAACAATATGACTAAGAATAGATGTCAAAGGGTGACCGAGTCGATGATGCCATGTGTTAGAATCAATCTTGACACTAGAGAAGGCAACTAGGGGTAGGGAAGAAGGTGGAGGTGTAGGCCACTCATAGACACCGTCTTTACTTCGACCCTTCAAAAGGATTACCTCTGTACGGATATCTTTCATAAGAAAACCAAGGGGTAAGAATTCAATAGAAGGGTTATTAGTCTGACAAAATTGTGACATTGAAATGAGATTATTTTTCATATAATATATTATTAAACCAAAATGAATATGAAGTGGTGTAGAGAAAACGAGAATCGATATGTGTGATAGACAAACCTGTATTGTCACTAATTACAATGTTATCGGATCCTTCAAACGAAGTATGAAAGGAAGATTATTGAGATTGGTGGTGACATGATGAGAGGCACCGCTGTCAAGGAGCCACTCTGAAGTGGCGGGGTTGTGTGCGGTTGCTACATATGCTCGAGGTTTCCATGAGGCTGTTGGAGCGCACCCTTCTTGGAGCTGAATAATGCTGGATAAGCGCTGGAGCGCGCCCTTCTTGGAGTTGGGGTAGTTGGGATGTCGAGTGCACTTGACAAAATAAAAGACAACAAGGAACAAAGTGTCCTTATTAACGGCACCATTGACACCGTCACAACTAGGGTCGTGGCGAGGAGTGATTTCCTTGCAAAGTGGAGGGGTTAACGCTGAACGGCTAACTGAGGGATGGCCCTATATAGGACGATTGTGGCGTGGG
The DNA here is from genome assembly GCA_016647705.1 of Eucommia ulmoides. Taxonomy (NCBI): domain Eukaryota; kingdom Viridiplantae; phylum Streptophyta; class Magnoliopsida; order Garryales; family Eucommiaceae; genus Eucommia; species Eucommia ulmoides. Next base: position 25,513,491 of record CM028341.1, read on the forward strand.
CCGAGATGTGTGGAGGTCGAGCATTTAGCAGTCGGGTTGGCATTCATCAGGAGGGAGGTCGAGATCATGGTAAGTTAGACACCTAGGGAGAGTTATCGATTGATGAGTTTCTCGTGAACCTCATTAAACGGGACAGGGGTGTCATGAGTGTTGATTGAATCAATAACGGGCTGATATTTGTCACTATGGCCGTTAAAGATCTTCTCCGTGATATCCTCCAGATTCATGGGTTTGCCAAGGGTAACAAGTTCATCGATGCAAGCCTTGATGTACTGCATATACTCAGAGATAGAGAGGGACCCCTTGGTGATGCTTTTGATGTGTTCTTTGATTTGTTTGATTTGCCCACATGTCAGGCGAGCATAGGTGTTGGCGAGAGTAACCCAAGCATCACGAGACGTTGGAGAGACAGTAATGAGAGAGGTAAGAGTGGGTGTAATGGAGCCCACAAACGCATTGAAAATAAGTCGATCTGGACGACGCCATGGGAGATAGCCCGCATCAGTGGTAGGTGGTTCGGGTTTGGTGCCATCAACGAAGTGGAGGAGATCATAGCCGTCAAGGATGGATTCAAATTGTAGCTTCCATGCAATGTAATTGGTGGATGTCAGTTTGATGGAGTGGTGAATTTACATGACAATCAGTGGCGTAGCGGGTTCTTGTGGGTTCAGGAGGGTCGTCGGAAGGTTGGCGTTGGCCATGGCTTGCGGTGGAGAGAGGGAAGGAGATGGGCGGCGGCTTGCGGTGGAGAGAAGAAAGGAGATGGGCGACTAGGGTTTGGGGAAAAAATGCGTTGGATCTAGGCTTTTGATACCATATAGAGATAATAGTAGAGGAGAGTGTAATGGCTTGACCTTTCTCATTGAGTATAATTTGAATATATACACGGACTTGAAAATAGGAAAGTACCAAAATCAATGCCAAAATTAAATGATACAGAATATTGACAATAATACACAAAAAGGAAACTGCCACAATTGGAGCGCGCCCTTCTTGGAGCTGGACACTGCTGGATTGGCACTGAACATGTGGGCACTCTAGAGCACGCCTAATTCTTCTATATGAAATGCCCATTTAAAACCAAGAATGTTTTGGGTAGGTCAGGAAGGACCAATTGACCAAGGGAATTGCGAAGTACATCATCATACTCATCACTAATGGCTTGACGCCAATTGATGTCACTTGGAGCTTGGGTTATGGTTTTGGTTTAATGGTGTCATTTACGATAGAGGTGGTGGTATGTAGATCAAAGATCCTTTTTGGATAAATGGATATTGTTCTTAGACCGAGTGATCATTCGATGACCGTGATGAATGGATGAATTTTGAGGTGGTGATCAAGAAGATCGAATATTTACCCGTGAGTCTTCTTGCATGTTGGCATCTCAATCTTGAGTAGAATATGAAAACCCTGTATTTGATGAGGGAGAAGGCCCCATGTCTTTAGGCGAAATGTTATTAGAAAGTAGGTGACGTGAAGAATTTTTGGAGCTAAATTTTGGTGTATTTAGTTGAGATTTTAGAGAAACCAATTAATCCCCCGAGAACATGCAATACTTGACTCAAACATTATTTGGAGGTGAAGTTTTACATGGAAAACAAATTCAACAAATAAAACTTAACATGAAACAGACTATTGTTCTTGGGATCTAGAAAAAGATAAACATGGTGTTCATTTGAATACGCGACAAAAACACAAGGCCATGAACGGGAATCAAGTTTACAAGTGATGGATAATAGATATAGCTATTAGGTTCAGGAGCTGTCACGGAATAATAAACATTTTTATTAATGGATTATTTATTATTTAGTATTTATATTATATTTTTTATTTAAGTTATATTGACCAATTTGACAATTTTTATTTTTCATTTACTGTCCCATTTATTAGGGTGATATTCTTCTCAATTTAATCCATCATTTTAAACTAAATAATGAAAAACATATTCTCTTAATATGTAAATATCATATCCTAAAATATTGAAAAATAGTGGGAATCGCAATTGAGGAGGAAACCCTAGCCCCAAAATACCTCACCACCCTTTGGCCACCGCCTTCCCGTAGCACCAAACCTCCTTTCATCCGCCATCTTCTTGCGGTGCCCAACCAACTTCTAGCCACCACTTTTCCCGCGATGTTAAATCACCTTCTAGCTACCGCCTTCCTGTGGCGACGAATGACCTTCCAACCACTACCGTTGTTATACCCTTTATACCACGGAAACATTGTCTTGTCCTCCTCAGTTTCTTTCTTTCCATCTCTTTCACAACGATTGTCTTGGCGTTCTAATTGCAACTGCCGTTGGTTGCTTGACATTCCATTTGTCGCAATCGATTAGCTAGCATTCCAATTGTTACCATTGGTCTTTCGACATTGCAAAACCCATCAACCGCGTGCAACATAATGATTGTCTATATTTGTCGTCTAGGTAACTGAGTATTCGATTATCTTCACCCTGTGTTTGTTGTGGTTTCCAACAATGACTGTGTTTCAACGTTTTTCCACAGTACTATCTGTTTTCATGGCTATCGGAAAGGAAACAGATCTTTGGTCAACCTTGATCACAAAAGGACTTCGAAACATCTTCTGCTCAAGTTGAGAGGGATTGTTGGAATATTTAATATTTCTATTTATTTATTATATCAACATTTAGGTCATTTTTTCTATTTAAGTCTTGTTAATCTAGTCATGTTTTCCTTTTTCTTGTCATATTTATTAGGGTGATATTATACCTAATTTATTCCATCGATATGACCATATAATTGAGAGTCTAAAGCATCATATAAAGCATCATATAATAGAGAGTATAAAGCATTGTGATAAAGAATAAATCACGTAATAACAAAATATTTTTTTACACTCCAAAATCTTTTTAGGTGAAAAGCAACTTGAAAGGCTAAGGAATAAAAACAAAGTGGTAATGAGACATGATGTAAATGGATGAGGCTAGTTTCAGAGATGTGGTGTGCTTGCACTCAATTGTACCAACACATTCAAATGCATGAGGTGGACATTTCAGTTGTTGAATGTCGGAGTATGGGAGTCACCACCACTTTCAGAGTACACAGTTTAGGTATGTGTTTGAATTTTTATTTTTTTTAATAATGTGATAAAATTTATCTGGATCGATTTGTGCGCACCTTAACTAGTTATCTTTCCAAACGATTTTAATAGTGCATTCTCTTACATCGTTATGATGCATTCATGATTTTATTGTTGGATTGCTATCCACAAAGTTCGCACCTAGTTGACAAGGAAAACGGTATCTCTTCTTATAATCGGACAATTTTGTTAGTTGAAAAAAAAAAAAAAAAAAAAAAAAAAAAAGAAAAAAGAAAAAGAAAAAAGAAGAAGAAGAAGAAGAGAGGTTTTTACTAAGCCTTTTGAATTACTCAAATATAACAGGAACATCCGATTTTAATTTGGATATATAAAACAATGCATATTGTATAAAATAGTCTATAAAAATAACTTAGCATCGAAAGTGATCAAATGAGTTAGGTGTACGTCCTCAAACATCAGTGAATAAAATTTCAGGAGGTTTGGAACAAGATAATAACTAGACATCAAAAGGTAACTTATCTCTTTTATTTCCAAGACAAGTATGATGAGACATTGATATTTGAAGAGAAGCGGAAACGACATTTTACTTGAGGACTGTAATAGAAAGATGACCGAGACGCGAGTACAGAGTATCCGATGGTAGGGTAGCGGTGGAAAGTGCAGTCGGTTGAGGACGCAATGATGAAGATGATGTGGGCCACTCACAGATATTTCTTTTATTTTGGCGTCGGACAAAGGATGCCCCATTACTCAAATCATTCACAAAAAAATAGTGACGAGAAAAAAATTAATTGGTGCATTATTTGAAGAGTATTATTAAGAAAAGATAGAAGATTGTTTTTTTATTTTTTATTTATAAGGCAAATAAAACATTCTTTAAATGAAAAGTGGTGCTATGAGAATTAAGAGAAGTAGATCTTATGTGAGTTACGGGAATAAAATTACGTGGAAACTCCCTAACTCAATTTCAAAAGACGTCTTAAAAGAGGAAGATTACCCCTAGACTTATATACGACGTGAGATTCAATACGCTCCTTCACGCTCAAATTGGACTTTGACAAACCACTTTAAATGGTTATCGGTTGGCTCGAGATCAATGTGAGATTCAACATGCCCCCTCACGCGTAAGGTGAATTTTTGACAAACCACTATGAACAAATATTAGGTGCCCAATATTGATGTGGGATTAAACATACACCTAGTATCAGACGAAAAGTCTGGTTTTGATGCGATGTCTGAGGAGACTGCTTGAGTCTCTATAGAAAGATTTTCGGAGTTAGCAAACTTTACCCAAATATTCCTCCCAAGTCTAAAGTATCGATGGAGGCTCCATATATATAATCTCAGTCAGGTCACTATTGAGAAAGGTGTTCTTGACATTTAACTAGTGCATATGACAGAAATAGGAAGCAACCAATGAAACAAGGAGACGAAGAATGGTCAACTTAGCAACAGGGGTAAAGGTGGCATCGAAGTCCTGGGATTTGTGTGTATCTCTTAGTGACAAGGAGTGATTTACATCAATCAACGAAAACATTTGCAATACATTTGACAGTAAAGACCTACTTACAACCAACTGGTCATTCACCAAGTGGTAAGGAAACCAATTTCCATATATGATTTTGTTGTAGAGCTTCCATATCCACTTGCATAATCGCTACCTACTTTGGATTTTGGAGGGCCTTATGTATTGAGTGAGGAATGAAAATTGAATCAATATGTCCAACAAAGTATTTGTTTTGATCCGAGGGATCTTGAAGAAAAAAAAAATACTTCAAAATTGGATGATTAGTAGAACAGGAAAAAAAGTAATGGGAGGATAGACGATGTTCTAGAGTCATAAATTGTAGGAGATAGAGATATGCCTAATTTCGGAGAAGATGTTGGCAGAGGATGTGAAGCACATGGACAACGAGAGTAAACCCATAATAGTGTAGGTGAGTGGTTAGGTGGTAAGTGTGTTGTATATGATGAAAATAAATCAATGACAGGAATAGGGCACGGAAGTAAGATATCATCCCCGATAGTGGTTGCCTTGATAGGTGGAGAATATATGACATCGAAAAAATAGGGGACAAATTCGAGGAACGTAACATCAAGAGAATGAAAAATATGACGAGTGACTAGATCATACCACCTATATCTTTTGGATATGGAGGAATAGCATAGAAAGACACATCAGATAGATTTATCATCTGACTTGGTTCGAGTATGGCTCTGATTCTGGACAAAACACGTACAACCAAAGACACGGGGTAAGATATGAAAAAAGGGTGCTAGTGGGCTACAATATATGAGGGGGTACTTTTCCTGTAAGGGCACGATGTAGAGTGTTATTAATGAGATAAGTAGGAGTAAGAATTGTCATGTGCCAAAAAGATATGGGAACATTCATACCCCATAAAAGACATTTACAAACATACATGGTATGATAATTATTATGTTCTGCCACACTATTATTTTCAGGGGTGTAGGGATCAGTAAGTTGTTGAAGGATGCCTTGCTTATTAAGTTCATCCCTCAAGTCATTAGATAGGTATTCATGTCCATTATCGGACCTAATATTGTAGAGGGTTGTTTTGTATTGAATTTTTATCATTGGAAGAAAGTGGGTAAAATGATTGTAAACCTCTGATTTGTGATTCGTCAAATAAACCCAAGTACACCGACTATAATCATCTATGAAGGTAACAAAATAATGGTGTTTAGAAATAGAAGCAACAAGAGAGGCCCCCAAATATTAAAATAGATAAAATCAAAGGCTTAAGATGCACGATGCATGTGAGGAATATATGAAGAGTGTGTGTGTGTGTTTAGATAGTTTGAAAACCACACTTTGAAATTTTAAATCCTTGCAATCATTGTTAATAGAAAGAAACAACCAACATAAATACCGAAAATTTGCATGTCTTGGACGGGCATGCCACAAGTCTAAGCTTTTAAACGAATCGATAGAACAATACAAAATCGGTACCAGAATGGCTTGCAACCAGAAGATGGTATACATGGAAGTGAAGCATTCTCGAAGTAATAGAGACAATTGTGTTCATATCCCCTATCAAATATCTTTCCCGAAGTAAAGTCCTACAAGAAGCAACTATAGACACTGCATTTTGTCCCGCCCATTTAAGTATCGGATCTAAAGTTCTAGTTCTAATAAAATTTAAATTGAGGTTTAAAGGAAATGAATTTTTACCTTAGATTACATTGGATACTACAAAAAAGCCAAAAAAAAAAAAAAAACCCCTAAATTTGTCAATTTGATTGAATTCGATAAAAGTAAAATTTTGGGTCAATCTTGAAATTCTTAAAGTTAATGAGGACTAAAATGACAACATTAATAGTTCATTTTTCATGAAAATTACTTTTAATATGGTTAAATTAGTTACTACCCTTTTGACTTACGGAAATTTCACCAATTACCTTTGTTTCTCGTTTTAACCCCGGAAACTTTTATTATCACCGGTTTTGTCTAATTGACACCAAAAATACTTCTTTAATTTTCTTGTTTAAAGTACTAATCTTCAAAAAAATCAAGCCAAACCCTTGATTAAGCCAAGAATCCACTATGACAACTTAGTTACTTAAAGTAATTAGTGCCTAAAGACAAAGTTCGAAACTAACCAAACAGGTTTCCATCATGCCAGGCATTCAAGATCCATCAAATTATAGTCTAATAAAGAATTAAATGCCTAATTTATTGAAGGTATTAATGATGGAATTTAATGGGAGATCCTATGAATATTTTCTAGCAAATATCTTGATGAAAACTTAGTTACTTGGAAGTAACTAATGGTTACAAAACTGACCGGATCGGTTTTCGTCACATTAAGGTAATTAAGACCCATCAAGTCATGGCCAAGTCATGGAGTTTAATGTCATAAATGATGATTAATGGTTCAATTCAATGTATGCATTAATGGAATTAAATGGAATATATATTTTTACCAAAATATCTTAAAGGCAATCTAGTTACTTGAAAGTAATTAGAGGTTACAAAACTAACTAGACTGGTTTCCATCCCATTAATGCATTAAACAACATTCAAATCAAGGTAAAGTCATGGAAATAAATGACTTGAATAGCCATTAATGGCTCCATTCAATGTATGCATTAATGGGCATTAAATGAAGAAGATATTTTCTAAGCAAAATCAAATCAAATAACTAGATTACCAAGAGTAACTAATACTTACCAAGCAAACCAATCCGAAAACCATCAAATCGAACATTACATAGGTATTTAATGGCATATGTGAAAACATTAAATGGGCATTAATGCGAAAGATCTTGCAAAGATCTTATGATTATTACCAAAATCTCATGATTACCTAGAAAATTTATGTTAATCTTCATCACATGGCTCTAACCCTAGCATTAAAGGGTCATAGATAGAATTAAAACACCATGTGCAATAGGTTGGGGAAGCTTGTGCATTCACCAATAAGAAAGGTATGCCTATAAATACCAACTTGTTTTCATTCAGAAACAAGCTTGGACACATCTCTTCTCACTCTAAGCTCGAATTTCTCCCTCGGGTCTTGGGATTTCCTAAGCTTCCAACTCTTTAAATATACTTAAATCTCACCAAAAAGGCTCCAAAGAGGTATTCTTGAGACTTTTTAAATAAGATCTCAAGAAGTTGTTGAGGAACAACCAAGAAGAAGAAAGAAGATTAAAAAATAAGAAGAAGGAAAAACACTTAGGTAAAGACCACTCCCTTAAGTTATGTAAGATCTCTCAAACTTCTCTTTGATTTTCTTTAGATACCTTTATATTACTTTTATATAGTATATTTGGGTTGTTTTTAGAGTCCTTGATCATATACATAGTGTAAATAGCAAGATTTGTGTTAAGAACATCAAGAACGCTATGATTTGTGATTAGCATCTTTGACTCTGTCAAGAACACATGAAGCCGAAATCCAATGAACATATAATGAACTTTATATGAAGGACTACTAACTACTTATTACTAAAACTAACAATTACTTTACTGCGATAGCCTAGATCACATCCCGGCCTATGTCTCAGGCTTATGGACTGACACCTAATATATACTATCGCGTCTTGACCCTTGTAGCTAAAAGTGGGAATAATGGGATGACCTCTATTCTTTCGAGGATAAGTATGCACCTTCTTCAAAATCATTTCCATCTTCTTAGCTACAAGTAGGACTAGCACCCAATATATATTACCCTACTGAGACCCTTGTGGCTAAAAGTCGGAACAAAGAGAGGACTCTTATTCCTTCAAGGAAAAGTGTGCACCTTCTTTAGAAACATTTGTGTCTTCTAAGTTACGAGTAGGACTGGCATGTATGTTATATATTTTCCTATCTTTTGGACTAATAAGGTAAATCTTAACATTAAACTACCCTCAGCAAGTAAGTTCAATTAGAGTGTTCTTGACAAAATCAAACGTGCATATCCACTTACTATTTATGTTATGATTGTTCTTGCTTTTCCTTAAATAAACAAAAAACATATTAAAAAAAAAAAAAATGAGTTTTTCACATAAGAGTTCTTCAATATGATATTTGGTGTTTTACTCTAAAACATAATCTGTCTTTATAAAATTTCTTTTTTATAAATAAATATTTTATGAACTTTATTTTAAATAAATAAACAAAAATGGAAATTAAAGATAAAAATAAATAAAAATCATGTTGTTATGTTTTGACTTGATTCCCTGTAAAAACAGAGATATGTAGGCAATCTTTGCAGGTTCGATCGTCAACTAAAAAATAAATAAACTATTTTCATTTAATATGTTTTATCTGTTGTTGCTTTAAATAAATAAAGTTTTCTTGTTTCTTTGCATAAAAATACACAAAAATCCAAAAACATTAAAAAATAGGAATTATCAATTAACCAAAACGGAAATTAGTACGATTATGTTTAAACATAAAGATTCATTTATGCTTAAGTACCGAATTCGAACCAGTGTCTTGTGATGCCTAACACTTTCCCGAGCATAATCGACCCTCGAACTTGAATGAAATCTCTGGTAAAGACTAACTACTTTTGTGTGAAAACTTGGGCCATTTTAAATAAAAATGATTTTCTAAAATCTCAGTGACTGCCCTTTAACTCAATCCTAGATGGTGATTCCATATTTTAAATAAATCCCAACTCAAAGAACATTTTCAAAACCGATACCTAGAAAAGCCTTTGAAAACTTATTTTTTAAAAATGAATGGATTTTTCAAGATTTTAAGAGGAAGGAAATAAAACCTTGTTTTGCTCTTCTTCCTGTTATCTTCTTCTTTTTTTTCTAAAATCTGGGGTGCGTCAATTGGCAACTCTGCTGGGGACTTTTGAGAGTCAAGTCTAGTTGGAGTCGAAATTTATTTTTACGATTCAATAAAGTCCACGAAATATGTCTTTGGTTTTAAACATAAATGATTCCCTTAAAAAGAGTAAATAAAAAAAAATAAAAGAAATAGATAAAATAAAAAATATTTATATATATATATATATATATATTTTACTTCTTAAATGTTTTTGTTTATATTTGCATTTATCTATTTACTATCATTTACTTTACTGCGTTTACTTTACCATCTTTAAATTTCTGCATTTTACTTTATGTAAGCTCTCTCCAATGCACAAGCACCACTTTTCATTGCATATCATGAGAAAAATCCAAAGCCACAAACCTCATAGGGATAGTAGGTTGATAGTAGGGGCTAAAGTCGTGCGATTTCATCAAGTCAATCTATGCTCTTATACCTTATATGATTAGAAAGAAGAGTCAGTGGAAGTAAGGCCATGTGGTATATCCATTGGGATTCTACTTCGAAACTCGCATTGCTCGGATCACCAATTAACGATGGATGTTCTCTCAGGGAGGACGCCGTAGGTTTCAAGATCTAGGAACTGAACCTTTCTAGGATACGTTTAACAGAAAAAACCGCGAACCACATATAGTGAGCCTAGGATAGAATGGTACCCCAAACCCTTTTGTACTTAGGACACTATCTTGGAGACAAATTGTACTTTTACCATTTTTACATTTGTTTATAATATTGTTATGTTACATCTATAGAATGGAAATTGTAGGACTAATAGAATGCATAATAGATAAACGTATTGATGGCCTAAGAATTACCCAAGAGGGGGGGTAAATTGGGTTTGACAAATTTTTAATAATCGTTTCTACTCAATTTTAACTGTGTTTATGTGATAGTGTTAAGCGCACAACGGATATTCAATCAAATAAATAATGACAAACACAAATATAAACTGAAAAGTTAAAAGTAGAGTTAGAGAAATTGACATCGATATTTATACTAGTTCGGCAAAAACTCTTTGCCTAGTCAACTACCTCGAGCTCCTTCGGAGATTTCAGTAACTTTGATCTTCTTTCGGATGAAAATTAAACCTTCTATAGTCGTCACTTGAGAAGTTTGTAGCTCAAGACTTTAAAATCAAGAGTGAATATGGTCCACTTACAAATCTCTCCTCTTGAGTAAAACCCTTACTCAAGATTTACAATCAAATTCTCACCATCTCAGAAAATGGAGCTTCAACTCTCACAAGATAAAGAACTCAATAATCTATGTGTGTGAAGCTATAATACAAAAATCACTCAAGAAGAATATGAATTATGAAAGTATGAAGGTGATGTTGCACAAAATTTTACTTAGAAGCTTTGGTAGTATATCTCTTCGAAGTTCTTTGATGCAATAGATCTTTATAGTTCACTTAGTTGATATTTCCAGCAATCTTTTCTCCTTTTATATATATAGAGATGAGTTGGGAGGATTTCACAATTGAAGTGTTAAGAGGATATGACCATTGGGTGAGCTCTCTTCAAATTGTCGAGACAATAAGGCTCATCTTCATTAACTCTAGGCATAGTGTTGGTATTTCCAACAACCTTCCTCAATATAATAATTACACCACAATCTCAACAAGACCCATAATTCATGAATATAATGAATACAATAAATTATTTACAATTATCAATATGTATTCAAAATTTGAATGTAGACAACTTTCCTTGATTCCATGAATAAATGTGTGAACATGGTGTAGTGAATACAACACTCAACAAATGCATATTCCAAGTTGGTTGGACTTTTCTCAACACATTAAATAAGTTCATTAAATTGAGGAAATGGTAGGTGAGCATTTTAAATACGAGAGAATCAAAATATTGAGCATTAAATAGCTAACCCTACCTATAAATTTAAACCATTGTTTAATTAAAGGTGTTCCCATTAGTAGTCTTGACAAATACATCTCTTATACTTGCATACATACATGACCATGAAATTGAGCATTCAAATACATGATGTTTAATGTATTTTATACATGAATAAAATCCATTTCAGCATATACAAGTATTTCAAGAGGTTCAACACTTAAACACATTCTTGTTTTGAAAAACAAAATTTTCTGAGTCATTGAGCCAAATTGTCAATTAATCATAAATATAACATTCAACATATCAATAAATCATGTATATATCATGTAGACATATTATACTAGCATATCATAACATGAATTGAGCATTCCGAATAAGATTTGATATGTAAAACCAATTTTGAATTCATGACAAAAAGTTGCAAAATGAATTCTTAAGAATTTCAAAATGTTTTAATCATTTATCTTCAATTCGGTAATGATCAAATTGAGATGTTAAACATTCGATATAATGTATAGGAACCATCATACAAGACTTAGAACAAACAAAGATCGCCAAAACGTTGAGCCAAAAATAGAGCAGGAAGGAGAAAACATTCTACTGGAAAATAGTCGACTACTTCTAGCATAAGTAGTTGACTACCTGTGCTGCAGGTTCTGTCACCGTGTTGTTTTCGTCCATTTTGGGTTTTTGGTCTCAGTTCATGACCGTTTATCATTCTAAACCCTTTTAAAATATGTGGCAATGATATTATGATATTTTCATGATCCAAAAACACAATGCACCTTATGATATTGTTAAAAACATGATTTTCCAATTTCGCAGAATTATGATCAAACGGTGATTTATCCAATTTAGAAAATACATAATTCACATTGTGATATTTATGCATATTGGACATGTTAAGGTTAATATATCACAATTTCATACATTCTTGGTGTATGTGCATCCTATAGAGTTCCGAGTTCAATATCTAGAATAATGTTGTCAAAATAAAAAATTACATTATTTAAATACCTTTCGACTTGAATTTATCTTCATGATACATTTGAGATGATCTATACTAAAAAATAATGTTAGTACATTTAAAACATCAAATACGGAATTATCATCAAAATCACAATTTATCGAAGATCCTAAGATTGAAACTGCTTAGGCTAACATGTATGAATTCTCATGCTATCTCATGCATCGCAATCTTTATCAAATAAAAAATGATTTTAAAATCGGATTAAGGAGCAAGTTGCAAAAAATGAACAAGAATCTTATTTTTGCTTAGTAACGAAAGTTCATTAACTTATGTAAATATATCCAAAATAATGTATAAAAAATAATAATAAAATAAATATAAAGAAAGAGAAAAAATAACTCATTTTAATAAACTTATAAATACATTTGCCTTTAAATAATGAACAAAAAACCACACCTCAATAATCATCTGAATATAACCTTAGCTAAACAGCCGTCTAATGGTTTGCCTGCTAAGATAACAAGATGGAATCTACTTCGATTGCACACAACTATGCCGATTTTACCAAGATGCAAGAAAGTGTCGTCAACTAGTCGAATGAAGATTGTGCGATCCAATAATAAAGATTCCTTGGGTCACATTTCCCTAGGATTTACATGGCATGTCCTAAGTGTACTGTCACTTCTCGTGAACCTATGCAATAGGAATCATGCACCATAAGGAAGATGTTTTTGTTTTAAAAATTTAGGGTCAAAACTATTTAAGTAAGTCAAAACTATTTTGCTAAAAAGACCGCTAAGGTTGACCGTTCAGACTGTCAAAATAGATTCACTCTCAAAGAGACATCGTAAATCTAAAGGTATCTTAAAACCATCATCTAGTTCTAGGTACAATGATCTATCTTTTGGGGAACAAAAGTACAATTCAATCATAAGGTCCTAAAAACAATGATCAATTCTTTGAGGAAGAAAATGATAAGTCTGTCGTTAAGTCCTAGGAGCAATGGTCCATTGTTGAGGAACAAAATTCTGTTATTAAGTCCTAAAACCAATTTTTTAAGGACAAACTAAAAATTCAATGTTACATTGGTCATGCGAAATCAAATACATGCTAAGGTCTGTCCAGAACTTATCTTAAAGTTGTCTACTAGAGTTAAGTCTTCCTAGGATTGCATATATATAGCACGATTATAATCATTCATTCATGTAGATTATTCATATATAGGGAATAATGCAATCATGTCTAAGGATAATTTGCATGAGTAAACCCTCATAAATTCATTAGCAAAAATCTAGGATTTTAATCACTTAATAATCCCAAAAAATAAGTTAAAATAACTTTTGCTAAAATCCATCCAAGATCCGCTCACAAAATCAATAAAATGGTTCCAAACCCTCTCTCTGTTGCAAGTACTCAAAACAACTCCAAGAATACTATGATGCAAGGAAGCATTGCCCCTTTAAGACAAGCCTTGAACTTGATGAACCCAGTATCGTTATTCTGAGAAAAGAAACAAGAAGATCATATCCATCTTTGCCTTTTCCTTTAGTTTCTTAAGTACTTTCTAGTGAATTAGATGTTATCTTGAATGCCTTTGTACTAGATCGGCATATAACTAAATTCATGCATATTTTACCTAAGGTCAACACAAGTCGTTATATTCTAACTTGCATAAATTAATTAGGTTGTCGTAATTCACACACCGCAAATTATCAAAATTATGATAGTATAATTTCAACACTAAATTAGACCACCATCTAAAGAGAAATGTTAAAACAAATATCTTGTTTCAACTAGACGACGATAAGATATTGGCAATAAAATCAGAGAAAGTTAGAAGGAAAACCTAGGAGCATTGATGTGGAATCGTTACATATATTCTAACCCAGGATTATCTAAGGAGCCATGGAAAATTGTAGATGACCTCCTCAACTGAAAAATATATATATATATATATATATATATATATATATATGGAACATTTATTATAAGAATGGTGATAAAAAATAAAAAAATAAATGTTTTGGAACCTAACCTTACCAAAGGGAAATATTCATGAAAAGGCTGGGCAGGTGAACAAAGAAAGGTGGACCTCTAAGAAGAACTAATATAGACCTCATCTTGTCCAAAATTAGTACATCCGTCAGTGAAAGTTTTGGAAACTCGTGAAACCTACTCAAAATAAAAAAAGTAGGATGTATCTTTCAATTTTTTTTAAAAAAAATACTATGTAGTTAGAAGAAGACAATGAGACTTCACTAGATAGTAGTCAATAATAGAGAAGTATTCGAGATAGCGGAAAAATCAACTAAAACCTTAGGATTGACTCAAACTACCTTAATTCTATAAAATATAAAATCCTTAAAGTATGTGTTAAGAGAAAAAAAAATGGTCTCAAAAAGTTTTTAAACACTGAGTGGTCACACGAAGGCTATCGGGTGAATCATGTTGTCTATATAATCTGAGTATTAAGTCAACCGCACTATCTCTACATGATCAAAATGCAACTTGACAAATCCAAAGGGGTATGGGTGGAAGACCTATAAGGCGTCCTCTAGGCCTGCCATAATATTCCCCAGACCCTAGCGGAAGAAACACCGTATGCCTTTGCCTTTGGATCGGAGTTAGTTATTCTAGTAGAAATCCAAATATCTAGCCCTCGGGTGGTTGTTTACACCGAGCTAAATAACGAGACTGAACTAAGTCTCAACTTGGTTTTCCTCGAGAAACGCTTGGAACAGTTATAAATGCAAAGGGTAGCATACCAACAACTAGTGGACCGCTACCACAATAAGCGAATCTCCTTTAGAGAATTTCAAGTAGGAGAACTGGTTCTTAGAAAGGTCACCATTGCCACCAAAAAACCCGGGACAGAGAAATTGGAACCCTCATAGGAAGGCCCATATAGGGTGTCTCGGATCGCGAGACCTAGAACCTTTGGCCTCAAAATAGTACAAGGGACAAAGCTACCCTACCAATGGAACGCAGAACACCTGAAAAGGTACTTTGTATGAATCACTTGTAATATCCAAGAAAATTAGTGAAGAATTTCTAATGTTATACACCATACCCCATTTGATAATACACGCCTGAATGCACGATTTATTAATGAGTATCTTTGGTGAAAAACTCCTAACAATGAGGTAAAGCACCTAAGTCGTCAATTCATTGGCCATGGTGAGACACCCCAGTGGAAGGGTAAAATATCTAAGGCATTGCATGACCACCATGGTGAGACACCTCTGATTGAGGAGTATAACATCCTTCAATCGCCTAATGGTCATGGTAAGAAACCTCCGATCGAGAAGGTAAAATTCCTAAGCCATTAACTTAGTGGCCATAGTAAGACACCCTTAATCTTGGGGTAAACGGACTAAGACGCTGGACAATGACCGTGGTAAGACAACTCCAACCACAAGGTAAAATGACTAAGCAATCAGCTGGTGTCTCCAGTGAAAAATTCCTAAAAAGAGAAGTAAAATGCTTAGCCAATGACTTAGTACCCATGGTGGGGGGGCCCTGTGGTATGGTAAAATGCCTAAGCAACTGATATACGACCATGGTAAAACACCTCCAACCGCGGAATAGAACGCCCCTGCTAGCTCATTAGTCACCATGGTGAGAAACATCTGATTATGGGGCAAAATGCCTAACAAACCAAGCAACGACCATGGTGAGACCCCTCGAGCTACGAGGTAAAACGCCTAAGCAACTAACCGACAATCGCAGCTAAACACCCTCGTTCGTGGGGTAGAGGGTGCAACCAACACAGCTAATGAGAAGGACAAAATAACACCTCTGTCCTAATGAAAAAATCGACAGGACCTAATGTCAACAGATCACATGCACAGATAAGCGCATAGATTTTTGCCCCACTATTGAGGATGTGAGAAGGTGGAGCGCGTACAGTACATGGTACTACAGTAGTGCCAAAAAGGTACGAACCACCAACTAATTTGGTAAAAAATGAAGCATCCCATTCATTTCCAACAATCTGGTTACAAGCCCACAATAAGACAAATAATAGAAAAAGAAAAAAAAAATAGAATAGTAAAGCAAGTAAATGGCCAACTTAGAGCTCCTCCGCTTCAGTATCTCTGGTAGCTAGAACCTCTTGTTGTAGTACTGGCGTGGCATCTTCCTCTTCCAAAAAAACTTTTTTCAACTCTAGCTCTGACTCCCTAATGATTGGATCTTCCTCTCTCTTGGGAGGACCTCCAATAGGGGCCCCCAGGAGGGTCCCTGCCTGACGCACCCTGGATTTTGATAGTAGAGATCAGGAAGAATAGGAAAATAAATTTCCATTCCTCCCTCTAGACGTCCTATAAATTCTTTCATTTTTAAAATGGTTTTTAATATCTTTTCTAGGGTTCAGTTTTGAAAACTTCTTTGGGCCGGGATTTTGAGTTGAAAATTGAGTTGCCACCTAGCATGGGTTAAATGGTGTGTTAGGTCACCGAGGGTTTTAGAAATTCATTTTTATTTTGGAAATGGCCCATGTTTTGGCTCATAAAGGTCTTGTACTAGATATTTCTTTAAGTCTGGGGGTCGATTATGCTCGGGCAAGATTTTACGCACCCCAAGACACCCATCCAAAGACGGTATCTTAGTCTAAATGAATATTCACCTTTAAACAAGATCCAAGTAATTTTCTTCGATTTACTTAACAAAATTTATTTCATTCTTTAAAGTGTTTACCTTTTTTTACGAATTTTTAACATGATGTAATGAATAACAAGTAAATAGTACAACTAAATTAAGCAATGACAACCCAATAGAAGTATATAATAGACAAAAATATTAATGACCAAATCTTATAAAGGTTTCCTACATATCCCTATTTTCACATGGAATCAAGTCAACATGTAGTTCCAACATGCATGAGATATGAAATATTTTTGTAATTTTTAACAACCAAACATTATAAAAGTTGCCTACAAATCTCAATAAACATGGGAAATCAGGTTTACATGTACTTCCAACTTGTTCAAAGATAAACTGGTTTTTATTATTTAGGTAACCGAACTCGTACGTGCGTTGCCTACGTAACCGAGAACGTTGAGAATCATGTCATCACATAGTTCGTTTATACAAGTTAAAACTATTTTTATTTTATTTTCCTTTTTTAGGCAAAACAAGAATCATACAGTGGTTTGTGAATAACATCCTTAATTTTGTGAAGAACACCAAAATTGAACTCCTTTTGTTTAGTGAGATTAGTGTTAGTATGTAAGTTGTTAGTTAAAAAGGAAAGAAAATACCCTACATATATATATATATATATGTCAGTCCTACTCATAACTAAGAAAAACGGGAAGGTTTTTGAAGAAGGTGCACACATTTCCCTAGTAAAATAGAGGTTCTCTATTTATCCCAAATTTTTAACCACAGGGGCTTGTCGGTGTGGTATATATATATATATATGGTTAGATTAATAGTTATAAGAGTTCGTTTGATGTGTTCATGAGATAATCATAGAGACTATGCATAACTCATAGTGTGATAGATGTTTTTGTATAGAACCCTCACATGTTCATAACACGTTCTCTGGTGTTTTAGGTCCTCACATGTTCTTAACATGTTCTCTAGTGTTTTTGGTCCTCACATGTTTTTAACATGATCACGGACGTTTTTTATGTTCTTGATGTTTTTGTACCATTGTTTTTATATGGTTTGATGATTTTGTCATCGTTTTGATATTGTTTGGACGTGTTTTTTAATGTCTTTTGCTTTGATTGTAGTTTGTATATGTATGTATATGATATACATGTATGAAAACTATATGAACATGCCATGTACAAGCATAAACACTATATTTAGCCAATATCAAAGGGTGTTTCAAAAAGACATACCTACTTAGGAGAAGTAGTCTTCCCTAAGTAATTACATTAATTTATTTCTTGATCTTCATTGGTTGTCCTCAACCGGTTGCCGTTAAATCCTTGAGTTCTTTCTTCAAGAACTTCTACTAGGTCAAAATTCCAGCAGAATTTTGAGGTGTTATTGAATAGAAATTCTTGGAATCCCTATTACCCGAGAACTGTGCTCAAACCTAGAGAGAGAATGAGTGGTTTCCAAGCATTCAAATTCTGAAAAGTAGACCCAAGTATTTATAAGCTGGGCACACTACACATTGGCAATGTGCAAGGTAACCGAACTTACTCTTTAGGGGCTATTTGGCATAGGTGTCTTCCATTCTTGTTTAGAATTTTCTTTGGTTTGAACGAATTTGGAAGATTTTGTAAGATATTCAAAGGTTTGGAAATGATTTCCAGATCTTTAAATATCTTATGCACCCTAGATTTCCCTTAAAAGCGAGGGGAAGTAGAGATTGGGAAGAAGAGGAAAACAAGTTTCCATTCCTCCCTCTTGAAATCCTCGAAAATTCGTTTATTTTTAGAAAATACAGTTTTAGGGGCTTTTCTAGGCGTCGATTTTGAAAAACGTTATTTGGGCTGGGATTTGTGTTTAAAACGGAGTCACCACTTAGCATGGGGTTAAATGGTGTGCAAGGTCACCGGATTTTTAGAAATTTGTTTTTTATTTTGAAAACGACCCAAGTTTGATTCATAAAACATTTGGTCTTTTACCTAGAGATTTCTTTAAAGTTCAGGGATCGGTTATAATTTGGGAATGTGCTAAGAATGGTACTTAAGTTTAAATGAATATTCACTTTTAAACAAAGTCCATGAAGTTTTCTTTGATTTGCTTTGACAAAAATAATTCCCCTTTTAAATCTTTCTGTCTTTTTTATGTATTTTTTCACATAATGTAATGATAAAGTAGGTAAATACCATAACTAAAATAGTTAGCGATAACCCAATAGCAGTTTATAATAGATAATAGTATAATGACCGAACCTTATAAAGGCTTCCTACATATCCCAGTTTTCATAGAGAATTAGGTCGACATGTAGTTCCAGCATACAAGACATATGAAATGGAAATGTTTTTGTGTTTTTAAATATCGAACCTTATAAAGGTTGTTAACACTTCTCAGTAAACTTGGGGAATCAAGTTGACATGTAGTTCCAATATGTAAATCACCAAATTATTTAGATATGTGTCTGAACCCATACGTTGGTTGCCCACGTATCTCAAATTAATGAGAATTAGGTCATCACATAGTTCGTTTATGATAAGGTGAAAACTATATGGTTTATTTTATTAAAGGTGATTGAACCCTTACATGGGTTGCCTACGTACTTTGGTAGGTAAAGAATGATCAGGTCATCATGTAGTTCATTTAAGTTTGGTTTCAGGTGTTCTTCGTGTTCTTGATGTGCTCTTGATGTTCTTGAATATTTATGACATTGCTTGATGAATTTTACATGTTTTCAACGTTTTTATCTTGATTACCTGTTACACATGCTATGTACATTAAATTTAAGTATAGATACTACATGATCATGCTTTGTGTTGGCTAGGTTTTTAGAAGAAATTGTCTTGTGACGATGGCCCGGGTGTGGGCCAAGTTATAGTCGAATATGGTGGGATCTTGTGTGTACTGAATGCACTATAAGGCTAGGTTGTGCGCCTTTCCTAACACCAATTTATTTTAGGATAAGTGATTGTGCCTGAGGTCCTACAAGTGGTATCGGAGCCAAGGTCACAGGTTCGTTCTCAGGAGGAGCAATTGTTAAGAGATGGATTATTGGCCAGGGTTTTGGCAGTAATTGTCTCGTAGCTGAGGCTTAGGTATAGGTCAAGTCACAGTCCAATGTCGTGGAAACTTGTGTGTGGTGAATGCATTATAAGGCTGGGATATGCTCCTTTCCTAACACCAATTGGATTTAGGATAATTGCTTGCGCCTGAGGTCCTACACTATGTATAAACATAATATGCATATTTAAACAAACATCAAAGGGTGTTTCAAGGAAACATACCTATTTAGGGGAAGTATCCTTCCAAAAGTGATTACCTTCTTTTCTTCCCTAATATTCTTTGGTTGTCCTTGATCGATTGTCGTCAGATCCTCGAGTTCTTCCTTCAAGAACGTCAAGAACTTTCTCCAAGGTAGAATTTCATTAGAAATTTGAAGGTTTATTGAAAAGAAAATTTGGAAACCTAGAGATCCAAGAGTGGTATTCAAACCTACAGAGAGAATGTATGGATCCAAGACCTCTTCCAAATGAAAATAGGCCCCCTATTTATAGGCCCGGGATGCCTGCGCATTAACTAATGCATAGGCATACCTAACCTAATCCTTAGGTAGTGTTTGGTCTAGGGGACTAAATCTTTTGTTTTGGTTCTGCTCACCTATAAACAAATTTGGAGTGAAACAGAAAATCTTCAAATATTTTCGAAGATTTTGTAATTATTCTAAATCATTAGTAATGATTGGCAATCATAACCAATCATTACACTCCTTCAAATGCTATTGGTTGCACATGGGTTCATTAATGGCAAGATGTGTCATTTTCGGTTTAGTTTAGGGGTTAAGTACTGGTTAGTTTCACTATTTCGGTTTAGTTGCCATCAATGATTTCACGATGCAATGTATATAGTCTCAGTGTATCCTCTTGAATTTAATTCTCTATGATGAGTCATTACTTGGTGAGTACACATTTGGTTGGCTTTAGATTGAATCGGGTTAGTTTGCCTTGTAACCTACGGTTAGATTTCAAGGTTCCTAGTTAACCCTAAGGTATTTTGGTAAAATATCTAGATTAAATGAATTTATCCATTCCCTAGAGATTTTTTGTAGAGAATATCTTAGGGGATTCTTGGTCATTTAAATGCTCATTTATGATTTATTTAAATGATGGGTTGTCCCTTAATTCAATGGGCCTTAATGGTTTGTCAAGATGGTTTTGGTTTGGTTAATTTCAAACCAAGTCCAACTCCTTAATTACTTTGGTAATTTTTTATTTGTCATGAAAATTTCTAGGCTTGATCAAGACCTTTTGGCTTGATTTTTTTGAGGATTTGATACCTTAAACAAAAAATTAGAGAAGTAATTTTGGTGTCAAGACGACAAAACCGGTGGTAGTAATAGTTTCAGGGATCAAAATGGGTAATACAGGTAATTGACGGAATTTCATTAAGCTAAAGTATAGTAACTAATTTCATTAATATTAAAATTGATTCCATGCAAAATAAACTTTTAATTATGTCATTCTATCCCTTCTTTAACTTTTGAAACTTTCGAGGTTGACCCAAAACTTCTACTTATACCAAATTCAGTCAAATTAACAATTTTATGTTTTCTTGTTTTTTTTTTCCGATTTTTGTAGTATTCAATGTAATCTAAGGTAGAAATTTGTTTCCTTTAAATATCAATTTAAATCTTATCTAAATTTGTGCTTTAGTCTTTATACTTTTTCGAACTTAAATTGGCAGGTCATGTTGGACGCTTTGATGATAGACTCACTATATTGACCTCACGACAGACGACTCTGTGCAGAGGATCGATTTAGTGGAGGATTTTTTTAGAGACTCACTATATCAGCCTCAAGACAGACGACTCCGTACAGAGGATCGATTTAGTGTAGGATTTTTTAGAGACAGAGAATTTTTAGAGACTCAATATATCGACCTCATGACGGACGACTCCGTGTAGAGGATCGATTTAGCGGACGATTTTTAAGAGACGTTCTATATCGACCTCATGACAGATGATTCCATGTAGAGGATTAATTTAGTGGACGATTCTTGAGATACTCCCTATATCGACCTCATAACGGACGACTCCGTGTAGAGGATCTATTTAGTGGACGATTTTTGGGAGACTCTCTATATCGACCTCATGACAAATGACTCCATGTAGAGGATCGATTTAGTGGATAATTTTTGAGAGACTCACTATATCGACCACAAGATGGACGATTCCGTATAGAGGACTGATTTAGTGGTGAATTTTTTTAGAGACCCACTATATCAACCTCATAACGGATGGCCTTGTATGGAAAATAGATTTAGTGGAGGACAAACAACTCTGTAAAGAGGATCGATTTAGTGGAAGATTTTTGAGAGACTTGCAATATCAACCTCATGACGGACGACTCCGTGTAGAGGATCGATTTAGTGGACGATTTTTAAGAGACTCACTATATCGACCTCATGACAAATGACTCCATGTAGTGGATTATTTTTGAGAGACTCACTATATCAACCTCGTGAAGGATGAATCCATATATATGATTGATTTATTGAAGGATTTTTTAGACATTAACTATATCGACCTCGTGATGGACGACTCCATGTAGAGGATCGGTGTACGATGAGCATTTGTTACGCGCTCGCGTGTTGACTACTCGCAAGTGTACGAGGTCAAAGTTTTGGTATAATGTGATCTTTAAAGATAAGGTATCGTATCTATAAGGATTGGTTGTCATTATTATCGAGTACCATGTTTATCATGATCTAACTTTTTCTAGGCTAAAAACAAATGTATTTGATTAATTAATACTTATACTAATATAACCTAATTTAATCTATACTAATTATACTATTATGAGATAGTTAGGGGATGAATTATTTAGGGATTAACTTTACGTAAACGCAGTTGATTTACGTTTAGTTTACAATAATGGTGTTCAACCTATTCGAGAATCTCAATTCGTAAACTCTCCCGCCACCTTTCCCTAGTGTAAGATGAGAGATATAACGCGACTTTGTGTCAATGAAGAAGTCCCTCTCAACGTCTTAATGACCCTAGGTCACGTGAGTCGCGCCCCAACGTCATTGATTACACACAATCTAACTCCCGACCGGGTAATTAGATCATCGCGTCGTGTTTACCTTATCGATAATCTCAGTTCTAAGACTCCATCGCCAACTCTCCCAAGTGTAAGACGGGGGAATACATGATTTTGAGTCAATGAATAAGTCCCTTTCAACGTCTTAATGACCCTAAGTCACATAAGTCTTGCCACAATCCAACTCTTTCTCGGGTTATTGAATCATGGAGTTTGTTTACCCTAGTCCAAATTCGGGGTTTGTCAAATCCCGTATTATCGATATATCTTTCTAAGCTTGATAAACAAATAATACGGCACACACAATCAAAATAGCGAAAAACAATCACTAAAGAAACACAACTCAAACAAAACTACATTTTTATAAATAATATTAATCCCATAAATAATCCATATTTAGCCTATGGCCATAGCCGTTTATATAATTGAAACAAAGCTAAACATTCTCAAACAAATATCAAAGTTAAGAAATAAAAAGAAAAATGGATAAACTTAGCCAATATCTGAAGATTAACCGCTAAAACTGTCCATCGATCGATTCTCCTTCTCCGCATGGTAATCTTCTCCTTCGAATTTGTTTGAGCACTCCCCATACTCTCTCTACTATAAACTAAGCCCTAAGGGCTCTAATGGAGGGAGAGAGGAAGAGAAAGGGAGAGGAGAGGGGTTTAAATAGGCAAAATATCTATAAAAAAAAATTCTAATAAAAAATATCTAATTTTTTAAGAGGCCACCGCCGCGATGATAAGTAGGTCCGTTGGCTGATCGCCTCGGCGGTAAAGAAAGTGATGGATTAGGTTGACATCCTGCATCCCCAGCACTGCGGAGGTGGATTTTAATTAAGGATAAGTCATTCTCTGCATTTTCACCAGTGCAGTAGAGGTCTGAACACTGCGGCAGTGGGCTTCTTTCAAAATATTGTCGCCTTGCTCGTGTTTCCACCGTTCTTCGACCGTTCTTGGTTCGATCTCATCGTTTACGCTCTAGTTTCCTATCTTTTTGCCCCATACACCTGATATATAAAAAAATTATAAAAACTAATTAAAACATAATAAAATAAATATAAAAACTACTCTAAAACTAACAAAATCGATTTGGAAATATGTAGGTAGATCACACCTATCAATTGGTTTTGTGGACATTTTTTGAGAGACTCACTATGTCAACCTCATGATGAACGACTCTGTATAGAGGATCGATTTAGTGAATGATTTTTTAGAAACTCACTATATCGACCTCATGAGGGATGACTCCATGTAGAGGATCAATTTAGTGGATGATTTTTAAAAGACTAACTATATCGACCTCATGATAGACAACTCCACATAGAGGATCGATTTAGTGGATGATTTTTTGTGAGACTCACTATATCGACCTTGGTAGCGGAATATTACGTCGCTACATTCACCGCAAGTTTACGGGTCAAGTTTTAGTGTAATGGGAAGAGTAAGGGTTGTCGTATCCTCAGGGATTCGATTAAACTATCCTCAAGTACCATAATTGTCATAACCTAATTTTATCTAGGCGATTGAAATTTAGATTTTTGTTTTGTAAATAATATACTAAACTAATTAACTAATTAAACTAAAATACTATAATACTAATATGACGTTTAAGGGAATATATTGTCTAAGGATTAACTTCGTTCAATTAATCATGTTTAATTCAATCTAGTTTACATTAATGGCATTCAAATCTATCTGACAATCTAAGTATCGAAAACTCACTCACTACCTCTCCCGAGTATAAAGTGAATGAATATGTGACTTCGAATTCACATCGAAGTCCCCCTCTAGCGTCTATACTACACTTGGTCACATGAGTCTCTCCCCAACCTCACAGATTACACACTTTCTAATACCCTCCCGAGTCATTAGATCGTCACGTTGTGTTTAACCCTAGTCCGAATTCGAGGTTATCTCTCTCGAGTGTCAAACCCCAATTTCTCAAATCAACCAATATATCATAACAAACACATAATGAAAGTAATAAAATAATAAACACAATCGGATAAAGATAAACAACCGTTAACAAAACAACGATTCAACTAAATATCGTTTTCATAAACAAATCAACCCTTAAAAAATATTTATTTAGCTCATGGACATAACCACATATACGACAATATATAAGCTAAACACGATCAAAATTACCAACCAAAGCTAAGAAATAAAGAGAGAAACAAATGAGAAAAGTCGTTATCTGAAGAATGGACGGATCCACATTCGCTAAAACCGCTCCGATCTTCTTCCCTCTTCTTGGAATTGTGTTCTTCTAGCTTGGTATGGTTTTGGAGCTCTCAAGAACACCCAAAAAATTGCTAAGTGTTTGGGGGAGAAAAGGGAAGATATATGGGATCCAAAATATCTCAAAAATATCCCAAAATATAATATGATCTGGTGTCGGACTACTGCAACGATGGGAAGCACCACTTCAATTACAGGATGGACTTTTTTACTTGCTTTTTCCACCGCTCTTCCATCGACACCCAACGGATTTGCTCATTTATAGACCGTTTTCATCACTTTTCGTCCCAAATAGCTAATTTATAACAAAATAAATAAAAACGTATTAAAACATTATAATAACACTTGAAAACTATCAAAATTGGCTTGGAAATATATAGACAAATTCTGCCTATCAGACCTCATGACTGACAACTCCATGTAGTAGATTGATTTAGCGAAGGAATTTTGAGGGACTCCCTATATCGACCCAATGACGGATGACTCTGTGTAGAAGACAGATTTATTGGATAATTGTCCTAGGAATATTAATATCATGAATTGGACTAACTTCCTGTAGACATCCCATAATATGCCCTAGCTTATAGCTGGGGACCGAGTGAGGGGAAGAAAGTGTAAAACGTGCCCCAGCCTATGGGTTAGGGTTCTACAATTGGATGACCGAACCTTAGAGGTTTTCTACATACCTTGGCACGTTACTGAGGATCAGGTCAAGCATAGTTCCTACATGTGGTTCAATTCAATATTTGGTGGAAACGATTCTTGGTTAAAGAAATTCATTCCAAAGTCCACATTTCAATACATGATTGGAAATGACTAAGAGAATTCACACAGGCGAAAACTCTTGGGGAAACTCAATACTGAGTGGATTTTATTAACCACATCCTACCTGGGATTACCTGACGAGGACTAGAAAAATTCCTTGGGAAAATTTAACCTTGGATAAAATGTTCCCCAATCGTTGACTAGAGTTTTATGATGCTTACTTATTTTTTTGGATTGTAGGTTTTAATATTGAATTTTACAATTATTATGATTGGTGTAAGTCTTATATCAAGAAACCTCAAGGAGAAATCTAATATAATGTTCCCCAACTCTAGTTGGGGTGACTTCTTTCATAGAATCTCATCAGAGAAACCGGATACCTGGGGCGCAGGACTATCTCCAGAGCGTTCAAAGGAAGCGATAGAGCCCAAATGGGCTACCTCTATATCCTGAACTGAGTGAGCGATTGTAATGCTTGTTTTAGTCTAGAAACCCCTTTGGGTTGTTTATGTATATTAATATTACTATTCTAGATTAAGTTCACCGAATGACCGAAACCCACCTTGGTTACCTATGTATACTGAATTCCTAGGCTAGTATTTTAGTTGAAATATAGTTCGACCCTTGCTGTGCTATCTAAGATTGTTTACCGTACCTACAAGAGCTTCCTACGTAGTTTGGTAATCTACTAAGGATCAGGTTGACGCGTAGTTTGAGCAAAGTTATCCTTTGTTGTTTACTTAAAAAAAGGATTGGAAATCAGCATTCTCAAGGAGGTAGTACAGCAAAGGATTTAATCCTCGCATATTGACTACTCGCAAGTGTACGAGGTCAAAAACTTAGTAGAGTATGATCGTTTAAGATCGGGTATCGTATCCACATGGATTGGTGTTCGTTACTATCGAGTACCGCAATTGTCATGACTTAACTTTATCTAGGCTAAAAACAAATGTATTTAATTAATTAATACTAATACTAATATTGCCTAAATTAACTATACTAATATACTAATATGTTTTAGGGGAAATAATTGCATAGGGATTAACGTGTTTACAAATACGTGTTTGATCTTGATATACTCATGTTTATGGTGTTCGACCTATTTGACAATCTCGGTATCGAAAACTCCTCTGCCACCTTTATTGAGTGTAAGACGGGGGATATAACACAACTTCATATCAACGAAGAAGTCCCCCTGATAGGTATGAAAAATCTATCTATTTCTAAACCAGATTTGTTAGTTTTCAAGCGTTTTAGTTATATTTAATTGTGTTTTAGTGTGTTTTAGTGTAAAACAGGTTAAAGGACGTCAAAGGGCGAGAAACAAGTAAAAACGGTGGAGAAACGATGAAGTAAATGTGCAAAACAGGGTTTCAGTGAAAGAAGATCAACCCCTAGGCAGAAGTTCCACCGCTTAGGCGAAAAAGAGACAAAATGTCGGAGTGTTGAAGGGCTGAACCACCGCCTAGGCGAGAAAAGATCAGAATGATATGCCAACAGCCACCGCCTAAGCGGAAAAACTACCGCTTAGGCGAAGTTACCGACAAAAGTTAATCGACCTAAGTCCACCGCCTAAGCGGTGACACTCTGCACTGAAATATCTATTTTCAGATATTTTCAAGATATTTCTAAACCTTACCTATTTAACCCTTTTTCTCCACCAAACCTCAAAAAAGAAGAGATACGTGAGAGGAGGCTCCGGTTGACATCTTGAGAGCTCTTCTTCCACCTTAGTTAGGTTTAGGTAATTTAGGAAGTAGATTATATTAGTTTAGGAGGTGTTATTGGCCAATCTTTGAAAAGCTAGAAGAGGAATTTCATCAACGGAGAAGAGGAAGCTCGGGAGGACTGTTTTTTAGCGAAAGTGGACTACTCCACTTTGAGATTTAGCTTTTTTTCCCTTGTTTCCATATTTGTATTTAATGTTTATTGTTGAAGATGATGATCTCCTCTTGATTAATTTTGTATTGGTTAAGAACATGTTAGTGTAATTTAGAGATTAGTTAGGGAAATGTGTAGTTGTGTAAATACTCGTTTGTTTTAATATATGTTTCTTTAACGGTTTTTGTTTTAAGTTCGATTGTGTTTATCATTTGATGAAAATCTTAATATGCTTGTAATGGTATTAGGGTTGGACTTGATAATCTAGGGTTTGACACTCGGGAGAGGTAACCGTGGATTCGAACTAGGGTAAACACATCGTTGCGACCTAACGACCCAGGAGGGCATTAGTTAGTGTGCAATCGATGACGTTGGGTCAAGACTCACGCAGCCTAGAATCGTTAAGACATTTAGGGGGACCTCTTCGTCGACACGAAGTGGCGTATTCCCCCATCTTACACTCGGAAGAGGTGGCAGAAGAGTTTACGAACCGATATTGTCGGATAACTAAACTCCGTTATTGTTAACCGAACGAAATCAAAGGTGTATTAAGTGAATGAAATCAATCCCTAATTAATCAACCTAGATATAATTAACCCACTAATTGTAGTTTAGCTTAGTTTAATTTCAATTCACGTCATCCGTCGTCAGGATAACACGAGACTACGTCAATTGCGGTATTCAATTCAATTATTCACACTTTTCTCTGTGGAAACGATATCCGATCTTCAAATATACACTATATTAAAACTTTAGACCTCGTATACTTGTGAGCGTAAGTAGGTGTACACAAAAATCGCACCTACCAAGTTTTTGGCGCCGTTGCTGGGGAATCGATGTGAATTTTATTTGAATATTGTCAAATTCTGTTCCCATCAACGCCTACCAAGTTTTTGGCACCGTTGCCGGGGAAATAGTTTGAATTTTATTTGAATATTGGAAAAGAAACGCAGTATTGGCTCAGAACTTAAGTTTTAAATTAGAAAAGTAAATGTATCGTATCCTAGTTCTGTCAACACACCAAGTTTTTGGCATTGTTAACGTGGGATTACTGTGAATTCTAAGTTGATATTGCGACTAAGTAGTCGAGTATTAATCCTGACATTTATTTTTTGTTTTGTTTTTAATTTTTATTTTTGTTTCAATGTGTTAATGAGATCAAGCAGAGCGAGAAAAGATGAAGAAGATTGGAATTCTTAATTCTCAATCCCGTGATTGACCTTATTGCAAATGATAAGGACTAAGAGGAGAAGCCGACTTTAAGCCATAATCTTGATCCGACTGAGCATTTGAGCCCAAATTCCTTGTCTATGGGGAATTTTGGTGAAAAATATTTAGTGACACGATAGTCCAGCTGGGGACGGTAACTCAAGCGCTATTTTTTTTGTTTTTTGAAATGAAACTTAGGGTATCCAATTACCCGATTTTTTTTACTATTTATTCGATTCTTTATTCTTTTTGGAAGCCGGAATGGCTTTGGAACGTGTTCGAAAGTGAATTTAGGAGTATGGAAGTTTGGGGAAGTATTTTAAGTTTAAAATCGTTGAACAAGCGAAGTGAAAACTTACGGGGTGGAGCCGTATTTTGAAAATTTGAGAAAAACATGAAAGTGGGAGCTTCAGGCCCACCGCCCAAACAGTAAACCACCATTTAGGTGGTAAAAATACAGAGAGGGTGTTTTTCAGCAAAAAAAGTTTCACCGCTTAGGCGGTAAAAATACAGAGTGGGTGAAAACAGCCCACTGCCCAAGCGGTTAACCACCGCTTAGGCGGTAAAAATACAGGTTGCACCAAATTTTCAAAATACGCTCCACTGCTTAGGCGGAGAAACCACCGCCTAGGCGGATTAACAGCAGAACAAAATGTTTTCACACTGGCGAAATTTCGCTTAGGCGAAAAAACCACCGCCTAAGCGAAATTTCATCAGAAATTTTGGTTTTAAAGAAAAGAGTTCCACCGCCCAAGCGGTGAACCTTCTGCTGTTAAAAACAGTGCAAGGTTCCCTCCCCAAATCCTCCCCCTTCTCTCTAAAACCTCACTCCCAAACCGTTCCAATATTCAAAAATCATCCGTCCATTACCAAAAGTAGTCATTTGCCTAAAAGGCGCGATTTCTTCATTCTCTTTTGATTGGACCATTAATTCTCAACAAGTAAGTTTCTTTTGCATTATATTTAGTCTATTTGTTGAAATTATTGGTTGGTTTACATGATTATATCAATGAAATCAATCGATTTTGAAATTTTGCCCAAAATCCCTTAACCCTAGTTTTGCGATTCCGAAGTTCCATGAGTTTTTGGTCTGATTCTTGATGATACATATGTTTAATTGGATTAGTTGAGTGTGTGAACTAATATAGGATGTCACATTTGTGAAATTTGTTTGAAAAATTCAAATGGGCATTCGTTTTGGGATGAATGTGTTCTTGACAAAGTGATTAGGGAGGTTTATGTTTTTCAATTACTCATATATGATGAGGTTGTATTGGGTTTTTGTGATTGTGATTGTAGGAAATGCCGAAAAGAGCAGCAAAGAAGAGGGCCAGAGGAGAAGGGTCGAGTTCAAACCCTAGGGTGCCGACCGACGTTGACTACGATGCCACCCGCTTTGTATCAAAACAGGCGGTGGAGCACTTTAAAGAACACAAAAAATATCGTGCCTACATACGTCAACGGGGTTTCAGTCCGATTGAAGATCTCCCGGTGGAATTTCAAAATGAAATCTGAAACAGCCACTGGGAGCAATTCTGTAAATCGCCACCCCCAGGTGAGATTGATTTAGTTAAAGAGTTCTATGATAATGCTACAGAGGCCATTGATGACCTAGCAAGGGTTCAGAATCAACCTCTCATCCTCAGCCCGGACTTCATCAACCATCTCTTTGGACTGTCGGCACTGGAGTCCCTTGAAAGCCAAGACCCTGCTTTGCATAGGGTCATTCAAAAGATCACATCTGGCAAAGTAAAATGGAAACACCAAGGGCCAAATGTCGCTACCTTTTCTGTAAGTTGCCTCAAGCCAGTTTCAAAAATCTAGCACCACTTCATCTGCGGAAGCCTCCTACCGACGTCACATCTGTCAGACTTCTCAAAGGACAGGGCATTTTTTATCTATAAAATTCATATCAGACAACCAATCAACGTTGGATTTTTGATCTATTCTTCGATCATTCATGCTATGAACACGGTAAAGAGTGGGCTCCCGTTTTCGTCACTATTAACCCATATTTTTAGATTAGTTCATGTGATTGTATCTGGGGGAAGCCAGTGTGACCCTATCTCTCCACTTACTCTGTTAGCCATAAATCGGTTATGGAAGACTGGGGCGCAAGAGGCACCCGAGCCTGAGCCTGAGGAAGGGGAAGAGCAAGCAGACGAGACGGCTGGACCTTCTGGAGCCCAGGATGAAAACTCCCAAGAGATGATAGACAACAAGATTCAGACCGTCCTCCAGAACCAATACGAGATTGCTTCTTTCCTAGACCAATTTTCGAGGCAACAAAATCGAGTCCAACGGAAGATTTGGGAGGGCCTTGGCCTTGAGATGGATGATTACCCTCCTATGCCATCTGTGCTACCACATCTACTCCAGAGACCACGCTCTCCTTCCCAAAGTGATGATGGTGATGATTCATCTTCAGGTGAACAGTAGGGAATAAGTCTTATTCCCTAGGTATGTGTTCAACCCATTTTGTGTGTAAGCATGCTATATGTTTATTGGGTTCACTGATGTTGGAACACTGCCATGTTCAGGCCTCGATGGTATGGATTGGATGATAGTTTAGTGGATGTTCATCCATTTTGACTTTTTGTAGAAAATGATGAACAATTATTATTTTTTGAACAAAATGGAAAAATTTTGATGTACAAATTTAAGTTTATGTCTGTATTTTATTATGAATATTTTAGTTTTAAATTTTTAGTTTAGTTAGTTTAATTTTTGTTTTTGCATGTTTAGTGATTAGATTAATTTATGTATGTTAGTTTTAGATTTAGTTTAGATTTGTGTATGTATAAAGTGGTATTTGCATGTTTAGATGTGAGTTCATTTGGCCCAAGACTCGATGATGAGAATTATCCCTAAATTGCATATTGAGGTCGGGGGTAATACCTTTCTTGTGTGTTTTGTGTGCTTAACATGTCGATTGGGTAAAAATTATCTCGATCCGAAAATTGCACGACATTTGAACTCAATGAATAATTATCTGAACGATTAGACGTTGATTATTTGATATTAAGTTCATGATAGAAAATGAGGAAATTAGAACTTGATTTGGGGAAAACTTGAGGCGGAATCCTAGGTAAGGTAATTCCGGAGACGTGATTTAGGCCGTCAATTTTTCGCTTGAACCATTATAGCTAACCTGAAAATGTTAATTCCTTATTTCCCCTATCGAAGCCGATAACGTAATCAATTCTGAAAATGTTCAAATACTCTTTCAATTAAATTTTTCCTCACCCAAGGTCGCCAAGCCTAATTTTAAAAATTGAGTGAAATCAAGTGAGCGGTCGGGTTTTTTTATAAATTCTTATTGATTTGGTATTAGTGTATTCACTTGTCACTTTTGTATTTCTTTTTGCACGCTCCTAAATAAGTTTGGGGGTGTGTTTCTATCATTTCTTTTTATATATTCCTAAAATTTTATAAATACAAATAAGTTTGGGGGTGTGTTTCTCTAACTTCTTTTTCCACTCTCCTAAAACTGTAATAATTCGAGTTAATTTAGGAATATGTTAAAAAAAAAAAAAAAAAAGTAAGTATAGTTTTCATTTTCTTCTCTTTCGACAAATGAATACAAAGATTTTCGTTTCTTATTCAGAGTTGTACTTTAAATGTGGGGTCATGAGAGAGGATAGCGACAAGCGATTATACCCCGGGTATCGATCAATTAAACCAATATGCTATTTTTATTCCAGTGATACCCGTGGTGGTTCTCTAAAGCCAAACCAAGCCCTATTGATTTCTATGAATATCCGAGCCTACATTAGTGGATAGTATACTCCAATCAAGCTTACGGTTTTCCTGAATCCTTAAATGGTTTAAGTTATGAGCGTAACAATTGAATAATCAAATCCGGTATTTAACTAGTTATACATTTGAGTTCTCATACACACACTTCAAATGGATCTCGAATGGTTTTTATTTATATTGATCATTGAAATTGTAGAACACCACTTGGTGTGGGTTACTTCCCGAACTTGATCTGATTTAGGGATGTTAAGGGAGAAACAAATTGGTCATTTTGATTGAACTTTATATTTACATACATATACTTCTTTCGTGTAAGTTTAATTTTTCATTTTTTTAGTTGGTTACTTGGTTAGTTAGTTTAGTTTAGTTTAGTGTTAGTGTTTTGCTCGAGAACTAACAAAATTCTAAGTTTGGGGGTATTGATAGGTGTGAAAAACCGATCTATTTTTAAACCGTATTTGTTAGTTTTCAAGCGTTTTAGTTATATTTAATTGTGTTTTAGTGTGTTTTAGTGTAAAACAGGTGAAAGGACGTCAAAGAGCAAGAAACAAGTGAAAACGGTGGAGAAATGGTGAACTAATTGTACAAAACAGGTTTTCAGTGAATGAAGATCAACACCTAGGCGGAAGTTCCACCGCTTAGGCGGAAAAGAGGCAGAATGTTGGAGTGCTGAAGGGATGAACCACCACCTAGGCGAGAAAAGATCAGAATGATATGCCAGCAGCCACCGCCTAAGCGGAAAAACCACCGCTTAGGCGAAGTTACCGACAGAACTTAACCGACTTAAGTCCACCACCTAAGCGGTGAACCATCACTTAGGCGGTGACACTCTGCACTAAAATATCTATTTTCAGATATTTTGAAGATATTTCCAAATCTTACCTATTTAACCATTTTCTCCACCAAACCTCAAAAAAGAAGAGAGACGTGAGAGGAGGCTTCGGTTAACATCTTGAGAGCTCTCCTTCCACCTTAGTTAGGTTTAGGTAATTTAGGAAGTAGATTAGATTAGTTTAGGAAGTGTTCTTGGCCAATCCTTGAAGAGCTAGAAGAGGAATTTCATCAACGGAGAAGAGGAAGCTCGGGAGGACTGTTCTTTGGCAAAAGTGGACTACTCCACTTTGAGATTTGGATTTTCTTCCCTTATTTCCATCTTTGTATTTAATGTTTATTGTTGAGGATGATGATCTCCTCTTTATTTAATGTTGTATTGGTTAAGAACATGTTAGTGTAATTTAGAGATTAGTTAGGAAAAGGTGTAGTTGTGTAAATACTCGTTTGGTTTAATATACATTTCTTTAATGGTTGTTGTTTTAAGTCTGATTGTGTTTATCATTTGATGATGATCTTAATATTCTTGTAATGGTATTAGGGTTGGACTTGAGAATCTAGGGTTTGACACTCGGGAGAGGTAACCCTGGATTCGGACTAGGGTAAACACATCGTTACGACCTAACGACCCGGGAGGGCGTTAATTAGTGTGAAATCGATGACGTTGGGTCAAGACTCATGCATCCTAGAGTCGTTAAGACATTGAGGGGGACCTCTTCGTCGACACGAAGTCGCGTATTCCCCCATCTTACACTCGAAAGAAGTGGCGGAGGAGTTTACGAACCGAGATTGTCGGATACCTAAACTCCGTTATTGTTAACCGAACGAAATCAAATGTGTATTAAGTGAACGAAATCAATCCCTAATTAATCAACCTAGTTATAATTAACCCACTAATTGTAGTTTAGCTTAGTTTAATTTCAATTCACGTCTTCCGTCGTCAGGATAACACGAGACTACGTCAATTGCGGTATTCAATTCAATTATTCACACTTTTCTCTGTGGGAACGATATCTGATCTTCAAAGATCCACTATATTAAAACTTTAGACCTCGTATACTTGCAAGCGTAAGTCGGCATGCACAAAAATCGCACCTACCACCCCCTCAACGTCTTAATGACCCTAGGTTGAGTGAGTCTCGCCCAATATCATTGATTGCACACAATCTAACTCCCGACCCTATCAACAATCTCGGTTCTAAAACTCCACCTCCACCTCTCCTGAGTATAAGACAGGGGAATACATGACTTCGAGTCAATGAAGAAGTCCCCCTCAACGTCTTAACGACCCTAGGTCATGTGTGTCTTACCCCAATGTCATTAATTGTCCCCAATCCAAACTCCGACCGAGTTATTGGATCATGGCGTTTGTTTACCCTAATCCGAATCCGGGGTTTGCCAAACCCGTATTCTCCATGTATCTAACTAAGCATAATAAACAAACACTAAGATAAACACAATCAAACTACTAAGAACAAACATAAACGCAACACCGAAATCATCCAAACTCATATTTATAGATTTATCGTTAATCCCTATACAATCCACATTTAACTCATGGTCATAATCATATAAACATTGAAATGGAGCTAAACATGCTCACAAAATCCTAAGTTAAAGAAATAAGGGAAGAAATTGAAGAACGTAGCCTTGTCCGAAGATTTGTCGCTAAGAACCATTCAACAATTGCTCCGCCATCTTCCTCCACTTCGAGATGTGAGCTCTCCATCTACAACATCTAATTCCAACCCCAAGTATAGTCCAAGGGGCTCTAGTGGCCGGAGAGGGAAAGAGGAGGGCAGAGGAGTAGGTATTTATAATCAAAATATCTCAAAAATATCTAAAAAAATATCTTAGGTTGTGCAGAGGTCACCGCTGCAGCCGTGCGATCACCGCCGAAGCCATGGGTAGGTCGCTTGGTCGATCTCCTAGGCGGTGAAGTAGGCAGTGGAATAGGAAGAACATCCTGCATCTCTTGCGCCATGGCGGTGGAAGTTTATAAGATATTGGTCTTCTTAGCATTTTCACCACCGCGGCGGTGGTCTGGACGCCATGGCTATAGGCTTCTTTCACAATTTTGCCTCCTTGTTTGTTTTTCCACCATTGTTCGACCGTTTTTGGTTCAATCTTATCGTTTTCAGTCCAGTTTCCAATCGTTTTTTCCCCCACACACTTGTTTAATACAAAAAGTGTTGATCCCAAGATTTTGATGAACAATTAAGAATTGATGTTTTGGTGGAACTAATGTTTGATCAAGTGTTTCAGCGATTTAAAGTTCTAATAATGAAGATGTCAAAGTAAATGGATGCTAAATAAAGATATCAAAATGATGAATAAGTATTAAGAGTTTGAAGACATTAGGAAAAATAACCCAGGTAAATATAAACTTTTAATATCCCATTTAGGAACACACACAGAGCACAAAATGAATTTTATCATTTATGTATGTTTTGGTGGAGTATATTTATTTGCTCCTATGTGAATTAAAAAGAAATATTTTTGAATGACTAAAATAAAATATAAGAGTATTAGTGGAGTTCATTTGAATATAAATAAGGATAAAGTGACAAAATTGTAAAACAAAGTAAGTTAAAAAAACAAGATCAGAGAAGAGATTCAGGAAGGGGCAGTCGACTAGAGAAAAAAGATGAACTCTTTGAATCTGCGAGTCGACATAGCGATTGACCAATAAAAGCTTGGCAAACTCTCTGAATCTGCTAGTCGACAGAGCAATCGACCGGTGGAAGCTTGGAAAACTCGCTGAATCTGCGAATCGACTGAGGAGTCGACCGATCAAGTGCATGGGCTACTTTCAGTATCCTTCAATCGACTAGACAGTCGACTGAATGCACAGTTTCAGGATATTGGTTTATCCAATTTTAAATCCAAAAGTAGCCATTTTTTGTTAAGATTTGAGAGAGATTTTGGGGATATTCTTAACATTTGAGATATGGTTCATATATTAATGAAATGTTTTCAATATGGTTCTTTAATTATTAAAGTTTCTCAATTTGGTACTTAAAATGGATTCTATACTTATTTGTTTTGATTCAGAAATACTTTGGGGATTTAATTGAGAGTTTTAAAAGTTGTTATTAAGTGAAATTGAACCTAAATGAAGTCCGCATGTTATAAAGGGTCTATAAGAGTATTTTATTGTCATGACAATTGTAAACTAATCATTAGGAGGCTGATTACATGTGCCCTTATATAGACCTGCTAATTTTCTAAGAGAGCTAATCATTTTAATCATTCTAAGAGAAAAAATCAATTTATATTTTGAGAGAGTGTTTATAAGAGTTATCATTCAACGACACTGTGAGCTGTTCTAAGAGTGATTCTGATAATTAACTGCGATTAATTTGTGCTGATACCGGAATTGAAGTTACATTGTTTTCATCATTAATTCTGTGGATTCCGGGTGAGATCTTTCCCTATTGATTATTACTTGTTTATTATTGTATTTTGGAAATTGATCTTAGAAATTATTTTTGAATTTTAAAGAAAATATTCTTTCAAACAATTTCTTGAATTTGATTACATGCTCCAATTTGCTACCCATATATTGTTAAATTCAGATTTCTACATCCCACATAATTCTATTACTAGTTGGAATATTAATTGAGTTTATATATATATATCTGGGGTAGTAGAAGCTCCGAGTGAGATTTACTTATAAATTTTTGAATTGGTGAGTTGTGACGGGTTAAATATCATTGGCGATATTTAACCAAGGGTAGTTAGGTTTTAGTCTCTTCCTATAAAGAGATTGAGGTAGTGATTCTTCCTGGATAAGAATTGTGTGTTTGTGAGTGATTTCGTAACGATTCAATCCCTACCGGGTAAAAGGATATTTGGAGTGTTTCGGTGAGGTTTTGATTCTTGAGCCTAAGTGTTAAAAAGAATTAGGTTATTCTTTAGCCTGTAAAAAGTAGAGGTTATTCCTTAGCCTTTGAAACCGAAATTGTAAAGGTTGATTGTAAGCCTGTAAAAGAATCAGTGTATGGGTTTGGTTTCTACCTTTAAAGGAATCTTAGTTTTAGTGGGTGCGACCTCCGTCGAGCTCGGGGGGACTGGATTAGCCAAAAGTAGCTTAGTGAAGTAGTGTAAATCTTGTGTGTGCTGCTTTCTTACTTTGTTTATTTTTGTTGTTTGTGTGTGCACCTAGTTGATTGATTAATTTCGCTGTGTTATCAAGATAATAATTAATTTAGGCATAAAATTAATTATTTGATTTATTGATTTTTTATTCTAATTATTTTTTAATTACCCAATTCACCCCCCATCTTGGGTATTCTGTTGGGCCAACAATTGGTATCAGAGTTGGTTTAGCTCGAATCTATTTGCTAACAAAGATCACATGGCACACATAGTAGGCAAACTTGATGAAGAGCAGTCTATGCACCGACCACTCTTGTTTGCAGGTGAAAGTTACTCATTTTGGAAAGACAGGATGATAGCCTTTCTTCAGGCTACGAATTATTACATGTGGCTAACAATTGAGGGTGGTCCATTCATTCTAATGGAAAACGGAGTTGAGAAGAAGAATAAACAACTCACTGCTTATGATAAACAGAAACTCTCTATTAATTCTCAAGCTATAAATATTCTCTTTTGTTCTTTAGATGCTAATGAGTATTTTAGAGTTTCAGGTTGTAAATTTGTAAAGGAGATGTAAGATAAGCTACAAGTTACCCACGAAGGGACAAGTCAAGTGAAGCAATCAAAGATCAATGCACTCATGAGAAAATTTGAGTTCTTCAAGATAGAGGATAATGAATTGATTCATAAGATGTACACTCACTTCAACAACATATGCAATAGTATGAACCAACTCGAAAAGCCGTACTCCATGGAGGATAGAGTACAAAAGGTCTTAAGGTCCTTGACGAAAATATGAGAGTCAAAAGTGACGAAAATCGTAGAGGCCAAGGATCTGGGAAAATACGACATCGATGATCTAATCAGTAATTTGATTACTCATAAATTGGCAATCAAAGACTACGAGGATGATACCGAAAATAGCAAAAACAAATCCTTGCACTAAAAGTCCAAAGAATTAAAGAAGTGGATGATAGTGATGATGAAAGCCTTGATAGTGAGCAAGAGAATAATGTATCACTCCTCACAAAAAACTTTAGAAGAATGACTCGGCGCACATTCCGTGAGGAAAGAAATCTCAACATGTCTAAAGTGGAATGGTACAACTATCGTAAAACCGGTCATTTTCAAAATGATTGTCCCGAACTGAAGAAATATAAAGAAAAGTAGAAGAAGAAGAAGAAAGAAAAGAATAATGCAAAGAAGAGTAAGAAAAAATCGATGAAGGCTACTTGGGATGATACCGATTCAAGTAGCTCAGAAAAATTAGACAGTGAGGATACGTCCATGCTTGCTTTAATGGCCACTGGTGGTGAGGTAACCGAATATTTAAGTTCTTGCCCTTTAAATTTTGATGAATTATTTGATGTTTATCAAGAACTTTCATATGATTATAGAAACCAATGTTCAAAAATAAATGCCCTTCAAAGTACAATTAACACATTAAACAAGCAAGTGGTGGATTACGAATTTGAAAACATTGAGTTGAAATATAAATTGATGGATTTGCAATCAATTATTCTCAAATTTACCGGTGGTGAAAACAATTTGAAAATGCTTTTGGGAAGTTCACGTGGAGTTTTTGATAAGACCGGTGTTGGATTTTAGAAAAATCTTAAACAAAAACACTTTCATAAATTCTTTTCTGAAACCAAGGATCTTGTTAAATGTTTTAAATGTAACGTTGTGGGGCATACTATTTGAAGATGTTTTTCAAAACTATCTAACTATAGACAAGTTTGGGTTCCGAAAAGAACAAAAATTGTCCCGACTAACAAGATCGGTCCCACGTAGGCTGGGTACCTCTTAGGAACTATTTGAGGTGCTACTTGCAGATTATTCTAAAAGCATCAATAAGCAAGGACAAATGGTTCCTGGATAGTGGTTATTCTCGACACATGATGGGAGATAAAAGAAAATTTACATCTTTAACACCTAAAGATGGAGGTCATGTGACTTTCGGAGACAACGCAAAGGGTAAAATTATCGGTATAGGTAATATCGATAATTATACTTCTATGATTAAAGATGTGTTACTAGTTGATGAACTTAAACATAATTTGCTTCGTATCAACTGTGTGACAAGGGATATAATGTTATATTTGTTCATGATAGATGCATCATTAAGAATAGTCATGATAGTAGCATTTGGTTAGTTGCATCACGTTTTGAGAATGTTTATACTTACTCTTTTGATGATCTTAATTCTCAAAGTTTATCTTGTTTGAATGCTTTATCTGAGAATAGTTGGTTATGGCATAGAAGATTTGGGCATGCTAGTATGGAGTTAATTTCTAACTTATCTAAGAAGAGTCTTGTACATAGCCTACCTGATTTGAAATATATGAAGGATAAAGTATGTGATGCATGTCAATTAGGCAAGAAAGTTAGATTGTCATTTATGAAAAAGATGCACACGTCCACGTCTAGATATCTTGAATTATTGCATTTTGATTCATTTGGGCCTAACTCTGTTGCTAGTTTTGGTGGTAAGTTCTATGCATTTGTTATTATTGATGATTATTCTAGACTTACCTGGGTATACTTTTTTGCTAAGAAAAGTGAAGTTGCTTTCGTTCTTGCTAAATTTTGTAAACATGTTCAAAATGAGAAGTAATATTCTATTATTAACATTCATAGTGACAGAGGAAGAGAATTTAAGAATGATGAAGTGATAAGTTAATGTGATGAGCATGGTTATGCTCACAACTTTTTTGTACCAAGATCACCGCAACAAAATGGTGTAGTGGAAAGAAAGAACAAAAGGCTTCAAGAGATGGCCACAACAATACTAAATGAAAATTGTTTACTAACTTACTTCTGGGCCGAAGCAATAAGTACCGCTTGTCACGTGGTAAATCGGGTATCAATTCGTAAAAGGTTTAACAAAACCCCATATGAAATCTGGAATGGTAAGACTCATAATATCTCATATTTTAAAATCTTTGGATGCAAATGTTTTATTTTCAATGACAAGGATAATCTTGGTAAATTTGATGCTAAATCCTATTATGGGATTTTTCTTGGATATACTACTAACGGTAAGACTTATAGAGTCTATAATAAACATACTTTAGTAGTAGAAGAAACTATGCATCTCATTTTTGAGGAAGCTGATCCATACTTGTCAAGAAAGGTTTTGGATGATGATGATGCAGGTATCTTAAATAACCAAAACCAAGGTAATGATGCAACAAATGAGTCTCAACAAGAGGAGGAACCTAAGGAGAAGGATTCAACTTTACCAGGAGCTATAAAGAAAGTACCAGGGCATTCAATTAAAGAAAGTACCAGGGCATTCAATTAAAGAAATCATCGGTAATTTCGAAAAAGGTGTAAGTACTCGATCTTCTCTTAGGGATATAATTAATCTTGCTTTCTTATCTCAAATTGAGCTTAAACAAGTAAATGAGGTGCTAATTGATGAATATTCGATTTCCGCAATGCAAGATGAATTAGTTCAATTTGAGCGAAACAAAGTCTGGTGTCTTATTCCGAGACTGGATTTTCATCTAGTTATTGATACTAAATGGGTATTTAGAAACAAAAAGGATGAATCTGGTATGGTAATTATAAATAAAGCAAGATTAGAGGTACAGGGCTATAATCAAGAGGAATGAATTGATTATGATGAAACTTATGCTCCTGTTACTAGACTAGAAGCAATTAGAATGCAACTCGACTTTGCATGTTCACGTAATTTTAAGCTATATCAAATGGATGTAAAGATTGCATTTCTTAATGTCTTTCTAGCTCAAGAAGTTTGTGTGGAACAACTCCCAGGATTTGAAAGCGACAAATTTCCCGATCATGTATTTAAACTTCGAAAGGCTTTGTACGGGCTCAAACAAGCTCCGAGAGATTGGTATGAGAGACTAAGCCGATATTTGATCGAAAATGATTTTCGAAAGGGTATTTGTGATATAACACTATTTGTATAGCAAACTGATTCTCATATTCTATTAGTACAAGTATATGTTGATGATATCACTTTTGGATCTACTAATGAGAATCTTTGCCAAGAGTTTGCTAAGATAATGCAGGTTGAATTTGAAATGAGTATGATGGGAGAGCTGAATTTCTTTCTTGGATTACAAATTAAGCAAACCAAAGAAGGGTTATTTGTAAACCAAGCTAAATACACCAAGGAGTTGTTAAAGAAATATGGCATAGAAGGAGCTAAAGAGTACAAAACTCCCATGGCAACGGCTACAAAAATTGAAAAAGACGATACGGGCAAAAACGTTAATGAAAAGATGTATCGAGGTATGATTGATAGCTTGTTGTATTTAACTGCTAGTAAACCCAACATTATGTGTAGTGTTTGTCTTTGTGCTAGATTTCAGTCCTATTCTAAAGAATCGCACTTGATTGCGGTTAAGCGAATTTTTTGTTATTTAAAGGGAAAGACTGACCTAGGATTATGGTATCCTAGGGGAAGTAATTTTAAATTGGTAAGTTACTCCGACTCTAACTTTGTCGTTTGCAAAGTTGAGCGAAAAAACACAAGCGGATCATGTCATTTGTTAGGACATGCTTTGGTTTCTTGGTCAAGTAAGAAACAGAATTCGATAGCCCTATCCACTACTGAGGCTGAATACATGGCAGCTGGTAACTTTTGTGCTCAAATTTTATATATTGAGCAACAGTTAAATGATTTTGGAGTTTGTATGGAAGAGGTCCCGATCTTTTGTGATAATAAAAGTGCTATATGTCTAAGTAAGAATCCTACTCAGTACTCAAGAACTAAGCACATAGAGATTAGACATCACTTTATTCGTGATCATATTCAGAAAAGAGATATTATTATTGAGTATATTGATACCTCCAACCAGCTTGCTGATGTTTTTACCAAACCACTAGCGGAAGATCAGTTTGTGAAAATCATTCGTGGTTTGGGAATGGCTAGGCATAATGATGTTTGCCTAGAGTGACCTACATGTTTGTTGTTTTCTTCCTTCCTACCTATATTGTTTTGTTTTTTTTAAGATAACAAAAGAGGAGAAATGAGTGATGTTTTATTTAGGGGGAGAATTCTAATACTGTGTTTTAATCAAAAGGGAGAGAAATTTAAAAATTATTCTTTATTGAGTATTTTTATTGTTAATTATTCAAATCTTCATTATGATATTTAAATAAGTTAAAGAACCCTTCCTCGGATTCAAGGGGAGTGTGGTTATATTTTATTTTTAAAGAAAACATTAAAGTTAATTGTCATTATCAAAAAGGGGGAGATTATTGATCCCAAGATTTAGATAAACAATTAAGTATTGATATTTTTGTGGAACTAATATTTGATCAAGTGTTTCATTGATTTAAAGTTCCAATAATGAAGATATCAAAGTGAATGGATGCTAAATAAAGATATCAAGATGATGAAGAAGTAAAAGAGT
Source organism: Eucommia ulmoides (assembly GCA_016647705.1). Taxonomy (NCBI): domain Eukaryota; kingdom Viridiplantae; phylum Streptophyta; class Magnoliopsida; order Garryales; family Eucommiaceae; genus Eucommia; species Eucommia ulmoides. Next base: position 25,556,560 of record CM028341.1, read on the forward strand.
TTGAAGAGATTAGAAAAAATAACTCAAGTAAATATAAACTCTTAATATCCCATTTGGTTGAGTATATTTATTTGCTCCTATGTGAATTAAAAAGAAATATTTTTGAATGACTAATATAGAATATAAGAGTATTAATGGAGTTCATTTGAATATAAATATGGATATAAGGGCAAAATTGTAAAAGAAAGTAAGTTAAAAAATGAGATCAGAAAAGAGATTCGGGAGGGGGCAGTTGACTGAGGAGTCGACTGGAGAAAGAAGATGAACTCTCTAAATCTGTGAGTCGACAGAGCGGTCACCGATAGAAGCTTGGCAAACTCTCTGAATCTGCGAGTCGACAGAGCGGTTGACCGGTGGAAGCTTGGAAAACTCTTTGAACTTGCGAGTCGACTGAGGAGTCGACCGATCAAGTGCATGGGCTACTTCCAGTATCCTTTCGTCGACTAGGCAGTCAACTAAACGTGCAGTTTCAGGATATTGGTTAATCTAATTTTAAATCCAAAAGTAGCCATTTTTTTGTTAAGATTTGAGAGAGATTTCAGGGATATTCTTAACATTTGAGATATGGTTCATATACTAATTAACTGTTTTCAATATGATTCTTTAATTATTAAAGTTTATCAATTTGGTACTTAAAATGGATTCTATACTTATTTGTTTTGATTAAGAAATACCTTGGAGATTTAATTGAGAGTTTTAAAAGTTGTTATTAAGTGAAATTAAACCAAAATGAAGTCCTCATGTTATCAAGGGTCTATAAGAGTATTTTATTATCATGACACTTGTAAACTAGCCGTTAGGAGGCTGATTGCATGTGCCGTTATATAGACCTGCGAATTTTCTAAGAGAGCTAATCATTTTAATCATTCTAAGAGAAAAAAATCAGTTTATATTTTGAGAGAGCGTTTATAAGAGTTATCATTCAACGATACTATGAGCTGTTCTAAGAGTGATTCTGATAATCAACTGTAATTAATTTGTGTCGATACTAGAATTGAAACTACATTGTTTTCATCATTAATTCTGTGGATTCTGGGTGAGAACTTTCCATATTGATTATTACTTGTTTATTATTGTATTTTGGAAATTGATCTTAGAATTTTTTTTGATTTCTAAAGAAAATATTCTTTCAAACAATTTCTTGAATTGATTACGTGCTCCAATTTGCTACCCATATATTGTTAAAATCAGATTTTTGCATCTCACATAATTCTATCACTAGTTGGAATATTAATTAAGTTTATATATATCTGGGGTGGTAGAAGCTCCGAGTGAGATTTACTTATCAATTTTTGTATTGGTGAGTTGTGACGGGTTAAATATCATTGGGGATATTTAATCAAGGGTAGTTGGGTTTTAGTCTCTTCTTGTAAAGAGATTGAGGTAGTGATTCTTCCTGGATAAGAATTGCATGTTTGTGAGTGATTTTGTAACTGTTCAATCCTTACCGGGTAAAAGGATATTTGGAGTGTTTTGGTGAGGTTTTGATTCTTGAGCCTAAGTGTTAAAAAGAATTAGGTTATTCTTTAGCCTGTAAAATGTACAGGTTATTTCTTAGCCTTTGAAAAGGAAATTCTAAAGGTTGATTCTGAGCCTGTAAAAGAATCAGTGTGTGGGGCTGGTTCATACCTTTAAAGAAATCTTAGTTTTAGTGGGTGCGACCTTCATGGAGCTCAAGGGACTGGATTATCCAAGAGTAGCTTGGTGAACCAGTATAAATCTTGTGTTTCTTGCTTTCTTAATTTGTCTATTTTTGTTGTTTGTGTGCGCACCTAGTTGATTGATTAATTCCGTTGTGTTATAAAGATAATAATTAATTTAGGCATAAAATTAACTATTTGATTTATTAATTTTTATTCAAATTATTTTTTAATTACCCAATTCACCCCCCCTCTTGGGTATTCTCCAACAAAAAATATAAAAACTAATTAAAACATAATAAAATAAATATAAAAACTACTCTAAAACTAACAAAACCGATTTAGAAATATGTAGGAAGATCACACCTATCAGAAGTCAAGAGACTTTAGAGCAGATACGCCCTGATATAAGGCTGAGAGAATGTTATAATGCTAACACCTCTCTGACTTCAACCGAGCCTACTTAGGTTTCCTACGTACCATGGTCTTCTACCAAGGATAGGTTAAAGCATAGTCTGCTGGGGATAAAGGAATTTTGTTTAAGGTTACGATCCAACTTATAAAGGTTTCACATATCCTAGTATTTACCAAGATTTAGTTCGACACCTAATTCCTCCTTGATTGGGGGATTTTTATTATTAAGCGACTCTGTGGAGATTTTTAATATTTAGTGACATGATTTAATCCCAATTGGTGGGGGATTTTTGTTAATGGAAACCGTACCTTAAAAGGTTAGCTACATATCCTGAACTTGCCAAGAATCGGGTCAAACATAGTTCATCTTCTTAAGTTTAATGAATTTAATTAAGTTTATTATGATTTTGGGCATTTCATTTTACGTCATGAGACAAAATAAACCTTGTTTCTATCAAGAAAACATGAACAGGATAAAAGGTGCACCAGTCGTAGACTGAAGCAGCAACTAGATAATTTCATTGCGGAATTTAATCCGACACTTCCTATCATGTGATTCATGATTACTGATAGTGTAAAATATGCCATAGCCTATAGGCTGGGGGGCGACTGATTAGCTACAGGATTAGTAAGCTAAATCGATTCGTCTAGGACTTTGCTACGCAAAATTGATCGTTAACTTTGATTGGCAAAACTATTTAAGTCTTTGAATCATGTTGTTTTATTTTGTTCGACTAGAGGCTTATTACGACTCCAGGACTTGCTCAATTCTAGGACGATCATGCTAGATCCTAGTGAGGCTGACTTTCTAATGACACTCTACTACACACTGAAACTTCTTAGGAATGAGTAAGGTCTATCATCAAGATGCACCTTATGTGAGGTCGATTTCTTGTCTAACCCTAATTTGGTTAAAAACCAATATTAGAGATGAATGATAATACAGTGACTTGGTGAGGTTACTTAACTAGATTACATGTCTTAGGATTACCTGCTAGCCTACTAGATCTCTCAGATAAGGTGTATGGGTACAAGTGTTATACTGATAAAGACCTATTGATGCAACATGATTTACAAGATGTCATAGGTTTTTTGCCTTAAGCACAATGCCTAAGGTTTCTCATGTGTATAAATGTTATGTATACCTAAGTGAAACATGATGCATAATACCTATGTATTACTTTGATATTGACTTATTTTGTGACGCCCATTTTAGAATATTTTCTTAGGGAAAATACTATCTATCTAGATATGCTAGTTTTCTCCAAGAAAGTTTCCTAAAATGTTTGCGCTAAGTACCTTTTTCTATTAGCCATCTCCCCTTGTTATTTCCATGTCATTTCTGATATGAGAAACTAGTCGATGCTTCTGAAAGGCTTCCTGCTCCTTTGCTCCTTCTGGTGTTGCAACTAGAATTCTGATCAGGATATCTTTTTCAAATAATCACTAGATTTTAGTTACAAGATGGAAAGGTTCGGATAAGATAGCGGAGGGTTATTTCAGGTCTCACTTCGTTGAGCTCGAAATATCCCAGAATGGGAACATCTGGCTCGGAATAGGAATCATTGTTGATTTGGCTCAGGCTTTGAATGACTTTTGGATGCGTTTTGCGAGAGGGTTTGAAGGAATGGCTTGTTTATTAAGGCTTCTTCTCTACCTTTCCCATACTTTTCTATGTTTATCTCTAATGCTCTAAGCATTAACCTATATTCTCTGTATATATATTTCTTTTTCACGTTTATGCGAGATTATTTTTACTAGAGTAGACTCAAGTAAACACATTCAAACGTTCAATCATCTCAATGATTATCGCGATTTTTGCATCGGATTAATCTAAATTTTGATAAAGATAAGTTAAATAGTAATTTATGACAAATATTCGTAGTTATTAGTTAAAGAGGTTGTCTAGTTTTAATTCCATCAAGTTCTAATATTGATATTTTCTATGATTGTTATCAAGATTACCGAAGTCTTATATGTTGCCCGAGATTTCTTTGATGGGTCTGCTTTACTTCTTCTATTTTTTACTGAGGGTAAACGGAATGGGCCTTTCATAGATGACTCGGATGAGGGAGAATAGAAGTTACGGAGAAACAAGTGTTAGTTATAGATGACTAATAAATGTTATTTTGTCCTGGTAGTGTTAAGAGATTTTTCTTTTATATATTCTCTCCAGCAAATACAGTGTCATGATTTCTATATAATCTATGTAGGGAGATTTGGGCAGCGATCCCAATCTTGAGGTCTTCGTTGGTTTCGCCCTTATTCCAACTACTTTCCCCATTATTAGGTATTATCTGGGAGAAGTTTCATTGTCTTCTTCCACTCATGATTGTCTTCAATTCTTACAAGGTTCCTTCTAATTTTTATTTTAGGTTGGTTTCTATGTATTTCTGAACTGGTTTATGTTTAGTCGATCCTTCTTTGTTCAGCTACTTGATCTTTTAAGAATTTTTATCGAACGAGGTTAGGCTCCAAGACTTTGTCTATCATTATTCACATCACAAATCTTCCATATATTTTTTCCTTCCTTTCGATTGATGAGGCATTTTATACTTCTTCAAGGTTACTTGGATACTCCCGAGTTGGAACATATGTAATGATTCCACAACACGTCTCCTAAGTTTTCTAACGTTCTTCGATTTTGGTCAATATCTCACCATCGTTTGGTGGAACAATACATTTCTTTTAACATTTTCCTTTAGATAATGGTCTAATTTAGTATTGAAATTATATTATCATTATTTTTAATTATTCATGGTGTGTAAATTGTGACAAACAAATTGATTTATGAAGGTTAGAGTATAAAGACCTGAGTTGACATTAGATAAAATAAGCTTGCATTTAGCGATTGGTAGATCTAGTATATAAGCATATAATATAATACCTGGTTTATTAGAAAGTACTTAATGAACTAAAGGAAATGAAGATATATACATTTATCCCCCTATTCTTTTATAGTTGGAGTCTGACCTGAGATACTTATGATCCCTAGATGGATGAGATCCTCAATATGATTCTTGAGCTCTTGGTACTGATTGGTGTAGTGACCAATCTCTCCAGAATGATACTGATAAAAAGTGCGAGGGTTAAACCTCATTTCTTTAGGGTTTTCTTGGTGAGGAAAAATAGGTGTAAATAATTTATTTTGAAGCAGTAGTTATAGGTGTAAATTACCTACCTATTTTCAACCCGAATTTGTTAGTTTTTGAGTACATTTATAGTTATTTTTATATGTTTTAATATGTTTTTATTCTTTTTGTATTAAAACAGGTGCGTGTGGTGAAAAGGTATGAAATCGAAGAGAAAATGATAAGATCGAACCAAAAACGGTAGAAGAATGGTGACAAACAAGCTCAGAGGAAAAATTGTGAAATAAGCCCACCGCCGCAGCATCTAGACCACCGTCGCAGTGGTGAAGATGCTGAGAAGACACCAAACTTGTTGAACATCCATGGCCACGGCGCAAGATCCACCGCCACAGTGCAAAAGATACAAGATGTTCTTCTTATTCCACCGCCTTCTTCACAGCCATGGCGATCAACTAACTGACATACTCCACGGCCACGACAGTGAATCCCACGGCCGCGGTAGTGGCCTCTACGCAGTGTTAGATATTTATTTTAGATATTTTGTGTATTTATACCCATTTCCTCCCTTCTTTTTTACCCTCTCCGGCCATTACAACCCTTAAGGCTTAGGTTAGTATATAGACCGAGTATGGGGAGTGCTCAAACATATCCGAAGGAAAAGATCAACACGCGGAGAAGGAGAATTGTTCAGTGGATGGTTTTAGCAGCTAATCTTCAAATATCAGCTAAGTTCACCCGTTTTTTCTTTTATTTATTATCTTCTATGTATGTTTGAGTATGTTTAGCCTAGTTTCAATTGTATAAACGGCTATGGCTGATAGGTGTAAATTACCTATCTATTTCCAATCTGAACGTTGTTAGTTTTCGAGTATGTTTAGTACGTTTTAATATGTTTTTATGTGTTTTTGTCTAAATCAGGTGTTTGAGGTGAAAACATATGTAAACGGATCAAAAACGATCAAATTGGATCAAGAACGGTAAAAAAAGAGCGAAAATGTGCAAAGCCGATATAGGAAAAGGGACCTCTATAGACTTGAGGAGGATAGATTGAGAGGTTTTTGGAATGCTCATTCAAATTCTAAGGAGAAGATCACGTTGCAACGAAGGAGTAGCGATCTCGGAACATTTTTAGTAATAAATCTTCGGACTAGGCTAAGTTTCTCTTGTTCCTTCTTTTATTTCTTAACTTAGGATTGTTGTTTGAGTATGTTTAGCTTAGTTTTCATTGTATAATCGGCTTGGCCATGAGCTAAACGAGTTTTTATCTAGGGATTAATGTAATTTATAAAAGTGTTATTTTGTTGAATTTGTGTTTCGTTTATGGTTGTTCCTTATAATTTCGATTGTGTTGCCGTGTTTTCTATGATTATATGCTAGTTTAGATATATTGAGAATACAAGATTTGACACTCGAGAGAGGTAACCCCGGATTTGGACTAGGGTTAACACAACTCGACAATCTAACGACCCGGGAGGGCATTAGATTGTGTGCAATCGATGACGTTAGGGCGAGATTCACGTGACCTAGAGTCGTTAAGATGTTGAGGGGGACTTTGACGTTGACACAAACTCACGTATTCCCACGTCTTATACTCGAAAGAGGTGGCGAGGGAGTTTACGAACCGAGATTGTCGGATAAGTCGAACACCGTTAATGTAAACTAAAACGAGACCGAACACGTTTTTGTAAAAAAAAGTTAATCCCTAGGTAATACTTTCCCTAAACATCTCATAGTAATATTAGTATAGTTAATTTAATTAGATTAATTAACTTAGTATTAGTATAATTAATTTTATTCAATTTATCTTCGCCTAGATAAAATTAAGTCATGAGAAACGCGGTATTCAATTATAGTCAAAACCAATCCCTGTGGACATGATAACCCTAACTTTCCCGATCTATAATAAAACATGACCTCGTATGCTTGCGAGTGAAAGTAGCGGCGTATTTTACGCCCTAACAATGGCCTTAGGTTAAACGTGGCTTATGTATGGGATGAATACTATTAAAACGTAGTTTTGGTTAAAGTTTTGTTTCTTGATGCTTGTTCTTCACTGTTTTGAGTGTGTTTATCATATTTTTTGTTTATTGTGCTTATATTTACATATCAAGAATACAGGGTTTGACAAATCTCGGATTCAGATTAGAATAAACAAATGCCACAATCCATTAACCCGGTATGGGGTAGGATTGTGGACAATCAATGACGTTGGGGCAAGACTTACTTAACCTAGGGTCGTTAAGACGTTGAGGGGGACTTCTTCGTTGGCTCAAAGTTGTGTATTCCCTTGTCTTACACTCGGGAGAGGTGGCGAAGGAGTTTTAAAAATGAGATTGTTGATAGGATAAACACAATACATGAAATCAATGACGTAGAGGCGAGACTCATGTGACCTAGAGTCGTTAAGACATTGACGATGACTTCTTTGTTGACACTAAGTCACGTTATATCCCTCGTCTTACACTCAGGAGAGGTGGCGAGGGAGTTTACGAACTAAGATTTTATGTGCGATCAATGAGGTTGGGGCAAGACTCACGCAACCTAGGGTCGTTAAGACGTTAAGGGAGACTTTTTCGTTATGTTGTGTTATATCCCCCGTCTTACACTCAAGAGAGGTGGCGGAGGAGTTTTAGATACAAAGATTATCAAATACATTGAACACCATTATTGTAAACTAAACGATATCAAACGTGTTTAAGTAAATAAAGTTAATCCCTAAATAATCCATCCCATAACTATCTCATATTAATATTAGTATAGTTAAATTAGTATATTAGTAGTAGAATTAATTAATTAATTAAATTACATTTTTGGTCGCCTAGATAAAGTCAGGTTATGACAATCGTGGTACTCGATAGTAACAACAACAATCCCTGTAGATATGATACCCGACCGAAAGGTCCATTATACTAAAACTTGATCCGTACACTTGTAGTGAAAGTGGTAGCACTTTATTAGAGGCCACCAAGTTTTTGCTCTCCAGAATGATACTAACAAAAAGTGCGAGGGTTAAACCTCATGTCTTTAGGGTTTCCTTGGTGAGAGGAAATAGGTGTAAATAATTTATTTTGAAGCAGTAGCGAAAGATTTGAGAGAGTGGAATAGAGAATGGGGTGAATCATCTCCTCTCTTTAGGTGCTTGGTTAAGCTTGAAGATTTGATGAGAAAATTGTATTGGAGTAGAGATGAAAGGTTGGTGTTTTGGGTGGATGATAGTCCAGATGACCTGTTTGATCTTATTAATAGATTGGTTTATGTAGTCCACCTATTTCCATATCTTGGATATATCTCCCTAGACTAAGTTTTCCTTAGGTTCAAGGTTCGTCTCCCAGCTAAGCAGGTCTTGACTTGCAGTGGATAATAAATGAAGTCTTTTGTTTATCAAGGCTACTGTGATTTTCAGTAGCAATCCATTTTCCAATAGGGAACCACTCAATTCGTAATTCGTCCCAATGTTTTATCATGCTAAGGGTATTTCCAGGTGATGATAGTCGATCATCCTTCTTCTCTCCTTAGAAGAGTGAGGCTAGGTTCATCTAGCTTACCATTTGTGTCAGGGAACTAATATCTTCTCGCATCGTTAAAATTTTGGAATTATCCTGAGTACTTCTAATAGAGGGCGAAATCGAGTCCATTTTACAATTTTGTGAGTAGCTCTCGGATGGCTTTTAGCAAGAGTCACCTAAAGCCAATTTTTCTAGATATATTAAGCAATTAACAACCCAGACCTCTGCTAATGAACTTTTAAGGATGAAAATTTTCCTGCGTAGTATTTTTTTTTTACTATATGCGAGCATGTCTACATGGATGATTATATTTGTACTGTATGTATGCAAACCTCGAAAGACGTAGCTCTTAGCAGGGAATTCTCATATATGTTCTGGACCGACCTTGGCTTGGACTTGGTTTTCATAGGACCAGGGTAACCTAAATCTTTAGTTTATCTTTAAGTTTAAAAGTTACAGTCATCTTAGGATTAAGACATGATTAATCTTTTATCATTTATTCTTCCTAGCACTCTAAGGAAAACTCGTATTTTTCTTCCTTATGATAGAGATCATGGTCCCTAGGACTTAAATTATGGAATTATCCTTACTTTTTTCTTTTCAAAGTAGGGATAATTGATCCTAGAACTTTATGACAGACTTTTCTATTTTCTTCCTCGGAAAAATAGATCACTGCACTCAGGGCCTAATGACAAAATTATCCTATATTTTTGCCTCAAAACATGGATCGTTTTCCCTAAGACCTAATGGAAGAACTCATTCTTCTTCCTCCTCAAAAGATAGATCATTTTCCTTAGGACCTAAGGGTAGAACTTATTTTTTTTCTTTCTCAAAAGATGGATTATCATTCCTAGGGCCTAGGGAAAGGTCTAAGACACCTTCGAGTTTATGTTATCTACTGAGGGTGAATTTGACAATCTGAATGGTGAACCTTAATTGGCTTCCTATCAGAAAAGGTTTTGACCTACTGAAGACATTGCAAACCTAACAAAATGTCTTTCTAATGGTGCATAATTTCTACTATATTGGATTTCTAGGAAAAGAAACTATGCTTACGACATGACACATAAACCCTAGAGAAAACATGACCCGATGTATAGTTATTATGGGATCACATGGTCCTGATTGGACTGTGTCATGACATTTTTTTACGTCTTGGTATGCTTAGTGTGATCTTGCACGATCGAAATAGATTGCTTCATGTTTTCTTATTAGGCAAACTTTAGACAACTTTATTTGGCAAAGGATATTATTTTTAACTTATCGGACATTATTTAAAAGCAAATATATTCATGATTTGATTTAGAGTAAGTTTCAAAGCAAATTATCATAGATGAACTAGGCATTTAGGATTTAATGTTTATACTTGAGGATTTATTGTATTAAGTCAAATAAGGTTTCTTGTTCTCTCTTGCATCTAGATCTATATTCCAATTTTGAAAAATGTTTTTTAGATGTTGAGTAAGCTAGCAATGAGTGGGATAGAACAAGAACTCTTACACCATTTATTATGCACCTACTTGTCCTAGAAGTTTTATTTTGTCTACCTAATATGACAATTATATAAATAATTGTATAGAAAATAAAACCAAAATCTTTTTCCAAGATAAGTGTCCTAAGTAGAATAGGATTTTAACTATTCCTCTATCCTAGGCTAACTATATGAGTTTACGGTTTTTCTACTAGTGCATCCCAGAAAAATTGGTTCCCAAACCTTCAAACCTACGGCGTTCTCTCGGGGGCACATCCATCGTTGGTTAGTAGTCTAAGCGAGGCAAGGTTCGTTGTCAGATCCCAGGGGAGAGACCATCGTCCTTGATTCTACTAACTCTCATTTTCATCCTAAGGGTTTTCAGAGCTTAGATCGGTGCGATGAAACCACCGACGTAAGCCCCTACTGCCAGCCTCAACATCCCTGAGAGATTTACCGCTTCGATTTTTTATCATGATATGCAATGCAATAGTGAGTGCTCATCTGTTGGAGAGAGTATATGAAAATAAAATACAGGAATGTAAACATTGAAATTTAAATGCAATACTTAAAGACAGTCAAGTAAATGCAAGTAAATAAAGACAATAAGTAGATGCATGCTAATATGTACATATGAAATGAAATAATTTTTTTTTATTTTTTTATTTTTATTAATATTATTATTATTATATTTTTAGAAGAGAATTATTTATGTTTGAAAACCAAAATCCCCAGTAGAGTCGCTGGTGGATGCACACCAAATTTCCCTCAAAAGTAAGAGGAAGTAGAAATCGGGAAGAAGTGGAAAACAAGTTTCCATTCCTCTCTCTTGAAATCCTCAAAAATTCGTTTATTTTTGAAAAATAAAATTTCAAGGGCTTTTTTAGGAGTCGGTTTTGAAAAACATTGTTTGGGTTGGGATTTGTGTTGAAAACGGAGTCTCCACCTAACATAGGGTTAAATGGTGTGCCAGGTCACCGAGTTTTTAAAAATTTAATTTTTACATTGAAAATAGCTCAAATTTGACACGTGAAACATTTCGTCTTTTAAAAAGAGATTTATTTAAAGTTCGGGAGTTGTTTATGCTCGGGAAAGATGTTAGGCATCCTAAGACACCCGCCCGAAGATAGTACCTAAGTCTAAATGAATATTCACTGTTACATAAGGTCCAAGAAGTTTTTTTTAATTTGTTTTAACAAAAATAATCCTCCTTTTAAATATTTTTGTCCTTTTTATGTATTTTTTGACATGATGTGATGATAAAGCAGGTAAATACTATAACTAAACTGGTCAGCCCTAATAGCAATTTATAATAGAAAGAAGTGTAAACAACCAAACCTTATAAAAACTTCTTACATATCTCTCTTTTCACAGGGAATCAAGTTGATATGTAGTTCCAACATGCAAGACATAAAATGGAAATGTTTTTGTGTTTTTAAAAGACTGAATGTATAAAGGTTGCCTACGTATCCTAGTAAACACAGAGAATCAAGTCGATATGTAGTTCCAGTATGCAAACCAAACTAAATTATTTAGATATGTGACCGAAGCCGTACGTCGGTTGCCTGCGTATCTCAGATTAATGAGAATCAGGTCATCACATAGTTCGTTTATGTTAAGGTGATAACTATAAGGTTTATTTTATTAAAGGTGACCAAACCCTTGCATGGGTTGCCTACGTACTTTGGGGGTTACCCAAAGATTAGGTCATCACATAGTTCATTTATGTTTGGTTTCATGTGTTCTTCGTGTTCTGGAAGTGTTCTTGAATATTTATGACATAACTTGATGATTTTGACATGTTTTAAATGTTTTTGTCTTGATTACTTGTTACACATGCTTTGTACATGATATTTAAATATAAATACTACGTGATCATGCTATGTATAAACATAATATGCATATTTAACCCAAGATCAAAGGGTGTTTCAAGGAAACATACGTACTTAGAGGAAGTAGTCATCCTTAAGTGATTACCTTCCTTTCCTTTTTGATCTTATTTTGTTATCCTCGATCAATTGCCATCATATCCTCGAGTTGTTCCTTCAAGGACCATAAGAACTTTCTTTGGGTCAGAATTTTGAATTCTTATTGAAGATAAAGTTTCGAAACCTTAGAGATCCGAGAGTGGTATTCGAACCTTGAGAGAGAATGTATGAATCCAAAACCTCTTCCAAATAAAAATAAGCCCCCTATTTACAAGCCCAGGATGCCTACGCATTAACTAATAGGCAGGCACACCCAGACTTCTTCTTAGGCAGTGTTTGGCCTAGGGGACTTGATCTTTTGTTTTGGTTTTGCTCACCTATAAACGAATTTGAAATGCAACAAAAAATCTTCAAAGATTTGGTAATGATTACCAAATATTTTCCTAGATTTGGTAATGATTGAAAATCATTAAAAATACGTGACACTTCTCGATAGATTTGGTAATGGTTGCACATGGGTGCATTAATGTCAATATATGGCACTTTCGGTTTGGTTTACGGGTTAAGTACCTGTTAATTTCACTATTTCGGCTTAGTTGAATCAATTTTTTCAAAATGAAATGTATGTAGTCTCAATGTAACCTCTTACATTTAACGCTCTATGATGATTCATTACATGGTGACCACACATTCGATTGGCTTTGGATTGAATCGGGGTTAGTTTGCCTCGTAACCTACGGTTAGATTTCAAGGTTCCTAGTTAACCCTAAGACATTTTGGTAAAATATATAGATTTAATGCATCCATCCATTCCATGTCATCCCTAAGCAGTTAATGCTTGATAAGATGTGCATTTAATGATCATTAAATGCATGGGTTAGGTGAAAAACCAGTTTGGTTCGGTTTTGAAACAGTTAGTCACTTTCTAAGTGACTTAGTTCTTTCCCTAGGTATTTTATTTAGAGAATATATTTGGGGATTCTTAGTCATTTAAATGCTCATTTGTGAGTTATTGAAATAATGGTTTGGTCCCTTAATTTAATGGGCATTAATGGTTTGTCAAGATGACTTTGGTTTCTCTAAAACTCTCGCTTGATACTCTCTCTCTATCTAAAAACCCTATTCGAGGGAGGTGGTGGTGGAGATATCTCTACACCGCCTCTCCTTCCTGTTTTGAGATCTCTTCCCCATCCTCCACACTTCTCAATCTCTCCATCTCTTTCCCGATTGTTGGTCGGCGATTGATAGATGGTGATTTTTCGGCTGGGGCAGGTTGAATCTATAGCGATGAGATGGCCAGATATGTTTATTTAAAGGTCGTACAATTTTCTAACTCTCATCCCTCATCCTTCTTACTTATCAATTTTTTCATCTCTATTTCGGTGGTTGGTCAGCGATTGATGGAAAGTTATTTTCCGCTGTGGCTGATCAGATTTGGCATAGATGGCCAGATCTGAACAATCGAAGGTCACAACGATGTTGATAAAAGAAGGCGATACCCGACAGTGGCTAGATCTAGAGTGGACAAACCTTGTCTCCTTCAATCTCTGATTCACCACCCTCTGATTCCGATTTTTTGCCTTTCGCCTTCCTCGATCCCCTACCGAAAGTTATATTTATCTAAGCTCCTCTCATGATTTCTCTGTGAAATTTTAGATTGACGATGGCTACAGGCCTGTACAACGTCCGGCGGTTATCAACTCCTCGATCTGCCATATTTCCTACGCTATTTATGGAAACGACAATTCTCTTCTTAGAGACTTTAGTTTAGGCAGTGGTATTTTTGCCTTTACCTTTTTCATTGGTTTTTCCAGGTTATTAGGGATTTAGTTTGCATCTGAATTTTTTGAAAGGCCAATAATTTCTGCTCTCTTTGTTTCAATTCTACATTTGTAGCTTTGATGCTTAGCATTTGCTAAGGTTAGATTTTTTCAGTTCCTTCTGATTGTTAATATCTAGGTTCGGTTTTGTTTCCACTGAGCAAACAGAATTCTTGGTAATCTTGTGTAGGCAATGTCTTTGCTCTATTGTTCAGTTTTCTCATTATTTGAGGTTTTTGTGTTTTGTTGGTTTGTTGCTGTATTTCCACCTCCCCGGGAGTAGGCAGCATTTTGTTTTGGTTTGGTTTGGAATTGGATTTTGTTGTGTTCTTCCTAATCTGGTTCTCAATTTCATTTCGAGCCTTGAAGTTCTCTTAGCATTATTCTTTGTTAGCTTTGTTAGATTCTTCCTTTACTGGTGTATACATGTTGGTTAAGGACTAGGATTAATAGATGTTGTATTACAGAAGCCTTATTTAGTCTACTATTCTACTCCTCCTTGTTTAAGGATGTCTTATTTTTGTATAGTTGGTTTAATCTTTCTTTCTCATGTAACTCTTGTGTATCTCTTGGGGTTTTTAATTCCCCAATTATTGAAATTCTCATTTTACTTTTTTTTTTTTTTCTAAAAAATGACTTTGGTTTGGTTAATTTCAAACCAAGTCCAAATCCTTAATTACTTCTGTAATTTTGGATTTTCCATGGAAAATTCTTGGTTTCATCAAGACCTTCGGCTTCTTTCTTTGGAGGATTTGAAACCTTAAACGAAAAGTTAGAGAGGAAGTATTTTAGGTCTCAAGAAGACAAAACTGGTAGTAGTAGTTTCAGAGGTCCAAATGGGTAATAAAGGTAATTGACGAAATTTCATTAAGCTAAAGTCTATTAGCTAATTTCATTCATATTAAAAGTGATTTTATGAAACATCAACCTTTAATAATGTCATTTTAGCCCTTCTTTAACTTTAGGAACTTTCGAAGTTGACCCAAAACTTTTACTTATGTCGAATTCAGTCAAATTAATAATTTTATATTTTCTTGTGTTTTTTGGGGTTTTTGTTGTATTTAATGTAATCTAAGTTAGGGATTTTTTTCCTTTGAACATCAATTTAATGTTTATCTGAATTTGTGTTTTAGACTTTATTCTTTTGCAAACTTAAAAAGGGGGTGTCTACAATATCTTTAGGTAATCATTGGCATTCAATCGTAATGATTGGTAATAATTGTTCATCATTACCCTTTATTGGATATGATTGGTTAAACATGGGGTCATTAATGGCTCGAAGAGACACTTCCAGTTCGGTTTGGTGGCTAAGTACCAGTTAATTTCACTATTTTTGTTTGGTTGCCACTAATGCCTTTAGGGTTCAATGTATTTGGTCTTGAGGTGTCACTTTGAATTTAATGCTTGATAGTGACCCTTGATGTGATGATATTTTTTATGGTTGAATTTGGATCGAATCAATTCAGTTTGCCTTGTAACCGATAGTTACGTTTTAAGTGCGTTAGTTATACTAAGATATTTTGCTAAAAATATCTAATGCCTTGAACCTTGTCTTGATATGTCATCCTAATCATTGAATGCTTGATGGTATGGGCATTTAATGCTAATTAAATTCCTTACTTAGGTAGTAAACCGAATCGGCTTGGTTTCGATGACAGTTGGTTACTTCCTAAGCATCTTGGTTCCTTCCTAAAATATTTTGTAGTCAATTTCTAGGAAGATTCATTTGGGCTTTTAATGCTCATTTTTTATGATTCATTATTCTTGGTTGGGCCCTTTGATTGATGGCCTTTGATGGTTAGTCAAATCATTTTGGTTTGGTTGATTTCGAACAGAGTCTTAATGCCTAGTCACTTTGGTAACTTTGGATTTGTCATGAATTTCCAAGCCTTGATGACGGTGTTTAGAATTGGTTTTATGGATTTAAACTTCAAACAAGTATTTAAACACGTATTTTTGGTGTTGAATCCTCCCCTGCTTCCTATAGCGGGGGGAGGATAATGCATTACAGAAGAGACAAGAGACAATGCTATGGACGGGCTCCCGAAGGTCGAATCCTCAAACGTCACGGGACAACCATGCACTTAGAACCATGGCGTACAAGTATTAGTGCTCCCGAGGCTCTCTGCTTCAAAACCGAGAAAGAATTCCATGGGAACCTCCTTCTGCAGCCACTTCTGGGGACAGTTCTACATGTTTGGGGGATCAAAGACAAGGGTAGGAGACACCATCTATGGCACGTCCCGCCACTCTCTAAGACGCAATGAACTCGGTTGAACCAATCCATCGAGTGCCATAAGCAAAGAAGAAGGGATTGAAAATGCTCTTGCTGGAGGCTTGAGGTTAAAATGAATGGAGATTCCCCTAACTGTCTCAGACTTGTCAAACAATGCTTCACTTCTCAGGCTACCTTCTCTCGCAAGAGGGGAGTCGAGAATTGTAATCACTCATTGTGGTAGAGCTACACTAATCCTCCCACTATACGCCACTCCAAACGATGCCACCAGTTAAGTCAGAGTGCCAAAGGGCACGTATCCCACTTCGCTCGAAAGATAATCCTCCACCAGCATGTTCATAATGTCTAGTTCCTCCTCGACAGATGAAGACAACGGCAATGAATGATTCACCTACTCATGTCCCTCTCATAGGTAACCCAATGAAAAGGCAACAAGCAAGCTCTAAAACGTTTGCGTGGAAACCTCTAAGGACAAAGCCCTTTTTACCTCTTCATAACCATATACCTAGGGAATTAATATACGCCCGAGGTCCCTTGGAGGGTGCAACTTCTCATGGGGAACCTTAGGAAAGTGTTCTTTTGCCGCTTCAAACTCCCACTCACTAGTAAAGACGATGGCCTTCTCGGCCCAACCTTTATCTATAAAGTCCAACTCCTTCACCAGACGAAAGCCATTGTCATGATGAAGATAAAATAAGTAACCATTACACTTCTCCTTCTCCTAAAGAATGTATTGGCTGCATACATCTCCAACACCAAGCGATAGCCCAAATGACTTACTTAGGGAAACAATCCTCATTATAATATGAACAATGTTAAGGGTGCAATAGAACAACAGTAGGTTATAGAAACCTATGATTTTGCACACGACGCATGGAAGTGGAACTGAAGGCCACACCTGGTAACAAACCAGGGGTGGATGAGTATATCTCTCTTCTCCAAGGTTTCCAACTTAGTGTTAAGGTCAACTAGAGTCGCCTTAATGAAATAGGGCAAGTTCATCTCTCGCTGAAGGTCCCAGTGATTGTTTTAACTAGAGGGGCCATGGGAATATCAAGAGACGAGAGGAAGAAGAAATAAGGATTCCATGCGGGGAAACGAAAGACCCTAAATACAAAAAGGTAATTCTCCAAAATCTACCCTGTAGAGCTTGTATAGGCAACCCCAGCAAGGTGACAAATGTACCTAAACGATGCATGACTGCCAAGATGGCGTGTCTGGAAAGCCTCACCAAAAAATAAATCATCAGATATACAAACATCAATTTTAATCGTAATTAAACCCTTCACCCACACCGAAATAACTCCAACCCAAACAAAGGGTAGGAGGAGCAAGAGAGTGGGTACACACACCAAATCAAAAGAAAACAACGCATAGAGAAAACCACAAAGTAATAAAAGAGAATTTGCACCTGGTATCTTCAAGCTTATTAACTCAATCCTCCAGACTATCAACGTCCAGCTCTAGAGTCTTCCCCACATCCTATCTAAAACCTTTTCCATCACCACACGACAAAAATCCTTCAAGCGAAGTGATCATTCCATCCAGTTCATGCGATCATCCAAATCATGATACCTCACATAAAAGCGGACCTTCTCCTCTGAACGCACCATATAGATCGCAGCCAACTCCCACTCCTGCTCTAGTTTCTAGATAGACACATGGAGGAACTAGTCATCTATGACGGTGACCACTGACTGGAGGGTGCCTATGTGGGCAACCTCTTTGGCAATGGTTGTGAAAAGACAGATGGTGACATGGGCCACTACAGAGATTGCATTTTGTCCCGCTCAGTCAGTGTCAGATCAGGTACAAGTTCAAATAAATTTTAAACTTAGGTTTAAAGCAAATAAATTTTTACATGAGATCACACTATATAATATACAAAAATACCCAAAAACATGAGAAAAACACAAAAACTATTAAATTTGACAAATACAATTAAGTAAAAGTTTTGGGATAACCTCGAAAGTCCCATAATTTAAGGGGGTTTAAAATAACTTTATTAAGTAAAAATTGACAAATACAGTTAAGTTAAAGTTTCCTACAAAATATCTAGGAGGAGAACTAAGATACTTAGGATGCAACCAACCATTATCGAAACTAAATTGATTCGGTTCACCACCTAAGTTAAGAATTTAGTATGCATTAAATTTCCATCCCAACAAGAATTAAATGCTTGGTATGACATGGATAGGCCACATTCAAGGTATCTAGATATTTTGATCAAAATATCTTAGAGTTAACCAAAAACATTGAATCGTGACTATCCGTTACCAAAACCAAATCAAATTTGTTTGCCACCTAGACAATTCATTAAATACATATCCCATCAAGCAGTAAATTCTTGGGATGACATGGAATGCATAGGTTCAAACGATCCAGATACTTTCACTAAAATATCTTAGGGTCAACTAGGAACTTGAAAACCAACGTTAGTTACAAGGCAAGTTAACCTGATTCCATCCAAAACCAACCCTAGGAGTACTCACCAAGCAATGATTCATTAAAGAGAATTAAAGGCAATGGTCACATGTCTAGATAGGTTCAATGCATTTCGAAGGCATTAATGGAAACTTAATTAAAATCGTAAAACCAACCGATACTTAGCCCCTAAATTAAACCGGATGTGTCACATCGAGCCATTAATGCACCCATGTGCAAGGAATATGATTGGAGGGGAGGTAATTCTTGGTAAGGATGGCTAATCATTACCAAATCATTGAGGATCTTGCCTTCTACCCTGAATTCGTTCAACACAAACCAAGATCAACACAAGAGACCAAGTCCCCTAGGTCAAACACCCCCCAAGGAAGAGACTAGATTGGCCTATGCATAGATCAATGCGCAGGCCCCATCCTATAAATAGAAGTACTGGGGTTCTCAATTTCCAAGCCTTGAATGCCTAGCTTCTCTCTCTAAACTCAAGCAACTCTCCAGTGCTAAGATTTTCATGCAAATTTCTCAAATAACATGCAACTATTCCACTAAACTCTGGCCCCAAAGGGTGTTCTTGAGGTTCATTTAGCAAGAACTCAAGAGATCGATGGTCAGCAATCAACACCATGCTAAGAGAATCAAGAAGGAAAAAAGATAGCTACTTAGGGACGACCACATCCCCTAAGTAGGGTGTTCTTGAGGTTCTTTGTCCAATAACTTGAGAAATAGATGATGATTGATCAACTTTGAACCAAGAAGATCAAGGAGGAAAAGAAAGTAATAATTTAGGGAAGACCACATCCCCTAAGTAGGTATGTTTCTTCAAAAATCCCTTTAATCTTGGTTTAAACTTTTGTATGTTGCTTTTATATAGCATAATCATGTAGTTAACACACTTTAATTTTATGTACATAGCACATTAAACCCATAAACAACCAAACAAGCACTTAATTTTGTCATAACAACCAAACTATGTTCAAATCATATAAAATCATTCCAAGCATCTCAAGAATGTCCAAGAACATGTTAAGTACATGAGAGGACCCAAATCATCCAAGAACATGTGACGATTCAAATAAAAAATTCAATCACACCATGAGTTGTACATACTCTCTACGATTCTCTCAAGAACTTTACACCAACTCTTTACTGAATGTTAATACTAGCTATAACTATTAATAACCGGATTTTCTATTTGCTAAATATCAATACCACAACCAGGTTGGCTTGTGGGATGGAACCTATATATACATATACTTATATACTACACCGACAGACCCTTGTGACTAACAAGTTGGGATAAAGGGAGGGCCTCTATTCCTTTTGGGATATATGTGATTCTTCCTCACAAAACTTCTTGTTTTCCATAGTTACAAGTAGGACTGGCATAAATATATGGTATTTAGTTTTATTTTTTAACTAACAACTCACACACTGACACTAACTAACTAAAACAAAAGAGTTTGGTTAATATGTTCTTGACAAAATTATAGAGGTTATGTACATGTCATGCTGTGATTTAGTTTGTGCACAACTTAAAAACAATTAATAATAAACATAATTAAGGTTGTGATTCAGGTAGTTCACAACTTTAAACATTGTTCATAATAATTAACTAAGGTTGTGATTCAGGTTGTTCACAACTAAAACCAACTAATAATAAACTAAAATCAACCCAGGTTTCAACTTAACAAGAATGAACTACGTTTGACCTGATCTTTGGTAACCATCCAAAGTACGTTGGCAACCCATAAGGGTTCGAAAACACCTTTAATAACATAAACCAAATCCTTTAACCTAACACAAATGAACTACGTGAAGACCTAATTCTCATTAATCCGAGATACGTAGGCAACCCACGTGCGGGTTCGGTCGCATATCCAAATTAATTAGTCTTACTCTGTATTTTATTTAGCATATTATATTCATATTTATTATAATTTGTAATTAGGTGTCGCTGATCAGTAGTAGCTGTAGTATTTACCTGCTTGCCACAATATCATGTTTAAAAATCCATGAAAAGATGAAAACATTAAAAAAGTGAATTATTCTTGTTTAAGTAAATCAAAGGAAATTGCTTAGATGGTGTTTAATAGTTAATATCTAGTTAGACCAAGGTACTATTTATGGACGGGTGTCTTGGGGCGCGTAAAACCTTCCCCAAACATAATAACTCCCCAAATTGAAGAATATCTCTGGTACCTCGACCTTTGGAAGTCAAAACACGAGTCATTTTAGAAGGAAAGATAAATATCTCAAATTCCAGTGACCTAGCACACCATTTAACCCAATGCTATGTGGCGACTATGTTTTTAACATAAAATTCTGGCTCAAGAAGTTTTTCAAAACCGACACCTAGAAAAGCCCTTGAAAAACTATTTTCAAAATGAACTAATAAAAACGACTTAGATAGGAAGGGATGAAACGTGTTTTCATCTTCTTCACGATTCTCTATTTCTTCCGCTATCAAAATCTGAAGTGCGTTAGCTGGCGACTCTGCAGTGGACTGTAAGAAAGTTAGGCCTACTTGGAGTCTAAATCTATATTCCCTATTTAATAAAAATCCAAGGATTATGTCTTTGATTTCAAGCATAAATAATTCCCTACCAAATAACAACAACAACAACAACAACAACAACAACAACAACAACAACAAGAATAACAATAATAATAATAATAAATATATCATTTCATATGTAAGCCCTGAAAACCCTTAAGTTAGAAAGAGAAGTTAGTAGAAGTAAGGTTGAGTGGATTCCTCCTTCGAGATCCAACTATGAACCTCTTCTCTCTCGGACCACCAACCAAAGAAGGATGTTCCCCAGGGGATGATGTCAGAGGTTTGAAGGCCTAGGAACCGAGATTTTTAGGATACGCTAGAAGAAAAGCCAAAACCACATATAGTGGGCCTAGGATAGAGGATAGGCAAAACCTTATTCTACTTAGGACACAATATTAGAGAGAGACATTTAATTTTCCTGTCAGTATATCATTACCCTGAAACCTTACAAAAATAGTACCTCTTGAACTAATAAAAAATGGAATAGCCATTTAAGAATTTTTGTTCCTTTTTACCTATGAGCCTGTTCACAGTCTGGCATTGTATACGAATAAATTGACTGTTGAACAAGCCATGGGAAAGAGTAAAGTGAATCCTTATAATGACTATACGAGGCTTTATTAGACTTGAAAACTTCATTTTGTTCGGATCAGGTCTTGCTTTAGTTTAAGGTCGATAATGACTAAGAGTTGATATGAGATTTCCATTAAAACCAAATAAAAATGTCAAATCGAGTTTGTAAATATAAGCGAAGTACACTCCGTCTGTGGAGTAGTCATAAAAAGTACGATACAGTTGTCAATTTTAAAATTTGAAAGTAATAGAAATTTCAACGCAAACTGAGTCATAATCAAACCATAAATGCCTATGTAAGCAAAATACTGACACGACCATTCTCTAAGTAGGAAGGTTGCTCAAGAAAACACCAATCTCCCATTCTCCAGTTCGCACTCATGCATAGGCACGGTAGCCTATCCTAATGGAGAATATAGAGGAATAACCTAATGAACCTATCGGGGTAGTCCAACTAAAAGATTACATGGTTGTGTTAAAATAGTCTATGGGTCAGATTTCTGAACTTCTACAGCAAATCTACCACTATCAGGATAACCCTGTAACACATGTTCAAACAAAAAATTATATACACATGTTCAAACCACAAGTCACTTCGACAGTCACTTACCCAAACCCAAGTACCACTCAGCTAAACCAAGTACTAGCCTAGTTATACTAGAAAATAATGACCAATTTAAAAGATAGGTGAAAGAATAATTCGAGAAACCATCTGCATTAACAGAAAAACTACTAAAAATGAAAAAAGAACTCCAGGAAGTGACGACGGGAGAGTCATGAGCCAATGCACGATATCTTGAGCTGTCATTTGTATCTCAAGTACAGTTCCCTGACAACTTTTTCATGCCCACATTCACGAAATACAACGGATCAGGTTACCGATATTGGCACATCAAAAGGTATAAGAATGAGATGGGGGTGTATATCCACAATGAGGCATTACCCGTTCAGTTCTTCTAGCAATCACTAAACAGACCTGCTACTCGTTGGTATTTAACTATAGAACATTCAAAGATGAAGACGTTCCTTAACATAGTTAAGGTCTTCCATGAGCTACATGGATTTAATCAGGAAGTGTCATCGGATAAGATTTCTTTTTGTACCCTGACTAGAAATAATGGGGAAAGTTTCTCAAAATATGTTGTCCGATCGAGGGATAGAGATGCATAAGTGTTACCACCAATAAAGGAACTTGAGATGGTCCAAACATTCGTCCAGGCTCAGCCTCACCCTCACTACGAGCCTTTATTAAACACATTAAATGGCCTATTCTCTAACGTGATCCTTCTATGGGAATATATAGAAGAAGGTATTAGGATCGGCAGAATTCAATGGTCGATTGAGTGCGAACAGAAAAGAGCAACACCTAAGAAGAAAGACCCTAAAGTTGCAATGGTAGGCCAGAGCCAAAGAAACCAGCAAAACATCCTAGCTCAGTATATATCTCAACAGCCCAATCCCCTAAGTTTGAAAACTAAGACTTCCAAAAGCAACCACCACAATACACACAACCACCTCAATATACACCACTACCTTAATATACACTGCCACCTCAATTGACAGCACCATATGAGTTTACGCCTCACCCTCTGCTAGCACCACTACCTCAGTTCATATTGTCGCCTCTATTTACTCATTTTACAGCTCTAGCATACAACTCGTATCCATATCAACCACCTTATAAAGCTCCGCCACGGCCTCCTAACACATCCAACTACCAACAAAATGATAAACCTAATGCGCCATGCAAAGAAACAAGGCAATTTACCCCTCTCCCTGTAACCCTTTCTCAAATCTTCGAGGAATATGTTAAAACCAAAATGCTTGAACCTATACTCCAAAGCAACCAAATATCAATAGCCCATATTACAACCCAAACCAGTTCTGTGATTATCATTCTGGAGCACTAGGTCACCCTACTGACAATTGTTTCGCTGTAAAAAATAAGATAGAAGATCTTATAGAAGCCAAGGTTATATATTTTCAAAAATAGGGGAGACATCTCAGCCTAACTATCAGCAAAACCCATTACCCAAGAATGATAACTCAGCTCTAGCAGCTAACATGGTCGGACAAGATTGGGATACTGATTTGGGCGACTATTCTGGGGTATGGAAAATTGATCCCAAACCACCCAGAGCAGTAGGAGTAGAAGGTAGAACTTTCCTGAAAGCCTATTGGATAGACATATTAGTCTCAGCTTCAGGAATAAATGATAAACCTATCTCTTCTACCGGTTGGGGAAGTGAATTCGAGGAAAAAGATAATAAGCGTAAGGGACCTATGATAGATGAGAGTCCAGAACTAATAGGTACAGAAGGAGAAAACTCTCAAGGTCAAAAAGAGTTAGATAAGATGTGGGAAGAAATTGGTATAAACAATAATGTCACCAATATAACCGTCATAGTCGAACAAGTCTTGAACGTGTATCAACCACCCAAGAAAGAGCCTTAGAGAAACGCAGTGTTATTCCAACGTAAGAAAATATTTGACCTCAATTACCTAAGTCAGGATGATAAGAATGACGAATCTAACCTAGCCTCGAAAACCTGGTGGCAAAATAATCCCCCTACCAAGTAGAATTTTAGCACCCAGGGTAGACAACTAAGTTATCCAATCCATGATAATCCCTGGATTACCATGCTTGACTGTGGATTCATTAAGCTAAACCTCGACCAATCTTGGGGCTTAGAAGTTTCTCACTTCACAATAAAGCCAAAAGCGTGTCAAAACTTGATAATGATCTGACCAAAAACTATTTTAACCTTTGAGACGCCGAAACAAAAACTGGTGAAAGACTTGAAAGAAGTGCCTTGGAACTACTCTATGATAATTAAAACTAATGTCATAAGGATAGAGGACCATGTAGATGAAATCAAAGGTATTACTCAGAGTGGAACACTATTTGTCACCCCATATTTGTTGAAAGTACCAGACAAAGAATCCAAGGGCATCCCTAAGAAGACTGTCAATGAAAAAGAAGTACAAGAGTTCCTAAAGGTAGTTAAAAATATTGAGTACAAGGTCATCAAGAAATTGAGCAAGGCACGAACACAGATCTTAATCCTGTCGTTACTAATGACCTTTGCAGTACATCATAATACACTGTAAAAGTCCTTAATGAGGCCTATATACGAAGTTCCATATCACAGGATCACTTCACCAATATAGTAGAGAATATCCTCAGCGCCAATCTCGTAACCTTTACTGACGACGAGATACCGTCTAAAGGAACTAGGTATATCAAACCTCTTAACATATCAATGCAGTATCGGGACTTCATCCTCTCTAGAGTTCTAGTAAACAATGGGTCTGCACTCAACATTTGTCCTCTAAGTATGTTGAAGAAGATAGGGGTAAACAAGGACCAAATTCGGACCACTGTTATCACCATCAAAGCTTTTGACAATGAAAAGAAAAAGTATATTGGAGAAATTATGCTATCGATCATTATAGTCTCGATCACTTTTAAAGTGGACCTGCACGCCTTAGACATATGAGTTGTCTATAACATACTCCTCGAAAGGCCCTGAATATACTCAGTTGGGGAAAGTTTCTTCATCACTGCATCAGAAGATGGAGTTTGTATTCAAGGATAGCATTCTCACCGTCTATGCTGAGAAAAATCATGCCATCTACAGAACCCCTGCTGAACCTATAATAGGATCCAAGCATGTCGACCAGGTAATTTTTGTCCAAGAATTCGACATTGATAGTGCTTCATATGTTCAAGAAGAATGTCAAGCCACCAACACCCAAATTGTTCACTACTACCATTTTGCTAGCCACTCATATGAACATTATGAACTTCGACCCAAAGATAGAAGTCAACAAAGGCGAAGCAAGAATGTGATCCCTATTTGGGATCAAATAGAAGCTAGACACCTACGGACTGGGTTTCGTTCGGAACCTAAATAGAGGATTCGGCAAACAACCTAGGAAGAACGGAGATTAGAAGATCATAACTCATATATGAGTTAACTTTTCATTCACCACTAGCGTAGTCCAAGTTGAGAAAGAAGAGAAAAAAGACAAACCAGACTTCGTGATAATCCCTTACCAAACCGAGCCTAACCTTCCAGCGCCATGGTTAGAGGAGTCAGTCTGTATGATCAACGAGGAAGGGAAAGACATCGGAGCAACAGAGCCATCAAGTAGCCTCAACAATTGGGAAGCTCATCTAATCCCAGTGCAATAAGGAGCTTGGTAACAAACAAGCATCTGTAAAATCTCCGATTTGATTAGCCACCAGATAGTAGAGATTATGATATCTCTAGGCTCCTTTTGACATTTTAATTTTCTTTTTTTGTATCACAATAATAGTCATGATAAGATAATAACATGTTTAAAATTAAATTTTGTGTTCAATTTTTAGGTGCCTAAATAATCTTGAATATAATCCTTATAATAATGAGTCACCTCTTCTCAACGAGTACAATATAGATAAGGAAATAAATCGGGAGTTAATGGAAATCGAAAAGGAAGATGATCCTATTCCCGAGACTACCGAGAAAGTCAGAAGAGCCATAGAAAGATTCAAGGAATAACCTATCTCGAGTTAAGACGAGACAAAAATAGTGAACCTAGGAAATCCAGAAAATTCAAGGGAAATGAAGGTTGGGAAGTTGATTAGTAGTCAAGAGAGAAGACATGATATCCCTGCTGAAGGAATATCAGGATGTCTTTGTGTGGTCCTATGATGACATGGTAGGACTATCAATCGACATCATGGTGCATAAGATTCCCATTATGGAGGAAGTCAGACCAATCAAGCAGAAGCTCTGGAAGATGCGACCTGATATTAGCCCAAAAGTTAAGAAAGAGATCATGAAGCAGTTTGAAGCTCGCCTTAATGAAGTTTGTACTTACTACGAATGGTTGAGTAACATGGTGCCAGTAACCAAGAAAGACAAAAGAATCTGAGTTTGTGTTAACTATAGACGCATCAACGAGGTAAGTCCAAAAGATGACTTCCCACTGCCAAATATCCACATCATCCTGGACAACACTGCCAGGTGTAAGATTTTATCCTTTATGGAAGAATTCTGTATGTATAACCAGATCCTAGTAGATGAGGAATACAAGCATAAGACCATCTTCACAATGCTTAGGGGGTATTCTGTTATCGATCCATACCATTCAGACTTAAGAACGCTAGAGTAACTTATCAGAGAACCATAAAGACCTTGTTCCACGACATGATCCATAAAGAAATAGAGGTATATATGGATGACATGATAGTAAAATCACAGGAAAACGAAAACCATCTAGAACACTTAAAGAAAATGTTCAAGCACCTCCAAAAGTTCCAACTGAAATTTAACCTGGCTAAATGTGCATTCTAAGTAGTATTTGGCAAGCTACTCGAATTCGTAGTTAATCGACGGGGTATCGAAATTTATCCTACCAAGATTTAGGCTATAGTGGAAATGCCTGCACCTAGAATGGAAAATGAAATTTGTGGGTTCCTTGGGAGAGTGAATTTCATCGCCCGTTTTATTTTGCAACTTACAACAACTTTTGACTTATGAGTCGATCCTCAAGCTACTGAGAAAGGATCTAATTGAAAAATGGAACAAAGAATGTCAGGAAGCCTTGGAGAAAGTCAAGGTCTATATATTGAACCCAGCTATCTTGGTCCCATCCCAACAAGGAAGATAGTTGTTCCTATACCTCACCGTCCTAGAAACCTCTATGGGGGAAATGTTGGGACAACACGACAATTCAGGTAAGAAGGAGAAAACCATTTACTATGTCAGCAAAAGATTCTCCTCATACAAAGAAAGATACTCAGTACTAGAGAAAACTTGTTATGCATTAGCGTGGACTGCTCAAAGGTTGCACCACTATCTATTGTACTTCTCTACCCATTTGATTGCTTAAATAGATCCTCTGAAGTACATATTCCAGAAGCTTGTGCTCAATGAAGAAATATCAAAGTGACAAATGTTGTTGACTGAATTTGGCATTATATTCGTTACTCAAAAAGCATCAGAAAGCAGTCAAAGGCCAAGCAATCGTCTACCAACTTGCTGATAACACAAGAGCCGACGGAAGTCCATGGAGATTGAGTTTCCTAAAGAACTTGTTCCATTGATAACTAGCAACAATAATTAGCAAATATGACAAATATACATCGACAGAGCTAGCAACTTGAAAGTGACTGGCATCGGTACTGCCCCAATCTCTCTGCAAGGTCAAGACTTTCCAGTTGCAACTAAGCTCAAATTTACCAATACTAACAACACCGTTGTGTATGAAACTTGTATCATGGGTTTAGAGTTGGCCAAGAGTTTAAAGATCAAAAAGTTGATAGTATACGGGGACTCAGAGCTAATTATAAACCAAATCACCGACAAGTATGCGACGAAAGATGCCAAGCTGATCTAGTACAACAATTACTTACTCGACCATTTTGAAGTTTTCTCAAAGATCATGTTCGAGTATGTACCACGGCTTAGGAATGATTTATCGGTGATCAATGAAGAAGAGGAGAAAATTCCCATAACTGTCAAGAAATACTGACAAACAGCTCATTATAATCAGGTAGAGGCTGAAGAAGATTAAGAACCTTGGCATGTAGATATCCAAAGGTTCTTAATAAATCAAGAATATCCAGAAGAAGCCGATATCTTGAGTCGAAGAACCTTACGAAGACCAGTGGGCCAATTCTTTCTCAGCTCCAACACCTTACATAAGAGATTACCAAACTTAGGATTCTTAAGGTGTATGGGCGCCTAAGAAACAATACAACTCATGAACGAGGTTCATAGCGGAGTGTGTGAACCACATATGAGCGAATTCATGTAGTCCAAGAAGATCCTACAAACTGGCCACTTTTGGTTAACCATGGAGGGCGATTGCATAAACTTTGTGAGAAGATGTCAGAAATGCCAAGTGCTTGGTGACCATATCCATTTATCGCCAATAGATTTGTATTTTCTTGCGGCCCCATAGCCTTTATCAATATGGAGAATGGACGCCATAGGTCCAATAATGTCGATGGAACCAAGCGGACACTGATTCATCCTAGTGGCTATAGACTACTTCACTAAGTGGGTGGAGGCAATTTTGCTTACTCATATCACCTAGAAGACCTTAACGAGGTTCCTAATGGATAATGTCCTGTCACGCTATGGATTACCCCCAAGTCCTGATCTCCGACAATGTCCAAAACCTTAAAGGAGGTATGATGAAAGCCATTTATGCTCAATTCAAAGTTAAACACAGAAATTTCACGCGTTACTGTCCGAAAAGTAATGGAGTAGTAGAGGCCGCTAACAAAAACATTAAGATAATCTTGAGGAAGATGATAGATAACCACAAGGAATGGGATTAGATGCTCCTGTTTTCCTTGATGGCCTATCGAACATCGGTCAAAACATCAACCGAAGCTACATCGTTTTTATTAGTGTATGGATCGGAAGTTGTAATCCTAGCAGAATTAGAAAATCGTGCACTAAGGATTCTAGTAGAAGCCGAGTTGGATGAAGTGGAATGGGTACAACAGAGACTTGATCAATTATACCTGATAGATGAAAAAAGACTTACCACTATATGCCATGGGCAATGTTATTGGAAGACGATGGCTAGAGTTTACAACAAGAAGGTTTATCTCCGAATCTATTCTACGGGTGAATTGGTACTAAAGATGATCTTCCCATTCCAAGACAAATCTAAGGAAAATCTCGCGCCAAACTAGGAAGGACCGTTCGTCGTCAAGAAAGTGTTAGGGCATGGGGCCTTAATACATCAAGAAATGGATAGAGAAGAATTCTCATAACCCATTAATGCTAATGCGGTAAAGAACTTCTAATCCTAGAAAAAGAAACCCAGAATCACAACCGAAAGGAAGTGAGGGTGAAAAAGGGTATAAAATTAGTACAACCTGAGGACGTAGAAAAAACCCGAAAGGGCTCTATGGGCAAGTAGCAAGATACAACACCATCGACTCAGTGAAAACTTGGAGGGCACTGAGGTGAAAAAATGTGGTATCCAGTTTAGTGAAAATCTGAAAGGGCGCTAAGGGCAAAAGTAGTAGTAGTAATAATAATAATAATAATAATAATAATAATAATAATAATAATAATAATAATAATAATAATAATAATAATAATAATAATAATAATAATAATAATAATAATAATAATAATAATAAAAGAGACTTCGAATTTTGACCAGTATATCATTTATCTGTGGAGTTTGGATTCGCCTGGAGACCACCGTACTACAATTAGGTCTAGTAAATCGAAGAATTCGACTGGTAATTTTGCCAACCTTGGGATTCAAAGGAAGACAGGTTGGAAGCTACTAGAGATATTTAAGCCTCTCAAAAATGACCAAATCTAACTTTGTACTCTTAAGGAAGAAAGAATTTCTAAAAATAGATAATATACTTGACTATGCAGACTCTGTTTTTCAAACTCTAACTTCTGATTGTTTATATGCTATGTTCCTTTCATGACAAAAATTTTAATACTGATAAGTTGAAAAGACAAATGGCATAAGAGCAAAGCGATGGACGTAATACAAAACTTTGCAAATTACCCATAACCTAATTCCACGTAGAGAAGTCTGACATCATCACTGAACCAACTATACACAACACATCAAATTCCCATGATTCCCGCCATTAACAATACAACCTTATTGGATACTATCCTATGATCCAAATTCGTTAAGAAACCATAGAACCAAAAAACCAACGGGCACCATAGGATGCCAGTTTTTTAACTACGAGACAAGTGTGGTACACTTTAAAGTTACCTCCAGGAAGGATCTTCGACAAAAGAAGAAGACCATTGCTAAAAGAAGATTTTCCAACTGATGAGGAGGTTATTTACCAACAAATAAAGTACTTTTGAGTTCAAATATTTATGAGTTTTCAAGCATTTTTGTTAGTTTAATGTATTTTTGTGTTGTGTTATAGGAATATAAATAAATTGGAGAAAAGGTGCAAAATGAGTGTAGGTACGGAAACTTCAAGTCTGATTTTGACCATAATGCAATCTGATTTTCGAAAAACTCAAACTATGAAAGTTGTAGATATCTTTCTTATATTACCAAATAATCTTAAATCACCTCAATCGAAGTTTGAACAACAAAATTATGGCCAAATGTTAGAAGTTGTGCGCTGCAACAGGAATAACGTGCGCTACAGCGCCAAAATGTGTACTGCAGCGCCAATACATGCACAAAACCCTCATATTAGAGCCCTATATATATCACCTTATGCCTCAAACCCTAGGGGTGGAAATTTTGGGAGAGAAAACACCCCATTGTGTGGTGATTTGAGGCAGAATTTGAGAGAAAAACACCATTGGAGGCACGAAACCGCTAGAGAGGGAGTTTGAAGTTTAAGTATATTGAAGATTTGAAGCTCATCTTCACAAAAAAAAAAAAATTATTCTCTTCCTTTCTCTCACCCTAATATTTCTTGAATTTATATTTGTTATTTTACATTTGTAGATTTCTTGAAAATATTAGTTATGGATTTAGTTATGTCGAGATAGTCATTTTATCTAGGGCTTGATGTAATCTTGTTTGAATCATGTTTTGAATATTTTGTTAATTGTTAGTTTTAATTGCATTTTATGTCTCTCTATGTTTAATGTGTTTGATTCATGTGGCCAATAAGTTAGATAATTTTAGATTGTGAATTTTATACTCAAAAGAGATTGAGTTCATGACCGGAATTGAGAGTGCATAATTTAGATTGTTGTGAGTCCGGGAGAAGATCAACACCTAGGTAATCGAGTTAGGAATTTAAAATCTTGTGGGATCAGGAGATAACTGACCAGGGTGAATTCATTCACCCGTCGGTTGATTTGACTTGCAAGTGTACGAGGTCAAGTTTTAATACAGTGGACCTTTCGGTCGGATATCGTTCCACAGGGATTGGTTGAGAATATTGTCAAGTACCGTAATTATCATAACCCGAATTTATCTAGGTGACAAAAATGGTATTTATAATTAATTAATACTAATACTAAATTAATTAATCTAATTATACTAATATATTGGTACGACGTTTATCGGAATTATTGCCTAGGAATTAATATCGTTCACTTAAACGTGTTCATTTCAATCTATTTTCATTAATAAAGTTCATCATATCCGACAATCTCAGTTCATAAACTCCCTCGCCACCTCTCCCGAGTGTAAGACAGGGGAATACACGACTTCACGTCAACGAAGAAGTCTGCCTCAACGCCTTAACGACCCTAGGTCATGTAAGTCTCGCCCCAACATCATTGATTACACACTTTTCAACTCTCTCCCAGGTTATTAGATTGTCATGTTGTATTTACCCTAATCCGAATATGGGGTTACCTCTCCCGAGTGTCAAACCCCGTATTCTTGGTATATCGTAACAAGCATAATAAACAATACAACACAGCAAACACAATCAAATAAACATGAACAACTATTAACAAAACATAGATTGTATATAAACAACGTTTTCATGAATTCAATCAAGCCCTAGATAATATATGTTTAGCTAAACATGGTCGTAGCCCCATATACAACTAGAAATGAGCTAAATATATACAAACATTCAACAAAATCTAAGTGAGAAAGAGAAAAACGAGGAAACTACTTGTTTATCCGAAGATCCAACGCTAAAACCGTTCTGAGAACGCTTCCTCCTTCTTCGCAATGCGATCTTCCCTTGGTAGAATGGTCTCGGAGCTCTCAAGACTTCCCAAAACGTGTAACCCATAAAATGGAGGAAAAGGGAGGATATTTATTAGCTCAAAAATATCACAAAATATCCTAAATATCCTAAAATATCTGCAGAGTGACCGCCGCCGTGGTGGGATTCACCGCCGCGGTGATGGGTAAGTCGGTGGCTTAACCACCGTGGCTACGGCTTTGATCACTACTGATAGGTGTAAATTACCTATCTATTTCCAATCTGAACATTGTTAGTTTTCGAGTATGTTTAGTATGTTTTAATATATTTTTATGTGTTTTTGTATAAATCAGGTGTTTGAGGTGGAAAAGTATGAAAACAGATAAAAAATTATCACATCGGATGAAAGACGGTGGAAGAACGGTGGAAAAAAGGTAAAGAAAAAGAAATTCAGAACCTACAGCCACCGCCGCGACGACCAGACCACCGCTGCAGTGGTCAAACTTAAAAGCCAAGATAAATCATTGTAGTTTCACCCCTTAGGTAGTCAGAATGCAAAGACTTGGATCACTATTCTACCACCTAGGCAAATCAAGCCACCGCCTAGGCGATCACTGAACCGACATACCTACCGCCGCGGCGGTCACCTCTGCACAACTTAGAAATTTATTTTAGATATTTTCCCTATAAATACCCCTTCCTCTCCTCACCTCTGGCCATTAGAGTCTATTAGGGATAGTATATTTTAGAGAGAGGTTTTGGGAGTGCTCATTCAAATATTAAGGAGAAGATCACGGTGCTAAAAAGGGGGAATGATCTCAAAACGTTTTTAGTAATAAATCTTCAGACTAGGCCAAGTTTCTCTTGTTTCTTCTTTTGTTTCTTAAATTAGGATTATTGTTTGAGCATGTTTAGCTTAGTTTTCATTGTATAACCGGTTATGGTCATGAGCTAAATAGGTTTTTGTCTAGGGATTAATGTAATTTATAAAAGTGTTGTTTGTTTGAGTTTGTGTTTCGTTAATGTGTGTTTTATAATAATTTCGATTGTGTTTTCCATGTTGTCATGTTATTATGCTTGTTTAGATAATTAGAAAATACGGGGTTTGACACTCGGGAGAGGTAACCCCAAAATCGGACTAGAGTAAACACAACACAATAATCTAATGACCCGAGTGGACGTTAGAAAGTGTGCAATCAATGACGTTGAGGCGAGACTCACGTGACCTAGCGTAGTTAAGACATTGAGGGGGATTTTTTCGTTGACGCGAAGCCACGTATTCACTTGTCTTACACTCGGGAGAGGTGGCAAGTAAGTTTACGAACTGAGATTGTCGGATACCCGAACGCCATTAACGTAAACTAAAATGAGACCAAACAAGTTTTTGTAAACAAAGTTAATCCCTAGGAAAGATTTTCCCTAAACATCTCATAGTAATATTAGTATAGTTAATTTAATTAGATTAATTAACTTAGTATTAGTATTACTAATTTTAAACATATTTATTTTCGCCTAGATAAAGTTTGGTCATAACAAACGCGGTACTCAATAATAGTCAAAACCAATCCCAATAGACACGATAACCCTAACTCTCCTGATCTATACTAAAACTTGACCTCGTATACTTGCGAGTGAAAGTAGCGGCGTATTTACGCGCTATCAGCTGTAGCGGTGGAACAGTAGCAAACATCCCATACGTTCACCGCCACGGCGGTGGGATTCACTGCTGCGGCGGTAAAGTGTTTTGCTAAAAATGGGTCATGTTGTATTTTCACCACCGCGGCAGTAGCTTGCTGTTTTGAAACTTTGTTTTTCCATCGTTTGTCCACCGCTCTGCTCCTATTTGACCACTTAAGGAACGTTTTAGTCCTTTTTCACCCCAATTACCTATTTTATGACAAAAAGAATATAAACGAATTAAAACATAATAAACATACTCAAAAACTAACAAGTTCGGTTTGAAAATAGATAGGTAATTTACACCTATCAATAATCAAGTTCTAGATTTATCAACTAAGATTTCTATTCAATTGTGTTTTCCTTATTAATGTTTCCAAGTTATGCTTCCATATGATATCTCGGTTGATTCGAGAACTTGGGATTTGACACTCGGAAGAGGTAATTTTCAATTCGGACTTAGGTTAATCACAACATAAGTTTTAATAGATCGGGAGATATTTAAAGTTTGGGTAATCTATAAGGTCAGGACATAACGAATGTTCTCACCTCAATACTAGATAGGGATATCAGTTTTCAAGTATTTACATATTCTCTCACTTGACACTCGGGCGAGATAGTGGGAGAGCATGAGTGACCTTGATTTTTGAATGAATGAAATTGACTAATAATTTCTTAACAGGATGACATGGGAATAACGAGATGAAATCAAGCCCTTAGATTAATTGCGATACTTAGCGACAATTTAAACTAATCTCTATGGATACGATAAGATACTCACTCTATACTATTGCAACTTGACATGTACACTTGCGGTGTAGCAAAATAATTGCTACCAAATTTTTAGCGTCGTTCCTGGGGATTGTCGCTTTAGATTGTTGTTAATATTATGAATAAGTAACTTGATTTTAATTTTTTGAATTTATTTTCATTTTTCAATTTTTGTGTTTGATTTCTTATATTGCGAGCTACTTGGAGATGGTTGATCAATAAGTCCTCTTGAGATTTTCTCAACGAGACTCCGAGCCATTCTATTGTGCTTAGTACAGATACAAGGAGTTGCTTATTCGGTTCCCCAATCATGATTTCTTGAAGAAGTGTCAACTACTAAACTTCCTTGACGGGTTATAAGAAGCAACTAGAACTTAGGTGGATGGAGGAAGTGGTACCACATCTTTTTACTAACTAACTTCAAATAAAGCCTATTTTTTGTTGGAAGATATGGCCGATTTTGACTATCGAAGTTCGAATTATTCAACAAGTTACAAAGATTGGGAGATTGTTCCATCATTTTGGCACCATCGATTGACACCCCATACCAACTTGTAAAGTCTTACCCCACCCTGGAAGACATGTTCACTGCATTCATGAGGAAAACTTAGAGCATCGTAAGGGAAAATCATGATCGTCTCAGTGAGCATAAGGCCCATCTTGGCAATATTGAGATGACTTGCACTGATATTAATGCATCCATGAAGTCTCTCGAGATGCAAATCAGTCAACTTGCTACTACATTGAGGCCATATCAGGAATGTTAGCACTGAGCAACACACAAGCCACATTTACATGTGAAAGCCACCATGAATAACCGAATACAAGTGGGAGGAACTTGGGTATATTCGATGATGATGATGATTCTAACAAGGAGGAGACCCAAGTATTGATCGATGATGAAGAATCATAAAACGACACTTGTAAGTGTCCACCTCTTGAGATCCATGTTGTAATGCCACAACCAATAAAAGATGACTACATATACGAGGATCTAATGTGGCTCACTTGTCCTCCACCACATTTAGCAATGTTCATTCACGCCCACCAAGCACATAAGCCGGAGTCGTGTCACGTTGAGCATATGTGCCAATTATTTTCACATCTCGCCAAGCTTGAGGGCGTTCAAAACCAAGACCTATTTATTGTGTTTTATGACACATACTATCGGAATTGGAATTATTCAACAAGTCACCAAAACTTGGGGAGAAGTTTCAACATTTTGGCGCAATGGTTTGACACCTGGTGCCATAGTTTGACACCCCATACCAATTGTAGAGTCTTCTCCTACCCTGGAAAACACATTTATTGAATTCAAGATGGAAACTTAGAGTATCATAAGGGAAATGACAGACACAAGCAAATAAAAGCCAACATGAGGAAGCAAATACAAGCAGGAGGAACTTGGGTGTATTTAATGACGAGGATTCGAATGAGGAGAAAACCCAAGAATTGATCGACGATGAAAAATCACAAGATGAAAATTGTGAGTCTTTACCGTTTGAGATCCAAATTGTGATGCCACCACCAATCAATGACGACTAAATCTACGAAGATCCAATGTGGCTCACTTGTCATCATCCAATTTTAGAACCGTTCATTCAAGCTCACAAGTACAAATTTCGAAGTCGAATCAGGTTGAGCACACGTGCCAATCAATGCCACATCTCGCCAAGCTTGAGGGTGTCCAAAACCAAAACCTATTTATTGTGTTGTATGACATATATTATGGACAAAAGCCGCTCTTTGATGAGCCATTATCCATTGTCAAGCCGAGGACATTAACCTAAGCACTTCTTGGGAGGCAACCCAAGTTTTCAAATAATGGAGCCTAAGGATGCACTCTATGGAAGAAATTCCTACACTAGTCATCTTACCCGAAGCATCACCGCCAACTACATTAGGAGGCGAGATTGTCTTACCACCCCGATACGTGTTTGATAGGTGTAATCTACCTACATATTTTCAAACCGAATTAAGTTAGTTTTCAAGAATTTATATAGTATTTTATTACGTTTTAATTAGTTTTATTACTTTTTGTATAAATCAAGTGTGTGGGGCAAAAATATAAGAATTTAGAGCGAAAACGATGATATTGAACCAAAAACGGTCGAAGAACGGAAGAAAAATAAGCTCGGAGGCAAAATTGTGAAACAAGCCCACCGCCGCAACGTCCAGACTACCGCCGCGGCGGTGAAAATGCTGAGAAGACACAAATGCTGCTGATGGACCACCGCCTAAGCGGTGAACCAGCAGAATGTTTTCCAAATCCACCGCTGTCTTCACCGCCATGACGATCAACTAACCAACCTACTCCACCGCCGCGGTGGTGACCCTCTTCACAGCCTAAGATATGTTTTAGATATTTTTGGGATATTTTGCTTATAAATACCCACTCCTCTCCCCTCATCTTGTCCTCTCTGGCCATCAGAGCCCCTTGGGCTATGCTTAGGGTTAGATTTAGGAGTTTTAGAGGAAGAGCTCACATCCCGAAGTAGAGGAAAACGGCAAAGCGATCGTTGAACGTTCTTAGCGGCTAAACTTCAGACAAGGATAAGTTCTTCGATTTCTTCCCTTGTTTATTTAACTTAGGATTATGTGAGCATGTTTAGCTTATTCTTTATTTGTAAATGCGGTTATGGTCGTGGCTAAATATGGATTGTATAGGGATTAACACTATATTTATAAATATGTGTTTTGATGATTTCGGTGTTCTGTTTATGTTTGTTCTTCGTAGTTTGATTGCGTTTATTGTGTTGTTTGTTTATTATGTTAAGATTGATAAATGGAGAATACAGGGTTTGACAAACCCCGGATTCGGATTAGGGTAAACAAACGCCACGATCCAATAATCCGGTCGGGGTTAGGATTGTCAATAATCGATGACGTTGGGGCAAGACTCACGTGACCTAGGGTCGTTAAGAAGTTTAGAGGGACTTCTTCGTTGACTCGAAGTCACGTTATATCCCTTGTCTTACACTCGGGAGAGGTGGCAAGAGAATTTTAGAACCGAGATTGTCGATACGGTAAACACGACACGACGATCTAATGACCCGATCGAGAGTTGGATTGTGTGAAATCAATGACATTAGGGTGAGGCTCACGCAACCTAGGGTCGTTAATACATTGAGGGGGACTTCTTCTTTGACATGAAATTGTGTTATATCCCCCGTCTTATACTCAGGAGAGGTGGTAGTGGAGTTTACGAATTGAGATTGTCAAATAGGTCAAACGCCATAAACGTGAGTAAATCGAGATCGAACATGTATTTGTAAACACGTTAATCCCTAGGCAATTCTTTCCCCTAAAACATATTAGTTTATTAGTATAGATAATTTAGTTAATTAGTATTTGTTTAATTAATTAAATACATTTGTTTTTAGCCTAGATAAAGTTAGGTCATGACAAACGCGGTACTCGATAGTAATGACACCAATCCCTGTGGATACGATAACCTGATCTTTCACGATCACAATATACCAAATCTTTGACCTCATACACTTGCGAGTATTCAATACGCGAGGATGTGAAATCCTCCGCCGAACAAGTTTTTGGTGCCGTTGCCGAGGATTGGCTTTTGTAGTTGTTGTCGATATTGTGAGTAAATGACCCAATTTTACTTTAGGCATTTCTTTTGTATATAATTTTTGTTTGTAGTTTTGTTTTTGTTTCTTATGCAGTGTACTTGCCGATGTTAGATCGACAGATACTAATCCATCTCTTTCAACGGGATTTCAAGCCTTTTTATTAAGCAGGGCCTCACACATAAGCCGATGAGCGTTTCGTTGAAAGATTGAGCTATTGAAAGCAAAACCTCACCAAGCTTGAGGGCGTTCTGGAAAATGTCAGGTCAATGACATTAAACCACACGCTTCTTGGGAGGCAACCCAAGGTTATAAATAAGTTAAATCTGTCACAGCCGAATTTATTTGGAGGCGAGATTCTCTGGCCTCCTAGGTACGTATTCTAAACCCCTTTCCTCAGCATGTTTTAAATTTTATATGTTGAAGAATGATGATTGGGATCGCTGAGGATACTGTCCATTTTAAGTTCGGAAGTGACGTGTAGTATGTAGTATGTTAGTTTATGTGTTATTATTTTCTAGTATTACATGTGTGTTTAGGTTAGAATGTGTTTACGTTTTTGTGTTGTTGTTCGTATGTTGAGTTTTGCATTTATCTAGGTCGTTACCCGATGATGATAATTACCCCTGGTTGTTTTCGAAGTCAAGGATAATACCCATACATATGTGTTCTGTGTGCTTGACTCTGCTCCTTGGTAAAAGTTATTGTAAATCCTAATTTGCACGAGCACATAGACTCAATGTATTTCTATTCAATTGACTTGAGGACGATTATCGATTAACCAAATTCATGACACATTAAGGATTCTAGAACTTGATTAAGGGGAAACTTGAGGCGAAATCCTACCTTGTAACATGTTTATCCCTCGTTACCCTGTCGAAGCCTAAATGACATTTCAATTCTGAACACATAAACAAATACCCTGGCCAGTTGATCTTTTTCCAAACCTATATCGCTGAATTTAAAGGCACATTTGAGTGAATCAAGCTAGTAACTGCAAATACTACTTGATGTGAGCGGTTCGGTTTAGGGCGAACTTCAGATTGGTTCGGTATTTGAGTACTCACTTGTCGCTTTTCTTTTGTTTTAACCATACCCATAAAATCATAATATTTGAATAAGTTTGGGGGTGTGGCAAGTTAAACAAATAAATAAATATTGTTAAATTTCGTTTCTTTTTTACAAGTGAGTACGTCGGTCTTAAATGCTTGTTCAGGATTGTTTCTAATTTATCTATGGGGTACGAGAGTAAATGTGCCAAGTGTTGAGCCTTGGGTAACATTAAGTTAACAACGTTAACCCATTTTCTATTCCAAATTACTCTTGGCCAACTATTCCTTTACCGAACCAAGTTTTTCTAATCTTTATGAACTACTGAACCTACATTAGTGGAGAGTAGACCCCAATCAAGCATATGGAAATCCTAATTCTTTACGGTCTAAGTCGTGAGTTTCGTTGGGGGATAATCCAATCCGGTTATTGTATAGCTGTATTATTGAGTCTTGCACTAAAACATTTACAGGATCTATAATAGCGTTCACCATTATTGCATGTCGAAATTCTAAAACAATCACATGATGTGTATTACCGCCTAAACTCAATATGACTAGCGGTTGTTGAGGAAACAATAATGACTTGGCCATTAGAAGAATTTAAAACTCGCTTGTATTTATGTTTAGATTGTTTTCGGGATGTTTGTTATTTAATTTCATTGTATTTTTCATTTTTGTGTGTGTTTGGTATAAGGACTAGCCAAATTCCAAGTTTGGGGGTATTTGATAGGTGTAATCTACCTACATATTTTCAAATCGAATTAAGTTAGTTTTCAAGTGTTTATATTGTATTTTATTACATTTTAATTAGTTTTATTACTTTTTGTATAAATCAGGTGTGTGGGGAAAAAAGATAGAAAACTGGAGCGAAAATGATGAGATCAAACCAAAAACGGTCGAAGAACGGTGAAAAAATAAGCTCAGAGGGAAAACTATAAAACAAGTCCACTGCCGCGACAGTGAAAATACTGAGAAAACACAAATGCTACTAATGGACCACCTCCTAGGCGGTGAACCAGCAGAATGTTTTCCAAATCCATCGATGTCCTCACCGCCGCGGCAATCAACTAACCAACCTACTCCACCGCTGCGGCGCTGAATCCTACGGCCGCAACAGTGACCTTCTACACAGCCTAAGATATTTTTTAGATATTTTAGAGATATTTTGCATATAAATACCCACTTCTCTCCCCTCATCTTGTCCTCTCCGGCCATTAGATCCCCTTGGGCTATACTTAGGGTTAGATTTAGGATTTTTAAAATGAGAGCTCAAATCTCTAAGTGGAGGAAGATGGCGAAGCGATCATTGAACGTTCTTAGCGGCTAAACTTCGGACAAGGCTAAGTTCTTCGATTTCTTTTCTTGTTTCTTTAACTTAGGAATATGTGAGCATGTTTAGCTCGTTCTTTATTTGTAAATGCGGTTATGGCCGTGGCTAAAGATGGATTGCATAGGGATTAACACTATATTTATAAATATGTGTTTAGATGATTTCGGTGTTGCGTTTATATTTGTTCTTCGTAGTTTGATTGTGTTTATTGTATTGTTTGTTTATTATACTTAGATTGATAAATGGAGAATACAGGGTTTAAAAAAACCCATATTCGGATTATGGTAAACAAACGCCATGATCCAATAACCTGGTTGGGATTAGGATTGTGGACAATCGATGACGTTGGGACAAGACTCATGTGACTTAGGGTCGTTAAGACGTTGAGGGAGACTTTTTCATTGACTCAAAGTCGCATTATATCCCTCATCTTACTCTCGGGAAAGATAGCGAGGGAGTTTTAGAACCGAGATTGTAGATAGAGTAAACACGACACGACGATCCAATGACCCGATCGGGAGTTGGATTGTGTGCAATCAATGATGTTGGGGCGAGACTCATGCAACCTAGGGTCATTAAGACATTGAAGGAGACTTCTTCGTTGACATAAAATTGCATTATATCCCCCGTCTTACACTCAGGAGAAGTGACGGTGGAGTTTACGAACTGAGATTGTCAAATAGGTCGAACACCGTAAACATGAGTAAATCGAGATCGAACACATATTTGTAAACACGTTAATCCCTAGGCAATTTATTCCCCTAAAACATATTAGTATATTAGTATAGATAATTTAGTTAATTAATATTAGTTTAATTAATTAAATATATTTGTTTTTAGCATAGATAAAGTTAGGTCATGACAAACGCGGTACTCGATAGTAACGACACCAATCTCTGTGGATATGATAACCCGATCTTTCACGATCACACTATTCTAAAACTTTGACCTCGTACACTTGCGAGTAGTCAATACGCGAGTATGTGAAATTCTCCGTCGTACAGTGTTCTTATTGCCTTGTGCTTAATTTGAATACATGTTTAACTTTAAGTTTGGGGGTGAGACACATGTTGGCCTATGTTTATTGGGTTTAGGAAGTGCTTGTGTGTGTGACTTTTCATCCTACAACTTGTGTTCTTTTGGCCATGTTTTTAGTTTCATCTTTTTTAGGTTAGTTTGAATAAATTGTGAGTTTTGTTGAGATAGAATGACTTAAAATCGATGATGAGTATAAACACTTAATGTTTTCTTAGGTCTTTTGAAATAAATGTCATTGAGATTTCTGTGTGCTTAAACTGTATGTATTGAAATTCACTCTTGACTCATTACATTGAGCACCATGAATCATGATTACTTGGCCTTTTGAGTAGTTGGAGAACATTTATGTGCTTTAGGTAGGCTTCGACGTCTCGTGAACACTAGAACTCATTTAAATGAAACTTGAGGTGAAATTCTAGGTTATATGTTGTTGGAGAGATGATTTAGGCCTTCCTTTAGATCGTTTGGGCCTTTGAAGCTAACTCTTGAAAATTGTTTACCCCTTGTTACCCCCGTTGAGTCTTATTTCCTAATTTCTTTCATTACCCTCATATGTACATCCAACCTCTAAACGTATTCTCACTTCCTAAACCCATCACTAGTTGGCATTTTTGCATAGACCATTGATTGTAAGGATTAGTATGGTTTGTGTTTGGAAAATCATCAATGGATTAGATTTTATTCGGGAAAAAAAAATCAATTAGGTGATGAGTTGAGTCAGTTCCTTGTATTTTTCTACAACATTGAGGACAATATTGATTTTATGTTTGGGGTATGGTTCTTACCTATTTTGAAAAAAAAATATCTGTGTGTGTGTGTGTATGTGTGTTTTGGTTTATTTTGAGAATAATACCTTGTGGGATCAATTAAAAGAAGACATTTGATGAAAATGAGGAGTTAGTGAAAAAATATTTCTTGGAAATCTTGAAATATCCATGAGTCGTGATACATGCCTAGGCTGATTTGAGCCTAAAAATGACATTCTCATCCATTTTTTACCCTAGAAATACATTACAACCCCACAAAGTCCTTTTGATCTCTAATGACATATGAACCTACACATAATTAGTTGAGAGTGACACAAAAAATGGGCTAATGGTTGTTCTTACACTCACTATCTAGAGATTGTTCATTATCTCCTTAGCACATAAATATATTCGAGGCTCGTTCAGTTGGATGAGATCGATTGTACACACATTTACACATCGAGAGTCATGAGTGGGTTGAAATTGATGCTTGATGTTAAAATTCTAGATAATCTCAATGTTTGCATTACTCTTGGGCTTAGAGCATTTGGTGGCTTCGAATATAATTACATGACTTGTTGAATTGATATGA
Organism: Eucommia ulmoides; assembly: GCA_016647705.1. Taxonomy (NCBI): domain Eukaryota; kingdom Viridiplantae; phylum Streptophyta; class Magnoliopsida; order Garryales; family Eucommiaceae; genus Eucommia; species Eucommia ulmoides. The sequence goes on from CM028341.1 coordinate 25,599,665, forward strand.
AATTCATATTTTCTCGTTCATTACTTAGTACTTGATTTGTGTTTTCTTCTATTTTTTCTTTTGCTCGAGGACAAGCAAATGTTTGAGTTTGGGGGTATTTAATGAGGAGCCTATTTACCAACAAATAAAGTACTTTTGAGTTCAAATATTTATGAGTTTTCAAGAATTTTTGTTAGTTTAAGTTATTTTTGTGTTGTTTTATAGGAATATAAATAAATAGGAGAAAATGTGCAAAATGAGTATAGGTGAAGAAACTTCAAGTCTGATTTTGACCATGATGCAATCTGATTTTTGAAAAACTCAAAATATGAAAGTTGTATATCACTTTCTTATATTAACAAATAATCTTAAATCACCTCAATCAGAGTTCTAACAAGAAAATTATGGCCAAATGTTAGAAGTTGCACGCCGCAACACCAAAATGTGCGCTACAGTGCCAATATGCGGATGAAACCCTCATCTTAGTGCCCTATATATATCACCTTATGCCTCAAACCCTAGGGGTGATTATTTTGTGGGACAAAACACTGATGGTGTGGCGATTTGAGGCGGAATTGGAGAGGAAAACACCATTGGAGGCACAAAACCACGAGAGATGGAGTTTAGAGTTGAAGTATATTGAAGATTTAAAACTCATCTCCGCAAAAAATATTTTTCTCTTTCTTTCTCTCACCCTAATATTTCTTAAGTTTATATTTGTTATTTAACATTTATGGATTTCTTGAAAGTATTAGTTATGGATTTAGCTATGTCAAGTTAGTCATTTAAACTAGGGCTTGATGTAATCTTATTTGAACTATGTTTTGAATATTTTGTTAATTGTTAGTTTTAATTCCATTTTATGTCTCTCTATGTTTAATGCGTTTGATTCATGTGGTTGATGAGTTAGATGATTTTAGGTTGTGAATTTTATGCTCAAGAAAGATTGAATTCGTGACCAGAATTGAGAGTGCATAATTTAGATTGCTGTGAGTCCGGGAGAAAATCAATACCTAGGTAATCGAGTTAGGTATATAAGATCTTGTGAGACCGGGAGATGACCAAGTTCTAGATTTATCAACTAGGATTTCTATCAATTGTGTCTACCTTATTAATGTTTCCAATTTATGCTTCCATATATCTCGGTTGATTTGAGAACTTGGGATTTGACACTCGAGAGAGGTAATTTTGGATTCGGACTTAGGTTCATCACAATGTAAGTTTTAATAGATCGGAAGATATTTAAATCTTGAGTAATCTATAAGGTTGGGACATAACAAATGTTCCCACCTCAATATTAGATAGTGATATCAGTTTTGAAGTGATCACTTGACACTTGGGAGAGGTAGTGAGAGAGCACAAGAGACCTTGATTATTGAATGAATGGAATTGACTAATAATTGCTTAATAGAATGACATGGGAATAACGAGATGAAATCAAGCCCCTAGAACAATTGTGCATTGGAAGTCCATATTTTATTTTACTCTTGATTTTATATTTTTTTTTAGGTTTATTTTTATAAACCAACAATTTGGTTACCTAGATAAAGTTGGGTGATGATAATCACGGTACTTTGCAACGATTTAAACCAATCCCTGGGGATACAATACTCTACCTACTCTATACTATTAAAAATTGACCCGTACATGATAGGTGTAAAATACCTATCTACTAATAAACTGAATTTGGTACTTTTCGAGTGAATTAAAAATATTTAATTGTGTTTTTGCTAGTTTTTATGTAATTCATGTGTAGAGACGCAAACAAGCGACAAACTAGCGGAAACGGTGGGAAAATAGTGAAGAAATAATAAAGAAATAAGGTTTCAAGATCACAAGACCCACCGCCATGGCGACAAGTCCACCGTCGCGGCAGTTAGCTCTGTACAATAAAAATGATATTTTCAGATATTTTGAAACCTTACACCTATAAATACCCATTCTCCCACTTCCATTAAAGAGGATGGACACTATTGGACTTCCCTAACCTTAGGAGGTGATCCTTGGCCATTCTTAAAGAAGAGATTCATCATCCAGAAAAGAGGAAACATGGGCAGATTGATCTTTGGCGATAGTGGATCACTCCACTTTAATATTTGATCTTTCTCTCTTTATTTCTCTCTTTGTAATTTAATGTTTTATTGTAAATGGGGATGAATACCTCTTGGTTTAATATTCTAATGGCCAAGATCATGTTAGATTAGATAAATATTAGCTAGGGATCGATATAGTTGTGTAAATACTAGTTTGATTTAATATATATTTCTTTAACGGTTGTTTGCTTTTAATTTCGATTGTGTTTATCATTTTATTACGATCTTAATATGCTTGTTAAGGTATTAGGGTTGTATATGAGAATACGATATTTGACACTCGGAAAAGGTAACCCCAGATTCAGACTAGGGTAAACACATCGTTACGATCTAACGACCTGGGAGGACATTAGTGAGTGTGTAATCGATGATGTTGGGGTAAGACTCACATGACCTCGTATCGTTAATATGATGAGGGGGACTTCTTAGTTGACGTGAAGTCACGTATTCACTGGTCTTACACTCAGGAGAGGTGGCGAGTGAGTTCATGAACCGAGATTGTCGGATACCTAAACTCCGTTATTGTTAACTAAATGAAATCAAACATGTATTAAATGAACGAAATCAATCCCTAGGTAATCAACGTAGTTAGGATTAACCCACTAATTGTAGTTTATATTAGTTTTAATTAGTTTAATTTTAAAACATTTATTGAACCGTCTGGATAATATGAGGCTATACAAATTGCAGTATTCAATTATTCACACCGTCCCTATGGGAACAGTATCCAATCTTAAAGATCCACTATATTAAAACTGGACCTCGTGTACTTGCGAGTAGTCAATACATGAGCGTGTAAAATATGCTTTGTCGTACAAGTTTTTGGCGCCGTTGCCGAGGATGGTGTTGAATGCGTAGAATTGATATTACGACTAAGTAGTTGAATATTAATCCAAACAATTCTTTTGTTTTATTTTCTTTTAATTTATTTTTTTTGTTTCATTTGTTGTGATCAAGCAATACGTGCAACGTAGAAGAAGTTGAAATTCTTGACTCTTGATCCCGAGATCGAGTGTACGTTGAAAAAGATAAAGAGAGAGAAAAGAATCCAACTTCAATGCCATGAATCATGATCCAACTGTCTATGAGGGATTTTCGTGAAAAATGTTCAACCAAGTCCAGCTAGGGATGATAAATCAAGCAAGTCACGTTTTTTTATCCAAAACCGAGGGTATCAATTTTTACCCGATTTTTGCTATTATTTATTTTTTGGAGGCCGGAATGGTCTTGGAGCATGTTTGGAGGAGAATTAGGGAGTGAGGATACTCAAAGATGTGTTTCACACTTAAAAACATTCAACAAGCAAAGTAGAAATGCATGGAGTGGAGCCTTTGTGTGAAAATTTGAATAAACAATGAAAATCCAGTAGCATGCTCCCCGCCGCGGCGCTGACATTGCAGGATGTCAAGTTTTCAGCATAAAAGTCTCACCGCCGAGGCAGTGAAACAACAAAGTGTATATTTTTGAAAAAAGGTGCTTCATCGCCGAGGCGGTAATTCCCATATGCCTAGGCAATAAAACAGTAGAAAGAATTGGTCTTAAAAGGCGCTCACACCGCCGCAGTGGTGATTTCCACCACCGCGGCGGTGAGACCTCTGTTTAATTAAAACCATACCACTATACAAAAACGTCACAGAGTAGTTCAATAATAAAAATCCCCCCAATCAATTGGGATTGAACCATACCAAATATAATAATAGCCCAATAATATAGATTTAACCATATCAACTTTAATCAACTAAGGAAGAAATAGGTGTCGACCCGAGTCCTGGTAAATACTAGGATATGTGAAACCATTTTAGATTCGGTAGTCACGTTAAACAAAATTCCTCCATCACCAGTAGACTGCGCTTCGATCAGTCCTTGGTAGATCACCAAGGTACATAGGAGACCCAAGTGGGTCCGGTTGAAGTTAGAGAGATGTTCGTGTTATAACATTCTCTTAGCCCTGTATCAGGGCGCATCTCTCGGAGAAGTCCCTTGACATCCTTGAGTAGCCAATCCTTTTGCTAAGTAGACAACAAAGGATATATGTGCTCAATCTACGCGTCGACCTGATCCTTGGTAGATTACGAAGGTATGTAGGAAGCCCTTGTGGGTATGGTTGACAATCTAAAATAGCACAGCGAGGGCCGAACTATATTTCAACTGGATTCCTAACCTAGGAACTCAGTGTATGTAGGTAACCCAGGTGGGTTTCAGTCATACGATGATCACCATCCGGAATAGTAATACCAATAATACATAAACAACCCAATAAGGTTTTCCAGACTAAAACAAACTTTACAATCGAGCGTTTAGTTCAGGATATGGAGGCAAACCATGTGGGCTATCGCATCCTTTGAATGCTCACGAGATAGTCCCATGCCTTAGCTAGAGCTAGGCCACATTATATCCGATTTCTTCAGTTAGAATCTATGATGGGACACGCCCCAACTAGAGTTGGGGCACATTATATCCAGTTTCTCTATTGAGACTCTATGATAAAGAGTCACCCCAGCTAGAGCTAGGGCACATTGTATCAGATCTTCTATGTATAGACTTTCTTGATATAAGACTCGCACCAATCCCAATCATAATTAATGCAAAAATTCAACAACTGCAAATTACAATCCCTAAAAATAAATAAGAATCGTCAAGCTCCAGTCTACGACTAGGGCACATTTTATCCGAGGTTAAATTTTTCCTAGAAGTTTTTGAGTCCTCATCAAGCAACCCCAAGTGGGATGTGGCCAAGAAACTCCATTAGGTGTTGAGTTTCCCCGAGGGTATTCGCCCAAGTGAATTCTCTTTGTCATTTTTAATCATGTATTGATATGATGACCCAGGAATCAATTTCCCTAACCAAGAACCTATTCCATCAAATATTAATGTACTTTACAAGTCCAAACTACATTTGACCTAATTCTTAATTAAGTCTGAGATATGTAGGCGCCCTAATGGGGTTCTGATAAGTGTAAATTACCTATCTATTTCTAAACCGAACATTGTTAGTTTTCGAGTACGTTTATTAAGTTTTAATACATTTTAATGTGTTTTTATTCTTTTTGTACTAAATCAGGTGTGGGGGGTAAAAATATATGAAAACGGATGCCAAACGATGATATCGGATCAAGAACGGTGGAAAAACAAATAAGGAGACAATATTCTGAAAAGAAGCCCATCGTGGCGGCATCCGAACCACCACCGCGGCGGTGAAAATGTAGAGAGGGCCTAATCTGGTAGACATCCACCGCCGCAGCAGTGAGATCCACCGCCACAGCTGTGAAAATACAGAGAAGTCCCTGAATCCACCGCCTCCTACTCTGCTATGGCGAAGATCAACCGACTTACCTCACCGCCGCGGCGGTGAATCCCACCGCTGTGGCGGTCACCTCTACACAGATTTAAGATATTTTTTAGATATTTTCTCTATTTATATCCCTTCTTCTCCTCTCCTTCATCCATTAGAGCCCTTAGGACTTAGTATAGAATAGAGAGAGAGTATGAGGAGTGCTCAAACAATTCCGAATGAGAAGATTACCACGCGGAGAAAGAGAAGCGCTCGGTGGACGGTTTTAGCAGCTAATCTTCGGATATCGGCTAAGTTCATCCATTTTTCCTTTTATTTCTTAACTTCAATAATTGTTTAAGCATGTTTAGCTCGGTTTTCAATGTATAAACAGTTATGACTACGAGTTAAACGTGAATTATATATGGGATTAATATTATTTATGAAAACATAGTTCTGTTTGAGTTATGTTTCTTTAATGATTAGTCTTCGGTAGTTTAATTGTGTTTGTTGTATTGTTTATTTATTTTGCTTAGAATGATATATCGAGAATTTGGGATTTGACACTCGGAAGAAGTAACCCCGAGTTCGGACTAGGATAAACACAACGTGACAATCCAATAACCTGTGAAGGACATGGAGAGTGTGCAATCAATGACGTTGGGGAGAGACTCACGTGACCTAGAGTCGTTAAGATGTTGAGGAGGACTTCTTCATTAACACGAATTCATGTATTCCCCAATCTTACACTCGTGAGAGGTGGTGAGGGAGTTTACGAACCGAGATTGTCAGATACGCGGAACATCTTTAACGTAAGCTAAAATGAAATCAAACTCATATAAGGAAATAAAGTTAATCCCTAGGTAATCTACTCCCCTAAACAATCTCAAATTAGTATTTATAGTATAATTAATTATATTAGTATTTTAGTTTAGTATTAGTATAAATTAAATTCAATTTTTAAGTGCCTAGATAAAATTAGGTTATGATAATCGAGGTATTCAATAGTAATCTCAACCAATCCCTATGGATATGATACTCGACCTAGAGGTCAATTATACTAAAACTTGACCCGTATACTTGCGGTGAAAGTGACAACGCGTAATTGCGGCCACCAAGTTTTTGGCGCAGTTGCAGAGGATTGTGTTTGAGATTTATTATTGATATTGTGAGTAAATGACCCAATTTAACTTTAGGTATTTTTAGTGTTTATAATTTTTGTTTTATAGTTTTTGTTTTTGTTTTTCCATAGGGGGCTTGAAGATGGTAGATCAACAAGTACTCTTGCAGATCTTTCAACGAGATTCTGAGCCATTTTACTATGCTTGAAATCGATACAAGGATTTGCTACTCCTGTTTCTGAACCATCATTTCCCAATAGAGTGTCAGCTCCTCAATTTCCTCAACGGTTTATAAGCCACAACCAGAATGTGGGTAGAATGAGAAATTACTAGCACCTCGTTCTACAACCTAACTACAGATGAATCCATTTGGTCATTAGAGGAAATGGCGGCCTATGATTATCAGAGTTGGAATCATTCCTCAACCGTTATGGGGGAGACTCAGAGATTGTTGAGGGAGATGTATGATCGGATCAACGAGCCTGAGGATCGTCTTGATCATATCGAGACGGTATGCGCTGACATCGATGAGACTGTAACGTCTTTGCAAATGCCAATCGGTCATCTTCTTTGCTTTATTGAGGCCAACATCAAAGCGATGGAACTGGGAGATACAAATGTTGAATGCAATGAAAACCATCGTGAGGAACCGAAGATGAGTGGGAGGAGCTTGGGAGAAAATATTGAAGATTTGAATGAACAGGAGACCCAAGTATGGTTCGGTGATAAAAATTCACATTTTAATTGTTGTGAATTTTTACCGTTTGAATTCCATCTAGTGATTCCGCACTCGATCCAAGGTGCTCACATCTACGAGGATCCAATGTGGCTCACTTGTCCTTCGCCGCCGATAGCAATGTCCTTTCATGCCTACCAAGTACTGAGCCGGTGGGGTATGTTATTGAAAGATCGATCCATTTAGAGCCTTATCTCGCCAATCTTGAGGGCATTGATAACCAAGACTTGTATGTAGTGTTATTTGACACGTACTACAGGCGAAAGTCGCTCTTTGACGAGCACTTCGACGTGTCAGGCTGACGACCATAAACCAAGCGCTTCTTGGGAGGCAACCCAAGGAAGAATAAGTTAAATCTGTCGCAACCGATTTGATTCTGAGGTGAGATTCTCTCGCCTCCCAGGTATGTGTTCTAAACCCTAGTCTTCATTATAATGCTTTATCATGTCATTGGGATCGCTCACTAGGTTATTATAGGCATTTCCTGTTTAAGTTGGTGGTGATGTGTTAGTATATTTTAGTTGTAGTTTATATTTTACTGTTTTTATCATGTGTATGTTTGTTTAGGGTAGTTTTTGTGCATGTGCTGAGTTTTGACGTCATCTGGGCCATTACCCGATGATGAGTTTGTCCCCTGGTTGTTTATAGAGGTCGAGCATAAAGCTCATGCATGTATATTCTGTGTGTTCAACATTATGTTTTAGTAATAGTTATTATAGATCCTACTTGCATGAGCATGAAAACTCATTATATAATAATTTAATTGATTTAAAAACGATTATCTATCACCTAAATTCATGACATTAGGGTTTCTAGAACTTGATTTGGGGGAAATTCGAGGCAAAATCCTAGGCGAGGTAGTTCGGAAGACATGATTTAGGCATTCATTTTCTCACTTGAGCCTTTTTAAGCCAACCTTGTTATATCATTATCCATCGTTACCCTGTCGAAACCTAATAGCCCTTTCAATTTTGAACACTTAATTAATACCATAGCCGATTGAACTTTTTCGAAACCTATATTGCTAAACTGAAGGCACAATGTGAGTGAATCAATCTAGCAGTTGCAAATGCTACTTGATGTGAGCGGTTGGGTTTTGGGCGAGTTATTAATTGGTTCGGTATTCGAGTACTCACTTGTCATTTTTTGTTCATATTTTACATAGCCCTTAAATTGTATAAATCAAATAAGTTTAGGGGTGTGTTTGTTGTTTAAAAAAAAAAAACTATGTAAAAATAGTTTATTTCCATTTCGTTTTTACAAGTGAGTACGTCGGTCTTAATAGGTTGTTCAGGGTTGTTTCAATTTATCTGTGGGGTTTCGAGTATGAGTGTGTCAAGCGATGTGCCTTGGGTAACGTTAACCCATTTTCTCTTCCAATTTACCCTTGGCTATATTCCTAAACCGAACCAAGACTTATTGATCTTTTTGAACCTCCGAGCCTACATTAGTGGAGAATAGATCTCGGGTCAAGCCTATGGATTCCCTATACCCTCGAGTTTTTTTTTTCATGCACTTATATGGTGGATAATCAAATCCGATTAACGGATAGTCATATATTTGAGTTTTAAGCACACACACTTTGACGAGATCTATAATGGAACTAACTATTATAAATGTTGCAATTCTAGAACACTACATGGTGTGTTTTTATGCTTGAACTCGATAGGATTGGGGGCCGATGAGGGATAATTTGTTTGGCCGGTAGATGATACTCAAAACTAGCACATATTTGTTTTTCGTGGTTTTCATTTTTAGTTTTTAGTTGTTATATTTTATTTTATTACGTGGGTGTTTTGCTTGAGGACTAGCAAAATTCCAAGTTTGAGGGTATTTGATAGGTGTAAATTACCTATCTATTTCTAAACCAAACATTGTTAGTTTTCGAGTACGTTTATTATGTTTTAATACATTTTCATGTGTTTTTATTCTTTTCGTGCTAAATTAGGCGTGTGGGGAGAAAAGATATGAAAACGGATGCTAAACGATGATATCAGATCAAGGACGGGGGAAGAACGGTGGAAAAACAAGCAAAGAGGCAATATTCTGAAAAGATGCCTATCGTTGTGGCAGAGAAAATGCATAGAAGTCCCTGAATCCACCGCCTCCTCCACTGCTATGGCGAAGATCAACCGACTTACCACACTGCCGTAGTGGTCACCTCTGCACAGATTTAAGATATTTTTTAGATATTTTCCCTATTTATACCCCTTCCTCTCCTCTCCTCTGGCCATTAGAGCCCCTAGGGCTTAGTATAGAATAGAGAGAGAGTATGGGGAGTGCTCAAACAATTCTGAAGGAGAAGATTACCACGCGGAGAAGGAGAAGCGCACGGTGGACGATTTTAGCGGCTAATCTTTGGATATCGACTAAGTTCATCTATTTTTCCTTTTATTTCTTAACTTCAATAATTGTTTGAGCATGTTTAGCTCAGTTTTCAATGTATAAACGGTTATGACCACGAGTTAAACGTGGATTATATATAGGATTAATATTATTTATGAAAACGTGGTTTTGTTTGAGTTGTGTTTCTTTAATGATTGTTCTTCGCTAGTTTGATTGTGTTTACCGTACTGTTTGTTTATTATGCTTAGAATGAGGTTCGGTGAAGCTAGCTCACAAAGATCAGCACCGACCTCAGTCTCAGACTGACTAGAAACCTCAAAATTGGTTTCTCTAACCCTAAACCATTTCACCCAATCTTGATTTATTTTCCATGTTAGAACTACTTCTTATTTAATTCTCATTAATTTGAGATATGTAGGAGAATCCTTTGGGTACGATCACAACCAGGAGTTGATTGACCAAGTGTCATCTTCTCTACATCCTATTAAGATAGACCGTGTGTCATTTTTTAGGAACATAATAGTATAGTAGTGATAGTATATAACTGGGCGCTTGTACTAGACCATCGTCCTCACCAAAACCTTTAGAACTAGGTACTTCATCATTCTGAGGTATAGTATAGTATAATAGTAATAGTATATAACCGGGGAGGGCTTATACTAGACCATCATCCTTACCAAGACCTTTAGAGCTAGGTACTTCGCTGTTCTAAGGTATAATATAGTATAGATTTACTTTCCGTGAGAGAACTGATCGATGTGATCTACCTACGTATTTTCAAACCGAATTAAGTTAGTTTTCGAGAATTTTTATAGAATTTTATTATGTTTTAATTAGTTTTCATAATTTTTGTATAAATCAGGTGTGTGGGTCATAAAGATAGGAAACTAGAGCAAAAACGATGAGATCAAACCAAAGCGAGTCGAAGTTAAGGTGGATAAACAAGCTCGGAGGCTAAAAATATGAAATAGGCCCACCACCTAGGCATCCAGACCACCGCCCTAAGCGGTGAAGAAGCTAAGAAAAAATCAAATGTTACTGATGGACCACCGCCTAGGTGAAGATTCATTCGCCTAGGCGAAAATCCAGCAAAAAACGAAGATGGGCTACTGACAGCCGATCGCCTAGGAGGAGAAATCCACCGCCTAGGCGAAAATCCAACATAATGTTCTTCTATGTCCACCGCCTACTTCACCACCTAGGCTATTATCCGAACTGACCTAACTCCGCCTAGGCGAAGAATCCACCGCCTAGGCAAAAATCCCCTGCACTCGAATTCATGTTATATCCCTCGTATTACACTCGGGAAAGGTGGCGAGGGAGTTTTAGAACGGAGATTGTCGATAGGGTAAATACAACGCGCCGATCCAATAACCCGGGAGGGAGTTGGATTGTTTGCAATCAATGACGTTAGATGAGACTCACATAACCTAGGGTCGTTAAGATGTTGAGGGGGACTTCTTCGTTGACTCAAAGTCATATATTCCCCCGTCTTACACTCGGGAGAGGTGGCGGTAGAGTTTACGTACCGAGGTTGTCAAATAGGTCAAACAACGTAAACGTAAGTAAATTGAGATCGAACACGTATTTGTAAACACGTTAATCCCCAGGCGATTCGTCACCTCAAAACATATTAGTACATTAGTATAGTTAATTTAGGTTATATTAGTATTAGTTTAATTAATTAAATACATTTTTTTTTCGCCTAGATAAAATTAGGTCACGATAAACGCGGTATTCGATAGTAACGACACAAATCCTTGTGGATATGATAACCCGATCTTATTGATCACACTATACTAAAACTTAGACCCCGTATACTTGTGAGTGTAAGTAGTGGCGTATTTTACGCCCTACCAAGTTTTTGGCGTCGTTGTTGGGGATTGGTTGTTAAGCGAATTCAGATCTTGGCGATCGCTACTAAGTTTTTGGTAATGATTGTCGGGCATTGATTTGTTGTTATTATCGATGTTGTGTGTAAATGACTTAATTTTACTTTAGGTATTTCTTTTCTATATAATTTTTGTTTGTAGTTTTGTTTTTGTTTCCCATGCAGAGTACTTGGCAATGTTAGATCGACGGGTATTGATGCATCCCTTTTGACGGGATTCCAAATCGTTTTATATTGCTTGGCCAAGCACATAAGCCGGTGAGGCATTTCGTTGAGAGATTGAGCCATCCAAAGCAAAACCTCGCCAATCTTGAGGGCGTTCTGAAAATGTCGGGCCGAGGACATTAAACCACACACTTCTTGGGAGGCAACCCAAGGTCAAATAAATTAAATCCGTCACATCCAACTTGATTCGGAGGCGAGATCCTCTCGCCTCCCAGGTAAGTGTTTTAAACACCCTTCGTCAGCATGCTTTAAATTTCATATGTTGAGATTGATGATTGGGATTGCTGAGGGAACTGTCCATTTTGAGTTCGGAAGTAATGTGTAGTATCTAGTATTGTTGGTTTATGTGTTATTGTTTTTCTGTATTGCATGTGTGTTTAGGTTAGAATGTGTTTATGTTTTTGTGTTGTTGTTTATATGTTGAGTTTTGCATTCATTTGGGCCCTTACCTGATGATGAGATTACCCCTGGTTATTTTTGAAGTCAAGGGTAATACACATGCATGTGTGATTCTATGTGCTAGACTACGCGTTTTGGTCAAAATTATTGTAGATCCTAATTTGCATAGACACATAGACTCAATGTATTTCTATTTAATTTATTTGAGGACGATTTTCGATTAGCCAAATTCATGACGCATTGAGGATTCTATAACTTGATTGACGGGAAGATTGAGGGGAAATCCTAGGTGAGGCAGTTCAGGAGAAATGATTTAGGCATTCTCTTTGTCGCTTGAGCCTCTGAAACCTACCCTGATACATGTTTATCCCTCGTTACCCTATCGAAGCCTAAATGCAAATTCAATTCAGAATACATAAACTAATACTCTGTCCAGTTGATCGTTTTCCAAACCTATATCGCTGAATTTAAAGGCATATTTGAGTAAATCAAGTTAGCCCTTGCAAAGGCTTCTTGATGTGAGCGGTTGGGTTTAAGGCGAACTTCTAATTGGTTCGGTATTTGAGTACTCATCATTTTTCATTTGTATTTCACACACCCCTTCAATTGTAACATTCAAATAAGTTTGAGGGTGTGTTCGTTGGATGAAAAAAAAAGAGTCAAATGTAAATACGGTTTTTATTTTCGTTTCTTTTGACAAGTGAGTACGTCGGTCTTAAATGCATGATCGAGATTGTTTCCAATATTTCTATGGGTTCGAGAGTGAATGTGCCAAACATTGAGCCTTGGGTAACGTTAACCTATTTTCTATTCCAAATTACCCTTGGCCAAATATACCAAAACCGAACCAAGTCCTAATGATCTTTATGAACTACTAAACCTACATTAGAGGAGAGTAGACCCCAATCAAGCCTATGGAAATCCTAGTCCTTTACGTTCTAAGTCATGAGTTGGGGGATAATCCAATCCGATTGTTGTATAGTTATATTATTGAGTCTCGCACTAACACGTTTATAGGATCTAGAATAGCGTTCACCATTATTGCATGTCGAAAATCTAGAACATCACATAATGTGTTTTACCGCCTGAACTCGATATGACTAGCGATTGTTGAGGGACAATAACTTGGCCGTTAGAAGAATTTAAAACTCGCATGTTGTTATGTTTAGATTGTTTTTAGGTTGTTTGTTATTTATTTCAGTTTGTTGTATTTTTCATTTTAGTGTGTGTGTTTGGCTCGAGGACTAGCCAAATTCCAAATTTGGGGGTATTTGATAGGTGTGATCTACCAATGTATTTTCAAACCGAATTATGTTAGTTTTCAAGTGTTTTTATAGTATTTCATTATGTTTTAATTAGTTTTCATACTTTTTGTATAAATCAGGTGTGTAGGGCATAAAGATGGGAAACTAGAGTAAAAACGATGAGATCAAACTAAAGCGAGTCGAAGTTACGGTGGATAAACAAGCTCGAAGGCTAAAAATATGAAACAGGCCCACCGCCTAGGCATCCAGACCACCGCCTAGGCAGTGAAGAAGCTAAGAAAATAGAAAATATTACTGATGGACCACCACCTAGGTGAAGATTCCTTTACCTAGGTGGAAATCCAGCAGAAAACGAAGATAGGCTACTGACAGTCGATCGCCTAAGCGGAGAAATCCACTGCCTAGGCAAAAATCCAACAGAATGTTCTTCCACATCCACCGCCTACTTCAACGCCTAGGTGATCAGCCAAACTGACCTAACTCCGCCTAGGTGAAGAATCCACCGCCTAGGCGGAAATTCCCTGCACAGTCTTAAGATATTTTTAGATATTTTTAGGATATTTTGACTATAAGTACCCCATCTCCTCCCTTTCTCCATTCTCTCTCTTGATATCTTTCATTTTTGAGCCCCTTAGGCTATATCTAAGGGTATATTTAGGAGTTTTAGAGGTGGAGCTCACATCTCGAAGTGGAGAAGATGGCGAATCGATCGTTGAGCGTTCTTAGCAGTTTATCTTCGGACGAGGCTAAGTTCTTCGATTGTTTTTCCTCATTTCTTTATCTTAGGATCATGTGAGCATGTTTAGCTCGATTTATATGTTTATACGGCTATGGCCACGAGTTAAATATGGATTGTAGTAGGGATTAACAGTATATTTATAAATATATTTGTTTGGATGATTTCGGTGTTGCGTTTATGTCTGTTCTTCGTAGTTTGATTGTGTTTATCATATTGTTTGTTTACTATTATTAGTATGGTAAATGGATAATATGGGGTTTTGAAAAACCCCGGATTCGGATTGGGTAAACAAACGCCACAATTCGATAACTCGGGCGGAGTTTGAATCGTGGACAATTGATGACGTTGGGGCAAGACTCACGTAACCTAGGGTCGTTAAAATGTTAAGGGGGACTTCTTTGTTGACTCGAAGTTGTGTTATATCCCTTATCTTACACTCTGGAGAGGTGGCGAGGGAGTTTTAGAATGGAGATTGTCAATAGTGTAAATACAACGCGACGATCCAATAACCCGGGAAGGAGTTGGATTGTGGGCAATCAATGACGCTGGACGAGACTCACATGACCTAGGGTCGTTAAGATGTTGAGGGGGACTTCTTCATTGACTTAAAGTCATGTATTCCCCCGTCTTACACTCGGGAGAGGTGGCGGTGAAGTTTACGTACCGAGGTTGTTAAATAGGTCGAACAACGTAAACGTAAATAAATCGAGATCAAACACGTATTTGTAAACACGTTAATCCCTAGGCAATTCTTCACCTTAAAACATATTAACATATTAGTGTAGTTAATTTAGGTTATATTAGTATTAGTTTAATTAATTAAATACATTTGTTTTTCGCCTAGATAAAATTAGGTCACGACAAACGCGGTATTCGATAGTAACGACACCAATCCCTGTGGATACAATAACTCGATCTTAATGATCACACTATACTAAAACTTAGACCTCGTATACTTGCGAGTGTAAGTAGCGGCGTATTTTACGCCCTACCAAGAACCACATGTGACTTGATTCTCATTAATTTTATATATTTAGGAGAACCCTTTGGGTACGGTCACAACCAGGTGTCAATTAACGGAGCATCATGTTTTCCACGTCCTATTAAGATAGACTGCGTGTCATTTTTTAGGAGTATAGTAGTATAGTATATGATCGAAGGGGCTTGTACTAGACCGTCGTCCTCACCAAGACCTTTAGAACTAGGTACTTCGCTATTCTAAGGTATATTATAGTTGTATAGCATATGATCGAAAGGTTTGTACTAGATCGTCGTCCTCACCAAGACCTTAAGAACCATGTATTTCATTGTTATAAGGTATAGTATAGTAGTGTAGTAAATGATCGGGGGGTCTTATACTAGATCGTCGTCCTCACCAAGACCTTTAGAACCAAGAACTCTGTTATGAGGTATATTATTGTAGTAATACATGATCGGGGGGCTTGTACTAGACCTTCATCCTCACCAAGACCTTTAAATCCAGGAACTTTGTCATTCTAAGGTATATTATAGTAGTAGTATATCATCAAGGGGGCATGTACTAGACCGTCGTCCTTACCAAGACCTTTAGAACCAGGTACTTCGTCGTTCTAAGGTATAATATAATATATAGTATTAGGCAAGCTTGTACTAGACCGTTGTCCTCACCATGCCCTATAGGATTAGGTGTATTTCTATCCTTCAGGAATGCAGATAGACAATTAATCAGGTGTGTCACCATCCTTCCTGTAATAATCTTCCAAGGTTGATTGTTCGTCATCCTCTTAAGTATACAATGGTAGAAGTGATCAATCGTCATCCGCGTCGAATCCTCAAGAATCAGGTATGTCTCCATCCTCTGGGATAGATTTAAATACTTGTCTTTTATATTTCATGTCTAGCGGAACAAAATGTTAGTGTCTCTTTCTTTGTCATTATGAGTAAACTTGCATGACAAAGAAAGCAGTTGTAGACATCGTATTTTGTCCTGCCCAATCAGTATTAAGTCAAGTACAAGTTCAAATAAACTTTAAAAATGAGTTTAAAGAGAATGAATTTCTACCTGAGATCACATTGTATAATATACAAAAATACCCAAAAACATGATAATAACACACAAACTGTTAAATTTGACAAAATGCAGTTAAGTAAAAGTTTTGGGTCAACCTCGAAAGTCCTATAATTTAAGGCGGTCTGAAATAACTTTATTAAAGTTTGATTTTCATTAATTCATCTTTAATATAGATAAAAAAAAATAGCCACTACCCTTAAATTATAGGATATGTCAAACAATTACTCCGGTTACCTACCCTGACCATGAAACATTTACTTTCACTTAATCTTGTCGATTTAACACCAAAAACATTCATTTCATTTATGCATATTACATCAAACACCACCAATAAAAAATACAAGAGGCATCAATCAAGGCTTGGAAAGGTCATGGCAAGCCCTAAATCACAAGGGTGATTAAGGAGTTGGGCTTGAATTGGAATTACACCAAATTCAAGTTGTCTTGACAAACCACCTTAGACCCAATGTATTAAAATCCGAGACATCATTAAAGGCCCACAAAACAGGCCTTGAAATGAGTAAGGAACCTTCCTAGAAGTTGCCTACAAAATATCTAGGAAGGAAACCAAGACACTTAGGATGCAACTAACCGTTATCGAAAAGAACCTTCCTAGAAGTTAACTGCCTACAAAGTATCTAGGAAGAGAACCAAGATACATAGGATGAAACTAACCGCTATCGAAACTAAATTGATTCGGTTCGCTACCTAAGTTAGGCATTCAATATGCATTAAATGTCCATTCTATCAAGCATCAAATGCTCAAGATGACATGGATAAGCCACATTCAAGATATCTAGATATTTGAATCAAAATATATTAAAGTTAACTAAAAACATTGAATTGTGACCAAACCAAATCAAATTGGTTTCCCACCCGGCCAGTACATTAAATGCACATCACATCAAGCAATAAATGCTTGGGATGACATGCAATGGTTAGGCTCAAAGGATCTATATATTTTCACCAAAATATCTTTGGGTTAACTAGGAAGTCGAAAACCTACCGTCGGTTACAAGGCAAGTGGTAGCGCGTGAAACATACTACTACTTACTCTCGTAAGTATACGAGGTCTAAGGTTTAATATAGTGGATCTTTGAAAATTGAATATCATTCCCACAGGGAAAAGTACGAATAATTGAATACCGCAATTTACGTAATCTCATATTATCCTGACGATTAAATTAATTATTTAAATTAAACTAATTAAAACTACTCCTAAGGATTAATTCTAATTACACTAATTGACTAGGGATCAATTTCATTTACTTCGTACCTATTTGGCTTAGTTTAGTTATCGATAACGGTTATTATCATATCTAACAATCTCGGTATCTATAACTCACTCGCTCCCTCTTCCGAGTGAAAAGCGAGCGAATACATAACTTCGCATTGACGCTAAAGTCCCCCAAGAATACCTTTCCGAACACATAGCCACGTGATTCTTGACCCAACCTCATGGATTTCACACAATCCAACTCTCTCCCGGGTTATTGGATCGTCGCGTTGTATTTATCCCTAGTCTGAATTCGGGGTTACCTCTCCCAAGTGTCAAACCCCGTATTCTCGGTTTATTGTAATAAGCATAATAAATGTGAAATAATGGTAAACACAATTGGAATTTGATAACAAACCATCAAAATAACTTATATTCAACCAAAGGGATGTTTACATGAATTACATCTACCCCTAACTAATCTCTAACTAAACTAACATGATCTTAACCATTACAATATTAAATCAAGAGGAGATCATCGTCATCAATAATAAACATTAAGTACAAAGATGGAAACAAGAAAAGAAAAGCCAGATCTTAAAGTGGAGTAGTCCACTTTCGCCAAAGAACGATCCTCCCAAGCTTCCTCTTCTCCATTAATGAACTTCCTCATTTAGCTCTTCAAGAATTGACCAAAATCACTTCCTAAAACTAATATAATCTACTTCCTAAATTATATAATTCTATCTAAGGTGAAAGGAGCTCTCCAAACATAATAGGGCATCATCCAAAAATGGGAAAGAAAAGGGTTAAAATAAAGGTTTTGAAAATATCTTCAAAATATCTAAAATTAGATATTTCTCGCAGGGTGTCACCGCCTAGGGGTGGTTCACCACCTAGGCGGTGGTTAAGTCGGTTTAAGATCTGACGGATTTTTGCCTAGGCGGTGGTTGCTGGCACAAACATTCTGACGGATCTCCGACTAGGCGGTGGTTTTCTCGCCTAGGTGGTGGTTCAGCAACCAAACTTCCTATCTCTTCTCCGCCTAGGCGGTAGAATCTTCGCCTAGGTGGGGGCCTTTATGCACTGAAACCTTGTTCTTTACTTTTTGTTCACCGTTTCTCCACTCTTTTTTCTTGTTTATCACTTCTTTTCGTTCCTTCACCTGTTTTACACTAAAACAAACTAAAATTAAATTAAATATAACTAATACGCTCAAAAACTAATAAATTCGGTTTAAAAGTAGATAGGTTATTTCCACCTATCAAATACCCCCAAACTTATAATTTTGCTAGTCCTCGAGCAACACACTAACACTAAACTAAACTAACTAATGAACTAACTAATTAAAAATGAAAAAATTAAACACAAAATAAGTACATGCATGTAAATATAAAGTTCAATCGAAAGGACCAATTTGTTCCTCCCTCAATATCCCTAAATTTGATCAAGTTCGGGAAATAACCCACACCAAGTGGTGTTCTAGAATTTCAACAATCAATATCAATAAAAACCATTCTAGATCTATTTGAAGTGTGTGTGTGAGAACTCAAATGCATAATTACGCACATACCGGATTGGATTATTCAACTGTTAAGTTCATTACGTATATTGTTTAAGGATTCAAGAAAACCATACGCTTGATTTGGGGTCTACTATCCACTAATGTAGGCTCGGATATTCACAGAGATCATTAGGACTTGGTTTGGCTTTGGAGAACGACTACGGGTATCACTAGAATTGAAAATAGATAATCGGTTTAATTGATCGATACCCGAGATAAAATCGTTTGTCGCTATCATTTTTCATAACTCCACACATTTAAAGTACAACTCTGAATGAGAATTAAAGATCCTTGTATTCACTTGTCGAAAGAAAAGAAAATAAAAACTATTTTATATATATTTACTTATTTTATTTTTTTGAATAACATATTCCGAAATTAATTCGAATTATTACAATTTTAGGAGAGTGCAAAAAGAAGTTAGAGAAATACACCCCCAAACTTATTCGAATTTATAAAATTTTAGGATTATGTAAAAAGAAATAATAGAAACACACCCCCAAACTTATTTTAGGAGCGTGCAAAAAGAAATACGAAATTGACAAGTGCATACAATAATACCGAATCAATAAAAATTTCATCCGAAACCCGACCGCTCACTTAATTTCACTCAAATTGAAAATTAGGCTTAGCGACATTGGGTTAGGAAAAATTTAAATGAAAAGAGTATTTGAACACTTTCAAAATTGATTACGTTATTGGTTTCGACAGGGAAAATAAGGGATGAAATTTTTCAAGTTAACTACAACGGTTCAAGCGAAAAAATGACGGCCTAAATCACGTCTCTGGAATTACCTTACCTAGCATTTCACCTCAAGTTTTCCCAAATCAAGTTCTAGATTCCTCATTTTTTTCATGAACTTCATAATGAATAATCAGCGTCTAATTTTTCATATTATTATACATAGAGTCCAAATGTCGTGCGGTTTTAGGATCGAGATAATTTTTACCCAAATTGACATGTTAAGCATACAAAACACACATGGAAGGCATTACCCTCAACCTAAATATGCAATTACGGGATAATTTTCATCATCGGGATTTGGCCTAAATGAACTCAATAACTAAACATGAAAATACAACTTTATACATAGACAATTCTAAACTAAATATAATACTAACATACATTAATTAATCTAACACTACATATGAAAAAACAAAAATTAAACTAAACTAAACTAAAAATTAAAAACTAAAACATACATTAAAACAATAAAATACATACACAAACATAGTTTTGTACATCAAAAAATTTGCATTTTGTTCAAAAAAAATAATAATGGTTCACCATTTTCTACAAAAAATATAAATGGATGAACATCCACTAAACTAACATCCATTACATACCAAAACATGCTTGAACAAAAGTAGTGTTCCACAATCAGCGAACCCAATAAACATACAGCATCAATGCAAACAAAATGGGTTAAACACATACCTAGGGAATAAGACGTAGAAGTCTTATTCCCTACTGTTCACCTGAAGATGAGTTATCACCATCATCCCATTGGAAAGGAGAGTGTGGTTTCTGTAGCAGATGTGGCAGCACAGATGTCATTAGAGGGTAATCGCGCATCTCAAGGCCGAGGCCTTCGCAAATCATCCGTTGGACTTGATCTTGCTGCCTCAAATATTGGTCTAGGAAAGACCTGATCTCGTATTGGTTTTGGAGGATGATCTGAAGCTTATTGTATACCCTCTCCTAGGAGTTTTTATTTCGGGCTTCGGAAGGTCCCTCCGTCTCGTCGGTTGGCTCTTCCCCTTCTTCAGGCTCGGGCTCGGCTGCCTCTTATGCCCCAGTCTTCCACAAATGGTTTATATTTGATAGATCTAGTAGAAATATAGGGTGGCAAAGGTTTCCCTCGGATACCGTCACTCCAGTTAGTCAGAAAATGTGGGTCAAAAGTGATAAAAACGGGAGCCCACCCTTTACCGAATTCGCAGCATGCATGATCGATGAGTAGATCAAGAATCCAACATTGATTGCTTTTCCAGTTTGAATTTTGTAGATCAAAATGGCCCTGTCCTTTGAGACGTCTAAAAGATGTGACGTCGGTAGGAGGCTTCCACAAATGAAATGGTGCCAGATTTTCAAAATTGGATTGAGGTATTTTACCGCGAAAGTAGCAACATTCGGTCCTTGGTGTTTCCACTTGACTTCTCCGGATGTGATCTTTTTAATGACCCTATACATATTTGGTTCTTGGCTTCCAGTGGATCTCAGTGCCGCTAGTCCAAAGAGATCATTGATAAATTCAGGATTGAAGATGATTGGCCAATTTCAAACTCTTTCTTGGTAGTCTACGGCCTCTGTGGCATTAGCGTAAAATTCCTTGACCAAAGCTACCTCGCCCGGGGGTGGCGATTTACAGAATTGCTCCCATTAGCGGCTTCGAATTTCTTGTTGAAATTTCGCCGAGAGATCCTCTATCGGACCGAAACCACGTTCGCATATGCAAGTTCGAAAGGTTTTGTGTTTGTTGTAATGCTCCTCCATTTGTTTTTACACAAAAAGGGTAGCATCATAGTCAACTTTGGTTGGCACCCCAGGTTACGAATTCGTCCCTTCTCCTCTCGCCCTCTTCTTAGCTACCCTCTTTGACATTTCCTAACAATCACAATCACAAAAAACCAATACAACCTCATCATATATGAACAATTAAAAAACATAAACTCCCCAAATCTCTTTGTCAAGAACATATACATCTCAAAACAAACACCCATTTGAAATTTTCAACCAAATTTCACAAATGTGACATACCATCTTAGTTCACACACTTAACCAATCCATTTAAACATGTTAATCACCAAGAATCAAACCAAAACCCCAAAGAAAATTGAAATCGCGAAAATAGGGATTAATGGGTTTAGGGCAAAACTTCCAAATCCAACGATTTTTAACATAATCATGCAAACCAACCGATCATTTCAACAACTAGACCAAATATAAGGTAAAAGAAACTTATTTGTTGAGAATTTATGGTCAAAGCGATTGGAAATGAAGATCATATGTTTGCTTCAAAAACCCTAGATTTTCGGAAATGAGGGTTGAAATCCAATTCTTGGTGGTTGATTCAGGATGGAAATGACTAATTTTGGTAATGGAATGATGATTTTTTAGTATTGGAATGGTTTGGAAGTAAGGTTTTAGAGAGAATGTGGAGGTTTTACGAAAAAGGGTTTCGTGATATCAAAAAGGAGCGAACGGTTTGTTTTAACTGTAGAAGGTCCACCGCCTAAGTGGTGAACCATTTTTGCAAAAAAATACGCAACCAGTAGTTTTACTGCCTAGGCGAAATCCACCGCTAGGCGGTAGGCCTGCAGCTATTTTTTCATGTTTTCCTCAAATTTTCAAAATACGGCTCCACCCCATACGTTTCCACCTCGCTTGTTCAATGTGTTTAAACGTGAAATACTTCCCCAAGCGTCCACACTCCTAAATTCACTTCCTAACACGTTCCGAAGCCATGCCAGCTTCTAAAACAAATAAATAATAAAATAAATAGTAACAAAAATCAAGTAATTTGATACCTTGAGTTTCATTTCAAAAAACAAAATATTACATTTGCTTTACCGTCCCCAGCTAGACTTTCGTGTTACTAAGCATTTTCACCAAAATTCCCCATAGACAAGGAATTTGGGCTCAAATGCTCAGTCGGATCAAGATCATGAATTGAAGTCGGTTTCACCTCTCTGTCCTTATCATTTGCAATATAAGCTCGATCTCGGGATTGAGAAGTAATAATTCCAATCTTCTTCATCGTTTCTCGCACGGCTTGATCACATTAACACAATAAAACAAAAATTAAAAATAAAACAAAATAAATGTCAGGATTAATAATCGACCTCTTAGTCACAATATCAACTTAAAATTCACACAATTCCCCGGCAACGGTGCCAAAAACTTGGTGTCAGTTGCCGAAAACAGAATTTAACAAACAACCAATCCCCGGTAACGGCGCCAAAAACTTGGTAGACGTTGACAGACACTGAATCTGACAAACCAATCCCCGGCAACGGCGCCAAAAACTTGGTAGCGCATGAAACACACTACTACTTACTCTCGCAAGTATATGAGGTCTAAGTTTTAATATAGTAGATCTTTGAAGATCGGATATCGTTCCCATAGGGAAAAGTATGAATAATTGAATACCGCAATTTACGTAGTCTCATATTATCCTGACAATTAAATTATTTAAATTAAACTAATTAAAACTACTCCTAAGGATTAATTCTAATTACACTAATTGACTAGGGATCGATTTCAGTCACTTAGTTCCTATTTGGTTTAGTTTAGTTATCGATAATGGTTATTATCACATCCAACAATCTCGGTATCTATAACTCACTCGCTCCCTCTTCCGAATGAAAAGCGAGCGAATACATGACTTTCCATTGACACCAAAGTCCCCCTCGACCACCTTTCTGAACACATAGCCACATGAGTCTTGACCCAACCTCGTGGATTGCACACAATCCAACTCCCTCTCGGGTTATTGGATCGTCGCGTTGTGTTTATCCCTAGTCCGAATCCGGGGTTACCTCTCCCGAGTGTCAAACCCTGTGTTCTCAGTTTATCGTAATACGCATAATAAACATGAAATAACGGAAAACACAAATGGAATTTGATAACAAACCATCAAAATAACTTATATTCAACCAAAGAGATATTTACATGAATTACATCTACCCCTAACTAATCTCTAACTAAACTAACATGATCTTAGCCATTAAAATATTAAATCAAGAACAGATCATCGTCATCAATAATAAACATTAAGTACAAAGATGGAAACAAGGAAAGAAAAGCCAAATCTTAAAGTAGAGTAGTCCACTTTCGCTAAAGAACGATCCTCCCGAACTTCCTCTTCTCCATTGATGAACTTCCTCATTTAGCTCTTCAAGAATTGGCCTAAATCACTTCCTAAAACTAATCTAATCTACTTCCTAAATTATCTAATCCTATCTAAGGTGAAAGGAGCTCTCCAAACATAATAGGGCATCATCCAAAAATGGGGAAGAAAAGGGTTAAAATAAAGGTTTTGAAAATATCTAAAATTAGATATTTCTCATAGAGTGTCATCGCCTAGGCGGTGGTTCACTACCTAGGTGGTGGTTAAGTCGGTTTAGGATCTGACGGATTTTCGCCTAGGTGGAGGAATGTTCGCCTAAGCGGTGGTTGCTGGCACAAACATTCTAACGGATCTCCGCCTAGGTGGTGGTTCAACAACCCAACTTCCTACCTATTTTCCACCTAGGCAGTAGAATCTTCGCCTAGGCGATGGTCTTTATGCACTGAAAGTTCTTTACGTTTTGTTCACCGTTTCTCTACCGTTTTCACTTGTTTATCACTTATTTTCATTCCTTCGCATGTTTTACATGAAAACAAACTAAAACAAAATTAAAATATAACTAATACACTCAAAAACTAACAAATTCGGTTTAAAAGTAGATAGGTTGTTTCCACCTATCAGCAAGTTAACCCAATTCCATCCAAAACTAACCGTGGGAGTGCTAACCAAGCAATGACTCATTGAAGATAATTTAATGCAATGGTGGAATTTATAGAGTAGGTTCAATACATTATGAAAGCATTATTGGCAACTTAACCAAAATAGTGTAACCAACTGGTACTTAGCCCCTAAACCGAATCGGATGTGTCACATCATACCATTAATGCACCCATGTGCAAGGAATATGATTGGAGGTGAGGTAATAATTGGTAATAATTTCCAATCATTACCAAATCTTTGAGGATTTTGCCTTCTACTCTAAATTTGTTCAACACAAAACATGATCAATATAAGAGACCAAGTCCCCTAGGCCAAACACCCCCCAAGGAAGACTCTAGATTGACTTGTGCATTGATCAATGTGCAGGCCCTCAGCCTATAAATAGAGGTGTTGGAGTTTTCATTTTTCAAGTCTTGAATGCCTAACTTTTCTCTCTAAAATTGAGCAACTCTCTTGGGTGCTAGGATTTTCAAGAAAAATTCTCAAATAACACATTGTTATTCTACTGAAATCCCATCCCGAAGGGTGTTCTTGAGGTTCTTGGAGCAAAACTCAAGAGATCGATGGTCACCGATTAACACCAAGCTAAGAGGATCAAGGAAGAATGAAGATAGCTACTTAGGAACAACCACGTCCCCTACGTAGGGTGTTCTTGAGGTTCTTGGAGAAAGAACTCGAGAAATCGACAGTGATTGATCAACTTCCAACCAAGAAGATCAAGGAGGAAAATGAGGTAATCACTTAGGGAAGACCATATCCTCCAAGTAAGTATATTTCTTCAAAATCCCCTTTGATCTCGGTTTAAACTTGTGTATGTTGCTTGTATATAACATAATCATGTAGTTAAAGCACTTTAATTTCATGTACATAACACATAAAACCCATAAACAACCAAACAAACACTTAATTTTGTCAAAACAGCCAAACAAACAATTAATATTTTATTATAACAACCAAACTATGTTCAAATCATATAAAATCATTCCAAGCATCTCAAGAATAACCGAGAACGTGTTAAGAACATGTGAGGACCCAAATCATCCGAGAACATATTAAAAACATGTGAGGATTCAAACAAAACTTCAATCACACCATGAGTGATACATACTCTCTACAATTCTCTCAAGAACTTTACACTGACTCTTTACTAACTGTTAGTACTAACTATAACTATTAATAACCAGATTTACTTTCCGCTAAACATCAAGATCACAACCAGGTTGGCTTTTGGACTAGCACCTAAATATACATATACTTATATACAACACTGACAAACCCTTGTGGTTAAGAATTCGGGATAAAAGGAGGTCCTCTACTCCTTCGGGGATATGTGTGATTCTTCTTCAGAAACCTTCTTGTTTTCCTTAATTAGGAGTAGGACTGGTATAAATATATGGTATTTCTTTTCAATTTTTAACTAACAACTCACACACTAACACTAACTAGCCAAAACAAAAGAGTTCGATTAAGATGTTCTCAATAAAATCAAAGAGGTTATGTACATGTCATGTTGTGATTCAGGTTGTTAACAACTTAAAAATGATTAATAATAAATATAATTAACATTGTGATTCAAGTTGTTCAAAACTTTAAAAGCTATTAATAATAACTAACTAAGGTTGTGATCAGATTGTTCACAACTAAAACCAACTAAAATCAACCCAGCTTTCAACTTAACAAAAATGAACTACGTTTAACCTGATCTTTAGTAACCATCCAAAGTACGTAGGTAACTATACGGAGAGCGTTTGTTACACGCTCGCGTATTGACTACTCGCAAGTGTACGAGGTCAAAATTTTAGTATAATGTAATCTTCAAAGATCGGGTATCGTATCCACAGGGATTGGTTGTCGTTATTATTGAGTACCGTGTTTATCATGACCTAACTTTATCTAAGCGAAAAAAAAATTAATTTAATTTAATTAATACTAATACTAATATAACCTAATTTAATCTATACTAATATAATGAGATGTTTTAAGGGAAAGAATTATCTAGGGATTAACTTGATTTACAAATACGTGTTCGATCCCGATTGACTTATGTATGCAGAGCATTTATTACGTGCACGTGTATTGACTACTCGCAAGTGTACGAGGTCAAAGTTTTAGTATAATGTGATCTTGAAAGATCAGGTATCGTATCCACAGAGATTGGTGTTCATTACTATCGAGTACCGCAATTGTCATGACCTAACTTTATCTAGGTTAATAATAAATATTTTTAATTAATTAATACTAATACTAATACACCAAATTATCTATACTAATATAATGAGATGTTTTAGGGGAAAGCATTTCCTAGGGATTAACTTGGTTTACAAATACGACTCGATTGATTTACGTTTACGATGTTCGATCTACTTGACAATCTCAGCTCGTAAACTCCCTCGCCACCTCTCCCGAGTGTAAGACGAGGGATATAATGTGACTTCGTGTCAACGAAAAAATCCCCCTCAACGTCTTAACTACCCTAGGTCACATGAGTCTTGCCCCAACGTCATTGATTGCACACAATCCAACTCTCGACCGGGTCATTGGATCGTCGCATTGTGTTTACCCTATCGACAATCTTAGTTCCAGAACTCCACCGCCACCTATCTCGAGTGTAAGACGGGGGAATACATGACTTAGATTCAATGAAGAAATCCCCCTCAACGTCTTAATGACCCTAGGTCACGTGAGTCTCGCCCCAACGTTATCAATTGGCGTTATGTTTACATTGGTCCGAATCCGAGGTTTGTCAAACCCTGTATTTTTTATATATTTATCTAAGTATAATAAAAATAAAAATACAATAAATACAATCAAACTACAAAGAACAACTATAAACGCAACACCGAAATCATACGAATCACATATTTATAAATTATAGTATTAATCCCTATACGATCCATGTTTAACTACGGCCATAACCGCATTTACAAATAAAGAACGAGCTAAACATGTTCACAATATCCTAAGTTAAAGAAATAAAGGAAGAAATTGAAGAATTTAGCCTCGTCCGAAGATTTGTTGCTAAGAACCATTCAATGATCGCTTCGTCGTCTTCTTCCACTTCGGGATGTGATCTCTCCCTCTAAACTCTTAAATCCAACCCTAAGTATAGCCCAAGGGGTTATAGTGGCCGGCGGATGCAAGAGGAGATGAGAGGAGGAAGTATTTATAGGCAAAATATATCAAAATATCTAATAAAAATATCTAAGCTGTGCAGAGGCCACCGCCTAAGCATTGAGTAGGTTAGTTGGTTGATCGTCGCAGCGGTGAAGGCAGCGATGGATTAGGATGACATTCTGCAGTTTCACCGCCTAGGTAGTGAGTGTCCAGCAAAAATAGGTCATTCTCTGTATTTTCACCGCCGCGGCGGAGGTCTAGAAGCCATGACGGTGGGCTTCTTTCACAATTTTACCTCCAAGCTTGTTTTTCCACCGTTCTTCAACCATTTTTGGTTCGATCTCATCGTTTTTGCTTAAGTTTTCTATCTTTTTTCCCTACACACCTGATTTAAACAAAAAGTATAAAAAATAATTAAAACATAATAAAATAAATATAAAAACTACTCTAAAACAAACAAAATCGGTTTGGAAATATGTAGGTAGATTACAGCTATCAACTTACGTTTACGGTGTTCGATCTATTTAACAATCTCAGTTTGTAAACTCTCCCACCACCTCTCCCGATTGTAATACGGGGGAATACATGACTTCGTGTCAGCGAAAAAGTCCCCTTCAATGTCTTAACGACCCTAAGTCATGTGAGTCTCGCCCCAACGTCATTTATTGCACACAATCCAACTCCCGATTGGGTTATTAGATCGTCGCGTTGTGTTTACCCTATCAACAATCTCAGTTCGTAAACTCTCCCGCCACCTCTCACGAGTGTAAGACGAGGGAATACGCGACTTCGTGTCAACGAAGAAGTCCCTCTCAACGTCTTAATGACCCTAGGTCATGTGAGTCTTTCCCCAACATCATCGATTGTACACAATCCAACTCCCTCACGGGTTATTGGATCGTAGCGTTCGTTTACCCTAGTGTGAATCTGGTGTTACCTCTTCCAAGTGTCAAACCCCGTATTCTCCGAATATCATTCTAAGCATAATAAACAAACAATATGGCAAACACAATAAAATTACAAAGAACAAACATAAACGCAACATTGAAATCATACGAATCACATATTTATAAATATATTGTTAATCCCTATACAATCTACATTTAACTAACGGCCATAACTGTATTTAAAAGAAAGCACGAGCTAAACATGCTCACAAAATCCTAAGACAAAGAAATAAGGGAAGAAATCGAAGAACTTAGTCTCGTCTGAAATTTAGCCGCTAAGAACGTTCAACGATCGCTTCACCGTCTTCCTCTCCTTCAGGATGTAAGCTCTCTCTCGAAAACTTTTCTACCTACCCTTAGATATATTCTAAGGGGCTCAAATGGCTGGAGAGAAGAATAGGAAAGAATAGGAGATGAGAGGGGATTAAATACGCAAAATATCTCAAAAATATCCTACAAAATATCTAATCTGGTGCAGAGGTCACCGCCGTAGTAGTGCGATTCACCACTGCGACGGTGAGTTGGTCGGTTAGTTGATCGCCTAAACGGTGATAACAATAGTGGACTTGGTTGACATCCTGCATTTTCACCGCCTAGGTAGTAAGATCACCGCCTAGGCGATGAGCTTCCAGTAGAATTTGGTCATTTTCTGCATTTTCACCACCGCGGTTGTGGGCTTCTTTTAGAATATTGCCACCTTGCTCATTTTTCCACCGTTCTTGGTTCGATTTTATCGTTTTTGCTCCAGTTTCCTATCTTTTTGCCCCCACACACCTATTTTAATACAAAAAGTATAAAAACTAATTAAAACATAATAAAATAAATATAAAATCTACTTTAAAACTGACAAAACCGATTTGAAAATATGTAAGTAGATCACACCTATCAGTAACTCATAAAGGTTCGGTCACACCTTTAGTAACATATACCATATCCTTTAACCTAGAACAAATGAACTATGAGAAGACCTGGTTCTCATTAATCCAAGATATGTAGGCAATCCACATGCGGGTTCAATCACATATCCAAATAAATTAGTCTTAGTCTGCATTTCATTTAGTATAGCTTTCATATTATATCCATGTCTCTTACAAACTATTATTGGGTGTCGCTAACTAGTAGTAGCTATAGTATTTACCTGTTTTCCATAATATCATGTTTAAAAATCCATAAAAGGAGAAAAACCTTAAAAAAGGGAATTATTCTTGTTTAAGTAAATCAAAGAAAACTGCTTGGATAGTGTTTAATAGTGAATATCTATTTACACCAAGGTGCCATTTACGGACCGGTATCTTGGGATGCGTAAAACCTTCCCCAATCATAATAGGCTCCTGAACTCAAAGAATTTCTTTGGTACATAGACGGTCATTTTAAAAGGAAAAATGAATTTTCAAAATTCCGGTGACCTAGCACAGCATATAACTCCATGCTAGGTGGCGATTCCATTATAAACATAAAAATCAGCCCAATAAGTTTTTCAAAATTGATGCCTAGAAAATCCCTTGAAAAACTATTTTCAGAATGAACAGATTTGGACGACTTAGAAAGGAAGGGATAAAACTTGTTCTTATACTCTTCCCGATTCTCTACTTCTTACACTATCAAAATCTAGGGTGCGTTAGCCTCTTTTAGCCTGGTTCGTTGAAGGTTGAAGAGTTGGTAAGTCTCCTTAACAACGTGCAAATCGATTCCACACATTCTTTGAAGCAGAAAAGAGAACAAGCAGAAGTCGACGAAATAAAAAATGGGATTAACCTAGTACGTCCTCAATATTTATAAAAGGAGGATCGCCGAATGACATCTCCCTCGAGCGTCTTGCCGGTTGAATCAAAATGACAACACATACAAGCGAACTGGTGTTACTAACTTGCTCAAAAACTCGTGCATACCATTATGAGGATATTTGTAGAAAGTTGTGCAATTGCCCTAAATGGAACATCAGCCATATAAAATGATAGACCTTTTCTCGATGAACTAATTTGGCGGCATCGTGCTCCCGCAAAATGGACATTCTTCCCAAAGAATGCCCAACCTGACTCATCAATCAATTAAGTAGAGGGCGATGCCTCCTTCACTTGTTTTAACGAAGAAAAAAGGGCTTTGTAAGACCCTGATTTAGCATGTACGTCATTATAATTACATTTTAAAGTATTTAGAAAAAATACGGGGTGAAATTTTGTCAATCAATATCCAAATTAAAATTTTATGGGTTTAATTGTAAATTTAGAAACATTTATTCTAAACTTGGGATGCAAATTGTCAATTAAATTTAAAATTGAAAATTTTAGGGATCAAATTACAATTTAAGAAAACTCTTAAAAGCTGAATTAGACTAAAAATAAGATTTGAAGAAATTAAGGGGGAGGGAAGAGTAATTAAGCAAATGGGTTTTCTAGAAACACACACACACACACACACACACATATATATATATATATATGTTCATACAGGTGTATGCCGTGAAGACAGCCGGGAAGAGAAAGGGAGGAAGGGAAGACGTGGCAAGGTAGGATCGATTCTTCTCCACTAAATTCATGCATATATATATATATATATATATATATATATATATATATATACACACGTTCATGCAAATCGTGATAATAAATATCATAAAAAGAAATAGTGAGAAAGAGAGAGATAGGAGAAGGTTCTGGGAACAGGTGTTCTATTTTGCCGCTATGGTATGGGTCATTGATCGCCGGCGGTGATGGGTTCGATTTTGCTGTCCGGCAGTCGGAGAGAGAGAGCATGGGTGTATATGTGTGTTCCGACGGTATATGAGGGTGTGTGAGTCATCGTTTCTCCGGTTGGGTAAGTGAAGTGTATGTGTGTTGGCTATAAACCAAGAATATGAAAGTAAAAAAAGAAATAGATGAAAGAGAGAGAGAGATCGGCGTGGGGGTGGTGAGATTTGACGAGCATGGGTGTGAGTGGGTTCGGTCGGTTGTCGATCGTCGAGGGTGGCGGTGGTAAGAGTTCAGTGCGTCGAGGGTGATTGTATGTGCGTGGGTGTGTTCCGTTCGTCAGGTGGGTATGTGTGTGGGTCGTCGGCGGTGTTGTTGGGTCGCCGGCGAAGTGAGTCTGTGCATGTAAGGACCCTGTGTGTATGTTATGTCCGGTTCACCGGCAGTGGGTGCAGACGGTGGGGGTGATCGGTATTGTTGGGTCGTCCGTTAGCGTGGCGGGGTGTGTCTGGCCATCGATTTTGTGGATAAGTGTGCCATTCAGTTTTCAGGTTCGTGTATGTGTAATCGTCAATTTTTAGGTTGGTGTGTGTGTGATCAGTGTTTGGTCGTTGGGGTGGGAGAAAGTGTGTGTGGGTGTATGTCAGTTGAAATCTAGAACAGAGACAGAAAGAAAGAAAAAGAAGAAATAGAAAAAAAAAATGAAGAAGAAGAAGAAGAAGTGGGAAAAGAAAAAGAAAGAAGGAAAAAAAAATACACAAACAACCCCAATAAAAATCCAAAATCTATCTCGCGGCCGATAGACGATTCGGAATAGGTAAAATCTAAATCGATTATTTTTGTCGTTAAATTAAATTATTAGCATTAACGGTTTTGCAAAAGTAATAGTAATCCTCGTAATCGTAATAATACGTTATTAATCCCTAATCTGAATAAATTGGTACAGTAATTTTAAACGGAGCGAAGTTAACCAAATAATAATCTTTCATAATAAAATGTGGGAAATGAGGAATTGTGAAATTTAGGGTCTACATTGCATGATTAGGTTATTTTAAATAAAATATTAATTTAGACCCTATCACCATTAGGTTCACAGGCACCGGCGTCTCGATAGTGTATGGTCAGCGACAGTTTTGCAGAGCGGATATCGAGGTGAGTGTACTATCTTCTACTAAATTACAAATTTTATTTTCATATATATAATATGGAAAAATGTGTTTATATTAAAACTAGACGAATTTATAACTTATATGGATCAAGCAGTTTTGAGTGTTTGTGAAATTGTGGATTACGTTGGTGTTAAAAGGGTGGAAAATGATTTGTTGAATCTAGTTAATTTTAAAAAGTGGGAAAAGAATTGTGGACCAAGTCGATTGTTTTGAGGTGGAAGTTGATGGTTGGTCCGACTATTCCATAGTATTTTTTTTCCCAAAAGGAATGTGAATTTATCTGTTACGGCAGAGCGTTGATTATCTGCTATGGTAGAGCGTTGATTTATCTACTACGGCAGAGCATTGTTTTGACCCGCTAAGAAGACAAATCCTATGGGTAGTACGGTACCGTTGCAACTCCCGATCATGAGGTTAAAACGATCATATGGCTAGTCGGAGGGTGGTGTGGTATTTTGTCGTATAAGGTGAACTGGTTGGATAAATTTATATATATTACTTTACACTGGATTAGTGTATCCATATATATTTGTGTATCTATTATTTTTGTTGTTTTACACTATTTGGTTAGATATAGTATTCTGGTGGAATTTCACTGTTTGGTTGGGATGTTATAAATATATGAGTTTATTTTTATGGTGACAGGAAAAAGGAGTTTTTCGTGTGGGATGTATTTATTATATTCTATTGGAATTGGGTGGTTTAAATACAGTATTTCTTTACAGTGGTGGCAGTTGAAAATTGGTTCCAACTATGATATATAGTATTATTGTTATATTATTTCATTTTATTGATGGCAGTAGAATCGGGTACGTGATTAAATTATATTATATTTCAAAACATGGTGTTTATTATTTATTGGTTTTAAACTGTGGTATTTAAATTCTTATACTTGATCCATACAAAACGTTTTTATTATGAAGACAGTATACCGATAAAAAATTTTGGTTTCAGGTACCGCGGCTAGGAGTTGGTTCACTACTAGCACTAGGGAGAGTTCGGAGGTAGTGTTGTGTTGGAGATGAGTCGATCGGACGTGAACCATGGAAGGTTCAGGTATTTTAGTAATTTTGGTTGTGGATATTCGGGACAGGTATATATATTTTACAGTAGCACGAGTGTATATGTATAGATGTCTGATTGGATACTTGTACATTGGTTTGATGACGTCAGGTCGACGTCACGCCCGGCCTCGGGTGACGGGTGCCCGGGGTGGGGTGTAACAGGCTTTCCATTTCTACTCAGCTCATCACTTGACAGGGCAAGGTCATAAACTGGTGTCTTCCTCAAAGGGTCAAGAGATAAAGGGACATGACAACCCTTAGCAGTATAAGTTGCACCTACTTCTTGAGGCCTCATCTTTGGTGGCGTAGGATCGTTTTGGGCCCCTTAGAGAATGCAACAGATCTGATGCAACTCTTCCTGAACCAACCGAAGCTCCATACAATCTTTCTCTCACTTACAAAATAGGTAGGACTCCCTGGCATCGAAGGCACGTAAGCCTCAAAGCTCTTCATGTGTTATGTGCGCCTGGATCTCCATCTCTTTTGCTCAGGCCTCGACCTATCTCCTTAACTCCACCTCCTTGTCGCAATAAAAGCTTATAAAAGCCACCTCGTGAAAGAGCTTCACGGCGTAAGACACGGCAAACCCATTTACCACGTACAGATCAGCTCCGCAAAAACTCCATATCGCGGGGCAAGAGAATTGAGCGACAGAAGTCCAAAGCGTTAGAGGAATCTCCACATACGGTGGAGTCCATTGTTAGTCTAGTGTTTCTCACCTCCCAAGCAGAGGGTATCTCCGACGAAGGAACTACCAGAGGTAGCAGATTTGATGGGGTGCCACTCTCACAGTGGCGGGTCCTCCTATCTCTAGTACATGCGGATGTTGCAGGAGGATCTAAAGAATCTTTGGTTTTGTAATTCAATCTTTTTCAAATGGGAAATGAATTCGAGAAATGCATAAATTCACTTCTGAAAAAAGGAAAAATCCTTGAAAAGCGCTCCAAGAAATGACAGTACAAAGCTAAAAGCAAGTGTCACCTTCAATGGGCCAAACCCCAGGGAAAAGAGCAACATCTTCGAAGAAGCTCAGGATCCATCCCTAGTAAAGGTCGGGTCTGTGGGTACAAAGAAAGTTTGACGCTAACCACCAAGGGATAAGTCAACACCAAATCAACGAAGAATATTCGTCTGGTGTGGAGGACGTGCAAATAACAAAGCAATCATTATGTCATAACAGATTTGGTGACAAGGCACTCCATTTTCTCTCCATGACTGGCTAGGGATTATATAAGTACTCAGGTAAGACATGGGCTCCGGTAAAAAGGATCACTTAAGATCACACAACATTTAGCAAAAACATTCAACTTTGTATTTTCTCTCTATACTTACTCTCACACCAAATGTCCTTTTCTGGGATATCATACGCACCCCCAGTGCTAAGGATTTATGCGACAACCCTTCTAGAGGACACAAGATGGAAGCAATCGAGGTCAGATTTATAAATTTATTGTGTTACCATTTTTTTTGGCAACATCAAATCTCAATGTCACATTGAACGTCGATTCAATCGAGAATGATGCAAATTTTCAATCAAATGATACGAGTTTGCTATTAGGAAAAAATTTCGCTCGTCTTTTGGATTTCTTCAGATCCCATCCCAATGTATATGAAACATTAACTATTATCCTTCAATTGGAAGTATTGTATGTCTTAAACTAGATCAAATGTTTGAATTATCTTTACTGTAGCTATTGTTATATTTTAGAGTTGAGTTATTTGTATTTAAACAATTATTAATTGACATCGACTATGACATTTTTGTGATGACAATCATCTAAATAAATAGTTTCTTTGTTTTGTAGTTTGAAATTTGGTGTATTTTATTTTATATTTTTCAAGCAGTTGTCTGGTTGTATTTTTCTATGCATTGTTTGCATGATTCAGATTTTTTTTTATTTATTGTACATGATATTAAGGTTTTTTTTTTTTTTTCTATACCTATTTTATGATATTAAAAGCTCTTTAATTCGGAATTACTTTAATTTTAATTTTAAGTTACTTGATTTAGTTCACTTTTTTTTCTTTCAAAAATTTTCAATTTTTTGTGTTTATTTATTTTTAATTTTTTTTGCAAGTGATAAGTAAGGATCATAACTCCTTCTTTTTTTCTTTTTTTTTTTCTTTTTTTTTTTTTTTTTTTTTTTTTTGTACAGGTATTGACAAGTGAAAAGACTAGTAAAAAAATTTTTGTGTAATTCTCATATTGTATTCCTTTATATTTTTCAATAAAATTATAATTCTTTTTAGAATTTTATTTCTAGTTATCGATTATACCTGAATGAATTATAATTTTTTATTTTTTCTATGTTTCTTACTGGCACACAACCATGTCCAAAGGCACCATTAAAAAACATAGGATTATTTCATTTAAAAAATATTTTTTTATAATTATATCTTTATACACGAGTTATACACTAATATAAAATCAAAAATTATCACTAATATAAAATAAAAAATTATTGAGTTTTTTTTTTTTTTTTTTTTTAATTCTCTGCTTAGGACATATGTTGAGGGATGTGGAAGTGAGATGTATATCTACTTTGGGATAAAATAGCTGTATAAGCTCTAAATAAATTCATCCTGTAGAGATCTAACTATTCGACAAAGAGATGGAAAAACAAGCAAAAGAATTAGAAGGAAGAAAAAGTAGAAAATTTGCATTCCACAAGTATTTGTCTCCATCATTATCATCTCGTGTCTTCTCAGCCATTAGCATGTTGACATCTGGCAAATCAAGCATCAAAAATAAGTTATGGTCTCGAAGGTTTCTCGATCCGAATCTTGTTTTGTTATATGCATAGTTGCATACCACGAAAAAACAATGGGAACTGATAATTATTTATTTATTCTGTACCATGTGTATTATCAAAGACTAGGACATTGACTAACGCGCGAATATCTTCTCGTTATGTGGCATTTAAGTGTGTCACGCAGCTTCGCGAAAATACCGGGGCTTTGTATGTCTAAAATACAAATAAAAAGTACAATGGGCATTTAAAACATTGTTTTTCATATTTCATGTTGATTTTCAATCTAATAGTAAGGTGATAAGTGTGAAAAAAAAAAAAAATCACATTGTGAACTAATTTTTAAAATTACTATACATTGATATCAAGACCCAAATTACAACATCTCTAATCCAATAGACGCAGAGGTAGAAGATGGTCGAAGGTTAACCGACAAAAAACCAAATGTGTGAGGAAAAAATTGTTGGGTTTATCGTACATCGGATATGAAAAGGGTCAGTAGTCTGGTTATAAATGTGAAGGAAAATCTCACCTTATAATATAGTTTTTGAAGTTAAAAGAGATCCAAAATCATCCTATATTTCATTTATACTAAATAATCATACTTTTATTCAAGATGATTATTCTGGTTGGTAAGAGGAGATTTTTTTTTTTTTTTTTTTTTTTGTCATCTAGGATTCAATCTTCTTAAAAAATACTTAACGATTAAAATCTTAAATATATCAGGTTCATAAAGAAAAATACATCCTTAAAAATAATTAATGAAAATATGCATAAAATTAGTTCGAAGGCATCCTACCATTTGCTAAAAATACAATGATATCATTGAAATACAAATTGACCTACTGAAAGTGCCCATAATATTTATTGAACAAAATATTATTGTAACTATAATAAAAAAAAAAAATGTAACTTTCTTTAGTTTAGTATATTATTAATAAATTGAAAAGCCCAATAAATAAAATAATGAAATTAATAAATTAAATCAGACTCACTGAACAAAGTCTAACTATATAAAATTATGTCGGTAATATTAGATTGAGTTTTTTAAATTAGCTATTCATCAAATTTCACTAGTTGTTGATTCGTCCATAAAACGTGGGATTGAGTACTTGAGGTTGTGATGGATTTAGGGAGAAATTTCATTTGTTTATAAAATTTTATAAATTATTTTTAATAAATTTGTTTGTTTAACTATTAAGAAAGAATTATAAAATCCATTCATTTGTAAAATAGGAGGATAAGAAAGATCCGTAAATCACCTCACAATACATATTATTTCTAAATCTTTCTAAAAGAGAATTTGTTATATTTTTAATTTTTTATTATTTCACTTCAATCTTAATTTTTATTTTGTAATTATATTAATTTTAAAATTCTCTTTTATCTTTATATTATGTAATAAAATTATATTTATAAAATATAATTTGTTTGTTTAACTATTAAGAAAGAATTATAAAATCCATTCATTTGTAAAATAGGAGGACAAGAGAGATCCGTAAATCACCTCACAATACATATTATTTCTAAATCTTTCTAAAAGAGAATTTGTTATATTTTTAATTTTTTATTATTTCACTTCAATCTTAATTTTTATTTTGTAATTATATTAATTTTAAAATTCTCATATTATGTAATAAAATTATATTTATAAAATATGTATAAAAATTATATTATTAAAATAATTATATATAATTAAAGTTATATTATTAAAATAGGTATAAAAATTATATTATTAAGTTATTAAATAAAAACTATATTGTGAAACATATTTTCATATATTTTACTATTAAAATTTAATAGATTTTAAAATTTCTCGTACAAATATTTATCTACTCAAATAACAAAATTTGAATAATTATGAAATTACATAATCAATTTTTTTATTAAACTTATTCAAATTAAAAATTTGTTAATAAATAAATTTTAAAATTCAAAATTTGAAAATCTCATCATTTACAATTTTGATCGATTCCTTAATTTCGCACTTGATTGTTTGTATTTTTTCTCATATCTAGTAAAAGTTTGCCAATTTATTTTAATGTAATAACTTTAACATGGGAAAAAAAAAATACTAATAATAATCGATTAAAGTAAGAAAAGAATCAAATTTCGAAGGTCAACTCTCTAATTAAACCTTATTAAGACAATAAATTAGGATTTAGGTGTGAAACCTTATTTAAACAACTAGTTGGAAATTTGGTGAATCTCGCAGTTACTCGCCTGAACATTGTTTATGTCGTCCATCAAGTCAGTTAGTTTTTGTCCACTCATCGAACCACTCATTACTTAGTTGTTCTCTGCATTCTTCAGTATGTCAAGGATACATTATTTCATGGACATTATTTCTTCGTCCAGTTCATTTTCTTCTCACAGGCTTATTCTAATGTCAACAAGGCAGGAGATCTTATCGACAAACGTTCAAGCATTGGTTACTATTTCTTCTTGAGCAACTCTCTCATTTCCTAACGCAGTAAGAAACAAAACCGTAGTTGCCCGCTCCAACACTAAAACTGAATACCGTGTCATTGCTAATGCAATATAAGAACTACTTTGACTTTATTGGCTCCTCGCTGACATGAGAGTCTCTTCCCCCACTACCATTGTTATACATTGTGATTATATGAATGTTATTCAGATCCCATAATGACGTTTTTCACGAGCATACAAAACACGTCGAGATTGATTGTCACTTCATGCATCACCACATTTTTCAGAATATGGTTCGTCTTCAATATGTTAGTTCAACCTACCAGATAACAGATATTTTCATCAAGACTCATCCACCTTTACGCTTTCACACATTGATTTTTTAACTCAAATTCATGTTTCATTTACTTCTTTGAATTTGATGAGATATTAATATATGTAATGGGTATTGGCCCATTATATCAAACCCTGTTTCACTAGGAGTATAAAATAACCAAACCCTAGTATCAATTGGAAAATCAAACTCTAACTTTACCAGAGTTATCATAATCATCTTCTATATATAAACTTTCTGTATATCTCTATAAGTATAATTTTCTCATATATCAATATAATTCCATCATATTCTGTCAATATTCTCAATTATTCTAACCCTAATTAAGGATTATTGAAATGAAAATAGTAATTCTCAAAAAAAAATCATCTTAATTTTTTACGATATTTTAATTATTATTATCAAATACAATTTTCATGTTCAATTAATAGCAATTTGATAAATAGTTGATTTCAATTCAAATGACAGAAAACATTATTAGAACGATTAAAGAAAACTGATAGCGCAGTCATGGTGAAAACTGAAAGTAATGTGGCAGAAAACATGTGATCATTTAAGTACGAGGGAGATAAAAATATAATATTATCTAAATTCGTGAGATAGAGAAAAGAATATTGTGAGAAAAACCGAGCTATTAATGTGTGAAAATTTGGATTTGACAGCGTGTAAATGAAAATTGGTAAAGGTGCTTGCCACCTTTAAAGCGAATTTTACAAGTTTCCAATAATTCAAACCTTTTCTGCCACATGACTAACATGGAAAGTAGAACAGTGCTTCTTGTCGACCTTTATTCATCCGTGCCACCTCCTTTGTATAATTTTTTTCTTTTTTGGGGGCAAAAAACAAATAAAAACTAATACAACTTGTTGATATTAAGATTTTAATATTTTAATGAATAATTAAATATTAATATTTTGATAAAATTAATATTTTAATTGAATATTTTAATTTTAAAGGTTCAGTGATAAAAATGGCAAATTAAATGGATGTCAAATGATGATATCGAAGATATTGAATAATTAAGAGTTTGAAGAAATTAAAAAAAATAACTCAGGTAAATCTTAACTCTTAATATCCTAATTTGAAACACACATGACACAAAATGTATTTTATTATTTATGTATGTTTTGATTAAATAAAATTATTTATTCCTATATGATTTGAAAAAGAAATATTTTTTATTGACTAAAATGGATATAAGAATATTAGTGGAGTTTATTTAGAAGAGAAAATAGTTAAATGGGCGAAAACGTAAAAGAAAATAAGTTAAAAAAAGTGATTAGAAGAGAGATCCAGAAGACATCAGTCGACTAATGAGTCGACCGGACCAAGCTGCTAAAAGATCCTGTATCTCTAAGTCGAGCGACAGGTTAACTGGCCAAGAGGAGCTAAACTCTCTGAATCTATAAGTTGACCGATAGGTTGACCAGTGAAGGAAATACGAACTCTCTGTATCTACAAGTCGACCGATGAACGCC
Source organism: Eucommia ulmoides (assembly GCA_016647705.1). Lineage (NCBI taxonomy): Eukaryota > Viridiplantae > Streptophyta > Magnoliopsida > Garryales > Eucommiaceae > Eucommia > Eucommia ulmoides. Next base: position 25,640,046 of record CM028341.1, read on the forward strand.
TTGGCTACAACCTGAATCTACCAGTCGACTGGTCGGTCGACCGGATGTGCTGTTTCAGGATACTGTTTTATCCGAGATTATATCCAAAAGTAGCCATTTTTTGTTGGGATTTGAGAGAGATTTCAGGGATATTTTCTATATTTAAGATATGGTTCACATATTAATTAAATTCTATTAATATGGTTAATTGAATATTAATGTTTCTCAATTTGGTAGTTAAAATTGATTTTATTCTTATTAATTGAGATTGAGAAATATTTGGAGGGTCTAATTAAAAGATTTGAAAGCTGTTTTTAAGTGAATTGAACCTAAATGAAGTCATTATGATATAAGGGGTCTATAAGTACTATTAATTGTCATGACACATGTAAACTAGCCGTTAGAAAGCTGATTTCATACTTTTATATATTGACCTGCGAATTTCTTATATTAAAAAAAACGAATATAGAGAGAGTAAAGAAGTTAAGATCATTTGTAAACTTTTATAAGAGTTATCATATTAAGATATTATGAGATTTTTTGAGAGACGGTCTTGAAGATCAATTGATATTAATCTTTGTTGCTACCAGATTTGAAGTTACATCGTTCTAATTATTCTTTCTGTAGATTCCGGGTAAGATCTTTCCAATTATATTCTTTCATTGCATTATCTGATTATTGTTTGGAAATTGATCTTAAAAATTATTTTTGATTTTTGAAGAAAATATTTTTACAAACAATTTATTGAATCTGATTACGTACTCCAATTTGCTACCTATATCTTAGTCAAAATCAGATTTTTCTATCTCACATTTTTCTATCACTAAATTGGGGTATTAATTGGGTTATTATTTATCTGGGGGGGTAGAAGCTACGAGTGAGATTTCCTGCTTATAATTTTTTGTGAGTAGTATGATGAGTTAAATACTGTTGGGGGTATTTAATTAAGGGTAGCTGAGTTTCAGTCTCTTCTTGTAAAGAGATTAAGGTAGTGATTCTTCCTAGATAGAATTGTGATTTGAGTGATTTGTAAAGGTTCCATCCTTACCTGGGAAAAGGATAGTTGGAGTGTTTTGTGAAGTTTTTATTCTTGAGCCTTAGTATTAAAAAGAATTAAGTTATTCTTTAACCTGTAAAAAGTAGAGGTTATTCCTTAACTTGGGAAAATGATATTGTAAATGTTGATTCTAAGCCTATAAAAGAATCGGTGTGAGAGTTTGGTTCCTACCTTTAAAGGGATCTTGGTTTTAGTGGATGCAACCTCCGTAAAGCTCGGGGGATTGAATTAGCCAAGAGTAGCTTGGTGAATCAGTATAAATCTTTTATGTGCTGCTATATTTACTTTACTATTTTTTGTTGTTTGGGTGTGCACTCAGTTGATTATATTATTCCGCTGTAATATAAAGATAATAATTAATTTAGAATTAAAATTAATTATTTGATTTATTGAATTTTATTCTGATAATTTTTAATTACCCAATTCACCCCCCTCTTGGGTATTCTACTGGGCCAACAATTGGCATCAGAGTTGGTTTAGCTCAAATTTTTTAGCTAATAAAGATCACATGGCACACATAGTAGGCACACTAACTGAGGGACAATCTATGCACCGACCACCCTTATTTGCAGGTAAAAGTTACTCGTTTTGGAAAGACAGAATGATAGCCTTTTTTCAGGCTACAAATTACGACGTGTGGCTTACAATCGAGGATGGTCCATTCATTCCAATGAAAAACGGAGTTGAGAAGAAGAAAGAACAATTCACTACTTCCGATAAACATAAACTCTCCATTAACTCTCAAGCTATCAATATTTTCTTTTGCTCTTTAGACACTAACGAATATTCTAGAGTTTCAGGTTTAAAATATGCAAAGGAAATGTGGGATAAGCTACAAGTCACCCACGAAGGGACAAGTCAAGTGAAACAGTCAAAAATCAATGCTCTTATAAGAAAATTTGAGTTGTTCAGAATGGAGGAGAATGAATCCATTCATGAGATGTACACACGCTTCAACAACATAAGCAACAATATGAGTTAACTTGGAAATCCATACTCCATGGAGAATAGAGTACGAAAGGTCCTAAGATCCTTGACAAACATATGGGAGTTAAAAGTGACGACAATCGAGGAAGTCAAGGATCTTGGCAAATACGACATTGATGATCTTATTGGCAATTTAATGACTCATGAATTGACGATTAAAGGTTACGAGGATGATACCGAAAATGGCAAGAGGAAATCATTAGCGCTAAAAGTTCAAAAAATTGAAGAAGATGATGACAGTGATGATGAAAGTATGGATAGTGAACACGAGAAAAATGTATCACTTCTCACAATACAATTTTAGAAGAATGACTCAGCGCACATTCTGTGGAAGAAGAAACCTCAACATGTCTAAAGTGGAAGCTATAACTATTGTAAGACCGATCATTTTCAAAATGATTATCCCGGACCGAAGAAAGATAGAGAAAATAAAAAGAAGAAGAAAGAAAAGAAGAGTAAAAAGAAATCAATGAAGGCTACTTAGGATGATACCAATTCAAATAGCTCGGAAGAATCAAATAGTGAGGATACGTCCATGCTTGCATTAATGGTCACTAGTGGTGAGGTAACTGATTGTTCAAGTTCTTGTCTTTTAAATTTTGATGAATTATTTGATGTTTATCAAGAATTTTCACATGATTATAAAAATCAGTGTTCTAAAATAAATTCCCTTCAAAGTACAATTAACACATTAAACAAGTAAGTGATGGACTACAAATCTTAAAATAATGAATTAAAATCTAAATTGATGGATTTGCAATCAATCGTTCTCAAATTCACCAGCGGTGAAAATAATTTGAAAATGATTTTGGGTAGTTCACGTGGAGTTTTTGATAAAGCCGGTATTGGATTTCAGAAAAATCTTAAACAAAAATGCTTTCATAAATTCTTTTCTGAAATTAAGGATCTTATTAAATGTTTTAAATGTAACATTCTAGGGCATACTATTCGTAGATGTTTTGTTAAAATATCTAACTGTAGACAAGTTTGAGTTCCAAAAGGAACTAAAATTGTCCTGACTAATAAGATCAGACCCACTTAGGTTCGGTACCACTTGAGAACTATTTGAGGTGCTCCTTGCAGGTTATTCTAAAAGCATCAATAAGTAAGGACAAATGGTTCCTGGATAGTGGTTGTTCTCGACACATGACGGGAGATAAATAAAAATTTACATCTTTGACACCTAAAGATGGAGGTCATGTGACTTTTGGAGACAACGCAAAGGATAAAATTATTGATATAGGTAATATCGGTAATGGTACTACTTTTATTAAAGATGTGTTATTAGTTGATGAACTTAAACATAATTTGTTTAGTATTAGTTAACTATATGACAAGGGTTATAATGTTATATTTGATCATGATAGATGCATCATTAAGAATAGTCATGATAGTAGTATCTTGCTAGTTGCATAACGTTTTGAAAATGTTTATACTTTCTCTTTTGATGATTTTAATTCTCAAAATTTATCATGTTTGAATGCTTTATCTGAAAATAGTTGGTTATGGCATAGAAGACTTGGTTATGCTAGTATGGAGTTAATTTCTAACTTATCTAAGAAAAGTCTTGTACGTGGCCTACCTGATTTGAAATTTGTGAAGGATAAAGTATGTGATGCATGTCAATTAGGTAAGCAAGTTAGATAATTATTTAAGAAAAAGATGCACACGTCCACGTCTAGATATCTTGAATTATTGCATTTTGATTTGTTTGGGCCTAACTCTATTGCTAGTTTTGGTGGTAAGTTTTATGCATTTGTCATAGTTGATGATTATTCTAAACTTATCTGGGTATATTTTCTTGCTAAGAAAAGTGAGGTTGCTTTTGTTCTTACTAAATTTTGTAAACGTGTTCAAAATGAGAAGTAATGTTCTATTATTAACATTCATAGTGATAGAGGAAGAGAATTTAAGAATGATGAAGTAGTAAGTTATTGTGATGAGTATAGTTATGCTCACAATTTTTCTGCACCAAGATCACCGTAACAAAATGGTGTAGTAGAAAGGAAGAATAGCCAGAACGATGTGTATTCCCCCCTCCCTATATTTTGTTTTTGAAGATGACAAAGGGATAAAAAGTAGTGATGTTTTATTAAGTGGGAGTACCTTTAAATTTGTGCTTTATTATTGAGTATATTTAATTTTTGCTTTATTGATAATATTTTCATTCTTATGCTTATATGAGTTAAAAGAACTCATCCTCAGATTTAGGGGGAGTGTGGTTATATTTTTATTTTAAAGAAAATATCAAAGTTAATTGTTATCATAAAAAAGGAGGAGATTGTTGATCCTAAAATTTTGATGAACAATTAAGTATTGATATTTTGGTGGAACTAATGTTTTAATCGAGTGTTTCAGTTTTAAAGTTTCAGTGACGAAAATGACAAATTAAATGGATGTCAAATGATGATGTTGAAGATATTGAAGAATTAAGAGTTTGAAGAAATTAGGGAAAACAACTCAGGTGAATCTTAACTCTTAAAATCCCAATTAGGAACACACACATGACACAAAATATATTTTATTATTTATGTGTGTTCTGATTAAATGAAATTATTTACTCTTATGTGAATTGAAAAGAAATATTTTTGATTGACTAAAATGGAATATAAGAATATTAGTGGAGCTTATTTAGAAGAAAAAATGGTTAAGGGGGCGAAAACATAAAAGAAAATAAGTTCAAAAGGTGTTCAGAAGAGAGATCCAGAAGACATCAGTCGACTAATGAGTCGACTAAACCAAGCTGCTGAAAGATCCTGTATCTCTGAGTCAACCGACAGGTCAACCGGCCAAGAGGAGCTGAACTCTTTAAATCTACAAGTTGACCAAAAGGTCGACCGGTGAAGGAAATACGAACTCTCTACATCTACAAGTCGACCGACAAGTCGACCGATGAACGCCTTGGCTACAACCTGAATCTACTAGTCGACTGGTCGGTCAACCGGATGCGCTATTTCAGGATACTATTTTATCTGAGATTATATCTAAAATTTGTAATTTTTTGTTGGGATTTGAGAGAGATTTCGGGGATATTTTCTATATTTAAGATATGGTTCATATATTAATTAAATCCTATTAATATGGTTCATTGAATATTAATGTTTCTCAATTTGATACTTAAAATTGATTCTATTCTTATTAATTGAGATTGAGAAATATTTGAAGTGTTTAATTGAAAGATTTGAAAGCTGTTTTTAAGTGGATTAAACCTAAATGAAGTCATTATGATATAAGGGGTCTATAAGTACTATTAATTGTTATGACACATGTAAATTAACCGTTAGAAGGCTGATTTCATACTCTTATATATTGACCTGCGAATTTCTTATATAAAAAAAATGAATATAAAGAGAGCAAAGAAGTTAAGATCATTTGTAAACTTTTATAAGAGTTATCATATTAAGATATTGTGAATTTTTCTGAGAGACGATCTTGAAGATCAATTGCTATTAATCTTTGTTGCTACCAGATTTGAAGTTATATTGTTCTAATCATTCTTTTTGTAGATTTCGGATGAGATCTTTCCAATTATATTCTTTCATTGAATTATTTGATTATTGTTTAGAAATTATTTCTGATTTTTGAAGAAAATATTTTTACAAACAATTTATTGAATCTGATTACGTGCTCTAATTTGCTACCCATATCTTAGTCAAAATTAGATTTTTCTATCTCACGTTTTTCTATCACTAGATTGGGGTATTAATTAAGTTATTATTTATTTAGGATGGTAGAAGTTTCGAGTGAGATTTTCTGCTTAACATTTTTTTGTGAGTAGTGTGACAGGTTAAATACTGTTGGGGGTATTTAATCAAGAATAGTTGAGTTTCAGTTTTTTCCTATAAAGAGATTGAGGTAGTAATTCCTAGATAGAATTGTGATTTGAGTTATTTGTAAAGGTTCCATCCTTACCTGGAAAAATGATAGTTGGAGTGTTTTCTGAGATTTTGATTCTTGAGTCTTAGTGTTAAAAAGAATTAGGTTATTCTTTAACCTGTAAAAAGTAGAGGTTCTTCCTTAACTTGAGAAAATGATATTGTAAATGTTGATTCTGAGCTTGTAAAAGAATCGGTTTGAGGGTTTGGTTCCTACCTTTAAAGGGATCTTAGTTTTAGTGGGTACGACCTCTGTGGAGCTCGGGGGGACTGGATTAGCTACGAGTAGTTTGGTAAACTGATATAAATCTTTTGTGTGCTGCTATATTTACTTTGCTAATTTTTGCTGTTTGAGTGTGCACTTAGTTGATTATATTATTCCGCTGTAATATAAATATAATAATTAATTTAGGATTAAAATTAATTATTTGATTTATTGAATTTTATTCTGATAATTTTTAATTACCTAATTCACCCCTCTCTTAGGTATTCTATTGGGCCAACAGAAGTATATCAAAGATTTCCAGCCATATCTCAGCAAAAACAATATCAATCATTTTTTCGAGGTGTGCGGGTTGGAGTGTGCGAGTTGGCTAGTTTAAACCACACACCGCCTAATAGTGTACGGTTTGGACCTAGTTTCGAGTTGAGCCTAGATCTGCGACCAGTGCCTCATCTGGTAAAATAAATATACTAGTATGGATCATAAATCTGGTCTTACAGAAAATTAATTCATAAATGAAAATGTTTGTGAAGAACTAAGTGTCATTGACAGTAGAATTTAAACTCTTCAAAGAAAAAAAGGGCATTCCACTTACAATTCAAGGCAACGATCATATGTTATGTGAAAGACATAGAAAGTGCCTAAAGGTATGCAAATCACTGAACCTACTAGTCGTATGAGATAAATATTTTACTCATGACCAAATATCAATAGAATTAGACTCAAGATTGTTTCATCTTTTGTTTGCAATTTCTAACAACATCGAAAATAAGTGGCTATAATTTTAGTCATATGTCGTCCAATTCACATTCAAATCCCTTTATTAATGCATATCCATTATTTTCTTAAATTCTTCCAAAATGTTAATGTAATAATGCACTTGGCCCACGTGATCCATCAGGACAAAATCCTAACCCCCACGTCATTTACAAATATTTGTGTATAGTGTTGTATTATTTGTATATCTTTTTTACATATCAATATATGATTCATGCTCCCACTTCTAAATCATCTTAACATGGTATCAAGAGTAACTCTTTCCTGGACCTATTCTCTCTAAACATTTTTTTTTTCCGAAACCCTAAAGCTTCCATCGCCACCGTTTTTTTTCTCCAACGGTTTTCGCCATTTCTATAGGCTTCATCACCACTCTGATATCAACAACCACCATATCATTGTCTTCGTCTTGCAGAGATGAACACACTACCACCAAAATCACCGCCATCGGAGTACCAACACGCCCACATGTGCCACCAACAACGCAGTACCCCCTAACTGCACCATCTCAGATTTTGGACTCTACTGCCTCAATCAGGGCTCCAAATTCATCTTACAATTTACTATCAGAACCGTCTCGACAAAACGATTCCAATGACACAAAAAGCAGCCCTATCAAACATGTCATGCGCCCACATACGTGACTTAGTAATTGCACGTCAGATCCAGCGCCACCTTCTGTCTTCTGCCACGTCAGTGCTGACTCCAGCCACACCAGCGTTGACTCAGCCACGTCAGCTGACAAGTCATCAGACATGTCAGGGACCACATCAGCATCATTCAGGTACGTTGGACACACCATTGATACGTGTCCGCTGCGTCAACATTGACTCCCTTATGCCACGTCAGCATCCAGTCAGCCATCCCCTGCCACGTCACTGGTTTTTTGTGAGGTAATATTTTTTGGACCGGTTCAGGCTATTTTTGACTGGTTTTCTGCAAACTTGGACTAGTTCCTAGTATTTTTGGACGTTCTGATTCTATTTTCGGCCTTTGTTTTGTCGTTTGAGGCTCATAGAATACACTTTATTTTACATCCGTGTGGTTCCTAGACCGGTTCACCCGTGTTTCACCCAGTTCGATTCAATATCAGTGCTTGGATAATTACAGCATTCTGAATCTATCAGTGATCTCCGTCAAATCAAATTTGGATCATACAATAATTCTCTTTATATTGTTGATTTGGTTCATCACGGAGATTTGATTGGTTCAAAGAGTTCTCAATTGGTTCTTTCCAAGTATAGACTAGTTTCGGGATAATTTTAACGTTCTCAATTCATCCGTGACAACAGTTTCACTAGGTTCAACAACGATGTCTGTGGATTCTTCGTTCATTATCAATACCAAAGAAGGTTAAGATCCTTCATCAACTACTGTTACCCTGTCTATTGTCGATTTGGCTTCACTCCTACTTCATATCTTCTCTAAAAATGGTACAAACATTTCCCTTGCTCTTTCACTTACTGGAGGTAACTCTTCTTGGTTCTTTGATTCTGCTTGTTGTAATCATATGACATCTGATCCCAATATTTTTTTAACTAAACTCTTTGCTATGAATATCTCTGGTATTCATATCACTGATGGTTCTCAAATGTGTATTACTCATACTAGTCAGATTTCTATTTTCCATCTTTTTGCTTTTGACACGTATTTGATTCTGAAACTCACCTTAAATCTCTTATCTGTTGAACAACTTTGTGAATTGGGATTTGAAATCATATTTTCTAATAGTGGTTGTTGTGTGCAGGATCCTCAGACAGGAAAAATTCTTGAGATTGGTCATAAAGTTGGACGTCTATTTGAACTCAGCAGTTTGCACCTTCCATCTCCAACTCCACCACCATCACAACCACATGTCCCTTCATCAACCTGTGCAACCTCACCACCACTACTAGTATCATTCTCATCATCATCATCCTTATCTCCACAACCACCAGTATTCCTATCACTATCCCAAATTTGACATTCTTTGTTAGACCACGCTTCATCTAGTTAACTCAAATCGCTTATCTCTAGTGGTCAGGTAGGTTCAATTCAACATGAGTCCTTCAACTATATCCATTGTCAACTCGCAAAACAACCAACCCTTCATTTCAAAGAGAGTTAGTTTATTTCTCTAACACCCTTTGATCTAATTCATTCTGATATTTGGGGGCCTTCTCCTCATACCTCGATGGGTGGTTATCGTTACTTTGTTATCTTTGTGGATGACTACTTTTGATATACTTGGTTGTTCCTTATGAAACATCGATCCGAACTATTCCAAATATATTCTGAGTTTTTCTCAATGGTTCAAACCCAATTTTCTAGAATATCAATTTTTTTTCGCTGAAATAATGCAATGGAATATAAGAATAGTGCATTTCTTAACCTGCTTCGCAAAAATGGCACGCTCTCCTATCGCTCGTGTCCTAGTACATCCCAACAAAATAGATGAGCCAAACACAAACATAGACATATTCTTGACACAATTCGTGCTCTCTTCATTTCTTCATTATGTCTTGAGTGTTTTTGGGGTGATGCTGCCTTCACATCTGTCTACATAATAAACCATATCTCTTCCGCTACAATCCAAAACCAGTCTCCATTTGAGCGTCTTTTCGGTAAACCTCCTGATTACTTTGAACTTAGAGTCTTTGGTTGCGCTTGTTTTGTTCTTCTCAAACCATATGAACACAATAAATTGGAACCAAGGGCTCGTCTGTGTTGTTATCTTGGACACGACATCGAACATAAAGGGTTTTGGTTCTGGGATCCCATTTCTAAAACTTTTCATATCTCTCGATGTGTCGTTTTTTAGGAGCATCAAATGTTTTCTTCCTTGGGGTTATTTGACATGTCAACCATCACCAACTCCAGATTCTTTACTGATCTATCTATTGAGTTGTTTCCTAATGATATAGTTCTAAGTACTATTGAGTCCACTCTAGCACTACTAGTTGAGCCTAGTCCTGCACCTTATGTCGAGTCCACCCTAGAACCATCAACTGAACCCACTTCAGAACCACCGGCTGATCTCACCCTCTCCAACTCTAGTGACCATGCCTGAGACTTCTCTTATGGCCAATGATTCTATACCAACTGCCTCGGTGACCCACACTCCATATCACCCCGACACTCTACCAGGGTAACTTATCCTCCACCTTACCCTATTGATTTTCATTATTTTTCTACTATACTTCATCTGTATGACCCTCAATCCTATAAGGAGGCTAGTAATAATCCCCTTTCACAGAAAGCAATAGACGAAAAACTCCAGACCCTCACCAAAACTCATACTTGGGATATTGTTAATCTGCCCCTTGGAAAAATTCCTATTGGGTGCAAATGGGTGTTTAAGAACAAAACGTTTTCTGATGGCTCTGTTGAATGATATAAAGCCTAACTTATTGCCAAGGGATTTGCTTAGGAGTATGGTATTGACTACAAAGAGACTTTTGCTCCAGTGGCAAGGCTTACATCTGTTTGTATACTTCTTGCTATCATCGCCGTTCGAAAATGGACTTTCTTTCACATGGATGTCAAAAATGTATTTCTTAATGGTGATCTTCTTGAGGAAGTCTATATGCATACCCCTCCCGACCTAGCTGCCCTTTGAAATAAAGTTTTTTGTCTTTGTTGTGCCCTATATGGTTTGAAACAAGTTCCACGTACTTGGTTCGCCAAATTCAACACTACGGTTCATCAATTTGGGTTCACACCTAGTGCTCATGATTCAGCTCTATTTATTCGCCACACTAGTACAACACTACGGTTTATTATATGTGGATGACATAGTTATTAATGGAAATGATCTACGCAACATTTCTGAACTTAAAATGTTTCTCAGTGGACAATACAAGATGAAAGATCTTGGCGTGCTCACCTATTTTCTTGACCTTAAAGTCTCATCTGGTTCAGATGTATATTTTCTCTCTCTGACCAAATATGCCTCAGATTTTTTTTCTAAGGTTAGGATCACTGATTTAATCACTGCCACTACTCCTCTCGAGCCGAACATCAGACTCACTCCACTCGATGGTTCACTTCTTCAGGATGCCACTCTATATTGCCAACTGGTTGGAAGTTTTGTATATCTCACTGTTATTCACCCTGACATTGCCTATATCGTTCATCAGGTCAGCTAGTTCTTGTCCGCTTTTCGAACCACCCATTACTCGGTTGTTCTTCGCATCTTTCAGTATGTCAAGGGTACTATGTTTCATAGACATCATTTCTCAGCTCAGCCTACTCCCATCTTACGAGCTTATTCTGATGCAAATTGGCCCGAAGACCCCACCGACAGACGTTCAACCACTGGTTACTATTTATTCTTGGGTAACTCTCTCATTTCCTAGCGTAGTAAGAAACAAATTGTGGTGATTCGCTGATAAGTTGAAAATATCTATATACTTTTAAGTTGAATTTGATAGTTTTCGAGTGTTTTAGTAATATTTTATTGCTTTTTTGTTTGTCTTTATGTAAATCAGGTATAAGGATGTAACAAAGTGATAAACAAGAGAAGCGGTGGAAAAATGGTCAAAGAAGCAAAGTTTCAGGATAGCAAACCTACCTCCGAGTCGGTGGAGATATAGGGAGAATTGTGCAACACGTACCGCCACAGCGGTCATTCACCGCCGAGGTGGCGAAAGTCCAGATAGCTCAATTTTATCTTCATCGCCGCAGCGGTCAGTTACCGTCGTAGCGGTGATGTGAACCGACTTACTCACAGCCATAGCAGTGACTCTATATCTGTTTTTCATATATTTTGAAACCTTCTATTTAAACCCTCTTTTCCCCCATTTGTCAAGAGACGTCCCTAACATTAGACCCTTGATATTATGCCTATTTTGAAGAGCTCAAAGAGAAGATTCACATATCTAAGAAGAGGAAACACTTTCGGATCAATCTTTGATGACAGTGGACCACTCCACTTTAAGATTTGATCATTCTTTCTTTGTTTCTATTTTTGTAATTTAACGTTTTATTGTGAATGATCATTAATCCCTCTTTTTTTAATGTTTCAAAGGCTAAGATCATGGTAGGCTAGATAAATATTATCTAGGAATCGATGTAGTTCATGTAAATACACGTTTGATTGAATATATGTTTCTTTAACGGTTGTTTGTTTAAATCTGATTGTATTTATCATTTTATTACAATTTTAATATGCTTGTTAAGGTATTAGGATTGGTTTTTGAGAATATGGGGTTTTTATTCTCATATATAAAGACCTCCATTTTTTTTTATATCATTAACAGAGATTAAGAGATCAAGAGATCATATTGAGTAGTTCTAAGAGAAATTATACTGAATTTGTGAGAGTTTTTCTTAGAGACATTCTTGATAATCATTGCTACTACCGAATCTAAAGTAACATCGCTCTAATTATTTTTTTTCGGTAGATTCTGGGTGAGATCTTTCCAAATTACTTTCTATATTGTATTGCTTGATTAATTTTTGGAATTTGATCTTTAGAAATTGTTTTCTGATTTTTTTATTGAAAAAATATTTTATAAATAATTTCTTAAATCTGATTACGTGCTCAATTACGTGTTACCTATTTATTTATTTTTTTGTTTAAAATTAGATTTTGAGTATCTCATATTTCTATCACTAGTTTTGAGATATTAATTGAGTTTTAATTTATCTGGGGTTGTAGAAACTCCGAGTGAGAAAAATCATTTGTCAATTTTTAATTGGTAAGTTGAGTGACAGATTAAATACTATTGGGGGTATTTAATCTAAGGGTAGTTGGGTTTCAGTCTCTTCCTATAAAGAGATTGAGGTAGTAATTCTTCCTGAATTGAATTGATTTGTGAGTGAATTGTAAATGTTCAATTCTTACTGGGTAAAAGGATATTTGGAGTGTTTATGAGATTTTGATTCTTTTGCCTTTGTGTTAAAAAGAATTAAGTTATTCTTGAACTTGTAAAAAGTAGAGGTTATTCCTTAGCTTGTGAAAAGAAAATTTTGTAAAGGTTGATTCTGAGCCTGTAAAAGAATCTTTGTGAGGGTTTAGTTCATACCTTTAAAGAAATCTTGAGTTTAGTGAGTGCAACTCTCCGTGGGGCTCGGAGGACTAGATTAGCCAAGAGTAGCTTGATGAATCAGTCTAAATTTCTGGTGTGCTGCAATCTTTACTTTATTTATTTTCGTTGTTTTGTGTGCACCTAGTTGATTTTATAATTCCGCTGTGATATAAAGATAATAATTAATTTAGAATTAAAATTAATTATTTGATTTATTAAAGTATTTTCTCTCTGATATTTTTTAATTACCTAATTCACCCCCCATCTTGGGTATTCCATTGGGCCAACATTTTCCTTTGTTCATATATGATTGGGTTGCCGTGTTTTGTGATTGTGATTGATAGGAGACATAACTAAGTGAGCCGCATAAAAAAGGGCAAGGGGAGAAGGTTCAAGTTCTCGCACTGGGGGTGCCGCCGCTGACTATGATTCTGCCTGCTTTGTTTCCAAACAAGCCAAAGAGCATTTCAATTGTTTTAAGCATAATCAGACGTCTATTCAACAACGGGGATTTGGGCAACTAGATAGTCTCCCGTCGGAATTTCAAGATGCAATCCGAAGCCACGGTTGGGAACGTTTTTACAAATCACCACCCCAGGGCGAGGTGGCTCTAGTGCGGGAGTTCTATGCAAATATCACAGAGGCAAATGACAATTGTACAAGGGTCTGAACTTGCCCTATCTCATTCAGTCCTAAGTTCCTTAATGAAGTTTTGGGATTGGCGGCCCCAGCACCCACTGACGAACCATATGGGGCAAAGATCTGAGCATGGACACTGTGATCCAAGCCATCACTTCATGCAATGTCCAAGAGACTCACATAGGGCCGGGTCTAGCCACTTTCTCGGCTATGTTTCTTAATCCAATCCCCAAAATATGGCACCATTTTGTTTGCGGCAACCTTCTCCCGACATCTCACTTGTTAGACGTCTCCAAAGAAAGGGCTACGACGCTATACTTAATTCAGACGGGCAAGCTGATAAATGTTGGCTATTTGATCTACTCATCTATTCTTCATGTCGTCAATACAACAAAGACAGGTCTCCCATTTCTTTCGCTTTTGACCGACCTATTTCGATGAGCCAGTGTATCAGTAATCAGGGATAGCCCTTTTTCCCCAATCGTTCTGCTTGATCTGGCTATGATAAATCGAATGTGGAAAGCCAAAGTGCAAGAGGTGACGGGCAAAAAGCTGAAGAAGAAGAAGAGCCTGTAGAGGAAGAGGCGGGGCCCGCGATAAGGTCTTTTTAGAAAGGGTCCATAAGGAGCTCCAGGAGGTTCGACTTGATAATCGTGTTTTTCGCCAAGGGCAATATAATACGGATCTCCAAATTACCGAGCTCGGGACGTTCTTGGAACAGTATACGAGTCAATAAGATCAAGTCCACTGGCTCATTTGCGAGCGTCTCGACGTTGACATGAGCGCTTATTCGCCTATGCTGCAATTGCCGCCGCACCTTTTGCAACCGCCACAATTTCCTTTCCGACGCGACAGTAGTGGTGATGACGTTCCCCCCAGGTGGACAGTAGGAGGTGAGACTTCTATGTCTTATCTCCTAGGTATGTATTCAAACCCAATATTTTCTCATGAATGTTATATATTGCAATTGGGTTTGCTGCTCAGTCAATGTGGACATTGCCTCATTTAAGTTTGTGGGGATGTTCATCCAATTTTATTTTTTATAGAAAAAAATTTTGAAACAAAATTTTTTATGTATCATATTTGTATGTTTTATGTATGCTTAGTTATGATTTGTAAAATATTAGATGTATATTGTAGATCTTAATATATAGTTAAGTTTTATTTTAATTTTCATGTTTTTGCATGTGAAATGCTTAGATTAGTGTATGTATGTTAGTGTTTAGATTTAATGTAGAGATGTTTATGTATGAAGTAGTATTTGCATGTTGAATTGTTAAGTTCGTTTGGGCCATTTCTTGATGATAAAAATTATCTCCTGATTGTATATCGAGGTCGGGGGTGATGCTAATCATGTGTGTTTTGTGTGCTTAGCATGTTGATTAGGTAAAAATCATTTTGATCCTAAAATCGCACGATAGCATAGACTCAATGTATAATTATTCAAACGATTTGACGCCGATTATTCAGTAATAAGTTCATGACAAATTTGAGGAATCTAGCACTTGACTGGGGGAAACTTGAGGCAAAATCCTAAGTGGGGTAGTTTAGGAGACATGATTTAGGCCTTCATTTTTATCGCTTAAACTTTTGAAGGTAGCCTTGAAAATTTTATCTCTCGTTACCCTGTCGAAGCTAATAACCTTTTCAATTTTGAACATATATCAAAACCATAGCCAATTAATTGTTTTTCAAACCATTGTTGCTAAGCTAAACACACGAATTGAGTAAAATCAAGTTAACATTATTTTATGCTACTTGAAGTAAGCAGGCGGGTTTCAGACGAAGTTTTATTGGTTTGGTATTAGTGTATTCACTTGTCAATTTTTGAATTCTATTTACACGCCCCTAAAATTGTAAAAAATCTAATAAGTTTGGGGGTGTGTTAGTTAAAAAAAAAACAATGTGAATATAATTGTTATTTTCGTTCTTTCGACAAGTGAATACAAAGTTCTTAAAGTCTTTTTTAGGGTTATGTTTTAAATATTTGGGGTTACTAGAGAGATATAGTGACAAGCGTTTATGCCTCGAGTATCGTTTAATTATCGTAATTATAACGATGACTTGTTTTCTATTCTTGAGATACCCTTGGCCGTTCTCTAATGCCTATCCAAGCCCTATTGATCTCTTTGAATTTCTGAACCTAGATTAGTGGATAGTCAAGCCCAGTCAAGCATATGGTTTTCCTAATCCTTAAACGGTTTAAGTTATGAGTTTAATTATTGAATAATCCAATCCGGTGTTCTGATAGTTATACATTTGAGTTCTCACATACACACTTTAAGTGGATCTAGAATGGTTTTTATTGATGTTGAGTGTTGAAATTCTAGAACACCACGTGGTGTGTGTTATTTCCTGAACTTGATCTGATTGAGGGCTGTTGAGGGAGGAACAACTTGGTTTCTTCGATTGATTTTGGAACTCACATGCATTTACTTCTTCTTTGTTAAAGTTTATTCATTTTTAGTAGTTAGTTAGTTAGTTAATTAGTACAGTTAGTTTATTTTAGTATTAGGGTGTTTTGCTCGAGTACTAACAAAATTTCAAGTTTGGGGGTATTTGATAGGTTGAAAAAACCTATCAACTTCTAAGCCAAATTTGGTAGTTTTCAAGTATTTTAGTAATATTTTATTGTGTTTTTTCTTGTCTTTATGTAAATTAGGTGTAGGGACGTAACAAAGTGATAAACAAGCGAAGCGGTAGAAAAATGGTAAAAAAAGGGTCAAAGAAGCAAAGTTTCAGGACAGCAAACCCACCGCCGAGGCGGTAGAGATGTAGGGAGAATTGTGCAACACGTACCGCTACAACGGTCATTCACCGCCGAGGTGGTAAAAGTCCAGAGAGCTCAATTTTATCTTCACCACTGCAACGGTCAGTTACCACCGTAGTGGTAATGTGAACCGACTTACTCACCACCATAGCAGTGAATCCACCACCGCGGCGGTGACTCTGTGCAGAAAATATCTATTTTTCAGATATTTTGAACCCTTTTATTTAAACCCCTTTTTACCCCATTTGTCAAGGGACGTCCCTAACATTAGACACTTGATCTTAAGCCTATTTTGAAGAGCTCAAAGAAGAGATTCACATATTGGAGAAGAGGAAACACTTTTGGATTGATCTTTGGTGACAGTGGACCACTCCACTTTAAGATTTGATATTCTTTCTTTGTTTCTATCTTTGTAATTTAACGTTTTATTGTGAATGATGATGAATCCCTCTTTTTTTAATGTTTCATAGGATACAATCATGGTAGGTTAGATAAATATTATCTAGGGATCGATGTATTTCATGTAAATACACGTTTGATTGAATATATGTTTCTTTAACGGTTGTTTGTCTAAATTTGATTGTGTTTATCATTTTATTACAATTTTAATATGTTTGTTAAGGCATTAGGATTAGTTTTGAGAATATGGGGTTTGATACTCGGGAGAGGTAACCCCGGTTTTGAATTAGGGTAAACACAATGCGACAATCTAATAACCTGGGAAGGAGTTAGAAAGTGTGCAATCTATGACGTTGGGATAAGACTCATGTGGCCTAGTGTTGTTAAGACGTTGAGGGGGACTTCTTCGTTGACACGAAATCGCATATTCACTCATCTTACACTCGGGAGAGGTGGTGAGTGAGTTTAAAATACCGAGATTGTCGGATAGGATAAACACCGTTATTATTAACTAAACGAAGTCAAACATGTATTAAGGAAATGAAATCAATCCCTAAGTAATCCACATAATTAGAACTAATCCAATAGTTTTTAATTTAACTTAGTTTAATTATTTAACTTCAAACATTTCTTAAACCGTCGAGATAATATAAGACTATGCCAATTGCAGTATTCAAGTAATCAAGCACGTTTCCCAAAAGACGATATCCGATCGAAAGATCCACTATATTAAAACTTTTCCTCATGTACTTGATAGTATATTAATACTTGAAAAAGCGTTCGCATACACTCGCTCTAGCATTGACGTTGATATCGTGCCATAGTTGATGCAACTCAAGAACTTCTCTGGCTTTGATAGCTACTAGCCGAAATGGGTATCTCTTCTCCTTCTACCACTACCCTACGCTGTGACAATAAGAGTGCTATTTAGATCGCTCACAATGATGTCTTCCACGAGCGTACAAAACACATCGAGACTGATTGCCATTTCATCCATTATCACATTCTCTAAAATACAGTTCGTCTAAAATCCGTCAGTTTAGCCAATCAGACAACATAAATTTTCACTAAGACTTATCCACTTGAATACTTTCACTCTCTAGTTTTTTAAACTCAAGTTCACTTCCCACTTATCGCCTTGAGTTTGAGGAGGGATGTTAATGTAATAATGGGTTTGGCCCACTTGGTCCATTAGGGTAAAACTCTAACCCCCACTTTTCTATAAATACTTGTGTATAGTTTTGTATTCTTTATATTTCTTTTTTACATATCAATATATGATTCATTCTCTCACTTCTCAATCATCTTAACACAAGAGGGGATTTTTGCAGAGATTTATGCTAAAATTGGTAAGAAACATGAGAACTTTGTGACAGATCATCTTCTATTGGGGTACAAAAATATAAATAGAAGTCCAGAACACCCGAAAACAAGATTAAAACATCATATTGCTAGTTTTTCTCTAATTGTAAAATGTAAATCAATACAACTTTCAATACTGATGAACTGAAGATAAAAATCATTTGATCATCAAAAGAATAAAAGGCTATGAAATATGGTAGCTTAAAAGACATAGTTGCAAAATCGAATGAAGAGATTTAAAATTTGTCACACAAATTAAAAAACATCGGTCCACCACATAAAAATACCGCATCACAGCCGCACCACAACTCAGACCAACATTTACATTTACAAATAACTTTACTTTCCCTAACCTTAACAAAAACTTCCCACTTTAAAAGAGTCCAGACAACTAGTAGGTAAACAACAAAGACATTATTATTAATGGGAATGAACAATAATCCCATATTTATAGTAGCAATACAAAGAAAGTGTTGGTCATAAGTAAATTATTTGAAACTGCTGAAATGCTTTTGTATTTTTATCATAGTTCTAAATGTGATAGATAAATATCTAAACATTTATGTGCTGGTTAAATAATTAAACATTTTTCAATTAAGAAATCGATTTCGAAATTTGATCTCAAAATTTAGAACCAAAATTGTAACATTTGGAAATAATTAGAATAAATTAGTGATAATTAAAAAATGACTAATAAAAACATATCATTAATGACTATTTTTAACTGCCGTTAAAATAATTGTTGTTATAGTCTTTTTTTTGTAGTGTACCCAATGAGTACCGTTAACGATCCTTATATAGTTAGAATAAGACACTTATTACTATGAAAGTATAAAGAAACATTTGCATGATCATCCATTATCTCAATTTTAAAGATAGTAAGTATTATCACAAATCAGATATTTCACTTTTGACGTTAGGCAAAATTATCATGATGTAATATCAAGGATGACCCTTTTACTATAACTATGTAAGTTTGTTCATGATTATTCTAGTGTGTCGCACTAATGGTTATGATATTTAGCATTTTCGATTGAGAAAACACCCCAGAGTTAGTCTAACTAAATCGTAAAGTACTAATTTAACAATTATAAAGAAAAGCAAATAATTATGTTGAAAGGGTAAAGTAAACTTTATAAAAAGTATGCGGGGCTGAAAAGCATTTTTAAAGAAAAGCACAGAGAAAGTAAAATGCAATACAAGTTTAAGAATGTGCGAGTTTAGAACCATTGATTGTGTGGATTACAAAAGTGAGATTGGCCTGAAATGTCCACACTATAATATAAGAAGAGAAGGGCAGTGGAGTTGGAATACGACCAGTGGGTACGTGGAGGCCATTAATTAAATTCACCTCATCTCGGTCACATGTGATTGTGAACTTCCTCTCCTCTCCTCTCCTCTCCCCCTATATATATAAATCTCGATCACGTTAATCGTCACGCTGTCCTTGCACTTGGTAGACCTAAACCACAACCAAAATAAACTCTCTCTCTCAGAATACTGCCTCTGTCGAAAGCTATTAACCATGGCGGAACTGAAGAAAGAATTTCTTAACGTCTACTCGGTGCTGAAAAAGGAGTTGCTCCATGACCCAGCCTTCAGCCTCACTGAAGATTCTCGCAATTGGGTCGAACGGGTAATTTTCATTTTCTGTGTTTTTTGATATAATCTAGAGGGATGGCAAAGTCCTACTTGCTTTTTTTGTTATTATTATTTTACTTTGGCACGGGTCAATTTATATGCATTTCAACTAATTACCGTTCCGAACGATTTTAAGGACCCTCTCCCTTACGCCGGCCTAATATATTTAGGATTAAATTTCAAATTTAATTATTAATACTTCCTAAGAGAATCGAACCTAGTTAACAAAAAAAACGAGACATTTTCGCTTGCCAACCGGACTAACCTCTATTGGGTGTTTAGTTAGCCA
Organism: Eucommia ulmoides; assembly: GCA_016647705.1. Classification (NCBI taxonomy): domain Eukaryota; kingdom Viridiplantae; phylum Streptophyta; class Magnoliopsida; order Garryales; family Eucommiaceae; genus Eucommia; species Eucommia ulmoides. The sequence continues at coordinate 25,660,055 of CM028341.1, forward strand.
AAATAGTCATATATACACGCATGTACATTCATATTATTTAGGGATTCATATTATGTAGGGACATTATGGGTATCAAATATGCAGGTTCAGCCCCTTCAAGAGTTTAAATAGATGTGTAAAATGAAGCATCAAATTGCAGTCATTTCCAAATAATAAATGTGAACAATAAACAAAAACATTTCCCCCCATATTGAATACGTTTATAAGGTGTTTAAATTTGAAACAAAGGTTATGTCGCTTCATATTTCTTTTTAGTTAGTAGAAAATTCATGTCTGAGACATAAACCGTTGGTTTTAGGGGTCAAGACCCTTATATACCATGTGGATTTAATTATGCTAAATTTCTTTTTATTCAAATATTTTAATTATTTAATCATACTACTAATAATTTTTTCACCTTACAATATTTTTCCTTTTTAACAGGAAATACAAAATTATAAATTTTTTATTAAAACATATAAATCATACTACTAATCATATTTAATATTTTACTGGCTTTAAAATTTCTCAAAAAATCCCAACTAAAATTCATTTCGGTAAAATATTAGATATTTTGGACAAAATTGTGATTTATAATATTTAAATAAATTAATAAAAATAATATTATAACCATAAATTAATTAATTGTTTAATGTGACTATTTCATGTACATGTAATATTAAATTCAAAATAAGAAATAATAATAATAATATGTTACAATAAATAAATAAAAAGATTATTGTGGTTGACATATGTAACCGTGAGAGATTTTGAAATTAATTTTTTTTAAAAAAAAATTAAAGATCTAAATGCTGGAATCATGAAAAATTTATAATATGTTATATTATTAAAAGATTTTATTCGTTTTACTTTATTTTTTTTCATTTTTTTTTTGGGATTTTGTGAGAAAAAAATTATTTCGAAAATTATAAAATTTTCTTCCTATTTATATTTTTCTCCCATTTTTCATCTATACCAATTTTTTTATTCTCATCTTATTTTTTTCAATTCATTTTTTTGCTCAACCAAATGTACCGTGAGTCATAATTTTGTGACAGTATTACACCTATAAAAATTTATTGCTACAATTATTATATATTTTAGGTAGTTGCTATTGGCGCTCCATCACCTTTTCTCGTGCACTTCCCTTTTTCACATTGACACAAAAATACCCATGTAAACCTCGTGACTCTTACTGAAATGCCCATTTAATTTGTATTGAGAACAAAATATCAGAAACAAAAAGTTTTCGTTTCCAGAATTGGAAAAAAATTGTTTTCATTTTTTCATTTTTTGCTTCCATTTTGGGAAGGAATTTATTTATTTATTTATTTTTTTTTTGGAAATAAAAATAATATTTTTTGTTCTCAAATTTGTCATTCAGTTCCAAAAACCAAAAAAAAATGTGTTTCCACATTTTTGTTCTCATCTCAATACAAATGAAGTGGTTATTTTTTGAGGCATTTCAAATTCTTATTACCTTTTTTTGTGCACTCCGCTTACTAGCATACACTTGTACCTCGTTTTAGTGGATGATGACGGAACCTATAGGACCACTCTACTGCACAATTATTGTTGAGTGACCAAAGCTTTGCAACTTTAATAAAAATATTGTATATGCACGTAAGACGAAATACACATTGATGTTCAAACCACTGTTGCCGCATTAAATACACTTTCTTCGCAATTAAAAAGAAACACGTGGTTATTAGGGGAAAGGAAAATGGAGAAAAATATATGCCTAGACTAGACTCTAGCTAGTACACATTGTTTGTATTCACAGATATTTAAGGTTGTGAGTGGTTAGAGATTTTGCTTTTCTTTTTTTTTTATTACAATTCAATTTTATTTCAAAAAAATTATGTATTAATGTTTCTAAAATTATTTCTTTTAATATTAAAATATGAAAAGAAAAACGAGATAATAATATTTTTATCTATTATAAAAAAAAAAATTATTCCCCCAACTTTGATCGGTTATGAAAAAAGAAAATTATTTCCCCTACAATTCATTTTCTTTTATTTTTTTGTGTAAAAATTATACATTTTCCTTTTATATTTTTTTTCTCAGTTTTTATCTATACCAATCAATTATTTTTTTCATCTTCTATCTCATTTTCAAAATTTTAAAAAAATTTCTTTCTTTTTTCTTTTAACCTAAACAAATGCACCTAAAGATGTATATGGTAGAGTGGAAAACGAAATAGATTGGAAACTGAAATGAATGATAAAATGGATAATAAAATAATAGTGTGTTGTTTGGGTGGAGGGGAAATAAAAAAAGAAAAAGAAAATGGAGGTAAAATAAATGATCACCCCGTCCTTTTTTTTCCTTCAATTTAGGATGAAAATAAAAAGTTGGAGGTGAAAAGATTATAAAATTATAATTTTGTCTCTTTATTTTATATAACAAATATTCATTTAATTTGTATTGAGAGTAAAATATTAAATTAAACAAAATATATATATATATATATATATATATATTTTTAATATACACAAAATATTATTTTTCCTTCAATCAAACATACTAAGGGTATGTTCATTTGGAAGGGTGTAAAAGGAAAAATAATTTTTTTTTTATCCTTTATAGAGGAGAAATTATTATTTTTAGTATATTTAGTTGGAGGGATATAGAAGAAAAGAAAATAATATTTTATATGTATTAAAAAAAAAAAAATTTGTTTAATTTACTATTTTGCTTTTACTACATATTGTAATATAAAATAAGACCTTATTTTTTATATATAACAAATGACAAAATGATAATTTAGAATGATTTAATTTTTAATTTTTTTATTTTTATCTGAGAAGGTAAAAAAAAGGACGAGAAAGAGAAATTACACCTCTATTTTTTTTATTTTTTATTTTTTACCTATAACCAAACACACGTTCATCTCATTATCTATTTTATCATCATTTTTGTTTTCAATTTCACCCCATCAAACATTGCCCTTAAATTTGGTGAGAAAGGGCAAAAAAAAGAAAAGGTACGCCGGCGGGGTTTCCTGGAGAGCGGGGATTGACAAGGCATACGTACGCACGTGGTGACTTAAAAGGGATAAATAAAAGGGAAAGGGTACGGTTGGTGACAGTGGGTCTGCATACATTAATATAAAAATGAAAAATCAGGACCACGTAGCGGAAGGGTAGTGGGTAGTGGTAACCCCCACCACACACAGGCACAACAAATAAATAGTTGTGCAATTATTGACAAACCTTTTCCGCAATGCGAGGCGAGGACCTGAGAGAGAGTTGTACTAAGTTAAGTGGGTTGCGTTTGTGTATTCAATTTTATGTGTACCCTACCCTACAAGTGTCAATCACTCTTTTTGTCCTCACAATTTTCATTACGCATTACTTCCTTTACGACGTCAATCGTCATACACATGCACATTTTTTTTTAATTATTTATAAAATTATTTTTATTAAACACCATTTAATTTAATTTTTTAAAACATATTTAATTATAATAATAACTTATGAATAATAAATAATCATAAAGACATGGTGACGTCTGTTTTTTAATGTTTTGAACATTTTAATTATAATAATAATTTATAAATAATTAAATAGTGATGTTAGTAAATTTTTTTTTTCTAAAATAAAAGAGATCAGCATGTTAATCTTTGAGTGATGCCAGCTCTGGCAGCTACACAAAGTAAGAAGGCTTATGCAAAGCTACCTTCGAAGTTTATGACAAATAAACAAAATATGTATTTTTAAAAAAATAAATAAATTTAAGGGTATTTATGTCTTTAACCATGAAATGTTCAATTCACGGTGTCAATTGGTATTTTTTTGAATAACAATAAATATTTTTGATTAACTACAAAATGATATGGGAATTCAATGACAAATACCCATTTATCCCAAACGGTCCACACATTCAATCCAAATTAACAAATTGATACATAATAAGCCAATAATTCAAAACAAATTAGCATTAATTATTTTATAAAATTATATTTTTCTATAATTAAAATTACGACTTGGACTGACTAAACAAGACGATGCATCACGTCTTTGGGCGGGGGATATTGTGAGATTGCAAATCGAAAATATTAGAAAAAAAATTATGATATATGAACTACAATGTGAGCTACTACTAATACCATGCATTCAACATTTTGGAGTTACATGGATTGAGTCCAAAAATTATTAGGTCAATGGGTTGCATACGGCATTACAAATCAATATTATACATTCATTTTTTCATTAAGAAAATCATGTTCATGTACGTAAATATAAGATTAATGATTAAATCACATAAATAATCATACTTAAAACAATCTCAAAATTATTTTTGTCAAGCAAGATCTATATTTGGAGGTAAATTTTTGCCTAGATACAGCTAATTTCTGACCAAATTTTAGTAATTTGCACCCTTGAAGCACAAGAATTTATTATATTTTACATTTAAATATTCTAATTTTTATCACTTAAGATTTCACATTTGTGTTTATTGCCCAGCTCCATAAATGAGGCGAAGTGTTCAAATTTGATTTGTTTATTTTTCATACTATTTGAGTTTGAGTCGAGTTTGAAATTTTATAATAAAATTTGGTTCTTTTAATAATCAAACTGTTCGAAAATTTTTGAGAGCTTTTTGTTTTTTCAAAAAAATATTTATTAATTAAATTTTAGTACTGAAGAATTATATGTATATAATAAAATTACATTACAATAAAATTCACTTTTAAATGATTGTTCCAATAATTTATAAGGATAATTATTTTGTGGCATTAGTGTATATTTATTAGGATTTTTTTTATTCTTTATTTTATATATATATATATATATATATATATATATATATATATATATATATATATAAAATGTGTCTTATTTATATATTATAAGGACACCATGATTAAATGATTAAGTGTCTCAATAAATATTTAGAAGAATGTTATTTATAAATTGTTTCTAAAAATATTATCCTAATAAGTAATTTTTGTTGTAGCATTAGTTATTTATAATTGTTTCTTGAAAATCTATATGCAAAATTCAAATATTTAATTAATGAGCGAAACAAAATATAAGAATTATAAAGAACAATATAAATTTACAAAAAATAAGTATATAATAGTAATTAAATAGGTTAAAGAGGTATTTATAAAATTAAAATTTAATTGAATTAACCTCGAGATTAAATATGTAAGATTTAAGAGCCTATTTTATTAATTTTTTTTGTAATAAAAATATAATAAAATATTTTAATTTTATATTATTCAAGTTGTTCATGAACATTAACTAGTCGGGTTTGAATATATGATGTTTGCAAATTTAATTAAAAACTTGATCTTGATTTATTTATTAAATGAACGAGTTTAAAATGAACTATTATCGAGACAAATTTGAGTAGTGCACAAATGGCAGGGTTTGCTTAAATCGTATCCCGTGATAAAAAAAATAACAACAATAATTAAATTTTTGTGTTTTTAAATAAGATCAGCTACGTGAATCCGTTTTGGTCAGGATGATTTTGGTTAAATTTTTTTAATTTTTGGATTTGGTCAATGGTTTTGTTAAGATATGCACTTGAGTGGTTATGATTTCTTTTTGAAAAATGGAAAGTATCCGTAACCTGTTTTCACAGTGCCTTTTGGCACACTAAACTAGAACGTAAAATAATATCCAAGGGAGAAAAGAAATTATTACCCGTTGATTAATACAATATTCACCGAGAATGTATGAGAAAACATTTCTTGTTTTTTAATTAATTACTACAATAAATGTTATTGTTTTCCATTTTACTATTTGTATGGTTGTTAATGTGGGTTTCTTGATTTTTCAGATGTTGGACTACAATGTACCCGGAGGTGAGAAAACAATCCTTCTCTGCTACATAATTATTTTAAGGGAAAATTATCATTTACTTCCAAAATAAATTACTATTTGCCGTTTACTCTCATCTACTTTTTCTTATATCGTTTACTCCTATCGTCGGTCTATTTTTGCACCGAAAACTCCCATTGCCGGTTTTTCTTGCACCAAAAACTCCCGTTTCCAAAAACGACGAGGGATGAGATTATCGAAATGCCTTCCCGTGATTCGCGTCTTCCTTTCGAAGTGCCGATCGATTTGTAGACGAGCATCGCTTTGTGAATTCTTCTTCCTTCCGTTCGATTGATTTGCAGACATCTTCGTCCTCAATTGATTTGCAGACGTCTTCCTTTCGTTAGCCAATCGCCGATTGCTCGTTGTCTTTGTCATCGTCGCCGATTGTTCGTGGATGTTACATTTAAAACCTCTCTCTCTCTCTAAAATGGGTTTTACTATAGATTCTTTGTTTTTTCTCCACACTTCAAGAGAGATGAAAGTAAATGAACATAAATGGGGAATACTTGACTGGTAAAGTGCACGAATCTAGAGAGAGATGACAAGAGGAATGAAGGTGTACTTTTTTCAAGTTTGTGTGTGACAGCTCATTTCAAAATATCTTGACAAAATTATATTTTGCATCCCGAAATTTACAATAAAACACGAGAATATTAGATGTTACATTCAACATCTACAGGTATTGAATGTAACATCATATAGATTTTACTCTTACATACATAAAACATGAGAACAATTGATATTACATTCAATATCTACAGGTGTTGAATGTAATATCGAAAAAAAAAGAAAAAAACAATTGATGTTATATTAAATATTTACATGTGTTAAATGTTATTTCAACATCCACTTGTGTTAAATGTTATTTCAACATTCACATGAGGGGTATTTTGGTAAAAAAAAAAGATAACATCATAAAATTAAAAAAAAAAAAAAAAAGAAAAAAAAAAGAACAATTGATATTACATTTAACGTCCACAGGTGTTAAATGTTACTTCAACATGCACATGAAGAATATTTTGGTAAGAAAAAGATAACATTATATATATAAAAAAAAAAAAACAGTTGATGTTATATTTTATACCCACATGTGGGATATTTTGGTCAGAAAAAGACAAAATGAGTTATTAGTGCAAAAAAAAAAGTAATAGACTTAATCGATAATTTTTTCTGCATTTTGAGAGTTAATAGTGCATGTCGATTATTTTAATATCTCTATATATATGTTAATCTAAAAGTATTTGTTGTGTACATTTGTAGGAAAACTGAATAGAGGACTTTCCGTGGTGGACAGCTACAAGCTTCTGAAGGAACTGTCAAGTTCAAAGAAAGGAGCTCAACTCACTGAGAGCGAAATATTTCATTCATCTGTGTTGGGTTGGTGCATTGAGTGGGTATGAAAATAAATATACATATATATTCTGCTATTCATGCTCTTATCGACTTTGGTACACGAAGTTCAACGAAAGATTAAAATAATAATGAAAATTATCATTTTATGAGATTAAATTTTATTTTCATTACTATGAATTTCCTAAATCCTATACGAAATTAATCAATTCCAAAATAAATTTAGTATTAATTGATTCTAATTACATGAGATTATATTTTAATTATTTATCAGCAAAAAAAAAAGGATCAAATATTAACAAAATATTAAAATGAGGATGAAATTAATTTTATTTACTATTGTATCCTTTAAAAATTTAATTAAATTATTATTTTACCCTTTAAATTTCTAATAAATATATTCCTTAATTTGTTTTATTTTTTTACACTTTCTTCCCCCTCCTCCCTCCTCCTTCCTCCCTATGACATCTTCTATAGCAAGAATCCAACGTGCTCTCTCTCCCCTCTTCTTTCTTGCTTTCTCTCATCTTCTAACTAAACCCCCACGGGTAACACCATCGCCCACCCCGCCAGGCCCCCACCCCCTTGTCCACTGCTTCCCTTTTCTTCTTCCTCTTCCTCCTCCGTTTCTTCTCCTTCTCTTTCTCCTCTATTTATGTATATATATTTACTTCTTATTTGAAACTTTATTTGATTTATGTTCAATTATTCTTTATTTTAATTTTTTTTTATATGTTTTTCAAATAGAGATTTTATTGTATAAATAAATGCCATTTTTTATTTATTTCAACACTAATCAAACATTAGAATGAGAATGGTCATTCTAATACCATATCTAATTTCTTTTGTCACCAAATATAAGAATGATAATGCCTATTTCATTGATTTACCATATCAATTTCAGTCCTATTTTCATTCCATTCTATTCTAACGTACCAAACGCAACATTACACCATGTTTAGTATATGGGATTCGGATTCGAAAAGGGATTAGAATGGTCATGGAAATAATCATTTCATTTTTATTTTTGGTATATAGGATTAAATTTCATTCTGATTACCAATGATTTCCGAATCTCACAAAATATGGAATCAACCAATCTTAAGATTAACGTGGTATTATTTAATACTAATTACATGATATTAGATTTTATTCTTTCATCGGTAAAAAAAAAAGACCAAATACTAACCAAACATCATAATGAGAATAAAATTTAATTTAATTTAAATAATTTATTATTGTATCCTTTGAAAATTTAATTAAATTATTATTTTTAACACATGTATCCCTTAATTTTATTTTATTTTTACATTTTCCTCCTCTCTTTTTCTTCTATACACTATCTTCTTTGGCAAGAATTTAGTGTTTCTGCCAATGCCGAATTTTAACCATTCTTTCTCTATCTCTCATCTTCTAACTAACCCCCAATCACCCTACCAGTAAGACCACGCCTAATCCCCCTCTAGTAACACCATCTCCTACATTGTCGGTCCCCTATCCACCTTGTTCTTCTTCTTCTTCTTCTTCTTCTCTCTCTTGTCTGGAATTTCATTTGGTTTATGTTCAAATATTCTCTATTTAAAAAAAAAAATTGTATATTTTTTAAGTAGAGACTTTATTATATATATGCATTTCATTCACAATTCATTTTGAGCATTAACCAAACATTTGAATGGAAATAATCATTCCAATATCATATCTAATCGCTTTTGTCACTGAATATAGGAATGATAATAATTATGCCATTCCATTACAATAATAATTCAATCTTATTGTTATTCCATTCTATTTTAGCCTATCAAATACTATTTTAAAATCAAAGTATTAAAAATTCTTTATGTTAAAATTAAAGTATTAAAAATTCATAATTTAATATTGACTATTTAAACTCTTAACTATTTAATAGAAATATGAAAAAATCTAAATTGCTAGAATTCTTGTGTAAAAAATTCTAATTATTTCATGAAAAAACAAAAAACAAATATCTAAATTGCTAGAATACTTGTGTAAAAAATTCTAATTATTTAATGAAAAAACAAAAAACTTTGAGAACAAATATAAAATGAAAATATTCAACTTAAATTAAATTTATTGGAATCATTAATTGCATCTTCATGACATCTACTCCTTTTTGGGTATAATATATTTTATAAGTGCACTCTTGTATTACTTAGTTTTTTACAAAAGTATGTATTCGCATATACATATATTATAACGTATATTCAAAAAATGAAGTGGTTAAAAATGAAAGGTGATTTACGATTACAATTAGATCAATTATATTTAAATGATGATTAAATAAAAAATTATTTCCTTAAAATATATTTGACAGCATTTAAACAATTTAAATATGTGAAAGACATCTTCAATTTCATAGTTTTATAAGCAAGATGATTTGAATTATTTTCTTATAATTTTAAAAGTAACATGAAACAATGAACAATGCATGTTTTTTTTTTCTTTTTAACTTTTAATTTTTGATTAATTTTTTTAGTATTTTCGTTGATATGAATATATCAAATTAATGTTAATTAATTAATTTTTAAATTAATTAAATTGAATATATCAAGTTAATATCAACCAATTAATTTTTAAATAATTAATTATTATCGAATTTCAGCTTCAAGCTTGTGCGCTTGTTCTCGACGATATTATGGACAGCTCACACACACGCCGAGGTCAAATGTGTTGGTACAAACTCCCCAAGGTATGGTTTTATTGAAAAATAAATATAAATAGTATAATTTCTCTAATCCAATTAGCAGAAGGAAATTAATTATATTTAACTTTGAGTAGGTTGGTATGATTGCTATTAACGATGGGCTTATACTTCGCAATCATGTGCCGAGGATTCTCAAGAAACATTTTCGATCCAAGCCTTACTATCTCGAATTGTTGGATTTATTTCACGAGGTACGTATGTAAGAATTTGACCAAACCAAAGAATAAAATAAAAAAATTATGAATTCGCCTATTTAATTTTGACAATAATAAAAAAATAATAATTTTTTTTTTTACAAACAGGTGGAATGTCAGACTGTTGGTGGACAAATGATTGATTTGATTACTACACTTGTAGGAGAGATTGATCTATCTGAGTACTCATTACCTACGTAAGTAGTGAATATTTATATATAAGTAACTTTATTCATCCTTATATTTAATAAATTGAGATAAAATTCTTTATTATGGTTAATAATTATTAAATACATCTTTTTTTAAAATAGTTTTAATTCATCGTTATATCACTACTAAAAAAAAGTGTTACTGTGACATACAATTTTACTAATTGGTGTCATTTTTATTTTAGTGTCATTTCTAGAAAATGTCACTTCTATTGGTGTCAATATATTGACAGTATTAGTAACATTTGATAATGATCCTACACAATCAACAAACTTTATGGCATTTTAGTGTCATGAAAAAATTATTCATTCTTTTTGGTTTCACCACATTATTATTTAGGTGTCAATTGAAAATATCACAAAATTCAATAGTTTAACGTTTTGTATCATCTTTATATGTCACTAAACATATTATTTTATGTCATTTGCACTTATTTTTATATTATTAAACAACAACTAGTGTCATTTCAAAATGGCACTAAATATATTCTTTTCTTGCACTTAAAATGTGTCTAAACATGTTACACACATATGAAGCAACAATTACAACAAAGATATGTTATATCATAAAAGAGAAAACAAAAGAAAAACGACCCAAGAATCATTGTAGCTAAACAAAAATTAAAGGAATTTAAATACCAAGTGTTCAAAAAAATCCGGTAAAAAAAACAACAATTACTGTCTAAACAAAAACTAAAAAAGTCATAATTACAAAGAGTTACGTATCTTTATTTTAGTAACGAAGAGGTGAACCATCAAATTTTTACTATTTTTCACACATTCGGGCAAATTTGCCTGACTCAATTTCTGCATGAAAAATATGATATTCACCAATATTAAAATAGTCTTATCTACTTGCTACACTCACAATTTTAATTTGACTAAAGTAATTCATTTTGATAAATAACATACCAAGAAAGGGGAAGGCCATGCAACATGTGCTCCAATTGTTTGTCCAATTATTGTCATTTTCATTTGTCCATAAGATCTAATTAAATACTCATCGTATTTGATTGCAGTTTGCCCATATACCTCCCAAAAATTCGATTGCAATACTTCTCTTTGTATTTCTTTGGATGGATCCTTGCTAATGAGCTCAAAATGATCAACAACAAACCCCTAATATTTCCTAACAAATAATATATATGGGGCACCAAAAAAAGATATAGAACAAAACCAAGCTCTTGAACAATTTATGAAACGCCAAAAGATGACAAATTGAACAAAGGTAATTACAAGTTAGTTAAAATAAAATTTCTAGTGTAAGATTATACATGAGAGAGATAAGTATCATTGAATAGGATGCTTGTAACGAATTAAATCTAAGAGTTTGGGTACCGAGACTTACATCATTTGGAGCCTACAAATATTGCTTCGAAAATTCCTAATATCCATATCAAGGGTATAATTGTAATTTTATGCATTCTCCCTCCTCCATATCAAGATTTGGTGTTATTTTACTATAAAGTGTCACTGTAACTAATTATTAATGACATTTTATTATAAAGTGTCACTGTAATTAAATCTTTTGTGATATTTTAATATAAAATATCACTATAATTAATTTTGTGGTGATATTTATTAGTAAAATGTCACTAGTAACAATATTTTGTATAATATAGTGTTATCAAATGACACTAAATTAATTTTTTTGTGGTATTTTTAGCAAAACAAATCTTCAAAATAGTACCACTAAATGATATTTTGTTGTGGTGTATTCAATAAATTGATATAAAACTTGTATAGTTATTGTTGATCAACTTTGTGCAGCCATCGTCAAATTACTGTCTCAAAAACCTCTTATTACTCGTTCTACCTTCCGGTGAGTAAACAAATGTTAATAACCGAACTTAAAACAACTTTCGTTTTTATGCTAGATTTCATGCTCATTTCGTTGATTTTAATTTTGATAATTGATGTTTGAAGGTGGCTTGTGCACTTCTAATGACCGGCGAGAAATTGGAAAGCCACAGTGGCATGAAGGACATACTTATCGAAATGGGAAGCTATTTTCAAGTCCAGGCAAGCATTATGTATAGTCGATATTTAAAAAAAATTATCAACCAATTATCTTTATAACTATGTTAAAATTAATGTTATATCGTTTTTTACCTATAAATTTGGGATGACTTTGTGATTTTTTGTAGGATGATTACCTGGATTGTTTTGGTGATCCTGAGGTGATTGGAAAGGTAATATATATATGCATGGCCATTTTTTTGAACGTTTAATCAGATTTGTTTGGGTAAGATATTTGTAGAAGGTGAAGGAATAAAAATCGTTTCTCGAAATAACGGACCTTCAAATTCCTTACCCGAGCGCACCCACCCATAAAGAATTAGATATTTAATTAATGACCGACTTTACTATATCAGATTGGATCAGATATTGAAGATTTTAAGTGCACTTGGTTAGTCGTAAAAGCATTGGAACTTTGTAACGAAGAACAAAAGAAGATTTTATATGTAAGTGACGAATGCTTTTCACATTTGCTTTCTTTTGTCTTAGTCCCATTTTTATACAACAGAAAAATCAATGCATTTTTTTATTTATTATTTACAGGATAACTATGGAAAAAAAGACCCAGAATCTGTTGCTAGAGTGAAGGATCTTTATAAAACTCTCAAGCTTCAGGTTTAGTGATTTTTTTTATTTTTTCAAACTTGGATATTTATAAGGGGAATTTAGCAATTTTTTGTCCTTATTTTTTTGAAGTCTTTTAGATCATTTTTTGGCCCATTAGTTAACATAAGTACATTGAATTTATCAACTTAATGTTTAGTAGATATGGAATTTACATTCGAAATTATAGTTAATATTAATTAAATATCAGGAGTAAAAGTAATTGGTAAGGACTAAAAATAAGTTATTTTATTAAAAAAAGTAAAAATAATAATATAAGACTGTATTAACTCCATTGATTGATGTTAAATAAATGGGGTGGGGGGGGGGGGCTTATATTTTCATGTTTTGTTAGGACGTGTTCGAGGAGTACGAGAAAAAGACGCACGAGAAGCTAAACAAGTCGATTGATGCTTATCCAAGTAAAGCAGTGCAAGCAGTTCTACAATCATTCTTGGCTAAGATTCACAGGAGGCTCAAGTAGGAAGGAAGTGATTTAATATGCCTGCCTGAGTTAATCCGGTAAAATATTAAATGAAATAAAATGTATTCTTATTTGCTCAGTAGAGCAAGATTGTTGTCTGCTATGTTGTGAACATTATTTCAGGCTTTATTGCATATTTGGTTCTCTATATTATTCAACTATGTAGCGGTGGTATTGTAGAGGTCCCATTTAGTCCACAACTTAGAATTGTTAGATTAATTTGAATAATAATACTAATATAAATATTGGATTTGAAGGTTTGGGTCTGTAGGGTCCGTGTGTTTTAGTGTTTAGCTTAATTCGGTGATTCTGAGTTAATAATTTATTTTCTGTTGTGTGAGTGGTGAACTTGATCCTTAGAAATTCTTCATGCAAAATGCACGACATCCGTTGATTCATTAATCGCACTCCAAGCACAAGTACAGAGAGTAATTGCATGTATTCCACACATCACACTACTTACACACAGGCACACTAGTTACCAAAAGCAAAATCTATCCAAAATGAAGTTTTCAAGAAAAGATGATAGGTGCGTTGGAAAGGGCAAAATAGCCTGCTAGACAACATTATTTCAACAAGTCCAGCAATGAATGCCCAATGTGGATGTCCAGATGCTAGAACAACTAGACTTTACCATCCAAATAGTCCTTTTGGGCGTCTTGATGTCTAAGGTGACATATTAAAGATTTTGAGAGTTTTGACTTGAAAATTTTCCTTGAGCGTTTTTAGGTTGGGGGAACTTTTCTGAAGTTGTGTTTTGTTATAAATATAGTCCCTAACCTCCTTTGTCTTGTGTAGACTATTTGAGAGAGTTTGGAGTTACTTTTCCAATCATTCTTATTTTATGAACTGTCCTTTAAACCAATCGTTCATATTTAGATCTTTCACGATAGTGATTCAAGGCGTTTTTGTATGAAAATCACCATCATCACTACATTTTGCATTCATTTGTGAAGTTTTGCTTAATCTCTCGTCAAGCACACTATACCATACTTGAAAAGAAAAAGGCTGAAAAAGATATCAAACCGTAAGAATTTCAAAATGACGAGTCTTATACAACCTTGAGAGAAATTGAACTGCAGTGTTACGCGTCCACATGTGCCTGGAGAAGCCCTAGCACTATTGTCAACTTTGTCGATCCCTACAGGATCCATTATAGCTCCTATGTCAACATCAAACCGTCCATCTAAATAATCTCGCTAAGACGAATCCAATACCACCAACTAGAGCCTCCTCAGACCTTCATGCGTTGCTCCAAGCTCCACCATCAAGATCCGTGCACTATTAGCTTTTTTAACGTGCAACAGGCTATGTCATCACATATATAACATCTCCATTTCAGCACCATGTCATTACTACATAAGTTCTATATTAGAAAAATCATCTTGTACCCTTGCCACATCATCTACCATGTCATTTGGTTTTTCTACAACATCATTTGGTTTCTCACATGATGTGGGAGAAATTCCCACTCGTGAATTATGAAACCGGTGTTAAGAAGGCGGGCCAGGTCGGTAGACAAAATCCAACCCGATAGGAGTGGTTCGAGAACCAACCATGGGCCGAGCGTGCTGACGACCTAGATGTAAATACGCTTAACCTGCCCAAGAAGCCTATCCATACATGGAATGATCCGGTATAGAGTGAGGCCTTCCGAGAGGCCTAATTTTCCTGTCGCAAGGATGGCAGGTGGTAGCGCGTATATAACGTCGCTACTTTCACCGCAAGTGTACAGGTCAAGTTTTAGTATAATGGGAAGAGTAAGGGTTCTCGTATTCACAGGGATTAGTTGAGATTATCTTTGAGTACCGTAATTATTATAACCTAACTTTATCTAGGCGATAAAAATATAGTTTTAATAATAAAATATACTAATACTAAGTTAATTAATCTAATATACTAATATATTGATATGATGTTTAAGGGAAATTATTGCCTAGGGATTAAATTCGTCTACTTAAATGTGTTCGTTTCAATCTAATTTACATTAACGGCGTTCATCCTATTTGACAATATCTGTATTAAAATCTCATTCACTACCTCTTCTAAGGGTAAAGTGAATGAATATGTGACTTCGCGTTAACGCCAAAGTCCTCATCGAGTGTCTATACGACACTTGGTCACATGAGTCTTCTTCCAACGTCACGGATTACACACTTTCTAACTCTCTCCCAGGTTATTAGATCGTCGTGTTGTGTTTAAACCCTAGTCCGAATCCGGGGTTATCTCTCCCAAGTGTCAAATCCCGTATTATCAATATATCTAAATAAACATATAAACATGACAAAACAGAAAACACAATCGCATAAACACGAACAACCATTAACGAAACATAGATTTTATATAAGCGACGTTTTCGTGAAGTACATCGATCCCTAAACATTATATGTTTAGCTACACATGGCTGTAGCTCTAAATACAACTAAATACAAGCTAAACTTATACAAACATTCAACCAACTAAGAAATAAATGAGAGAAACGAGGAACTTAGTTGTTATCCAATGATCCGTCGCTAAAACTGCTCCGAGAACGCTTCCTCTTTTGCGTTGTGATCTTCTATTGGTCGAATGGCCTTGGAGCTCTCAAGACTTCCGAAAACGTCAACCTCTTGTTTGGGGAGAATAGGTACGATATTTATAGGATTCAAAATATCTCAAAATATCTTAAAATATCTCAAAATATCTACAGAGTGACTGCCGTAGCGGTGGGTTCACCGCTGCAGCGATGGATAGGTCGGTGGGATTTTTAGCGGTTGACCGCTGCAGCGGCGGAGCTTTAGCAAACTCTCTGTATTTTCACCGCTGCAGCGGTGGATGCAGGCTTTGAATTTTGCCGTTTTGCTCGTTTTCTCCACTGTTCTTCCACCGCTTTGATCGTTTATAGATCATTTTAGTCCATTTTCATCCCAAATACCTAATTTAAGACAAAATAAATAAAAACGTATTAAAACATAATAAAACATTATAAAAATACTCAAAAACTACCAAAACCGGTTTGAGAATAAATAGATAAATTCTACCTATTAAATACCCCCAAAATTGAAATTTTGTTAATCCTCGAGCAAAACACTCACACTAAAATGAAAAACACAACTAAATTAAATAACAAGAACAATCTAAACACAAACAATCTAAACATAACGATATGCGAGTTTTGAATTCAGCTAACAACTAGAACATTTGCCCTCAACAACTCCCAATCATATCGGGTTTAGGTGGTAAAACGCACTATGTGATGTTCTAGAATTTTGACATTCAATATTAGTAAACGCCATTCTAGATTCTTTTAATGTGTGTGTACGAGACTCAATAATATAGTTATCCAACAATCAGATTGAATTATCCACTAATGAAACTCACGACTTAAACATAAAGGATTAAGATTTCCATACGTCTAACTGGGTTCCACTCTTCACTAATGTAGGCTAAGCAGTTAAAAAAGATCAATAGGTTTTGGTTTGGTTTGAAACATTTGGTCAAGGGTATATCGGGAATATAAAACAGGTTAACGTTGTTAACTTAATGAAACCCAAGGCACAACGCATGATACACTCACACTCAAACCCCCACAGATAATTTTGAAACAATCTTTGAAGAGTAAGAGTTGTCGTATTCATAGGAATTGGTTGAGATTATCTTTGAGTATCGTAATTATCATAACCTAACTTTATCTAGGCAATAAAAATATAGTTTTAATAATAAAATATACTAATACTAAGTTAATTAATCTAATATACTAATATACTAGTATGACGTTTAAGAGAAATTATTGCTTAGGGATTAATTTCATCCACTTAAACGTGTTCGTTTCAATCTAGTTTACATTAACGACGTTCATCCTATCCGACAATCTCTGTATCGAAATCTCATTCACTACCTTTCCCGAGTATAAAGTGAATGAATATGTGACTTCGCATCAACGCCTAAGTCACCATCGACCGTCTATACGACACTTTGGTCACACGAGTCTTGCCCCAACGTCACGGATTGCATACTTTCTAACTCTTTTCTGGGTTATTAGATCGTTGTGTTGTGTTTAAACCCTAATCTGAATCTGAGGTTACCTCTCCTGAGTGTCAAACCCCATATTCTAAATATATCTAAATAAACATATAAAGATGGAATAATGGTAAACAAAATCGGATAAACACGCACAACCATTAACGAAACATAGATTTTATATAAATAACGTTTTCGTGAATTACATCAAACCCTAGACAATATATGTTTAGCTACACATGACCATAGTCTTAAATACAACTAAATACAAGCTAAACATATTTAAACAAACAACCAATCTATGAGAGAAAAAGAGAAACGAGGAGACTAGCCATTATCTGAAGATTCGCCGCTAAAACCGCTCTGAGAACGCTTTCTCCTTCTTCGCGTTATGATCTTCTATTGGTCGAATGGCCTTAGAGCTCTCAAGACTCTTGAAAACGTTCACCTCTTGTTTGGGGAGAATAGGGACAATATTTATAGGATTCAAAATATCTCAAAATATCTTAAAATATCTGCAGAGTGACCGTTGCAGTGGTGGGTTCACTACTGCAGCGGTGGATAGGTCGGTGGGATTTTTGGTGGTTGACCGCTGTAACAGTGGTTTCACCACTACAGCGGTGGAGCTCTCTACATTTTGACTGGTGTAGCGGTGGAGCTTCAAAACTCTCTGTATTTTCACTGTTGCAGCGGTGGATGTAGGCTTTAGATTTGGCCGTTTTGCTAATTTTCTTCACCGTTCTTCTACCGTTTTGATTATTTATGGATGATTTTAGTCCATTTTGACCCCAAATACTTAATTTAAGACAATAAATAAAAATTTATTAAAATATAATAAAACGTTATAAAAATACTCGAAAACTACCAAAATCGACTTGAAAATAAATAGATAAATTACACCTATCAGTAGGTCAACCTCACCTACTCACCCCCCACACTCATGGGCGTGATCGTTGCAATGGCCCATAATGGGAGTGTGGGCAGTAATCATTGCAACTAAATATGGAATATAGATAGAATCATAGGAGCGATGGTTATGAGATAAATTGGCTTAATTATATAGAGGAAAAATAGGTATCGTACAGACAACTCTCAATATTACGTTCAATATACAGTCTAAAGCCTTTAGTCTATCAAAGAGAAGTTTAATCTTATTCTCACGTCGGAGGTGCTTTGACTGACACCACACCAGTGTCCCCCATAGAATTAACTGGTTTTGCATGTTGGATTGCAGGTTGCAGAGGTTTTCGGCACGTGAGGAGCTATAACATGTACCGAGGATTTTTTGGTAACATTATTTGGCGCTGTCTGTAGAAAGAAGAATAAAAAGAAGTTCATCGATGAGATAAGGCAGTTGCAATTGAGCACAACAGATCTGTGTCAAGGAGAGGAGATCCCACTTCCTATAGATATAAAAACACGCATAGATGTTCTAAATGTAGTTCGTGCCACTACTTTCTTCGAAATATGGAACGATAGCCCCAGCGGCATTCCTGGGGCTAGTTTTAAGATAAATACGATTGATATTGTGGACAAAAGAAGAAGGCCTGTGAGGCAAGACAGAAACTAGGTAGTAGAGAAGTGATAGCGTCGACGAACGGAACTAGACTAGTGATCACATTTGATAATGAGGATAGCGCGTATGTGGCTCATCCTCATGATGATTATTTAGTTATAACACTCTAAATCTCCAACTTTGAGGTGCGAAGGATTTTGGTTGACACAGGAAGTTTAGTCAACATCATTTTTGTTAAAACACTTAGTTAAATGGGTGTCCCCAATTCTGACATTAGGTCAACCCAGATGCTGATGGTAGGTTTTAATGGAGTACTTAGCTCTCCAACAGGAAAGTTCACATTGTCCGTTGCAACAAACAAGCATGAAGATGGATCAACTAAGGCTATAGAGTTCACTATAATGGACTTCATGTCCTCATACAACGCTATCGTGGGATGACGTTGGCTCCATGTAATGGGAGCCGTAGCATCAACATTTCATCAATGTATTAAGTACGTGAAAGATGGAGAAGTGGTTGCTATCTGAGGGGACCAAGCTGGATCTAAGCAATGTTTAACAATAACTAGGAGGAGGAAGAGGACGACCAAGCAACAATGGGAGGAAATGCCCATGAGAGCTCAGATTAATAGCCCAGCTCAGGACCGAAGACTTATCGGAGCTCAGATCAACAGCCCAAATCAAGAGCAGGGGCTCATCAGAGCCCATATTGACAGTCCAACTCAGGTCAGTAACTCAGCGCAGGAGTTCGATGATTTCAGGTAGCATCCTGGGGTCCTCTAGCCAGTTGAACAAGTTAAAGAAGTAACTTTCAATCAAGGAACTAAAAAGTTGCTGATTGGTACATTGCTAAGTGAACTTGAGGAAGAAAAGCTCATGCAATTGTTAGAAATGAATCTGGACGTGTTTTCTTGGGCACTTAAAGACATGAAGGGGATTAGCCCTGAGGTGATGGTTTACCGACTCGATATCTTAAGGTCTTACCCTCCAGTAAAACAAAAGAGAAGGATGTTCAGTTTGGAGAAGAAAGAGGTAATAGAGTCTGAAGTGTGAAGACTACTCAAAATAGGGCATATAAGGGAGGTGGTATAACCAAAGTGGCTAGTTGTACGATGAGCGTTTGTTATACGCTCGCATATTGACTACTCGCAAGTGTACGAGGTCAAAGTTTTAGTATAATGTGATCTTTAAGATCGGGTATCGTATCCACAAGGATTGGTTATCATTATTATCGAGTACCGTAATTGTCATGACCTAGTTTTATCTAGGCTAAAAAGAATGTATAAAATTTATATTAAACTAAACTAATTAACTAAATTATCTATACTAATATAACGAGATGTTTTAGGGGAAAGAATTGTTTAGGGATTAACTTAGTTTACAAATACTTGTTCGATCTCGTTTGACTTACGTTTACGGTGTTCGACCTATTTGACAATTTCTATTTGTAAACTCTCCCGCCACCTCTCCTGAGTGTAAGACGAGGGAATACACGATTTCGTGTCAACGAAGAAGTCCCTCTCAATGTCTTAACGATCCTAGGTCACGTGAGTCTCACCCCAACGTCATTGATTGCACACAATCCAACTCCCTCCCGGGTTATTGGATCGTCGCATTATGTTTACCCTATCGATAATCTCAGTTCGTAAACTCCCCCGCCACCTCTCCCTAGTGTAATACGAGGGAATGCGTGACTTTATGTCAACGAAGAAGTCCCCCTCAATGTTTTAACGACCCTAGGTCATGTGAGTCTTGCCCCAACGTCATCGATTGCCCACAATCCAACTCCCTATCTGGTTATTGGATCATTGTGTTGTTTACCCTAATCCGAATTTGGGGTTACCTCTTTCGATTGTCAATCCACGAATTCTTGATATATCTATCTAAGCATAATAAACAAACAATACAGTAAACACAATCAAACTTCGAAGAACAAACATAAACGAAATACCAAAATCATACGAATCACATATTTATAAATATTTTGTTAATCCCTAAACAATCCACGTCTAACTAACGGTCATAACTGTATTTACAATAAAGCACGAGCTAAACATGCTCACAAATTCCTAAGTTAAAGAAATAAAGGAAGAAATCGAAGAACTTAGCCTAGTCCGAAGATTTGTCGCTAAGAACATTTAACGATTACTTCTCCGTCTTCTTCTTCTTCGGGATGTGAGTTCTCCCTCGAAAACTCCTCAATCTACCCCTAG
This sequence comes from Eucommia ulmoides, assembly GCA_016647705.1. Taxonomy (NCBI): domain Eukaryota; kingdom Viridiplantae; phylum Streptophyta; class Magnoliopsida; order Garryales; family Eucommiaceae; genus Eucommia; species Eucommia ulmoides. The sequence goes on from CM028341.1 coordinate 25,681,185, forward strand.
ATATGTTCTAAGGGTGGTAGCATGCAAGAGAGGACCGAAAATGAGAGAGGAAAATGGCTTAAATAGGAAAAATATCTAAAAAATATCTAAAACAATATCTAATCTGTCCAGAGGCGACCGCTGCGGCGGTGGGTATGTCAATTAGTGATCGCCACAGCGGTGAAGGAGGTCTAGATGCCACGGTGGTGGGCTTCTTTTCAGAATATTGCCACCTTGTTTGTTTTTCCACCGTTCTCGATATGATTTGATTGTTTATGCTTCGTTTTCTTACATTTTCACCCCACACACCTATTTTAATATAAAAAGAATAAAAATATATTAAAACGTACTAAAACATACTCGAAAACTAATAATATTCGGTTTGAAAATAGATAGGTAATTTACACTTATCTGGTACCCTCAAACTCGGAATTTTGCCAGTCCACGAGCAAAACATCCACACAATAAAAGAAAATATAACAACTAAAAACTAAAAATAAAAAACACGAAAACAAATATGTGCAAGTTTTGAGTATCATCTACCGACCAAACGAAATATCCCTCTTCGGCCCCCAATCCTATCGAGTTCAGGCATAAAAACACACCATGTAGTGTTCTAGAATTTCAACATTTATAATAGTAAGCATCGTTATAGATCCTGCTAAAGTGTGTGTGTGTTTAAAACTCAAATATATAATTGTCCGTTAATTAGATTGGATTATCCACCATATAGGCGTATGACAGAAAAAACCCGAAGGTATAGGGAATCCATAGACTTGACCCGGGTTCTATTCTCCACTAATGTAGGCTCGAAAGTTCAAAAATATCAATAAGTCTTGGTTCGGTTTAGGACAAATAGCCAACGGTAATTTTGAAAGAAAAAACGGGTTAACGTCGTTAACTTGACGTTACCCAAGGCACATTGCTTGGTACTCTCACACTCGAAACCCCATAGTTAAATTGGAAATAACCCTGAACATATGTTAAGTACGACACACTCACTTGTCAAAAACAAACGGAAATAAACCATATATACTTAGTCTTTTTTTTTTTTTTTTTTTAAATTAACACACCCAAACTTATTTGATTTGTACAATTTAAGGGGTGTGTAAAATATGAATGAAAAATAAAAAATGAGTACTCAAATACCTAACCAATTAATAGCTCACCCACAACCCAACCACTCATATCAAGAGACATTTGCAACTGCTAGCTTGATTTACTCATATTGTGCCTTTGGTTAAGCGATGTAGGGTTCGACAAGGTTCAATCGGCTATGGTATTGGTTAAGTGTTCAGAATTGAAACGACATTTAGGCTTCGATAGGGTAATAAGGGTTAATGATATATCAGGGTAAGCTTAAAAGGCTCAAGCGAGGAAATAAATGCCTAAATCATGTCTTCCGAACTACTTCGTGTATGATTTCGCCTCGAATTTCCCCCGAATCAAGTTCTAGACATCCTATGTCATGAATTTAGGTAACAGATAATCGTTTTCAAATCAATTAGACGGTTATATAATGAATTTTCGTGCTCGTGCAAATAGGATCTATAATAATTATTACTAAAACATAACGTTGAGCACACAGAACACACATGCATGAATTTTACGCTCGACCTCAATAAATAACTAGGGGACAGACTCATCATTGGGTAAAGGCCTAGATGAAGTCAAAACTCAACACATAACACAAAAACTATCCTAAACAAACATGCACACGTAGAAACAATAAAACATACTAAAAACATACTACACATCACACCCAACGCAAATAGGAAATGCCCATAATAACCTAGTCAGCAATCCCAATGACATGATAAAGCATTATAATGAAGACTAGGGTTTAGAACACATACTTGGGAGGCGAGAGAATCTCACCTCCGACTCAAATCGGTTGCGACGGATTTAACTTATTTTTCCTTGGGTTGCCTCCCAAGAAGCGCTTGGTTTATGGTCGTCAGTGATAGGTGTAAAATATCTATCTACTTCTAAATCGAATTTGATAGTTTTCAAGTGTTTTATTAATATTTAATTGTGTTTTAGTTTGTTTGTAGTTAAATCAGGTGTAGGAGCGTTAACGAGCTATAAACAGGCAAAACGGTAGGAAAACGGTGAAGAAATGATGAAGAAAAAAGGTTTAAGATCACAAGACCCACCGTCGCGAAGGTGAAAATGTTGGGAGTGCTGAAAATACACAAGTCCCACCACCTAGGCGGGGAAAGTGTAGAGAGTTGGAGCTGGTTCACTGCCGCAGCGCTGATCTCCACCACTGCGGCGAAGGTTAAACCGACTTACTCACCGCCTAGGCGGTGAATCCCACTGCCTAGGCTGTGAAAGATCAGAGTTTGGAAAGCTGGCCGATATACCCACCGCCGCAGTGGTCACTCTGCAACAGCCAAGAAGATATTTTAAGATATTTTGAAGCCTTACACCTATAAATACTCATTCTCCCACTTCTATTAAAAATGCTTGGAGGGATTATAGGTTGAGTGTCCCTAACCTTTAGGAGGTGGTCTTTGGCCATTTTTTAGGAGCTCAAAGAGGAGATTCATCATCCGGATAAGAGGAAACATTGGCAGATCGATCTTTGGCGACAGTGGATCACTCCACTTTAAGATTTGATCTTTCTCTCTTTATTTCTCTCTTTGTAACTTAATGTTTTATTGTAAATGATGATGAATCCCTCTTGGTTTAATGCTATAATGGCCAAGATCATGTTAGATTAGATAAATATTAGCTAGAGATCGATGTAGTTGTGTAAATCCTAGTTTGATTTAATATATATTTCTTTAACGGTTGTTTGTTTAATTTCGATTGTGTTTATCATTTTATGACAATCTTAGTATGATTGTTAAGGTATTAGGGTTGGATTTTAGAATATAGGGTTTGACACTTGGAAGAGGTAACCTTCGATTCGGATTAGGGTAAACACATTGTTACGATCTAATGACCCGGGAGGGTATTAGTAAGTGTGCAATCGATGACGTTGGAGCAAGATTCACGTGACCTAGCATCGTTAAGACATTGAGGGGGACTTCTTCGTTGACGTAAAGTCACGTATTCACTTGTCTTACACTCGGGAGAGGTGACAAGTGAGTTTACGAATCGAGATTGTCGAATACCTAAACTCCGTTATTATTAACTAAATGAAATCAAACATGTATTAACTGAATGAAATCAATCCCTAGGTAATCAACTTAGTTAGGATTAACCCACTAATTGTAGTTTAGCTTAGTTTTAATTAGTTTAATTTAAACATTTATTGAACTGTCTGGATAATATGAGACTATGCAAATTGTGGTATTCAATTATTCACACCGTTCCTATGGGAACGATATCCGATCTTAAAGATCCACTATATTAAAACTATACATTTTATACTTGCAAGTAGTCAATACGTGAGCGTGTCAAAACCTCGTCGTACAAGTTTTTGGCGCCATTGTTGGGGATTGGTTGTTGTCATATTCAGTTTTCGGTAACGTCCACCAAGTTTTTGGTGCCGTTGCCGGGGATGGTGTTGAATGCGTAGAATTGATATTGCGACTAAGTAGTTGAATATTAATCCAGACAATTCTTTTGTTTTATTTTCTTTTTATTATTTTGTTCATTTGTTTCGTCAGTTGTGATCAAGCAGTGCGTGCAACGAAAGAGTTTGGAATTCTTGACTCTTGATCCCAAGATTGAGCGTATATTGAAAATGATAAGGAAAGAGAAAAGAATCCAACTTCAATACCATGAATCGAGATCCAACGGAGCATTCTACCCCAAATTTCTTGTCTATGAGAGATTTTGGTGAAAAATGCTCAACCAAGTCTAACTAGGGACGTTAAATCAAGCAAGTCACTTTTTTTGATCTAAAACTAAGGGTATCAAAATTTACCCGATTTTTGCTATTATTTATTTTTTGGAGGCCAGATTGGTCTCGGAGTGTGTTTGGAGGAGAATTAGGGAGTGAGGATACTCGGAGATGTGTTTTGCACTTAAAAACATTGAACAAGCGAAGTGGAAACACATGGAGTGGAACCTTTGTGTGAAAACTTGAAGTAAAAATAAAAATCCAGCAGCAGGCTCACCGCCGCAGTACTGGATGCACTGCCACGGCGCTGAAAATACAGGATGTGAAGTTTTCAACATAAACGCCTCACCGCCGCGGCGGTGAAACAACAGAAAGTTAAGTTTTTGAAAAATACGCTCCACCGTCGAGGCGGTGAATGACACAAAGAATTGGTTTTAAAAAGGCGCTCACACCGCCGCGGCGGTGAGGCTCTGTGTGATTAAAACCATCTAGCCATACAAAAACGCCACAACCACTTCAAAAACTCCAAAATCTCTCTATTTTTATCCTCCCAAACCGTTTCCAACCCTCAAATTTATCATTCCCTTTACAAAATTTGTGATTTCCACCACAAATCAAATTCCAAAAATCAATTTTCAACCATATTTTCGCGGTTTTCAATTTCTATGGGATTTTGGTGATAAACTATGTTTCTATGGATTGTTAAATTGTGTGAAACAAAATTGCATGCTACATTGTTCATATATTGTTGAAACGTTGCGATTAGTGTGTGCACAATATCAAATCCAACGGCTCTTTGGTGCGCGCTTCGGCATTAACATGAGTGCTTATCCGCTTATACCACATGTTCTGCTGTACCTCTTGCAACTACCACAATTTCCATTCCGACATGATAGTGGTGGCAATAACTTTCTTCCCAGCAAACGGTAGGGGGTGAGACTTTTATGTCTTATCTCCTAGGTATGTGTCGGCACCCAATTTTACTTGTCATTACTATAAATTGTTATTGGGTTTGCTGCTTAGTCAGTAAGGGCACTGCCTCTTTTTAAGTTTGGGGAGGGGGGGAATGTACATCACGTTTTGTGTTGTTAAAGAAAGATGTGAAGGATGAAAATATTTTTGTATGTAAAACTTTAATTTTTATTTAAGATTTATTTTTTTTTTTTTTTTTTTGCATGTTAAATGCTTAGTTAGTATATGTATGTTAGTGTTTAGTTTTAATATAGAAATGTTTATGTATGGAGTCTTATATGCTTGATGAGTTGTTGAATTCATCTAGGGCCATTTCCTGATGATGAAAATTATCTCTTAATTGTATATCGAGGTCGGGGATAATGCTATTCATATGTGTTTTGTGTGCTTAGCATGTCGATTAGGTAAAAATCGCATGGACTCAATGTATAATTATTTGAATGATTTGATATTGATTATTCAGTAATAAGTTCATGACACAAATGAGGAATCTAGAACTTGATTTGGGGTAGACTTAAGGCGAAATACTAGGTAAGGTAATTCTGGAGGCGTGATTTAGGTCTTCACTTTTTTCGCTTGAACCTTTTGAAACTAACCTGAAAAATTTATTTCCTCATTCTCCTGTCGAAGCCAATAATCTTTTCAATTCTGAACATGTATCAATACTCAATCCAATTAAATTTTTCCAAACTATTGTTGTTAAGCCTAAAAGTCAAAATTGAGTGAAATCAAGTAGCATAGACTAATGCTAACTTGAAGTGAGCGATTGGGGTTTCAGACGATTTGTTATTGGTTCGGTATTAATGTATTCACTTGTCATTATTTTTGCACGCCCCAAAAATTGTACAAATTCGAATAAGTTTGGGGGTGTGACAATCTTAAAAAAAGAAAGAAAAAAAAAAAAAACAGTGTAAATATAGTTTTTATTTTCATTTCTTTTGACAAGTGAATACAAAGTTCAATTCTCATTCAAGGTCATGTTTTAAACGTGTGGGATTATGAGAGAGAGATAGCGACAAGCGTTTGTACCTCGGGTATCGTTTAATATTAATGATTTTCTGTTTTCTATTCCTGCGATGCCCTTGGTCGTTCTCCAAAGCCAAACCAAGCCCTATTGATTTATGAGAATGTCTGAACCTACATTAGTGGATAATCGAACCCAATCGTGCCTATGGTTTTCCTGAATCCTTTAAGGTTTAAGTCATGAGCTTAGCTATTGAATAATCTAATCCGGTATTTCGTTAGTTATATATTTGAGCTCTCTCACACACACACATGTCAAATGGATCTAGAATGGTTTTTCTTGATATTGAGTGTTAAAATTCTAGAACATCACTTGGCGTGTATTATTCCCCGACTTGATCAAATTGAGGGCTGTTGAGGGAGGACCAACTTGGTTTCTTCGATTGAATTTGGAACTCACATGCATATACTTCTTATTTGTTAAAGTTTTTCATTTTTAGATTAGTTGTTAATTAATTAGTGTAGTTAGTTTAATTTAGTGTTAGGGTGTTTTGCTCGAGGACTAACAAAAGTCTAGTCAGCCCAACACACCGAAATGCTCGTCAAAGAGTGGCTTCCGCCCATAGTAAGTGTTGTACAACACCATATACAGGTCTTGGTTTAGTACGCCCTCAAGACTGGCGAGATGTGGCAATGTATAGCTCGAGCTTTCAACAGGATGCTCCACCGGCTCATGTACTTGGTGGGTATGGAAGAATGTTGCTAGCAATGGAGAGGAACAAGTGAACCACATCGGATCCTCATAAATATGATTGTCTTGGATCGATGGTGGCGTCACCAGATAGAATTCGAATGGTGAAAATTCACAATAATTAATGTGTGAATCTCCATCGATCTCACTCAAGTACCTCCCGCTTGTCTCCGGCTCCTCACGGTGGCTTTCACTGAATGTGGCTTGTGAATCTTCGAGTGCCATCACGTCTGACTCGGCCTCAATCAAGCAGATTAATTGACCGATTTGCGTCTGAAAAGACGTTATGGTCGCATCTATTTTAGTGCAATTCGTGTCAATGTTGTCGAGACGATCCTCGTGCTCATTTAGTCGGTTATTCTTTTCCCTCTAAAATGTCTGAGTTTCCCCAATAAAATCAGTGAATATTTCCTCCAGGCAGGGGGAAGACTCAACGTATTGGTTCGGGGAGTCAATCCATGGCGCTGTAGAATTGAAACTCTGATAATCAAAGGCCGCCATATCTTCCAACATCCAATGGGCTTCGTCCGCAGTTAGTTGGTCGAAAGAGGTAGTATCGTTTTCTCTTTCAACCCACATTTTGGTTGCGGCTTGTCACCCATCGAGAAAGTTCAGTAGTTGACACTCCCTCGAGAATCCGTGATTCGAAAACCGGATTAGCAAATCCTTGTATCAATCCTAAGCAGAATAATATGGCTCAGAATCCTGTTGAAAGAAATGCAAGAGTACCTGTCGATTTAACATCTTCAAGCACCCTGTAGGAAAACAAAAATAAAAACTGCAAACGAAAAAGTTATAAACAAAATAAATCCCCAAAGTCAAATTCGGTTATTTATTCACAATATCAATAATAACCAAAAAACATAATCCCAGACAACAGCGCCAAAAACTTGTACGACGGGCATTTGTTACATGATCGCGTATTGACTACTCGCAAGTGTGCGAGGTCAAAGTTTTAGTATAATGTGATTTTTAAGATCGGATATCATATCCACAGGGATTGGTTGTCGTTATTATGGAGTACCATAATTGTCATGACCTAGTTTTATCTAGGCTAAAAAGAATGTATAAAATTTATATTAAACTAAACTAATTAACTAAATTGTCTATACTAATATAGCGAGATGTTTTAGGGGAAATAATTGCCCCAACGTCATCGATTGCCTACAATCCAACTCCCTCTATGGTTATTGGATCGTCGCGTTGTTGACCCTAGTCCGAATCCGGGGTTACCTCTTCTGATTGTCAAACCCCGAATTCTTGATATATCTATCTAAGCATAATAAACAAACAATACGGAAAACACAATCAAACTTCGAAGAACAAACATAAACGAAACACCAAAATCATACGAATCATATATTTATAAATATATGGTTAATCCCTAAACAATCCACGTTTAACTAATGGCCATAACCGTATTTACAATAAAGCAAGAGCTAAACATGCTCACAAATTCTAAAGTTAAAGAAATAAAGGAAGAAATTGAAGAACTTAGCCTAGTCCGAAGATTTGTCGCTAAGAATGTTCAACGATCGCTTTGCCATCTTCTTCTCCTTTTGGATGTGAGCTCTCCCTCTAAAACTTCTCAATCCACCCTTAGATATGTTCTAAGGGTGGTAGCATGCAAGAGAGGACTGAAAATGAGGGAAGAGAATGGCTTAAATAGGGAAAATATCTCAAAAATATCTAAAACAATATCTAATCTGTGCAGAGGTGATCGCTACAGTGGTGGGATTCACCATTGCAGCGGTGGGTATGTCGATTAGTGATCGCCGTAGCGGTGGAGGAGGAGGTGGAATTGGTGACCATTCTGTATTTTCACCGTCGTGGCGTTGGATCTCACTACTGCGGCGGTGGGCGTTCAGCAAGATAGGGTCTTCTCTGCAATTTCACTGCTGCAACGGAGGTCTAGATGCCGCGGCGGTGGGCTTCGTTTCAAAATATTGCCACCTTACTTGTTTTTCCACCGTTCTCGATACGATTTGATAATTTATGTTTCTTTTTTCTAAATTTTCACCCCACACACCTGTTTTAATATAAAAAGAATAAAAATATATTAAAATGTAATAAAACGTACCAAACGTATTTGAAAACTAACAATGTTCGGTTTGGAAATAAACAGGTAATTTACACCTATCACTAGACAACCTAGTGCTAGTCAAGAAGAAGAATGAAAAATGGAAGATGTACGTGGACTTTACTGACTATAACGAGGCATGCCCCAAGGATTGTTACCCAATGCCCAGGATCGACCAAATGGTGGACGTAGCTGCTGGGCACGAGTTATTATCTATGATGGATGCTTACTCAGGTTATATTTAGATACGGATGAATCATCTAGATGAGGAAGCGACATCTTTTATTACCCCTAGAGGCACATTCTACGACAGAGTGATGCCTTTCGGTTTGAGAAACGCTAGGGCGACATATCAACGTCTGGTGAACCACATATTCCAAGAAAAGATTGGAGCAACTATGGAGATTTATATAGATGACATGTTGGTGAAGAGTCCTAAGAAGAAGATCATTGGGAGCATCTAGAAGAGGCTTTCGTAATATTACAGATGTATAATATGAAATTGAACCCTGAAAAGTGTGAATTCAGTGTAAAGTAGGGCAAATTTCTAGGTTTTATGGTGAACAAGATAGGCATTACGGTTGATGCTGGACAGATAGAAGCTGTCAGAAAGATGAAGTTCCTCATGATGATACGTGAAGTTTAGGTACTGACTGGATGATTGGTGGCTCTGAATAAGTTCATCTCCAAATTTACAGATAGATGTCTCTTTTCTTCAAAATCTTGAGGGGGAGCAAGAATTTTCATTGGGATGAAGAGAGCGAACGTGCCTTGAAGTCCATCAAGGATTATCTAGGCCCTGTTGAAACTTTAGCTAAGGTCGAGCCTGGAGATGAGCTATACTTGTACTTACCAGTCACCGTCATTGTGGTTAGTGCAACATTGGTGAAGGAATGCGTAGGAGGGCAGAGGCTAGTATTCTATGTAAGCAAATCATTGGTACCGGTGGAAACTCGCTACACCAAACTAGAGAAGCTCGTTTCAACCCTAATAACCACAACTCAGAAGCTGCGACCTTATGTCCAAGTGCATGTAATCAACGTGCTAACTTTATACCCGCTTAGAGTAGTAATGTATAGGTCGGAGGCTTCAGGCTGCCTCATAAAGTGGGCGATAGAGATAAGAGAGTTTTACGTGACCTTTAAACCTAGGACAACAATCAAAGGCCAAGTGCTGGCCAACTTCATTACTGAGCTAACACCTCCAGAAGGAGCAGCCATAGAGGATGGAAAGTGTTCATTAACTCCAACAAGACTTTGAAAATTATGGGTTGATGGAGCATCGAACTCACGTGGATGTGGAGTTGGCATAATTCTGGAAACCCTAGAAGGTGATCAACTCGAGAAGGCTATATAGCTCGGATTCAGAGCATGCAACAACTAGACATAGTACGAAGTTGTAATCCTAGGCTTGACCTTAGCGAAGGAGTTAGAAGCCCATAATTTGGAGGCCAGATCAGATTCACAGCTCGTAGTCAATCAAATAAATAGGGTGTAAGTGGTCAACGAAGAGAGGTTACGCCTCTACTTTGATAAAGTGAAGGAGTTAATGAAGGACTTTAAGAACTGCAAAATTGAAGCTATTCCAAGGATTGAGAATGAAAAAGCAAATGTGCTTTCAATACTGGAGTCATCATTTAATTCTGATCAACAATCTAAGGTGGTAGATTACTTAGAGAAGCTGTTTGTAACAGCCTAAACTAAATCTTGTGCATGCATTGGAGAGTTGGAACAAGATAAAGACTGGAGAACTCATTTGGTGAACTACTTGAGTGAATAAATATTACCAGACAACAAGTAATCAACGCTAAAAATCTTATACAAAGTATCGAGGTACATCATAATGGATGGTAAGATGTACCGAAGGTTGTTCACCCATCCATTGTTACTCTACTTAGGGCCAAACGAAGCCACCTATGTGCTATAAGAAATTCATGAAGGAGTTTGTGGGAACCATCAGGGAGGAAGAACCTTGGTGCACAAGGCACTTACAATCTAGTGTTATCGGCCGACTATGCGTAGCAAAGCGAAGGAGTAAATCAAGAAGTGTGACAAATTCCAAAGGATCTTGAATGACATCTGAGTTCCTTCTTAAACGCAAACACCCATCCATAGTCCATGGCCTTTTGCTTAATGGGGAATGGATGTCCTAGGGCCATTCATGCCGATACCCGAGAACAAGAAGTATTTACTAGTAGTGATCGATTACTTCACCAAATGAGTGGAGGCTGATGCATTCGTGACTATGGGCAAAATTGAGTCAAGAACATCATTTAGAAGCAAGTAATGTGCCGTTTTGGTATTCCGACAGTACTAATATCAAGTAATGGAACCTCTTTTATTGGAGGAAATGTTACCTGGATGTATAATGAACTGAAAATTCTACATCGGACGTCAAGCTTAGCTTATTCACAAGCAAACGGGAAAGCAGAGGTAACAAATAGGTGTATCAAAGAAGCTCTCAAAAAGCAGTTGGACGATGCTAAGGGCAAGTGGGTGGAAGAACTACCAGCGATCATTTGGGCCTACAGTACTACGCTAAGAACAACTATGGGGGAAACACCTTATTCCATGATGTATGGGACGGAAGGAGTGGTCTCAGTGGAGATCGATTTACCTTTAAGACAAGATAACATAGTTAATCTCGTAGAAAATGAGGTTGCAATACTGCTAGCTAGAGGAGAAACGAGACCAAGCAGCGTTGATGATGGCGGCCTACAAATTAAAGATGGGAATGACGTTCAACCATGCAGTTCGCCCAAGGCACTTCACAGTGGGAGAGCTAGTGCTTCGGAGAGTAATGCCACATCGCCCAGAGGCTCGATTAGGAAAACTAGCCCCTACTTGGGAAGGACTGTATAAGGTGATCAAGGTGAACAAACCTAGGACGTATTATTTGGAAGATCTAGATGGCATGCTAATCCCTCGGCCATGGAACATTGCGCATTTGCGAAAGTACTTTGTATGAGTTCCTTATTATTTGTTATATTATTTTGCATTAAAGATTTGTTGAAAAGTTGTTTACTATTTCGATTGTAAACTTTTGAATAAGCAATCATAGCTGCTTATCTTCACCAAAAGTTTTAACAAAGTCCATCCCTACACTTAGGTTATTAAACGGTCTGAAAGTGAGTTGCCAAGGCCAGTTCATCAACCAACTAAGCTGCCTAGATCAGTTCACCCATAACTGAGCTACTAAGATCAACTCCTCAAATAAATTGAACTGCCTAGGTCAGTTCCTCTCTGAACTGAGCTGCTTAGATAAACTCATTTATAAAACCGAGCTGCCAAGATTAGCTCATCAACCAGTTGAACTGTCTAGATCAGTTCACCCATAAACTGAGCTACCAAGATCATCTCATCAACCAATCGGACTGTCTGGAACAATTTATCTCTGAGTTGAGCTACCTAGATCAGCTCGTAAGACCAAACTACCAAGATCAGCTCATCAATCGGCTGAACTGCCTAGATCGGTTCACCGATAACTAAGCTACCAAGATCAGCTTGTCAACTAAACTCCATCCCTAAACTGAGCTGCTAAGATCAGCTCATTAACCAATTAAACTGTCTACATTAGCTCTTTAACCAACTATCTAGATTAGTTTATCAATAACATTGAGCTTTGAATGTCGGCTCATCGGACCACCAATCGGCTAAACCGCTGAGATCAGATTAACGCACCAACCCAGCTACTATGATCAACCCACTCAGTAGATGCTTAATGGAAACTCACCGTCATGTTTAACGACAACTCAAATTAACTTAGCTAGAAAGATGAGCCACTTATGACAACTCATTAAAGAGCTGACGTATAATAAATTATGAAATTCAGGTCGGTAAGTATATTATTTCTCTTAGTCTGTTGAGGCTCATGCAATCCACATCATGTTTGTTACTTAAACTTGATATAGAGAAGGGCAGAGGATGGAAGAATACAAATATATTTCTTGTGACATAGGAATATACTTCTAATTCTTCCCTAATTAATCACTTTCATGGGAGAGGACTTACCCTCATTAAAATTTATTGTTGGGAAACTTACTCCCATTTATCCAAACTTTACTTATTCTTAAACGTGATGGTTGAGAACCCATACTTTATGCATGAACAATATTTGTGTCCAAATACTATTCTGGAATTTCATTCAACACACGACATATGAAGTTCGACAGTTTCTTATAAACAACGGACTTATCATTACAATCCAAAAGAAAAAAAAGTCTAGAACTCATCACTTCTTACCACAAAGTTAATACAAAATAGATGTAACTATATTTTACCGTCATAGGAATCCTACTCAAGATATTATTCTTTTCTAGTCTTGAACTTGTCATTTCTTACCATGGAGTTCGGATTGGAAAATGGAGTTACACATATAGGGGCTTATTTGGTGACTAATAAGCCTGTACTGTTCACAATATGCTCTTGATGCTTTTTTCAAAAAAAAAAAAAAAAAAACCCTACTTCGATCTAGGATAAGGCAAAGAAGTAAGTCTTTAGAGTCCGAACTCGAGCGGTAGAAGTCACCTGCTTCATACTGGCTCAACTCTAGAACTAATGAGCATATTTTCTCATTTTTCTCTTTGTTCTTGTCCTGAAGCTTCTCCCCTTTTGCCTTCAGCATGCCATTGTGAATTTTATGGAGATGCACTTGGGCTCACAACTCTTCAATTTGTTTCTTTGCCACCCGCAACTAACCACAAAGTTCGTGAAGTTGGGATATTGCACAAAAATGGGTAGTATCACGGGAAGCATAGAGGGCAATGGCGTCCTCGATACCTCGAAGTCTAGGGTGCCCTATATCAAAGGTCTTCGCCACCATCATGAGTTTTTGAAAAGTATACCTTTATTTTACTTTCTTTTTCCGTTCCGCTTGAACGACGTCGAAAATGTTGGAAGTAGATGATGATGAGGTTCATACTAAGACGAAAAGAAAAAGAAGGAAGCAGAAATGAGGGAATTAACGAAAAAGAAAATTGTGAAGAAGCCTCTCGAAGAGGCTTGGCTTTAAATAACCAAACCAACGATCATGAAATGACAGGAAAGGTGAAACTCAATTGTCAGAATATTTATGACAGATAAGTCTAATTTGCCTATCTATTTCCAAATCGAACTTGTTAGTTTTCGAGTATGTTTATTACGTTTTAATATGTTTTTATTATTTTGTCTAAATTAGGTGTGTGGGGGTGAAAATGAGCTAAAACGATGGCATATCAAGTTATAATCGGAGCAAGTCAATGGAAGAATGGTGGGAAAACAAGCAAAATGCAATTTTTTCAAAGCTGCAGCCCACCGCCACAGCGGTCAGAAAACTAGGAATGCAAAAACCCACCACTGTGGCAGTAAGATTGCAGAAAATTTTGCTACTGTACTTATCGCTGCAGAGAGCATCCACCGGCGCGACGGAGAACACTGCCGATATGCCCATCGCCATGGTGGTCACTCTGCAAAGATTTTAGATATTTTGAGCCCTATTTCTTTATCCTCTCATCGATTTTGGTAATGAGAGACCCTTTAGGAGTAGAATAGATTTGAGATTATTTTGGGGAGTGCTCAACCAAATCCGAAGGAGAATAACACGTTTCGAAGAAGGAGAAGCGATTGTTGAACTGTTTTAGGGGCAAATCTTTGGACAACGGCTAAGTTGCTTCGTTTCTTTCTTTTATTTTTTAACTTCGGTAGTTTGTTGAGTACGTTTAGCTCGTTTCTTGTTGTATAAATGGTTATGCCATTAGCTAAACAGATTTTATCTAGGGATTAATAGAATTTATGAAAATGTGGTTTATTTTATATCGGTGTTTCATTAATGGTTGTTCTTTGTTATTTGATTGTATTTACTGTTATTCTATGTTTATATGCTTGTTTAGATATATTGAGAATACGGGATTTGACACTTGGGAGAGGTAACCCCGGATTCAGATTAGGGTTAAACACAACGCGATGATCTAATAACCCAAGAGAGAGTTAGAAAGTGTGCAATTAATGACTTTGGGGTAAGACTTATGTGACTATGTGCTATAAAAAATACTAGAGGGGGACTTCGGCGTTAATGAAAGTAACATATTCACTCGCTTTACATTCAGGAGAGAGAGTAAGTGATTTTACGATACAGAGATTGTTAGATAAGTTGAACACCGTTAACGTAAATCAAACGATTCAAACACATTGAAGTAAATGAAGTTAATACCTAGATAATCCATCCCCCTAAAACATCTCAATATAGTATTATAGTATAATTAGATTAATTAACTTAGTATGAGTATTAATTAATTATAAATTTAATTTTTTATCGCCTAAATAAAATTTGGTTATGATAATTACGGTACTCGACAATACTTTTAACTAATCCCTATGAACACGATAACCCTAACTCTTCTAATCTATACTAAAACTTAACCCATACACTTATGGTGAAAGTGGTGACGTAATATACCGCCACTAAGTTTTTGGTGCTGTTTTCTAGGATTGTGTTTTAGATTATTGTTGATATTGTGAGTAAATGAACTGATTTTAATTTAGGCATTTCTTTTGTTTATAATTTTTTCTTTGCAGTTTTGTTTTTGCTTTCCTGCAGGGTACTCGACGATATTAGATCAACAAATGCTTTTGCATTTCTTTCAACGGGATTCTGAGTCGTTTTATAGTTCTTGGGATCGATACAAGGAATTGCTATTCCGGTTTTTGAACCATCGTTTCCCGAGAGAGTGTCAACTACTGAACTTCCTTGATGGGTTACTAGTCGTTATTAGAAATTGGGTTGAAAGACGAAACGATACCACCTCTTTCGACCAATTAACAACGGACGAAGCCATATGGCCAAGTATGATTTTCACTGTTGGAATTATTCAACAAGCAACCAAAGCTTGGGAGATAGTTCTACCATTTTGGAGCCATGGATTGACACCCCGGACCAATATGTTGAGTCTTCCCCTGCATTGGAAACCTTGTTCGCTGAATTTATGGGGGAGACTCAGACTTTTTGGAGGGTGATGAATAATAGGATCAACGAGCATGAGGATCATCTCGACAATATTGAGACAGTCTGCGCCGAAATAGATAGGATCGTAATGTCTCTTCAGACGCAAATCGGTCAGCTTATCTGCCTGATTGAGGCTAAGTCAGATGCGGTGGCACTGGGAGATACGCAAGCCATATCATATGAAAGCCACCGTGAGAAACCAAAAACGAGCGGAATGAGCTTGGGAGAGTTCAACTATGATCATTCGAATGAGACGGAAACCCAAGCATGGATCGACGATTGTGATTTTTCACAATTGGAGATCCAAATTATGATGCCACCATCGATCCCAGATGTCACATCTACGAGGATCCGATGTGGCTCACTTGTCTTTCGCTGCCATTAGCAATGTCCTTTCATGCCCACCAAATACATGAGCTGGTGAGGAATGTTGTTGAAAGCTTGGGCAATATAATGCCACATCTCGCCAAGCTTGAGGGTGTAAACAACCAAGACCCATACGTAGTGTTATACAACACTTACTATAGACGAAAGCTACTCTTGGCCAAGCACTTCTCCGTGTTAGGCTGAAGACAATAAATCTAGCGCTTTTTGGGAGGCAACCCAAGGTAAAAATTAAGTTAAATCCGTCACAGCCGACTTGAATTGGAGGTGAGATTCTCTCGCCACCCAGGTCTATGTTCTAAACCCCCATCTTCATTATATTGCTATATGCTATCATTGGGATCGCTGATGGGTCGTTTTGGACATTACCCATTTTAAGTCGGTGGTGATGTGTAGTATGTTTAGTATATATTTTAGTTGTAGTATGTTGTTTTGTTTTTATTTTGTGCATGTTTGTTTAAGTTAGTTATAGTTGTGTGATGAGTTTTGATTTCATCTGGGCCATTACCCGATGATAAGTCTGTCCCTTGATTGTTTATTGAGGTCGGGCGTAAAGCTCATTCATGTGTGTTTTGTGTGCTTGACGTATCGTTTTAGTAAAAGTTATTGTAGATCCTACTTACACGAGCATGTAAACTCAATGTATAACTATCCAATTGATTTGAAAAAGATTATACGTTAGCCAAGTTCATGACAATAGGGATTTTAGAACCTAATTTGGGGAAAATTCGAGGTGAAATCCTATGCGAGGTAATTCGGGAGATATGATTTAGGCATTCACTTTAATCGCTTGAGCCTTTTAAACCTGCTATGTAATATCATTTATCCTTCATTACCCTGTCGAAGCCAAATATCCGATTCAATTCTGAACATGTAACAAATTTCCTGGCCAATTGATCTTTTTCCAAACCTATATCGCTGAATTAGAGGCACAATTTGAGTGACTCAAGTTAACATTCGTATATGCTACTCGAAGTAAGTGATTGGGTTTAGGGTGAACTTTTAATTGGTTCGGTATTCAAGTACTCACTTGTATTTTTCTTTCTTTTTAAACACACACACGAAATTGTAATAATCGAATAAGTTTGGGGGTGTGGTTCGTTAAAAACATAATATGTATATACGATTTTATTTTCCTTTTCTTTTGACAAGTGAGTACAAAGTTCGTAAATATATGATCAGAGTTGTTTCAAATTAATTTGTTGGGGTTCGAGTGTGAGAATGCCCAACATGTGCCTCGAGTATCATCAAGTTAACGACATTAACCTGTTTTCCATTTCCGATATACCCTTGGCCATTTCCAAAACCGAACCAATTCTTACTGATCTTTTTGAATTACTTAGCCTACATTAGTGGAGAATAGAACCTAGTCAGGCTTATGAATTCCCTATACCTTTTTTGATATTAGTCATAAACTTATTTGGTGGATAATCCAATTCGATCAACGGATAGTTGTATAATTTAGTTTTATCACACACAAGTTTATAGGATCTAAAATGATGCTTACTATCATTGAATGTTGAAATTCTAGAACACCACATGGTGTATTTTCTTCTTGAACTTGATAGGATTCGGGGCCGATGAGGGAAAAATCGTTTAGCCGATAGATGACATTTAAAATTTACACATTATTGTTTTTAGTGTTTTTTATTTTTAGTTTTTAAATTCGTAATTAGTTGTTATATTTTTTTGTATTGTGTGGGTGTTTTGCTTGAGGACTAGCAAAATTCCAAGTTTGGGGGTATTTGATCAGTGTAATTAACCTATTTATTTTCAAACTGAACTTGTTAGTTTTTGAGTATGTTTATTATGTTTTATTACATTTTAATACGTTTTTATTCTTTTTGTATAAATCAGGTATGTGAGGTAAAAATGAGCTAAAATGATGGAATATCAGGCTAATCAGAGCAAGTCGGTGGAAGAATGGTGGGAAAATAAGCAAAAAGGTAATTATTTCAAAGCTGCAGCTTACCACCGCAGCGGTGAGAAAAATGCAAATGCAGAAAATCCACCGTCGTGGCCGTGAGACTGTAGAGAATTTTCCTACTATGCCTACTGTCACAACCTGTCCCAGAACCCGTCATCCCGAGGCTGGCGTGACTACAACATGACATCACGAATACCCAAACAACCAAATGAAAGACAATATATACCCACCATATAACACAAACATTTAAATGGGGAACACGCCCATCCCAAATTAATCCTAACAAACAGTATTCATCCATAAACCTTTTATAGGTTCGTCTTTGACAGCTTCTTTCAACCATCTATATGACTCCATCACGTAGCTCTACCTAGTGCCAGTAGGGGACCGACTCCTGACCGTTGTACCTGCGAGTGTACTGTCTTCTTAGTAAAATATTTTTATAATAATAACAGTTCATTCTGCATCATCTAAATGGATCAAGCTTAAATATATAGACATTACGTAGCTCGCAAAGGTTTGCATAATATTAGCAGTAAGAGTAAGGCACTACCTATAAGTTCAATGCAAAAACCATTTAGTATAAGAATTATGCCATTCATCATATAGATAATAAATCACTTAGTAGAAGCAAATTATCACATCTCCAAACGTATTCTCAAACACACACACACACACACGCTGGCCAGCCCTAGTGATCGTTTTAACCTCACGATCGGGAGTTGCAACGGTACCGTAACATTCATAGGAATGCCTTCCAACGAAATATCCACACCCCTTTTTAGGGAGAAATATAATCCACACCCCTTACGGGGAGAACAACCATTGCATCATCAAAATCAAATACAGTGTCATCGAATCACAACTCAATAAATATCGTCTAATCCCCACGTCTACCTCTTTTCTTCAAAACCAACTTTTAAATCCAAAAATCATATTTCACACTTTCTTTTAAAGAAAATGTCCGATTTTATTAAAACTACTTTTCCCCCTTTTATTCTCAGGAAACCAGGCATTTTTAGAAAAATATATGTTTCCTATTCTCTTTTTAAAAACACAGTCTAATTCCCCCAAATCCATTGGAAATTCATTTTCAACTTTCTTTTTGAAAACTATCGAAATCCAATTTACCAACTCATTCAAATCCTGCTTGATCCATATCATTTATTCATATAGTTTAAATAATCACATATTTCATCATATATATTCATAGGAAAAATAGTTTGACAAGAAGACAGTACACTCACCTCGTAAACTGCTCTCCAAAACCTTCATTGACCATACTCTATCGGGACAGCGGTGCCTGCGAGCCTAATAGTAACAGAGCCCAAATTAATATCTTATCTAAAACATCTGAATCATGCAATGCCCGCCTTATATCCCGAATTGTTACTATTTTATGCGCCACGTAATTAAAATTAATTAATCGTTAGGAAATTGTTACGATTTTTGGGATTTGTAACGCTACATAAAATTTAATTTAACGAGAATTATTAATTGATTGAAATTTTACCTGTTTCCGAATCGTTTGGAGACCACGACAGGAGTTTTTAATTTTCAGTGGGGTGGTTCGTGTAATTCTTTTTTTTTTTTTTCCCCTTCTTCTTCCTTCTTTTTTTCCTTTTCTTTTTTCTTTTCTATTTCGTCTTCTACTTCCGTCCGGGTTTGAACCATCCACAGATCGTCCTACTCCAAACACGATCATACCACCACCGATTACTCACACCCTAAACGCCGAACACACATACTCCCCTCCCACAGTCACAGTGGACCAAACAACCTCCCCGCCGGACGATGACGTCACCGACGACTCCCTCTCCCTCTCCCTCACTTCGTTTTCTATTTTCTGCTTTGGGACTCGCCGGTGACCGACCGTGCTCCGATCATGCCACACCTCCACGAAGACAGAACACCCATGACGTCGACCGGAATACCTACCCGAACCGATACCCACCTTCTCTCTCTCTCTAACACCCCGGCCGGCAGCACCCATCCTCACACTAGAGGGATACCCCCACGCCGTCGATGATCACACAACAAACCATACGGTGCCACCACACACCCCCACTCAGTCTCCGAACAACCCGAACACACCCACTGCCGGCAGCCCACACAGTCGACGACGAACTGAACACACACACGCCGGCGAATGGTGACGATCAAACTCATACTACCGGTGGACTGAACGCATACCTACATACTCCCAGTAAACCGTCAATGATAGCCTAATACTCCCTCACTTGAGATCGACGACAACTCACACATCCACCGACATACACTGCCGATCTTCCTCTCTCTCTCCATTTCCTGATTTCCATTTTAAATTTCAGATTATTGGAGATGTTTCGATCATTACACGTATGTTTTGCATGCTTCTTCCCAGCTTGCCACGTCACTGCTCTCCTTACCTCCTGCCGGCAACGGCTTTGTCGGATCAGTGTATATATATATATAAAATAAACTTTTTAATTAATTACTCTTTCTTCCCCCAACTTTCTTTAAATCTTAATTTTAATCAATTGAAATTTTTAAGAGTTTCTAAAATTTGCAATTTCACCCCTTTAAGTTTCAATTAAAAATTACATGTCAATTTACCCCCTCAAAGTTTGGATTTAATTTTCTCTAAATTTGCGAATTGACCCTTAGATCTTGAATTTGAATTTTTATTGACCCAATTTTACCCCGAATTTATTTTATTTTATTTTATTTTCTATTATTATTTATTTTATTTTATTTTTTATTTTTGTTTTCCAGTTACACTAAAATGTAACCAGAGTGACGTACTTACTGTAATTGAGGTCTTACAACTCTTCCCTCCTAAAAGAAATTTCGTTCCGAAATTTTTATTACCTTAGTCGAATAAATGCGGGTATCTGTTCTTCATTTCGTCTTCTCGCTATTATATCGCATCTTCCACTACATGTTTGCGCCATAACACCTTGACTAACATAATCACTTTCGTTCGCACCCCTGACCTTTACAACTTAGAATTTGAACTGACTCTTCCCCGTAGGTCAAATCTGTTTCCAACTCGATCGGCTACGAAATCAACCAATGAGAAGGGTCTGACACATGTTTCCAGAGTATCAATTCATGGAGAGCGTCGTGTAGTCGTGATAATTTTGGCGGTAATGCAAGTTCATACGCTGTCGTGCCCACCCGATAATTTTTTTTTTTTTTTTTTTAATGGTCCGATGTACCTTGGACTTAACTTCTCTTTCTTCCTGAATGTCATTAATTTTCATCAGGCCACTAATACGTCAAAGTCGCATTACAAAGTTATACTCATCTCATGTGATTCTAGAACAACTGTTTCCCATATATGGTCTCATCATTCCAAATTGCCCAAAATTTACAACCAACAACTTTTCGTCAAATCATAACCATCCAATAAACAAGGTGCACTTGGTCGGTTACCCTTAATACGGATAATTCTCTGTCAAAGGATCCTAGGTTCCTAACTGCTTCCACTGCGCTACTCTGATAAAATTAAAATCAGTAATAACACTATATGCTGGAAATATTCCAGTACGGTGAGTTTATTCCAACTCATCGTAACCGACACTTATCCATTTCATCCAACATTTCCTAGTCACCTGTCGCGGCAATATTTTCCATTCAACATTTAACTTAATAATAATGGCCACCAGTCGCATAGGCACAAATAACTCAACTATCACTAACCTCGATACCTATCTCAATTCTTTAATACTTATATCGATATCTTTCTTAATACCTAAATATAACCAACTCTCATAACTACAACTTAAATATATCAAACAAACAATCTATAAGAATTCCTTTCATGCTCCCACATTTTACCAAGTCCCTGACATGGTCACGCGCTTCAAGTTCGTTTCCCTCTGCTTAACATGCTTTAAAACATATATCCATGTATGTATACAACTCAAAGGTCATAGGTATATCCCAGTCATAATGAAATCGACACATTTTGATAATTACTAGCTACTAACTGTAAAATATTATATCATGTATACATATCAGCTCGAGGATATTTTAAATTCTCCTTGACCCGTAACATCACAATGACTTCTAATTCCCAGAAAAAGTAGTCGCATCGGGCTATTTAAAATCCCGCAGAAGTTTCGTTTTTCTATCTCAGTTCAGTTTAACCGATCAGAAACCTGTATCATTTTCATATAACACTTTATGCGATGCCACCATGATTAACGACAAGATAGTTACTAGCATAAATAGATTTTATTAACATTACACAAACATCCATCTTACCAGAAACTGCCACGACACAATCCCCCAACATATCTTCCAACCCATGAATCGTATTTCCTAGTAAACCATTGATCCATGACTGGAACCAGGTATCGACTTCTACTTGGGCAACTAAAGGAGTATGAAAATTTTTAACCCGCATGTTCAAATAACTATCAACTCTTGACACCACAATTTCACCCACGGATTGTTCATTCACTGACGATTTATTTTAATTTGACAACAATTATTGTCCAGATCACTATATGGCGAGAACACCTATGATTGCAGAATTCCAGTTCCAAGATTTCGAATAACCGATTAATAGAATTCCTAGAATTCCTAGTTCTTATCCCTTTTCGATTTGATTTTTTTGATTTTTTTTTTAGAAGAATATTTTGTCCCAACTTAATTTTAACGTTTGCATTGGCGCATCGCGCAATCGAACAATCCCATCAATATATATATATATATATATATATATATATATACACATAGATTGGACATGCGCATCAGGAAAACACTCCTCGAACTACTCTCCCTTTGCTTTTCTGGTCTAGGACAAGGCTACCATAGCCCACCTGGAGATTTCGTTACTTCTCGATCTTAACTTTGACTAACCAATCACCGGATAACAAATGCCGTGATTTCTCATTTCCATTCTCAATATACTAATCATACCCACGCCATTACAGTATAGTTAATATTATTGGGGTATTGCGTATTTTATTCCAGGCATTTTTTCCTAAGGTCTTATTTGTATATCGACATTATCAACCCTATACATTTTAATTCAAATTCCCAACCTTCATCATTCCTTCAGACACGCCGATCAGTTCTATAGTCAATTCCACTGCCTCGCTAAACCTTTTTAGTTAGACATCCAACCTTTACATATCTACACCACGGAAAAAAATCAATACCGGACAACATTACCATTTGGCCAGCTGCCCACTAAACTTACAAGGGCCTTAACTTAACCTATAAGTTAATATGAACAATCAACTCACCAATTTTTGACCCGAAATATTTGTTATAGTCAGTATTGTGACCACCATCATTCCCTCTCATTCTAAACGTTTCCAATTGGACATCTACTTCTGCCCTTCTACCCTACAATCGCTAAATATCAACTTCATATTTACCAGCTCATTTTGAGTGGTCACCCGACCAATTGCCTAATAGACTTATAAGGATCTCAATTTGACGTTAGTATGAATAACCCAAATATGCGCAACCCCGCTTTTTTTTTTTCCACGATACAAACACCAGATCCTTATGGAAACACACACCAGGTTTACATAAATCATTAGTTGATATTCTAATTTATTGTGACGACTTCTTCTTTTATTAAAATTTCCTAAACTGCAACCAAACTTACTCCAATCTCCAATCCAACAATTAATATATATATATATATATATATATATATATATATATATATATTTTTTTTTTTTTTTCTTTTTTTTTCCCCAAAATTATTTAAATTCAACTAAATGTAATCAATCATCGAGTTAAATTAATCCACTCAATTTTTCCTATCCCATAGCAATCACCTTTAAAGTCCCAAGACTAAAACTTCAAATCTCAATTCCCCACATTCATTAACACCAGTATACTTAACCAACTTGTGTCCCGAACGTTCACCTTCTTACCATTATGGAACTTATTTAACACCAACCATAATTACTAATCACGCTTACAAGCATCCTATCCATTCTCGGAACTACATAAAGAAAAGCCCTAGCTATTCCAATATTCATTACCGAAACTTGTTTGAACATCATCTGTGTACTGACTTGTGTTATCTTATCTTTCTTTTTTTTTTTGACATTTTTCGAACCTCCTGAACCCGCTATCAGACTAACTGAGGTACTAGATATACCTTCCCAACATTACATACCTTTATTCATCCCAAATTTGACTCCACCCGCAACTCTATATTACTCGTTCAATGGATTACATCTACACATACCTACTATCTTCCTAGGTCCACAATCCTCGGCTACTTTTTATATATCATTTCCTATTACCTTGCTACATGCTACAACGGTTACTTCACCTATTAATCAATCTAAAAAGTGCTACCAATTTAAATTCTTGTCCAGTAACGTCACAGTTTCTTTTCAGATTGCCTAGGAAGCGATTTACTCTTTTTGAATATGATTTCTTATTTTGACTTAAGTGCATTCCGCCATATCAGCTAGTATATTGATAACGACATAATTGGTTGTTTGTCTAACTTAGCCTTCTTATCTTGTGGAAGACATCCCTCCTAGTAATATCACCACATGGTCATATCGCTGCTAGCGAAAAAGAAAAGACAACCCTCCATGCACCCTGCCAATGCACCAATTAATAAAAGACCGAACACTCACATACCAAGCTCACCTATCGACACCCTATCTCATGTCCCCCACTGACTAGATGACTGGCACGTCTTCCTACCTCAGAATCTTCTACTGACACGTCTTCAGACAAGTCTACAGAACCTATAACCTAGGCTCTGATACCAAAATTGTCACAACCCGTCCCGGAACCTGTCATCCCGAGGCTGGTGTGACTTCAACATGACATCACGAATACCCAAACAACCAAATTAAAGACAATATATACCCACCACATAACACAAACATTTAAATGGGGAACACACCCATCCCAAATTAATCCTAACAAACAGTATTCATCCATGAACCTTTTATAGGTTCGTCTTTGACAACTTCTCTCAACCACCTATATGACTCCATCACGTAGCTCTATCTCGTGCCAGTAGGGGACCGACTCCTAGCCGTTGTGCCTGCGAGTGTACTGCCTTCTTAGTAAAATATTTTTATAATAATAATAGTTCATTCTACATCATCTAAATGGATCAAGCTTAAATATATAGACATTACGTAGCTCGCAAAGGTTTGTATAATATTAGCAGTGAGAGTAAGGCACTACCTATAAGTTCAATGTTAAAACCATTTAGTATAAGAATCATGCCATTCACCATATAGATAATAAATCACTCAGTAGAAGCAAATTATCACATCTCCAAACATCTTCTCAAACATACACACACACACATACACACGCTGGCCAGCCCTAGTGATTGTTTTAACCTCACGATCGGGAGTTGCAACGGTACCGTAACATTCATAAGAAAACGTATACCTCTTTTCTCCCAAACCAAATACAGCGTCATCGAATCACAACTCAATAAATATCGTCTAATCCCCACGTCTACCTCTTTTCTCCAAAACCAACTTTTAAATCCAAAAATCATATTTTACACTTTCTTTTAAAGAAAACGTCCGATTTTATTAAAACTACTTTTCCCCCTTTTATTCTCAGGAAACCAGGCATTTTTAGAAAAATATATGTTTCCTATTCTCTTTTTAAAAACACAGTCTAATTCCCCCAAATCCATTGGAAATTCATTTTCAACTTTCTTTTTGAAAACTATCGAAATCCAATTTACCAACTCATTCAAATTCTGCTTGATCCATATCATTTATTCATACAGTTTAAATAATCACATATTTCATCATATATATTCATAGGAAAAATAGTTTGATAAGAAGACAGTACACTCACCTCGTAAACTGCTCTCCAAAACCTTCACTGACCATACTCTATCGGGACAGCGGTGCCTGCGAGCCTAATAGTAACAGAGCCCAAATTAATATCTTATCTAAAACATCTGAATCATGCAATGCCCGCCTTATATCCCGAATTGTTACTATTTTATGCGCCACGTAATTAAAATTAACTAATCGTTAGGAAATTGTTACGATTTTTGGGATTTGTAACGCTACATAAAATTTAATTTAATGAGAATTATTAATCGATTGAAATTTTACCTGTTTCCAAATCGTTTGGAGACCACGAGAGGGGTTTTTAATTTTCAGTGGGGTGGTTCGTGTAATTCTTTTTTTTTTTTCCTTCTTCTTCCTTCTTTTTTTTTTTTTTTTTTTTTTTTTTTTTTTCTTTTCTGTTTCGGTTTCTGCTTTCGTCCGGGTTTGAACCATCCACCGATCATCCTACTCCAAACACGAGCACACCACCACCGATTACTCACACCCTAAACGCCGAACACACATACTCCCCTCCCACAGTCACCGTGGACCAAACAACCTTCCCGCCGGACGATGATGTCACCGACGACTTTCTCTCTCTCACTTCGTTTTCTGTTTTTTGCTTTGGGACTCGCCGGCGACCGACCGTGCTCTGATCACGCCACACCTCCACGAAGACGGAACACCCGTGACGTCGACCGGAACACCTACCCGAACCGATACCCACCTTCTCTCTCTCTCTAACACCCCGGCCGGCAGCACCCATCCTCATACCGGAGGGACACTCCCACGCCGTCGATGATCACACAACAGACCATACGGTGCCACCACACACCCCCACTCAGTCTCCGAACAACCCGAACACACCCACTGCCGGCAGCCCACACAGTCGACGATGAATCGAACACACACACGCCGGCGAATGGTGACGATCAAGCTCACACTACCGGTGGACTGAACGCATAATCACATACTCCCAGTAAACCGTCGATGATAGCCTAATACTCCCTCACCTGAGATCGACGACAACTCACACATCCACTGACATACATTGCCGATCTTCCTCTCTCTCTCTATTTCCTGATTTCCATTTTAAATTTCAGATTATTGGAGATGTTTCGATCATTACACGTATGTCTTGCATGCTTCCTCCCAGCTTGCCACGTTTCTGCTCTCCTTACCTCCTGCCGGCAACGGTTTCGTCGGATTAGTGTATATATATATATAAAATAAACTTTTTAATCATTTACTCTTTCTTCCCCCAACTTTCTTTAAATCTTAATTTTAATCAATTGAAATTTTTAAGAGTTTCTAAAATTTGTAATTTCACCCCTTTAAGTTTCTATTAAAAATTACATGTCAATTTACCCCCTCAAAGTTTGGATTTAATTTTCTCTAAATTTGCGAATTGACCCTTAGATCTTGAATTTGAATTTTTATTGACCCAATTTCACCCCGAATTTATTTTATTTTATTTTATTTTTTATTTATTTATTTATTTTTATTTTTTATTTTTGTTTTCCAGTTACACTAAAATGTAACCAGAGTGACGTACTTACTGTAATTGAGGTCTTACACCTACCACCACAGCGAGCATCCACCATCGTGGTGGAGAGCACTGTCGACATGCCCACCGCTGCGGTGGTCACTCTGCACAGATTTTTAATATTTATTTAAATATTTTGAGCCCTATTTCCTTCCTCATCTCCTCTATTTCAGCAATGAGAGACCCTTTAGGAGTAGAATAGATTTGAGAGTGTTTTGAGGAGTGCTCAACCAAATCCGAAGGAGAAGAACACATTGTGAAAAAAGAGAAGCGATTGTTGAACGATTTTAGCGGCAAATTTTCGGACAACGACTAAGTTCCTTCGTTTCTTTAATTCATTTCTTAACTTTGGTAGTCAGTTGAGCACGTTTATCTCATTTCTTGTTGTATAAATGGTTATGGCCATTAGCTAAACAAATTTTATCTAGGGATTAATATAATTTATGAAAATGTGGTTTATTTGATATCAGTGTTTTGTTAATGACTGTTCTTCGTTATTTGATTGTGTTTACCGTTTTTCTACGTTTATATACTTGTTTAGATATATTGAGAATACAGGATTTGACACTCGGGAGAGGTAACCCCGGATTCAGACTAGGTTAAACACAACGTGACGATCTAAAAACCCGGGAGAGAGTTAGAAAGTGTGCAATAAATGACGTTGGGGGCAAGACTCATGTGACTATGTGTTCTAAAAAGCACTAGAGGGGGATTTCGGCGTTAACGCGAAGTCACATATTCGCTCGCTTTACGCTTGGGAGAGGGAGTAAGTGAGTTTAGGATACAGTGATTGTCAGATAAGTTGAACACCGTTAACGTAAATCAAACGATTCAAACACATTGAAGTAAATGAAGTTAATCCCTAGATAATCTATCCCCCTAAAACATCTCAATATAGTATTATAGAATAATTAGATTAATTAACTTGTATTAGTATTAATTAATTATAAACTTCATTTTTTATCACCTAAATAAAATTAGGTTATGATAATTATAGTACTCGACAATACTCTCAACTAATCCATGTGGATACAATAATTTTAACTCTCCTAATCTATACTAAAACTTGACCTGTACACTTGCGGTGAAAGTGGCGACGTAATATTCCGCCACCAATGACATATGAAGCAAAACAATAGTAACAAATATTGAGGGAAAAGCATTGGTTTCTGAGATCAAATACGACAGGTGCTTAAGGCTAGTCATAATTACCGAGCGTCATTATTATAAAACCAGTAAGACTAAAGGTGGAAAAGATGGCTAATAAATAAAATAGTGCCCAACTGATCTGCACTGTTTGGCGATAGTGTGACGCGAGGCTCAGCGGGTGCTAAGATTAATTCACTAGGTGGGGCACGAGTATGGTCAGATTTAAGCTGACCTCGGCCAACACTAAACCAAATCTGGTCAGGGTTGAACTAATCCTAATCAAGAGTGAGTTGGGCCCAACTAAAGGGCCTAAAAGTTTTGCATATGGTTGTTGACGTCTTTAGTATTACCTTGACTTGGCCGACAAATCATTAACCTTAGTGTCCAACTTAATCTTTGCCAAATTTGACTCAGTTAAGGAGTGTAAAAATTATGGTTGAATAAGTCCAAAGTTGCAACCTTAGAAAAATTCACACCAAGGAACTGAAATAGAAGAAAAATGATCTTTCATCTTGCTTCGATGAATCACCACGAAAGTCATGAGGGCAAATGACGTGGGAGAAATTCCCACTTGTGAATTGTGAAACCAGTGTTAAGAAGGCGGGCCAGGTCGGTAGATAAAATTCAACTTGATAGGGGTGGTTCGAGAACCAACCATGGGCCAAGCGTGCTGACAACCTAGATGTAAATAAGCTTAACCTTCCTAGGAAGTCCAGCCATGCATGGGCTGATCTGGTATAGAGTGAAGCTTGGTTTTCCCGCCCTAAGGATGGCAGGTCAACCTCACCTACTTACCCCCATGCTCATGGGCATGATCGCCGCGATGGCCTTAATAAAAGCGTGGACAACAATCACTGCAACTAAATATAGAATGTAGATAGAATCATGGGAGCGACGGTTATAAGGTAAATTGACTCAATTATATACAGGAAAAGTAGGTATTGTACAAACAACTCTCAATATTATGCTCAATATATAGTCTAAAGATTTTCATCTATCAAATAGCAGTCTAATCTTATTCTCACGCCGGAGGTTTTTTGGCCTACACAACAACGATGTCCCCTATAGAACTAACTGGTTTTGCAGGTTGCGAAGGTTTAGGGCACGTGAGGAGCTGTAACACATATCGGGGATTTTTTTGGCAACATTACCACATATATCGGTTTACTGGTTCTCCATGGTTTGGTCTATTCTTATTTGGTTCAACCATATTTAGACCGATCATTGGTGTTTTATATTGTTCCTCAATATTTTGGACGTTCCACTTCTTTTATGAGGTTTGTTTTTGGTTTTGAAGTCTAAGATTGACGCTTCACCTACTATTTCTAGTGCAAACAAATGTCTTAATCCTTCCTCAACTATTATTTCTCGTTCTATTATGGATTTAGATTCACTTTCAAACACTTTATCTCTAATTCTAGTAAAAATTTCTCTCCTGCTCCTTTGCTTGCTACAGGTAATTTTTCTTAGTTTTTTGTTCTTTCGGTTATGACCATATGACCTATATCCTAATATTTCTCGTCAAAACTATTTGTTGTGAATTCTCTTGTAATTCATAGTGCTCATGGTTCTAATATGAGAGTTATTCACATTGGTTAGATTTTTACTTTACATTGTTATATTTTTGGCACGTATTTATATACAAACTTACTTTATATATTTAATTTGTTGGGAAACTATGTGAATTGTGACATGATGTAATATTTTGAATACTAGTTGTCATGTGAAGGATTCTCGAATATAAAAAAAAATCTTAGGACTAGTTGTAAAATTAGATGTCTATTTGAGCTTAGTAGTTTACACATTCTATATTAATCCTCACTACCACCACTTTTTGTTCCTTCATCAACTTGTGCAATCCTACCACTACTATCACCAGTACCATTATTATCATGATCATTGTCATTAAAATCATCATCCCCTAACTCATCTTCTATCAAGCTTTAAGAATCTCGATTATGCCATGAATCCATCATACATATACTCTCTTTATCCTCTAGTGAAAAATTAGGGTTTGTCTCGATCGAGCACCTTGATTGTCTTCTATGTCAGCAAGATAAACAACCTACCTTACTTTTTCTCATTAGTGACAGTATTTACAACTCCCTTAAACCTAATATTTTCTGATAGTTTGGGACCCTCTTCTGCTAGGATGGGGGGGATTATGTGTTGGAGACAAGGCTATAGACAATCCTAGGTGGGTTTGTTTCAAGTAATAATTTCAAGTAAATAATTAAATGTATTTTATTATTATTATTATTTAATTATATCAATGTTGCTTTAGACATTAGATGTTGAGTAGAATGTCTAGCTATTTAATATGACAAAATATGCGAAGACCAAAGACATTTAGTAACTCAATATTCTAAATTTTTCCTAGTCCGTATTGGATTGTTGAAAATGAGTCTTCAATAATCTAGGCTAGCATGATTCGATATTCTATTGTTGGAAAATGGTCTTCAATAATCTAGGCTAGCATGATTCGATATTCTATCTTTGAGAATAGTGAGTCTCAATCCATTAGTATGAGATATTGAAACATCTGCAAGGGGACTTACTAAGAGTAGTAAGAGACCCAACGTCATCATCCTTGATATCTTCTATAGTTTCTCAAGTGAAAATATCATATCTAAGGTGTGATTGTATTCCATGAAGTTTTGTAGTTGAGGTACTGTATATTACATGTATGAGTTGTTATACTATAATAATACTAAGTATTATTATCTATCCATGAGCCTTCAAATGTATTTATTAGGTATAGTGAGATATACACAGAAATATATGAGTATGCAAGAATTTATCTATCACTATCAGCAAAAAAAGATGTGACCCATATGATTTGATTTAATATAATTCACCCAAACCTCTAGTAAGAGTATAGTAATAATTAGGATGAGATTCCAATCGGCATCATAAGGAATTATATTATAAATTAAATACATACGATTGGACTAGGGATTTTTAACTTAACCATATCTTGTTGGTATTTTCTGGTATACAGATAGAGAGATTAGGGAATACAAATATCATACCTAAGGGGATTCTCTTGGTTAAATTCTTTCCAAGTGGACATGACTATGATATGTGGGTAGACGTGATATACAGTCGGAGGAAATGCCTTAAGGAAAAAATAATTTTCTTCTAGAAGGGCAAAATTAAAATTGTTCTAATTTTACTATCTAACTTTTGGTATGAACCTAATGGGACACACACAATAGGGAGTTGATATTAGAAGAGTCCTTAAAAAAATGGGTAGTAATATTGAACTTAAAGAAGTTTAGGAGCCAAAATGAATATGCATCTATAAAATGGAAGGCCACAAGATGGTCGTCACCATCTGTAGATTTTCGGCCAAAAGAAAGGTGTCAATCCCCTCTCATTTATCTCACTCTCAGTCTCCTGTGTTTGTGAGAATGTGTTTTCCATTCTACACCACTTAATTGAATCTTACTACCACCAATATTCAAATCCGAGCTATCTTAGAGTCTTGAGATTAAATCTGATCTTTGAAATCCCAAAACAACTATTGTTTCGGAGATTTTATGTGTTGGTAATGTTAGAGATGAGACATCTTTGTCAATTATAAGAGAGCCAAGCCTCTTATAGTTGTATTATTCGCGTTCAGATGCTTTTAGAAGATTCTTCTCAGATCACGCCTCAGGAACTATTAGCTTTTAGGATGAAACACCTGAAGAGGTAATCTTATGTTAAAAAAAAATTAATATTGCCAATATATTTGTGTTAATATTAATGAAATTAGATCCAACTTAAGGAATTAGATATTAGATTGTGATTTAAATTTTTCGCTACATAGATAAGTATTTTTTAATATTTGATCCTTTCAAGTGTTATCAGAGCCACCTTCGTAATTAACTTAAAATAATTTTGGTTATGTTTTATGAATTATTGTATTGTATAAATTTTGATGATATCGATCACATGCAAATTCGAAAGAGTAATTTGAAGTTAAGTTTATAACATTATTTTCTAAAGTTATTTTCTAAAATAGTTTTGAAAAATAAAAAATTAAGAAAATCAAGAGAACGACACTGTTGTTAAAACAAAGACACCAGTGGGACCTAGGGTTTTCAGATGACAATGAAGGTAATATAACCGTTGTGTGTCGCCGTCTACGACGGTGGCCTACTATAGAAAGCTACCAACAACACTGGCGGGGTGCTGCACCTGGAGCAATACAGGTGCCAATACAGTGTTTTGGCATAGTAGTAGCACTATCGCGATGGTGCCAATCATTGCAGCGTCGCGATGTTTTAGTTTTGGTTTTGGCGTATTTAGAATTTCCTATGGTTTCGTAGATTATATAGATTTTGTCTTCCAGATATTTAGGAAGAATAAGTCAACTGTTTACTCGATCTTTTTAATTTGAAATTTAAATTGTGTCTGTATCATATTTGATATCTTTATAAAATATCTTTTAAAAATATATTAGATCAAATTTGATATCTTATTTAAATTTTAATTTTAAACTTCCTAAATTAAATATTTGGTCAATTATTTCAAATTATTATTAGATAATATTTATAGATAATGATTATTATTAATTATTTAAGTTTGACGATATCCCATTTTCAATTAAATATTATTTTAATTAAAACTCTATTTTAATTAATATTAAATAATGATTTGATGCACCTCGGATTTTGTTGAAAGCAGAAGAAGTAGAGTTCAAGAAGAAGCGGAAAATGAAGTTTTCACTCCTCCCTCTCGAAATCATCCAAATCCGTTCATTTTTGGAAATGGTTTTTAAGGGCTTTTCTAGGCGTTGGTTTTGAAAACTTTCTTTTGGTTGGGATTTATGTTTTAGAAGGAGTAGCCACCTTGCATGGATTAAATGTGTGCTAGGTCACTAGAATTTTAGAAATTTGTATTTTTCTTTTGAAAAGCCTTTATTTTTACTTGTAAAGGTCTTATACAAGAGATTTATTTAAGTTTGGGGGTTGGTTGTTATGGGTGAAGGTTTTACACACCCCAAGACACCCGTCCGAAGATGGTACCTCACTCTAAATAGATATTCACTTTTAAACAACACTCCAAGCAATTTTCTTTAGTTTTTGTTAACAAATAATTCCCATTTCTAAAGTTTTTACATTTTTTTATGCATTTTTATATGTAATGGAAGTAGTAAATGTTATCAACTATTCAACGACACCCAATGACAGTAAATAAAAATTGAAAATATTTTTAGTATTTTTTATGACCGAACTTAGTAGAGGTTGCCAATGTATCCTAGTAATCATGGGGAATAAGGTCGACACATTGTTCCATCATTCAAAGATGAACTGATTTTTATTGGATAGGTGACTGACCCCGTGTGTGGGTGATGTACCTCGGATTTCGATGGTGGATGAAGTAGAGAATCGGGAAGAGGATGAAAACAAGTTTCATCCCTTCCTCTTTAAGTCGTCCAAATCCATTCATCTTGAAAATGATTTTTTAGGAGCTTTTCAAGGCATCAATTTTGAAAAACTTCTTAGGCTGAGATTCTATGTTAAAAACGGGGTTGCCATCTAGTATGGGGTTAAATGGTTTGTTAGGTCACCGGGATTTTGGAAATTCAAAAATGGCCTGTGTTTTGACTTCCATTGGTCTATATACCAGAGATATTCTTGAAGTTCAGGAGTCGATTATGCTCGGGAAAGGTGTTAGACACCCCAAGACACACATATGAAGACGGTACCTTACTCTAAATAGATATTCACTTTTAAACAACACTCCAAGCAATTTTCTTTAGTTTTTGTTAACAAATAATTCCCATTTCTAAAGTTTTTACATTTTTTATGCATTTTTATATGTAATGGAAGCAGTAAAATGTTATCAACTATTCAACGACACCTAATGACAATAAATAAGAATTGAAAATGTTTTCAGAATTTTTTATGACCAAACTTAGTAAAGGTTGCCAATGTATCACAGTAATCATGGGGAATAAGGTTGACACATAGTTCTATCATGCAAAGATGAACTGATTTTTATTGGATAGGTGACCGACCCTGTACGTGGGTGATGCACCTCGGATTTTGATGGCAGATAATATAGAGAATCGGGAAGAGGATGAAAACAAGTTTCATCATTTCCTTTTTAAGTTATCCAAATCCATTCATCTTGAAAATGAATTTTTAGGAGCTTTTCAAGGCATCGATTTTGAACAACTTCGTAGGCCGAGATTTTACGTTAAGAACGAGGTTGCCACCTAGTATGGGGTTAAATGGTGTGTTAGGTCACTGGGATTTTGGAAATTAAAAAATGGCCTGTGTTTTGACTTCTATTGGTCTATGTACCAGAGATATTCTTGAAGTTCAGGAGTCGATTATGCTCAGGAAAGGTGTTAGACACCTGAAGACACTCATTTGAAGACGGTACCTCAGTTTAAATAGATATTCACTGTAAATAGTATGGAAGAAATTTTCTTTGATTGCTTAAACAAAAATAATTCTCTTTTTAATTTATTTTTATTTATTTATTTATTTTTTTTTTATCTTTTTATGTTATTTTTGCATGATATAATGTAAAGTAGGTAAATACTATAGCTAGTACTAGTAAGGGATACTCAATAACAGTTTATATGTATAGACAGTAATGTAAATATGTAAGCTATACTAAATGAAATGTAAACTAAGACTAAGTTGTTTGGATATGTGACCGAACCCGCCCGTGGGTTGCCTACGTAGCTCGAATGAGAATCAGGTCCTCATGTAGTTCGTTCTGGTTAGGGTAGCAAACTATTTTGTATTATTTATGGTGACCGAACTCGGATCATGGGCTGCCTACGTACTTTGGGTGGTTCAAAGCTCAGGTCGAATGTAGTTCATTCTTATCACTTTTAAAGAATATGGTTTGTGTCATTAAAGGTGTTACCGAAGTCGCATGAGTTGCCTACGTACTTAGGGTGGTTACTAAAGCTCAGGTCGAATGTAGTTCAACGTTGTCTCGTTAAAGAAAAGAGGTTTATTAATGGTGTGACTGAACCCGCATGGGTTGCCTACGTACTTTGGGTGGTTACCAAAGATCAGGTCGAACGTAGTTTAGTCTTGTCTCATTTAAAGGAAAATAATATTTTATTAGAGGTGTGATTGAACCCGTATGGGCTGCCTACGTACTTTGGGAGGTTACCAAAGATCAGGTAAGATGTAGGTTAGTTTTGTTATGTTTAAAAAGCTGGGTTGGTTTTAGTTAAAAGTTGAGTTGATTTTAGTTGAAAGTAGCTAGTTTTGGTTGTGAACAACCTGAATCACAACCTTAATTAACTATTATTAACAGTTTTTAGAGTTGTGAACAACCTGAATCACAACCCTAATTAGGTTTATTATTAGTAGTTTTTAAGTTGTTAACAACCTAAATCACAACATGATATGTAAATAACACTATTTGAATTTTGTCAAGAACACCTCAAACAAACCCTTTCGTTTTAGTTAGTTTAGTGTTAGTGTGTGATTTGTCTAGCTAAAAAGAAAAGAAATATGATGTTCTTGAGAGAATTGTAGAGTCTATGTAGAACTCATGGTGTGATAGAAGTTTTGTTTCAGTCCTCACATGTTCTTAACATGTTCGCTGATGATTTGATGTTCTTGAATGTTTTTGAATGTTCTTGAGATGCTTGAAATGGTTTTGTATGATTTGAGCCTAGTTTGGTTGTTATAGTTAAAATCAAGTGTTTGTTTGATGTTCTTGACAAAATCAAATGCTTGTTTGGTTGTTTTAGTGTTTGCTTGGTTGTTTATGGGTTTTATGTGTTGTGTACATGATATTTAAGTGTATTAACTAAATGATCGTGTTATATACAAGTAATATACACAACTTAAACCAAAGTCATAGGGGGTTTTGAAGAAACATACCTACTTAGGGGATGTGGTCTTCCCTAAGTGTTTACTTCCATTTTCTCCTTGATCGTCTTGGTCGGTGGTTGATCGGTGGTCGTCCATTCCTCGAGTTCTTTGCTAAGAACCCAAGAACACCCTACTTAGGGGATGTGCTCGTCCCTAAGTAGCTAACCTTCTTTTCCTCATTACTCCTCTTGGCTTGATGTCGATCGGTGATCGTCGATCCTTAGAGTTCTTGTTCTAAGAAATTCAAAAACACCTTCCAAGACTGGATTTCAGCAGAATAACGATGTGTTATTTGAGAAATTTGCTTGACAGGACTAGGACTCAAGAGCGTTGCTCGAGTTTAGAGAGAAAAGTTAGGCCTTCAAGACTTGCAAAAATGAGAGAAAATAGGCATAGGGGCCTGCATATTGGCCAATATGCATGCTTTTCCAGGTTGTTCCTTGGGGGGTGTTTGGTTTAGGGGGCTTATTGTCTTCCTTGATTTGGTGTTAATCCAAGTCAAGCCCAATCTTTAAATCATCTTGTGATTTAGGGCTTTGTCATGACCTTTCCAAGCCTTTATTAAGGTGTCTTGGATTGTTCGGTGTAGTATTTGTTTTAGTATGTATAAAATAAGTAATTGTTTTTGTTGTTAATTCGACAAGATTCAGGGATTATAAATGTTTCAAGGTCAGGGTGGGTAACTGAGGTAATTATTTGAAATGTCCTATAATTTAAGGGTAGTGGCTAATATTTACCTATACTAAAGATGATTTAATGAGAATCAAAGTTTAATAAAGTCATTTTAGACCTCCTTAAATCATGAAAATTTTGAGATTGACCCGAAACTTTTACTTAGCTGTATTTTGTCAATTTCAACAGTTTTATATTTTTGTCATGTTTTTGGTTGTTTTCGTATATTGTTGGTATGATCTTAGGTAGAAATTCATTCCATTCAAACCTAAGTTTAAACTTTATCTGAACTTCTACTCGATCTGACATTGATTGGGCGAGACAAAATACAGTATCTATAGCCGTCCCTCTTTGTTATGTGAGTTTACTTGTAATGACAAAGAAAAAGACGCTGACATTCTGTTTCACTATGTAATATAAAGACATGTATTTAAATCTATCCTAAAGGATGGAGACATATGTGATCCTTCAGGATTCGATGAGGATGGTGATTGGTCACTTCTAGCATTGTATAATTCATAGGTTGATGAACAATCAACCCTAGAAGACCACGCTGAAAGGATGGCGACATATCTGATTTCTGTCTATTTGCACTCTTGGAAGATGGCGATGTATTTGATCCTATAGAGAACGATAAAGACAATACTCTATACGAGCCCTCTTGATGACTATGCTACTGTTGTATTATATTGTTGGTTGCTATTATAGTTTTGGTTGCCATGGTTGTATTAGCTGCTATCGTATTTGGTTGTTAACGTAGTATTAGTAACTATCATAGTATTTTCTTTTATCAGTATTGATGGTTGTATCATATTGGTTGTTAGTATAACAGTGGTTGCTAGTATAGTATTTGGTATTGGTTATCAGTATTGGTATTGGTTGCTATCATTATTGGTTGCTAGTATAGTAATGTTCCATAGGACGGTGTTCAAAGTACCTGGCCCTAAGGTCTTGGTGAGAATGACACTCTATATGAGTTGTCCCGATGTATTCCAAAAGGATAATGTGTAGTTAATCCATCTCGTTGGCTGTATCGTTTAAAACTATTTCACTGGCTGTATCACTTAGTACCGTCTCACTGGTTGTATCACTTATTATTGTCTCGCTGGCTGTATCGCTTAGTATTGTTTTACTGGATGTATCGTTTAATATTGTCTCACTGAATGTATTACTTAGTATTGTCTTGTTGGCCGTATCGTTTAATATTGTCTCGATGGTGCCTCGTTCAATAATGTCTCATTGGTGGTCTCGTTGAATAATGTCTTGTTGGTATTCTTATTTAATAATGTAAATACTACTCCTAAAGGATAATGTGTGGTCAATCTCATGGGAGGTGGAGAAGATGACACTAAGTTAATCAGCTCTTGATTGTGGGGAGGATGACACTTGGTTAATCAACTCTTGGTTACAGGAAGGATAAAACTTGGTCAATTTATCCCTAGTTGTGACCGTACCCAAAGGGTTCTCCTACATATCTCAAATTAATGAGAATCAGGTCACATGTAGTTTTAGCATGGTGTAAATTTAAAATATTATCTCGTTTAACTGTTTCACTAATTGTCTTATTTAATATTGTCTCATTGATTGTCTCATTTAATATTGTCCTGTTGATTGTCTTATTTAATATTGTCTTGTTTAATATTATCTCATTGGCTGTCTCATTTAATATTTAAAATACTGCTCCTAAAGGATTATGCTTGGTTATCCTATATCCTATAGGAGGTGGGAGGATGACACTTGGTCAATTGACTCCCGGTAATAGGGAAGATGATGATACTGTCAATTGTAAGTGAGGAGGATGACACTTTGTCAATCGTCTTCTGGTCGGATAGTGAGGAGGATGACACTCTGTCAGTCTTCTCCCTGTTGTGGTAGTTTGGAGGTTGACGCTCGGTGATGCTTGTTTTTGTGTGGGATTATAGTTTAGTTGGTGATTGGTACGAGTCTTATATCGAGAAAATTTCTACGGACAAGATCTGATATATTGTGCCCTAACTCTAGCTGGGGGGACTCCTATCATAGAATCTCAACGGTGAAACCAGATATAATGTGCCCTATCTCTAGCTGAGGAGAGTCCCATCTCAGATTAAGAAACTATATGTAATGTGTACTAGCTCTAGCCGAGGCTCGAGACTATCACGTAGGCGTTTAATTGATGCGTCAGAGCCCACATGGGTTACCTCTATATCCGAAACTATGTGGGTAATTCTAGTATTTGTTATAGTTTGGAAACCCCTGTTGGGTTGTTTATGTATAATTATGTTATTGTTTTGGATGGTTATTGTCGGATGACCAAAACCCACCTAGGTTATCTACATACACTGACTTTCCTAGGTTAGGAATCTAATTAAAATGTAGTTCGGCCCTCACTGTGCTATTAAATATTATCAACAATACCCCTAAGGGCTTCCTACGTACCTTGGTAATCTACTAAGGATCAGGTCGACGCGTAGTTCGGGCACAGGTGTCCTTCGTTGTCTGCTTAACAAAAGGATTGATAGTCAGCTTCTCAAGGAAGGCAATTGACTTATTGGGAGATGTGCCCTGATACAGGACTGAGAGAATATTGTGATGCAAACATCTCTTTGGTTTCGACTGGATCGGCTTGGGTCTCCTACGTACCTTGGTGATCTACCAAAGACAGGTCGAAGTGTAGTCTACTGGGGATGGAGGAATTTTGCTAAAGGTGAGGACCCAACCCGTAAAGGTTTGGCGTATCTTGGCACTTACCAGGACTCAAGTTGACACCTAATACTTCCTTGGCTAGTTAAAGTCTATTATGGTTAGATCTGGATTAGTGGGTTATTGTTATGTTTGGTATGGTTCAATCCCAATTTATTGAGGAATTTATTATTGATCAGCTTTGTGGGGATTGTCTTGTTTGTCATGATTCAATCTCGATTGGTGTTAGATTGTGTTAGTGGAGTCGGATTTTGTTAGTGGCGTGTAATTTTTTTTTTGTTAATTGCGACCTATATGATGGGTTGCCTACATATCTCAGATAACTGAGAATCAGGTCAACACATAGTTCATCGCACATAGTTGGGCTTAAGTTTGTCATCTGAACTTGCGAGGGTTTCCTACGTATCCCGGACGTTGTCGGGAATCAGACTGACACGTAGTTCCTAGGCTTTTGGTTTAATGAAATTAGTTAAGTTCATTATGATTCAGGTATTTCATTTCATGTCGTGAGATGAAATGGACGCTATTTTCATCAAGAAAACATAGATAGGGTGAAATGTGTCCCAATCGTAGACTAGGGCAGTGGTTGGATAAGTTCCGTTGGGGAATCTAATCCAACACTTCCTATCATGATTTTTTTTATTATTAACAGTGTAAAGTATACTCCAACCTACGGGATCGGGAGGATACTAATTAGCTACAGGATTGCGAAACTAAATTGGTTTGTCTCGCTATTTATTGGGGTGATGAATTCAGGATTGTACTGATTAAATCCCAGAATATACATGGCCAACAGATTAGTTATTGCATTATTCAAATATGTGAAGTTAGTATCTTAGGAGTTTGCGCCCTGGCGCAACCTTGTAAAGTATACTCCAACCTGCGGGATCGGGAGGATACTAATTAGCTACAGGATTGCGAAACTAAATTGGTTTGTCTCGCTATTTGTTGGGGTGATGAATTCAGGATTGTACTGATTAAATCCCAGAATATACATGGCCAACAGATTAGTTATTGCATTATTCAAATATGTGAAGTTAGTATCTTAGGAGTTTGCGCCCTGGCGCAACCTTCTGGACATGTAGTTTTTTGTATTATATCTAGTCATGAGTTGATAAGAGCAGTTACCTGTATTATCAAGACTTACGGATTTTTTGTTGGTTTTTAGAGAGTCTTGGATATCATCTTTCATTACACTTGATTCATAGCATAACTTAATTAGTTTATCTCTTGAATATCATTGTTGTTCTTATAGCGGTGTATTTGTTTTAGTATTTTAATGTTTCTCCTAAGCGAGATAGATTTACAAATATTTGGTATATCGCACTTGTAGGGGCGGGAGTTTTTGACTTGGTTTTCCCTACTATACCTTAGTCTTAAGTTGTAAAGAATGCGCATGGTCATAACCGTTGTTCTTGGAGAGGTAAATTCAATCATTTGCCCCTAGTTCTCGGTTGGCGATAGATCGTTAAAGTTTCATCATGGTCACTCACGATTGTTTTATAGAATAATGTTACACTGAGTTCGACATGTTTTTCAAAATCCACGTATGAATCTTAGAGATTCCAACTTTTCTCTGAAGTTGAAACCCTAACGATAAAACCTTGACTTTCTTTCTAGACATCAATATGTCAGCCACGGGTTCTTTAGGTAATGGAGGCCATCATCCTTATCGTTATCATAGGAAGGGCAAAGCCCCTGAGACCTCGATCAGAGGGAGTGCTTCAAAGCGCTCCCAAGATTGACCCAGGACATCGGTACTCAGGATTTTTGATAACGTGCCTACCTTTTTCACTTCTACTGCTGAGGAGACCTTTAGAGCATCTTGAGTAAATGACTCGATGATGGACGACTCTTCAGGTGCTATACCAATAGAGATAAGAAGTAAAGCGCATATTCGACATGGCAGCTTAGTGCCCGAGTCGATCTTCACCCTTCTAGCTCCATAGGATCCGAAGTAGAGGGATCAACACTATCGTGTCTTATTGCTTCTATTCTTTAGTGGGACTTGCATGGCTTCTTTATCCTGAAGTTGGGAAATCTTCATCT
This sequence comes from Eucommia ulmoides, assembly GCA_016647705.1. NCBI lineage: Eukaryota > Viridiplantae > Streptophyta > Magnoliopsida > Garryales > Eucommiaceae > Eucommia > Eucommia ulmoides. The sequence continues at coordinate 25,722,747 of CM028341.1, forward strand.
GTGGATGGTCTTCTTTTCATGTTAATAGATCCAACCTGGAGGTAACGTTAAAGTGTATTATACTTGTTTCGTGGTTGGAAACCCAACATCCTATAGTGCGTGGTGATTTTCTAGTTGTATGGCCTCTTAAAGGATTTGGATCACTGGATAGTATCCAATAAGGTTGTATGGTTAATGGCAGTAATCGTGGGAATTTGAGGTGTTGTGTATAACTGGTTCAAAGATAACTGTAGGCATACCAAACTGGTTTCGAAATCGACTATCGTTTATCAGGATCATAAGTTATTGTGAAGGTATGATAGTAGAGTAGAACCTTCGATCATTTGAGGTAGGATGGTATGGTAGAATCGTCGACTGCTTAGGTTAGACAGAATGGTATTGCAGAATCTCTGACTGCTTAAGGTAGTATGGTATGGTGGGATTGTTTGACTACTTAAGTTAGTATGGTATAGCTAAATCATTTGACTGCTTAAGGTAGTATGGTATAGCTGAATTGTTGACTGATTAAGGTAGTATTGTATAGCTAAATCGTTGACTTCTTAAGGTTTGATGGTATTTCCCTTACCTTATCATTTTTTCTAGGTTGTTTGTTTTCTCAACTATCTGCCCAGAGATGAAGGAAGAACGTAGACAATTAGAAGTCATAGCTTGCTATATAGGTTGGCTAGATTTTGAACTTTTTTTTTTACCTTTGTTCCTTCTAATACTAAAGGACTCTGAATTACTAGTTGAATTCCAATCAATGTATGATGGTGGAAACTGTGAGAATGCATTCTAGTCCATAACTGAGGGAGTTCATACAGTTGGATGACTGAACCTCAATAGGTTTCTTATGTACCTTATAGTGTTTCCAAGGATCAGGACAAGCGTAGTTCTGGTTTAGGTATTCCCTATTTGTTTGGATAGCAAGGAATGTGTCAAAGGTCTATTTAAGAGGTGCGCCCTGGTATAGGGTTAAGAGAATATCATGAAATAGATACCTCTCTCTTTCTTTCTATTTTGACCAAACCTGCTTGGGTTTCCTACGTACCTTGGTGATCTACCAAGGACTAGGTCAAACGTAGTTTCAGTTTGAAATGATTCTAAGAATCGAACCTATCGCAGATGAAGATAGCTACATTTGTTGGCAACAATCTTGTTCTAGCCTAACTGATAAAGTCTCTTGCCTAGTAGCTAGTTATGAATTGTTTGTTATCTTCGATTGGTAGTTTGTTTAAGCCTTTGAATTATACTGTCTTGACTTGGTTTAATAGAGGTTTGGTACTTAGAGTGTTTGAACAATGCTAAAAATCACTCAGTTCTAAGAAGACCCTATTAAATCCTAGCAAGGTCAATTTTCTAAGGACACTCTACTACACCTCTATGCTTCACAGTAATAGTCTGTTATCAAGACACACCTTTTGTGAGGTCGACTCATTACCCTAATTTGGTTGAAAACCATTATCAAAGACGAACGATGGTATCGTGACATACTGAGGTAACTTGACTCGATTACATATCCAAGGATTGCTTACTAGCCTACTAGTTCTCTCAAATAAAGTGTATTGGTGCAAGTGTCGTGTCAATAATGGCCTATTGATGCAAATAATATGCAGGATGCCACAGGATTTTGTGAAGTATAAGGCATAAGTTTCCTCATGTATATGAAGGTTATGCATGCCTAAGTGACTCGTGATGCATAGTGCATGTGTAGTATTTTAACATTGACTTTATGTATTGTATGATTTTGTGATGCCCAATTCTAGAATGTTTTCCTATGGAATGCATTATATGTCTAAAGATGCTAGTTTTCTATTAGAATGTTTGCACCAGGCACCCTTTTGCTATTAGTCATGTCCCTTAGTTACTTTAATGTCGCTCTTGATATGGAAAACTGACTCGAGCTTTTGAGAGGCTTCCTGCTACTTAGCTCTTTCTTACGTTATAACTAGAATTCTACTTGGGATTTTTCTTCGAATAATCTCTGGGTTTTGGTGGCAATATGGGAAGGTTCAGACATGAATAGTGGAGGGTTATTTCAGGTCTCGCTTGGTTGGGATCGGGATTTCCCATAATGGAACCATCTGGCTCGGAGTAAGAATCATTGTTGATTTGGCTCGGGCTTTAAATGACTTTTTAGATGAGTTTTGGGAGAGGGTTCGAATGAATGTCTTATATAGCAAGGCTTATTCTATTCATTTTGCTTATTCTCCTAAGTTCATTTCCATTTCTCTAAGCATTAGCTTATAAATTCCATGTATATTTCCCTTTTCACTTTATCCAAGATTATTTTGTTTAGAGTATACTTAGATAATCATAATTCAAAAATTCAATCATCTTAATGATTGTAGCAATTTTTTCATCAGATTAATCTAAATTATTATGAAGATAAATTTAATAGTAATTTAGACCAAATATCCTTATTTATTAGTTAATGAGGTTGTCTAGTTTTAATTCCATCAAGTTATGATATTGTTATTTTCTAAGATTGTTATCGAGATTACCTAGGCCCTATATGTTACCCGAGGCTTCTTCAATGACTCTACTTCACTTCCATCTTGGACTTAGGGTAGGTGATAGGTGTAATTTATCTATTTATTCCTAAGCCGATTTTGTTAGTTTTCGAGTATTTTTTATAGCGTTTTTATATGTTTTAATACGTTTTTATTTATTTTGTCTTAAATTAGGTATTTAGTGTGAAAAGGGACTGAAACGGTCCTAAACGATCATATCGGAGTGAGCCCGGTGGGAAAATAAGCAAAAAGGCAGATTTCAAAGCAGCAGACCCACTGCCGCGGCGATGAAAGTACTAAGAGTTTGCAGAATGGACCACTGTCGTGGTAGTAAAAATACAAAGAGTTTGCCTACTATTCCACCTCTACCGCGATCAGCCACCACTGCAGCGGTAACCCTGCCGACATGCCACCGCCGCAGCGATCACTCTACAGATATTTTGAGATATTTGGAATCCTATAAATATCATTCATATTCTCCCCAAACAAGAGGTTGACGTTTTCAGGAGTCTTGAGAGCTCCAAGGCCATTCGACCAATAGAAGATCACAATGCGAAGAATGAGGAAGCGTTCTCGGAGCTATTTTAGCTGCGGATCTTCAGATAATGGCTAAGTTCCTCGTTTCTCTCATTCATTTCTTATTTGGTTGAATGTTTGTATATGTTTAGCTTGTATTTAATTGTATTTAGGGTTACAACCATGTGTAGCTAAACATATATTGTCTAGGGATCGATGTATTTCACGAAAACGTTGTTTATTTAAAATCTAGGTTTCGTTAATAGTTGTTCGTGTTTATCTAATTGTGTTTGCCGTTTTGTCATGTTTTTATGCTTGTTTAGATATATTGAGAATATGGGATTTGACACTCGGGAGAGGTAACCCCAGATTCGGACTAGAGTTTAAACACAACGCGATGATCTAATAACCTGGGAGAGAGTTAGAAAGTGTCTAATCCGTGGCGTTGGGGGAAGACTCATATGACCAAATATCATATAAACGCTCTAGGGGGACTTCGATGTTGACGCAAAATCACATATTTATTCATTTTACACTCATGAGATGTAGTGAATGAGATTTCGATACAGAGATTGTCGGATAGGATGAATGCTGTTAATGTAAACTAGATTGAAACGAACACGTTTAAGTGAACAAAATTAATCCCTAGGCAATAATTTCCCACAAACGTCATACCATTATATTAATATAATTAGATTAATTAACTTAGTATTAGTATATTTTATTATAAAAAAACTACATTTTTTATCGCCTAGATAAAGTTAGGTTATGATAATCGTGGTACTTAACGATAATCTCATCCAATCCCTATGGATACAACAACCCCTACTCTTTCCATTATACTAAAACTTGACCTGTATACTTGCGGTGAAAGTAGTGACGTATCTAGGCACTACCAAGTTTTTGGCGTCATTGCTAGGGATTGTGTTTTAGATTATTGTTGATACTGTGAGTAAATGACCTGATTTTAATTTAGGCATTTCTTTTATTTGTAATTTTTTCTTTGTAGTTTTGTTTTTGTTTTTCTTGCAGGGTACTTGACGATGTTGGATCAACAAGTGCTTAAGCATTTTTTTTCAATGAGATTCCGAGCCATTTTACTGTGCTTGGGATCAATACAAGGAATTGCTATTCTGGTTTCCAAACCATCATTTCCTGAGGGAGTGTCAACAACTGAACTTCCTCGATGAGTTATTAGCCGCAACCAGAACATGGGTTGAAAGAGGAAACGGTTCCACCTTTTTCGACCAACTAACTGTGGATGAAGCCTATCAGTTGTTGGAAGACATGGTCGATTTTGATTATCACTGTTGGAATTATTCAACAAGCTACCAAATCTTGGGGGATAGTTTTACCACCAGGCGCCATGGATTGACACTCTGGTTCAAGATGTGGAGTCTTCCCTTGGAGGAAATGTTAGCTGAATTTATGGGAGAGACTTAGGTGTTTTGGAGGAAGAGGAATAATAGGATCAATGAGCATGAAGATCGTTTCGAAAATATTGAGACGGTTTGAGCCAAAATCGATGCGACCGTAACGTATCTTCAGCCGCAAATCGGTCAACTTATCTGCTTAATTGAGGACGAGTAAAAAGTGGTGGCACAGAGAGATACAAATGCCACATGCATTGAAAGGTACCACGAGGAACCGAAAATGAACGGGAGGAGCTTGGGAGCATTCAAAGATGATTATTCGAATGAGCTGGGAACCCAAGCATTGATCGACGATTGTGATTCTTTACCATTAGATATCCAAATTGTGATGCCACCATCGATCCTAGACGACCACATCTACGACGATCCGATGTGGCTCACTTATCCATTGTCGCCATTAGCAATATCCTTTCATGCCCACCAAGTACATGAGCCGGTGAAGAGTGTTGTTGAAAGTTCGAGTCGTAAAATGCCAAATCTCTTCAGTCTTGATGGCGTGTTGAACCAAGACCAAGACCTGTACGTTGTGTTGTATGACACGTACTACGGGTAGAAGCCGTTCTTTGACGAACACCTCTCCATATCGGGCCAATGACAATAAACTACGCGCTTCTTGGGAGGCAGCCCAAGGTCAAGAATAAATTAGATCCATCTCTGCCGACTTGATTCAGAGGCGAGATTCTCTTGTCTCCCAGGTATATGTTCTAAACCCTCGTCTTCATTATAATACTTTAGCTTTTATTGCGATCGTTGATGGGTGGTTGTGGACACTGCCTATTTTAAGTTTGGCAGTGATGTGTAGTATGCTAGTATATTTTATTGTCGTTAGTTAAATTATTTGCATGTTTGTTTAAGTGTAGAATGTGTTTTTGTTTGTGTTGTTGTTTGCATGCTCAGTTTTGCGTTCATCTGGGCTATTACCCAATGATAATATTACCCCCTGGTTGTTTTTCTAGGTCAAGGGTAATACCTATTCATGTGTGTTCTGTGTGCTTGAAAATATCGTTTTGGTAAAAGTTATTGTGGATCCTAATTTGCACGAGCACGTAGACTCAATGTATAGTTATTCAATTGATTTGAGGTCGATTATCGCTTAGCTAAACTCATGACAATTTTAAGGATTCTAGAACTTTATTGAAGAGAAACTTGAGGTAAAATCTTAGGTGAGGTAGTTCAGGAGATATGATTTAGGCATTCATTTGATTCGCTTGAGCCTTTGAAGCTTACCATGTAAAATGTTTATCCCTCATTACCCTATCGAAACCTATTAGCCATTTTAATTCTAAACACATAACAAATACCCTAGCCAATTGAATTCTTTCCAAACCTATATCGCTAAACTGAAGGCACAATTTGAGTGAATCAAGTTAGCATTCGTTATACTACTTGAAGTGAGTGGTTGGGTTTAGGGTGAACTTTTCATTGGTTCGGTATTCGAGTACTCACTTGTCATTTTTTCTTTCATTTTAACCACGCCCGTGAAATTGTAATAATTGAATAAGTATGGGGGTGTGGTACTCGTTAAAAAAAAACATATGTAAATAACGTTATATTTCGTTTCTTTTGACAAGTGAGTACGTCGGTCTTAAAAGATTGTTCAAGGTTGTTTCAAATTTAGCTATGGGGGTTTGAGAGTGATTATGTGCCAAGCGTTGTGCCTTGGGTATTGTTAAGTTAACAACGTTAACTTGTTTTACATTCCCGATATACCCTTAGCCAAATGTTCCAAGTTGAACCAAGTCCTTTTGATCTTTATGAACTTCCAAGCCTACATTAGTGGAGAGTGAAACCCAATCAGGCGTATGGATATCCTAGTCCTTTACGGTTTAAGTCATGAGTTTCAATGGTGGATAATCTCATACGATTGTTGGATAGTTATATAATTGAGTCTTGCACACATACGTTGAAAAGATCTAGAATGGCGTTTACTATTATTGAATGTCAAAATTCTAGAACATCACATGGTGTGTTGATAGGAGTAATTTACCTATCTATTTCCAAACCGAACTTGTTAGTTTTCGAGTATGTTTATTACTTTTTAATACGTTTTTATTCTTTTTGGTATAAATCAGGTGTGTGGGGTGAAAAGGGATGAAAACAGATCAATAATGATCAAATCGAATCAAGAACGGTGGAAGAACAGTGGGAAAACAAGCATAAGGGCAAAATTCAGATCTGCAACCCACTGTTGTGACGACCAGACTACCACCGCGGTGGTAAAGTTGCAGAGAAGGCCAAAAACTTGTTAAAAGTCCTTCGTCATGGCGGTGAAAGAATAGAATCATTCTGCGCCCACTGCTGCGTCCACTGTTGAGGCCGTGACCACAGTCGACATCCCACCCCCGTGGTGGTCACTTTGCACAGTTGTTTGATATTTATTTAGATATTTTGGAGCCCTATATCTTCTCCTCTTCCTTTCTTATTCGGCTATTAGTCCCCTTAGGGTTAGGATATTCTAGAGAGTGTTTTTGGGAGTGATCCATCAAATCCGAATGATAAGAACACATTGCGAAGAAGAAGAAGCAATCTCAGAACATTTTTAGCGCCAAATCTTTGGACTACGGCTAAGTTTATTTCGTTTCCTTCTTTAATTTCTTAACTTCGATAGTTTGTTGAGCATGTTTAGCTCATTTTTTATTGTATAAACGGTTATGGCCATGAGCTAAACGGATTTTGTCTAGGGATTAATAATATTTATAAAAATGTTGTTTGTTTGAATTGTGTTCCTTTAACGATTGTTCTTAACTATTTCGATTGTGTTTATTGGTTTGTCATGATTATATAATTGTATAAATATAATGAGAAATCAGGGATTGACACTCGGGAGAGGTAACCCCGAATTTGGATTAGGGTAAACACAACGCGACGATCTAATAGCCCGGGAGAGAGTTAGAAAGTGCGCGATCGATGATGTTGGGGCGAGACTCATGTGACATAGTGTCGATAAGACATTGAGGGGGACCTCTTCATTGATGCGAAGTCGCATATTCATTCATCTTACACTCGGGAAAGATGGTGAGTGAGTTTACGATACCGAGATTGTCGGATAGGTTGAACACTATTATTGTAAACTAAACGAGACCAAACACATTTTTGTAAATGAAGTTAATCCCTATATAATCTTTTCCCCTAAACATCTCATATTAGTATTAGTATAATTAGATTAATTAGCTTAGTATTTGTATTAATTGATTATAAACACATTTTTTACTGCCTAGATAAAGTTAGGTTATGACAATTACGGTACTCGATAATAATCGATACCAATCCCTGTGGACACGATACCCCTACTCTCCCCATTTATACTAAAACTGGATACGTACACTTGCGGTGAAAGTGACGTGCGTTAATTCGTGCCATCAAGTTTTTGGCGCCATTGTCAGGGATTAGTTTTTTAGATTATTGTTGATATTGTGAGTAAATAACTTAATTTTAATTTAGGGATTTATTTTGTTTATAACTTTTCTTTGTAGTTTTATTTTTATTTCTTATGCAGGGTACTTGAAGTTGTTAGATCGACGAGTATTGATGCGTTTCTTTCAACAAGATTCTGAGCCATTTTATTGCGCTTGGGATCGTTACAACGAGCTGCTATTCTGGTTTCTAAATCATGGGTTCTCGAGGGAATGTCAACTCCTGAATTTTCTTGATAGGTTAACAGCCGCAACCAGAACATGGGTGGAAGGAGAAAACAGTACATCATCTTTCTATGACCAAACTGCAGATGAAGCCATTTGGTTGTTGGAGGAAATAGCGGCCTATGATTATCAAAGTTGGAATTATTCACCAAGTCATCAAAGCTTGGGGGATTGTTCTAACACTATGGCGCTATGAATTGACAATCCGGTTCAAGATGAGGAGTCTTCCGCTGCCTTAGAAGACGTGTTTGCTACAGTTATAGGGGAAACTTAAAGATTCTTGAGGGAGACGAATGATCGGATCAACTTGCACGAGGATCGTCTTGATTATATTGAGATGGTTTGTGCCGACATCGATGCGACTGTAACGTATTTGTAGACGCAAATCGGTTATCTTCTTTGCTATGTTGAGTCCAAGCTAGACATGGTGGCACTGAGGTACGAGCATGTCACATCCGAATGTGAAAGCCACCGTGAGGAACTGGAAGCAAGCGGAAGGCACTTGGGTGAGATCGAAAAAGATCAAGCTAATTGAGAGAGAACCCAAGTGTGGAATGGCGATGGAGATTCATATATTAATCGGTGTGAGTTTTCACCGTCTGAATTCTAGTTGGTGATGCTGTACTCGATCCAAGATGATCGCATCTACGAGGATCCGATATGGTTCACCTACCCTACCCTATTTCCAGCTAAGTACATTTATGCCCACAAAGCACATGAGTCAGTGGAGAATCTTGTTGAAAGTTCGAGCTATACAATACCATATATTGCCAGTCTTGAGGGCATACTAAATCAAGACCCGTACGTATTGTTGTATAACACTTACTATGGGCGAAAGCTGCTCTTTGATGAGCCGTTCTCCATGTCAAGCGGAGGACAATAAACCAAGCGCGTCTTGGGAGACAACCCAAGAAAAAAAAAATTAGATTAATCTCTGTCGACTTGATTCGGAGGCGAGATTTTCTCGCCTCCCAGGAACGTGTTCTAAACCTCATTCGTCAGCATGCTTTAATTTCTATATATTGAGATTGACGATTGGGTCACTAAGGACACTGTCCTCTTTAAATTTGGTAGTGATGTGTCGTATGTTAGTACATGTTATTGTTCTTTATGTGTGCATGTTTGTTTAGTATTAGTTTGTTTAGATTAGTTGTTGTTTTACGATGAGTTTTGACGTCTTCTGGGCCATTACCCAATGATGAGTCTGTTCCCTGGTTGTTTATTGAGGTTGAGCGTAAAGCTCATTCATGTGTGTTCTGTCTGCTTGACGTATTGTTGTAGTAAAAGTTATTGTAGATCCTAAATGCACGAGCACATAAACCCATTGTATAACTATCTAATTGATTTGAAAACGATTATCCGTTAGCCAAGTTCATGACAATAGGGATTTTAGAACTTGATTTGGGGAAAATTCGAGGCGAAATCCTAGGCGAGGTAGTTTGGGAGATATGATTTAGGCATTCGTTTTTATCGCTTGAGCCTTTGAAGATTACCTTGTTAAATGTTTATCTTTCGTTACCTTGTCGAAGCCTAAAAATCATTTCAATTCTGAACACTTAACTAATACCATGACTGATAAAACTTTTATCCAAACCTGTATCGTTGAGCCGAAGGCATGACTTGAGTGAATCAAGTTAGCATTCGTTATGCTACTTGAAGTGAGCGGTTGGGTTTAGGGCGAACTTTTAATTGGTTCGGTATTTGAATACTCACATGTCATTTTTCTTTCGTTTTAACCACACCCGTGATATTGTAATAATCAAATATGTTTGGGGTGTGGTTCATGTTAAAAAAAAAACATGGATATACGGTTTCATTTTTTGTTTCTTTTGACAAATGAGTACGTTGGTCTTAAATGTATTATTCAGGTTTGTTTCAAAAGTATCTAACTCTCTCCCGAGTTATTAGATTGTCGCATTGTTTTTAAACCTTTGTCCGAATCTGGGGTTACCTCTCTTGAGTGTTAAACCCCATATTCTTAATATATCTAAACAAAGCATATAAACATGACAAAATGGAAAACAAAATCGGATAAACACGAACAACCACTGACAAAACATAGATTTTATATAAATGATGTTTTCGTGAAGTAAACTTACCTAAAAGGAAGAAAAAAAAAAAAAAAAAAAAAAAAAAGGCCACAATCAGCCCCTTAATTGGCTGATCACATACCTAAGATAGAAAAGAAAGGTTGGGAGTCTTAAATGGCTTTGTTATTATCTATATACACCTAAAAATTTTAAAAACAAATAAAAGGAAAGTAAATGGCATACAAGCCTTACAATCAGACACAAAAAAGAGTATTCTTAAACATGTCAATTTAAGCTTAGTCTTGGCTAGAATCTTCTAGAACTTTAATCATGTTGATGAATCTTTGTTGCTCACGTGGATCATGCTCAATGGGCCTCCACGAATTTGCTTGAGTCCATTCTTCTTGAATCAGTCCGTTGAGTGCATCTTTAAACTTCCTTGCTCGTGCTCTCGTAACCGGCCCATTTGGGACTTGAACTAGATCCCTTGAAGCTATGATATGATGTGCATCATTCCCCTTCTCTGGAAAAGGATTTGTCCTCAAATCATCACCTACATCAAAAGGACTCAAATCAGTAACATTAAAAGTAGCACTTATATTGTACTCACTAGGTAAATCTAGCTTGTAAGTGTTGTCATTGATGCACTTTAGGACTTGGAAATGACCATCTCCTTTTGGAAACAATTTGGAACGTCTTTGCACCGAAAATCTCTCTTCTCTCATATGCAACCAAACCCAATCTTCGGGTTCAAAAATTAGTTTGTGACACCCTTTGTTGGCTTGTTTTGCATACTGCCCCGTTCTTCGCTCAATGTTGAGTCTTGCTTTCTCATTAATCTACTTGACAAAGTCAGCTTTCTTTTTGCCATCTAAATTAACATGCTCAGTCAAAGGTAAAGGAGATAAATCCAATGGAGTTAAAGGATTAAATCCATACACAATTTCAAATGGTGAAAATTTAGTAGCAGAATGAACAGATCTGTTATAAGCAAACTCGACATGTGGTAAACATTCTTCTTTTGTTTTGATATCCTTTTTAATGATTACCCTCAATAAAGTAGACAAATTCCTATTTACGACTTTAGTTTGACCATCAGTTTGTGGGTGACAAGTAAAAAATAGCTTAGTACCTAGCTTACACCACAATGTCTTCCAAAAATAGCTCAAAAAATTAGTATCTCTATCTGAAACAATTGTTCTAGGCATGCCATGTAATCTCACAATCTCTCTAAATAACAAATCAACAACATGTGAGACATCATCCGTTTTGTGACATAGAATAAAGTGTGCCATTTTAGAAAATCTATCCACAACCACAAAAATTGAATCTCTCCCACGTTTAGTCCTAGGCAATCCTAACACAAAGTCCATTGAAATATCAATCCAAGGCTCACTAGAAATTGGTAAAGGAGTATACAAACCATTGGGCTGCGCTCTCGATTTAGCTTGCCTACATGTGACACATCTACTACAAATTCCCTCAGCATCTCTTTTCATGTGTGGCCAATAGAAGTGTTCCTGCAAAACAGCCAAAGTCTTTGCAACTCCAAAATGTCCCATTAATCCCCTACCATGAGATTCATGGACTAACAACTCCCGAAAGGAACAATTAGGCACGCATAACTTATTATCTCGAAACTGGAACCCATCATGCCTAAAGAACTTACCACAAGCAGTTTTCTCACAAGCCCGGTATTCCTCACAAAATTCGTGGTCATCTGCATATAAGTTTTTAATGTGCTCAAAACCAAGCAATTTTGCATCAAGTGTAGAGAGTAATGCATACCTGCAAGAAAGTGCGTTGGCGACCATATTCTCCTTACCTTGCTTATACCGGATGACGTATGAAAACATCTCAATGAACTCCATCCAACGCGTATGCCCTTTGTTTAGCTTGTGTTGGCCCTTCAAGTATTTCAAGGACTCATAGTCAGTGTGAATCACGAATTCCTTCGGCTGTAGGTAGTGCTGCCACGTCTCTAAAGCTCGAACCAATGCATACAACTCCTTATCATAAGTTGGGTAGTTTAAGGCTACCCTACTTAGTTTCTCGCTGAAGTAAGCAATTGGTCATCTTTCCTGCATAAGAACTGCACCTATGACAATACCTGAAGCATCATATTCAATCTCAAGCGTTTTCGAAAAGTTAGGTAAAGACAATAAGGGGGCGTTGGTCAGCTTCTCTTTGATTAACTGAAACGCCTTCTCTTGTTCTTCTCCCAATCTAAATCCAACATTCTTCTTGGTCACTTCGGTAAGTGGTGCGGCTATGCTACTAATGTCCTTCACAAACTTCCGGTAAAAACTAGCAAGTCCATGAAAACTACGAACATTACCTACACTTGTGGGACTCGACCACTCTTGGATTGCACGTACCTTCTATTCATCAACTTGTATACCTTGTGCACTAACAACAAATACCAGAAATAAAAGCTTATTGGTGTAAAAAGTGAACTTCTTCAGATTAGCAAACAACTTTTCTTTCCTAAGCACATCTAAAACAAATTTCAAATGTACTACATGATCATCCAAGTTTTTGCTATAAATGAGCATATCATCAAAGTAGACAACAATAAATTTGCCTATAAATGTACACAAAACATGATTCATAAGTCTCATAAAAGTGCTCAGAGCATTAGTCAAACCAAAATGCATAACTAACCATTCATACAAACCATATTTTGTTTTAAAGGAAGTTTTCCATTCATCTCCTTCTTTTATTCTAATATGATGATAACCACTCTTTAAATCAATCTCAGAAAATACACAAGGACCATGTAGCTCATCTAACATATCATCTAAACGAGGAATAGGATGACGATACTTTACTGTTATGTTATTGATGGCCCAGCAATTAACGCACATTCTTCACGTCCCATCCTTCTTAGGTACAAGTAAAACCGGAATGGCACATGGGTTCATGCTCTCCCTCACTTTCCCTTTCTCTAACAACTCACTTACTTGCCGTTGAAGCTCCTTTGTCACCTCGGGATTGCTCCTATAGGCTGGTCAGTTTAGAATTGTCACATTGGGAACAAAATTAATTTGATGTTCAATTCCTCGGATTTGAGGTAATCCTTGTGGTGTTTCCTCAGGAAATACTTCCTTATACTTTTGCAATAGAGAAACAATAGAACTAGGTAAAGCAAGGTCAAATTTGTTAGTGTTTAGAAATGCCTCTTTGTACAGAAGTACAATCATCAGCTAATTTGAAAACATTGCTCGCTTAATTTCACTCACTTTTGCAAAGAAATTCTTTTGTTTCTCTCTAATTTTCTCTCAATGGCCGAATTTTGATTTTCTTTTTCTCTCTCATTTTTCTTAGCCTTTCTCTAATTTTCATGTTTTTTCTTTTGTTCACTCTCTTTCTTTTGATCACTCTCTTTTTGCAATCTCACTTGATTCTCATATACTTGCTACGGTGTCAATGGTACAAGAGTGATTGATCATTGATTAAGTTGAAGGAGTATTTATTCATAAAGCCATCATGCTTCACACGCCTATCAAACTGCCATGGATGCCCTAGCAACAAGTGTCCCGCTTGTATCGGTACTACATCACACAACACTTCATCTTCGTATTTACCGATTCGAAATGCAACTAACACCTGCTTGTTCACCCTTATCTCACCACTATCATTTAACCATTGCAACATGTATGGTCAAGGGTGCTTTAACACGGGCAGTCCCAATTTTTCCACCATAGTTGTGCTTACAACATTAGTACAACTACCACCATCAATAATCACACTACATACCTTGTCTTTGACGTAGCACCTAGTGTGAAACATGTTCTTCCTCTACACTTCTTCAACTCTTTTTTCTTACAAGCTCAATGCTCTCCTCGCCACCAATGTCAATGCATCAGGGGCTAAATACTCCTCCTCGAAAATGTCCTCCAATGGTGGCATCTTGTTGGTGTCGGAATATTTATTGTTGGTCACAATTTCACTATTATCTTGCAACACCATGACCTGCTAGTTTGGACATTGACCTGCTATGTGTCCCCTGCCTTGACATTTAAAACATTTAATGTCACGATTCCTAGAGGTAGAAGTGTCGATTTTACCTTGACGAACGTGGCTAGTGTTCGCGGAGTTCAGCTCGGATTTGGACGTTTGTGACTTGTCTATCTGCTTGGTATAACTCAGTTTCCAAGAGGTAGAACTAGAGTTATAAGATGAACGTGACCCCTCCTCTTGAATTGTTGCTCCATTTTGATGGTCATGTGCACCATATCTTCTAACTCCACATAATGCTGTATCTCTACCTTATCTTAGATTTCTCGGTTTAATCCAAGTAAAAACCTAGCCATTGTAGCCTCTCGATCTTCCTCTACATTAGCTCGGATCATAGCAATCTCCATCTCCTTGTAGTAATCCTTTATGCTCCGGCTTCCCTGTCTAAAACCTTGCAGCTTTTTGTACAGCTCTCGGTAGTAGTAACTTGGAACGAACTGCTTTCTCATCATCGTTTTCATCTCGTCCCATGTCTCTATTGGCCGTTCTCTATTCTGCCTCCTGTTTATAACAAACTGATCCCACCAAGTAATAGCATAGTCAGAAAATTCAATCACAGCTAATTTTACCTTTTTTGTTTCGGAATAGTTGTGGCAGTCAAATACGAACTCCATCTTCTTCTCCCACTCAAGGTATGCTTTAGGATCAGATCTACCTTGAAATGATGAAATCTTCATCTTAATACCACCCAAGTTGTTATCTTCCCAATTCCTAGCCTCTCTAAACCATCCTCCATGTCTCCTATTACTAACAACAAAATCTCGATCATTTTCTTCATCAAAACCAGCCCCATAATACTCTTGATCTTCAACCCTCACTTCCCTCGGTTGAACTCTTTCCTTTCTACGCACATTAGGAACGATTTGTGGCTGCTTCACACGTGTACTCTCCCTATGATCTATCCGTTCGTGAACCTGCTCCAGTTCCAACTTTATCACACGCCTCATCTCACTTATCATGGCCTCCATAAACACTTTCGGATCAGCAAGTTCCGTAGCATCTTCGGCAATGCTCTTACTATTGTTGTGGGACATGGTTGTTGCAAAGCAAAGTTAGAAAGAAAGGATCTCAGAATTCTCTCCCTTATATGTTTACACTCAAGAATGTGAATCACTCTATACTCGTGTTTCACTGAAAAAAATATGTGGCTTTTAACCATTTAATGTTCTCACCACTCTTGTCTTTTTCCACTCGATAATTCTCTTTCAATTGTTTTGAAACTAAACAAACAATACTCAAAATTTCCAGCAACAATTCCCCAAGAACTCATCAAGGAATTTCAGGTTTTAAAAGCAATAATACAAGGAACACAGCTGATTAGATTTTCGGAAGCACAAAATAGCAAAATTTCCACGAAAAAAATTTGATCTTTGGGGGTGAGGTGATTTTCAGGCTTAACGAAACCAAAATGGCTGAAAACAAACATTTTTTTTTTTGCAGCAACTTAAATCAAGATTGAAGATGCATAGTACCAAAGGAGAAAAAAAAATGAAAATTGGACTAGATATAAATATTTTGGCAGAAGAAAAAAAAAGGATATGTAAAACCTGATTTAGATCTTGCTCTGATTACCAAATATTCCCGCCAAGAATAACAAAATCCCATAAGAAAAAGGAACCCAAGATCGTTTTAAGATTAAAATTAGATGACAGACTTCAACCCGTTGTTTACGACAAACAAGAATCTCGGTATATATGACCTCAACTCGTTGTTTAGTGCGAAACAAGAACCTCGGTATACAGAAGATACCACAAATGGTGGTGGAAATCCGTTTGATGAGTCGTTGGTGAACGCCACGGGAAGTCCCGATAAGTTTGAATAGTTCTTCAAAGAACCACAGAGAAAATACTCTCACAAATTCACTGAATAATGATCTGCGTTTTTCATTGATTAGACGCCTATTTAAAGGCTATAAATTACAAGCAAAATTCCTAAAATAACTATCCTAATTAAGGCTAAAAATATGGTAAAAAAATAAGTCTTACTTGCCTAAAAGAAATACTTGCCTAAAAGGAAAAAAAAATGCCACAATCAGCCCCTTAATTGGCTTATCACATACCTAAATAGAAAAGGAAGGTTGGGGGTCTTAAATGGCTTTGTTATCAGCCATATACGCCTATAAATGTCAAAAACAAATAAAAGGAAAGTAAATGGCATGCAAGCCTTACAATCAGACCAAAAAAGGAGTATTCTTAAACATGCCAATTTAAGCTTAGCCTTGGCCAGATTCTTCTAGAACTTGAATCATGTTAATGAATCTTTGTTGCTCATGTGGATCATGCTCAATGGGCCTCCACGTATTTGCTTGAGTCTATGCTTCTTGAATCAGTCCGTTGAGTGCATCTTTAAACTTCCTTGCTCGTGTTCTTGTAACCGGCCCATTTGGGACTTGAACTAGATCCCTTGAAACTGTGCTATGATTTGCATCATACATTTAGCTACACATGTCCGTAGCACTAAATACAACTAAGAAATAAATGAGAGAAACGAGAAACTTAGCCGTTATTTGAAGATCCGTCGCTAAAACTGCTACGAGAATGCTTCCACCTTCTTCACGTTGTGATAGTCTATTGGTTGAATAGCCTTGGAGCTCTCAAGACTCCCGAAAATGTCAACCTCTTGTTTGGGGAGAATAGGGATGATATTTATAGGATTCAAAATATCTTAAAATATCATAAAATATCTCAAAAAATCTGAGGAGTGACCACTGTGGCGATGGGTATGTCGGTAGGGTCACCGTTGCGGCAGTGGTCCATTCAGCAAACTCTCTGGACTATCATCGCCGCGGCGGTGGCCTACCCGCTGCGGCGATGAGATTTCTGTACTCCTAGTACTTTCACCACCACAGCGATGGCCTGACCGCTATGGCGATGGGTCTGCTGCTTTGAAATCTTGCCTTTTTGCTTGTTTTCCTACCGGGCTCGCTCCGATATGATCGTTTAGGACTGTTTTAGTCCCTTTCACCCCAAATACCTAATTTAAGACAAAATAAATAAAAACGTATTAAAACATATAAAAACACTATAAAAATACTCAAAAACTAACAAAATCGGTTTGGGAATAAATAGATAAATTACACCTATCAATAGGAGGGATGGGTCTTACCAAGATGACTCAGATGAGGGAGAATAGAAGTGATAGAGAAACAAGTATTAGTTACTAACTACTGGCAAATGTTTTTTTTTAATTTTTTTTTTGTCCTAGTAGTGTTAAGATAATTTTCGATTATTTTCTTCACTTCAGCAAGTAGAAAGTCGAACTTCCTATATAATCTATGTAGCGAGCTTTGGGTAGTGATCGCGGTACAGTTGGCCCAAGTTACTAGGTGTTGAGACACCCCTAAGACTTAATAATTGGATTATATAGAGAGCGTGATTCACCTAATTGCTTTCATGTGACCACCTAGTGTTTAAAAACTTTTTGAAACTGGTCTTTTTTTTTTTTTTTTTTTTTTTTTTTTTATTTATTTCTATTAATACTTACTTTCAGGATTTTATATTTTTAGAGTATTAGGGTAATTTGAGTCAGTCTCGTGGTCTTCACTGGTATCACCCTTATCCCGACTACTTTCCCCATTTGTCCGGTATGGATTATCGTTTTCTTCTAGTCTTAAATATCTTTAGTTATGCGAGGTTCTTCTTGTCTTTTGTTTTTAAGTAAGTTTTTCATGGCATCTCTGAATTAGTTATATTTAGATAAAGTCTTAGCTTATATAAGTCAATCTTCATTTGTTCAGCTACTCAATCTTTCAAGGATTTTTCTCGGATGGGCTTAGGCTCTAAGACTTCATATATCATTCTTCATGTCGTAAGTTTTCGAGATATTTCTTCCTTTGTTCCGGTTGAGAAAGTCTTCTGTTAGACCTATGGAAGTAAAAACACAGGCCATTTTAAAAGGAAAAATGAATTTCCAAAATCTTGGTGACCTAGTATACCATTTAACCCCATACTAGGTGGCGACTCTGTTTTTTAACAAAATTCTTAGCCTAAGAAGTTTTTCAAAACCGAAGCATAGAAAAGCCATTGAAAAACTATTTTCAAAATGAACGGATTTGGATGACTTAGAGAGGAAATGATTAAACTTGTTTTCATCCTCTTCCCGATTCTCTACTTCTTCTATTATCAATATCCGGGGTGCGTCACCAAGAGAAAGTGAGACAAGCTTTGTTGCCGACTACCATCCCTAGTCTTAGTAGCTGACGTGTTCGGTGATCTATTTTCAGGCATCATCAGTTGCTTTCCTAAAATGGGCTCTAAGCCAAATGAACACAGTCTTACTATTTCGAGAATTGAGAAGGGAAGGCCAATTACCACCAACCACATGGGTGAACGATAGTATCACAGACCGAATAAAAGATTGGCTAGAGCCACAAAAAGAATGGATCTCCATGGGAAACTACAACACCTACTAGGTGACATGCTCAACACCATTGGAGAAGATAACCCACAAAAAATGACAATCTATAAAAGGCTAATGAGCTAGATGAAGCTAAATCAGCGAACACCTGGACTACTGCTATGAATTCGGAAAAAGTGTAGAAGACAACTAATTGGAGAAAAATGGAGGAGTGATCGCCAAGACAAAGAACCATATAGGCCATATAAACCAATCCATCATATGATCAAACAATCTGAACCCATCTACCAACCTTATAGTGGGCACTTAGAGAAGGCTTTGCTATTTGAGACCCTTGTGTTCCCAAGACACAAGTTTATTCGCTCTTTTTTGTACCCGATTAGTTATAATCATGCCCATTAATTCCTTGTCCAACAAACCCCTAACCTAATTCACTACAATTCTAAACCAACCTGAGCACCCCTAAAACAGAAGCGATTTATCCCTTTTCCCATTTTATTTTTCGAAATCTTTCGCGATTGCCTGGAAAAAAAAATTAATAACACTAATTCCCCCTCACCATGAAAACCCTAAGCTCCAAGGTTTAACCCTCACAGTTTTTGTTAATACCACTCTGGATGAGTCCACCATCACACTGACACATGCTACGTCCTCAAGTACCATGTCGAGGATCTCACCCAACTGGGGGTCATAAGTTTCTCAAAAGACCAGGAACTTTAAGAAGGAAATATCTATCTCTACCTTTCCCTTAATTTCTTATGTATATTTCAGTGAATTTAGGTATTTACTTGTATAGGTATGTACCAGATCTATGTTACTGAATGCATGTTTATTTTATCTAGAGTCGACCCAAGTTTTATACTCTAACTTTCAAGTGATTAATTTGCTTGTCATAATTCACACACTGTGAATAATAAAAATTATGAGATACTAGAACAAAGAAAATAAGGCTTTCAAGAGAAGTAAGGTCCTTGAACGTGATTATCTTGGATATCCCACATAGTAGCTTAGGTTAATGTCAAAATGGTATATCAAAGTTGTGATTGGACTTTCATCTTCAAACTTGAGGTACTGAGTATCACGTGTATGCATTCTTATACTTTGATAATACTAAGTGTCGTATCCTTGCCAAAAAATTTCAAGGGTATTCATTGGACATAGTGAAACGTAATATGAATACTTAAGTATGTAAGATGAACTTATCAATCTTAGCAAAGAAAGACATGTCCTATGTGATTAGATTTGATATAATTCAACAAAGGCTCTGGCTTGGGCGGTATGATGATTGGAGTGAGCTTTCAATTAGTGTCACACAAAATTGTATTATTAATTGATACGCATATGACAGAACTAGGTGTTGGTCCAAGTCTACCGGCGGTGTGATAATTGGAGTGAGATTTCAATTAGTGTCACATAAAATTATATTATCAATTGATATACATATGATAGAACTAGGTGTTGGTCCAAGTCTACCCAAGAAGGAAGGTGAATTGGCTAATGCAAATAACTTAATAATATTTAACTTATTTTTACTTTCTATTTATACACACTAAAATAGATTTAACAATCCATAAACAAACAAGTGCGAAAGTAGTATAGTGGAATAATCCTGTAAACAAATAAAGCACAAGTAGGCAAATAAAAATAGGGATAGAGACATTGAGACACAACAATTTATGATAGTTCGGCCAAGGTCCCTCTTTGCCTATGTCTGCTCCCTAGAGCTTCTTTTGGAGATTTCTAATCCACTATTTCTCTGATCTTATTCTCAGTGAAGACCACACTGATACACCAGAATAAAGTCCCTTTTTTTACCTTTTCACGCTCTCACAGTCCTCTCCCTTAAACCAACACATTGGTTTCAGGTACAACTCACACCCTCTCAAGTTTACTTTTATCTTTGTTAGTTTAACAAGTTAACACTCGGAGATTCTATCAGAATGGTGATTGAGATAGATTATGTAGGGTTGGAGAAACATATCTTCATGAAGGGCTTTTAGGATCACTACTAGACAATCTTTACTAAGATTGTTTCCCGTACCTTACATAAAAGAGACAACCATCATTTTATTTATCAAGATCTTTATATAACATTCTTATGAAAATGGTGTATTGAGCACATTTGATGCCTGACAAAGTATTCCTACTTGAGATTTCTACTAGGGATATGAATATTGATACTTCATTTTTTTAAGGATTCAAAATTTACGGGTTGAATGGTTAGTACAGTGTTCCTCTATATATCATTCCAATACTTTTGATGATATGCTGGGAAGATTAAAGGGAGGATCAAAATGGGGTTGGTTTCAACGTGTGTTCCCAAGATTTGGCTTGGTCCTTTCCTTCTTATTACCCCTTGGTTTCCTAGATATTGGTTTTCTAGTCATGATAAAGAATGAAGCTAACCTAGGGGGTAAGGGATAAACTTAACAAGATTTAGCAAAGATTGGCGAGGATCTACGCAATAATACAATGAGTGGTGCGTGGGGACTAGGCCGAAAACGATTTCACACCCTAACCCTCTTAATTAACTTAAAGAATGATTATTTTGAGAAATAAGAGGCATTTGAATCTACTTCAACCATTAGCAAGATGAACGGAGGTGTGGGAATGTGGCCAGAGTTATTTCAGCAAGGGTGAAGGGTTCAATCACAATCCGATTTGACGTTTGCACATCCGATGGTGCCTTTTTCGTTGTTGTGGGGCTTCTTAGATACACCTTCTTCGTAATAATGAGCCGTTTGGCACGTCTTTTATTTCCCTTGGGCCGCTTATATAAATCCTGGAGGGGGTAACCCTTACCAATTCATCGTTTGTGCCTAGAGTTTTCTTTCTTTGCCCAGAATTATCAATCTCTCTCTTGTATACTTCTTGCCACACCAATGGATCCCTTGGTGAAGCACGCTTCACGGGACATTCATCGAGAACTTAACCTATCCCCATCTATCAAGGTGGTTTTGACTGATGCGGATACAGATCTCGATACCATTAAGGAGGACAAAATACTCATCTATCCCTGGTTCCCGATTAAGTGTAGGCTCCAATTCCTGCTACCATGCGTCATGCACAAGATTCTAGCTTTCTACTGCCTTCCCAAGTTCTATGCACCCCCAATGTTGTTCCCATTACGATAGGAGTGGTCGACAAGAACAAGGCGTTTAGCATGTCGCTCGGCTGAGAGGTGTGGAGCCATTACCTACTCCAAGACAAGAATGAGTGAAAGGGTTACTTTTTTCACCTTCGCAACAGCGGTAACTCTTGACCGGTGGAGGAGTAGGACTTCACTGATAAGGGTTGGTACCAGGATGCCTTCATCCTTTCCAACCAGTGGGAGTTGAAAGCAGCAAAAGAGGAACTCCCCAGGGTCCTTTGAGGACGGGTGTTTTCCCAAGAAGGTCACAACCGCTTTCCCACCCACCTTGAGTACGACCGGACGAAGTTGAAGAAGGTTTTTACCTTGAAGGTTTTGGTGCAGAGCTTCCGTAGTTTGCTCCTTGTTCTTGTGTCAACCTCTTCAGGCGAGGGGCATGAGTATGAGAGTCATCACTTGCCAACATCATCATCCCTCGAGGCGGGCTTGCTATCGGCAGTGTTCCACTGGAGAGTTTTCCTGAAAGTGGTAGAGGACACGCATCCTTAGATATCATTGGTGAGTTTGTCCCATCACCTCCTTTAGCACATGGTGGAAGGATTAGTGTCGCAATGCCACACCTACTGTGCCAGATTCTCCTCTTACAGAAGATGAAGACCCTAAGATTGATGCTTTGTTTGTAGAGTCTATGGTAGATGGGAGAGACTGTGTCTATTTTGACTACAAGCCCCCGATGGAAGAGACTTTGTCACTTCCCCCGGTACCTGCGGCATTTTGGGAACTACTGTGACCAACTACGCTGCATTCCAGGGAGTGGAGGGATGTGCCTTGAAGACCATACCCTACCCCTATTGTTGATCTGTCGACCACGCAAAAATGACATTAGAAGAGGCCGCGGAGAAAGGTCACTCCTAAGCCTTCATCAAGGCCGGTAGTAGGGCCCTAGAAGAATACAAGAACTTGGACCCCTGGCTCCAGGCACATGGCTCTCTTTTGTCCCTCGAGGATTTGGCTCTAGGCATCCCCTTTGTCACTTTATCCTTGTTGTAAGGTGTTGTCCTACCCAAGGATCGAAAGTTCGTACGGGGGCAAATAGATAAGGAGCTCACCAACAACTGGGGATGACTCAAACCTTGCTTCTTATGGAGTTCCTCCATTGCAAAAAGTAACGGTCTAGAGAGGATGATGCTTTTAATGATCAATTGGCATGGGAAAAAGTGGCGTTCACCTCGTGGATGAGTCACGTTGAACTCCTCTTGAGCTAGCTGAACGCCGAAAGAGAAAAGCGCCAACAAGTGGAGTCAAAGATGGGCACCAGAGTCATGTTCCTGAAATCTCAAGTGGACAACCTGACTTCTCAACGGCATTCTATGGAGCAAACAATGGCATGTTTCAAGCCTCTGTGGGTGAGTGGAGGAGGAATTGCGATACTATTTGGAACAAATTGTTTTCACTCTATTTGTTTGATAAGAGAGAATTTAGGATAAGCAACGTTATGGAGAGTTACTTGGCTGGAACGTCACACGCAACCATGTTTCCCATGGGGTTTTCCTTCTTGAAGGGTTTCTTAAGGGTGCTTTGGCAGAGTATTGCCAACTTTGTGGCGATCCTGCCATCATGACCGTCGGCGATGGTGAGAACCCCTCTAAGGATCCCGTCAAGAATCCTTCCATGTCGAGAGATTGCCTAGCTTCCAGAATCGCAGAGCTGGCACCAAAAGAAGCTGTCTCGAAGAATGTTGTACCGGTGCCGGAAGGAGATGCTCCGGCCCCTGAAGAAGCTGCCCTAGCAGAACCCTAAGTTGACCATTACCTCGATTCATTGCCCCTATTTATTTCTTGTGTGCGTGTGTGGTTTTTTTTTTTTTTTTTTTGTTGGGATGTAACCTTTTGTTGGGAATCAATGGGCATAATGTTTTTCGAAACTGTTTTTGTACTTTCTACACTACTGACACGTGGTTATGGTACATTGTTTTGTACACGTTTGTTTCCCCAATGTCATGTCTGCTTGATAATGGGATGTGATTTCCAATGGATATGCGTATCGGCTCCTTTGATTTGATGACGTTGCACGCCGTCACTGGCACTGTTTCGACAGGGACATTTAACGCCACCTGCCCTCATTTTTGCATAAAATGTTTTTGGCTGTCGGTCCACTGTGCGTTTTGCCCCCACGATAGGGGCTATACGCTTTGCTTCTTAGCTTACGATCAGGGTTTTTAGCCGCGGCTGCCTGTCGGTCCACTGTGTGTATTGCCCCACGATAGGAGCTATACGCCCTGGTTACTGATTATTTGCTTTGACATCCTACTCTACAATCAGGGGTTTCTTGCCATGGCCATCGATCGGTTGATTAAGCGTTTTATCCCACAGTTTTGGTTTTTTTTTTTTTTTTTTTTTGCCATGGCTATTGATCAATTACTTAAGCGTTTTACCCTATCGTTGAGAGTTTCTCGCGGTGGCTGCCCACTGGATTTACAAGAATTTACAAGAATTTCATTAATACCCTTGGATTTACAAGAATTTCATACGAAGTATTTTTTCAGGTGCTATACATTCTATGGGTGGGATAACTTTTTCCCTTTTACTGTTTTGAGGCTATAAGTTCCCGGTCTCGCGATCTGAGTCACCCTATATGGACCTTCTCAGGAGGGTCCTAACTTCCCCATCCCTGGTTCTTTGGTGGCGACGGTGACTTTTGTGAGCATCAGGTCTCTCACTTGAGATGTTCTGGGAGTTGTTGTGGTAGCAAGCCACTTGTTGTTGGTATGTTCCCTTTTGGACTTGTGACTGTTCCCTTATTTCTTCTAGGAGATCCAGATTAAGACTTAACTTGGCCTCATTGCTTCATTCTGTGTATCCCACAACTCTTGATCTTCAAATTTGCAACTCTACAAGAATGACTGACACTAACCCAAAGGTGAGTGCATAGGGGGTTTCCCCCGTCGGTGTCCGGGCTGTGGTATGGTAGGCCCAGAGGATGCTTGGGAGGTCTTCCACCCATACTCCCTTGGATTTTTCGAGTTACGTCTTGTTCGTGTGGAAGATGGTGCGATTAGTTACCTCTACCTAGCCATTTTCCTAAGGGTGGTGAGGTGATGAAAATTGATTTTGAATCCCTAATTCGAAGAAAAAGTTTCTAAACAGGTCATTTTCACACTATTTTCTATTGTTGGCGATGATCGCGCTCCGAATTTTAGAGAAACATGCATGTTTTTCAGCGTAAAGTTTCAAATTTTCTCTTTAGTGATGGTGGCTTGTGGTTCTGCCTCTACCCACTTAATAAAGTAGTCGATCGCCACTAGCAGAAACTTTCGCTTACCCATGCCCATGGGGAGGCCACCGACAATATTGATTCCCTAGTGATCAAAAGGCCATAGACTGCCAATAGGCGTCATATCTATTGGTAGTAACTGCGGATATAAGGCGAACATTTGGCACTTGTCACAAGCTTGAACATAGAGCCTGCCATCATTTGTAAACATCGTCTAATAGTATCTATTAAGAATTACCTTTGACGCAAGATGTTACCTTCTGGTATGGTTGTTGGTGATATTTTAATCGCTTTGAATTACTTGCAAGTGCACGAGGTCAAGTTTTAATACTATAGGAATAGTAGGGTTGTCGTATCCACAAGAATTGGTTTAAATTGTTGTTAAGTACCACAATTATCGTAACCTAACTTTATCTAGGCGATCCAATTTTAGGTTTTATATATAGAAATATAATACTAAACTAAACTAAACTAATTAAACTGAAATACTAAGAATAACATCTATGGGAATAAATTATCTAGGGATTAACTTCGTTCACCTAAACGTGTTTTATTTAGTTTAGTTTACATTAACGGTCATTAATCTATCCGACAATCTAGATGTCTAAAACTCACTCACTGCCTCTCCTGAGTGTAAAGTGAGTGAATATACAATTTGTGTCAGCACCGATATCCCTATCTAGCGTCTAAACGATTACATGAGTCTCACCCTAACGTCACGGATTGCACACATTCTAATAATCTCCTGAAACATTAGAACATCGCGATGTGTTTAAACCCTAGTCCGAATCTAAGATTACATTTCCTGAGTGTCAAACCCCGTATTCTCAAATCAACCAAAATATCATAACAACCACATAATGGAAGTAAAAGAACAATAAACACAATCGAATGGGGAAGAACAACCGATAACGAAACATAGAATTACTTAAACATAGTATATGTAAATTTCATCAATCCCTAAATAATAAACGTTTAGCTCATGGCCATAACTAAATATTCAACTTAAAAAGATATATACATGATCCAACAACCAACAAGAGTTAAGAATAAAAGAGAGAAACAAGGGAGAATAGCCGATGTTTGAAGAATGGATGATTCTACGTCCATAAAATCTGCTCCGATCTCGTTTCATCTTCTCCAATTGTTTGTTCCTCTTGATTAGTATGATATTGAGCTCTCCAAAAGGTCCCACAACGTTGTTAGCAAGGTTGGAAGTGGGTGGATACAAATAAGGGCCGAAAATATTCTAAAAATATCTTTGCCAGCTGTTCCTTGATCGCTGCAGCGTTGGAGGGCATCGCTGCAGCAATGGGAAGTCAGTAGGGCTTCTGCCTTTTTATCACTGCAGCGATGAAGGCTATTGTTGTAGCGATATATAGGTAGATGGTCCATTGACCTTTGATCATTGCAGCGATGAAGGCCATCGCTGCAGCGATCAAGGGCTAGTGGCCCTGTGATGCTGGCGCTGCAGCAATGAGGCTGCAGGTTTTTTTTTTTTGGATCTTTTTCAATGTTTTTCCACTGACGTCCTACCGATTTACTCGATTTTCAACTATTTTCATCCCTATACCTGATTTACATAAAAATGAATTAAAACACTATAAGAATACTCGAAAACTACCAAATTCAGCTTGAAAATATATAGGTAAATTCGACCTATCAATGATTCCCGCATATACCGTCGTGGATACCTCCTAGGACATACTAGGCTTCTTGTGGGTGTTAGCATTGGGAGTTTGGGCCGTGGAATGACATCTAATATTGCATTCCGTTTGCAGGCAGTACTTGGAGGCCCAGTACCAAAGCCTCTGGTGGCTGCAATTACGCGTCGCACTTTCACCGCAAGCATACGAGTCAAGTTTTAGTATAATGGACCTTTTGGTCGGGTATCGTATCCACAGGAATTGGTTGAGATTATTATCGGGAACCGCGATTATCATAACCTAACTTTATCTAGGAGCTAAAAATGATATTTAATTAATAATACTAAACGAAAATACTAATTAAGTTAACTATACTATAAATACTATATTGAGATTGTTTAGGGTAGTAGATTGCCTAGGGATCAACTTTATTTATTTAAATGCATTTGATTTCGTTTTAGCTAACATTAACGGCGTTAGGTGTATCCGACAATCTCGGTTCGTAAACTCTCTCACCACCTCTCCCGAGTGTAAGACGGGAAAATACGCGACTTCGTGTCAATGAAGAAGTCCCCCTTAACGTCTTAACGACTCTAGGTCATGTGAGTCTCGCCCCAACGTCATCGATTGCATACTCTCCAACTCCTTCCTTGGTTATTGGATCATTTTGTTCTATTTATCCTAGTTCGAATCTGGGGTTACCTTTCCCGAGTGTCAAACCCCGTATTTTCAATATATATAAACTAGCATATAATCATAGAAAACATGGCAACACAATCGAAATTATAAGGAACAACCATAAACGAAACACAAACTCAACCAAATCACATTTTTATAAATAATATGTTAATCCCTATTACAATCCAAGTTTAACTCATGGTCACATTAAAAACCTAGCTAAACATGCTCATCAATCTACCAAAGTTAAGAAAATAAAGAGAGAAACAGAATAACTTAGCCGTAGTCCGAAGATTCGGCGCTAAAACTGTCCAACGATCGCTTCTCCTTTATTGCAACGTGTTTTTCTCCTTCGGAATTGGTTGAGCACACCCCGAAACACTGTCAAAATCATAGGAACCCTAAGGGGTCTTCTATAGCTGGGCTTGAAGAGAGGAGAGATGAGGAGGGTTTAAATAGGGCTCAAAATATCTAATAAAATATCTAAACTATGCAGAGCTGACCACTACCGCGGCGGTGAGGTAAGTCGGTTTGATAGTCGCCTAGGCGGTGGATTAAGGACCATCTTGCAGTTTCATTGCCGCGGTGGTGGATCTCACCGCTACGGCAGTGGATGTTCAACAAAAAATAGCCCACTCTGCATTTTCATCGCCGCGACGGTGGTCTGGACGCCATGGAGGTAGACTTCTTTTTAGAATCTTGCCTCCTTGCTTGTTTTTCCACCATTCTCCGACCGTTTTTTGTCCGAATTGATCGTTTGTGCTCCGATTTCATACCTTTTCACCCATACACCTGTTTTAATTCAAAAAGAATAAAAACATATTAAAAAGTACTAAACGTACTCAAAAACTAGAAATGTTCGATTTGGAAATAGATAGGTAATTTACACTTATCAACCTCTTTGCCTTCGCCTTGTCATCTGGGAGGATCCCCTGCTCGAAATAGTCCCTAATTGGATCCATCAAACATGGGGAATTTTCTGAGTTGTCCACTTGGTTGACCTAACGTGTCTTGTCATTGCTTGGCATATTAAGGACTTCTATTGGGACACGTCAGGGCCCATTGAAGTGATAAGTATGTAAATGTCCATATATTTACCCTTTTATATTTATTATTTTATGCTTATTCTGTGTTTAATTGTACTCACTAAGCTTATATTTTAATTTAGGAAACAAATGAAGGAGTTTGGAGTAAAACGGAATAACTCGTACACTTTAGGCAGTTTTGATACATGTTCGTAATCAAGCCATAACTTTCACGTATGGACTCTGATTAAGGTGATTCAAGATGATATAGAAAGCCCCGAAAGATAGATATAACTTTAATGTTTTGTGTTTCTCCAAAATTAGATTATATCATGGTCGAAATGGATCTTGAAATGGCTGTACCTATATTGTCGACATTCTCATTTGAAGAAAAATGGAGATAACCGAAAACCCGACCCGTGACCCAACTCCTGACCCACGAACCAACCCATTTCACGGATATACCTATTTCAATTTTCATAGAATTTTGAACTGAAACAATGAATGTAATAAGCAATTAATCCATTTGCTAAGTTAGGGGGGTCAAAGGAATAAAAAAAGGCATGAAGGAAATTGAGCATTAATTTTAATTCATTTTTTTAACTTCTTTGAGATAGTGGCTTAGTTGGGAAATGATTGGAAGAAATTTAATTTGTATTCCTATTATGGCTTCAAACAGTGGAGTTGGGAGATGAGAAGATATTATTTATTTTCTTGTGTTTGGGGGACGGGGGCTTACGAAAGGAGGCCAAACAGTACCTTTCACACTTAAGTTTCTCTTATCTTTTCTCATTTTTTTGTAAACTTCCATGGCTTTGTATGGCTAAATCTTTTCTCTTGGACGAAGGAAACTGAAGCCTCAAAATCAATAAAACTGTGAGATCTAATTTATTTTCATTGTTCAATTTATATTTTGAGTATTGGATGTTCTTCTGTGCCTATTTTCATAATTATTTCGTTTAATCACTAGGAGGCCTACTTGTTTGTTATTCATTACAATCTATTGCTAGTTTAGATATCAAATCCGTAATTGTCTGATCCCTCTAATCTGTGAAGCAACTAAGATTTAATAATTTGTTGCGTAAGAAATTATTAGATCTTAGGAAGGACACTCAACTAAATTAAATACAACCGCTTGTGCTTGTGTTGTTTAGCTTCATCGATCCTTGTAATTCTTATGATTGTTACTAGATTAAACCTTTAGCGCTTGTCTTAGGTTGTTTAGTAGTTAGGGTTGAGTAGATCGCTTGTTTTCTAATTAACTACAAGTAAGGAGAGACATGAAAATAGTTCAAACGGTGAATATTCAAAGTGTGAATTGATGTATACTTGCATCGATGAACAGTTGTAAAATTCCAAAGGTGGATGTTGACTTAGAACAAGGTGTGTTTTCTGATTAAATTCGGTATTAAGTTTGCAATTTTTTTTCTTATTGATTTTATTAGTTTTGCTATCCTATAATCGAACCTCTCCCATCCTTGTTCACGTAGCACAAATTTATACTAGGTACTCTCTGTGGAAACGATACCTACTCACACTACTACAGTTCATATTTAGGAATAGGATTTTATTTTTGGTTGCCTACGACAGCACACCAAATTTTGGCGTCGTTGCCAAGGAGTGCTTCTAATTATTATTAATTTTTTTTTTTGTGATTTTCGTGTTATTTTCTTTTTCTTCAAGAATTTAAAAAAAAAAAAAAAAAATCAAACTAAACCCAAAAAAATGCAACCGAAACAATAAAAGAAAAATCAAAGCACACAAACTAAAAAAAAGGGAATTTAAAATGGCACCGTCGAAAATAAGAAATTGAAAGGTCCATTGGTTTAATTTTGTGGTAGGTTTAGTTTTGTTACACTACAGTTGGTTTTGAAGAAAGAAAAAAGCCCATTAATTTATTACATTGGATTCTAAGTCATAAACTAGACAGTTGCATGATTTTTTCTTATTGATATTATTTATTTATTTATTTTTGTTATTTATCTTTGCCTTCTTAACTTTGTATGCCCGTTACTCGTTTTTCTAAACAAGATGTTTCGTAGTTTAATCTGGATATAGAAAGAACCTTACACAGGTTAAGGAAGGAAGCTATACAGAAATCAGAAGAGAATGATCTAGTTCTTAATTCCCTATTTGCTAGTGATTTTGATTTGGAAGAGGAAGAAATCATGGCTAAAAACCGAACTTTGAAAGAGCTTGTTTCCCCTGACTTGAACCAACAACCCCTTTACATAACGTTCCCTACTTTAGATGCTACTACTACTTTTGAATTAAAATATGGACTAATACACCTCTTGCCCACTTTCCGTGGTCTTGCAGGTGAAGATCCTCATAAGCATCTAAAGGAGTTTCATGTGGTGTGCATGAGTATGAAACCTACGGGAGTGACGGAAGAGCAAATAAAGTTAAGAGCCTTCCCGTTTTCATTAAGGGATGCAGCAAATGATTGACTCTATTATCTACCCTCCTAGAGTATTACCACATGGAAAGAGATGAAGAGGTTGTTTTTGGAGAAATATTTCCTAGGTTCAAGGGCGGATAACATTTGAAAAGAAATTTGTGGTGTAAGGCATCATAATGGAAAATCCTTGTACGAGTATTGGGAACGTTTCAAGAAGTTGTGTGCAAGCTGTCCCCATCATCAAATTAGTGAGCAACTACTTATCCAGTATTTCTATGAGGGCCTTTTACCCACAAATAGGAGCCTGATCGATGCCGCTAGTAGAGGAGCATTGGTAGATAAGACTCTCGAGGCCGCTAGAAACTTGATTGCGAACATAGCGGCAAACTCTCAACAATTCAGCACTAGGCTTGATCCACCATCTAAACATATCAATGACGCAAATATATCCTCCCTTGAACAACAAATTGCTAGTTTAACCTCTTTTGTTTGTCTAATGGCTGTAGGTAACATACAAACGGTAAAGGCTCGTGGGATTTGTTTGGTAGTAGGGTATCCAACCGATATGTGCCCAACTCTTCAAGAGGAACCCATTGAGCAAGTGAATGCTGCAGGTGGATTTCCGGGACAACCTCAAAGAAAATATGATCCCTATTCGAACATGTATAACCCAGGATAGAGGGATCACCCCAATTTTAATCCACAAGTAAATCAATCGGTGACTTAAAACTGCCCAAGTTTCCAGCAATACGATCAGCCATACCCCCCTAGACAATAACCTGGCCAAACTTCAAATTTTGGTATGTCTTTAGAAGATATTGTTAAATCTCTTGCAACTAATACTTTGAAATTTCAATAGGAGACGAGGGCTAGTGTTCAAAATTTAGGGAAATTACCCTCTCAAATGATTGTAAATTCAAGAGAAAATATAAGTGCAATTGCTTTGAGAAGGGGTAAAGAGGTTGAGATTCCTGTCAAGACAGTCCCTGCATCATTGAAGCAAGAAAATGAGAAAAACATCATTACATATAGGAACATCCCCAATGATGATGATATGAACGTTCCCAATGACGACGATGTACCTAAGAGTAAGTTTCCACCTATTTCTAAATATAAACCAGTACCTCATTTTCCTCGGGCTTTAGCAAAATCTGCAAAAGATGAGCAAAATAGAGATTTATATGAGACTTTTCCTAGATATGAGGTAAGTATTCCACTTTTAGATGCTACTAAACAAGTGCCTCGTTATGCTAACTTTTCAAAGAATTATTTACAATTAAGAGAAAACAAAAACTTAAAGGATGTGAGAATGTGAGAGTTGGGGAGAATGTTTCTGCAATTATTTAAAGAAAACTTCCTACAATGTGTAAAGATCTAGGTACGTTTATTATCCCTCGTACGATAGGTAACACTAGATTTGAGCAGGCCATGTTTGATTTAGGAGAATTTATTAATGTCATGCCATATTCTATATATGTTGCTTTAAAACTTGGACCTTTAAATAAAACTGGTGTTGTGATTCAATTAGTTGATAGATCTAATACATATCCTAAAGGTGTAGTTGAGGATGTCCTTGTGCAAGTCAATAGTTTGGTTTTCCCTGCTGATTTCTATGTGCTTAATATGGAAAATAATGATCAAACTGCCCCTATTTCGTTAGGAAGACCTTGCTTAAAGACATCCAAAACTATGATAGATGTTCATAGTGACACCTTTACTATGGAATTTGACTGTGAAATTATTAAGTTTAATATTTATGATGATAATCCTCGTGACGATAATTGTATGACGTAGCATTTGTTACGCGTTCGCGTATTGACAACTCACAAGTACACGAGGTCTAGTTTTAATATAGTGGATCGTTTAATATCAGATATCGTTCCCACAGGGACAAGTTGAATAATTGAATACTGCAATTGACATAATCTCCTATTATCCAGACGGTTAAAGAAACGATTTAAAATTAAACTAAGCTAAACTAAGCTAAACTATAATTAGTGGGTTAATCTTAACTAAATTGATTACCTAGGGATTGATTTTGTTCACTTAATACATGTTTGATTTTGTTTTAGTTAACAATAATGGTGTTTATGGTATCCGACAATCTCGGTTCATAAACTCCTCTACCACCTCTTCCGAGTGTAAGACGGGTGTCACGTACGAGGATTCACAACCTTTTCCTCCTCGCGGTGATTGGACTACTCGCAAGTATACGAAGTCTAGTTTTAATATAATGGATCTTATAAGATCGGATATCGTTCCACTGGGAAGGCAGGTAATTCGGTTGAGTATTTCGATTTCAATAGTTTCATATTATCTCGACTAATCAAATTTTGTTTGTTTTCTAATTAATATACTAAGATAAACAACAACTATGAAGTTAGTTTTAATTACACTAATTACTTAGGCATTGATTTCTTTCACATAATGCATAATCGAAGTCATTAAGTTAGCTATAATGGTTTTCTATCTAGTCCGACAATTGCTGTATCAATAACTCCTCCGCTATCTCTCCCGAGTGTAAGATGGGGGATTACATGACTTCGTGTCAATGAGGAAGTCCCCTTCAACGCCTTAACGACCCTAGGTCGCATGAGTCTTTAGCCAACGTCATGGATTGCATACGTTCTAACGCCCTTTCAGGTCGTTAGAACGTCACGTTGTATTTACCCTAGTTTGAATCCAGGGTTACCTCTCTCGAGTGTCAAACCTCGTATTCTCGGTTTATCAATACTAGCATAATATTAAGAATAATGGTAAACACAATCGGATTTAGACAAACAATACATTAAAGTAACACTAATTAATTCAACTTAACAATTACATGATTTCAACTACACCTAAGTAACATTTAACTAATACTATAAGATCTTAGCCATATATCATACAAAATAAGAGGGATTCAACATTCTTAGATATGAAAAAATGATTACAAAGATAAAAACAAGAGAGAAACGATCAAATCTGGAAGTGAAACGGTTCCAATCCACAAGTGATTCTTCTTTGTCTGAATGATGAACCTCCTTCTTGATCTTCAAAATATAGCTTAAGAGATTTCTACCAGGGTTAGGGTTTATCAACTCTCTGTTTCAGACGTGGGAAAGGGGTATATATAGGCCTAGGGGTTCAAAAATATCTAAACAGATATTTTGGGTTGTTCTGCGGAATCCGCCTAGGCGGTAGAATCTTCGCCTAGGCAGAGGTTAAGTCGGTTAGAATTCCGCCTAGGTGATGGTTTCTTCGCCTAGGCGGAGCACTAACTCCTTGGGCCCCTATTCTTTCTGACGGATTTCCGCCTAGGCGGTAGCTATTTCGCCTAGGCGGATTTACAACAGTACAACTCTTCTAGCAGTTCAGCACTTCCAACGTTCTGATAGATTTCCACCTAGGTGGATTCAATTTCTTCAGCTTTTGCAATTTTCTGGTGAATTTCTGCCTAGGCGGTGGATGCTTCGCCTAGGCGGATTTGTACTATTCTTTGAAACCTCTTTTTTTTTTTCCTTCATCTTTTTAGCTACTCTTTTCTCCCCCTTTTTGCTCGGTTTGCCGATTGTTGATGTCCCTTCTCTTGACTAATAAAAACAACTAAAAAGGTATTCAAATTGCAATAAAATACTCGAAAACTGGCAAATTCGGTTTAGAATTAGATAGGTATTTTACACCTATCAACGGGGGAATACGCGACTTCGTGTCAACGAAGAGGTCCCTCTCAATGTCTTAACGACCCTAGGTCACGTGAGTCTTGCACCAACGTTATCGATTGCACACTAACTAACGCCCTCCCGCGTAGATAGATCGTAACGATGTGTTTACTCTAGTCCGAATCCAAGATTACCTCTTTCGAGTGTCAAATCCTAGATTCTCAAATCCAACCCTAATAACTTAATAAGCATATTGAACTTGTCATAAAATGGTAAACACAATCGGATTTAAAAGCAAACAACCGTTAAAGAAACATATATTAAACCAAACGAGTATTTACACAACTATATCGATCCCTAACTAATATTTATCTAATCTAACATGATCTTGGACATTGGAACTACAAACCAAGAGGCATTCATCATTAGACAACGACTGATTAGACAAAGATCTTGACATTCGAAGTACAAAGAGAGAAACAAAGAGAGAAAGATAAAATATTAAAGTGGAGTGATCCACTGTCGCCAAAGATCGATTAGACAACATTTTCTCTTCTCTGGATGATGAATATATTCTTCAAGAATGGACAAGGATCAATCTCCTAAGGTTAGGGACATTCCATGCTCCAAGCCCTCCTAAGTGTCTTCAATGGATGTGGGAGAATGGTATTTATGAAGGCACAAGAATTACCCAAGAGGGGGGTGAATTGGGTTTTAGCAAATAATTCGTTATTTAAAAACTACTCAATATAACCTAAGTGTTAATGTGATTAAGTGCACAATGGATATTCAAACAAGAGTAATAATCACAAACACAAATATATGCGAAAATGTAAACAGTAGAGTTAGAGAGATTGACACCGGTATTTTATAGTGGTTCGACAAATACCCTTTGCCTAGTCCACTCCCCCGAACTCCTTCAAGGATTTCACTATCTTTGATCTTCTTACGGGTGAAGAACAAACCGTTTAAGTCACCCCTTGAGAAGTATATATCTCAAGTCTTTACAATATAGAGTGAATATATTCCACTCACAAATCTCTTCTCTTGAGTAAAACCCTTACTCAAGATTTATAATGAAAATCTCACCGTCTCACAAAATGAAGCTTAGACACTCACAAGATATAGAACTCAAGAATCTATGTGTGTGAAACAAATGCAACAAATACTCAAGAAATATGAATCAAGAAGATTAAAAGTATTGTTGGATATATTTTAGCTTGGAAGCCTTTCGTAGTATCACTTTGATCTTTGAGGTTCACTTGATTGATACTTTGATGAGTTATTTCCTCCAGTAATCTTCTCTCCTTTTATTAGATGTAGAGAATGTAGGAGGATATCTCATTTGAAGAACTCGAGAGCAAATGACCATTTGAAATTCTTCTTCAAATTTCAACATTCAAATTGTATAGACTCCTCTTCCATTATCTCTGCAGATTTGTCAAGAATCTTTTCCTCTTTTTTAAACCTCAATTAATGTAAGATGGTGTAATTAAATGCATAGGACCCATAGTCCATTCATGTTGAGGTGGTGAAAAAATATAACCATTATCTCTTACATACAGTGTATATAATAGAGTGTAAGGGATCATGATGTTTGTAGAAAAAACATGATGGAGTTTATGCAAAGATGGTGTGAAATCATTTAATGCTAGGCTCCTTTCATTAAAGAATGCAGCTAGTATAATCAAGATAGGATACCTTTCATACTAGTGGAAGACAAGGAATGGGCTAGCATTTATTGAGCTACCCAACCATCAATTCAAAATGGTATCTTTGTAGTCCCACTTGATTTCAAAACAATATACTTATATTTTTATAGGATAATTGATAGGTGTAAAATACCTATCTAATTCTAAACCAAATTTGCCAGTTTTCGAGTATTTTATTAAAGTTTTAATATCTTTTTATCTGTTTTTATAAGTCAGGAGTAGGTACGTAAACAATCGACAAACTGAGTA
The DNA here is from genome assembly GCA_016647705.1 of Eucommia ulmoides. NCBI lineage: Eukaryota > Viridiplantae > Streptophyta > Magnoliopsida > Garryales > Eucommiaceae > Eucommia > Eucommia ulmoides. Next base: position 25,758,948 of record CM028341.1, read on the forward strand.
AAATAGTGAAAAAAAATGGTAGCCAAAAGATAAAAAATGGAGGTTTCAAAGAACAGCGGAAATCCGCCTAGGCGAAGTTTCCACTGCTTAGTTAGAAATCCATCAGAAAGATGAAATGTTGAAATGTTGAAATTCACCTAGGCGAAGTTTGTTTCCACCGCCTAGGCGAAAATCCGTCAGAAGGTTGGAAGAGATGAAATGTTGCAATCCGCCCAGGTGAAGTTTCCACCGCCTAGGCAGAATTTTGTCAGAATGCTGGAGGTCTGAAATGCTGGAAGTGCTTAAAGCTGAAATCCGCCTAGGCGAAGTTTCTACCGCCTACACGGAAATCAGTCAGAAAGAAAGAAGACGAAGAAGTTAGTCCTCCACCTAGGTGAATAAATCATAGCCTAGGCAGATTTCTAATCGACTTAAACTCCACCTAGAAGAAGATTCTACCGCCTAAGCACATTTCGCAGAACAGGCCAAAATATCTGTTTAGATATTTTTGAAGCCTTTGGCCTATATATACCCCTTTCCCACGTTTGAAAAATGTTGTTGATGAAACCTAACCCTAGTAGAGAGTTCTTAAGCTATATTTTGAAGATCAAGAAGGAGATTAATCATTCGGGCAAAGATGAATCACTTGCAAATTGATAATTAGCGACAGTAGATCATTTCACTTTCAGATTTGATCGTTCTTCTCTTGTTTTTATCTTTGTAATTACTTTTTCATATCTAACAATGTTGAATCCCTCTTATTTTGTATGTTATATGGCTAATATCTTGTAGTATTAGTTCAATGTTACTTAGGTGTAGTTGAAATCATGTAAATGTTAAGTTGAATGAATTAATGTTACTTTAACGTGTTGTTTGTCTAAATCCGATTGTATTTACTGTTATTCTTGATATTATGCTTGTATTGATAAACTGAGAATACGAGGTTTGACACTTGGGAGAGGTAACCCTGGATTTGGACTAGGGTAAATGCAACGTGACGTTCTAACGACCCGGGAGGGCGTTAGAACGTATGCAATCCATGATGTTGGCTTAATACTCACGCAACTTAGGGTCGTTAAGGCATTGAGGGGGACTTCTTCGTTGATACAAAATCGTGTAATCCCCCGTCTTATACTCGGGAGAAGCAGCGGAGGAGTTATCGATACAGAGATTGTCGGAATAGATAAAAAAAACCATTATAACTAACTTAATAATGTCAATAATATATTATATGAAAGAAATCAATACCTAAGTAATTAGTGTAATTAGAACTAACCTAATAGTTTTCATTTATCTTAATAGATTAAATAGAAAACAAACAAATTTTGATTAGCCAAGATAATGTGAAACTATTTCAATCACAATATTTAACCGAATTACATGTCTTTCCTAGTGGAACAATATCTGATCTTACAAGATCCATTATATTAAAACTAGACCTCGTATACTTGCGAGTAGTCAATACCGCAAAGACGATGATGAAATCCTAGCGCGTACAATAATGAATATGATCATTCATATAAGCAGTGTATAATGTATATCCTACAATTATACAAACCAATTAAGTACATACAAGTATTTAAGGCATTTGAATACTTAGAATCCTTTAGCATGATGAAAACAGAATTTTCATACCTAATGAGTCAATTTGTCAATTAATCATAAATGAATTGATGGACATATCAATTGATCATACATATATCATGTAGACATGTTAAACTAACATCTCATGACATGATTTGAACATTTCGAACAAAATATGATATGCAAATCTAAACTTGAATTTATGACAAAATTCTTTATTTTGAGTTCTAAAATATTTCAAAATGTTTTGATCAATTTCTTTTTAATTCAACATTGTATTGATCAAATTAAATGATGAAAACATGTTATATAATCATTATAAGGCATATGAATCATCATACATTAATTAGAACAAGCATACGATGCCAAAACGTGAAGCCGAAAATAGTGCAGGAGAGAGAAAGCATTTTGCTTGAAAGTAGTCGACTACTTTCAACATAAGTAGTCAACTACTTATGCTGCAGTTCTTGTGGCATGACGTTTTCGTCCGTTTCGAATTTTTGGTCTTAGTTTATAATCGTTTATCATTATTAACACTTTTTAAAGCATGTAACAATTATTATCAAGATGTTTATATGATTCAAAAACTCAACGATCATATTAAGAACATAAAATTCTAATTTCTCATAATTATGATTAATAGGTATTTTTTTCGATATAGCATGTAATGATCAAACGCATACTTCACATTGTGATACATAAGTATATTGGATATGATAAGATCAATATATCACAATTAAGAACACATACGGCGTGTGTGTGTCCTATAGAGTTCCGAGTTCAATATCCCGCGAGTATTATCGAAATAAAAAATTGCTTTAATGTAAATCATACATTTTCAACTTGATTTCGCTTTCATGATTTGTTTTGATGGTATTTGGATATTCTATACTCAAAATCATCGTTAGTATATAAAAAAGTCAAATGTGTGTGTTGTCGTCAAAATCACTTTAATTCGGGAATTCTATGATTGAAACCGCTTAGGCTAACAATTTATAGGCCTAAGGTTTCAAAAATATCTAAAAGATATTTTCCTATGTGTAGAGCTAACCGCCTAGGTGGAGGTTAAGTCGATTTGCTTACCGCCTAGGCAGTGGTTATTCGCCTAGGCGGTGGGCTGGCACACAATTCTCTAACGCTTCTCCACCTAGGCAATGGTTTTCTCTACCTAGGCAATGGTTTTCTCTACCTAGGCAGTGGAGCAACACTCTAACTCCCTGACGCTTCTCTGCCTAGGTGGTGGTTCTTGTTCATTTTTCAGTACATCTCTGCAATCTCATCGCCTCGGCGGTGGACCTTGTGATCATGAAACCTTGTTTCTTCATCATTTCTTCACCGTTTTCCTACTGTTTTTGCTCGTTTATCGCTTGTTTGCCTCCCTACACCTGAATTACATAAAAACTAACAAAAACACAATTAAATATAATTAATTCACTCGAAAACTACCAAATCCTGTTTAGAAGTAGATATGTATTTTACACCTATCAATAATCCTGTTTATTATATTAATGTGATTGATTCGCTAACACAAGAAATTTTTAAACCTGATTGAAAAAGAAAGTATTGAGTCGAGCCAACGACAATAAACGAAGACGTTGCTTGGGAGGCAACCCAATGGGAGTTTGTTACTTTTTCTTCTTATTTTCGCATTTTATATTTTGGTTATCTTTCATCTTTTCTTTGCATTTAACCTTACATTGGGGACAATGTAAGTTTTAAGTGTGGGGGAAGAGATTTTGGTTGTTTTTAATCTTGTGTTTTGAAAAAATAATAATGATAAAAAAAAAAAAAAAAAAAAAAATTAGAGTCAATTGAAAAGCACATAAGTGTTTAATTAGTGTTCTTTGATGAACCCATTTGTTAATTTTATATGTTGGTAATGTCTTCAGAATTTGAGGGTAAATGTGCTCAAATCTTAGTAATGGATTGAAGCGGTACTCCTGTGAAGTCGTATGAGTTCAGTGGCGAAACAAAATTGGAGAGTGTGTAATGAATCCTTAAACCAATCCTTTTAAGCTAGTCCTAAATTCGGGTTTAATTAAAAAAAAAAAAAACGGAGCATAAAATGCACCTACTAAGTTAAATAATAATAATAATAATAATAATAATAATAATAATAATAATAATAATAATAATAATAAAAAAAAAAAAAATATATAAATAAAAATAAATAATAAAAAGGTAGGACGGAGCATAAAATGCACCTACCAAAGAGAGGAAAATATTTCCTAATCTTCTACCCAGTTTGTAGTAGTAAAAAGGAGTAGTTGGGGGATGATTAGTGCATGACCGGACATGTTAGTTGCAGAATGTTTTTATTAACCGATCAAGAGTAATTGTGGATTGAAGTAAAAGGAGTTGAACATGTTCGGCTTGAATTCAATCATCATCGTTATACATTTAATATTAATATGTGGAGTTGATTGAGGTGCATGTATTGAATACTTATGTATTGTAATGGTGTTTTAAAACTATTGAGTTTTATGTTGTTCTGCTCGAGGACGAGAAAAAACTAACTGTGGGGGAATTTGTTAAGTGCGTAAATGTCCATATATTTACTCTTTTATATTTATTATTTTATGCTTATTCTATGTCTAATTGTACTCACTAAGAATATATTTTAATTTAGAAAACAAATGAAGGAGTTTGGAGCAAAACGGAATAAATCGTGCGTTTTAGGCGGTTTTGACACATGTTCGTAATCGGGCCATAATTTTCACGTCTGAACTCCGATTGAGGTGATTCAAGATGATATAGAAAGAACTTAAAAGATAGATACAACTTTAAAGTATTATGTTTCTCCAAAATCAGATTATATCATGGTCATAATTGGTCTTGAAGTGGTTGTACCTACATTGTCGACGTTCTCATTTGAAGAAAAATGGAGATTATCGAAAACCCGACCCACGACCCAACCCCCGACCCATGAACCAACCCAGTTCATGGATCAACCTATTTCTATTTACATATAATTCTGAACCAATACAATGAATTTAATAAGCAATTAATCCATTCGCTAAGTTGGGGGGTCAAATGAATAACAAAGGGCATGAAGGAAACTGAACATTAATTTTAATTCCTTTTTTTACTTCCTTGAGATAGTGGCTTGGTTCGAAAATGATTAGATGGGATTTAATTTATTTTCCTATTATGGCTTCGGACAGTGGAGTTGGGGGAGGAGAAGATATTATTTATTTTCTTTGTTTTCTTGTGTTTGGGGGATGAGGGCTTACAAAAGGAGGCCAAACAGTACCTTTCACACTTGAGCTTCTCTTCTATTTTCTCATTTTTTTTGTAAACTTCCATGGCCTTGTATGGCTAAATCTTTTCTCTTGGTCGATGGAAACCGAAGCCTCGAAATCAATAAAACTGTGAGATCTAATTTATTTTCATTGTTTAATTTATATTTTGAGTATGGGATGTTCTTCTGTGCCTATTTCATGATTTTTTCATTTAATCACTAGGAGGCCTACTACTTTATTATTCATTACAATCTATTGCTAGTTTAGATATCAAATCCGTAATTGTTTGATCCCTCTAATTTGTGAAGCAACTAAGATTTAATGATTTGCTGCGTCAGAAATTATTAGATCTTAGGAAGGACACTCAACTAAATTAAATATAACCGCTTTTTCTTGTGTTGTTTAACTTTATTGATCTCTCTAATTCTTAAGGCTGTTACTAGATTAAACCTTTAGCATTTGTCTTAGGTTGTTTAAGAGTTAGGGTTGATTAGATTGGTTGTTTTCTAATTAACTACAAGTAAGGAGAGATAGGAAAATAGTTCCAACATTGAATATTCAAAGTATTAATTGATATTTACTTGCATCGATGAATAGTTGTGAAATTTCGAAGGTGGATGTTGACTTAACCAAGGTGTGTTTTCTGATTAAATTCGGTATTAAGTTTACAATTATTTTTCTTATTGATTTTATTAGTTTTGTTATCCTATGATCAAAACCCCCCCATCCTTGTTCATATAGCACAAATTTATGCTAGACACTCTCTATGGAAATGATACTTGGTCACACTACTACAATTAATATTTAGGATTAGGATTTTATTTTTGGTTACCTACGACAACATACCTGGTACAAATAAAGCTAGCTTTACCAGTGTGTCAGTGTAGCAGTTCTTATCTGGGGGGACTTGGGTAATGTTCACAGTGGGTTATACCTCTCAAAGATCCCTCATTTTGTCAAAATACCTCACCATCGTGGTATCATTGGCCTGTTTATCTCTTTTACATGGTTAACCACCAACTGGGAATTGCAGAATACTGAAAGATTGATCACCCCCATATGCTTAGCTAACTTGAGTCCAGCGACCAATGCCTTATACTGAGTTTCGGTGTAGGTGGCCTTTAAAACAAGGTTGAGAGAGAATTCAATCTCTTTCCCTTGTTGGGTGATGAGGACCAGTCTTGCCCTCCACTCCTCTTCTGATTGGATATTAACGATCTGTTGTTCGGCCAAGAGGCTCTTGACCAAAATATCATCTATGCATACTTCTACGAACTTCCCAATATGTTATTTGAACATTTTGTTGACCAACCTTTGTTTGATTGCACCGACGTTCTTAAAACCATATGGCATCACCTTATAACAGTAACTAGCATTATCTGTTATGAAGGACATTTTTGGTATGTCTGGATGGTACAATAGGATTTGGCTATACCCTAAGAACGCATCTAGAAAACTTAGGAGCAACGTCAATCACTACGTCGATCCTCGGTAGGGGGAATAAATCCTTTGGGCACACCTTATTGAGGTCCTTGTAGTAAATGTACATGCTCTACGTTCCTGCAACCTTTTTGTCTAGAACCATGTTGGCCAACCAATCCAAGAACTGGATTTCCTCGATCACCCTCGTGCCGATCAACTTTTGGGTTTCTTCTGCAATGATAACTTTCTTTTTTGGTCGGAACTTCCCCATCTTCTGGTAGATTAGATAATAAGTAGGGTTGATAAATAGCCTGTGCATAGCCAATTGAGAATCAATCCCCAATAATTTGGAGTGCGACCATGCAAAGACATTCATATTCTTCATGAGGAGATCTTTGAGGGATTGTCCTATGATGAGTGATTTATTTACCAACAAATCAAGTACTTTTAAATTCAAATATTTGTGTGTTTTCAAGCACTTTTGTTAGTTTAATGTGTTTTTGTATTTTTTTATAGGTTTTTGAATAAATGGGTGAAAAGTGGCAAAGTCGGTACAGGTGCAGTGATTTTAAGGCTAATTTTGAATACTATGCCATTCGATTTTGGAAACACTCAAAACATGAACGTAGAATATCTATGTCTTAGCTTTCCATAGGTTTTCGAATCACATCAATCGGAGTTCGGATGAGAATGTTACAACCAAAATACCAAAAGGTGGCACCGCTACACCAGTGAAACCACCGCTGCAGTGGTCAAAATACAGGATCTTCTGCCCTTCCACCGCTGCAACGGTCTGACAGCAGTCATAATTGAAATTTTGGGACATTTTCTTGATATTTTGGATCCCTATTTCTCACCGTTTTCCCCAACACACCTTTGATGTTTGTTGGAGTCCCTTGAGAGCTCCAAGGCATACCAACAAGGAGAGATCATCCATTTGAAGAGGAGAAATCAAGCTCGAAGTGGAAATCACGATATGGAACCGACACATCTTCGGATAAAGGCTAATATCTCTTATTTCTCTATTTCATTCTTAAACCCTTGTTGGTATTTGATGTTGTTTAGCTTGTTCATTATTGTATATTGGGCTATGGCTATGTGTAGCTAACCATATATTGTTTAGGGAGCGATTTTGTTTATAAAAACGTTGTTTGGTTTGATCTTTATTTCGTTATCATTTTTTCATCCATGTTCGATTGTGTTTACCATTCTTCCATTTTCACACGCTTGTTAAGATATATTGAGAATATAAGGTTTGATCCTCAGGAAAAGTAACCCCAAATTCAAACTAGGGTTAAACACAACACGACGATCTAACCACCCGGGAGGGTGTTAGAAAGTATGCAATCTATGACGTTGGGGCGAGACTCATGTGACTATCTGTTCTAAAAAATGCTAGAGAGAGACTTTGGCGTTAATGCAAAGTCATATATTTATTGATTTTACACTCGGGAGAGGGAGTGAATGAGTTTACGATATTGAGATTATCGGATAGGATGAATGTCATTAATGTAAACTAGATTAAAACGACACGTTTAAGTGGATAAAGTTAATCCCTAGGCCATAAACGTCATATTAGTATTATAGATTAATTAATTGAATTAGTGTAGTATATTTTATTAACAAAAATATAATTTATGTCACCTAGATAAAATTAGGTTATGAAAAACACGGTACTCAATGATGATCTAATCCAAACTTTGCAGATACGACAACTCTTACTCTTACTCTTTCAACTCTGTACTAGAACTTGACCCGTACACTTGCAGTGAAAGTAACGACGCAATATTCGCGCTACCAAGTTTTTGGCATCATTGCCAGGGATTGGTTTTTAGATTATTGTTGATATTGTGAGTAAGTAACTTGATTTTAATTTAGGCATTTATTTTGTTTATAATTTTTTGTTTGTAGTTTTGTTTTTCTTGCGAGATACTTGAAGATGTTAGATCAATAGGTACTTTTCAATTCTTTTAACGAGATTCCGAGCCATTTTATTATGCTTGGGATCGTTATAATGAGTTATTATTCTGGTTTCCTAATCATCGTTTCTCGAGGGAATGTCAATTACTGAATTTTCTCAACAGGTTACAAGTCGCAACTAGAATGTGGGTGGAAAGAGGAAACGGTACCACCTCTTTTTACAACTTAACTGCGGACAAAGCCTTTTGGTCATTGGAGGAATTGACGGGTTTTAAATATCAAAGTTGGAATTATCTAACAAGCCACCAAAGCTTGGGGGATAGTTCCAACACTTCGGAGCCATGGATTGACATCCCAGACCTATATGTGGAGTCTTCCCCTACCCTAGAAGAAGTGTTCACCATAGTTATGGGAAAAACTCAGATTTTCTTGAGGGAAACAAATGACCGACTCAATAAGCCTAAGGATCGTCTTAACAATATTGAGATGGTCTACGCCAAAATCGATAAGACCGTAATGTCTCTTCAAATGCAAATCGGTTAGCTTATCTGCTATGTTGAGGCCGAGTCAGAAGCGGTGGCACTGAGAGACTCACAAGCCATATCATATGAAAACCACCGTGAGGAATTGAATGAAACCGGGAGGAACTTGGGCCAGATCGAAGATGATCATGCTTATTCTGAGATAACCAAAGTGTGGATTAGTGATGAAGAATCACATGTTGATAGTTTTGATTGTTTACCATTTGAATTCCAATTGGTGATGCTGCCCCCGATCCAAAATGATTACATCTATGAGGATCCGATGTGGCTCACCTATCCTACCCCGTTTCCAGCTCAGTACGTTCAAGCTTCTCGAGCACAAGAGATAGATTTGAATCAAGTTGAGAGTATGAGCCAATTAATACCAAATTTTTCCAATCTCGAGGGCGCTCATAATCAAGACCAACATGTGGTGTTGTATGACACTTACTATGGGTGGAAGCCGCTCTTTGACGAGCCCTTCTCTATGTCAGGCTGAGGACATTAAACCAAGTGCTTCTTGGGAGGCAACCCATGTCTCAAATAAATTAGATCCATTACAGCGACTTCATTCGGCGGTGAGATTGTCTCGCCTCCCAGGTACGTGTTCTAAACCCCCTTCGTCGGTATGGATTATTTCAAATGTTGAGATTGATGATTGGGTCATTGAGGACATTGTCCGTTTTAAGTTTGGAGGTGATATATAGCATGTTAGTATGTTTTAAATGTTGTTTAGTTTATTATATGCATATTTGTTATTGTAGAATGTGTTTTTTGTTCGTTGTTGTTGCTGTGTGCTGAGTTTTGCGTTCGTCTGGTCTATTACCCGATGATGAAATTATCCCCTGGTTGTTTTTTGAGGTCAAGGGTAATACCCATTCATGTGTGTACTGTGTGCTTGGCATGTCGTTTTGGTAAAAGTTATTATGGATCCTAATTTTCACGAGCACGTACACTCAATATATAGCTATCCAATTGATTTGAGGTTGATTATTCATTAGCCAAATTCATGACAATTTAAGGGATTCTAGAACCTAATTGGGGGAAACTTGAGACGAAATCCTAGGTGAGGTTGTTCATGAGACGTGATTTATGCATTCATTTGATTCGCTTGAGCCTTTGAAGCTTACCTTGTAAAATGTTTATCCCACGTTACCCTGTCGAAGCCAATTTTCCATTTTAATTTTGAACACATAACAAATACCGTGGCCAATAAAACTTTTTCCAAACCAACATCACTGAACCGAAGGCACAATTAGAGTGAATCAAGTTAGCATTCGTGTATGCTACTTGAAGTGAGTGGTTGGGTTTAGGGAAAACTTTTGATTGGTTCGGTATTCGAGTACTTACTTGCCATTTTTCTTTCGTTTTAACCACACCCATGAAATTGTAACAATCCAATAAGTTTGGGGGTGTAGTATGGTAAAAAAAATAAAATTAAACAAACAAACCATATGTAAATTGGTGGAGGAATATTACCTCACCATTTTCACCGCAAGTGTACGGGTCAAGTTTTAGTAGAGTGGGAAGAGTAAGGGTTATCATTTCCACAAGGATTGATTGAGAATATTGTCGAGTACCATAATTATCATAACCTAATTTTATTTAGGCGATAAAAAATGAAGTTTATCATTAATAATATACTAATACTAAATAATAATTTATCTAATTATATAATATTACTAATATGAGATGTTTAAGGGAATGAATTATCAAGAGATTAACTTCGTTTACAAATACACGTTTGATCTCGATTGACTTACATTAACGGTGTTCGACTTATCTGACAATCTCTGTATCATAAACTCATTTACTCCCTTTCCTGAGTGACAAGTGAATGAATATGTGACTTCCCATTAACGCCAAAGTCCCCCTCTAGCATTTTTTAGAACACATAGTCACATGAGTCTTGCCCCAACGTCATTGATTGCACACTCTCTAACTCCCTCCCGGGTAATTAGATTGTCGCGTTGTATTTATCCTAGTCCGAATTCAGGATTATCTCTCTCGAGTGGCAAATATTGTATTCTCTAATTATCTAAACAATCATAATAAACAAGGATGGAAAACACAATCAAATAACGAAAAACAATCATTAATGAGGAATATATAGGGCTAAAAAATATCTAAACTGTGTGTAGAGTCACCGTCGCGGCGGTGGGTATGTCGACTAAGTCACGACCAAGGCAGTGCACTCGACAGTGGGATCAGGGACCTTGTTTCTATTTCATTACCTCGATGGTGGGCTTCTAGCAAGAATAAGTCCCTCTCTGCATATTGATCGCCGTGGCGGTGGACTACTTTTCTGAATTTTGCCTCTATGATTGTTTTCCCACTTATCTTCCACCGTTCTTGATCCAATTTGATTGTTTATGCTCCATTTTCATCCCTTTACACCCCACACACCTATTTTAATACAAAAATAATAAAAATATATTAAAATACTATAATAACACTCGAAAACTAACAAGTTCGGTTTGAAAATAGATAGGTAAATTACACCTATCATAAATATAGTTTAATTTTCGTTTCTTTTGACAAGTGAGTACGACATTCTTAAAAATATGTTCCGATTTGTTTCAAATTTATCTATGGGGGTATGAGTGTGATTGTACTAATATACCCTTGGCCAAATGTTCCAAATTGAACCAAGTCCTATTGATCTTTTTAGCTTACATTAGTGAAGAATAGAACCCAGTCAGGCGTATGGATATCCTAATCTATTATGGTATAAGTCATGAGCTTCGTTAGTGAATAATCCAATCCGGTTGTTAGATAATTATATTATTGAGTTTTGTACACACATTTTGAAAGGATCTAGAATGGCTTACCATTATTGAATGTCGAAATTCTAGAACATCGCATGGTGCGTTTTACTCCTAAACTCAATATGATTGGGGGTTGTTGAGGGAAAAATATTTTGGTTGATAGTTGAATTCAAAACTCACATATCGTTGTTTTTAGTTCATTTGAGTTTTTCTTCATTGTGATAGTTTGTTTTCTTGTTTATGTGTTTTTGCTTGAGGACAAGCAAATATTTGAGTTTGGGGGTATTTGATGAGTAGTTTATTTACCAACAAATCAATTACTTTTAGATTCAAATATTTGTGTGTTTTCAAGCACTCTTGTTAGTTTAATGTATTTTTGTATTGTTTTATAGGTTTCTGAATAAATAGGTGAAAAGAGGTAAAGTCGGTATAGGTGTGGTAACTTTAAGGCCAATTTTGAACATGATTCCATTCGATTTTGGTAACGCAGTTATATATATTCGAATCAGCCTAAATACCAAAAGGTGTCACCGCTGCAGTGGTCAAAATACAGGATGGGCAGAAATCTTCTGCCTTTCCACCATTGTAACGGTCCAACAGTAGAAATAATTGATATTTTGGGATATTTTCTTGATATTTTGGATCCCTATTTCATTACCCCTTTCCCCCAACATACCTAGGATGTTTTTTGGAGTCTCTTGAGAGTTCCAAGGCATACCACAAGAAGATATCATGCATTTGAAGATGAAAAATCAAGCTCTGAGTGGAAATCATGGACGCAGAACCGTCACATCTTCGGATAAAGGCTAATCTCTCTTGTTTATCTATTTTATTCTTAAACCCTTCTTGGTATTTGATGTTCTTTTTCTTGTTCATTGTTGTATATTGGGCTATGGCTATGTATAGCTAAACATATATTGTCTAGGGAGTGATTTTGTTTATAAAAATGTTGTTTGGTTTGATCTTTGTTTCGTTATCAATATGTTTGATTGTGTTTACCGTTCTTCCATTTTTATATGCTTGTTAAGATATATTGAGAATACGGGATTTGACACTTGGGAGACGTAACCCCGAATTCAGACTAGAGTTAAATACAACACGATGATCTAACGACCCGGGAGGGTGTTAGAAAGTGTGTAATCCATGACGTTGGGGCGAGACTCATGTGACTATATGTTCTAAAAAACACTAGAAGGGGACTTCGGTGTTAACGCGAAGTCATATATTCATTTACTTTACACTCGGGAGAGGGAATTAATGAGTTTACGATACTGAGATTGTTGGATATGATGAATGTCGTTAATATAAACTAGATTGAAATGAACACGTTTAAATGGATGAAGTTAATCCCTAGGCAATTTACTCCCATAAACGTCATATTAGTATTATAGATTAATTAGTTAATTTAGTGAAGTATATTTTATTAACAAAACTATAATTTATGTCGCCTAGATAAAATTAGGTTATGACAAACACGGTACTCAATGATGATCTAATCTAATCCCTATGGATACGACAACCCTTAGTCCTTCTAATCTATACTAAAAGTTGACCCGTACATTTGCGGTGAAAGTAGCGACGCAATATCCGCGCTACCATTCTACCTCTGGGGTTATCTCCATTCCCATCTTCATTGTCCTGGAATCATCCTCGAGTTGGACTTCAATGGAGATAAGACTTTTATTAGGCATTGGGCATGTCTTTTTCCCCCTTAGATCCTCAAAAGGTAGATGCTCTAACTAATCCTATAATGGGGTTAGTTCAGTGATAGGTTGAAATAACCTATCCACTTCTAAGCCGAATTTGGTAGTTTTCGAGTAAATTAGTAATATTTAATTTTGTTTTCATTAGTTTTTATGTAATTCAGGTGTAGGGATGTAAACAAGTGACAAACGAGCGAAACAATGGGAAAACGGTGAAGAAACAATGAAAGAACAAGGTTTCAAGAGCACAAGATCCATCGCCACAGCGGTTAAGACACCGCCGCGGCTGTGAGATTGAAGAGAAGGCTGTTTTTGAACAAAGTCCCACTGCCGCAGTGTCAGGCCATTGCTGCAGCGGTGGAAATACAGGATGCATTAATAAAGCTTCACCGCCGCAACGGTCACCTCTACACAGTTTAGATATTTTATAAATATTTTGCTCTTTATTTAAACCCTCATCCTCTCTCCTCTCCACAAGCCCGGCCATAGGAGACCCCTTCAAGTTCCTATGATTTTAAGAGTGTTTCGGGGAGTGCCCAACCAATTCCGAAGGAGAAGAATGTGTTGCAATAAAGGAGAAACGATCCTTAGATGGTTTTAGTGTTGAATCTTCAGACTACAACTAAGTTCTTTCGTTTCTCTCTTGGTTTTTAATGTATAACCAGTTATGACCAAAAGTTAAACATGGATTATAATAGGGATTAACATATTTTTTTATAAAAATGTAGTTTTGGTTGAGTTTATGTTTCATTTATGGTTGTTCCTTATAATTTCGATTGTGTTTCTGTGTTTTCTATCATTATATCTAGGGTAAGCACAACACGACAATCTACCGACCCGGGAGGGCATTAGAAAGTGTGCAATCAATGACGTTGGGGCGAGACTCACATGACCTAGCGTCGTTAACACGTTGAGGGGGACATCTCCGTTGACGCGAAGTCATGTATTCACTCGTCTTACACTCGGGAGAGGTGGCAAGTGAGTTTACAAATCGAGATTGTTGGATACGCCAAACACCGTTAATGTTAACTAAAACAAAATCAAACAAATTTAAGTAAATAAAGTTAATCCCTAGGCAATCTACTCCCCTAAACAATTTCAATATAGTATTTATAGTATAGTTAATTAAATTAATATTTTAGTTTAGTATTAGTATAAATTCAATTCAATTATTAAGCGCCTAGATAAAATTAGGTTATGATAATCGCAGTAGTCGATAGTAATCTCAACCAATCCCTGTAGATACGATACTCGACCGAAAGGTCCATTATACTAAAACTTGACCCGTACGCTTGTGGTGAACGTGGGGACGTTTAAATTGCGGCCACCAAGTTTTTGGCGCCGTTGCCTGGAATGTTGTTTTGAATTAATTGATATTGCGACTAAGTAGTTGAAAATTAATCTTGACAATTTTTTCATTTATTTATTTATTTATTTAATTTTTCATTTGTTGTGATCAAGTCGTACGTGCAACGAAAAAAAAGTTAAAATTCTTGACTCTTGATCCCGAGATCGAGCATACGTTTAAAAGGATAAGGAGAGATAAGAAACCAACTTCAAGCCATGAATCGAGATCCAACAGAGCATTCTATCCCAAATTCCTTGTCTATGAGGGATTTAGGTGAAAAATGGTCAACCAAGTCCAGCTAGGGACGTTAAATCAAGCAAGTCATTTTTTTTTCTGAAACCGAGGGAATCAAATTTTACCCAATTTTTACTACTATTTATTTTTTTAGAGGCCGGAATGGTATTGCAGTGTGTTTGGAGGTAAATTAAGGAGTGATGATACTCGGAGATGTGTTTTGCACTTAAAACCATTAAACAAGCTAAGTGGAAATGCATGGTGTGGAGCTTTTGTGTGAAAACTTGAAGAAAAAAATACAAATCCAGCAGTAGGCTCACCGCTTAGGTAGTGAAAATGCAGGATGTCAAGTTTTCAGCATAAACGCCTCACCACCGCAGCGATGAACTCCACCGCTGCGGTGGTGAAACTTCAAGTTGTTAAGTTTTTTTTAAAAAGGCACTTCAACATCGAGGCGGTGAAACAAAAAAAATGCAAGGGTTTTAAAAAGGTGCTCTATCGCCAAGGCAATAAGGCCTCTGTTTGATTAAAGCCATCCCGCTATTACAAAAACGCCCCAACCACCTCTAAAACTCCAAAATTTCTCGATTTTCATCCTTCCAAACCATTTCAAACCCTCAATTTCATCCTTCCATTTCAAAAATTTGTGATTTCCACCCCAAATCAACCACCAAAAATTAGGTTTAACCCCCATTTTCGCGATTTTCAATTTCTATGGAATTTTGGTTTTATTTTTGGTGATGAACTAAGTTTCTATGGATTGTTAAATTGTGTGAAACAAAATTGTATGCTACAATTCTGAAATTTTGTTGAAACTTTGCGATTAGTGTGTACGCAAGATCAAATCCACCGACTCATGTGCGAATGCTTCAACATTTATATGAGTGCTTATCGACCTATGCCGTATGTGCTGCCGCACCTCTTGCAACTGCCACAATTTCTATTCCGACGTGATAGTGGTGGCGATGACTTTCCTCCCACCGAACGGTAGGGGGTGAGACTTTTACATCTTAGCCCCTAGGTATGTGTCGGCACCCAATTTTACTTGTCATTGATACAAACTGTTATTGGGTTAGCTCTTTAGTCCGTAAGGACACTGCCTCTTTTAAGTTTGGGGGGAATGTACATCACGTTTTGTGTTGTTAAACAAAGATGAGAAAGATGGAAATATTTTTTGTATGGAAAATTTTTTGGTTATTAAGTTTTAATTTCAATTTTTGTTTATTCATATTAAATGCTTAGTTACTATATGTATGTTAGCATTTAGTTTTAATGTAGAAATGTTTATGTATGGAGTCGTATATGCTTGATGAGTTGTTGAGTTCATCTGGGCCATGTCCCGATAATGAAAATTATCCTTCAACTGTATATCGAGGTTGGGGGTAATGTCATTCATGTGTGTTTTGTGTTCTTAGCATGTCGATTAGGTAAAAATTATTTTGATCCTAAAATCGCACGATCCCATGGACTCAGTATATAATTATCTGAACGATTTGATGCCGATTATTCAGTAATAAGTTCATGATAGAAATGAGAAATCTATAACTTGATTTGGGGTTAACTTGAGGCGAAATAATAGGTGAGGTAATTCCGGAGGCGTGATTTTGGCCATCAATTTTTTTCACTTGAACCTTTGTAGCTAAACCTGAAAATATTATCTCTTATTCCCCTATCGAATCCGATAATATTTTCAATTCTGAACTCGTTTCTATACTCTGCCAATTAAACTTTTTTCAAACTATTGTCACTAAGCCTAAAAGTCAAAATTGAGTGAAATCAAGTAGCATAGACTAATACTGACTTGAAGTGAGTAGGCAGGGTTTCTAAGATTTGTTATTGGTTCGGTATTAGTGTATTCACTTGTCACTCTTTTAATTCTATTTGCATGCCCCTAAAATGATACAAATTCGAATAAGTTTGGAGGTGTGTTATGTTTCTATAAAAAAAAAAAAAAACACTATGTGAATATAGTATTTAATTCCGTTTCTTTTGACAAGTAAATACAAAGTTCTTCAATTCTTGTTCAGGGTTGTGTTTTAAATGTTTAGGGTTACGAGAGAGAGATAGCGACAAGCGTTTGTGCCTTGGATATCATTCAACTATAACGATTTACTGTTTTCTGTTCCTGCGATACCCTTGGTCGTTCTCCAAAGCCAAACCAAACCCTATTGATCTCTTTGAGTGTTCCAACCTACATTAGTGGATAGTTGAGCCCAATTAAGCGTATGGTTTCCCTGAATCCTTTAAAGTTTAAATCATGAGCTTATCTACTGAATAATCTAATCTGGTGTTTCGTTAGTTATACATTTGAGCTCTCACACACATACATTTCAAATGGATCTAAAATGGGTTTTATTGATATTGGGTGTTGAAATTCTAGAACACCACTTGGTGTATGTTATTTCCCGAACTTGATCAGATTGAGGGCTATTGAGAGAGGAACAACTTGGTTTCTTCGATTGGACTTAGCATTCGCATGCATTTTCTTCTTATTTGTTATGTTTACTCATTTTTAGATTAGTTGTTAGTTAATTAGTATAGTTAGTTTAATTTAATGTGAGGGTGTTTTGCTCGAGAACTAGCAAAGTTATGAGTTTGGGGGTATTTGATAGGTTGAAATAACCTATCTACTTCAAAGCTGAATTTGGTAGTCTTCCAGTAAATTACTAATATTTAATTTTGTTTTTGTTAGTTTTTATGTAATTCAGGTGTAGGGACGTAAACGAGTGACAAACGAGCAAAACGATGGGAAAACGATGAAAGAACAAGGTTTCAAGAGCAAAAGATCCACTGCCTGAAGGGTCAAGCCACCGCCACAGTGGTAAGAATAAAAAGAAGGTTGTTTTTTGACAAAGTCCCACCGCCACAGTGTCAGGCCACCGCCGCAGCGGTGGAAATACAAGATGCATTGATAAAGCTTCATCGCCGCGGCGGTCAGCTCTACACAGTTTAGATATTTTGCTCCCTATTTAAACCCTCTTCCTCTCTCCTCTCCACAAGCTCCGCCATAGGAGACCCCTTCGGGCTCCTATGATTTTGAGAGTGTTTCAGGGTGTGCTAGACCAATTCGTAAGGAGAAGAACGTATTGCAATAAAGGAGAAGTGATCGTTGGATGGTTTTAGCGCCGAATCTTCAAACTACGACTATGTTCTTCCGTTTCTCTCTTTATTTTCTTAACTTTGGTAGGATGTTGGGCATGTTTAGCTCAATGTTTAATGCATAACCGGTTATGACCATGAGTGAAACATGGATTGTAATAGGGATTAACATATTATTTATAAAAATGTAGTTTTGGTTGAGTTTGCGTTTCGTTTGTGGTTGTTCCTTATAATTTCGATTGTGTTTCCATGTTTTCTATCATTATATGCTAGTTTAGATATATTGAGAATACGGGATTTGACACTCGGGAGAGGTAACCCTGGATTCGGACTAGGGTAAATACAACACGACAATTTAACGACCCGGGAGGGCATTAGAAAGTGTGCAATCAATGATGTTGGGGCGAGACTCACGTGACCTAGCGTCGTTATGATGTTGAGGGGGACTTTTCCGTTAATGCGAAGTCATGTATTCACTCGTCTTACACTCGAAAGAGGTGGTGAGTGAGTTTACGAACCGAGATTGTCGGATATGCCGAGCGCCGTTAATGTTAACTAAAACGAAATCGAATGCATTTAAGTAAATAAAGTTAATCCCTAGGCAATCTACTCCCCTAAACAATCTCAATATAGTAGTTATAGTATAGTTAATTAAATTAGTATTTTAATTTAGTATCAGTATAAATTAAATTCAATTTTTAAGCGCCTAGATAAAATTAGGTTATGATAATCGCAGTAGTCGATAGTAATCTCAACTAATCCCTGTGGATACGATACCCGACCGAAAGGTCCATTATACTAAAACTTGACCCATACGCTTCCAGTGAAAGTGGCGACATTTAAATTGCGGCCACCAAGTTTTTGGCGCCGTTGTCGGGGATGTTATTTTGAATTAGTTGATATTGCAACTAAGTAGTTGAATATTAATCCTGACAATTCTTTCATTTTATTTTCTTTTAATTTTTTTTGTTTTGTTTCATTTGTTGTGATCAAACAGTACGTACAACGAAGAAGGAGTTGAAATTCTTGACTCTTGATCCCGAGATCTAGCATACGTTGAAAAGGATAAGGAGAGAGAGAAAAAACCATCTTCAAGCCATGAATCGAGATCCAATGGGGCATTTTATCCCAAATCCTTGACTATGATGGATTTATGTGAAAAATGGTCAACCAAGTCCAACTAGGGACGTTAAATCAAGCAAGTCATGTTTTTTTATCCGAAACCGAGGGTATCAAGTTTTACACCTTTTTTGCTACTATTTATTTTTTTAGAGGCCGGATTGGTCTCGGAGTGTGTTTGGAGGTAAATTAAGGAGTAAGGATACTCGGATATGTGTTTTGCACTTAAAATCATTGAACTTGCAAAGTGGAAACGCATGGTCTAGAGCCTTTGTGTGAAAACTTGAAGAAAAAATTAAAATTCAGCAGTAGGCGGGCCTAGCCGCTGAAAATGCAAGATGTCAATTTTGCAGCATAAATGCCTCACCGCCGCAGTGATGAACTCTAACGCCGCTGCGGTGAAACTTCAAGTTGTTAAGATTTTTTAAAAAGGCGTTTCAACACCGAGGCGGTGAAACGACAAAATGCAAGGGTTTTAAAAAGGTGCTCTATCGCCGAGGCAGTGAGGCCTTTGTTTGATTAAAGCCATCCCGCTATTACAAAAACGCCCCAACCACCTCTAAAACCTCAAAATTTCTCGATTTTCATCCTTCCAAACCATTTCAAACCCACAATTTCATCATTTCATTTACAAAATTTGTGACTTTCACCCCAAATCATCTACCAAAAATTAGGTTTAACCTCTATTTTCGCGATTTTCAATTTCTATGGGATTTTGGTTCGATTTTTGGTGATGAATTAAGTTTCTATGGATTTTTAAATTGTGTGAAACAAAATTGTATGCTACATTTCTGAAATTTTGTTGAAATGTTGCGGTTAGTGTGTGCGCAAGATCAAATTCACCGGCTCATGTGCGAACGTTTCGGGATTTATATGAGTGCTTATCCACCTATGCCGCATGTGCTACTGCACCTCTAGAAACTGCCACAATTTCCATTCCGACGTGATAGTGGTGGCGATGACTTTCCTCCCAGCGAACGGTAGGGGGTGAGACTTTTATGTCTTAGCCACTAGGTATGTGTCGGCACTTAATTTTACTTGTCATTGCTATAAACTGTTATTAGGTTAGCTCTTCAATCAGTAAGGACACTGCCGCTTTTTAAGTTTGGGGGGAATGTATATCACGTTTTGTGTTGTTAAAGAAAGATGAGAAAGATGGAAATATTTTTTGTATGGAAAATTTTTTGGTTTTAATTTCAATTTTTGCTTTTGCATGTTAAATGCTTAGTTACTATATGTATGTTAGTGTTTAGTTTTAATGTGGAAATGTTTACGTATGGAGTCGTATATGCTTGATGAGTTGTTGAGTTCGTCTGGGCCATGTCCCAATAACAAAAATTATCCTCTAATTGTATATCGAGGTCGGAGGTAATGCCATTCATGTGTGTTTTGTGTGCTTAGCATGTCGATTAGGTAAAAATTATTTTGATCCTAAAATTGCACGATCCCATGGACTCAGTGTATAATTATCTGAACGATTTGACGCCGATTATTCAGTAATAAGTTCATGACAGAAATGAGGAATCTAGAACTTGATTTGGGGTTGACTTGAGGCGAAATAATAGGTGAGATAATTCCGGAGGCGTGATTTTGGCCTTCAATTTTTTTCGCTTGAACCTTTGTAGCTAAACCTGAAAATATTATCTCTTATTCCCCTGTCGAAGCCGATAATCTTTTCAATTTTGAACTCCTTTCTATACTCTGCCAATTAAATTTTTCCAAACTATTATCGCTAAGCCTAAAAGTCAAAATTAAGTGAAATCAAGTAGCACAAACTAATGATGACTTGAAGTGAGCAGACGGGGTTTCTGACGATTTGTTATTGGTTCGGTATTAGTGTATTCACTTGTCACTCTTTTAATTCTATTTGCACGCCCCTAAAATGGCACAAATTCGAATAAGTTTTGGGGGGTGTTATGTTTCCATAAAAAATAAAAAAATAAAAAAATACTATGTGAATATAGTTTTTAATTCTGTTTCTTTTGATAAGTCAATACAAAGTTCTTCAATTCTTGTTTAGGGTTGTGTTTTAAATGTCTAGGGTTACGAGAAAGAGATAGCGACAAGCGTTTGTGCCTTGGGTATCGTTCAACTATAACGATTTACTGTTTTTTGTTCCTGTGATACCTTTGGTCGTTCTCCAAAGCCAAACCAAGCCCTATTGATCTCTGTGAGTGTCCGAACCTACATTAGTGGATAGTTGAGCCCAATCAAGCGTATAGTTTCCCTAAATCCTTTAAAGTTTAAGTCATGAGTTTATCTACTGAATAATCTAATCCGGTGTTTCGTTAGTTATACATTTGAGCTCTCACACACACACATTTCAAATGGATCTAAAATGGTTTTTATTGATATTGAGTGTTGAAATTCTAGAACACCACTTGGTGTGTGTTATTTCCCAAACTTGATCAGATTGAGGGCTGTTGAGAGAGGAACAACTTGGTTTCTTCGATTGGACTTGGCATTCGCATGCATTTACTTCTTATTTGTTATGTTTACTCATTTTTAGATTAGTTGTTAGTTAATTAGTATAGTCAGTTTAATTTAGTGTGAAGGTGTTTTGCTCGAGGACTAGCAAAGTTCCGAATTTGGGGGTATTTGATAGGTTGAAATAACCTATTTACTTCTAATCCGAATTTGATAGTTTTCGAGTAAATTAGTAATATTTAATTTTGTTTTTGTTAGTTTTTATGTAATTTAAGTGTAGGGCTGTAAACAAGTGACAAACGAGCAAAACGATGGGAAAACGATGAAATAACAAGGTTTCAAGAGCACAAGATCTACCGCCACAGTGGTCTAGCCACCGCCATGGTGGTGAGAATGCAAATAAGGCTATTTTTGAACAAAGTCCCACCGCCGCAGCATTAGGCCACCGCCGAAGCGGTGGAAATACAGGATGCATTGATAAAGCATCACCGTCGCGGCGATCAGCTCTACACAGTTTAGATATTTTATTAAATATTTTGCTCCCTATTTAAACCCCTCTCCTCTCTCTCCTCTTCACAAGCCCGGCCATAGGAGACCCCTTCAGGCTCCTATGATTTTAAGAATGTTTTGGGGTGTGCTCAACCAATTCCAAAGGAGAAGAACGCGTTGCAATAAAGGAGAAGTAATTGTTGGATGGTTTTAGCATCAAATCTTTAGACTGCGGCTAAGTTCTTCTGTTTCTCTCTTTATTTTCTTAACTTTTGTAGGATATTGAGCATGCTTAGCTCCGTTTTTAATGTATAACTGGTTATGACCATGAGTGAAACATAGATTGTAATAGAGATTAACATATTATTTATAAAAATGTAGTTTTGGTTGAGTTTGTGGTTGTTCCTTATAATTTCGATTGTGTTTCCGTGTTTTCTATCATTATATGCTAGTTTAGATATATTGAGAATACGGGGTTTGACACTCAGAAGAGGTAACCCCGGATTCGGACTAGGGTAAACACAACACAACAATTTAACGACCCGGGAGGGCGTTAGAAAGTGTGCAATCAATGACGTTGGGGCGAGACTCACGTGACCTAGCATCATTATGACGTTGAGGGGGACTTTTTCGTTAATGTGAAGTCATGTATTCACTCGTCTTACACTCGGAAGAGGTGGTGAGTGAGTTTACGAACCGAGATTGTCGGATATGCCGAGCGCCGTTAATGTTGACTAAAAGGAAATCGAATGCATTTAAGTAAATAAAGTTAATCCCTAGGCAATCTAGTCCCCTAAACAATCGCAATATAGTATTTATAGTATAGTTAATTAAATTAGTATTTTAATTTAGTATTAGTATAAATTAAATTCAATTTTTAAGCGCCTAGATAAAATTAGGTTATGATAATCGCGGTAGTCGATAGTAATCTCAATCAATCTCTATGGATACGATAGCCGACCGAAAGGTCCATTATACTAAAACTTGACCCGTACGCTTGCGGTGAAAGTGGTGACGCTTAAATTGTGGCCACCATTCAGGCACCTCCTATAATTGTTATTCTACCATCGGTGGAGGATCGGCCTTTACTGTTTCCATAAAGAATTTCTTGGAAGCCGCCTGGTCCCTCCTGAGCACCCCGATTGCCCTTCAAGTGGGGAACTTCATAGTCAGGTGGTAGGTGTAGCATACTTATCTAAGGGAGCTCACGGTGGGACGACCGAGTATGACATTGTATGCCGACGAATAGTTCACCCCCAAAAACAGGAGCCACACCTTAGTCTTCCCTTGCTCCTCTCCTAGAGATATTGGTAGGTCAACCCGCCTGAGAGGGTGGACTGTTTCCCATTCGAACCCTATTAGAGGAGAGATCACCGGGAGGAGCTTGTTGGGGTCAATTTTCATTTTGTTGAAGCATCTGTTAAAAATGATATTAGTAGAGCTTCCACTATCCACCCGTATCCTTCCAACCTGATAATTAGAGATTACATCGTGATGACCAGGGTGTCATCGGGAGGTAAGTGAAGGCCCCTAAGATCCTTGTCGGAAAATATGATCACTGTGCCAGGCACTGTATTCACCAGGACCTTACCATTGCTTCCTTATATATTTCTTTTGGAGGCCTAGAGATGCTTTTTTTGAGTGCCGCTGGAGACAAATCCACTATGGATTGTCTAGATCTCCTCTTGAATCCTTTCGTGGTCGCATGGCCATCTTTTCTCTTCTTCCTATTCCTCTGGGACTTGTTCCCTTATTCTCTCTTCTTCAAGGATGTCCACAAGGACATAGTATTGGAGATGGCCACGTCATATCATACTATCAGTTTTTTCCTTTAGTTGGAAGCCTTTATTCGTTGTGTGACAGTGATCCCTGTAAAACTCACAGTATTTTGATAAGTGTGTAAATTTCCATATATTTATTCCTTTATACTTAGTATTTTATACTTAGTATTTTATACTTATTATATGCCTAATTGTACTCACTAAGCTTATATTTTAATTTAGGAAACAAATGAATGCATTTGGAGCAAAACAGAATAAATCACGCGTTTTGGATAGTTTTGACACATGTTCGTAATCAGGCCATAACTTTTATTTCAAAACTCCGATTAAGGTGATTCAAGATGATATGGAATGAAACGAAAGATATATAAAACTTTCATGTTTTAAGGATCTCCAAAATCAGATTAAATCATGGTCAAAATTAGGCTTGAAGATCCTATAGCTAGACTACCGACGTTCTAATTTGAAGAAAAGTTGAGAAAATAGACAGTGACCCGCGACCCGAACCCGACCTGCGAACCAACCCAATTTTCTTATTAATCTTGAACCATTAAATATCCATTTAATTCTATGGAAGCAAGGATTCCATTCTTGTCCAAAGGAGAGGAAATGTTTTCCATAACTCTCAACCATTACTATGCTTGATTGGAGGGGTCAAAAGTGTAAAAAAAGGAAAAGGGATAGAGATATTAAACAACATTCCTTTTTTATTGTATGGGGAGGTCATATTTGAGACAAGCTATTTAATTCATGTGGGGGTGAAAAAACATATGATTCATTTTCCTTTTTCTTGTGTGTTTAGCGGACAATAGCTAGGTGGGGATTTGGAGAGACGACACTCTCTCTCCTCTTCTTTCTTCTCAATTTGTATTCTTCCACGGCCTTATGTGGCTAATATTTTCTCTTGGTCGAAGGAAACTGAAGTCTCAGAATCAATAAAACTATAAGATCTTATTTGTTTTCATTATTCAATTTATGCTTTGAGTATTGAATGTTCTTTTGTTCCTATTTTTATGATTGTTTAGTTTACTCGCTAGGAGGCCTACTAGTTTATTATTCATTACAATCTATTTCTATGTTAGATATCAAATCCGTAATTGTTTGATCTCTCTAATATGTGAAGCAACTAAGATTTAATGATTTGCTGCGTCAGAAATTATTAAATCTTAGGGAGGACACTCAACTAAATTAAATACAACCGCTTGTGCTTGTATTGTTTAGCTTCATTGATCTCTCTAATTCTTAAGGTTATTACTAGATTAAACATTTAGTGCTTGTCTTCGGTTGTTTAGTAGTTAGGGTTGATTAGATCGCTTGTTTTCTAATTAACTACAAGTAAGAAAATATAGAAAAATAGTTCCAACAGTGAATATTCAAATTGGGAATTGATATATACTTGAATTGATGAACAGTTATAAAATTTCGAAGGTAGATGTTGACGTAGACTAAAGTGTGTTTTCTGATTGAATTCGGTATTAAGTTTGCATTTTTTTTCTTAGTTTTGTCAACCTCCCTCCCCATCATTGTTCACGTAGAACAAATTTAGGCTAAGCACCTTCTATGGGAACAATACCTGCTCACACTACTACAGTTCATATTTGGTTGCCTACGACAGCACACTAAATTTTGGCGTCGTTGTTGGGGAGTGCTTCTAGTTGAATTTATTTTTTTTGTGCTTTTTGTGTTATTTTATTTCGTTTTGGGAATATTAAAAAAAATAAAAAAAATTAAGAGAAGTAAAGAATATAATGACCTACTGTCGAAAATAAGAAATGAATGAAACCTCCATTTAAAGAGAAAAAAAAAAAAAAGTATGTTCATGTTAGATTTCCCAATGCTTGGTACGAAAACGCATGAGGCTTGCAATTTGATTGTCGGTGTGTTTATCATTACAGTTTGAGGTTCAAAATTTGAAGGTGATTTAGTTTTCTCATGGTAAAGCAGTATAGTTTTGGGGCTGAAGCTGCGGGTGTAATTTTTGTACATTAGGTAATGATACATGGCAGATTCAACAAGCTTGTGGCCAAGTGAACGAGGAGTGTGGCTTTTATTAGTGCATAATTTGTAAACTATAATATGATAGAAATGTAGGTGTGATTCTTGGATGATCTAATCATCCAAAATAAAAAATAAATTCCATTCTAGTAGTAAAAAAAAAAAAAAAAAACACTTCAATTTCGGAAAAATTTTAACATCTTCTAGGGTTTTTAGGCAATTTTTCATCCTTCAACGTAGATTTTGGTTTTCGATTTTTGTGATTTATTTTTCTTGATTTTTCTTTGCCTTCTTAACGGTGTGTGCCTGTTACTCGATCTTCTAGTCAAAGTGTTTTGCAGTCTGATTCGGAGATAGAAAGAGCCTTGCACAGGTTAAGGAAGGAAGCTATATAGAAATCGGAAGAGGACGATCCAGTTCTTAATTCCCTATTTGCTAGTCATTTTGAAGAGGACGAAGTCATGGATGAAAATTGAAGTTTGAAGGAGCTTGCTCCCCCTAACTTGATCCAACAACCCCTTTGCATAACGTTCCCTACTTTAGATGCTTCTACTACTTTTGAATTAAAATCTGGACTTATACACCTCTTGCCCACTTTCCATGGTCTTGCAAGTGAAGATCCTCATAAGCATCTAAAGGAGTTTCATGTGGTATGCACGAGTATGAAACCTATAGGGGTGACGGAAGAGCAAATCAAGTTAAGAGCCTTCCCGTTTTTATTAAAGGACGCAACAAAGGATTGACTCTATTATCTACCCTCCGGGAGTATTATCACATGGAAAGAGATGAAGAGGTTGTTTTTTTAGAAATATTTCCCAGCTTCAAGGGCAGCTAACATTCAGAAAGAAATTTGTCGTGTAAAGCAACATAATGGAGAATCCCAGTATGAGTACTGGGAACATTTAAAGAAGTTGTGTGCAAGCTGCCCCCATCATCAAATTAGTGAGCAACTACTTATCCAGTATTTCTACGAGGGCCTTCTACCCACTGATAGGAGCATGATCGATGCTGCTAGTGGAAGAGTGTTGGTAGATAAGACTCCCGAGGCCGCTAGAAACGTAATTGCGAACATGGCGGCAAACTCTCAACAATTTGGCACTAGGCTTGATCCACTATCTAAACATGTCAATGAGGTAAATGTATCCTCCCTTGAACAACAAATTGCTAGTTTAACCTATTTCGTTCATCAAATGGCAGTAGGTAACATACAAACGATGGAGGCTTATGGGATTTGTTCGGTAGTAGGGCATCCAACTGATGTGTGCCCAACTCTTCAAGAGGAACCCGTTGAGAAAGTGAATGTAGCATGTGGATTTCCGAGACAACCACATAGGAAATATGATCCCTATTCGAACGCGTATAACCCAGGATAGAGGGATCGCCCAAATTTTAGCTATGGGAATCCACAAGTAAATCAGCCGGTGACTCAAAATCGCCCAAGTTTCTAGCAATACAAACAGCCATACCCCCCTAGACAACAACCAGGCTAAACTTCTAATTCTGGTATTTCTTTAGAAAATATTGTTAAATATCTTGCCACTAATACTTTGCAAATTCAACAGGAGATGAGGGCCAGTATTCAAAGTTTGGATAATCAAATGGGCCAGATAGCAATCGTAATCAGTCAGATAGAGGCGCAAAGTTTGGGAAAATTACCTTCTCAAACGATTGTCAATCCAAGAGAAAATGCAAGTGCAATCATTTTGAGAAGTGTTAAAGAGGTTGAGATTCCTGTCAAGACAGTCCCTGTATCATCGGAGCAAGAGAATGAGAAAATTGTCATTACAGAAAGGAACATCCCCAATGATGATGAGATGAACGTTCCCAATGAGGACGATGTACCTAAGCGTAAGTTTCTACCTCTTTCTAACTATAAACCAGTACCTTCTTTTCCTCAGGATTTTGAAAAATCTAGAAAAGATAAGGAAAATAGAGATTTATATGAGACTTTTTCGTAGATGAGAGTTAGGGAGAATATTTTTGTAGTTATTCAAAAAAATCTTCCTGCAAAGTGTAAAGATCCAGGTATGTTTACTATCCCTTATACGATAGGTAACACTACATTTGAGAAGGCCATATTAGATTTAGGAGCATCTATTAATGTCATGCCATATTCTATATATGCATCTTTAAAACTTAGGCCTTTGAATAAAATTGGTGTTATGATTCAATTAGCTTATAGATTTAATACCTATCCTAAGGGTATAGTTGAGGATGGTCTTGTGCAAGTAAATAATTTGGTTTTCTTTGTTGATTTCTATGTGCTTGATATGGAAAATAATGATCAAACTACCCCTATTTTGTTAGGAGCATTCTTAAAAACATCCAAGACTAGGATAGACGTACATAGTGGCACACTTACTATAGAATTTGATGGTGAAATTGTTAAGTTTAATATTTATGATGCCATGAAATATCATGTTGATGATAAACCTGTTTATTCTATTGATGTGATTGATTTGTTAGCGCAAGAAATTTTTGGACTTAATGGAAAAGATGAATTGGAAGTCTCCATTAGTAAGAATCTCAAGAAAGAGAACGAAGAGTTGGCTTTAAGTTATGATTTGTAGGAAACTGTTATAGCGTTGAATGATTTTCCAAAGTTACAGAAGTCAGGTAATGTTCCTTATATTATGTTACCAATTTCTAACAAGAGACCTTTACTTTCCATTTTATAGGCCCCCATTCCAAATTTGAAGCCCCTTTCCATTCACCTCCAGTACATGTTCCTTGGAGGCATAAGAACGTTACCAATGATCATCTCCAGTAAACTCAGTGCACTGCAAGAAGAAAAGCATGTGAATGTTTTTAAGGAGCATAAGATGACTATTGCTTAAACAATTGCAGACATCAAAGGAATTAGCCCTTCTACATGTATGCATCGTATCTTGCTTGAAGAAGGAGCAAAGGTTTCTTGATAGGTGTGATCTACCTATATATTTCCAAATCGATTTTGTTAGTTTTAGAGTAGTTTTTATATTTATTTTATTATGTTTTAATTAGTTTTTATACTTTTTGTATAAATCAGGTGTGTGGGGCAAAAAAATAAGAAACTGGATTGTAAACAATGAGATTGAACCAAAAACGGTTGAAAAATGAGCAAGGCGGCAATATTCTAAAAGAAGCCCACCGCCGCAGCGTCAAGACCTCCGACGCGGCGGTCAAAATGTAGAGAATTACTTATCCTTGTTGAACATCCACCACCGCGGTGCGAGACAACCACCATGACACTAGAGATGTAGGATGTCAACCTAATTCACCACCGAGGCAATCAGCCAACCGACCTACTCACTGCCGCGGTGGTGACCTCTGCACAGACTTAAGATATTTTTGAGATATTTTCCCTATTTAAGCTCTCATCCTCCCTTATTTTATTCATCTCTCTCGCCATTGGAGCCCCTT
The DNA here is from genome assembly GCA_016647705.1 of Eucommia ulmoides. Lineage (NCBI taxonomy): Eukaryota > Viridiplantae > Streptophyta > Magnoliopsida > Garryales > Eucommiaceae > Eucommia > Eucommia ulmoides. Next base: position 25,787,981 of record CM028341.1, read on the forward strand.
AGAATATATCTAAGGATAGATAGAAAAATTTTAGAGGAAGAGGAAGACGGCAAAGCGATCTTGAACGTTCTTAGTAGCTAAACTTTAGACTAGGCTAAGTTCTTCTATTTCTTCCTTTATTCCTTTAACTTAGGAATTTGTGAGCATGTTTAGCTCGTGCTTTATTGTAAATACGGTTATGGCCTTTAGTTAAACGTGGATTGTATAGGAATTAACAGTATATTTATAAATATGTGTTTCGAATGATTTCAATGTTGTGTTTATGTTTGTTCTTCAAAGTTTGATTGTGTTTATCGTATTGTTATGTTTATTATGCTTAGATAGATAATGCGAGAATACGGGGTTTGACACTCGGGAAAGGTAACCCCGGATTCGGATTAAAGTAAACATAACACCAATCAATAACGTTGGGGAAAGACTCACGTGACCTAGGGTTGTTAAGACGTTGAGAGGGACTTTTTCATTGACTCGAAGTCATGTATTCCCCCGTGTTATACTCGGGAGAGGTGGCGGTGGAGTTTTAGAACTGAGATTGTCGATAAGGTAAACAGAACACGACGATCTAATAACCCGGTCAGGAGTTGGATTGTGTACAATCAATGATGTTAGGGTGAGACTCATGTGACCTAGGTTCGTTAAGACGTTGAGGAAGACTTCTTCGTTGACACGAAGTCGCATTATATCCCTCATCTTACACTCAAGAGAGGTGGCGGGGGAGTTTACAAACTGAGATTGTCAAATAAGTCTAACACCATAAACATAAGTCAATCGAGATTGAACAAGTATTTGTAAACCGAGTTAATCCCTAGAAAATTCTTTCCTATAAAACATCTCATTATATTAGTATAGTTAATTTAGGTTATAATAGTATTAGTATTAATTAATTAAATACATTTGTTTTTAGCCTAGATAAAATTAGGTCATGATAAACACGGTACTCGATAATAACGAACACCAATCCCTGTGGATACGATACACGATTTTAAATGATCATACTATACTAAAACTTTGACCTCGTACACTTGCGAGTAGTCAATACGTAAGCGCATAACAAATGCTTCGCCGTACAAGTTTTGGTCCCGTTGCAGGGATTGGTAGTTTGTCAAGTACAATTTTCGACAATCACCACCAAGTTTTTGGTAATGATTACCGGGGATTGTGCTTTTTCGTTATTATCGATATTGTGAGTAAATGACCCGATTTTACTTTAGACATTTTTTTTGTATATAATTTTTGTTTGTAGTTTTGTTTTTGTTTATTATGTAGGGTACTTGCCGATGTTAGATATACAGGTATTGATGCATTCATTTCAATGGGATTCCAAGCCATTTTATTGTGTGTGGCCACACACATAAGCCGGTGAGGCATGTCATTGAAAGATTGAGCCAAACAAAGCAAAACTTCGCCAAGCTTGAGGGTGTTCTGAAAATGTCGAACCGAGGACATTAAACCACGCGCTTCTTGGGAGGCAACCCAAGGTCAAATAAATTAGATCCGTCACAACTGAATTTATTCGGAGGCGAGATTCTCTCGCTTCTCAGGTATATGTTCTAAACCCCCTTCGTCAGCATGCTTTAATTTCATATGTTGAGATTGATGATTGGGTTCGCTGAGGATACTGTCCATTTTGAGTTTGGCGGTGATGTGTAGGATATTAGTATTTTTTATGTTTTATTGTTTTTTCCGTGTGCATGTTTGTTTAGGTTAGAATGTGTTTATGTTTTTGTGTTGTTGTCGTGTGCATACTGAGTTTTGTGTTAATCTGGGTCGTTACCCAATGATGATATTACCCCCTAGTTGTTTTCAAAGTCAATGGTAATACCAATGCATATGTGTTTTGTGTGCTTGACAATGTTTTTTGGTTAAAATTATTGTAGCTCCTAATTTGCACGAGCACATAGACTCGATGTATTTCTATTCAATTGATTTAAGGACAATTATCGATTAGCCAAATTCATGACATATTAAGGATTCTAGAATCTGATTGAAGGGAAGCCTGAGGCAAAATCCTAGGTGAGGTGGTTCAGGAGACGTGATTTAGGCATTATTTTTGTCGCTTGAGCCTTTTTAAGCTTACTCTATTAAATGTTTATCCCTTGTTACCTTATCGAAGCCAAAAATGACATTTTAATTCTGAATACATGAACAAATACCCTGGCCATTTGATCTTTTCCCAAACCTCAATCGTTGAATTTAAAGGCACATTGAGTGAATCAAGTTAGCAGTTGCAAATGTTTCTTGATTTGAGCGGTTGGGTTTAGGGAAAACTTCATATTGGTTCGGTATTCGAGTAATCACTTGTTGTTTTTCTTTTGTTTTAACCACACCTGTGAAATCACACTAATCGAATTAGTTTGGGGGGATGTGGTTGTTAAAAAATAAAAATTATTTACGTTTCTTTTGGCAAATGAGTACGTCGGTCTTAAATGTTAGATCGTAATTGTTTTCCAATTTATCTATGGGGGTTTGAGAGTGAATGTGCCAAGCGTTGAGCCTTGGGTAACGTTAACCTGTTTTCTATTCTGAAATACCCTTAGCCAAATATACCAACACCGAACCAAGTCTTTCTAATCTATATGTACTTCCAAGTCTACATTAGTGGAGAGTGGACCCCAATCAGACATATATAAATCCTAGTCCTATACGATCTAAGTCATGAATTTCGTTGGTAGATAATCCAATCTAGTCGTTGTATAGCCATATTATTGAGTCTAGTACTTACACGTTTACAGGATCTAGAATGGCATTCACCATTCTTGCATGTCGAAATTCTAGAACCATATGATGTGTTTTACCACCTGAACTCGATATAACTGGCAGTTGTTGAGGGAAAAAATGACTTGGTCGGTAGAAGAATGTAAAACTCACATGTCGTTATGTTTAGACTGTTTTTAGGATGTTTGTTATTTTATTTCGTTTTGTTTTTTTCAGTTTTGTGTATGTGTTTTGCTCGAGGACTAGCAAAATTCCAAGTTTGGGAGTATTTGATAGGTGTGATCTACCTATATATTTTCAAACCGATTTTGTTAGTTTCAGAGTAGTTTTTATATTTATTTTATTATGTTTTAATTAGTTTTTGTACTTTTTGTATAAATCAGGTGTGTGGGGCAAAAAGATAGGAAATTGGAGCGTAAACGATGAGATCAAACCAAAAACAGTCGAAGAACGGTGGAAAAACGAGTAAGGCGGCAATATTCTTAAAGAAGCCCACTATCGTGGCGTCCAGACCTTCGCCGCAGTGGTGAAAATGGAGAGAATGACTTATCCTTGCTAAATATCCACCACCATAGTGCAAGACAACCGCCACAACACTGGAGATGTAGGATGTAAACCTAATCTACCGCCTTCTTCACTGCTAAGGCGATCAGTCAACCGACCTACTCACTGCCGCAGCGGTGACCTCTATACAGACTTAAGATATTTTTTAGATCTTTTCCCAATTTAAGCTCTCCTCCTCCCTTATTTTCTTCATATCTCTGGCCATTGGATCCCCTTAGAATATATCTAAGGGTAGATAGAAAATTTTTAGAGGGAGAGTTCATATCCCGAGAGAAAGGAAGACGGCGAAGCGATCGTTGAACGTTCTTAGCGGCTAAACTTCGAACTAGGCTAAGTTCTTTGATTTCTTCTTTTATTCCTTTAACTTAGGAATTTGAGAGCATGTTTATCTTGTGCTTTATTTTAAATACGGTTATGGCCATTAGTTAAACGTGGATTGTATAGGAATTAACAATATATTTATAAATATGTGTTTCGAATGATTTTGATGTTGCGTTTATGTTTGTTCTTTGAAGTTTGATTGTGTTTATCGTATTTTTATGTTTATTATGCTTAGATAGATAATGCGAGAATACGAGGCTTGACAATCAGGAGAGGTAACCCCGGATTCAGACTAAAGTAAACATAACGCTAATCGATGACGTTGAGGCAAGACTCACATGACCTAGGGTCGTAAAGACGTTAAAGGGGACTTCTTCATTGACTCGAAGTTATGTATTCTCCCATCTTACACTCGGGAGAGGTGGCGGTGGAGTTTTAGAACTGAGATTCGATAGGGTAAACACAACGTGACGATCCAATAACCCGGTCGGGAGTTAGATTGTGTGCAATCAATGACATTGGGGCGAGACTCACGTGACCTATGGTCGTTAAGACATTGAAGGGGACTTTTTCGTTGACATGAAGTCGTGTTATATCCCTCGTCTTACACTCAAGAGATGTGACGGGAGAGTTTATGAACTGAGATTGTCAAATAGGTCGAACACCATAAACGTAAGTTAGTCGAAATCGAACACGTACTTGTAAACCGAGTTAATCTCTAGAAAATTCTTTCCCGTAAAACATCTCATTATATTAGTATAGTTAATTTAGGTTATACTAGTATTAGTATTAATTAATTGAATATATTTATTTTTAGCCTAGATAACGTTAGGTCATGATAAACACGGTACTCGATAAAAACGAACACCTAGCCCTGTGGATACGATACTCGATCTTAAACAATCACACTATACTAAAACTTTGACCTTGTACACTTACGAGTAGTCAATATGCAAGAGCGTAACAAACGCTTCGTCATACACTTCTCATCAACTGCAAAGAAGATTGAACCCACCCATGATGGATGTAGTGAAGAAGGAGATCCTCAAACTTCTTGAAGTTGGAGTGATTTATCCTATTTCGGATAGCAATTAGGTTAGCCCAGTTCAATTGGTTCCTAAAAATATTGGAATAACTGTTGTGAAAAATCAGAATAACGAGTTAGTTCCCACCCGTGTTCAGAATAGGTGGCGTGTTTGTATAGATTATAGAAAATTGAACGCTGTAACCCGCAAGGACCACTTCCTTTTACCTTTTATTGATCTAATGCTTAAAAGATTAGTTGGTCGTTCTTACTATTGTTTTCTTGATGGTTATTCAAGTTATTTTCAGATTGCAATTGCTCTAGAGGATCAAGAAAATACGACTTTTAGATGCCTCTTTGGGACATTTGCATATCGTCGCATGCCTTTTTGTCTTTGCAATACCCCGGGAACTTTCCAAAGGTGTATGGTGAGCATATTTTCTAATTACTTTGAGAATATCATAGAAATATGGATGATTTCACAGTTTATGGAGACTCTTTTGATAATTGTTTGTATAACCTTAACTTGTTCTTCAAAGGTGCATAGAAACTAAGCTTGTGTTAAATTCTGAAAAATGTTATTTTATGGTTAAACAAGGTATAGCTTTGGGTCATGTTGTTTTATCTAGGGAAATTGAGGTATATAAAGCTAAATTTGACATTATTCAATCTTTACCTTATCCCACAAGTGTGCAGGAAGTTCATTCTTTTCTTGGACATGTAGGTTTTTACCGAAGGTTCATCAAGAACTTCTCTAAAATAGCATTACCCCTATGCAAGTTGCTACAAAAGGATGTACCCTTTGAGTTTGATGAGGTATGCAAAAAGTCATTTGATGAGTTGAAGGAACACCTATCTTCTGCCCCAGTAATACAGCCCCCTGACTGGAACGTACCGTTCGAGATAAGGTGCGATGCAAATAATTTTGCAGTAGGCACGGTATTGGGTTAAAGAATTGGAAACGCATCTCATGCTATTTATTATGCTTCAAGGACTTTCAATGATGCCCAATGAAATTATTCCACTACTGAAAAAGAACTCTTAACTATTATTTTTTTCTTTAGAAAAGTTTCGATCTTATTTGCTTGGTACTAAAGTCATTGTTTACTCTAATCATGCAGCACTTCGTTATTTGATGACGAAGAAATAGGCAAAACCAAGATTAATAAATTGGATACTTCTCTTGAGTGAATTTGATTTGGAGATCAAAGACAAAAGAAGGACTGAAAATCGTGTCGCAAATCATTTAAGTCGTTTAGTTCATGTGGATGATGAACTTCGCCTACAGGAAACGTTCCCTGATGAGCAATTGTTCTCCGCAAGTGCAAATTTACCTTGGCATGCAAATATTTAAATTATTTAGTTACAAATATGTTACCTCCTGGTTTGTCTAAGGCTCAAAGAGATAAAATCAAGAGTGATGCCAAATACTATGTGTAGGATGACCCATACCTATGGAAGCATTGTGCGGATCAAGTGATAAGAAAGTGTGTTTTGAATAATGAAATCATGTCTATTCTCACCTTTTTCCATTCTTACGTTTGTGGATGTCACTTTGGAGCTAAAAGGACGGCAAGAAAAGTGCTAGAATATGGTTTCTATTGGTCATCTTTATTTCGAGATTCATATTAAGTCATGCGATTATTGTCAAAAGATAGATAATATATCCCAAAGGAATGAGATTCGACAAACCCCCATACTATTTTGCAAATTTTTTTATGTTTGGGGCATTGATTTCACCATTTAAAGTTGGGTTCTTTTCCGTCAATCTCTCGTAGGATCGCTACTACCAGCGACCTTAGGGGTGTAAAGTTCTCTAATCTTTATCCTGAAGCTCTTTTATTGTCCTTTAATCATCCTTTCGCCCTGAACTTCTTACTCCCCATCAATTGGATCTACTTCTCATTCTGATCACTTTCTTCCCACTTGGGTCTCTTCACTCTGGCCTTATCTTCTACCATGGAGTCGGCTTGACAAAAGATCCTCCCACGAGCCAAAGTGTCGTTGAGGGTCGACGTCCTTAGTGAGGGAATAAAAAGCTTCCCCGCCTGGAGCCCACTCATAAAAGGTGTCAAACCATGGCACCGAAATGTTGGAACTATCCCCCAAGTTTTGGTGACTTGTTCAATAATTCCAACTCTCATAGTTAAAATCAGTCATTTCTTCCAACAACAAATAAGCTTTATTCACAATTAGTTCCTAAAAAGACGTGGTACCACTTCTTCCTTCCACCAAATTTCTTCTTGTGGCTTGTAACCCGTCGAGGAAGTTTAGTAGTTGACACTCCTTCGAGAAATCATGATTCGGGAATCGAATAAGCAACTCCTTGTATCTTTTCCAAGCACCATAGAATGGCTCAGAATCTCATTGAGAAAATCTCAGGAGGACTTATTGTCGAGCCATCTCCAAGTACCTCGCAAAACAAAAAAAACTCAAAAAACAAAAATTAGAAATAAAAATAAATACCTAAATTAAAATCAAATTACTTATTCACAATATTAACAACAATCTATAACGTCAATCCCTGGCAACGACGCCAAAAACTCGGTAGCGATTTATTTTGTTGTACCGCACGTGTGCGGGTCAAGTTTTAATATTATAACGTGAGTAGAGTGTCATATTCACAGTGATTGGTTTAAATCATCGCTAAGTACCACGATTATCATAACCCAACTTTATCTAGGCAACCAAATTTAAGGTTTATAAAAATAAAATAAAACTAAAACTATTATAAAATCAAAAGCAAAATAAACTATAGATTTCCTATGCACAATTATTTTAGGGGCGTGATTTCATCTCGTTATTCCCATGTCATCCTATTAAGTAATTATTAGCCAATTTCATTCATTCAATAATCAAGGTCACTCGTGCTTTCTCACTACCTCTCCTGAGTGTCAAGTGGGAGAATATGTAAACATTTCAAAATAGATATCCCTATCTAGAATTTAGGTGAAAACATTCGTTACACCCTGACCTTATAGATTATCCAAGCTTCAATAATCTCCCAATCTATTAAAACTTACATTGTGTTTAACCTAAGTCCAAACCCGAAATTACCTCTTCCGAGTGTTGAATTTCAAGTTTTCAAATCAACCAAGATATCATATGGGAGCATAAATTGGAAGCATTGATAAGGAAAACACAATTGAATAGAGATTCTAGTTGATAAATCTAGAACATAATCAAGATCCTAAATTCCCAACTCGAATACCTAGGTGTTGATCTCTTCCCGGATACACAACAACCTAAATTATATACTCTCAATTCTGGTTATAACCTCAATGTCTCTCGAGTATAACATTCATAACCTAAAATCATCTAATTCATCGGCCACATGAATTAAATGCATTAAACATAGAGAGGCATAAAATTGAATTAAAACTAACAATTAACAAAATATTCAAAACATGGTTCAAATGAGACTACATCAAGCCCTCAATATGAATTTTAATACAACATACAGGAATCCATGACTAATCTTTTCAAGAAATAAATATATACAAACATATTCAACACAATATCAACAAATACAAAAATCAATAAAAAAGAATTGGGTGAGATAAGGGAAGAGAAAACTCTTCGTGGATATGAGCTTCAAGTCTTCAAATCTTCAATGATCTTCATTCCAAGCTCCCTCTCTAGCATTTTAGGCCTCTAACGACAGAGACGGTGACCTCATGTGGCGCGACCTCTCCCCTAGGTGGATGTAGCTTTCAAGGGTCTCGTCATGAGGTCGTGCACAAGCTCAGCTTCCACAGACGTGCATCTAGTGAAGTGATATGGCACTCTCGGATGAGAGCCTCCTTGGTAAAGGACATTAACACCCAAGGCTGGCGGTCGTTGAGCTGCTTAGAGGGCATTAACCAATTGGATAATCTGGCAATTGAGCTCAACGACTTGATTCTCGATTTGCTCCAGACGAACTTCCCCGTGCACCGACACAGGGTTGAGCACAAGAGGATCCATCAACTATTCCTGGAGAGACAAGTGATCAGACTGTAACTCTTGTATCGATGGGTGATTTTCTCTTAAGGAGACACTCTTCAAGCGAGTGAGCATGAACGGAGAACTACAGAAACACAGTGGAGAAGAAATACGACTTTGATCATTGCTTCCCACAGACGACAACAACTAATGTTACTTGAATATGCTAACACAGTAAATTTATAGTTTTGTCCCTGCGAGCCTTTGTTCCTTGCTTCTAGGGGTGCCTGCACAAATGTTTAGCACCTTGTTGTGGATTCCAACGACAAATCTCAAGCGTGAGAGTAAGTATATGTTTGGAGAAAGATTGCAGAGCTTAACACGAAAGTGAGCGTGGTGAATTGTGCGTATCCAATTATGTGTACCTGGGCTCACATCTTCTGCAATAATGGCGTCTTCTATTAGCACTCAAGCTCAGTCTCTATCCTCGGTAAATCCGGTATATTTGTTGTCCAATATTTCAAGTTTAATTCCATTCAAAGTTGATTCTTCAAACTATATTCTCGGAAAATATCAAATTACTTCAGTTTTGCGAACACAATCATTGCTTGGATTTGTTGACGGATCAAGCTCTTGTCCGGATATGCTTCTTTTGGGTGAATCTGGAAGCCAAACTACTGAAGTTAGTCCAACCTATCAGAACTGGCAAATTCAGGATCAAGTCTTGGTCACTTTTTTTAGTGCTACTCTTACAGAAACCGTTTTATCCTATGTAGTGGGCAAAGCCACATCCAGAGAAGAATGGCTAACTCGGGAAACATAATTTTGTTCTCTTTCAAGGTCTAATATCCTCTAGTTGATTAATGAACTTCAAATCATGTCCAAACGAGGTGACTTCATTGATGTGTATTTATAAAAGTTTAAGAACATAAGAGACAAATTAGCTGTTGTTTTTTGTTTATATATGATAAAGATATGCTTCTCTACACTTCAAGAGGATTGTCTTCAGAATTTAATGCGTTCAAATCTGCACTCCGCACCGAATCTGAACCTATTTCGTTTCAATGAACTTCATGCTTTTCTAAGAACTGAAGAACAATCTCCGGAAGTTACTATATCATAAGAATATCAGTTTACTGTCACCTTAAATGTTCACTCTAAGAAGTCTGATAATAGAAGAATATCCAATAGAGGGCGATCTGGTTTTCGAGGTGGTAGGTCTCAAGGAGGAAGGTCACCCTCTCCACACTATAACAATAACAATGCCAACACTCAGTCTAACAATTCTGGTAATAGAACTCCAGGACCTTTCTCCAATAAACCAACGGTATACTGTCAAATTTGCAATTGGTCGAAATTTAGGAAGATCTTCTTTAAAGGATAAGGCAATCGGTGGATTGAATCTTCGATGGTAAAAGACACACTAACCACTCTAAAACTCACATATTCAAAAACATAAATACAGCTCGATGAGTCACCAAAATAATCCAATTACAAAAACCAGAGCCCTAACACTCAACGACGCTCTAGCTTCCATCAATCAATTTATCCTAGAGAATGGGATAACTTGGAATTGGAATTTTATTCATGGTCTGGGGATCCCTTCCATGGGTTCCTTTCTTGGAATCACTTCACCTACCACAGGACGACTTCGAAAATAGGGTGGTTTGGCCCGTTACCGGATTAGGCAACCCTTTGGTAGCCTCTTTATATAAATTCATTTAATAGGAAGAGCCTGTTTCACATCCTCCAGGTTTTGGACCTCTATTCCTTACAGCTCTTTGGAAATTCTGGTTGATTCCTATCCTCAAAAATAAAATCCTTCCAATGGCAGGTTATTCATGAAAATATTGCTATAAATTAAATCCTTGCCTCTCGGATTCCCCAAGCTTGTAACCTCTGCCCCATTTGTCCTAACTCGCCAAAAATTGTTCCTACCTTCTCCTTTGTTCTGAATCTCTGCAAGAAGTTTGGTCTCATCTACCATTTGAATTCAAATTTTGTCGTCCATTCTCTATGAATTTTGTAACCTACTTTGAAACTTGGTTAATCCATTTCAACTTAGAAAGTTAGCCATGTAGGGTTTTCATCTCATTGCTGTGACATATCTGAATGTAGCAATGACATTTTGTTTCAGAGGTCTCAGATCATCCCCCCACACAAAGCCTTCTTGGAACCAACCCAAAATTCAATCGATCTACAAAATGGACAGCTACAAGAAAATTCTATGCTTCTCATGACTCGGGCAACCATGTGCGATGGATAAACTCCTCAGTGCCAAGTGAATTTCACTTTCACCGCAACCCTCGTTTTCCCTGTTCTTAACCCAATTTGAAGTTCTTTACACTACATTGTTTTGGACAATCAAAGGCAGCAAAAGGGGGGGAATGTTCCAGTCTTACACTCAAATTTGGATCTAATGAAGGGTTCTTTTGCTAATTAAATCAGCAGGACATCCACTCTAAATGTGCATGCTTCCGTCTTACCGCAAGATACCTCCCACAATATATTACATATTAATATTATTACCAACTACCATCCTCTTTTCTCTCAGATTTAAGGGCAGATTGAAGTCCGACCAGATCTCTCCATTGTTATATGACATCCGGCCATTGGGATCTACTCTTCATTCATGTTCTCTTATATGTTTCTTCTTCTATTAATAGTAAGGCAAACAAATTGGCTTATTTTGCTTCCTAATGTCATGTTTTTGGGTTTTTGTATGGTCGGTTTGGGGCCCAATGTTTTTTGGTTTTTATATTATGGTCCTTGGTAGGGCTGACAATTAAACCTGAACCTACGAGTAACTAAACTAAACCGACCAAAATAGTTCATTTTGAAACCGGTCGATTGGTTTAGGTTACAATTTTGGTTTTGTAATTGAATGACAAGGTGGTTTTAGGATAGTTACCAAGAAACCAAACCGCGTAACCGTTATTTTATTTTTAACTTTTTATATATTTTACCTGTATTTTTTTTATTTATTTATACTTTTACCTCTAGTGTGTGTATATATTTGTACTTACACTTTTACGTCAATTTTTTGGTTTTCATTTTATTTGTTCGTTTTTTATTACATATAAATTTTAAGGCTTCTTGTTGAGAGGTCTTACAAATGAGGACCACCACTTTCTAAGGACCATTTAAAGGAAAAAAAACAAAAAAAACTCTTAGATGATCCTCTACAAAATGGTGTTTTTCACTTTTGGGACCTTTGAAGAAATTTCCTTAAATTTTATGTATTGTACTTAATTATGTTTGACATGTTTATTGTAACAATTGATAATTTTGTGGTTTAATTTTGAATTTATTTAGACTTATTTTCAATTATGCTTTTATTTATAATTTTATGAACTTGCGTTGATACAAAAACTAATAAATATGTAAAAAAATCTTAACAATGTTACAGTTTTGTAGTTTTAGTTTTATATAAAATTAAATAGTTCAATTCAAAAATCAATTTTTAAAAACTTGACGGTTTATGGTTCGATTTTGGATTTGGTATATATCTAATGGTTATGGTTTTGGTTTTTGATGATATGTCCAAATCCAAACTTTTGTCTTCCCTATTCCTTGGTAAACCAAAAAAGAATATAAAATATAAACCGTACAATCACGAGTCCTTTACATGAAAAAAAAAAAAACCCAACCCTGAAAGGGGTGCCTCGGTAAATCTGCTAGAGTGCGGCCGATTTTCTAAAAATTGACCACATTCTGGCCATTTTTATTTTATTTTTAATTTTTTATTAACTGAACAAAAATCGACTGTCTTGCAGTCAATTTTTCGTCGGGACAACATCCATTGCCAGGCAGGCAATGTTGCCTTGGGAGCATCGCTTCCCTTGGAGCCGATGCAACCTACACAAAAAGTAGGGATGGTCATGGGCTTGGGGGCCCGCCCAGCCCGAACGGCCCGGCCCTATTTTTTTAGGGCTTGGGCTTAGAGTTTAAGCCCACGGGCCGGGCTAGGGCTTAGGTATTAGGGCCCGATCAAAATTAGGGCCGGGCTTGGGCAAGATTAAATTTTTTTAGGGCCGGCCCGGCCCGGCCCGAAAAATATTTTAAAAAATAAAATAAATAAATGTATATATATATATATTTATTTATTTATTTATTTTATATATATATATATATATATATATACACGTTACAATACAACCTTAATATTTGGAATATTAGTTTTCTTTAAAATTGTAATTTTAATATTACTTGTTAGTTTAGTTTGTTTGGAATATTGGTTTACTTTTAAAAATTGTAATTATAATATTTTTTATTGATTTGATGTTGAATTTTTTGTATTTATTTTTAAAATTTAAAAAAAAAAAAAATAGGGTTGGGGGCCCGTGGTTGGGCTTTGGGCTTAAAATTTTCTTATAGGGCCGGGCTTGGGCATAGAATTAAGGCCCGATCACCGGGCCGGGCCGGGCTAGAGCCCAACATTTTTTTGTAATACACTAGTCTAAGCCCGGCCCGAACCCGGCCCGGCCCGGCCCATGACCATCCCTAACAAAAAGGTAGCCTGCACGCCCCCCCCCCCCCCCCCCCCCAAGTGCACCACTAGCTACTTCCATTTACTCCATTCCTAATTTATTTATTTTAATTTAATTTACAAAAAAATCACATAGACATTAACTAAAAATGAATTTTTCATTAATTTTTAAGTGAATTTTAATTTTTAACAATTAATATATTTGATTTTTAATACTATTTTTATTTAATATGTTTCAATTAATCATGACGTTACAATTTAGAGACTAAATATGTAATCTCTTATATTTTAAAATTTGCTTATACATCCATCTTAAATATAGAGGACTCAAAATATAATTTTTTAATAAATATGAAACAAGTCCATCTATGAAATTTAATTATTTAATTGACTTTAATTCTTATACTATATCTAACTTTAATAATATTAAAAAATTAAATTTAAATTACAACAGACCCTGTTCTTTGTGACCCTTTCGTCCATTTTTTGTCATTTTTTTGTATCGCTATTGATGTATATGATGTTTAATATATTAATTAATATTTGTGTTAGAAGTTATATGAAAAGATTATTTTAAAAAATTAATTATTTTGTTTATGTTCAATATAATAACCTAGTTATTTTTATAATATATTTAAAAAAATTAATTTAAAAAAAGAATAAAGAAATAAAAGCGTTGCAGTAAAAAATTTTAAACAAGAAGACATTGAAATTAAAGGAGATAACAACTAAAAGTAATCATAAAAAAGGGGGGAGAAAACATCAAATAAATAAGGAAATACATAACTCAACATAGAATTTTTCTAGTGGGAGAACTATATAATTTTATGAAATCATTCACAATGAATAACTCCATCTTCAGAATCAGACAATGTTGGGTCATCTGTGTATCGCGGATCGGTAAAATACTTTGATGTTTGCTCATTTGCATTAGGAGCATTGCACTTCTGAATCTTGTGAAAGTTGTTTTTTGACATGAATCTGTTTCTCCATTTGTTTATTTCTCGTTTCAGTACGTGATAAATTTTATCCATATTATCTGATCTGGTTTTTAAAATTTCGAGAGAACTTAATTTTAGAATCTTGAGGTGATACAAGTGACACCTTGTCTCATATAGGTTTATATTTACTATTAGCGTTGGTCATCATAAATTCTTTGCCTCTTCACTAGCCTTACCCCATGGGATATAGTTATAGATCTCGTGGTAACGACAATTGACCCAGCGAAAAATGTATTTGAAAGGATAGTTGTAGACTAAGAAAGTTTATTTTCGTGTAATAGGATTCAGCCATGTACTAGGCATATCAAATTGTTGTTCAATGCCTTGTTCTGAGGTAACAACATCCCATAAACTGCGCAATGCATTGGGTTACACATCTTTTCTCGAGCATCATACCATACTAGTGGAAAACGTGGTTCGTCGTCACTCCAATACACGGCCTATGCCCAAGGTATCTAAATTCCATACAATGTACCTATCTCATCTTGGTACTTAGCATGGTCCATTGTCCTTGAACCCTACCCAATGCAATAGATCTTCATTGGTTCCTTATCCTTATCCTTATCGTTTCCCGACTCGCTTGCCTTTTGAACTAATTTTTATAATGGTTTTAAGAATGGGAAAGAGAAACAAATGTGGTGTGGATGAAAGTTTTGCATGGTTTGATGTATATATAAGAAAACTTTGGAGCCAAACCACTTTCCTGTCCAAAAAAATTATCTCCAAATATACCTCCAATTGCTGCCCTCACTTCCTACCAACCAATATTTTTTGTCCTTATTTCCCACCAACCCTTTTTCCTCTCCATTTCTTGCTAATTCGTTATCAATTTTCCAACCTAATTTTTCTATAATAGTAAGTTATTATTTATTCACCCGAGTTCATAATTAGAAACGTATATTATTAACACCATGCATTCTTTAGTAGTATCCACGTTCTTTCACTTTGCACTCGAATAGAATTAATAAAATTTAAAAAGAAAACCACGGTGAATGTTTTTAAATATTTATTTATTATTTTCATTCCTAATTTGATTGTTGATTGTTTTTTAGGTAGCTACTTGTTGAACGTTAGTAGCCAAATAACTGGTAGGCATGTTTGATGCTCTATTAAAGTGTTGTCGCAACATAATTGAGTCCCTGCAAAACCACTATATCAGTCGCCTAATCTCATTCTAATAATGTCATTAGAATAAGCTAGCATATGAAACATTCACGAAGCCATTTTCTTGTTGCAGCCAAAAGAGTTCTCAAATTGCATAATTTACTATGACTGTAAGTCTTTTGTTGAGAGAGTGATAATCACTCATATGCATGCAGAATTACTAAAATAAGATGCATCGTAGGGTCAAGTACTTATTGAAATCGATGAACAGCTTGGTAGTTAAGATGGCATAAAAGGCTTGAGACTATTTATTTGAAATTAATGAGTTTGTAGAATTTTTGGATGATTTGCAAATGGAGTTTATGGGGGGGGGGAGGGGGGGAGAATTAGGTCCATTTCGGCTACAGATAGGGCACTGTTTGTAGGTTAACAGATGTCGACCAAATATATCCTTTATCCAAGTTAAATATGCATAAATACAAAAAAAAAAAAATGATTAAAGCTAAGTCCCACAAGGGGGCCTCTTAATCATCCTCCTCCGCCTCGTAAGAGGACGAGGTTCATCCCTCTCGAACTGTGTTTCCACGACCTCACTCTAAATCACATTAAAATGTGTTAGAAAAATTTCTAATCCCTCATCTGTGATATTTGTGTAGTAGAGACTATGTCTGAATCCCCAAATGTCCACGGCATAGGTCAAACTTGATGTATATGTCCTCCATGCGATACAACTAGCTAGTGCAGTAAGAAGTCTAGTAAAACAAGGTAGATGTCCTCTAATGGAGTAAAAAAAAAAAGAGCACCGCTAAACGATGGCCTAGCTTGAGAATGTTGAAATGCAAATTATTGTGGATGGTTGAATTGAGAAGTTGATGCCTTAGCATAGGCTTGCCACGAGGTGTAAGGTATATGCTGATCAAGAAAAGTAATGGGTCGTAGGATGGAATGCTAATGTCGGTACAGGTGCCAAAGGTTGGTAGTGCGAGTGGAATATTGGTTGTGGACTGCCTCGAATAGAGAATGGGGTTGTTGATTCAGCCATTTTCTCACCCCGATAATATCATAATGTTGCATAACAAGTCAACAACATATTTTGCATGTGAGGAAGTAGGGTTGAAGGTAGTGTTTAATTTCTTACAATAACATTAACTTGTTGTAGTTTAACCATCCCTTGTCCCTAAAATAGAACATTTTCTATAAGAACAATTACATTATAAATGAATAATGACAAAGGGTGATATAGTGATGCATATTGCAACTTATCATTAGACGCGCCATAATCGTTCTTCCCTCGAAAGCCTTGGTCTCGACAATGCAATGGATCATCAACAAACATACGTGTTATGCGCTAATACCAAACATAATAAGGATCATCATGAGCCATTGGTCGAAATATAGGATTGTAGGAAACATCCGTCGTTAGTTTACTATCCCAACCCTCAATGACGGAAAGGTGTTCATTAGCCTAATTCACACCTAATCTACCATGTTGATCTATATGGTAAAGGCGATCATCCTCGATAGGTGCAACAGGAATGGGTTATCGCAAACCAAACTATGTTAACATGCAACTAGGTTGATAGTACTTTACCACGTCAAAACATACCAGTGGACAAACACTCCTCCAACTGGCCCCACCAGTCAAGCAATACTCGGACAAAGCCACAACAACATCCTTTGTGTGTCACATCCATACAAACTACAACATACATATAAGTACATGATTGCACCAATTTTAATAAATAAATATAAAATCACTAGATTAACAAAAAATAAAGTTACCTCAACATCTTTGAGGTGGTCAAGCTGATATCGATACACTTGTAGCATACTAGTTGGTGTATTTTCAAGAATAAAATATGCCTACGATCGGCATTCATAAGGACCACATGGAAATGGTATGTCCTTGAATGGTATAACATCATCCCTCTCAGTCGTGACATGTGTCAATTGTAGTCTGATCCGTGGAAAATGCTCTCATGCCCAAATCTATCAATAAACAAAAAATGTAGTCAACAATATTCAATATAATACGTGTATATAATTATAGAAGTAAAATATTAGACCTACAATAAAAATAATGGTCCCGCAATCTGTGTCACTATCGGCCTCGTCACACGGGACATCTCTCTATATAATACTATAAAGCAAGTTGTGCCCCAATTGTATGTAGTGATGGAATCAAAATCAACGAGTAAGGGCAAGTACATATTTAATACCCTGAAAATTAATATTTTTGAAAATACTATTTTAGATAAGTTTAATATTTTTGAGATTGTTTTATAAATTTGTGTTATAAATAATATTTGATGATTTTTGGAGGTTAAATAGTACTTTTAAATTGATTTTAGAAGTTTTGGGCCCATTATATTATTTAAAATTTACCTTTAAGAGTTTTAAGGTATAATTAATATTTTTTTTTTATTTTAAGAGGATAATTAGTATAATTTAAAAAAAAAAATTATGACTTATCAAATAATTTGATGAGGCACAACCTTACATGTTTATTATATATAAAATAATAATAATAATAATAATAATAATAATAATCACTTGTGTTCTCAGTGATATATATATATATATATATATATATATATATATATATATATATATATATATATATATATATATATATATATATATATATTATATAAGTTTATGAGTTTTGTTTTGGGGCGAGCACACGGGACGAAAAAAAAAAACATATGCGCTTTCAGTTTAGAATATTCCGGTTCGGATTTTGGCTTCAGATTTCAGGTAGAATTCCTAACTCTTTTAATATATGTATTTAATTTTTCTATTGTGAAATTTGTGTTATTATTGTCAGTGAATCATAACTGTTAAATTTCATGAAATAATTATGACTATGTGAAAATTGTGTGAAAATCATGTCAATGTGGTTATTTTGTCGCGTTAAATTAAATGCACATATTAGAGGGGTTGGAGTTCTACTGAGTGTTGGCTCACAACCCCATAATTTTGATTGCAGGGCCGATGAGAATGAAACGGCGCCAAGAATTTTTATTTGAAATTATATTTAATTTGTAATAATTGTATCTACTAATTATTGAGAGTGAGATGGCGCGTGGAATTTTATTTAAATAACTTGTTAATTTGAAATAGTTGTATTTATTATTTACCATTGTAAAATCGGATCGTTGAAATCAATAAATTCGTTAATAATAAAATATTGGTCTATATTTCAGTTAAGCATATATTCACATGTATATTTGAGTTAATAATATAAAATATTGGTTTAGATTTCAGTTACTAATATATTTGCATTTATATTTCAGTTAATAGTATAAACCAATACTATAAAATATTGGTTTACATTGCAGTTAATAATAATATTTCAGTTAAGATATTGGTCGTTCACATTATAATGGACGAAATTATAAATTCGATAATTATAAATTTTGCCGCCGCACTATGAATTAAAATATTTTTATAAAACAAAATATTTGATTATTTGTCGCCCATCGGATTATAAAAATTATTGAATTTTATAGATTAAAATATTGGTCGGTGATAGCAAAACGACGCTAGGAATTATATTATAATTTTTATTTGTAATAATTGTAGCTAATGTTTACTACTGAAAAATTGATTCGCTAAGTTGACGAATTTAATTATCGCCGTCGCTGTCAATTTTTTATCAGATTTTTATGAAATGTAATTTTTGGGTCGTTCAGTTATAGTATAAACGGCGACAAGAATTTTATTCGAATTTGTATTGAATTTGTAATAGTCGAACTTATTATTTATTACTTATGGTTGCAAAATCAACTTGATAAATCGAGAATTAAAAATTATCATCGCATTGTAAATTTATCGGATTTATATAAAATGGTAAAAAAAAAAAAAATTGACTATTCGATTTTAATGTTAATTTCTCCAGTAGGAGAAACCACAGTAGCGGCCCCGGGAAACCGTGTCGTTACAACATAAGCATGACAAATCACTGCAATTTATCCGGGAATAATATTCCTCCAATCATATAGAGTATGTGTGCCCCAGCATATTGCATTACTGTCTCATCATTTGCATCCTATTGTAAATCTCTGAAGGTTGACACCAACCAATCACACTTCATTTTATTCTAAAGAAACTCTTAAACTAGTGGAGTGATAGGTGTAAATTACCTATATATTTTCAAACTGAAATTGTTAGTTTTCGAGTACGTTTAGTACATTTTTATTAAGTTTTAATATGTTTTTATTCTTTTTGTATTAAAATAGGTGTATGGATGAAAAGTATAAATCGGAGTGCAAACGATCAATTTGGACCAAAAACAGTCGGAGAACGGCGGAAAAATAAGTATGGAGGCAAGATTCTGAAAAGAAGCCCACTGCCACAGCCTCCAGACCACCGCTGCGGCGATGAAAATGCAGAGTGCACCAATTCTTGCTGAACATCCACCGCCGCGGTGGTAACAATTCAAGATGTCATCAAGTCCACCGCCTTCTCCATCGCCTAGGCGACCATCTAACCGACTTACCTCACTACCGCGGTGGTGAATCCCACTGCCATGGCGGTCAGTTCTGCATAGTTTAGATATTTTATTATATATTTTGAGCCTTATTGAAACCCTCCCCCTCCCTTCTCTCCTCAAGCCTGGCCATAGGAGACCCCTTAGGGTTTCTATGATTTTGAGAGTGTTTCGGGGTGTGCTCAACCAAGTCCGAAGGAAAATAACACGTTGCGATAAAGGAGAAGTGATCGTTGGACGGTTTTAGTGCCGAATCTTCAGACTACGGCTAAGTTCTTCCATTTCTCTCTTTATTTTCTTAACTTTGGTAGTATGTTAAGTATGTTTAGCTCAATTTTTAATGTATAACCGGTTATGACCATGAGTTAAATATGGATTGTTTTAGGCATTAACATATTATTTATAAAAATGTGATTTCGTTGAGTTTATGTTTCGTTTGCGGTTGTTCTTCGATGTTTGATTGTGTTTATCGTTCTTGTTTGTTGATTATGCTTAGATTTATATATCGAGAATTCGGGGTTTGACAAACCCCGGATTCGGACTAGGGTTAACGAACGTTACAATCCAATGACCCGGTCGGGAATTGGATTGTGTACAATCAATGACGTTGGGGCAAGACTCACGTGACCTAGTGTTGTTAAGACGTTGAGGGGGACTTCTTCGTTAACACGAAGTCGCATATTTTCCCGTCCTACACTCAAGAGTGGTAGCGAGGGAGTTTTAGAACTGAAATTATCGATAGGGTAAACACAACGCAATGATCCAATAACCCGGGAGGGAGTTGGATTGTGCACAATGGTAGGGCGTAAAATACACCGCTACTTATACTCGCAAGTATACGAGGTTTAAGTTTTAGTATAGTGTGATCGTGAAAGATCGGGTTATCGTATCCACAGGGATTGGTGTCGTTACTATCGAATACCGCGTTTGTCGTAACCTAATTTTATTTAGGAGAAAAACAAATGTATTTAATTAATTAAACTAATACTAGTATATCATAAATTAACTACATTATTATGCTAATATGTTTGAGGATGAAGAATTTCCTAGGGATTAACATATTTACAAATACGTGTTCGATCTCGATTTACTCACGTTTACAGTGTTCAACCTATTTGATAACCTCGGTACGTAAACTCCACCGCTACCTCTCACGAGTGTAAGACGGGTGAATACATGACTTCGAGTCAATGAAGAAGTCCCCCTCAATGTCTTAACGACCCTAGGTCATGTGAGTCTCGCTCAGTGTCATTGATTGCACACAATCCAACTCTCTCCCGGGTTATTGGATCGTCGCGTTGTATTTACCTTATCGATAATCTCCATTTTAAAACTCTCTCGCCACCTCTCCCGAGTGTAAGACGAGGGATATAACGCAACTTCAAGTCAATGAAGAAGTCCCCCTCAACGTCTTAACGACCCTAAGTAGCATGAGTCTTTGCCCCAACGTTATCGACTGTCTACGATTCAAACCCCGACTAGGTTATAAAATCGTGGCGTTTGTTTACCCTAATCCGAATCCGGGGTTTTTTAAAACCCCGTATTCTCCATTTTCCAATCCAAGCATAATAAACAAATAATATGATAAACACAATCAAACTACGAAGAATAAACATAAACGCAACACCGAAATCATCCAAACAAACATATTTATAAATATACCGTTAATCCCTACTACAATCCATATTTAACTCGTGGTCATAACCGTATAAACATATAAATTGAGCTAAAAATTCTCACATGATCCTAATATGAAGAAATAAGGAAAAATAATCGAAGAACTTAGCCTCGTCCGAAGATAAACCGCTAAGAACGCTCAACGATCGATTCGCCGTCTTCTCCACTTTGGGATGTGAGCTCCACCTCTAAAACTCCTAAATATACTCTTAGATATAGCCTAAGGGGCTAAAAAATGCAAGAAAGGCCGGAGAAAGGGGAGGAGAGGGGGTGTTTATAGCCAAAATATCCTAAAAATATCTCAAGACTGTACAGGGAACTTCCGCCTAGGCGGTGGATTCTTCACCTAGGAGGAGTTAGGTCGGTTCGGCTGATCACCTAGGAGGTAAAGTAGGCGGTGGACATGGAAGAACATTATGTTGGATTTTCGCCTAGGTGGTGGATTTCTCCCTAGGTGGTGGATTTCTCCGCCTAGGCGATCGGCTGTCAGTAGCCCATCTTCGTTTTCTGCTGGATTTCCTCCTAGGCGAAGGAATCTTCACCTAGGTGGTGGTCCTTCAGTAACATTTTTCTCTTTTCTCAGCTTCTTCACCACCTAGGCGGTGGTCTGGATGCCTAGGCGGTGGTCCTGTTTCATATTTTAGCCTCCGAACTTGTTTATCCACTGTAACTTCGACTTGCTTTGGTTCAATCTCATCGTTTTCACTCCAGTTTCCTATCTTTATGCCCCACACACCTGATTTATACAAAAAATATGAAAACTAATTAAAACATAATAAAATACTATATAAACGTACTCGAAAACTAACTTAATTCGGTTTGGAAATACGTAGGTGGATTATACCTATCAAATACCGCCAAACTTGGAATTTGGCTAGTCCTCAAGCCAACACACACACTAAAATGAAAAAAAACAACAAACTGAATTAAATAACAAATAACCTAAAAACAATCTAAACATAACAACATGCGAGTTTTGACTTCTTCTAACGGCCTATTTATTTTTCCCTCAACAGCCGCCAATTATTTCGAGTTCAGGCGATAACACACAGCATGTAATGTTCTAGAATTTCAACATGAAATAAAAATGAACGCTATTGTAAATCATGTAAACGTGTTAGTGCAAGACTCAATAATATGTCTATACAACGATCAGATTAGATTATCCCTCAACGAAATTCATGACTTAGACCGTAAAGGACTAGGATTTCCATAGGCTTGATTGGGGTCCACTCTCCACTAATATAGGTTTAGTAGTTTATGAAAATCATTAGGACTTGGTTCGGTTTTGGTATATTTGGCCAAGGGTAATTTGGAATAGAAAACAGGTTAACGTTGTAACTTAACGTTACCCAAGGCTCAACGCTTGGCACATTCACTCTCGAACCCCCATAGAAAGATTGGAAACAATCTTGAACATGCATTTAAGACCGACGTACTCACTTGTCAAAAGAAACGAAAATAAAAACCGTATTTACATTTGATTTTTTCTTTTTCTTTTTTCCTTTTCTATTTTTTTTTTCTTTTCTTTTCAACGAACACACTACCAAACTTATTTGATTGTTACAATTGAAGGGGTGTGTGAAATACGAATAAAAAATGACAAGTGAGTACTCAAATACTGAACCAATTAGAAGTTCGCCCTAAACCCAACCGCTCACATCAAGAAGCCTTTGCAACGGCTAACTTGATTTACTCAAATATGCCTTTAAATTCAGCGATATAGGTTTGGAAAAAGATCCACTGGCCATGGTATTAGTTTATGTGTTCTGAATTGAATTTGCATTTAGTCTTCGACAGGGTAACGAGGGATAAACATGTATCAGGGTAGGTTTCAAAGGCTCAAGCGACAAAGAGAATGCCTAAATCATTTTTCCTGAACTACCTCGCCTAGGATTTTGCCTCAAGCTTCCCCTCAATCAAGTTCTAGAATCCTTAATGTGTCATGAATTTGGCTAATCGAAAATCGTCCTCAAATCAATTGAATAGAAATACATTGAGTCTATGTGTCCATGCAAATTAGGATCTACAATAATTTTGACCAAAAAGCATAGTCAAGCACACAGAATCACACATGCATGTGTATTACCCTTGACTTCAAAAACAACCAGGGGTAATTTTCATCATCGAGTGACGACCCAAATGAACACAAAACTCAACATGAAAACAACAACACAAAAACATAAACACATTCTAACCTAAACACACATGTAATACGAAAAAAAAAACGATAACACATAAACTAACAATACTAAATACTACACATCACTTCCAAACTCAAAATGGATAGTGTCCTCAGCGATCCCAATTATCAATCTCAACAAATGAAATTTAAAGCATGCTGAGGAAGGGTGTTTAGAACACTTACCTGGGAGGCGAGAGAATCTTGCCTTCGATTCAAGTTGGATGTGACGGATTTAACTTATTTGACCCTGGGTTGCCTCCCAAGAAGTGCGTGGTTTAATGTCCTCAGCCCGACATTTTCAAAACGCCCTCAAGATTGGTGAGGTTTTGCTTTGGATGGCTCAATCTTTCAACAAAATGCCTCACCGACTTATGTGCTTGGCCAAGCAACATAAAACGGCTTGGAATCACATTGAAAGGGATGCATCAATACCCGATGATCTAACATCACCAAGTACCCTGCATAAGAAACAAAAACAAAACTACAAACAAAAATTATATACAAAGAAATGCCTAAAGTAAAATTAAGTCATTTACACACAATATCAATACTAACGAAATAGCCAATCCCCGGCAATGGTGCCAAAAACTTGGTGCGTTGATGGGACTAGAATACGAAACATTTGCTTCTCTTATCTAAAACTCAAGTCCTGAGCCATTACCGCATTTCTTCAACAATAACATCAAAACAATCCCCGGCAACGGCGCTAAAAACTTGGTAGGGAGAAAAATACACTGCTACTTATACTCGCAAGTATATGAGGTCTAAGTTTTAGTATAGTGTGATCGTGAAAGATCGGGTTATCATATCCACAGGGATTGGTGTCGTTACTATCAAATACCACGTTTGTCGTGACCTAATTTTATCTAGGCGAAAAACAAATGTATTTAATTAATTAAACTAATACTAGTATATCCTAAATTAACTACATTATTATGCTAATATGTTTTAGGGTGAAGAATTACCTAGGGATTAACGTGTTTACAAATACGTGTTCGATCTCGATTTACTTACGTTTACAGTGTTTGACCTATTTGACAACTTCGGTACGTAAACTCCACCACCACATCTCCCGAGTATAAGACGAGTGAATACATGACTTCGAGTCAACGAAAAAGTCCCCCTCAATGTCTTAACGACCCTAGGTCATGTGAGTCTCACCTAGCATCATTGATTACACACAATCCAACTCTCTCCCGGGTTATTGAATTGTCGCATTGTATTTACCTTATCGACAATCTCCGTTTTAAAACTCCCTCGCCACCTCTCCCGAGTGTAAGACAAGGGATATAACGCAACTTCGAGTCAATGAAGAAGTCCTCCTCAACATCTTAACGACCTTAGGTAGCGTGAGTCTTTGCCCCAATGTCATCGATTGTCCACGATTCAAACCCCGACCGGGTTATAAAATCGTGGCGTTTGTTTACCCTAATATGAATCTGGGGTTTTTAAAAACCCCGTATTCTCTATTTTTCAATCAAAGTATAATAAACAAACAATACGATAAACACAATCAAACTACGAAGAACAAACATAAACGCAACACCGAAATCATCCAAACAAACATATTTATAAATATACCGTTAATCCCTACTACAATCCATATTTACCTCGTGGTCATAACCGTATAAACATATAAATTGAGCTAAACATTCTCACATGATCCTAAGATAAATAAATAAGGAAAAACAATCGAAGAACTTAACCTCGTCCGAAGATAAACCGCTAAGAACGCTCAACGATCGATTCGCCGTCTTCTCCACTTCAGGATGTGAGCTCCACCTCTAAAACTCCTAAATATACCCTTAGATATAGCCTAAGGGGCTAAAAAATGCAAGAGAGGCCAGAGAAGGAGGAGGAGATGGGGTATTTATAGCCAAAATATCCTAAAAATATCTCAAGACTGTGTAAGGGATTTCGCCTAGGCGGTGGATTCTTTGCCTAGGCAGAGTTAGGTCGGTTCGGCTGATCGCCTAGGCAGTGAAGTAGGTGGTGGACATAGAAGAACATTTTGTTGAATGTTCGCCTAGGCGATCAGCTATCAGTAACTCATCTTCGTTTTCTGCTAGATTTCCACCTAGGCGAAGGAATTTGCCCAGGCGGTGGTCCATCAGTAATATTTTGGTCTTTTCTTAGCTTCTTCACCACCTAGGCGGTGGTCTGGACGCCTAGGCGGTAGGCCTGTTTCATATTTTAGCCTCCGAGCTTGTTTATCCACCGTAACTTCGACTCGCTTTGGTTCAATCTCATCGTTTTCGCTCCAATTTCCTATCTTTATGCTCCCACACACCTGATTTATACAAAAAGTATGAAAACTAATTAAAACATAATAAAATACTATATAAATGTACTCGAAAACTAACTTAATTCAGTTTGGAAATACGTTGGTGGATCACACCTATCACACAATCAATGACGTTGGGGCGAGACTCACACGACCTAGGGTTGTTAAGACGTTGAGAGGGACTTCTTAGTTGACGCGAAGTCACGTATTCCCCCATCTTACACTCAGGAAGGGTGGCGGGAGAGTTTATGAACTGAGATTGTCGGATAAGTCGAACGCCATTAACATAAAATAAAATGAGATTAAACACGTATTCATAAATGAAACTAATCCCTAGACAATCTATTCTCTCAAAACTATCTCAATATTAATATTAGTATAGTTAAATTAGTATTTTAGCATTAGTATTAAATTATATTCCACTTTTATCGCCTAGATAAAATTAGGTTATGATAATCGAGGTAGTCGATAATAATCTCAACCAATCCCTGTGGATACGATACCCGACCGAAAGGTCCATATACTAAAACTTAATCCGTACGCTTGCGGTGAAAGTGACAACGCTTAAATTGTGGCCACCATAGAGTCACTACTAAAATGTGTTGGCATAGCTGCTTGATAGGGGTAATTTATCCATTTATTTTCAAATCGAATTTGATAGTTTTTGAGTATTTTTATTGTGTTTTAATTTGTTTTAATTAGATTTTATTTCTTTTTGTATAAATCAGGTGGAACGGCAGTGGAAGAACGGTGAAAAAAATATGAAAAATACCAAGTTGTCCACTGCTGTAGCAGCAAAACAACAGAGTGCCCACTGATGAACCACCGCTACAGTGATTAAGCTACTGTTGTAGCAATGACCACTGCAACGGTGAACCCTGCACCTGTAAAGTGTTTTTTTTTAGATATTTTGAGATATTTTTGTTCCCATATCCTCTCATTCTCTCATTTTTTTTGGCAATTAGACCTCATGGGAGATAACATAGGATATTTTTTAGAGTTTTTGGGTTCAAACCCGAAGAAGAAGATCATAAAGCGAAGAAGGAGAAACACTCTCGAAGTAGTTTTAGCGTCAAATCTTCAGATAACGTCTAAGTTTCTTCATTTCGTTCTTTATTTCTTAACTTTGGTAGTTTGTTTGAGCATGTTTAGCTCGTTTGTCATTGTATATACAGTTTATGGTCATTGGCTAAACATGGATTATCTATGGGATTAACATAATTTATGAAAACGTCGTTTGTTTGAATTGTGTTTCTTTAACGGTTGTTCTTTGCTATTTGATTGTGTTTACCATTCTTGTATTTCTATTATATGCTTGTTTAGATATATTGAAAAATCGGGGTTTGACACTTGAGAGAGGTAACCCCGGATTCGGACTATGGTTTAAACACAATGCGACGATCTAATGACCCAGGAGGGTGTTAAAAAGTGTGCAATCAATGATGTTGGGGTAAGACTCATGTGACTATGTGTTCTACAAAACGCTAGTGGGGGATTTCGTTGTTAATGCGAAGTCACATATTCATTCACTTTACACTTGGGAGATGGAGTGAATGAGTTTCGACACTGAGATTATCGGATAGGTCGAATACCGTTATTGTTAACTAAACGAAACCAAACATGTTTAAGTAAATGAAGTTAATCCCTAGATAATCCATTCTCCTAAACGTCTCAATATAGTATAAATAGTGTAATTAGATTAATTAGTATTTTACTTTAGTATTTATATTTATAAACAAAACATATTTTTATCGCCTAAATAAAGTTTGGTTATGATAATCAAGGTAATTAGCGACAATTTAATCCAATCCCTATGGATACGATAACCCTACTCATTCACTATTCTATAAAACTTGACCCGTACACTTACAGTGAAAGTAGTGACGTAATTTACGCGCTACCAAGTTTTTTAGCGCCGTTGCCGGGGATGAACTTTTAGATTGTTGTTGATATTGTGAGTAAGTACCTTAATTTAGACATTTATTTTGTTTTAATTTTTGTTTTTAGTTTTTTGTTTTTCATGCGGGGTACTTGAAGATGTTAGATCAACAAATATTGTTACATTTCTTTCAACAGGATTCCGAATCGTTTTATTGTGCTTGGGATCGATACAAGGAGCTGCTATTTTGGTTCCCTAATCATTGTTTCCCGAGGGAGTGTCAACTACTGAACTTCCTCGAAGGGTTACTAGCCGCAACCAGAACGTGGGTTGAAGGAGGAAACGGTACCACCTCTTTTAACCAACTAACTGCGGACGAAGCCTATTGGGTACTGGAAGACATGGCGGAGTATGATTTTCACTGCTGGAATTATTCAACAAGCTACCAAAACTTGGAAAATAGTTTCACCATTTCGGCGCCATGGATTAACATCCTGGACCAACAAGAGGAGTGGTCCCCCACCTTTGAGAAAATGTTCCCTGAATTTATAGGGAAAACTCAGACTTTGTAGAGGGAGACAAATGACCAGCTCAACAAGCATGAGGATCGTTTTGATAATATTGAGACGACCTGCGCTGAAATTGATGCTATTGTAACGTCTCTTCAGACACAAATTGGTCAGCTAATCTGCATTATTGAGGCAGAGTCAGATGCGGTGGCACTGAGAGACATAAACGCCAAATGTATTGAAAACCACCGTGAGGAACCGGAAACAAGCGGGAGGTACTTGGATCAGTTCAAAGACGATGCAAAATCGCAAGATAACACTTGTGATTATCCACCATTTGAGATCCACCAAGTGTTGCCACCACTGATCCAAGACGATCACATCTATGAGGATTCAATATGGCTCACTTGTCCTTCTCCGCCATTTGCACCGTTCTTTCATGCCTACCAAGCACATGAGCCGGCAACGAATCGAGTTAAAAGTACGGGCGATACAATGCTAAACCTCGCCAGTCCTGAGGGCGTTATGAATCAAGACCCGTATATTATGTTGTACAACACATACTATGGGCGAAAGCCGCTCTTTGACGAGTCCTTCTCTGCGTCAAGCCGAGGACATTAAACCAAGTACTTCTTGGGAGGAAACCCAAGTCAAAAACTAAATTAGATCTATCTCTGCTGACTTGATTCGGAGGCGAGATTCCCTTGCCTCCCAGGTACGTGTTTTAAACCCCTTATCATGCAATATGCTTTTATTGGGATCACTGATAAGTCAATGTGGACACTACCCGTTTTAAGTTCGGGGGTGATGTGCAGTATGTTATTATGTTTTATTGTTGTTAGTTATGTTTTATTGTTTCAATATATGCATCTTTGTTTAGGTTTAGTTTGTTTATGTTTTAGTTGTTGTGTGTTAAGTTTTGTACTTCATCTGGGCCATTACCCGATGATGAGTCTGTCCCCTAGTTGTTTATTGAGGTCGAGTGTAATGCTCATTCAAGTGTGTTCTATGTGATTGACGTCTCATTTTAATAAAAGTTATTGTGGATCCTAATTGCACGAGGACATAAACTCAATGTATAACTATCTAATTGATTTGACACCGATTATCCATTAGCCGAGTTTATGACAATAAGGATTCTAGAACCTGATTTGGGGGAAATTAGAGGCAAAATCCTAGGTGAAAAGTTTAGGAGATATGATTTAGGAATTCATTTTGATAGCTTGAGCCTTTGAAACTTATCATGTAATATCATTTATCCCTCATTACCCTGTTGAAGCCAGTAAGCCGTTTCAATTTTGAACACATAAAAAATACCCTGACCAATTGAATTATTTTCAAACCTTTATCGCTAAACCTAAGGCATAATTTGAGTGAAATCAAGTTAGCATTTGTTTATGTTACTTAAAGTGAGGGGTTGGGTTTTGGGCAAACTATTAATTGGTTCATTATTCGAGTACTCACTTGTCATTTTTTCTATCATATTTTCACACTCGTCAAATTATAACAAATCAAATAAGTTTGGGGGTGAGTTTGAAAAAAAAAAAAAAGGAAAAATAAAGAATAAATATAGTTTTATTTTTGTTTCATCTTGACAAATGAGTACTACGTTTTCAAATATAAGTTCAGGGTTGTTTCGAATTGATCTATGTGGGGTTACGAGAGTGATTGAGCCAAGCATTGTGCCTCGGGTATCGCTAAGTTAATAACGTTAACCTATTTTCTATTCCCGATATATCCTTGGCCATTTTCCAAAAAAAAAAATGAACCAAGTCCTATTGATCTTTTTGAATTTCTTAGCCTACATTAGTGGAGAATGGAACCCTATCCATCACATGGATTTCCTATACCTTATTGGTTTTAGTCTTGAACTTTATTGGTGGATAATCCAATCTAATTGGTGGATATTTTTATAATTGAGTTTTGGCACACACACTTTAAAAGAATCTAGAATGACACTTACTATTATTGAATGTTGAATTTTTAGAACACCACATGGTGCATTTTATTTTTGAACTCGATAGAATTGGGGGCCGATGAGGAAAAAATCGTTTGGCCGGGTAGATGAAATTCAAAACTTCTACATTGTTGTTTTTAGTTTGTTTGTGTTTTTTATTTTTAATATTTAAATTTCGTAATTAGTCGTTGTAGTTTCTTGTATTGTGTGGGTGTTTTGCTCGAGGACTAGCAAAATTCTAAGTTGGAGGGTATTTGATAGGGGTAATTTATCCATTTATTTTCAAACCGAATTTGATAGTTTTTTAGTATTTTAATCGTGTTTTAATTTGTTTTAATTAGTTTTTATTTGTTTTTGTATAAATCAGGTGTTTGGGACGAAAATGAGCTAAAATGGTTGAAAATCAAGCTAATTAGTGAAACGGCGATGGAAGAACGGCAAAAAAAATGATGAAAAATGCCAAGTTGTCCACCGCTGCAGCAGTGAAATAACAGAGAGCTCAATTTCACTTTGTCTGTCCACCGCTGTAGCGGTGAGTCCACCGTCGCAGCGGTCAAACAACAGATTGCCCACTGATAAACCACCACTGAGTGATCAAGCCACTGCTGCAGTGGTGATCACTGCCGACATACCCACCACTACAGCGGTGAACCCTACACCTGTAAAGTGTTTTTTTTTTTATAGTTATTTTGAGATATTTTTGGTCCCATATCCTCTCATCCTCTCATTTTTTCGGCAATTAGACCTCATGAGAGATAACATAGGATAGTTTTTAGAGTTTTTGGGGAGCTCATTCAAACCCAAAGAGGAAGATCATAAAGCGAAGAAGTAGAAACGTTCTCGGAATAGTTTTAGCCTCGGATTTTCGGATAATGCCTAAGTTTTTTCATTTCTTTCTTTATTTCTTAACTTTGGTAGTTTGTTTGAGTATGTTTAGCTCATTTGTCATTATATATATGGTTATGGCTATTGGCTAAACATGGATTATCTATGAGACTAACATAATTTATGAAAATGTCGTTTGTTTGAATTGTGTTTCTTTAACGATTGTTCTTCGTTATTCGATTGTGTTTACCATTCTTGTATTTCCATTATACACTTATTTAGATATATTGAGAAATCAGGGTTTGACACTCGGGAGAGTTAACCCTGGATTCGGATTAGGGTTTAAACACAATGCGATGATCTAATAACCCGGGAGGGCGTTAGAAAGTGTGCAATCCATGACGTTGGAGCGAGACTCATGTGGCTATGTGTTCTACAAAACGCTAGAGGGGGACTTCGGCGTTAACGCGAAGTCACATATTCATTCACTTTACACTTAGGAGAGAGAGTGAATGAGTTTACGATACTGAGATTGTCAGATAGGTCAAATACTATTATTGTTAATTAAACGAAACCAAACACGTTTAAGTAAATGAAGTTAATCCCTAGATAATTCATTCTCCTAAACGTCTCAATATAGTATAAATAGTGTAATTAGATTAATTAGTATTTTAGTTTAGTATTTATATTTATAAACAAAACATATTTTTATTACCTAAATAAAGTTCGGTTATGATAATCGCGGTAATTAATGACAATTTAATCCAATCCATGTGGATACGACAATCCTACTCATTCACTATTCTATAAAACTTGACCCGTACATTTACAGTAAAAGGAGCGACGTAATTTACGTGCTACCACTGTTGCCACTGAGGAATATCCAAGCTTAAATCTAAACCAGTGACAGCACGATCATCAATAAGAGGCTGAATAAGATTGTCACATCCTCAAGTGTTACTATGCACTTCCCGTATGGTAGGTGGAAGGTATACTTTTCCTGTCTCTATCTCTCCATAAGGCCAGTGATTAGGGATGGTCATGGGCTTGGGGGCCCGTCCGGCCCGAACAACCCGGCCCTATTTTTTTAGGGTTTGGGCTTTGGCTTTAAGCCCATGGGTAGGGCTCGGGCTCAAGTTTTAGGGCCCGATCAATTTTAGGGCCGGGCTTGGGCGAGGCCAAAATATTTTAGGGCCAGCCCGGCCCGGCCCCAAGATTAAAAATAAAAAAAATAATATATATATATATATATATATATATATATATATATATATATATATATATATATATATATTAATAATGCTCTATTTTTTGTCTTCCCAAGTCCCAAGTCCCAAGTCCACTTGACATTTGCAAGCCAAACACTCAAACAGAGCATTATTATTTTTTTAATTTATATATATATATATAAATTAGGGTTCAGGTCCAATTCCCAGCCGCCTTTCACAATTTCTCTAACCCCTCACGATTTCCTCTCTCTCACACTCCCTAATCCTTTCTTCTGTCTCCCTCACTGAGACACTGACGATGCGGCGGCTTATCCCCCTTCGTCTCTCCCTCTCGATGATGCGGAGGGACGACAACGAGGCAACGGCTTATCCCTCACCGGAAAAGACGGTGGCTTATCACTCACGACGACGGCGGTGACCCTTCCCTCTCTCTCTCTCTCTCTTTTTCTCTTCGTCGCTTTCCTCCCTCCCAGCCTCTGCCATTGCGTCACCGCCACCGTCAATCTCTGTCTAGCTTGGTTTCACCGTCGATCGCTATCTGCAGTGCAGGGCAAACACTAAACACCGTCAATCGCAGCCGATGAAGCTTAGTTCGCACACCCAGCCACCAGATCTACTACTGCCAACCCCTCAGCCATTTGATCTGTACTCGACGTCGCTGTTGATTGCCGTCGCGATGGAATTTAGGTAACAAACTAGTTTGATTTATGTTGATGCTTTGATGATTTCTGTTCATGACTCGTTGCTTAGTGTTTTGTTATTTTGATTTTTCGGTGAAATTAAGTAGATGTTTTGGTGAAATTACTTCTGATTTTTAGTTCATGCTTGATTGTTAGCATATTGTTCATGTGTGAAATTGTTGGAAAAAATTATAGGGCCGGGCTTGGGTTTGAATTTTTTGCTTAGGGTCGGGCTTGAGAATGGTAATAGGGCCCGAGCTTAGGGCTAGGCCGGGCTCGGGCCTAGCACTTTCTTGTAATACCTTAATCCAAGCCCGGCCCGAGTCCGGCCCAGCCCGGCCCATGATCATCCCTACCAGTGATCAAGGAGTAATCTAATTTCCTAAACCTAAGATGATATACTCCATAGAAACCCGTACAGTGAAAATGAAATAATATCTCGGGGTCTAACCCCTAATGCTATGTACCAACCTCTGTCTATCTATACCTCAAAGACATACAACCATCGTACATATTATCCAAAAAAAAAAAAAATCAATAATAATAAATTTGATATAATATGACTTGATGACGATGTATACAAAAATATTAATAAATTAAAAAATTATAACTATAAATCGGTAACTCATAATTCCAAATATTATTAGATTTGTGAGTATCCTGACGAGTCGATAAACTTGGATCAATAGGCCTAGTAATGGTATCATACATAGTAGGTAAAAAATGAAACCCTAATGACATGAAAAATTAAATAATAATTCGTAACATTTAATAAATCTTATAACCTTATAACAATTTGTAACATTTACTACTCACACAGACATTACTACTCAACATTAAAATACAAATTACATAGTTTAATGATATTAAGCAACACTTAAACTTAATTCTCATGTTTATAACAATAGTTCATAACACAAAGTGCATAATAAAATAAAACACTTCTACAACAGTAGATTAAGACACAAACAACACTAATTAAATATAATACTGGAAAATCAATAGTTCATAATACGAAAATGCTAATAAATTACAAATATGGTGGATGGACAACCCCGTCTACGCTTCAATGTCTTTGGGGACATTTTTTATTTTAATTCCCAATTTAAGTATGAAAACTACATTTATTTATCATTGTCCTCCTTGAAACGTCTATTTCATTGTAAATTCTTGAAGCATACAGTCTTCCACGTCTAACAGTCTCAAGACGATCCGGATGGGGAACATTGATTGGCATGTTACTTGGTGGCCAATAATCTTCGTGTGGTATCGGATTGATAAATTTCTCCCAAATTTTCAAATATACTTCCATTGTGTACGTGGGAGCAACCAATGGAAACAAATCCTCTCCAATGGCCATAGTCACAACCATCATGTGCGAGTTTGGAAAGCGATAGATGACCCATTTTCCACAAGAACAACTAGGTTCGATCTAAGGAAGACAACTTGTTGATTATTTCCCCAGAATCTCGTACCCTAGTTTTAAATTCAAAGCTACCATTAATCCTAATAATATTTAATATTAAAAATTCGACGATTTGTAAAAAAAAATGGCAACTTAAATTCCAAACGATTAATACAAAATCACATGTTGAAGCTAACACCTCCATATGTATTTCTTTTTGTCTTGTTCTTCCTCAATTCAACGACAATGTGGTAAGTACTACCAGCTTTCCAAACAAGGTCCTTTAACTGTTGATTATGGAATTTTTCATTGAAGTAGCTTTGTAAATGACGTAGACAATATCATTGATGTCCAAGTGGTCTGCAAGATGTATTCTCCCAAAAATCCCGAATAGTAGATACTATAGCCTTATGCCAATCCAATTTCAGTGTAACATTGGGTAGCTGGCCAACACCATGTATGTAAAGGTTCTTGAGAAACCAAGACCAATTTTCATAATTCTTTTCATCCACAAATGCAAAAGCAAGTGGAAAGACTCTATTGGATGATAGAACAACTATAACAGTAAACAATTTACCTTTATACTTTTTGCTTAGAAATGTGTTGTCAATGTCGATAACTAGTCGACAATACCTAAATCCTTCTATTGTTGGATTGAATGCCCAAATAACTTGTCCAATATATATGAAAGACCTCGAGGGTATCACTAGGAAAATAATCAAATATAGCCACAGTCCCAGGGTTGAAATGTTGTAAGGCAATAACATATCGAGACAGCTTTTGATAGGACTCATCCCAATCCCCAAAAAATATCCCTACTTTTGTTCTCGCCAACCAAGCCTTACGATAAGATATCATGAATTTGAAGTTGTCCTAAATATTTTTTTTATGACTCCTATCTTTAGTTCGGGATCATGCTGCAATAATATTTGAGGCAATGATCCTTATTAGTTAAAGGAAAAAATCAAACTAGAAAAATTAAATTGTGCAGTAAGAAACTTACAACAATTTGATTTAACAAAATCTAAGAAATTAACCTCTAGTCTAAGTTCAAATGATCAATTCTCATCTTCGAAACAAATGCGTATTCTTTCCATTGTTCCAAGTCACCTAAAAGCAATCATGGTTCTTCTTTCAAGAGGCGCGCAATTGCGACAATCGCGTTTGTAGTGAGTGGTCCACAACTTAGGATTTGTTTTCATGAACCACGTATTCACCATTCACTATAACATTATACATCTTTACTGCATTTTGAAAGGTAGGTTTATCTGTAAAAACCATCCCCCAAATCAAACTCTAGATTGTGAGGATCACATGTTTTAATCTTAGATTTACAGTTGTAGTCTCTGATCTTGGTATTATTTCCCTAGTCGTTTTCAAACATATATTGAAGCGGGGTCTCGTACGTTTTCAGTACATCATCATCAACAACGTCATTTACGTTGTTCCGAACTACATCAGTTGAATTTGCAGGCATAAGAGACAGGCTATGCTCAGACCTTCGACTAGGCCCAAGGTCAGTCTTGTAGATGATTGTGATTGAAACAAACCAGCCCTCTCTTACAAATAAAAGGAAGAACTAAACTGATTGTTGAACTGGGATGCATTTTGAAAAATCATTTAAATTGCAATCTTCAGTCAACATCCTAGTGAATGATCCTAATTTGTTGGTCATTGTAGAACCAAAATATTTTGTTAACGACACTTCCTTTTTGACGTAAAATTCAATTGTATATACCCTTGGAAATTGGATAGGTATACTTAAGGAATTTGTTGGTGCGTCATCATACTCAATAGGAAACAATGTGTGCATCCAAAGCGATTGTCATCGATACATTAGGTATCAACGGTGAGAATGTAAGGTTAAAACTAATCAAATCTAGAAAAAAAATTCAATGTCATGCCGATATTAAGTGT
This sequence comes from Eucommia ulmoides, assembly GCA_016647705.1. Lineage (NCBI taxonomy): Eukaryota > Viridiplantae > Streptophyta > Magnoliopsida > Garryales > Eucommiaceae > Eucommia > Eucommia ulmoides. The sequence continues at coordinate 25,824,162 of CM028341.1, forward strand.
CCTATTACCTTAGGAGGCACATTATATGATACACTTCCATTCGATTTATCACCCCAATATATCATCATGTTCATCATCGTTATGCTTCATGAAAAAGCAATAACATTGATTTTCATCATTAATTACAACTTAATAATGCCTGTGTAAAATTGAATTATCATTATATGCAAAATTTTATTACTTTAGTTAAGAATTTTGACGAAATTTAATTAAATTAATTGTGTAAATTTGGAAACAATTACATACAACTAATTTTAAATCTAAATTTCATAATTTGGTAAATTCTTAATTTTAAAAATTAATACAACATTCTACAATTTTGTAATATACAAATTTCAACACAACTAAGGAATCTTAATTATGTTCTAACAACCAAATTGAACATCACTTTCATAAAATCAAAACCTAATCAAATAAATCTAACAACTATAATATTATAAATTAATAATATAATTATACAAATACTTAACCTAAATAGATTACACATTAAATCACATTATACTTAACTTTGACTACTTCACAAATTTAAAATAATAATTTATAAATTTACTCATAATTTTATCAAATTAAAATTATACAACCCAATCTTCTAATAAATCAATTAAATATTTATTAATAAACTAAATGAATTAACCCTAAACCATAAATTACACAGATTAACATAACACTAACAATATATATATAAACATAAGCATATATATACACCACATAAACATATATATTAGCATTTTTTACAAGAATATATACTAACAATATATATACTAACATAAACATAAACATAAACATAAATTAGTGTTAACCTTGTCAAAAAATGCTAATATATATGTTTATCTGTTGTTAGTATATATGCTTGTTAAAAATGCTCATATATATGTTCATGTGGTGTATATATATGCTTATGTTAATATATATATACACAACACATAAACATATATATTAACATTTCTTTGGTACAAACATATATATTAACATAAACATATATTGTTGTTAAACTAACACTAACAATATATATATATATATATACAACTCTCTTTTTTTTTGTACAAACATATATGTTAACAATATATATACTAACATAAACATATATTAGTGTTAACTATATGTATTAGTGCTAACAATATATATATATTCTTTGTACAAGCATACAGATACACATTTAAAGTAATTATTTAAACTAAATATACTTACCTTTGTAAAATAGTTAAAAATAAGCAGAGTAGATCTTTTGTGAGATTAGTAAAAAAAATTGTTAAAAATAGTATGAAAATGGAAGAGAAGGAAAATAAAGAGGAAATGAAGAAATAAGGAGGAGAAATGAAGGAAAAATGAAGAAAAAAGAGAGAAATGGAGAAATAACTAAAGAGGGGAGGCATATAGCCAGTGGGGGGAGAGCCTGCTTGGGTGGGAAGTTGTGTGCACGTTGCTTCCAAGAATAGGGCAACTGAGTAGGCTTGCAGTCTACTCAGTAGGCCTGGGAGCATAGGATGCTCCCTGGATGTTGCCCTAACCAAAAATTGGTTGCATTTAATAAAAAAAAAAAAAGAAAAAAAAAAGATGATGTGTTCGCTTGACCGCACCCCGACCAATTGCCCCCGGTCCATAAATATCTTCAAAGGCACCCCTGTCAAGGATTTTTCGTTTTCTACATTTTGAGGTAAAGGACTCCTAAAATCACCCTTATTTTGTATATGGTGCCTTAAACTGTTTTTATTTTCGGTTTTATTCATCTAAAAATGTGGTATGATTTGAAAAGTTACTATTAATATTAGTAGTGTTACATTCGACTGAAAATTGTAGTATGAGCTCTAAATTAATCCTCAAAGTACTAGTGTTCTGATCGTGTGCTTGGAGAAAAGTGGGTGGCGCAAGGGGGCCCATAAATTTGATGGTACAAACAATTATGACGGAAAAAATGTATATTCAAGTCCTTTAAAAAACACATAATTTAAAATTTTCTTTTTAAGAGCTGTACATTCATTTATTTATTAAATGTTTTATATAAAATAACCAACAAAGAAATAAACTAGAATTACTATCAGTAGTAGATGCTACCACAAACGTGCAAATGTTTCTGTACTAGTAACACAAACACAACGTCAGTAGTTTACAGTCCACTAAGAAAAAGCCAATAAATCTCAAAAAGGAAGTAAAGAAGAAGAAGAAGAAGAAGAAGAAGAAGAAGAAGAAGAAGAAAGAAAGAAAGAAAGAAACGGGGAAGAAAATTACAGGTAACCAAGGGTTGATCAGGGTTGTGTAGGCAGCATCCAAATAGAGTTGGGTTGACGGCCATGCACCCTCAATCGATAGATGCAAGTATGAGAAGGGTTTCCATGGTTGGATGTAAAATCAAGCCTGATCATGTCAACGGTGCCAGAGAATGCAGAGTCCAACACATCGTAAGTCTGAGCATTACTTTTGTCAAGGTCATAAGTGAACTCCGTCAAAAGATGCATATACTGATTATCGACCGCCAAATTAGAAGTAGGATCATTCCCTTGGAGCCATCCAGAGACCCTACAATACTTGGGAGCGCTCGATCTGTCATAAGCTACACTCTGTCCATTGCACAATCAAATCCATGTTTTGTAAATAAATATGTTTGGTCATATAAAGATAAAAGAGCATGCAGCATGGTGAAACAAATGCGAACTTAAGCCTGGCATGTCCTTCCTTCCTTTCATACAATAGAGAAATTAAGGTGGCGTTTGATTAGTGTTTCTACTTATCTGTTTCTATTCCCCAATAAACTGGGATGGGAATTCTATTTCCGATCTAGAGCATCGTTCTTATTGCAACATTTGTTCTTTTTTTCCCCAGATGTATGACAATAAATATGATATTTATTAGTCAACATTTTTTTTTTCTTTAAATGTACAACAATAAATATACATATTTCTTAGCCAACATTTTTTTTTTAATGTATGACAAAATAATAGACATACTTCATGTGTGGTGGTGGTCGTTGTGGTGGTGGCCGGCATGGTGGCAATAGTGGCTGGCATGGTGGAGGTCAACATGGTGTTGGCCATGGTCAGCCTAGGTGGTGGTTGCTGGCATGTCTTATTTTTTTTTTTTTTTATTTATTTTATTTTATTTTATTTTCTTTTTCTTGATGTATGATATCAAATAATATACATACTTCATGCGTGGTGGTGACCAACGTGGGGTATTGGTGGACGGCTTGGTGGTGGCCAGCGTGGTGGAGGTCGGCCTGGTGGCGGCCATGGTTGGCGTAGGTGGTGGTAGTTCTCAACATTTACCCTTACAAAATACTTTGGGAATGATTTTGTGGGAGAAACGAAAACAATATTTTTTTATTTCTCAAATTCTAAGGAATTCTGGAAGTACTTCCAAAATTTTGAGAATATTTGGGAACAGAAACATGTTTACCAAACACGTTTTTATACATTATTCCCAAAATTGTGGGAGCAGGAACATAAATTAGAGAGTAGAAACACTAAACAAACGTGGCCTAAGTAGCCCTTACAAGAGCAATAAAATGTATGGATAAATAAAGAGAACTATTTATTTTGACAAAAAGAAATATAACCAAGTGTGTGTGTGTGTGTGTGTGTGTGTGTGTGTGTGTATCAAAATAAATGACTGAAAGATTAACAAATAAGGGCTACATGATCCAGGTGCACATTTGCTGGAATTGGGAAAAAAAATCCACTGAAGGATGCAAATGAAACAGAATCCAAAACAGAACATGTAGGATAGCCATTGGCATGAGCCTTTCAAGTGAAGAAAATCTTAGACCAAAAAAAAAAAAAGACACTCAAACACTGTTACATATTGCATCATAACTCTTAGGGGACTGTACCAAAATTCAAGCCCTAGCTTAGCAATATGATCTGGCTTTCGGATTTAACATATAAGACCTAGAGCTAAGATGCTTCGAACTCCTGCAGTGACGGTTTCTGATAGTTAGGCCTGAATCCCACCAAAGTTCTGCCAAATATAGTGTCAAATTGCAATTTTGATGTAGGACCAATGAACGTTACTCTTCTTCTGCAAATTTTATTGCCAAATTTGGAAATGAATGAAGTTTTGGATGTCTTCATTAGAGTTCTGTGGATAAGTGTAGGGTCTATTTTTGTAGAGTTTTGCCTTGCCCAATATCTTGATATACAATAAAATTCATCAGGGTAACAGCAATTCACAACAGGGACGTCATTAGGCTACCACAATGGCCTGTAATGTGCTTAACAACCGTCACAGAGTAACAAAGTACAGCCCTCGCGATGTGGATAAGTGAAAATGGGAGTCCAACTTCTTCTCACTTCATATGTTCCTCTTCAGAACATGTTTTATCAAGGACATAGTAAACATGTGAATAAAACTTAAGCAACTACTCCATGAAAATTAGTTTCGATATGATCTAAAGGTTGTATATTGCATTTGCTGTGTGCCAGGTCTGTTGCCAAAGTCGAGGACAGATCGCAGATTATCATTCAGATTGCTTAGAAATCTATAGAACTAATGGACGAAGGATCGAGGGGCTACAGACTGGTGTTGAGGGGAAGAAATTGGAGAAGGGGTATGAGATCTGGGTAAGAAATATCAACATCTTGAGGATGTCAGTACAGGGAAAAGGAGTAGCGAGCCAGCGTTGATTTGAAGGGGTGACCGTCTCTATTTTGCCTCAATCCATGGGGCAGCATGCAAGTATATCGTGGCACTCCCTGAAATCCAAACTAACCAGGCCTGACTTGAGGTGGTTAGAAAGTCCCGTAAGGTGGGATGTGTTAGACAGTAGTAATGCTGACATATGTTATGGAGGTTATACTCTGAGGCCAATTCACGGTACCGTTGGGGGGAGGAAAGCAGCTTCTTTTGCACACTTAGTATCACCAGAGCATGGTTGTCAAAGGTTCAAGACACACCAAGGTGCAGTCTTCTGCCTAAGCGCTAGGTGAGGCACGAAAGCAGCTTCTTTTGCACACTTAGTATCACCAGAGCATGGTTGTCAAAGGTTCAAGACACACCAAGGTGCAGTCTTCTGCCTAAGCGCTAGGTGAGGCACGCGATTGACAGAGGTGCAGCACACATTATATAAAACAAGTAAAATATATATATTTTGATATTATTTATTAGCAATAAGATAAATTATATTTAATTTAATTATAAAGTATTGAGTCCCAAATCGCCTTTTTGAGGCTTTTCAAACTAGTGAAAGGAGTCACTCCACCTATTACTATATGGTTTTAGGTTAGGAACCTCCTGATATGGTATCAGAGTTGGGTTTGCAAAGGCTCGTTTGTTCCCGAGTTGTTTGGCTTCTCTCTTCCGTCTTCTGACGTTTGTCAATTGCACCACATGTAAGCCGGGGTTTCATGTGAGGGTATTTGTTAAATCCCAAATTGCCTTTACAAGGTTTCTCAAGCTAGTCTATATATGAAAGCAGCTACTCCACCCATATGGTATAGGTTGGAACCTCCTACTATCAAGTATTTTCTATTATAATACATTTTATTATATGTAGTTAAAATGAAAGAAAAAAGAAAGAACAACTTCAAATATTACAATTGTTTCATATCTTCAATGATTTAAAAAAGACCAAGAGACATCCAGAGAATTCAAAAGACATGAGACATGTTTCATGTGCCAAAAGAGGAATCAAAGAAATCAAAATCAATGCAACCATGTAAGTGTTAAAAGTTTGTAAATGAAAAGGTACGCTTCAATATTTTTGTAATTAAGATATGCACGAGAATTTAAGTCCTTATATTTTACAACTCGGAATGTGTTGGGTATGGTTCAATATACTTTATTATGGAATACTTCTAAGTCAATAAGTCAATGCAACTTTATTGAACAACTTTAATCAGGCGCACCTTCTTTCAGCCTTGCGCGTAGACTCGCCAGGCTCCCTAAACGCGCGTGCCTTGTTGAACGAGATTTTCCTAAGGCTAGCGAGGCGCAAGAGGTGAAGTTTTATGTCCCTGGAGGCTAGAGGCGCCTTCGACAACTATGGGCAATAGAGGGTCGCATCACTCTGTTGGATGGGGAATTTAATTCAGAAGCTTGAGCTCTTTGTGCTCATTTCATGAAGATTGCACTGTCGGAATTGTTAGCTTTGACTTTGAGCTCCCACCCTCGGTGCCGGAACTGTAGGGATGGGCAAATGTGAAGTGGAAAGTTCTGTCTGGTGTGCAGCTACAGAATCAACTTTGTTCCCTTCTCTCTTCAATTTCCTACCAGAATCTGACGCATGTTCAGGGATGAAACAACAGAGCTGGACGACAAATGGCTTGGTGGTGCATTTGGATTGGTGGAGTTACATATCAGACGTCTCAAGCATTTGATGGTCAGAAAGAAGAAACACTTGATGGTCACATATTCGAGTCTTTGTCCCATTGTTATCACTTTCCATATGTGTCTGTGCTTCATAGATTTCAGGAAAAGGGTAGGTATAGCGAGAAAATGTCTGGTGGTTACACAAGGACAAAACGAGTGGAGAGGACGGAATTTGTTGGGAGTGGAGCAAAGAAGTTCAAACCAACTTTCAGACGGGATCAAGAGAAGGGCCTTGATTGCAGGTAGAGTTGGGCTCCTTGGGTCCATTATTTCTCAGTCCAAGTAGGCTGAAAGACTTAGGGCATGTTTGATAACCACTTAATTTTGAAGTGCTGAAAATTGAAGTGTTGAAAATATCAGAAACTTGTTTGATAAATTTAAAATTTTAAGTGCTCAAAATTTAAGTGTTGAATTCTTTTTAACTATTTGATAGGTACAAAATAATACTAAAAATTGTTTAATTTATATAATTACCCTTGAATTTATTTTTATTTTATTTTTACCAAAATCAAGATAATACAAGAAAAAAATCAAGAACAATACAATAAAATAAAATCTAAGTTGTTTTCCCTTAACAACGGTTTCCATGGAGAATGAGAGAGAAATCTGAATCGTTGTTAAGAGAAAAGATCTTAGGTTTTTAAGGGATGAAATGAATAACCTATTTTTCGTCCAAAATCACAAACAACGTTTTCAATTTTCTGAAGTTCCAGTAAATGTGAGATTTAAATATACAATTTTGAAAACTTTAAAGTCCACAAATATTCATTCCATACTTTAGGGGCCAACAATGTAACTTTCCCTATAAATTTCTGTTGAATCATTCTTTTTGTTCGCCATGAATTGCAAAAAGAAGAAACAAAAATCGAACTTTTCTCTCCCTGCAAAATTCAAGTGCTTTTGTCTTCCACCCATTCGTGAATGGGAAAAACAAAGTCAAAATCAAAGAAATTTCTTCCTTTAGAGTCTTAATTTAAAACCCAGAAGAGAGATGAAATCGATCGATATGCCCACCATTTTCTCTCTCTCTAAACATTTACATTAACGACGGCAGAGAGAAAATGCATGTATGCAATCTTCATCTTTCATCACCGTTTTATTCTTCTCTTAACTTTGATCATCGTTTATCGCTGTTTCATCATCGTTCATTGCCGTTTTTACCTACCTAAAATAATTTTTCATGCTCGTCGATCTGTTTTAAGTGCTGAATTTGATTACTAAGCATGCCCTTACTTTTCAGGTCCAAATCAAAGCCAACAAATTCTAGCACTTGATAATGGAAAATGGTAATGGGTGACTTCGGAGATGGCTAAGGAAATTGGGATAGGCTGTAGTCTTATATTGATGTGGGATATTACACTGGTGCAAAAAATTGATTCTTGGATCGGAGTTCAAAGTACGGCGGCTTGTCATTTGAAGTTAGTGAATGACAGATTTGGGTTGTCTTTTACCATTATTATGGGCCGGTGAATGAATCTATGAGAGGAACTTAGCCTTGTTGGTTTGAAGTTAGGGAAACCTAGTTTTCGTGGGCATTTTAATGTCATTCGACATTCAATGAAAAGGAATATGTTCATGAGAACCTCGATGGCACAGAGTTTCTCTCTAATTTCATTGAAGGAGAACGGTTTATTGATCTGCCTCTAGCAGATGGACCTTTACTTGGAATGATGGAGAGATAGACCTTTGACCGTCTCTTAGTTAATGTGGCTTAGGAGTTAGGAAGCAGATTTTCCTGATGTTGTTCAGTGTTGGTTGCCTAAGCCAGTTTCAGATCATGTGACTTAAAGTGAGAACTATTTTTATTGGTCAAGGGAGATAGTCATTCAGATTCGAGAACATGTGACTTAAAGTGGAGAGCAGAGCTATTTTTACTTGGTGCGCTGTTGGTGACATAGTTACAATGTGTCGGGGACCCGTAGTTGTATTCTTGTACACAAATTGCCCTTGTTTAAGTTGGATCTCGAGAAAGTAGAATGAAGTGGTCTCTGGAAAATTGGAGGTCAATAAGGCTTGCTTAATTGATGAGAATCGTAGGAAGAATCGGTGATTTGGAGATAATGTAAAAGTGATTTCAGTAAAATTCTTGGAGAGGCATGTTGAAGGCAAAAATCGAAGGAGTTTTGGTTATCGGATGGAGATCATATTATTAGTAATGATCATCGTGTGGTGGTAGCTTACAAGACGGATTTTTTTGGCTTCACTTCTAACGGAAGGAATTTGGGTGTAAGATGAAGAGAATGTAAGAGAGGAGATTGTTCACTACTATCATGCTGCAGAGTATTGTGTTTCTAAGGGTTTCTTAGAGGATGAGTTTTGGGGAGAGGAAATTGTCGGTGCTTTAAATGGTCTTGTGAAGGAGATATGCGGCGTGAGCTAGATAGATTTACTCTTACGGCTTGTTTGATTGGATGGAATAAAATCGAGGTGGAATCCAATAAGAGGAATAATGGAATAGAAGGAAAAATGGAATGGATTTACAAATTGGAATCATTATTCAATTCTATTGTTTAGTTCCTATTACATGCTTAAAGTAATGGAATGATTAAATATAACAAAATTTTCATAATACTCTCATATATCAATTTTGAGATCAAATTCATTCATAAATATACCAAATAGCAGATTCGTAGTGTAATTTTTTCCAGACTTACCGAACAATTATATGAAATCGTTGATTTATTGATGAGGGTAATATCTCACATGTGAATAGCTAGCACTCCCCCTTTCAATTTTTATTCCTCCGTTTCTTTCACTCCCAGAATTATAAACTATCTTTTCTCTCTCTAACTATCAAATATACTTATGTAAGGCATAAGAAGGGTGGTGACATGGATAGGTGAGTATGTTTGTTAGAGAAGAGTTAGTTAGTTGAGTAAGTTTGTTAGAGAAGGTTCTATTCTTTCTTGAAGTGAGAGAAGAAGTTAGTTAAGAGGAGAGTATTCTAGCTTAAGAGAATAAATAGCAAGTGAGTACTTGTGAGTAGGTATTGAGAATTTGGAGGGAGTATTGTGGAGAGACCAGGCTCTCAAATTCCTAGAAGTCTTTGCTTCATCTTGTATTTTCCTTCCTTGTTTGAGTAATCCTTTAGTTATCTCTATTCCCTTTATTTTCTCTGTTTATGGTTGAGTGTGGATTTATCAAATTGGTATCAGAGCAGTGACAATTCTGAGAAAGCATGGCTCAAAAGAAGGTTGAAGCATTGGAGGAAAAGATGGACCTTGTCCAGGAGGAGAGGCAGAAGGAAATCAATTCAGTCCGAACTGAAGTTCAGAGAATTCCAATGATTGAAATGAGGTTTGGCAACTTGGAGAAAACAATGGCTCATATGATGGGAAAGATAGATCAATTGGTGCGACGGGACGACATGACTTCTTCATCAAAGGTGGTGGATAAGCAAAAATTGGCAGAAATTATGTAAACTTAAACCATGGGTAGAGGAATAACGACAGAGGCGATTGGAAACCATACGTATAGGAGGTTGGAGCTGCCCATCTTCAATGGGATTGACCCCAACGGGTGGGTTTTTAGAGCCAAATGCTATATTACGATAAATCAGATGAGCAATGGTGAGAGGATAGAGACAGTGGCTTTGAGCATGGAAGGGAAAGCCCTAGCGTGGAACCAATATATTGAAGAAAGGTTAAGGTTTCATACATGGAAGGAGTTCAAGCTGGCCTTTTTGAACCGATTTCGATCAATCATGGAGGGAACGCAATGTGAGAAATTTTTTGCCATCCGTCAAGAGACCACCGTCAAAGACTACCAGGAGCGATTTCAGATTCTGGCGTCGCCGTTGAAGGGATTGTCGGATGAGGTGCAAGAAAGCACCTATCCAAATGGGCTCAAGCCATCGATAAGGGTTGAGGTCCGATTAATGAGACCTAAGAATCTAATGGAGATGATGGAAGCAGCTCAGATGATAGAGGACAAGAATCGGGTACTGCAAGCCACACGGATCGGGTCTGGGTACAACGGGTCGTGGAACAAGCATTCGGGTTCGGGTTCGGGTTCGGGTTTGACTTATACAAGACCTAGTTTTTCAATTGGACAGAGCTTCGCAGGAGCGACGAGACGAACACCCGCGACGGCGGCCACCATTCGCACAAAACCAGAGTAGAAGAAAAACATGTAGGAGGAGAATTCAGCGACACGGAAATCGTTTAACTATCGGCGGTACACCAACGCTGAGTAATTTTATCCTTAGAAATATGATGCAGCGATTAAACTTACCATTAACAACGACCACGGAGTACAAGGTAATAATGGGAATGGGAGGAACGGTGAGCACTGATGGGATTTGCAAAGGAGTTTCGCTATCCCTTCCTGAAGTAGAGGTAGTTGAGGATTTTTTACCGCTAGAGTTGGGAAAAGAGGATGTGATTTTAGGAATGCAATGGTTGTCAAAGTTAGGGGTTATGCAAGTGAATTGGAAGGCATTGGTGATGAAATTTACTTTAGGACATACCACGTCCCAAAGCACGGTAGCGCTGAAGGGAGAAACGGGTCTATGTAAGACTCAAGTTTTGCTCAAAGCGATGACGCGTATCGTACAGCATGAAGGGCATGGTTATTTGCTGGAACTTAGGGGGTTGAAGAAGTAGCCACGGAGGTTCCTCAAGCTTTCAACGAGTAGTTACAATGGTACCCAGAGGTTGTGAAGGAGCCGAGGGGATTACCCTCTCAAAGGGAGTTGGATCACTGCATTGCTTTGAAAGAAGAGATTGAACCAGTGAGCGTTAGACTATACCGCTACCCACAAGTGCAAAAATATGAGATAGAGCGCTTAGTAGGAGAAATGCTTGCAACCGGTATCATTCAGCCTAGTCATAGTCCATTTTCAAGACCAATCATTTTAGTAAAGAACAAGGATGGAAGTAGGAAATTTTGTGTAGACTATAGAGCTTTGAACCGAGAAACCGTTCCAGATAAATTTCCTATACCGGTGATAGATGAGCTCTTGGATGAATTACATAGGACAAGATTTTCCTCTAAGTTTGATCTAAAGTCGGGTTACCATTAAATTAGAGTGAGTCCTCGTGATGTGCCAAAGATGGCTTTTAGGACACATGAGGGCCATTACGAGTTTCTAGTGATGCCTTTTGGGTTGATGAATGCACCGACGACCTTTCAAGTATTGATGAATGAGGTGTTTAAGAAGCATCTTCGAAAGTTTGTGTTAGTGAATTTTGACGCCATTTTGGTGTATGGTAAATATATAGAGGAGCATATGGAACATTTGAGGGTGGTTTTGGACACTTTGAAGCTATACTCATTAGTGGTCAATCTCAAAAAGTGTGCTTTTGGACAAGAAGAGCTTAAGTAGTTGGGTTACATAGTGTCGGCTAAAGGGGTGGCAACTGACCCTAAGAAGATACAAGCCATGGTGGAGTGACCAACTCCGACCAACTTGAAAGTCCTAAGAAGGTTCTTAGGCTTAACGGGGAATTATCGTAAGTTTGTGAAAAACTATGATCATATGGTGGCACCACTCACCAACTAAAGAAAGATCGTTTTGGGTGAAATGAGGAGGTACAAAGGGCATTTGAAACGTTGAAGGTGGCTATGACAACAGTTCCCGTCTTAGCCCTTCCAAATTTCCATCAACCATTTGTGGTTGAGATCGGGTTTTGGCATTGGTGCGGTGTTGATGCAAAATTAGCAGCCAATAGCGTATTTCAGCCAAGTTCTTAGCTAACAGGCGCGCGCTTAGTCGGTATACGAGCGCGAGTTGATGGCCAGCATCTTAGCGGTTCAAAAGTGGCGACTTTACCTATTGGGATGCAAATTTATTGCTCGTACTGACCAAAGAAGTTTGAGACACTTGCTTGACCAAAGATTGGTGGTCAATAAACACCAAAAATGGATTTCAAAGCTGTGGGGATACAACTTTGATATAGAGTACCGACCGGGAAATGAAAATAAGGCAACTGATGCTTTGTCGAGAAGAGAGGAAGGGTGTGAGCTTACTGTCCTCATGGAGCAGTAGGTGTTGCAAGGATTAGACGCTTTCCCTAATTTCAGCGCGCAACAAGTAACTCTATTGTACAAGGGACGACTGGTCATTCCATCGGAGTCCATTTTAATCTCGAAATTGTTGGAAGAATATCACAGGGAAAGGTTGGAGGACATTCTGGAGTACTAAAAACATTTCAGCGACTGTCTAAGGATGTTTTTTGGCGTGGCGTGAGGAAACAAATACAGTGTTTTGTGGCTAAATGTTCGATTTGTCAACAGAATAAAACTATGGCCCTAAGTCCAGCAGGGCTGTTGCAACCACAGCTCATTCCAGACTAGTTTTTTGAGGATTTCTCCATGGATTTTGTGGATGGATTACCTAAGTCCGAGGGGTTTGATTGCTTATTTGTAGTGGTCGATCGTCTTACGAAATACGCTCATTTTATTCCTCTAAAACACCCCTTTCAATACCCAAGGTATTGCTGCAATGTTCGTGTTGCTGCAATGTTCGTGAAGGAAATGATACAAATACACGAGGTACCCCACTCCATTGTTTCAAATCATGTTAAGGTGTTTCTTAGCAAGTTTTGGACAGAATTGTTTCGTTTACAAGGCACAACGTTGAAGTGTAGCACCGCTTATTACCCACAAACAGACAAGCAAACTGAGATGTTAAACCGTGGAATTGAGACCTATTTGAGGTGTTTTATTGGAGACAAACCCAAGCAGTAGGTTAAGTAGCTGCCATGGGCGGAGTATTTGTACAATACTTCGTTTCATTCGTCCACTCACACCACTCCATTCCGAGCTCTCTACAGTCGTGATCCACCACCATTATTGCGTTTTGAAGTTAGTTCCACTCCCATGTCCGAGGTTGACACTCAACTTCAAGCTAGGGACCACATCTCGGAGGAACTCAAATACCATTTAAATCGTTCTCAGAAACAAATGAAGAATTATACAGATAAGCAGAGACGCGAAGTAGAGTATGCTGAAGGGGATTGGGTTTATATGAAACTCCAACCCTATCGCCACAAGTCCTTGGCTAGGAGAGCCAATGAGAAGCTATCTCCAAAGTTTTTGGCCCTTCCCAAGTGAAATCTCAAATTGGGGCAGTAGCATACAAGCTGAACCTGCCTCCTACTACTTCTATTCATCCAATGTTCCATGTCTCGGTATTGAAGAAAGCATTAGAAAATGCTACCATGGTGCAACCCTTACCTAAGGTCCTTATGGACGAGATGAAGTGGCATGTTGAACCTGAATCTGCGGAAGGGTTGCGTTACAACAAGCAAGGTCAGCTGGAAGTGTTGATCAAGTGGAAGCAACTCCTAGATTTTGAAGCATCATGAGAAGAGTTTGAGTTTTTGAACACTCAATTTCCTACTTTTCACCTTGAGGACAAGGTGAGAGTCCAGAGGGGGGTATTGATAGGCCACTTATCAAATACACTTATGTAAGGCATAAGAAGGGTGGTGACATGGATAGATGAGTATGTTTGTTAGAGAAGAGTTAGTTAGTTGAGTAATTTTGTTAGAGAAGGTTCTATTCTTTCTTGAAGTGAGAGAAGAAGTTAGTTAGAGGAGAGTATTCTAGAGCCTAAAAGAATAAATAGCAAGTGAGTACTTGTGAGTAGGTATTGAGAATTTGGAGGGAGTATTGTGGAAAGATCAGGCTCTCGAATTCTTGGAAGTCTTTGCTTCATCTTGTATTTTTCTTCCTTGTTTGATTAATACAAGTTCATTTCCTTTAGTTATCTCTATTCCCTTTATTTTCTCTGTTTATGGTTGAGTGTGGATCTATCAAATTGGAAGATCTATCAATTTATAATCTCAATTTTATTTCTCTAGCACATTTTTATCTTCAAATTGTTTTTTTAACAACGTTCGCTGTCTAGAATTGACTCTCTCAATATCTATCAATAATGTATAATTTCTTTGCATAATTTATATCTGGTATTTTTTTTTCTCTTGAAAATTTTATATCTAGATATGTTTTCTCTCTACATTTTTTACAATCAATTTATTACTCTCTCTAAAAAATATATTTCTAAATACGTATCTCTCGACAATTTTTCATATTTGATTTTTTTTTTTTTTTCAATTTTGAGTGTTAAAAAAAAATCATTCTGATAGAATGTGTGTCATTCCCCTCTTTGAAGTAAAGATTGCCAATCCACCATTTTTTATTCGAATGAAACCAAAATTTTTATTACATTGTTTAACCAAACAAGAGAATGAAAGTAATGGTGGAATTGTGATTCCATCAAACCAAACATAACCTTACGGTACATTTGGTAAGACGAAATGGGGGTAGAATGGAATTACAATTCCACCTTCGATTCTCATTCATTTGTTTGGTTATCCAATAGAATCAAAAGTTTAATTCCATTGATATTAAAATTGATAGAATTGGATTCCATACTTCATAAGGCGGAATTGAATTCCCTAATTCATAGTAGGATTTATTTTATTTTTTTGGGAGGAGGGGTTATGCATTAAATACCTCACCATATTTTGGGAATAGAAAAAGATTTTTTATGTTCTCAATTTTTTTATTTTTTTAGATTAGAAACATATATTTTGTTTCCAGATAAACTATTATTTTTCCTTAAAAAAAAAAAAAAACTTTTCTATTTGAACAAAAATAAATATTTGAAAACGAAAAAATTATTTCATATTTCAGAGATAAAAATATAAATTTGAGAACAAAAAATATGTTACTGTTACCAAAACAGAAACAAAAATCTGGGAACAAAAAATCTATTTGTTTTCCAGAATCACAATGAAAAATTTGAGAACCAAAAAAAAATATATAAAATGGAAGTGGAAATCTGAGGGGAAAAAAAATTGTTTATATTCCTAAACAAAAATAAATGTTTGATAAAGAAAAAATGTATTTATACTCCCAAAGAAAAAAAAAATTAAAAACAAAATGATTTTAGTAGGTAAATTTTGAATATTTTTCACGTGGAATATTACTCATATTTTGTAATCATTTTTTTAAATAAGTTATTATTATGTAAATGTTTCGAATGTATTTGATCTCAAAATTAATATGTAAAAGAACATTATTTCATTCCATTCATTTAAGCATACAATTAAAACCAAACAAAATAATTGAATAGTGATTCCATTGGTTTATCCATTCTATTTTTTCTCTCATTTCATTCTTTCTCTTATTTCATTCCATCCAACCAAACGAGCCTCTAGTTTCTTTTGCCATTGTTGGGACGCGGTTCAAGGCATACAGGTTTGGGGAGTATAAGGGTGTGGAGTACTTCTTGGAGGATGAGTTTTGGGGAGAGGAAATTGTGGTGCTATAAATGTCTTGTGAAGGAGATATGTGGCGTGGGTTGGATAGATTTACTCTTAGGCCATGTTTGATAACTGCTTTAATTTGAAGTGGTGAATTTATTAAATGCTAAATATATTAAGTTTTCAATTTTTTAATACTTTTAACTTTAAAAAAATTATTTTTTTGTACAAATTTTTGTTCCTAAAATAATTTTTACAATTTTATTTTTCTAAAATATTCTTTTTCTATAACTCTCTCTATTTTTTCTCAATTTAATATTTTCTCCATCTATAACTTTTTGTATATAACTTTTTTTGTGAAATTTTACAATATTAGTGTAAAATGTTGATTGTGATAATTAGATATTCTATAGTATTAAGTAATAAGTACTAAAAAAATTAGGTGAATCACATTCAGTTCAAATTTTGAACAATTTTTTAAGTGATGCGTTTTTTAAGTGATTGCTTAATTTTGTTATCAAATGCACTTAATTTGATAAGTAATTAATGTATTCAATTTTAAGTACTTAATTGTGTCGTCAAAAGGACCTTAGTTTCTTTTGCCATTACTGGGATATGGTTTAAGGCGCATGCTTTTTTCCTTGAATTCCATAGGCCAGTCAAGTTTGAGCTGAAGCATTAATACAGCGTTCACATCAGTGATTCCTATGACGGATAGTGTTACAGAGCTTAAATTACTTTTGAAGGTTATTGACATCCAACTAACGAAGGTGATGGGTAAACTAATCTCTAAAGCTCATGATGATTTTGTGTGGGGTAGACAGATATGAATATTGGGAACCAAGATAGATGTCATAGGATCAAATTTTCAACTCTGAATTTTAACCTTATGATGGCCTGATTGTTACCTCATTCAGTCAGCCAGTGTGTTCCTGTAACGCACACAACAACAGTAGCCAAAAAAAGTATGAAACAGCAAGCATAAATGCACACAATTACAGGCAAAGCCCAACCTTATTTTATAACTCAATGAACAAGGAACATAAAACAAGTTTCCGGTCTGACTTGCAAGAACAAACTCTCTGCCATGGCCAAACTATGATCTACGAATTAAAGCAACGAGGGTGACATTGATAAACCCACTACTAGGCATGACCATCAAACACCTGTCTGGACAGGTGTCAGCACATGCAGCCTAGCTGCCCTATGGCAGTTACCAAGGCTTGTCAGCCAAGTACCTATTACGACCACACATGCCTTGCACATGCGCCCCAAAATCGTAGCACATTGAGCTCCTCATGAGCTAGCACTCAGATGCTACGTTTCACCAGCTTGATCTTGTTCCCACACACTGCCTGGTATGCCATCTCATTCAATTGATCATGCCAATGCCTTGTCATATCGCCCACATGAGCAGAACATGTCTTTCACTCACATTCTGTCTCCGTTAGCTTGGCCTTGTGCCCAAGCTTTGCTTTATGTTGAGGCCACGAATGTTGATCCTAGCATTGTATCTAGGATCACATCATCTTGTTTTAGTGAAACCCGAAGTCCACCATCATCATCAAGCGACGCCCAACTATGTCGACGCTTGCCGATGCTCATGAATGTTGATCCTAGCATTGCGGCTAGAATCACCTTGTGCCTTCCTTGGCATCACCCATGACCAATAACATTGACCCATGACGCCTTATTTTGTTGACGCTCATCGCGCCCCGATTTTCTAGCCCATGTTGAGAATATAGGGTAAGCCTTGCCTAAGGCTTCCCATCACCCCTAAGCACGCCTAGGTTTTCCATGCCAAGTTGATGGTCTGAAGGGAAGGTACCCCTCCTTATAATACCATAAGTGAAAAAACTTAAGTCAACAATAGATATCAAAATATCTAAACAGCCATAATATGGTCAACAGTGGGCCCCTAGACAACGGTTGACTCTGTTGGTGTAGACCGATACTAAGTCCCAATCATTGGCACAACACAAGTTGTTGTAACATAGTATCATCCTCGCTTAGCTAAGGTTAACAGAGCCCAACTAGCATGAAAAAGACTTTGACTTGGATATGTCCATTGAAGTTTCATCAGATGCGCTTTGGCAACAGGTGGATCGATTGTTGCATACCCACATTGCAAGCATGGTTCTTTTCCTATTCTAGGGGGTTGAGACAAGGGGATTCACTTCATCCCTGTTTGTTTCTCATCGTAAGTCTCTAATCTACCCCACCAATTTTGTCTTCGTTTGCTATACTAGTGTGGGTGGGAAAAACATAAAAGATAGTGAGGAATTTCCTTTGGGATGATATAGAGAAGGAAAAAAAGATTTATCTTGTCATGGTAGAAAGTTTGTCATCCTTTTCAAGAGCATGGTCTTGGTATTTGTACTCTCAAAGTGTTTAATAAGACTTCATGGGTAAGTAGTTTAGGCACTTTCGATTTGAATCTGGAGAAAATTAATGGTTGTTAAATTTGGTATTAACAGTTTCAGAAGGTCCGTAAAACATTGGTGAGGGGATTGTAGTGGGTGGGGGTAATGGAAGGACGTTGCAGTTTTTGAGGAAGTGTTTCGGCCTCATATCAGGTTTTGATCACCAAAGGTAGGAGTAGAAGAGTGTGATTTTCGTATTATTAGTGGATCAGAGAGCCGAAGTTACATCGCATGTTCCTTATTTTATGCAAATTTGTCTGTTTCGGGTGAGGTTATGTCTTGCACTCCTATTCTACGAAGGTATTTGTCCGATCGGGCATTGATTGAGCCAAAAGAGTGTTTTGGACTTCATCAACCAGGTGTCATCTAATTGGAGGCGGATGTTGGAAAAAAAAAACCTATAGTTATACGCTTTATTGTTTTTAGTGGGTTTTTTCCTGTAAAATGACAGTATCAGATATTTAATAACAAAGGGTATTTTGAGTATTTTACTTAATTACAATAATTGTAATGTTGTTAGATACCATAGATATTCAGTTAAAGTGTGTTGGCTTTTAATGTTGACTAAAAGGAATGAAATTGTAAATATTTTGGCAACTAATATCCTAAATGTTTCTAATCATTTAGAATCGTTGAATTGGTACTTAACAATTCGGTTAGACTACCTTGTGGGGTGTGTTTTTTTCCAAGAATGGTAAATCTTAAAACCATTAGTATGGGATGCTAAAACGACCATATTAAGACTTACTAAGTTGTAATAAGGGCCTTTATGTAATCATCCTTGACATTCCATCATAATAATTTTGCTTGACATAAAAGTAGAATATTTGAATTGTGATGATGCTTGAAATATCTAGACTTGAGGTACTAAATAGTCACATAGATGAGTTGTTAAAAATTGATAGTACCAAGTCTTGTATTCTAGCCACGAACCTTCAAAGGTGCTCGTTGAGTATAGTACGTATATGTGAAGATTCACGTATGCAAAAAACCATAGAACATTTCTCCAAAATAAACTTCCGCACAATAGATTCAGTTGAATTGCTTAACTAAGGTTTCATTATTTCATTGTGATTCTAAAATTACATTGTCATTTTCTCATTCTCTTCGTATTTTTGAATTTATGGATTCTAATTGATAGTAGTGTTTGCTTTATCTCAAAAACCATTTTTCTCTTTCTTTAACAAAAATAAACAAATAATATCATTCATTCCTTTTATAAAGTATAGATTTCATTCTCATAGATAATAGATGGTTTTTTTTCTTGATATGTTTATTTTTCATTTCAGTTTCTATTTATAATTATGTTTCTAATAAATTTATAAATTTTGTTTGTTTGATATTCAAGCTTAATAGATGATTCTAGGAAGCTTGTTGACAATTATACTTATTTGTGTTTTTCCTTTAAAGATTAACTAAGTGATTTGGCTTTTGTCTTTTAAATTTGCGTAGATTTGGGTTAGATCTCATATCCTCTTACCAACAGGTACGATCTCAATTCATTGCACAAAATGACCAAGTATTTTTAAGAAATCTCTTTTAATCTCCTTCTAGGTTTAGCACATAATATATAATTTTTTAATTGGAAGTTTTTCTTATTCCGGAATAACACAAGTTATCTAAGAATTTTAAGCCAACTATCAATTGTGGATTATTTGATGTTGAAGTTTTGTCTCGACTCTGTTACTTCTCATGCATGCGAATTGGAGGAGCGGATCATTGCTTATCGGCAAAAAAAATATCTACTTCGTAGTACCCATTTTCTGTTATCTGTATTTGGATTTATATGCATGTGCAGATTCGCGACTACTTTATATAGAATTTGATGCTATATTCTGTATAAATCTGTGTCGAGTCTAAATATTTTGTTTTAGTTGGGTTTATAATTTGTTATGAATAACAGGACATATATTTGTTTTAGTTGGGTGTATAATTTTGTAATGAGTGTTCAATTCCCTCTTTTTCTATTTTTAATTCTAATATATTAGGTATCCTCCGTGTAGTATTTTTTGTCTTTGGTTTAAATTTATTTTTTAGTGCAACCTTTTATGGTTTTCAAATTTGAAATTATTTGGTTTTTGTGTAATTTTTGCATGCAGGATCGAAAGAATGATATTTTTTTCCAGGTGCAAACTTTACAAGAATAGGGGCTATTTGACGTTCAAATTAGTTAATCATTTTTTTTTTGCATGCTGATAGGGATATTACAAATTTAATTGGTGTATATTTAAGATTATTTTGGGATAAGATTTTAAAATGGTTTTAATAAATTTTAGCATATTATGAGTTATTAGTAGGAAATCAGATTTATTATGCGTGGTACAATTACTTTGATGACATTCTTAAATTAACAAGAAAAATCGGAATTTTATAACTACAAATGATACAAGTGATTGGGATGCGATTCCAATTAGCATCCAAAGATCAATTATATTATTAATCAAATACATATGATTAAAATAGGGTTTTGACTTTATCCATACCCTGTAGTTCTCTCAAGATTACAAAGATAAAGAGATTGAATAGAGTTGTAATTACAACTGAGGGAGTTCGTTGGATGAAATTCCTATTAGCTGAAGATAACTATGGCTTGTTGGTAAGCATTAACCTTAGTTAATGGGAATGCCGTAAAGAAACTGTTTCTTTAAAGGGAAAATTTGGAATCTTTTCAATTGCTAATTAATTAATATCCACTGTCCAGCTTTTGATATGAAACTAATGAGTCACACACAATGAACATGTTCATGGAAGTCTTGATAGTCTTTTACAAAGAATGGGTAGGACTGTTGAACAATTTAAAATGGTTTGAGGTCAAAGTGTAAATGGGAGAGGGAGGTAACTAGGGCACAAAACCCAAGGCTCTATTTAAAGAGCCCACGGTCGGCCCTAGAGGCAATATTAGTCGCCTCTCCCTCTCTCCACACCATTGAATACATTTTTCGCAATCACATTAAACCATTCAAAGATTGTTTTTTGAGATTCGAGAAGAGATATCACGCCTCGAGAACCGACTAAGAAGCTAAAGCATATGACAAGGGTACTTGATGTATTCATTAGAATGGGATCTGATTGATTTAGGACTAGGTATAAATAGATAGAAAAAAATTAGGGCACAAAAACCCGAGGCTCTATTTAAAGAGCCCACGGTCGGCCCTAGAGGCAATATTAGTCACCTCTCTCTCTCTACACCATTGAATACGTTTTTCGCTATCACATTAAACCTATTCAAAATTCGTTTTTCGAGATTCAGGAAGAAGAGATATCACAATTGTTTTTTGAGATTCGGGAAAAAGAGATATCATGCCTCAAGAACTGACTAAGAAGCTGAAGCACATGACAAAGGTTCATAATCTATTCACTAGAATAGGATCTTATTTATTTTGTGTTACACGGATTGATTCAGGACTAGGAATAAATAGATAGATAAAAATTGATTTTAAATTGTTGATAGCTACTATGTGAATCTAGTATTTTATTTCCTCGTTCAAGTAGTTTCAAAGCCACATCTATTGTATAATACAAAATAAATATTTTGATTATAGAATTGTGGAATAATGGAACATAGGAATATCGGTGAAAAATTATTTTGGATTGTCTCGAATTCCGGATAAAACGAAAATACAAAATTTTGAAGAGAAAAATAAAATTATTTTGTATTTGAAATAAACCTAAAAACTTTAATTTCAAGGTAAGACATGGTTTTAAAAGGAATAAACAAAAAAATTTAATTTTGTCCCACTCGGGGGCGCTCACCTGAGCTGGGACCATCGCCGGGGCAAGGTCCTTGGAGCTCTTTACCCCGTGCACTCCGGTATGACAACTACTGGCTATGTCTGAAGACGCTTGGGGGACCATAACTCTCATTCTGGGTTTTGTCATCTTCTCCTCTTCAAACAATAGAGGAAGGAGGGCCAGAGAAAGTCTTATATCCGAAAAATATTAGAACAATCCCCATTACATTGTAAGGAAGGCGAAAATATGGTGATAATGTAACAACAAGACATGTGTCACTCCTGAGGGATTGTGTCAGAAAACTTCCAGGTCATGAGATCCTGCCCCGGAAGTGGAGGGCTACTGATGAAGGGTAATTTGGCCTTTAGCCTTGTAATTGAGTCATGAGTGGGTCGAACCCAAAATTGGGATTGACCCATGAAACAAGAACGAATCGAACCCGTGAGGATCCAAATTCAGTGTTTAGCCTGATTGGAATGTTCGTTAGACAGTAACACTGCTCATGCCTACATGTAAAATCTCATGCTGAGAGCATGTCCTCCAACGGATTGGTTACGTTCGTTATCAGTTGATCTCTCTCCACTTTTTCCCGCCAAATAAAAATCTACAAATATCAAGAGCGTGGAGGGATAGAGGTAAGTTCAAAATCCCAATACATTCAAATTAGAAATTATTCATAACTCTCACACTGCAGGTTCTTTACCGGGATCTAAACCCCCGGAGTAAGAATTCTTGCAGGTGTATCTGCCGCGAGGAGCTAAGGACCTTAAGGACATTTCACCAGTTCTTGTGATCCCTATATTCGGGTATCATCAATCAATATAGCCATTAAGTAGCCGTCATTGTTTGTTATTTCCAAAACAAAATTATAGTTGTTATTGCTTATTATTTCGAAATTAGAATTCTAGTCGTTAAGTAGTCGCAATTGCTTATTATTTCTTTCTTTTTATTTTTCTTAAGCCTATATAATGTGGCTTTATTTTACAGGCAACAACAACTTAATTGTTGATTATAGGCAATTGAATTATTCATTGAAAATTTCATTTTCTTTTATCGAGTTTAGAGCTTGTTGTTTGTTGGCATGAAAATAGATCCGTAAGTGTGTGCAGAGGGAGTGGAAACGGTGCATAGACTTGTTTTGTATCAGAGTGGAATCGGTGTATGGAGTTGTTTTGTCTCTAGCTTTTATTAAAGCAATCCTTCTCCTATATATGATGTTTTGGGTGGAAGGGTTTTTATCCTTTAGGGATTCACGGGTTTCTTGACTTTCTAGGACAATCTAAGGTTTTCATAGTTTTGTACAAGGTTGAACACTCTCGCATCTTTCCTATGTAAATTTCTTCTCTTGCCTAGAAAACAAATGTTTTATCTAGGGAATTGTTGTGAATTGTAGTCATCTCGGGGATCAATGATAATTACGAACATGCTTTGTGTTATTTATGTTTTTTTTAATCTATTTAGTGTGTTGTTTGTATTTTTTTTTATTTTTCGTATTCATTAAATGATATATTTATCGATACTAGGTTTAAAGGGAGAGTAAGAGCTGGTAGTTATTTTTGGTGTAACATATAAAATCTTAATATGCATTTTAAATCATCTCTTTATAGAAGTTGCACAAGTATTGAGTGCACCCAAGTCGATAGTATATAGTTCATGTACATAGTTCAATGTGTGTAACAAATAAAATCTTAATATGCATTTTAAATTATCTTTTTAATTTATTTTGTTGCTTATAGAGGTTGCACAAGTATTGAGTGCGCCCAAGTCGATAGTATACTATATAATTCAATGTCAAAATATCTATTGGAATGTGTTTAATTGAGGCTAAAAGAGTTGAAACATAATAATTATTGATTTTTATAGGGGTCGCTGGCAATTTAAAAAAAAAAAAACACGACAATGGATTCCTATTATGGACCAACCGATACTCCCCAACCTAGAAAGATCTTAACTTCCTAACTTCGCAAATAGGGGTATCAGTGTTTCACAACTACACAAGACTCGGTTAAACCATATAGGAAAAGAAAATTTAAATTATTAAATAACTAAAACAAAAATACCCCTGAAAGTTGAAAGTATCACAAGCAAACATGTCCACATACAGAATCATCAAAATTTTCCTAGTTCCACATAGGAAGAAAACAGCATAGACACTAATCTGCTAATTCTCTGTTACTAGAAAGCCAATAACGAGGCTCAAAATATGAAGTCTATACGACCAATTTAAGGTTTGGTTTTATGCCCACGGGACCTTATTCAATAAAATTAATGATTCAAATCAAAATCTGTAAAATTGTCATGCGAGATTAATTAAAAACTATACAAAACAACACTATAGGCCTTATGCAAACATATGTCAATTATGGAATACAATGACGGAAAACCCTACAATTTAACAGCACGGCATCATCAGTTCCACTAAGCCAATATTACATATCGAAAACCTTAATTAATTCCCTCGTATTGAATTATGCAGATCAACATGACAAATTAAACTTAACATGTAGTGCGCGGAAATTGTCCACTGGAAGAACATGCAAGAACGTGTAAAGGAGAAACTGTATAAAGTAACAGCAATAAAGATTAGCAAAATAGAAGAAACGTGAATCTCACCTTGGCAACATGTTCCAAAGTTATAGCCTCTGGTATGATGGCTGTCCTCAGCTTAATCTGCACAAAGCCACTGCTTCCTTTGAGTGGAAAACACTGTCCCGGTTCTCCAAAACTAGGTCTTAACATCTTCTCAGCATTGGCATGAACCCCATTTCGGTTACTCATGTAAAGCCAACTACCTCCTTTCCCAACACCATATGGCTCCGAGTGTTTCACAACCATGCCCCCACCAGAAGCTAGTGCATAGTCCACCCTACCGAGTCCATCGGCAGCATGCTTATCCATTTCTTTGTCAATTATCTCTCTTGCAAAAGCCCTCACTTCATCCAAATTCAAATCATCTGCACCTACACTACCAGTACTATCAATCCCTTTGGCCTTCCTGAACTCTTCAAAAAACCTTTCAAAATCATCCTTCTTTAACCAGCCTGACGTGTCCAATTCCCCCAAAAACTTCTCCAAACTCTCAGTCCTGCCATCCAACTTCTTCAACTCTGCTGCAAATTTTAGGTCTTTATCTTTGATTTTCCCATCAAATTCTCTTCTAAGACCACCAATCTGAGCCTCAATCTTTCTGTCAACAACTTCCACTTGAACCTGCATCATCTTTGTGGAAGTCTTCACAAATCCCTCCACTTCAGCTAGTCGCCCTTCAAAATCTAAATTAGCCGGAGTATTAGTGCCCCCAGAATTAGTAACCGTTTTCCGAATCAGCTGAACCAAACCCAATAAAATCATCAAAAGCAAGAAATTCTTTGTAAAAACACTCGTAACGGTCGCCCACTTAGATTTCTCAGGCTTAGGAACTCCCTTCCGTGTTGTCCTGCGAGGCAATCCACTTGCATTTGAAGGCAATGTTTTTTTCACCACAACAGGTACCTCTCTTGATCTGTCTAGAACCGCTTCGCCCCTGATTGAATGACTCAGATCTTTGCCAACGTCACCGCCCGTGACCTTTTCGCCTCCATTGGAAATAGGCGAAGCCGCAACCATTCCATCTCCACTGACCAAATCCAAGGCGTGTTTTTTCTCCACCGGTCTCCGGCGAGCCGCTGCCGGGTTTGCTGTGATAGAAACTGTAGATGCTGACATTTTTGTTGTCTTTTGTTCGTTTTTTGTTTCCCTTTTTCGGATAGAAGAAGGGGGTTAGGGATTCGAGAGACTGAACGCAGTACAAGGAAAGAAATTTACAGAAAGTTCGTTAATTTCACGGAAATAGCATTTCGAATGGCGAAAATGACGAAACCCTAGGGAAGCAAATTGAGGAATCTGTAGGAATCGAAACCGAAATGTTTTCTAATGTTTTCATCAAAAAGCAAACGACAGAAGGGTGGAGAGAAAATCAATAGGCGCTGCGTAGAGAAAGAAAGAGCCGCCTTCGTGGTTTGAATCTGATCTCCATTACTTTCCACGCTATAGTTTCGGAAGTAGAAGCGCTTGCATTAACCAAATTGAAAGAAAACAAAATCAGCATACGTGGAAAAAATAAAAATTCGCAACTACCGTTCGCACAAGTTCCAATTCTCAATTTTCAACTATTAACAACGTTTATTTTAACTATTTTGGAGTACCATACATTAAAGGGACTACTAGTCCTAAAAAAACAAAAAAGAAAACCAAAAAAAGGGGACTACTAGTTCTAATAATGGCATTTTTTAAATTTTTAATTTTGAGTTTTTTTAGATGGAGTGATGATGTCTCCATCGGTGGAGAGAATCTATCCAAAGATCATTCCAAAGAGGAAGAAAATTGTCTTGCTAGAACCACAAAAAAAAAGAAAAAGTAAAACATGACATCCCTCAAAATCCTTAGAGTCCATAAAGGTTGAAACGATAATAACTCAAGCCCCCTCTAAATAAATGATGGATACAGAAATTTTGACTGTGAAACCTTCGGAGGTTTTTAAAGTATCGGAGCTGAAGCCATTGAAAAATTCTCCGATGAAGCCACCGCAAGGCACGAAACAAGTTGCAAGGATGAAGTCCTTCAAGGAGGCTCTTAACGATGGCCAAGATGAGCAAAGAAACAGAATCGAGGAAGTGTTCTTCGATTTTGAAGAAGATCCTATGATGGAGCCTGATTTACCTTGTGCAAATGTTTCTAATCTTGAGAAACACCAAGGCATCCCTAAGATCATAGTGCCGACCCATATTCTTGAGAAAGTTTAGGAGAAATGGTGTAAATCCTTGATCATTAGACTACTCAGAAGACAAATTAGCTACAAGATTCTTCTCGCTAGGGTTAAGTCCTTATGGAAGACACAGAGGTGAGTTTGAATTTATTGGTCTGAGTTATGGTCTTTTTTCCTGTGAAGTCAAACAAGATTTCTCACGCTTATCGAGTCCTAATGGAGGGCCCTCTTGGGTGATCATGGATCACTACTTAATGGTAAGAAAATGGGAACCTAATTTCATCCGAAGGAAGTTAAAAATTCCAAAACATCGGTCTAGTTAAGACTTCATGACCTTCTGGTAGAATACTATAAGCATCATATCTTATTCTCCATTGGAAAAGCTCTAGGCAGACCCATTAAAATGGATGGGAACACAGTTGCTTCTGTTAGAGGTAAATTTGCTAGAATGTGTAAATGTTGATCTTAATAAACCTTTCATTCCAAAGTTTGAATTAAGGAAGAATTTATAGATTAGAATATGTCCATGCTATTTGTTATTCCTATTGGAAGGTTAACCATAGAGTGGATTTCTACCCTTCTGGAATTGTTGCAAGGGAAGAGTTTTCACTGGAGCACAAAGGTCTGGCAAGAAATCCGTCGCCTCATCAGAATAACGGTAACATGGATTCTATTACCACTAATGTTCCAAATTATGGTGGTGTTAATGTTCAGAGTGCTAAAGGTCTTAAGTTAAATGGTGTGCTAGGTCGCTGGGATTTTAAAAAATTATTTTTTGTTTTAAAAACAACACAAGTTTTGACTCGAAAATAGTTGGTCTTTACCAGATATTTATTTTAAATTCAGGGGTCAATTATACTCGGGAAAAGTGTTTGGCACCCCAAGACACTCATCCAAAGACAATACCGAAGTTTAAATGAATCTTTACATTTAAATAATTCCGAGTAATTTCCTTCGGTTTTGGTTAATACATTAATTCCCATTTTTTATATCTTTTGTCTTTTTTTATGTATCTTTATGTAAGAAAAAAAATGTATTTATTGAAAGCAACAACAGATTAAAAATAAAGAACAAATGTCCCCATTTTAGATCACCTATCGATTATGGAAGAATCCATAAGTTTGGCCCCCGGGGGGTTTTATTCGGAACTTAAATAGTTTATTTATTTTAGTTGATGACCGAACTTGTAAAGGTTGCCTACGTATCCCTGTTTTCACAGAGAATCAGATCAAAACGTAGTTTACTACGTGATGATTTTATTTATTTATTTATTTTGTTGTTGTTTATTTAAGACAAAATTTATTAAAAATAAAAACATTTATTTATAAAAAAAAAAAAGGTTTATTATTTTTTTTAGAGTAAACAATAAGTGTTTTCGTATTTGAAAAACTCTTACGTGAAAAACTTTTTTTTATTTTTATTTTTTTGTTTATTTAAGACAAGATAAGAACATAAATGACACAAATGCTAAGTGGATATGTACGTTTGATTTTGTCAAGAACACTCAAACTGAACTTACCTGCTTAGGTAAGTTTAGGGTTAAGGTTTACTTTGTCAATCCAAAGGTAAGAAAATATATAATATACGTGTCAATCCTACTCATAACTAAGAAGACGGAAACATTTCTGAAGAAGGTGCACACCTATCCCCGAAAGGAATAGAGGTCCTCCCTTTATTCCGACTTTTAGCCACAAGGGTTTAGACAAAGTAATATATAAAGGGTGCCAGTTCACAAGCCTGAGACATGGGTCAGGCTATGATCTAGGCCAGAGTAGGAAAGGTAAAGGTTAGTTTAGTAGTTAGTAGTTAATAGTCCATCATCAATTGTTTATTTTAAGTTTATTGGAGTTTAGTTTCATGTGTTCTTGACACAACCAAAGATACTATGCAGAAACCATAGTGTTTTTTATGTTCTTGACACAAAACATGCTATTTACATTATGTACATGATCTAAGACTCTTAAGAACTACCCAAGTACACAAGTACATTATATACAAGTAATATAAAGGTACTTAAAACAAAATTAAAGAGGAGTTTAAGAAGACTTACCTAACTTAGGGAGAGTAGTATTTCCTTAAGTGTTTTTCCTTATTCTCATTCTTTAATCTTCTTCTTTCTTCTTGGTTGTTCCTCAACAACATCTTGAGCTCTTGTTGAAAGAGTCTCAAGAACACCATTTAGGAGCCTTTTTGGCAAGATTTGAGGTTGTTTAAGGGGTAGAAAGCTTAGGAAATCCCAAGACCCGAGAGAGAAAATTCAAGCACAGAGAGAGAAGGGATCTGGCCAAGCTTGTTTCCAAAGTGAAAACAAGTTACTTTTTATAGTCAACGGATAGCCTGTGCATTCCCAACCTGTTGCACATGGTAATTTAATGGGATGTAAAGCCATTAAATGCCAATTAATACCAAGCTACTACGCATGTGCTCAAGATCTCCTTAAATCTCATAGGTAATTAAGTAGATTTGGTAATGATTTACCAAATCTTACAAATATCTTGGCATATCTAGAATTCATTCCAAAAATTGTGAAGGCCATAAGAAACAATTTGTTTTGTTTCCTATCATTCTCATCCCATCCCAAAACCAAAAAAGAACACAACTATCATTATTGGAATTGTTAAAGTGAGCCCTCTTTCAACTCTTGTTAACCACATTCGTTTTTTTCTATTTTTTTTCCATTCTGTAAAGTTCTCCATCGTCTTTGTTATTCATATTTTTCTTCAATGTTCATTGGTTGCCTGAGCTTCGTCGTTCATCTCCGTCTTCATCTATTTCGTGATCATTATCTTCTTCGATTTCGTGGCTTCATGGCCATCATCTTCTTCGTTTGTCCTCATCTTTTTCATCCGCTTCCTCTATCCATGGCGAAATTGAAATCAAAATTTGGGTTTCGATTTCGAGATGCAATATCGATTTCGATTTCAATTGGGGTTTAGGATTTTGATTTCAAATTTGATTTCGATTTCAATTGGGATTTAGGATTTCAATTTCCATTGGGGTTCAAGATTTGATTGCTTGATGATTTCTTGATTGTAGTTTAGGGTTCGATTGCTTGATGATTTTTGATTGTGCTTTAGGGTTCGCTTTTGATTTATAGGATAAAATTGTTACCAAATGTGATTCCATTCCTAAACCAAAAAAAAAAATATTGTTACTAATCGTAATTCTGCTTCTAAGAAGGAAACGAAATTCTCATCACATCCCATTCCACTTGGATGGGATGGATGGGATGGAAATGGTTACCAAACGAGGCCTAAGTTACTTGATTTGATTTCGTGCTAAGAAATCTTGCCAAAGATCTCTTCATTAAATGCCCATTACTCCATTCATTGAATTGTGACATTTATGGCAATTCATAACATTTATCACTCTTGTACTTAAAGTTCTTCTATCATTTCTTGAGTGATATTTATGAAAAGTACTAAACACTAATAAGTCAAAGTGTTGTAATCTTTATAGAGAGTGTTTAGAGCTCTAAGGTCGATTTTGTAAGTTAGATTATAAAATCATTTTGAGTATTGTATTGAGAGATTATACTTTATTGATACATCAAAGCAAGAAGATCCTCAAGGAACACCACATCAAAGATCATCTCGTGAAAAAGTTGAAGAGGACCAAAGGAGGAGCCTTTGGTTGTGATGGACCGATCTCGCCGGAAAGAATATGACGTGGCCAGGTTTAATCTTCACCCTAAGAAGAATTTGAACGGTTTGATCTTCACCTGTAAGAAGATTGGAAGGTTGTAAAAATTTTGATCTTCACCCGTAAGAAGATTGTAAAAGGTTTAATCTTCACCCGTAAGAAAATTAAGAATTAATGAATTAGAACTCTCCGTCGGGAGCGCGAAGGAATAGAGTAGGCAAAAATATTTTATCAAACTACTATAAATCTCTTATGTCTTGTGGTTTGATTATCTCTATCCCTTACTCTTTACTTTAATTATTTTGATTTGATTGATTATTCCGTTGCATACATAATCATAAGAATTAATAAGTTTGATTTGAGATTTTAGTATAAAGATTTTATGAAAGATTTTTAAAGACTCAATTCACCTTCCTCTTGGGTCAATTTATGAGTCAATAATTGGTATCAGAGCTCGGCCTACGGGGATCGAGCTTAACCGTTTCGTAGAAAAGATCAAAAACTTTTCTTGCCCCATTATGCACAAGAAATGAATACGGTGGGTAACTACAACCGGAATGTATCGAAGGTGAAAAATGAACCAAACAACTTTGGTTCGGAGGTACAAACTTTTACATCTTCTATACTCATTGAGAATTGTAATTTTGGAAAGACCTATAATCAATTAAATAGAAAATTATACATGTTGTTGTACAAGTGGTAGAGATGATAATGATGATGATGAAACAACACATGTTGCAATTGATAAATTATTACGTCTTATTCAATATTTTGCTAAAGAGAATTTTAAAATGAAAAGAAAAATAAATTCATTTCAAAATAAAGAAAACGATTTCAAAAATTCGAGATTACATATTTTGGAAAGTTATTTGGAAACAAAAGAGTTTTATGATATTGTCTTGAAAATAAATAACTTGATTGATAAAGTTAAATATTTTGATAATGAAAATTATTTTTTGAAAAATGATATAAATAGCCTAAAGGATAATATTGCAAATTTTAGAAATCTTGAAAATGGATTAAATGAAGATATTAAAAAGTCTAAATTTGAAAAAGAAATTCTTTTATAAAAAATAAAATTTCTCGAAAGTGAGTATAAATCTTTGAAAAATGATTTTGAAAATGTTATTTCAAAGAAATCTTGTTTGGAAATAAATTTTGAAGATTTGAAGAAAGATCTCGAGAAATCAAAATCGAAACTTAAATCGATTGTTGAATATAAAGATTTTGATTCTAAGTGAATTAAGAATTGCATTAAATATTGTGTCTCATCTTCTAATCATTCTCATCATATTTTCAATGATAAATTAGTATTGTAAAAAAATCAAGAATTATTTATATTATATGCTAATCATCATATTAGAAAACATAATGATAATTCGAAATATAAATATTATTATTGTAACAAGATTGGTCATTATTAGGTTTCATGTCCTTATCAGAATTATAATTTCGAGACTAACTGAAATAGATCCAAAATGATATGAATACCGAAAGGAGATGCAAAGTGTAATATTGCAGAAAATTACAGTATTGTGAGTGGATATCATAATGAAGTCAAGGATAAGATATCTAAGCTGAAAAGCTATAAAAAATAGAATCTAAGTTTCCACATGTTATGAAGAATGATCTTAATGGAAAAAAGAAGTTCAACAATGGACATCAAAGATTCACATTAACTAAGAACTTCAACAATAAGAGGTTTGGAGGATACAAAAATACTGAACCAAAAAATGCATCCAAACCAAGAATAATTATCGATGCTTATGTCTACAAAGGTAAATCCATTGTAACGACAAATGAAGGTACATTTAACTCTCGTACTCCTAAATTTATAAAATTTGTGAAAGCATTAGATTCTTATCTTATTAATTAAATAAGTTGATATGTGTTTCTTAGACATGCTCTTTAATGGTTATATTTATTATCTTAAGAAACATGATATGATGGTTCTTTAAGAATCAATTTTTTTTTTTTTTATTATTATTATCATCATTATCATCATCATCATCATCATCATCATCATCATTATTATTATTATATAGTAATAACATTATATCTTTTTTATATATTTACATTAATCATTCATAGTTATATTGCTTGTATAGATAAATATCTAAATTTCCATGTATAAGGCTTTGGTATTATTATTTTCTATGTGATTCAATTGATCTTATGTTTGTGTACTTCAAGTTTGCATAACATTGAAACATATGAAAGTGTTTTGAATGCTCTATATGTTCACATACGCTTAAACACTTTTAAAGACCTTCAAATGGATGAGTTTTTGGTGAAGTTGATCAATAATAGTTGAAAGGTAGAATAAAATTCTGACCAGAATTTTCAAACCGAAATTTTGACAATCTTCACCGTTTTTACTGTATCTTTCATTTTACTTATCGGAATGACTTGAATTTTTTTTGTGTGGTTTTGGACAATATTAAAAGTGTCTAAAACAACTTTAAATTTTTATTTGGTCAAAATATAGATTAGTTTAATTATAATGCATCCGAAACATTTTCTGACCAAGAAATTATTTAACAGCATTAATGCTTTATCTTTTAAACTTGATTGTATTCTTCCAAATGGTAAACCAATGACTTCTATGCATCATTTGGAATGTATGAACATGATAATTTTTTTTGTAATTATTTGGATCTATTTATCATGCATTTAATTGATAAAATCCAATTATGGACTAATCTAGTGCATAATGAGTTGTAGTGTATTTTGTTGACTTATACATCTTGATAAATTCTACAACCTATAATTAAATGAGTTAGTTTAATATGTCAAAACTTTCATAGCTCATTAATTATATTTTGAATACATATATTATTTCATGATGAGTTTTGAATCTTAATTTGACAACATGAGTTGGTGGAACTCGAAATTCAACACATAGCCCATGTTTGATTGACTTTAGTTTTGATTTAAATTTTTCATCTTATGACCCTCCTAAGAAGAAGGTAAAATAAAATATCCATGATTAAAAAGGATAATATGTGATTCAATAATAGTAATAACCTTAAAATCATTGGTAAAGAGTTTTTTTATGTATCTATTTTCAAAATATAACAAGAATATCATGAGTGTCTACATCACTAGTCAATGTCCTAGAATTGATAATGATTTCCATCTCTGCCTTGAACCTTCGGACTTGGGAGATTTGGAATACCTTGAAAAGCATGAAAGACCTTAAAGCCCTTGGGCCGGAGGGTTATCAACCAATTTATTTTTAAAGGATTTGGGGTATTCTTGGCTCTGATGTTTATAATTTTGTGAAAAACTGCTTTAGAAATTCCATGAAGTCGCATGTCTTAAATGAAACATTTATTGCTCTCATTCCCATGATAGACAACCCATAAAGCATTAACCAATTTTGACCTATAAGTAGACCCCTTTTAGATAAAATTGTTTGTCATTTTCAAAGTATCTTTGTTCCAAGGCGTATGACTACGGATAATGTGATTATAACGGAGGGTTGTCAACCAATTTATTTTTTTTTAAAGGATTTGGGGTATTCTTGGCTCTGATGTGTATAATTTTGTGAAAAACTGCTTTAGAAATTCCATGATGTCGCATGTCTTAAATGAAACATTTATTGCTCTCATTCCCAAGATAGACAACCCATAAAGCATTAACCAATTTTGACCTATAAGTAGACTCCTTTTAGATAAAATTGTTTGTCATTTTCAAAGTATCTTTGTTCCAAGGCGTATGACTACGGATAATGTGATTATAACGTAAGAAATTATTCACTTCCTTAGAAAATATAAGAATAAGAAAGGGGGTATAATCATAAAAAAAATTGATCTTGAAAAGTCTTATGATAGGATTAATTGAGATTTTCTAAAAGATACTTTGACTAATTTTAACATTCCTAACCCGTGGATTAAACTGATTATGTCTTGTGTCACTAACACGTCTTTATCTATTATTTAGAATGGGGAACCCTTGGATGAGTTCAAACATTCCATATGTCTTAGACAGAGAGACCATTTCTCTCCTTATCTTTTCACTCTATGCATGGAAAGAGTTCTACATATGATAAGCAATAATGTTAATAGAGGCACTTGGAAGGGTTTGAGGGCTAAAGCAAATAGTCATATCATTTTGTGTTTGTTTTTTGTTGACAACCTTATATTGTTTACTAAAGCTAATGATAAATAGGTTTTAAATATTTTTCACATCCTTGATATATTTTCCTAGGCCTCGGGCTAGAAAATCAATCTTTCTAAATCCAACTTGTTTGTTGCTCCTATATCCCTCGTTGGAGAGCTAAAGACTTTAGTAAAACCCTTGGTATTGAGATTTCGGGTGACTTGGGTATTTAGTTGGGCTTTCTTATCGTTCATGGTAGACTTAATAATCTTCATATGCATAATGTTATCCCAAAAATGCAAAATTTCCTTTATAAATGGAAATCCAATATGCGTTTGGTGGTTGGTAGAATTATTCTTACCAAAGCAGTTACTTCTACCATTTCCTATTATTCAATGAAAATGATTCCTATTCCCCTTAAGATTTGAGACAAAATTGATAATATAAGCTGTAACTTTCTTTGGGATGATAGTGCGAATAAAATTAGAAATATCATTTAGTTAAATGGGACAAATTTTGCCAAAACAGAGAGGATGGGGGTCTTGGGCTTAGAAATGATAGAATAAATAATAAGGCTTTCTTAGCTAAACTTGGTTGAAAAATTGCAAATAATGATAAAAGCTTTTGGGCTAGGGTGATTTGGAATACACATTCTTATGATAATAACCCATGCTCTTGGAAGAAGAAGAAAACAAGCTTTCGTTCCTCCCTCTTGATATCCTCAAACTCCATTCATTTTCAAAAATGAGTTTTTAGGGGCTTTTCTAGGCGCTAGTTTTGAAAATATTCTTTGGGTCGGGATTTACGTTAGCAAAGGAGTTGCCACCTAGTATGGGGTTAAATGGTGTACTAGGTTATTGGAATTTTCGAAATTATTTTTTATCTTTGAAATGACCCAAGTTTTGACTAGTAAATGTCTTTTACCAGAGATTTTTTTAAGTTCGGGGGTCGGACACACTTGGAGAAGGTTTTAAGCACCCCAAGACACCCGTCGGAAGACAGTACCTCAGTCTAAATAAATATTCATGTTGATCCTAAGATTTTGATGCACAATCAAATGTTGATATTTTTGGTGGAACTAACGGTTTAATTAAGTGTTTCAGTTTATTAGTTCCAAACGATGAAGATATGATGACAAAGATGATTAAGGATTAAGAGGTTGAAGAATTTGAAGAACCTAGGGACAACAATTTAGGTTAAATTTCAACTCTTAATATCCCAATTAGGATCACACACGACACAAAAAGATTTCTAAATGATTTTTTATAAATATGTGTGTTTTTAATAGGATCCTAATTAGCTAAATTATTTGCTCCTATGTGTAATTGAAAAAGAAATATTAATAATTGATTAAAATTGAATTTAAGTATTTAGTGGAGCTAACTGAGAATTTTGTTTTGGTTAAATGGGCGAAAACGTCAATAAAAATGGATCAAAAACGATTTGAGAGAAGTGTTCCAACATTAGTAAGTCGACCGGAGTATAGAAGGAAAAGTCTTTGTATCTCTCGGTCGACAGATAGGTCGACCTATACTTAAATATGAACTCTACATATCTATAAGCCGACAGAGTGGTCGACTTGTGATAAGAAATGAAATTCTCTGAATCTCTAGGTCGACAGATAGGTCGACTGATGGGTACATAATTTTTGGCTAGGCTACATCTCGAATTGATTGGTCGACAGGTGATCTTGGTTGGTCGACTTATGAGACTGTTTCAAGATATTATGGAATTTTGGATTTTATTCTAAAAGTAGCTATTACTAGCCGTTTTATGGTTAAGATTCATGAGATATTTTAGGGATTTAATGTTATTTGAGATATGAAACATGTATTATGATATCCATATATATTTGGTTCATTAAGTTTAAATATTTCTCAATTTGGTACATGTAATTCTTTCTATCCTATTTAATTGTGATTGAAAAATATTTGGAGGACTTAATTGAGAAGTTTAAAAGCTATAATTAAGTAATTTGAACCAGGATGAAGTCTATGATCTAAGGGGTCTATAAGATCAACTAAATGTCATAAGTAGTGGGAACTAGCAGTTAAAGAGCTTATTTTATTCCCATTTATATAGAGCTACTTTTTTCATATTAGAGAGAGAGATATCAAGATTATTATATTGAACATTTCTAAGAGAAATCATATTGAGAATTGTGAGATCTTTTCTAAGAGTTATTCTTGAGCATTATTTGCTGTGAATCATTGTTGCTACCGAATCTAAAGTGACGTTACTATAATTTTTCTTTCAGTGGATTTCGGGTAAGATCTTTCCAAATCATTTTCTATTTAGTATTACTTGATTATATTTGGAATTTGATCTTTAGAAATTATTTTCTGATTTTTTATTGAAAAATATTTTCGAAACAATTTTTTGAATAAATCTGATTACGTGCTCAATTACATGCTAGCCATTTTTGTTTAAAATCAGATTTTGAATATCTTACTTTTCTATCACTAGTTTTGGGATATTAATTGAGTTCTAATTTATCTAAGGTAGTAGAAGCTCCGAGTGAAAAAAATCACTTGTCAATTTTTAATTGGTGAGTTGAGTGACGGATTGAATACTGTTGGGAGTATTTAATCTAAGGGTAACTGGATTAAGTCTCTTCCTGTAAAGATATTGAGGTAGTAATTCTTTTTTAATTGAATTGTTTTGTGAGCATTTTGTAACAGTTCAATCCTTACTGGGTAAAAGGATATTTAAAGTATTTGTGAGGTTTTGATTCTTTAGACTAAGGTACAAAAAGAATTAGGTTAGTCTTGAACCTGTAAAAAGTAGAGGTTATTCCTGAGCTTGAGAAAAAGAATTTGTAAAGGTTGATTCTAAGACTGTACAAATAATCTTTGTGAGAGTTTGGTTCCTACCTTTAAAAGAATCTTGAGTTTAGTGGGTGCGACTCTCCGTGGGGGCTCGGAGGACTAGATTAGCCAATAGTAGTTTGGTGAACCAGTAAATTTTTTTGATATGTTGCTATCTTTACATTATTTATTTTTGTTGATTGGTGTGCACTTAGTTGATTTTATATTTCCGTTGTGATATAAAAATTGTAATTAATTTAGGATTAAAATTAATTATTTGGATTATTAAAGTATTTTTTCTCTGATAATTTTTATCTACCCAATTCACCCCCTTTTTGGGTAGTTCACTGGGTCAACAATTGGCCTCATAGTTGGTTTAGTTTGACATACTTAGCTAACAAAGATCACATGACACACATAATAGGCACACTAGCTGAGGGGCAGTCTATGCACCGACCACCGTTGTTTGCAGGTGAAAGTTATTCGTTCTGGAAAGACAGAATGATAGTCTTTCTTCAGGGTACAAATTATGATGTGTGGCTAGCAATTGAGGATGATCTGTTTGTTCCAATAAAAAACGGAATCGAGAAAAAGAAAGAACAACTAACTGCTTCTGATAAGTAGAAACTCTCTATAAACTCTCACACTATTAACATTCTATTTTGGTCTTTAAATGCTAATGAATATTCTAGAGTTTCAAGTTGTAAATATGCAAAAGAGATGTGGGATAAGCTACAAGTTATCCACGAAGGAACAAGTCAAGTGAAACAATCAAAAATCAATGCTCTTATGAGAAAATTTGAATTGTTCAGAATGGAAGAAACTGAAACGATTCATGATATGTATACTCGCTTTAACAACATTTGCAATCACTTGAGTCAACTTGGAAAGCCATACTCCATGGAGGATAGAGTTCGAAAGGTCCTAAGATCTTTAACAAAAATATAGGAGTCAAATGTGACGGCAATTGAGAAAGCTAAAGATCTTGGCAAATACGAAATTGATGATCTCATAGGCAACTTGATGACTCATGAAGCGGCGATTAAAGGATATGAGCATAGCACCGGAAATGGCAAGAGAAAATCCTTGGCGCTAAAAGCTTTGAAAATTCAAGAATAGGATGACAGTGATGATGAAAGTCTTGACAGTGAGCAAGAGAAAGATGTGGCGCTTCTCACCAAGAATTTTAGAAGAATGACTCAGCGTACATTCTGTGGGAGAAGAAACTTCTACATGACTAAAGTGGAATGTTACAACTGTCCTAAGACCGGTCACTTTCAAAATGATTGTCCTAAACCGAAGAAGGATAAAGAAAAGGAAAAGAAGAAAAAAGCAAAGAAGAGTAAGAAGAAATTTATGAAGGCTACTTGGGATAATACTAAATCAAGTTGCTCGAAAAAATAAGATAGTGAAGATATGTCTATGTTTGCATTGATGGCCACTAGGGGTAAGGTAACTAAATGTTCAAGTTTTTGTCATTTAGATTTTGATTAATTATTTTACGTTTATCAAGAACTTTCTCATGATTATAAAAACCAGTGTTCTAAAATAAATACCCTTCAAAGTACAATTAATACATTAAACAAGTAAGTGATGGACTACGAATCTAAAAACAATGAATTGAAATCCAAGTTCATGGATTTGCATTCAATTGCTCTCAAATTCACCGGGAGTGAAAATAACTTGAAAATGCTTTTGGGAAGTTTACGTGGAGTTTTTGATAAAGACGATATTGGATTTCAGAAAAATCTTAAACAAAAACGTTTTCACAAATTATTTTCTGAAACCAAGGATCTTGTTAGATATTTTAAATGTAATGTTGTGGGGTATACTATTCGTAGATGTTTTACTAAAATACCTAATTGTAGATAAGTTTGGGTTCCAAAAGAAACTAAAATTATCCCGACTAACAAGATCGGACCCACTTAGACTGGGTACCATGTAGAAACTATTTGAGGTGTTCCTAGCATGTTATTCTAAAAGTTTCAATAAGTAAGGACAAATGATTCCTAGATAGTGGTTGTTCTCGACACATGATGAGAGACAAAGGAAAATTTACAACTTTGACACCTAAGGATGGAGGTCATGTGACTTTTGGAGACAACGCAAAGGGTAAAATTATCGGTTTAGGTAATATCGGTAATGGTACTACTATTATAAAGATGTGTTACTAGTTGATGGACTTAAACATAATTTGCTTAGTATTAGTCAACTATGTGATAAGGGCTATAACATTATATTTGATTATGATAAGTGTATTATTAAGAATAGTCATGATAGTAGTATCTTGTTAGTTGCATCACGTTTTAAGAATGTTTATACTTACTCATTTGATGATTTTAGTTCTCAAAATTTATCTTGTTTGAATGCTTTGTCTGAAAATAGTTGGTTATGACATAGGAGACTTGGTCATGCTAGTATGGAGTTAATCTCTAATTTATCTAAGAAGAGTCTCGTACATGGGCTACCTGATTTGAAATTTGTGAAAGATAAACTATGTGATGCATGTCAATTAGGTAAGCAGGTTAGATCATCATTTAAGAAAAAGATGCACACGTCCATGTCTAGATGTCTTGAATTGTTGTATCTTGATTTATTTGGTCCTAACTCTGTTGCTAGTTTTGGTGGTAAGTTTTATGCTTTCGTCATAGTTGATGATTATTTCAGACTTACTTAGGTATTTTTTCTTACTAAGAAAAGTGTGGTTACTTATGTTCTTGCTCAATTTTGTACGCGTGTTCACAATGAAAAACAATGTTCCATTATTAACATTCGAAGTGACAGAAGAAACGAGTTTAAGAATGATAATGTAAAAAGTTACTGTGATGAGTATGGTTATGCTCATAACTTTTTTGCACCAAGATCACCACAACAAAATGGTGTAGTGGAAAAGAAGAATAAGACACTTCAAGAGATGGCCAAAACAATGCTTAATGAAAATCGCTTACCAACTACTTCTGGGCCGAAGTAGTTAGTACAACTTGCCACGTGGTGAATCAGGTATCGATTGGTAGAGGGTTTAACAAAACCCCATATGAAATCTAGAATGGCAAGACTCTTAATATTTTATATTTTAAAGTATTTGGATGTAAGTGATTTATTTTGAATGACAAGGATAATCTTAGTAAATTTGATGCTAAATCTGATTATGGGATTTTTCTTGGATATGCTACTAACAGTAAGATTTATAGAGTTTATAATAAACGTACGTTAGTAGTAGAAGAAACTATGCATGTTATTTTTTAGGAAGCTGATCCATTCTTGTCGAGAAAAGTTTTGGATGATGATGATGCAGGTATTTCAAATAATCAAAACCAAGGTGATAATGTACCTAAGGAGTCCCAACAAGAGGAGGAACATAAGTAAAATGATTCGAATTTACCACAAGTTATAAAGACAGTACCAGGTCATTCGGTAAAAGAAATTATCTGTAATTTCGAAAGAGGTGTAAGTACTCATTCTTATCTTAGGAATATAATCAATATTGCTTTCTTATCTCGAATTGAGCCTAAAAACATAGATGAAACGTTAATTGATAAATCTTGGATTTTCGCAATGCGAGATGAGTTAGTTCAATTTGAGTGGAACAAAATATGGTGTCTGGTTTCGAGACCAAATTTTCATCCAGTTATTGGAACTAAATGGGTTTTTAGAAATAAAAAGGATGAATCTAGCATGGTAATTAGAAACAAAGTAAGATTAGTAGCACATGGCTATAATCAAGAAGAATGAATTGAGTTTGGGGATGTGGTTTATATTTCTTACCTATT
This sequence comes from Eucommia ulmoides, assembly GCA_016647705.1. Lineage (NCBI taxonomy): Eukaryota > Viridiplantae > Streptophyta > Magnoliopsida > Garryales > Eucommiaceae > Eucommia > Eucommia ulmoides. The sequence continues at coordinate 25,864,899 of CM028341.1, forward strand.
TGTTCTTTTTGTGAAAACAAATGTGTATGTTTTAGTTTGTTTTTTGAATAATACATTTGTGGGATCGATTGAAAGAAGATATATGATTAAAGGAGGAGTCGGTGAAATGTTTTTCTTAGAAATCTTACATGATCCATGAGTTGTGATACATGCTTAGGGTGATTTGAGCTTAAAAATGATATTTTCATCTATCTTCTACCCTGCCATACATTACAACTCTCAAAGTCCTTTTGAATTTCAATTAAATATGAACTTACACATAATTAGTGGAGGGTGACACAAAAAATATGTTTATGGTTATTCTTACATTTACTATCTAAAGATTGTTCATTATCTCCTTAACACATAAATATATTCGAGACTTGTTTGGTTGGATGAGAGTGATTGTGCACACACTTACACATTGAGAGTCTTTAGTGAATGATATTGATGCTTGATGTTAAAATTCTAGAAAGTGTCAATGTTTGCATTTCCTTTGAGCTTGGAGAATTTTGTGGCTTTGGAGATAATTAAACGAGTTGTTGAATCAATATGAAACTCATATTTTCTCATTCATTGCTTAGTACTTGATTTGTGTTCTCTTCTGTTTTTTTTTTTTTCTTTTACTTGAGGATAAGAAAATATTTGAGTTTAGGAGTATTTGATGAGTGATTTATTTACCAACAAATTAAGTATTTTTAGATTCAAATATTTGTAAGTTTTCAATTATTTTTGTTAATTTAATGTATTTTTGTATTGTTTTGTAGGAATCATAAATAAATAGAAAAAAATGTGAAAATATGACAATTTGTTCAGAAAGTCTGGACTGCAACTGGGTGTTTTGGGCTGCAACTAGGAAAAATAATGGTTTTGGTCAGAACGTTGGGGCTGCAACGGGGAAATGGGGTTGCAGCACGAAAGGAAATTACAAAATCAAAGGAAACTTCACAGAATATTGGGGCTGCAGCTTGAAAAATGGGACTGTAGCCTGAAACAAAGAAGAGAAAACAAAGTAGACCAATAGAGAGTTGGCACTACAACACCAACTAAATGGCGCTGCAACACGAACCCCAAAAATCAAAGGCTAGAGCCTTTTGGCACTGCAGCGCGAAACAAATAGCGTTGCAACTCGAAATCCCTAACCAAAAATTTGAGCGCCTTTTAGCGCTGCAACGCGAACAATTTTACAATGCAATACGGTCATTCTATTTCAAAAATTAGAAACCATAACTAAATTGGCACAGCAACGCCATTTAATTCACGTTGTAGTGTCACTTGATGAACTTCAAGTTTGTTTTTTTACCACGATGCAATCTGATTTTGAAAAACCCAGAACATGAATATTGTAGATCTCTTTCTTATATTTCCAAATCATCTTGAAGAACTACAATTGGAGTTTGGATAAGAAAGTTATGACCAAATTTAAGAAGTTGCACGCTGCAGCGGGAAAAAAACTCGTTGCAGCGCCAATACATGGACGAGAACCCAAATTTTGAGCCCTATATATATCACCTTATGCCTCAAATCCTAGGGTGGTGATTTTTGGGAGAAAAAACACCTCATGGTGTGACGATTTGAGGGAAAATTGAAGAGAAAAACACAATTAGAGGCACAAAACTGCTAGAGATGGAGTTTGGAGTTAAAGTTTATTGTAGATTTGAAGCTCATCTCCACAAAAAGAGTTTTCTCTTCCTTTCTCTCGCCTTAATCTTTATTGAATTTTGTATTTGTGATATTGTGTCGAACATGTTTGCATTTATGAATTTCTTGAAAAGATTAGTCATGGATTCCACTATATTATATTAAAATTCTTATCTAGGGCTTGATGTTCTCACCTAAATACTAAATAGAGATATCAGTATTGAAATGTTTGCATATTCTCTCATTTGACACTCGTGAGAGGTAGTGAGGGAAAGCTAGTGACCTTGTTTATTGAATGAATGGAATTGACTAATAATTGCTTAATAAGATGACATGGAAATTACGATACGAAATCAAGCCCTTAGAACAATTGTGCATAGGAAATTCATAGTTTATTTTGCTTTTGCTTTTATATTTGTTTTAGTTTTTTTTTTTTTTTTTTTTTAAAACTTAAATTTGGTTGCTTAAATAAAGTTGGATTACGATAATTGTAGTACTTAACGATGATTTAAACCAATTTCTATGGATAAGATACTCTATTCACTCTATATTATTAAAACTTAACCCGTACACTTGCGGTGTAGCTAATAAATCGCTACTAGTAGTGACTAATTTTAATTTATATTAAAGGCGATTCGATGAAAATCAACCTTTGATAATGTCATCTTAATCCTCCTTAACTTTATGAATTTGGAGATTGACCCGAAACGTTTACTTAACCAAATTTAGTCAAATTTGACCGTTTTATGTTCTCTTGTGTTTTTGTTGTTTTTCATAGTTTCTAGTGAAATAATAAGGTAGAAATTTAGTCCCTTTAATCCCTAATTTAAAGTTTATCTGAAATTGTACTTTCAATTCGACTTTGACTGGGCGAGATAAAATGCAGTGTCTACATGAATAATCCAAAATTATAATTATTTAAGCTGATACTTCAAGTGTCAAATATGTATTCCCATTTTTTGAAGTCACTTACCTTAGGAATTATAATCTTTAATTTGGCCAATTATCAGAAACCTATTGATTTTTCACAAATTTCAGTCTCTCTCTCGGACAATCGAAGTGCACAGGATCACCAGTCAAACTCTTCACTTCCTCAACATTTCCCAGAACTAAAGATTCTTTCGGTGAAACGAAACATCCTCAAAAATGCCAAACTGATCAGCTTTCTACCCCTTTTTCTCTTATGCCATTTTTGCCCCTAGTGCCTTTTCGGGGTTTTTACTAAGGCCAACTTGCATATTTTTTCACCTTAGCGCCCTTTCAGGTTTTCATTAGATCAATAGTTTTGTATTTTTCTACGGTCCCTAAGTTCTTACCCACAACTCTCTTTCAGGTTTCCGCTACGGCCTCAGGTCACACAGGTTTCTTACAATTTTTGCCCTCACTAACTTTCAGTGGTGAGTCTAGGTTTATGTTTTTTTTTTTTTTTTTTTTTTTTTTTTTTTTTTTTTTTTTTTTTTTTTTTTTTCAGAGGTAGTATTTCTTAACTGCATTGGAATAGACAGGCTCCAGGAACTCCTCTTCGCCCATCTCTTGTAGTATTAGGGTTCCATGACCCATTACTTTCTTAACTACAAACGGATGTAGACATTGTATTTTCTCCTGCCTAGTCAGTGTCGAATCAAAATTAAAAGTTCAGATAAATTTTAAACTTAGGTTTAAAGGGAATGAATTTATACTTTAGGATCACTCTAAATACTACGAAAAATAACAAAAAACAAAAGAAAACATAAAATTGTTGAATTTGATTAAATTGGGTAAAGTAAAAGTTTTGGATCAACCTCGAAATTCCTAAAGTTAAAGGGGGACTAGGATGACTTTATTAAGGGTTTATTTTCATTAAATCACCTTTAATTTGATTAAAAATTAGTAACTACCCTTTAGGATATTTTACTAATTACCTATGTTACCTACTTTGACCCCTGAAATATTTACCATTATCGATTTTGCCTTCTTATGAACAAACAGTTTTAAGATTTTTTTTTTAAGAAAACTACTTTCAAAAGTAAAGATGACATTTTAAGAAAATCCATTTTTTGTTTCATTTGCAAAAACACGTCTTAGGAAAAACATTTTTTTAGTTAAGATGAAAGAACTTAAAAAAAAAAAAAAAAAATTGTTAGAAACTTTTTTTTTTCCTTAGAAAAAAAGACATTTTGGTTTCTTTAAATGAAGAAAAAATTTCTTTTAAATTAAAAAAAAAAAAACTTTATTTCATGGAAAGAACTTTTAGGGTAAAAGAAATAAGAACATTTTTGTTGAGCCAAAGATGTTAATGAACAATTAAGTATTGATATTTTTTTATGGAACTAATGGTTTTATCAAGTATTTTAGAATTATATTTCCTTGTATTTGATTAAAAAGAAGACCTGATAAAGAAAACATAAAGGGTGTAAGATAGACGTAATGAGGATGTGAAGAATTTTGAAGACTTTGAACAAAAATAGATGAAAATAATTCTTTATTTTTATACTCTTAATACAATCTGAATTAGGATCACACACGACACTTAAAATGAGTTCATTCTATGTGTGTCATGATAAGAAGTGATAAGTTTAAGATCCTAAAATGAGATATTGTATATGCTCCTTACGTGAAATGAATTGGATAATTGACCTAATTAAAAATTGTGTTTTAAAGTATAAAAAGTTGAATTTTTGGGTCAATTCGGTTGAACGAGAAAAACAATCGGTCAACTAAATCAAATAGTGAGTTTTGGAGTTAAAATGAAGTGCTGCTGATCCAATCGGTCAACTGAATGAAGATGGCTAGTCAACTATTTGAAATAGTACCTGAAATGGGAAAAGAACTGAACATACTGATCCAATTGATCAACTGAATGAAGAGGGTCAGTCAACCGTTAGAATCAGGAGATGAAATAGTGGAAAAGTAGAAGACACTGATCCAATCGGTTAACTGACTGGGCATGGTCGGTCAACTGACTAGTGTTGTGCCAACGACTAATTAGAAGCTGGCACAAGTCGATCAATCGACTGGTAAGGATTGGTCAACTAACTGATTCAGTTAGGATTTTGGATGATTCGGTTTCTTGGTCAAAATCTATCCGTTTTTTATGATTCCAAGAGAGAGATTTGGGGAATTTAAATTTAATTGATGTATTAACAATCTATTATGTGATCCCTATTGATATGGTCTATATATTTTGAGATTTTCATAATTTAAATGGTTTAATAATTCCTATTTTTATGGTTTTAAATTGATAATAATTTTATGGACTTAGGTGAGAAATTCGAAAGTTAGTTTTAAGTGGAACATACCTGAAATGAAAGGTAATGATATATGAGATCTTAGAGCGTCATTTTATGGCATATCTTTGAAAAACTAGTCGTTAGAGATCTAGTTATTGGTCCATTGATATAGACTTGAGTTTGGGACATCAGGAACAATTAGTTTGAGCTTTTATAAGAGTGAGATTTACGCTAAGATTTTTACAAGAGATTTGTTATAAGTTCTTGATCGAAACTGCTTGCGGTTTGGTGTCACCGATTTGAGTTCTACTTGTTACATTGTCATTACCTTCGGTGTTTTCCATTAAGATCTATCTAAGCTTTTTAATTTGCTTTAAAGTTTTATTTATATTGATTGTTTGGTATAATATTGTTAGAAAAATCATTTTTTAACTTAAAAGACTAAAAACAAATTTGAGCAATATTTGTCTGTTTATCTGATTACATGCTAAATTTGTGCTACCCACATTATTTATTAATTAGATTTGAATTGCCTCACATTGTATGTATCACATTGTACTTATTCAAGACATTAATTGATTATATTCGTATTGAGGTGATAGAAGCTTCTCGTGGGAAGAAACTCATTTTTTTTTTGTATTTGTGAGATTCAGTGGATTAGACATGTTTAGGACGGTATCTAGTTAGGGTAGCTAGGTTTCGATCTTTTTCTTGTGAAAAAGATTAGGGTTTGATCTTTGTTCGGGTAAAAAAGTTAGGTTATTATTTTTCCTTGAAAAGAATTAGGTTTTTATTCATCCTGTAATTGAATTATTTTTGAATGATTTGTAAAAGTTCATCATTCCCTATGAAAAGAATAAGTTAGAGAGAGTTAGGTTTATCTTTAGCCTGATAAAAAAATAGGGCTTGTCCTTGAACTTTTGAAAAAGATAAATTGTAAAGGTTGATTATGTGCCTATAAAATAATCGTGACTTGTAAGGGTTTGATTCCTACCTAGTAAAGGAATCAAGGAGTTTAGTAGATTATGAATCCCCTTGGAGCTCAGGGGACAGGACGTATGCAAACTAACTTGACTGAACTGGGATAAATTCTGGTGTGCTACGTTGATTTATTTTCGACCTTGTGTTTGGGAGTGCACGTAGTATTAAACACATATCCGTTGCGTATAGAGATAATAATTGATTTAGAAAAATTAATTATTTATGCTGCAGTGTTTGATTGTTAAATTTCAATAACTATCCAATTCATCCCATCTTGGGTAGCTCTTTGGGCCAACAATTGGTACCAAAACTGGTTTAGCTCGTTTGGTTTAAAATCTAGCTAAAAAATGTCACATGGCGCACCCCTTGACAATCTAAGAGAGGGGCAGTCTATGTACCGTCCACCTTTATTTGCAGGTGATAACTATTCATTCCAGAATGATAGAATGATTGCTTTTCTTCAAGCTACTAATTATGATGTGTGGCTAACTATTGATGATAGTCCATTCGTTCCTAAGAAGAATGGAGTAATTAAGACGAAAGACTAGTTGAGCTTCTTTGATAAACTGAAAATGTCGATTAATTCTCAAGCTATTAATATTCTATTTGTTCTTTAGATGCTAATGAATATACCACGGTCTCAAGTTGTGATCATCTAAACAAATGTGGGGCACATTTCAAATCAACCATGAAGGGATAAATTAGGTGAAACAATCCAATATCAATGCCTTAGTTCGTCAATTCGAGCTATTCAAAATGGGTAAAATAGAATCGATTTTGAAAATGTACATGAGATTTAATAATATCAGCAACAACCTTGGTTAACTTGGAAGTCCTTATAGTATGAAAGACAAAGTACGAAAGATTATGAGATTGTTGGCTAAAGTCTGGGAGCTAAAAGTAACGACAATAGAGGAAGATAAAGATCTCATAGTTTACACCATTAATGAGCTTATTGGAAACCTAATGACCCATGAGACGGTTATACGAGGATATGAGGATGAAACAAGAAATATCAAAAAGAAGTTATTGGTATTGAAAGTTCAAAAAAATGAGGAAGAAGATGACAATGATGACATCAGCCTTAACTGCAAGCAAGAAAAGGATGTGGCGCTTCTCACGAAAAATTTCAAAAAAATGACTCGACGAACATTCCTTGGAAAGATAAATTTTAACATGAGTAATGTGGAATGCTTCAACTGTCACAAGAATAGACACTTACAATCTGACTATGCCGAACCAAATATGGAAAAAGCGAAAAAGAGAAAGAAAAAGAAAATGGTGAAGAAGAGTAAGAAGAAATCAATGAAAGCTACCTGAGAAAGGTCACATGGTATGTTTGATAAAACAAGAATTGGGTTTCAGAAAAATCTTAAACAAAAGATATTTCATAAATTCTTTTCTGAAACTAGGAATCATGTTAGATATATTAAATGTACCATTGTGGGGGCATAATATCAGTAGATACTTTTCTAAGGTATCTAAATACAGACAAGTTTGGATTCCTAAAGGAATTAAAATTGTCTCGACTAAAAGATTAGACCCACTTAGATTGGGTACCACTTATAAACTATTTGAGGTGTTCCTCACAAGTTGTTCTGAAAGCATCAATAGGCCAGGAAAAATGGTTCCTGGATAGTGGTTGTTCTCGGCACATGACGGGTGACAAATCTAAATTCACGTCTTTAACACCTAAAGATGGAGGTCATAAGTTGTTTGGAGATAACGCAAAGTGTAAAATTATCTGTATTGGTAATATCGATAATGTGTCTACTACTATTAAAGATGTTCTCTTAGTAGGCGGTCTTAAGCATAACCTACTTAGCATTAGTCAATTATGTGATAAAGGTTATAACATGGTTTTTTTATCATGATAAATGAATTATTAAGAATAGGCATGATAGTAGCATATTACTTGTTGCATCATGATTTGAAAATGTATATACATGTTCATTTGATGACTTCTCTTCTCAAAATTTATTATGTTTAAATGCATTATCTGAGAATGGTTGGTTATGGCATATACGACTTGAGCATGCTAGTATGAAGTTAATTTCAAATCTGTCTAAGAAGAGTTTGGTACGTGGCTTACCTGCATTGAAGTACGTAAAATATAAAGTATGTGATGCATGTCAACTAGTAAGCAATCTAGATCATCTTTTAAGAAGTTGCATACATCTATGTAGACATCGCATTTTATCCAGCTCAGTCAGTGTCGAATCAAGTATAAGTTTAGATAAATTTAAACTTAGGTTTAAAAGGAATGATTTTATACCTTAGATTACACTGTATAATATACAAAAATACTAAAAAAAAACATGAGAAAAACACGAAAATTGTTAAATTTGACTAAATTCAGCAAAGTAAAAGTTTCGTGTCAACCTCAAAAGTCCTATATTGTAAAGGGGTCTAAGATGACTTTAGTAAGGGTTGATTTTCATTAAATCATATTTAATATAAATAAAAAGTAGCCACTACCCTTTAATTATAGGATATTTCAAACAATTACCTTGGTTACCTGCCCCGACCCTGAAACATTTACTATCACTAAATTTTGTCGATTTAACACCACAAATATTTATTCATTTATGAATATTACATAAAATGAGATCTAGGAGCAATCCAAGAGACCTTGATCAAGGCTTGGAAAGGTTGTGACAAGCCCTAAATCACTATAGTGATTAAGAACTTAGGTTTGGTTTAGAATTACACCAAACCAAGTTTGTCTTGACAAAGCCCCTTAGGCCTAATGAATTAAGGGCCTAACCATCATTAAGAGGCCCAAAAAAGGAGCCTTGAAATGACCAATGAACCCCTAGATATTCTCTACACAAATATCCGAGGAAAGAAGCCAAGACACTTAGGATGTGACCAACCGTTATTGAAACTAAACCGATTTGTTTCGCCACCTATGTTAGGAATTTAATGATAATTAAGCACACATATCATCAAGAATTAAATTCTTGGGATGATGTGGATAGGCTTCATTCAAGGGATGTAGATATTTTGGGCAAAATATCTTAGGTTTGACTGAAATCCCTAAAATGTGACTACTTGTTAATGAAACCAAACCAAATTGATTTTCCACCTAGACAATGAATTAAATGCACATCCCATCAAGAATTAAATTCTTAGGGTTGACATGGAATGGGTGGATGCATTGAATCTAGATATCTTTACCAAAATATCTAGGAGTGACTAAGAAACTTGAAAACCAGCCATCAATTACAATGCAAGTTAACCCGATTCGATTCGAAACCAATCGGATGAGTGATCACCAAGTCATGACTCATTATAGGGCATTAAATTCGAAGTGCCACATTAAGATTAAATTTAATGCACAATGGCAACTTAACTGAAATAGTGAAACTAATCGATATTTATCCCTTAAACTAAACCGGAAGTGTCACATCAAGCCGTTAATGCACCCATGTGCAACCAATAGGATTGGAGGAGGGGTAATGATTGCCAGTGATGATTGCCAATCACTACAAAATCTAGGAAAATATTTAGTAATGATTACCCAATCGTTGAAGATCTTTCTTTGTAACCAAAATTCGTTCAATACTAAACAAGATCAATAAAAGATATAAAGTCACCTAGGCCAAACAGTCCCTAAGGAAGAGACTGAGTTGGCCTATTAATAGAAGGTCCCTGTTTTTTTTTTTTTTCAAGACTTGAAGTCCTAACTTATCTCTCTAAAACTAGAGCCAAGTCTTGGATGTTAGGATTCTAAAGCAAGTTTCATGAATAACATGCTATTATTTTGCTGAAAGTTGGTCTCGAAAGGTGTTCTTGAGATTCCTGGAGCAAGAACTCAAGAGGAAGTCGATTACCTATCAACACTAGGCCAAGAGGATCAATGAGGAAAGGGATACAACTATTTAGGGAGGACTACTTACCCTAAGTAGGGTGTTCTTGAGTTTCTTGTAACAATAACTCAAGAGGTTAGCAGTGATCGATCGAGTTCCAAACAAGAAGATCAAGAAGGAGAGGAAGATTATTGTTTAGGGAAAGACCACACCCCTAAACTAGGTATATGCCTTGAGGTTCCTTGATCTTGTCTTAAATTTCATATACCTTATTTATACATATTGTAATCATGTAGTGTCTATGCTTTACTTTCATGTATATAACACACATAACCCATAATCAACCAAATAATACCTAATTATTGCTATAATAACCAAACTACGTCCAAATCATAGAAAATTTTCTCAATAACATCAAGAACGTTCGAGAGCATGTTACGAACATGTAAGGACCTAAATCATCTGAGAACATGTTAAGAACATGAGAGGATTCAAAGAAAACATCTATCATACCATGAGTTGTGCATAGTCTCTACGATTCTCTCAAGAACACTTCAAATCGACTTTTTACTAACTCTTAATCCAACCATATAACTGTTAATAATCGATTTACTTTCTACTAAATGTCAAGATCACATCCAGGTTAGTTGTGGACTAGCACCTATATATATATATACTATACCGATATACCCTTGTAACTAAAAACCCGGGATTAAGGGAGGGCCTCTATTCTTCGAGGATATGTGTGATTCTTCTTTGGAAACCTTCATTTTCGTCTTAGTTACGAGTAGGAATGGCATAAATATATGGAATTTCTTTTTAATTTCAACTAACAAACTCACACACTAACACTAACTAACCAAAAACAAAAGAGTTCGGTTAAAGTGTACTTAACAAAATCAAAGAGGTCATGCCCATATCATGTTATGATTCCTATTGTTCATAACTAATAATCAACTAAAATCAACTAAAACCCAGCTTTCAACTTAACTAGAATAAACTACGTGATGACCTGATCTTTGGTTACCCCCCAAATACATAGGCAACCCATGTAAGCGTTCGATTACTTTAAATAAAATAAACCATGTTAGCCTAGTGAGCTACCCAGAGGGGGGTGAATTGGGTAGTATTAAAAATTATCAGAATATAATACTTCAAAAATCAAACAATTACTTTTATCCTAAAATTAATTATTATCTTTTATAGCAGCGGATATGTATTATCAACTAGGTGTACACCCAAATAACAAAATATAAAAAATATAAATAATGCAGCACACAAAAATTTATACTGGTTAACCAAGCTACTCTTGGCTAATCCAGTCCCCCGAGCTTCGTGAAGTGTCGTACTCGCTAAACTCAAGATTCCTGTAAAGGTAGGAACCAAACCCTCATAAAGATTCTTTTCATGGCTTAAAATCAATCTTTACAATTCATTTTCATAGGCTAAGGAATAACCTCTATCTTTTTACCAAACGAAAGATTAACCAAATTCTATTACAAGAAGAATCACAACCTAATCCTTTTTATACCTTAGACTCAAGAATTAAAGCTCACACAAACACGCTCCAAATATCTTTTTACCCGGTAAGGATTGAACCGTCACAATTCACTCACAAATTCAATCAAGTAAGAATTAACACCTAATCTTTTTATACTCTAGGAAAAGATCAAAACCTCAATCTCTTGACCGGAAGAGATTAAAATCAGCTACCCTTGATTAGACACTTCCAGTAGTATCTAATCCGACACTCAACTCACTAATTAAAAAATAATTGATAAGTGATTTTCCCACTCAGAGCTTCTTCCACCCCAGATAAATTCAAACTCAATTAATGTCCCGATACTAGTGATAGAAAAGTGAGAATTTCAAAATCTGATTTCAAATAAAGATGGGTAGCAAGCAGTTAAACACGTAATCAGATTTTCTCAAGAAAATGTTTCAAAAATATTTTTCAATAAAAATCCGAAAAATAATTTCAAAGATCGAATTCTAAATAGTAAATAATATAATTAAGCAACAATTAATGATATGTAATTTAGAAAAATCTCACCAGGATTCCATCGAAAGAATAAGGATTAGAATAACAATGACACTTCAGATCGGTAGTAGCAATAATCTACAACAAAAATTTCTTAAGAACAACTCTCAAGAAAGATCTCACAGTGCACTCAGTATGATTACTCTTAGAAATCATGAGAGTTGAATAATTCAGAATAATTTGGATTATCTTGGTTTAAGTTTTCTATCATGTGAAATCCGCAGGTCTATTTAAAGCCTCTTAAAACAAACCCTATAACGGCTAGTTCCCATAAATCATGATATTTAATGACACCAATAGACCTTCTATATCATAATAATTCATTCCTGGTTTAATTCACTTAAAACATCTCTTAAAATATTCAATTAAGTCCCTCAAACTTTTACTCAATCTCAATTATATAGATAGAAATAATTTCATGTACCAAATTGAGAAATATCAAAACTATTTGAACCATATCTATAGTGATGATTAAATATTAATTAAATAACTCAAAACATATCAGATCCCTAAGATATCTCACATATCTTAACCATAAAACGGCTAGTAACGGCTACTTTTTGAATAAAATCCAAAATTCCATAAATCCTTAAACAACTCCATCTGTCGACTGACTAAGGCCCATTAGTCGGTCGCCCATACTTCATCTGTTGACCGGACGATTCAGTATGTTTCACAAGTTGACCTATCTGTCTACTTAGAGATCTAGAGAGTTCCTCTTTTGGCCATAGGTCGACCTACCTGTCGACCAACCGATTCAGAGAGTTCATTTTTAAAGCATAAGTCGACTTACTTGTCGACAGAACAATTTAGGGAGTTTGCCTCATAAACACAGGTCGACTTACCTGTCAACCGACCATTGTTGGAACACCTCTCCTTAATTTACTTTCGTTCAATTTCTTTGACATTTTTGCCCCTTTAACCAATTACTTTTCTCGGTTAGCTCCACTAAATCTTAAATTCAATTTAATCAATTATCTTTATTTCTTTTTCAATTACACATAAAAGCAAATAATTTAACTAATTAGGATCCTATAAAAACACACATAATTTTGAAAAATATTTTATGTCGTGTGTGATCCTAACCGGGATACATTAAGAGTTAGAATTTAACCTGAGTTGTTTTCCCAAGGTTCTTCAATTTCTTCAGACTCTTAATCTTCCATCATCTTTGTCATCATCTTTAGCCTTGTCACAACATCTTCATGATCATTTTCATCATTGGAACTAATAAATTGAAACACTCAATAAAATCGTTAGTTCCACAAAAAACAATAACTTTTAATTGTCCATCAAAATCTTAGGATCAACAAACCATTTAATTTAACCTAACATAAATGAAATACGTAAAGACTTGATTCTCATTAATCTGAGATACGTAGGTAACCCACGTGCAGGTTCAGTCGCATATCCAAATAATTTAGTCTAGTTTGCATACTGAAACTATATGTCGATCTGATTCTGTTTGAAAACAAAGATATGTAGGCAACTAGTAGCGCGTAGATACGCTGCTACTTTCACCGCAAGTGTATGGGTCAAGTTTTAGTATAATGGGAAGAGTAAGGGTTGTCGTATCCACTGGGATTAGTTGAGATTATCGTTGAGTATCATAATTATCATAACCTAACTTTATCTATGGGACTCAAATTGTAGATTTTATAATAAATAATAAACTAAACTAATTAACTACTTAAACTAATTATACTATGTTGAGACATTTAGGGGAATAGATTATCTAGAGATTAATTTCGTTTACAAAAACGTGTTTGGTTATGTTTAGTTATCAATAATGGTATTCGATCTATTCAACAATATCTATATCATAAACTCATTCACTCCCTCTCCCGAGGGACAAGTGAATGAATATATGACTTCGTCTTAACGCCGAACTTCGTGTTAACGCCGAAGTCCCCCTTTAGCATTTTTAGAACACATAGTCACATGAGTCATGCCTCAACATCATGGATTGCACACTTTCTAACACCCTCCCGGGTCGTTAGATCGTCGTGTCGTGTTTAACCCTAGTCTGAATTCGGGGTTACCTCTCCCAAGTGTCAAACCCTGATTTCTTAATATATCTAAACAAACATATAACCATGAAAAACTGGTAAACACAATCGAATTAATAAAGAACAATCGTTAAAGAAACACAACTCAAACAAATGACATTTTCATAAACTATATTAATCCCATAGATAATCCAAGTTTAGCGCATGGACATAACAGTTTATACAACAATAAACGAGTTAAACATGATCAAACTAACTACCAAAGTTAAGAAAATAAAGAAAAAAATGAAGGAACTTTGCGTTATTCCGAAGATTCATCGCTAAAACCGCTCCGAGATTGTTTCTCCTTCTTTGCTTTGTGTTATTATCCTTCGGATTTTGTAACACTCCCCAAAAACCTCCCAAATCTATCTAATCTATCTATGAGCTCTAATGGCCGAATTGGAGAGGAGGGAGAAGGATAAATAGAACAAAATATCTAAAAATATCTAAAAATCTACTTTATAGCTACAGGAGTCACCGCCGCGGTGGTAGGTTTCACCACTACGGTGGTGGGTATGTTGGCAGTGTCACCACTATGGCGGTGGATGCAGCGGTGGAAGTAAAGAGTTTCCTGTTGTTTCACCGCTGCGGTGGTAGATCTCACCACCGCAGCGGTGAGCGATCAAAAGATTTAGGCCTCTCTCTGTATGTCGGCGGTTTGGGCTATAGGTTCTAAATTTTGCCCTTTTTGCTCATTTTCCACCGTTCTTCCACCGCTCTTGATCCGATTTGATCGTTTATGATCCGTTTTCCTCCACTTTTTCCCCGAACACTTGATTTATTACAAAAAAAAAAAAACAAAAAAAAAAAAAAAAACGTATTAAAACGTATTAAAATACTATAATAACTCTCAAAAACTAATAAGTTCAGTTTGGAAATAGATAGGTAAATTACACCTATCAGCAACCAATATAGGGTTCGGTCTCTAAAAATACAAAAATATTTGCATTTCATGTAGCATGTATATTTATATTCATGTCTCTTATAAGAAGCTATTGGGTTGTTGCTGCCTAAAATAGTATAGTATAACATAGTATTTACTATTTTCATTATGTTAAAAACACAAAAATATTTTCATTTCTAGTTGTAGTTGCATAATAGATAACCTTTACTGCCTACATCATGATAAAATACATAAAAAGAGGAAAAAAAATGTTAAAGGGAATTGTTTTGTTTAAAAAAAATCAAAGAAACTTACTTGGGTAGTGTTTGACAGTGAATATTCATTGAGACTAAGGAACTGTTTATGGACGGATGTCTTGGGGTGTGTAAAATCTTCCCTGAGCATAACCGACCTCTGAACTTTAAGAATATATCTGGTACATAGACCTAATGAAGTTAAAACACGGGATATTTCAAAGTAAAATGATTTCCTAAAACTCCCCGTGACCTAGCATACCATTTAACCTTGTGCTAGGTGGCGACTCCATTTTCAACATAAAATCCTGGCTCAAGAAGTTTTTTAAAACTGACACCTAGAAAAGCATTTGAAAAACCATTTTCAAAATGAACGGATTTTGACGACTTAGAGAGAGAGAAATAAAACTTGTTTTCTCTTCATCTTGATCTTTACTTTTTTCGCTATTAAATTATGGCGTGTGTCAATTCGCATTTAAATGTCTTGAATTATTGCATCTTGATTTATTTGGTTCGAATGCTATTGCTTGTTTAGGAGGTAAAGTTTATGCATTCATAATTGTGGATGATTATTCTAGATTTACATGGGTATTTTTCCCAGCTAAGAAGAGTAAAGTTGCTTCTATATTCTCTAAGTTTTGTAAAAGTGTTCAAAATGATAAGCAGTGTTGCATTAATAACATCCGTAGTGATAAAGGCAAAAAGTTTAAGAATGATGAGATAATAAGTTATTATGGTGAGCACGGGTATGCTTATAACTTTGCTGCACTAAGAATGCCACAACAAAACGGTGTTGTAAAGAGGAAAAATAAAACACTTCAGGAAATGGCCAGAACAATTCTAAATGAGAATTGTATTCCTAAATACTTTTGGGCCAAAACTGTAAGTACTACTTGCCATGTTGTAAACAGGGTTTCGATTCGAAGAGGTTTTGAAAAAACACCTTATGAAATTTGGAATGGTAAGACCCCAAATATTTCTTGCTTAAAGTTTTTGGTTGCAAATGTTTTATCTTAAATGATAAGGATAATTTGGGTCAATTTGATGCTAAATCTGATTACGATATTTTCCTTGGGTACGCATCTAATAGTAAACCTTATTATCTATATAATAAACGTACCTTAGTAGTGAAAAAATCTATATATGCTGTATTTGAGGAATCTGATCCACTCGTGTTGAGAAAAGTTTTGGATATGATGATGCGGGCACACAAAATAATCAAAACTTAGGAGTTGATGCAACAAATGAACCACAGAATGAGGAGTAAAAAGGCAAAGAGACGACTTTACCATGTGCTATAAAGATAATGCCTGGACATTCGGTAAAATAAATTATTGGTAATTTCGAGAGACGTGTAAGTACAAGATCCTCTCTTAGGGATATAATTAATCTTACTTTTTCTATCTCAAATTAAACCAAAGAATGTTAATGAGGCATTAACTGATGAATCTTGGATTTTCGCAATGCAAGAAGAGTTAGTTCAATATGAATGTAATAAAGTATGGTCTCTAGTTCCTAGACCTTATTTCTATTTTGTAATTGGTACTAAATGGGTCTTTCATAATAAAAAGGATAAAACAGGTATGGTAATTAAAAAAAAAAAGTAAGATTGGTAGCACAGTGTTATAATCAAGAAGAGAAAATTGATTATGATGAGACGTATGCTCCTGTGGCTAGACCAGAAGCTATTAGAATGTTACTTGCATTTTCATGTTCACATAATTTTAAACAATATCAAATAGATGTAAAGAGTGCATTTTTAAATGGCTTTCTATCAAAAGAATGATATGTAGGAAACCTATATAAGGTTTGATATCTAAAATTACAAAATTATTTGCATTTCATGTAGCTTGCATATTTATATTCCTATCTCTTATAAACTGCTATTGGGTTGTTGCTACCTAAAATTGTATAGTATAGCATAGTATTTACTGCTTTCATTATGTTAAAAACACAAAAATATTTTCATTTCTAGTTGTAGTTTCCTAATAGATAACCTTTACTGCTTACATAACGATAAAATACATAAAAAGAGAAAAACAAAATTTAACGGGCATTGTTTTGTTTAAAAAAAATTAAAGAAAGTTACTCAGGTAGTGTTTAACAGTGAATATTCATTTAGACTAAGGTACCGTTTACGGACGAGCATCTTGGGGTGCATAAAACCTTCCCCAAGCATAACCGACCCCTGAACTTTTAGAATATATCTAGTACATTGACCTAATGAAGTCCAAACATGGGCCATTTCAAAGTAAAATGAATTTATAAAATCCCAATAACCTAGCACGCCATTTAACCCGATGCTAGGCAATGACTCCGTTTTCAACATAAAATTACGGCCCAAGAAGTTTTTAAAAACGATGCCTAGAAAATTCGTTGAAAAACTATTTTCAAAATGAACGGATTTGGATAACTTAGAGAGGGATGAATGAAACTTGTTTCCTCTTCTTCCTAATCTCTACTTCTTTCGCTATCAAAATCTGGAGTTCGTAAGCTGGTGACTCCGCTGGGGACCTCATAAGACGATCCGGCATAGTCAGAGTCTAAATGTATATTTACAGTTAGATAAAACCTGAGAAATACGTCTTTGATTTTTTTAAAACATAAGTAATTTCCTTCCAAAAATAATAAACCGTAATAAATAGTAATATAAATAAATAAGAAATGATAACAATAATAATAATAATAATAATAATAATAATAATAATAAATAAATAATGAATAATAATAACAATAATAATGAATAATAATGAAAATAGAAAAAAATAAGTTAAAAAATTATTTTACGTATCCTGTATATACTAGCATGAATGCATATTTATTGTCTTTTTCTGTCATTTACATTAATGTCTTTAAATATTGTATTTAAATTTTTGTCTTTACATTCCTACATTTCATTACTACATATTTTCTCCAACGCACGAGCACTCACTTTGCATTGTATATCATGATGGAAAAACCCAAGTCGTAACCCTCTTAGGGATAGAGAGGCCGACAGTATGGGCATTCGTTGGTGGTTTCATCACATCGATCCAAGCTCTGAAAACCCTTAGGATAGAAAGAGGAGTTAGTAGAAGTAAGGCTGGAGGGTCTCTCCCCCGGGATCTGGCTACGAACCTTGCCT
Source organism: Eucommia ulmoides (assembly GCA_016647705.1). Classification (NCBI taxonomy): domain Eukaryota; kingdom Viridiplantae; phylum Streptophyta; class Magnoliopsida; order Garryales; family Eucommiaceae; genus Eucommia; species Eucommia ulmoides. The sequence goes on from CM028341.1 coordinate 25,882,874, forward strand.
CGCTCAGACCACCAACCAACGATGGATGTTCTCCCGAGGAGGATATCGGAGGTTTGAAGGTCTGGGAACTGAGCTTTCTTAGATACACTAGAAGAAAAATTTGTGAACCACATATAATGAGCCTTGGATAGAGGAATAACCAAAACTTTGTTCTACCTAAAACACTTATCTTGGAGAGAGATTTTGTTTTATCTTCTGTATAGTTATTTACATAAATGTCATATTAGATGGACAAAATAAAACTTCTAGGACTAGTAGGGGCATAATAATCGGTGTAATAGGTGTTGACCTGAATCTTGGTAAATACTAGGATACGTGAAACATTTATAGGTTGGGTCGTCACCTTAAACAAAATTCATCCATCCCTAGTAGACTATGCTTCGACCTATCCTTGGTATATCACCAAGGTACATAGGAAACCCAAGTAGGTCCAATCGAAGTCAGATAGATGTCTACATTATGATATTTTCTCAGCCCGGTATCAGGGCGCATCTCCTGAGAAGTCCCTTGACTTCCTTGAAAATACTGATTTCCAATCATTTCGTTAAATAGACAAAAAAAGATACTTGTGCTTGAACTATGCATTAACCAGATCCTTGGTAGATTACCAATTTATGTAGGAAGCCCTTGTGGGTACGGTTGACAATCTTAGATAGCACAACGAAGGCCGAACTGTATTTCGACTGGATTCCTAACCTAGGAAGTCAATGTGTGTAGATAACCCAGATGGATTTCAATCATCCAGTGATCATCATTCGAAATAGTAATATCAATAATACTAAAACAAACTTTACAATCATGGGCTCAGTTCAGGATATAGGGACAACCCATGTGGGCTCTCTCGCATCATTTGAACGCTCAAGAGATACCCCGCTCCTCATCTAGAGCTGGAGCACATTATATTTGGTTTATTCATTTAGAATATGTGATTGCACTTACCCCAACTAGAGCTGGGGCATATTATCCAGTTTCTCCGTTGAGATTATGTGATAGGAATCGCCCCAACTAGGGCTGGCATATATTATATCAGATTTTCTCCGTGGAGAGTTTTTTTATATAAGACTCACACCAATCATAATCAATGTAAAAATGCAAAACTGAAATTTATAATCCTAGAAAATGAATAAATCATCGTCAAGCCCCAATCTACGACTAAGGTACATTTTATCCGAGGTTAAATTTTTCCCAAGAAGTTTTCTAGTCCTCGTCAGGCAATCCCAGGTAGGATGTGGCTAGGAAACTCGACTAGTTGTTGAGTTTCCCCTGAGGGTCTTTGCCCATGTGAATTCTCTCAGTAATTTTCAATCATGTATTAATGTGACGGCCCGAGAATCGATTTCTCTAACCAAGAACCTATTCCACCAAATATTGATTTACTTTACCTGTCCGAACTATACTTTACCTGATTCTAAATTAATTCTAAGATATATAGGCACCCTAATAGGGTTCAATTACGAAAGTTCATGAAAATCAATAGTTAGATACAACGTTGACCTCAGTCTCAGACTGACTAGACACCTAGGAATCGGTTTCTTTAACCAAGAACCTTTTTCACCAAAAATTGATTTACTTTACATGTCAGAATTATATATGGCCTTATTCTCATTAATTTAAGATATGTAGGAAAATGCATTGGGTACGGTCACGACCAGGTGGCGATGATCGAGTGTCATATTCTCTATATTCTATATGATTGACTATGTGTCATCCTTTAGGAATATAAATCATCGTGAGGGCTTGAATAGAGAGTTATCCTTACCAAGACCTTTAGAACCAGACAATGTGACACCATTCTAAGGTATATATATAGTCATCGGGAGGAATTCAATAGAGTGTCATCCTCACCAATAACCTTTTCCACCAAATGTTGATCTACATAAAATCAAATCCATGCATCAATCAAGTAACAATCCATACCTGCCTCACAGAGGTCGGTTAAGCAACATTCTTTCCTACCATAGTTCGTCGAAAAAGTAACAATCTATACCTACCTCATAGGGTGACGCAACTTGAATTTCAATAGCGGAAAAAATAGAAAATTAGGAAGAGGATAAAAACAAGTTTCACCATTTTCTCTCTAAGTCATCCAAATCTATTCATTTTGAAAATAGTTTTTCAAGGGCTTTTCTAGGCATCAGTTTTGAAAAAACTTCAAGGACCAAGATTTTTTGTTAAAAATAGAGTCGCCACCTAGCATGGGGTTAAATGGTGTGCTAGGTTACCCAGATTTTGGAAATTCATTTTTCCTTTTAGAATGGCTCGTGTTTTAACTTCCATAGGTCTATGTACCAGAGATATTCTTTAAGTTCGGGAGTCATTTACATACAGAGAATGTACTAGACACCCCAAGACACCCGTCCGAAGACGATACCTCAGTCTAAATAACTATTCATTATTAAACACTATCCGAGCAGCTTTCTTTGATTACTTAAATAAGAATAATTCTCTTTTTCAAACTTTTTCCTCTTTTAATGTATTTTAACATGATGTTACGGAAAAGGAGGAAAATATTATAGCTACTACTAGTCAGCGATACCCAGTAACAATCTACAGATAAACAAAAATAAAAATATGCAAGCTATACTAAATGAAATGCAAATTAAGACTAAATTATTTGGATATGCGACCTAACCCGTACGGGGGTTTCCTACGTTTCTCAAATGAGAATCAAGTCTTTCGTAGTTCATTCTGGTTAGGGTAAAAGATACAGTTTATTATGAAAGGTATGATAGAACCCTTATGGGTGGCTTACGTACTCTTATTAGTTACCAAAGATCAGGTCAAATGTAGTTCATTCTTATTAAGTTGAAAACTGGCAGGCTAGGTTCATTTTAGTTAAAGATTGGTTTGTTTTAGCTAATTTTAGTTGATTATTATTAACAGTTTTTAAAGTTGTGAACAACCTAAATCACAACCTTAATTAGGTTTATTATTAATTGATTTTAAGTTGTGAACAACCTGAATCACAACATGATATGTACAAAACACTCTTTAAATTTATCAAAAACACTTTAAACAAACTCTTTCATGGTTAGTTAATGTTAAAGTATGAGTTGTTAGCAAAAAATGAAAAGAAATACTATATATTTATGTCAGTCCTACTCGTAACTAAGGAGAACAAAAAGGTTTTTGAAGAAGAATCACACATATCCCCAGAGGAATAGAGGTCCTTAATCATGAGTTCTTAGCCACAAGGATCTGTCGGTGTTATATATATATATATATATATATATATATATATAGGTATCAGTCCACAAGCTAACTAGGTTGTGATCTTGATGTTTAGAAAAAAGTAATTTCGGTTATTAACACTTATATAGTTAGTATTAAGAGCTAGTAAAGAGCTGATGTAATGTTCTTGAAAGAATTGTAGAGACTATGCATAATTCATGGTGTGATAGAAGTTTTGGTTGAATCCTCACATGTTCTTGGATGATTTGATGTTCTTAAATGTTTTTTAATGTTCTTGAATGTTCATGAGGGTTATTGAGATGCTTGAAATGATTTTGTATGATTTGAACATGGTTTGGTTAATATAATAGAAATTAAGTGTGTGTTTGGTTGTTCTAGACAAAATCAAGTGCTTGTTGGGTTGTCTAAGTATTTCTTTGGTTGTTTATGGGTTTTATGCGTTATGTACATAAAATTAAATTTTGTTATAATGAGTGATTTATTTACCAACAAATCAAGTACTTTTGAGATCAAATATTTGTGTTTTTTCAAGTATTTTTGTTAGTTTAATATGTTGTTGTATTGTTTTCTAGGAATATAAATAAATGAGAAAAACGGTGCAAAATGAGTACATATCTAGTAACTTTAAGACCAATTTTGGCCATGACGCAATCCTATTTTGGAAAACCTGAAAACATTGAAATTGTAGATCTATTTCTTAGCTTTCCACAGTCTTTTGAATCACCTCAATCGGAGTTTGGACAAAAATAATATGGCCAAAATATAAACTTGGTGTAGGCATTGTCTAATGCGTGCTGCAGCGCGCTCATGTCAGTGTTTTTAGCTATAACGCGCTACAACATGCATATATGAAATGTTAAAAGGTCATTTAGGGCTCATTTTGCAGAAAGATGAGAGGAACGAAAGAGAAGGCGATTTTGGAGAGAAAACCAATGATTAGAGGCGAGAAAACACCGGATGGTGGCAATTTGATTCGAATTTGAGGACGAAAACACCATTGGTGGTACTTGGAGTTGAAGATTTGAAGCCCACATCCCACAATAAGATTTTCTCTTCTTTTCTCTCTCCCTAAGTTTGTATTTGTAATATTGCGTTAAACATGCTTACATATATAAATTTATTGAGAATATTAGCTATGGATCTATCTATGTTGTGTTCGTAATCTAGATCTAGGGCTTGATATAGTCTCGTTTGAATTGTGTTAGATTATTTTGTTAATTGTTAGATTTAATTCCATTTTATGCATCTTTTAGGCCTAATGTGTTTGATTCATATGACCAATGAGTTAGACGATTTTAGGTTACGAATTTTATACTCGAGAAAGGTTGAATTCGTAACTGGAATTGGAAATGTATAATTTAGGTTGTTGTGAGTCCAGGAGGAAATTAACTCTTTATTATTCAAGTTGAGAATTTAAGATCTTGTGAAATTGGGAGGTAATTGAGTTCTAGATTTATCAATTAGATCTTCCATTCAATTGTGTTTATCTTTATTATGTTCCCAATGTATGCTTTCACATGATATTTTGGTTGAATTGAGAACATGAGATTTGACACTCGGGAGAGGTAATCCCGAGTTCGGACTTAGGTTTAACACAACACAAGCTTTAATAGATCAGGAGATATTTAAAGCTTGCGTAATCTATAAGGTCGGGTAGAACGAATGTTTTCACCTAAATACGGGATAGGGATATCGGTATTGAAGTGATTACATATTCTCTCACTTGATGCTCAGGGGAGGTAGTGAGAGAGCAATAGCACGAGGACCTTGATTATTGAATGAACGGAATTAACTAATAATTACAAAATAGGAAAACATGGGAATAATGAGATAAAATCAAGTCCCTAGAACATTTGTGCATAGAAAATCCATATTTTATTTTGCTTTTGTATTTATTTTAGTTTAGTTTTAATAAAAATCCAAATTTGATTGCCTAGATAAAGTTGAGTTACAATAATCGTGGTACTTAGCGACGATATAAACCAAGCCCTGTGGATACGACAACTCTAATCACTTCACATGCTATTAAAACTTAACCTGTACACTTGCAGTGTTGTAGCGACAAATAATTTGCTACTAAGTTTTTGGCAAAAACTTGGAAGTGAAATTTTTTTCGCTATAACACTACAAGTGTACGTGTCAAGTTTTAATAGAATAGGAAAAGTAGGGTTTGTCGTATCCACAGGGACTAGTTTAAATTGTCGTTAAGTACCACAATTATCGTAACTTAACTTTACATAGGCGTCTAATTTTTGAGTTTTTATAAAAATAAACTAAAATAAATATAAATACAAAAAAAAATATGTATTATCTATGCACAAATATTTTAGGGGTTTAATTTCGTCTCGTTATTCCCATGTTTTCTTATTAAGTAATTATTAGTTAATTCCGTTAATGTAATAATCAAGGTCCTCATGCTATTACTCTCTCACTACTTCTCCTGAGCATCAAGTGAGAGAATATATCACTTCAATACTAATATCCCTATCTCGTATTTAGGTGAAAACATTCATTATACCCAACTTTATAGATTACGAAAGCTTTAAATATCTCCCGATCTATTAAAGCTTACATTGTGTTTGACCTAAGTCCGAACCTGAGATTACCTCTCCTGAGTGTTAAACCAAGTTCTCACTTCATCCAAAATATCATGCGGAAGCATATATTGGAAGCATTATAAAGATAAGATTCTAATTGATGAATCTAGAACTTGATTACCTTTCGATTTCACAAGATCCTAAATTTGCAACTCGAATACCTAGGTATTGATTTCCTCCTGGACTCACAACAACCTAAGTTATGCACTCCCAAATCCGATTATGAATTCAACCTCTTTTTAGTATAAAATTCACAACCTAAAATCGCCTAACTCATTGGCCACATGAATCAAACACATTAGGCCTAAGAGATGTTTAAAATGGAATTAAATCTAATAATTAACAAAAAAATCTAACACGGTTCAAATGAGACTACATCAAGCCTTAGCTCTAGATTACGAACACAACATAGATAGATCCATAGCTAATCTTCTCAATAAATTCATATATGTAAGCATGTTCAACGCAATATTTCAAATACAAACTTAAAACAAAAGATTAGGGAGAGAGAAAGGAAGAGAAAATCTTATTATGGGATGTGGGATTCAAATCTTCAACTCCAAGTACCGCCATGCGGTGTTTTCTCAGCAAAAATCGCTTCTAATTGCTGGTTTTCTCTCCAAAATTGCCTCATCTTTCTTTAATCTCCTCTCTCTGACAAATTGAGCCCTAAATGCCCTTTTAACGCTTCAGATCTGACTATCGGTGCTGCAGTGCGTGGCTAAAAACACTGACACGAGCACATTGCAACGCGAGTAGGACTGCGCCTACATCAGGTTCATATGTTGGCCATATTTTTTTTGGTCCAAAATCCAATTGAAGCGATTCAAAAGGTTGTGGAAAGCTAAGACATAGATCTAGAACTTCCATATGTTAAGGTTTTCTAAAATTGGATTGTATTATGGCCAAAATTAGTCTTGAAGTTACTAGACCTATACTCATTTTGTACCATTTTTCCCATTTATTTATATTCCTACAAAACAACATAAAAACCTATTAAACTAACAAAAATGTTTGAAAACACACAAATATTTGAACTCAAAAGTACATGATTTGTTGGTAAATAAACTATTCATCATGTTATCTATATGATTATGCTATATACAAGTAATATAAACAATTTAAACCAAAATCATAGGGGTTTTTGAAGAAACATACCTACTTAGGGATGTGGTCTTCCCTAAGTTTTTACCTTTTTTCCCTCTTTAATCGTTTTGGTCGGTGGTTGATCAGTGGTCATTGTTCTCTCGAGTTCTTAGAGAAGAAATCAAGAACACCCTACTTAGGGGATGTGGTCGTCCCTAAGTAGCTAATCTCATTTTCTCCTTAATCCTTTTGGCTCAATGTTGACCAGTGATCGTCAAACTTTCAAGTTCTTGCTCCAAGAGCTTCAATAACAGCTTTTGGGATCGAATTTCAGCAGAATAACGGTATGTTATTTGAGAAATATGCTTGAGAAGCCTAGCACCCAAGAGAGTTGGTCGAGTTTAGAGAAAGAAGCTAGGCATTCAAGGCTTGAGAAAATAAAAAGAAAGCCGCAATATTTATAGGTGGCGGCCTGCGCATTGGCCAATGCGCAAGCCATTCAAGGGCCTTTCTTAGGCTTTGTTTGGCCTAAGGGACTTGGTCTATTTCTTTGGTTTTTTTAGCTTGGAATGAATTTAGGGTGGAAAGAAAGATTCTCAAAGATTTAGTAATCATTGTCAACCATTACCAATCATTACTTTCTTACCTATCAAATTCCTTGCAGATGGGTGCATTTACGACTTGGTGTGACGTATCCGATTCGGTTTAGGGGCTAAGTACTGATTAGATTTACTATTTCGATTGTCATAAATGCATCCATGGTGCTATGAACCTAGTCTTGAAGTGTCACTTTGCATTTAATTCTAGGTGATGTATCATTGTTTGGAGGTCACACATTCATTTCATTTTGGATGGAATTAGGTTAACTTACCTTGTAACCGACGGTTGGTTTTCAAGTTTCTAGTTAACCCTAAGATATTTTGGTAAAAATATTTACATAATTTAAACCTAGCTATTCCATGTCATCCCAAGCGTTTATTTCTTTATGGTACGTGTATTTAATAAATGGGCTAGGTGGCAAACCAATTTGATTTGCGTTCCATAATGGGTAGTCACGATTCAAGGTTTTCGGTTAATTCTAAGATATTTTGCTCAAAATATCTAGATACCTTGAATTTAGCCTATCCATGTCATCCCAAGAATTTAATTCTTGATGGTGTGGAATGTGCACATTAAATGCTTGACTTAGGTGGTGAACCAAATCGGTTTAGTTCCGATAACAGTTAGTTGAACCCTAAGTGTCTTGGTTCCCTTCCTTAAAAATTTGGTAGGCAACGTCTTAGAAGGTTTCTTGAACATTTCAAGGTTCCTTATGTTGGCCTTAAATGATGGCTGGGTCCTTATTCCTTTGGGTCTAGGGTGGTTTTGTCGAGACTACTTGAATTTGGCGTAAATCCAAATCAAACCCAAGTCCTTAGTCACCCTCGTGATGTAGGGCTTGTCATGAACTTTATAAGCCTTGATTAAGGTCTCTTGGATTTTTTCTTGGCGGTATGCAATGTAATATTCATAAATAAAATAAATTTGTTTGGTGTTAAACTGACAAGATTCAATGAAAGTAAATGTTTCAAGGTTTGTGTAGGTAACTAAGTTAGTTGTTCGAAATATCCTATAATTTAAGGGTAGTGGCTAATTTTTATCTATATTAAATATGATTTAATAAAAATCAAACTTTAATATATTATTTTAGACCTCCTTAAATTATGAGAATTTCGAGATTGATCCGAAACTTTTACTTGTTGCATTTTATCAAATTTAACTATTTTTATTTGTGTGTTTTTTCTTATATTTTTGGGTATTTTTTGTACATTATATAGTGTGATCTCATGTGAAAATTCATTTCCTTTAAACCCATGTTTAAAATTTATCTGAACTTGTACTTGATTTGATATTGATTGAGCGGGACAAAATGTAGTGTCTACAGCTGCCCCTCTTTGTCATGCAAGTTTACTCGTAATGACAAAGAAGGAGACACTAACATTTTTTTCCGCTAGACATGAAATATAAAGAGATATATTTAAATATATCCTAAAGGATGAAGATGTACCTGATCTAGAAGGATTCAACGCAGATGATGATTGATCACTTCTACCATTGTATACTTCAGAGGATGACGAGCGATTAACCTTGGAAGACTACTACTGGAAGGATGGTGACGTATCTGATTCCTTGTCTATCTGTATTCCTTAAGGATGGCAATATACCTGATCCCATAGCACATGGTGAGGAGGACGGTCTAGTACAAGCCCTCCTAATAACTATATATTATACTATTATACTATACCTCAAAGCAGCAAAATACTTGGCCCTAAAGGTCTTAGTAAGGACGACGGTCTAGTACAAGCCCTCCCGATTAAATACTACATTATACTAATACTATTACTATACTATACCTTAGAGCGATAAAATACCTGGCCCTAAAGGTCTTGGTAAGGATGACGGTCTAGTACAAGCCTTTCCTATCAAATACTACATTATACTAATACTATTACTATACTATACCTTAGAGCGGCAAAATACTTGGCCCTAAAGGTCTTCATAAGGATGACGGTATAGTACAATCCCCCTGATTAAATTCTACACTATATTATTCTATACCTTAGGGTGGCAAAATACCTTGCCCTAAAGATCTTGGTAAGGACGATGGTATAGTACAAGCCTTTCTGATCAAATTCTATACTATATTATTCTATAGCTTTGAGCAGCGAAATACCTGGCCCTAAAGGTCTTGGTAAAGTTGATGGTATAGTACAAGCCCTCCCAATCAAATACTACACTATATTATTCTATACCTTAGAGAGGAAAAATACATGGCCCTAAAGGTCTTTGTAAGGACGACTGTATAGTACAAGCCCTCCTAATCAAATAATACACTACTACATTCCTAAAAGATTACATGTGGTTTATCTTAATAGGTTGTGGAGAAGATGAAACTTGGTCAATCGACTCTTGGTTGTGACCGTATCCAAAGGGTTCTCCTACATATCTCAAATTAATGAGAATTAGGTCACATATAGTTCTAGCATGGAAAGTAAATCTATACTATATTATACTATACTATACCTTAGAGCAGTGAAATACCTTGCCCTAAAAATCTTAGTGAGGGCGACGGTCTAGTAAAACCCCTCCTGATCAAATACTACACTATATTATATTATACTACACCTTAGAGCAGTGAAATACCTGGCCCAAAAAGTCTTGGCGAGTGCAACGATATAGTACATGCCCTCCCGATCAAATTCTATGCTACTATATTATTACTAAACTATACCTTAGACCGACGAAGTACCTGGCCCTAAAGGTCTTGGTGAGGATGACGACATAGTACAAGCCCTCCAGAACAAATTCTACACTACTATATTATTATTAAACTATTATATTCCTAAAAGATGTACGCAGTCTATCTTAATAGGAAGTGGAGAAGATGACACTCGGTCGATCGACTCCTAGTTATGACCATACCCAAAGGGTTCTCCTACATATCTCAAATTAATGAGAATTAGGTCACATGTAATTCTCTAACATGTAAAGTAAATCAAGATTGGGTGTTATAGTTTTGGGTTAGAGAAACCAATTCGGGGTATTTAATCAGCTTGAGACTGAGGTTAACATTGATCTTCGTGGTGGCTTGACCGAACCCCATTAGGGCACTTACATATTCCTAAATTAATTGAGAATCTGGTCAAGTGTAGTTCGGATATCGATAAGTACATCAATATATATGGTGGAATAGGTTCTTGGTTAAGGAAACTAATTCCTGGGTCGTCATATCAATACAAGATTGGAAATGAATTAGAGAATTCACAACGGGCGAAGACCCTCGAGAAACTCAACACCTAGTGGAGTTTCTTGAGCAATCCCACCCAGGACTGCCTGATGAGGACCATAAAACTTGTTGGGGGAAGTTTAACCTCGGATAAAATGTGGCCCAGTTGTAGACTGGGGCTCGACGATACTTAATCATTTCCTGGGATTGTAGTTTTAGTCTTGTGTTTTTGCATTGATTATGATTAGGATTGGTGCGAGTCTTATATCAAGAAACTCTACACACAAAAAATCTGACATAATGTGCCCCAGCACTAGCTGGGGTGACTTTTACCACATAATTTCAACAGAAAAAAATAGATATAATGTGGCCCAACTCTAGTTGGGGCGAGTCCCATCACAGATTCTCAACTGAGAAATTGCATATAATGTGCCCCAGCTCTAGTTAGGGTATGGGACTATCTCCATAGAGTTCAAAGGATGTGGTAGAGCCCACATGAGTTTCCACTATATCTCGAACTAAACACGTGATTGTAATGTTTATTTTAGTCTGGGAAATCTTGTTGGGTTGTTTATGTATTATTGGTATTCATGTTCTGGATGGTGATTATGGGATGACTGAAACCCACCTGGGTTACCTACATACATTGAGTTCCTAGGTTAGGAATCTAGTCGAAATGTAGTTCGGCCCTCGCTGTGCTATCTCAGATAGTCGATTATACCTACGAGGGCTTCCTACGTAACTTGGTAATCTACCAAGGATTAGGTCAACGCGTAGTTCGAGCACATGTATCCATTATTTTTTACTCAGCAAAAAGATTGGAAATCAGCATTCTAAAGGAAGTCAAGGGATTGGAAATTAGTATTCTCGACTTGCTAGCTGTATCGAAGTACGTTTACCATATTTATTTGTCTTTATGTCTAGTTAGCAATGCAACAGGTTTGTCAAGAAACTCAGTCTCTATGGACCTTTCGGTGGCTCTTGGGTTATAAGCAAGTTGGTATGCGATTGCTTGGCCTTTGACTGCTTTCAGAATCACATATACAATGTCGAACTCAGTCAACAACATTTGTCAATTGGATATTCTTCTAGTGAGCACAGGCTTCTCGAATATGTACTTTATAAGATCCATCTTAGCAATCAAATAGGTAGTAAAGTACAACAAATAATGACACAACCTTTGAGCAATCCAAGTTAATGCGCAACACGCTTTCTCTAGTTCTGAGTATCTTTCTTCTTATGAGGAGAATCTTTTGCTGACATAGTAGATAGCTTGTTTTTTCTTACCTAAATGGTCATGTTGTCCCAACATTGCACCCATAGAAGTTTCTAGGACTATGAGGTATAAGAACAACGGTCTTCCTTGTTGGGGTGGTACCAGTATATGAGAGTTCAATACATAGGCTTCGACTTTCTCCACGGCGTCTTACCAATCTATGTCCCATTTCTCGTTTGATTCTTTTCTCAGTAATTTGAAGATCGATTCACAAGTTGCTATCAGTTGCAAAATGAAACGAGCAGTGAAATTCACTCTCTAAAGGTTCCCACAAATTTCCTTTTCTGTTATAGGTGCATGCATTTCAACTATGGCTTTAATATTGGTAGGATCAATTTCAATCCCTCGTCGATTAACTATGAATCTGAGTAGCTTACCAGACACTACTCTAAATGCCCACTTAGCCAGGTTGAGTTTCAATTGGAACTTCCAGAAGATGTTGAACATCTTCTTTAAGTGTTCTAGATGGTCTTCATCTTCTTTTGATTTCACAATCATGTCATCAACATATGCCTCTATTTTTTTGTGGATCATATCGTGGAACAAGGTTGTCATGTCTCTTTGATAAGTTGTTCTTGCGTTCTTAAGTCCAAATGGCATGGATCGATAACAGAATACTCCCTAAGGCGTTATGAAAGCGATCTTCTGCTTGTCACCTCGTCGACTAGGATATTGTTTACCCACAGAATCCATCCACGAATGATGAAATCCTACACCTAGCAGTATTGTCCAGGATGATGTAGATATTTGACAGTGGGAAGTCATCTTTCAAACTTGCCCCGTTGAGGCCTGTATAGTCAACACAGACCCGGATTCTTCTATCTCTCTTGGACACTGGCACTATATTACTCAACCACTCGCAGTAAGTACAAACTTCGATGAGGCAAGCTTTGAACTATTTCACGATCTCTTCCTCAACTTTCAAGTTGATATCAGGTTTCCATTTGGAGCGTTTTCTTGATCGGTCTGACTCTTTCCTTGACGGGAAGCTTGTGCATCACGATGTCAGTTGATAGTCCTACCATGTCAACATAAGACCATGTGAAAACATCCTAATATTCCCTTAACAAGGATATCGAGTCTTTTCTCTCTTGCCTACTAATCGACTTCCTAATCTTTGTTTCCCTCAGATTTTCTACATCTCCTAGGTTTACAGGTTCGGTCTCGTCTTGACTCGGGATAGGTCGTTCCTCGACTCTTTCTAAGGTTCTTCAGACTTCCTAGGTGTTCTCAGGAATGAGATCATCTTCCATTTTGATTCCCATTAATTCCTTATTCATTTTCTTGTCTAAATTGTACTTGTTGGGAAGAGGTAATTTATTATTATATGGATTACAATCAAGCTTATTTAGGCACCTGAAAAGTAAACACAAAAGTTTGATTTTAAATATATTATTATCTTAGCATAACTAGTATTGCAATACAAAAAAAAATAAATTCAAAAAGTCAAAAGAAGTGTAGAGATATCATAATCTCTAATATCTAGTGGTTAGTTAGATAGGATATGCTATAGATGTTTGTTGATTACCAAGATCCTCATTGCATTGGGATTAGACAAGCTTCCTAATTGTTGAGACTGCTACCTGGCTCTACTACTCTGATGTTATTCCCTTCCTCATTGATCATGTAGATTGACTTCTCTAACCAAGGTACTGGAAAGTTAGGCACAGTTTGGTAAGGGATTATCACGAAGTCAAGATTGTATTTCTTCTCTTCTTTCTCAGCTTGGACTATACCAGTGGCAAACGAAACGTTGACACGGATATGGGGTATTATCCCCAACTCTCCATTTTTCCTAGGTTGTTTTTCGAATCCTATGTTTTGGCTCGGAACTAAACCCAGTCCGTAGGTATCTAGCTTCTGTCTGATCTGCAACATAGATTATTTTCTTGTTTTTCCTTTGTCAACTTCTATTTTCGGGTTGAAGTTCATAATTTTCATATAGGTAACTAACAGTATAGTAGCAGCGGACAGTCTAGGTGTTGGTGGTAGACTTTCTTCTTGAACATACGAAGACCAACTTCATCTTCTAGTGGAGTGATAAGGGAACTACCCCATATAAGTGTATCCAGGGCCTTCTGAGGAGCAGGTTGTAGGCAACTGGTATTTCTAAGACATGCAGGTCTACTAGAAAAGTGACCGGGCCTCTAATGATCGTAGCACAATTTCTCCCATAAACTCTCTCTGTTCACTGTCAAAATCTTTGATCGTGATAGTAGTGCTCCAAATTTAGTATTTGTTTACCCCTATCTTCTTCAATGTACTTAGAAGACCTATGTTGAGCGCGAACCCATTGTCTACCAAAACTCTAGAGAAAATAAAATCTCGATATTGTACTGATATGTTGAGAAGTTTCATAAGCTCAATTCCTTCAGAGGGTATTTCGTCGTCGGTAAAGATTATGAGATTGACATTGAGGATATTATCCACTATATTACTTAAGTGATCCTGTGATATCGAACTTGGTATATGGACCTCATTAAGGACTTTCAACAGCATATTTCGAAGTACTTTGGAGGTCATTAGTAACGATGAGAATGAAATTTGTGCTAGATATTTGCTCAATTACTCGATGACCTCATACTCAGTGTTCTTAACTGCCTTTAAGAACTCTTGTACTCCTTCCTCAGTGATAGTCTTCTTTGGGATACCCTTGGGTTCTTTGTTTAGTACTTTTAGCGAATCTGGGATGACAAAGATTCTTCCACTCTGAGTGATACCTCCGACTTTATCTACGTGGTCCTCTATCCTTAAAACATTGGTTTTAATCGTTGTAGATTATTTCCAAGGTACCACTTTCAAGTCTTTCACTAGTTCTTGTTTTGGCATTTCGAAGGTTAGCATGATTTTTGGTCGGATCATTATCGGATTCCGACATGCTTGCGGCTGTATAGTAAAGTAAGAAACCTCTAAGCCCCAAGCATGTTCGAGGTTTACCTTCATGAAGCCATAGTCAAGCATGTTAATCCATAGATTATCATTGTTTGGATGGATTGGTTGTCTACCTTGGGTACTAAAATTATTTCGCCACCAAGTTTTCGAGGCTTAGTTAGATTTATCCTCTTCATTATCCTAACTTGGGTAATTTAGGTCAAACATTTTCTGAGGTGGGAGCAACGCTTCATTTCTCATAGGTTTCTTCTTAGGTGGTTGATACACGTTCAAGACTTGCTTGACTACAACAACTATATTGGTGACATTCTTGTTCAGCATATCAATTTTTTCCCACATTTGGTCTAGATCTTTTCATCCTCGAGAGGTTCATCCCTCTCCACCTATTACTTCTAGACTCTCATCTATCATAGGTTTCTTACTCTTGTTATCTTCTTCATTGATTTCACTTCCCCAACTAGTAAGAGAGATAGGTCTATCATTCATAGGTGAGACCGACATGTCTATACAATAGGCTTTAGGGAAATTTATGGCTTCTAACCATACTGCTTCGGGTGGTTTGGTATCAGTGTTTCATACTCCACTATAGTCGCTCGAATCGATTTCCCAATCTCGTCCGACAATGTTGATAGGTGGAGCTAGGTTATCATGCTTGGGTAATGGTTTATGCTAACAGTTAGGCTGAGATGTCACCCTCTCTTTTGGGAAACATATCACCTTAGCTTGTATAAGATCATCTCTATTGTTTCTCAGTGCGTAGCAATTGTCAGTAGGATGACCTAGTGCTCCAGAATGATAAGCGCAGAAGTGGTTTAGGTTATAGTATGGGCTATTGATGTTTGGTCATTTTGGGGAAACAAGTTCGAGCATTTTGCTTTTAACACATTCTTCGAATATTCGAGAAAGGGTTACATGGAGAAGGGTAAATTGCCTTGGTTCTCTGTACTGCTGATTGGACTTATAATTTTGTTGGTAGTTGGATGGGTTTGAAGGTCGTAGCGGAGCTTTATATGGAGGTTTATATGGATATGGGTTGTATGCTAGAGATGGAAAATGAACAAATTGAGGCAACGATGTAAACTGAGGTTGTGGTGCAAGCTGAGGTAGTGGTGCTTATTGAGATGGTGGTACATATTGAGGAGGTGGTGCATATTGAGGTGGTTGCTGTTAGAAGATTTGGTTTTCAAACATAGGGTGATTGGGCTGCTGAGGTTTATACTGAGGTTGGAAGTTCAGCTGGTTCTTTTGACCATGGCCTATGATTGCCACATTAAGGTCTTTTTTCTTGGGTTCTTCTCTTTTATGTTCATGCTCTATCGGCTTCTAAATTATAATGGTCCTAACACCTTCCTCTATATTTTTTCCTCGAACGATCACATTGGAGAATGGGCCATTTAGTGTTCAGTAAAGGCTCGTAGTAAGAGTGAGTTCAATCCTAGATGAACATTTGGACCATCTTGGTCTCCTTCATTGGCGGTACTACTTATGTAGATCTATTTCTTCATTGGACAATATATTCTCAAAAACTTTCCCCACTCTTCTTAGTCAAGGTTCGGAGAAAGATCTTATCCGGCAATACTTCCTGATTATAGCCGTACTGCTCATAGAAGACCTTAACTATGTTAAGGAACGTCTTCACCTTTAAGTGTTCTATCATCGAATACCAACGAGCGACAGGTCCGTCTAACAATTGTTGGAAACGCTAAACAACTAATGATTCGTTGTAGATATACGGCCCCATCTCATTCTTATACCTTTGGTTGTGCTAATCTGGGCACCCTGTCCCGTCATATTTCATGAATGTAGGCATGACAAAGTTATCAGGGAACTCTACTTGAGGTAGAGATGACAACTCGAGATATCGGGCATTGGCTCCCGTCTCTCTAGTCTTTACTTTCTGGAGTTCCCTTTCCATTTACAGTAGTTTATCTATCAGTATGGAAGTTTTCTAAAATTCTTCTTTCACTTTCTTTTGAATTGGTCGTTGGTTTCTGGTATAACTGCGATAGTATTTGGTTTGGCTGAGATGGTACATGGGTTTGGGTCAGTCACAGTCGGAGTGACTTGTGGCTGAGGTTCAACAGGGATTGTTTCTTCAGTAATTAGGCTAGGATCTTGGGAACTAAAGGGCTGATGGTTAGTTATTGGCTCTATTGGGTTTAAGGTTTGAACATGGGTTACAGGGTTTTGCTGAGAGTGGTAGAGTTGCTGTTGGAGTTTATAAATCTAACCCACATACTATTTCAACAAAACAATATCTTCTTTTAGTTAAACCACCCCGATAAGTTCACTTGGCCATTCTTCTATATCCTCTATTAGGATAGGCTATTGTGCTTACACCCAAGTGTGAACTAGAAAATGGGAGACGCGTATTTCTTACGCGAAGCAATTTTTTCTACTTAGACGATGGATGAGTCAGTACTTTGCTTATATAGGTGTGTAAGGTTTGATTATGACTTAGTTTGAGATGAGATTTCCATTAGTTCCAAATTTTATAATTTACAACCATATCAAATTTTTTTCATGACAACGCCATAGATGGAGTGTACTTTACTTATAATTACATACTCGATTTGACACTTTTATTTTGGTTTTAATGGAAATTTCACATCAATTCTTAGTCAATGTCAACCTCAAACTGAAGAAAGATCTGAATCCAAACAAAATAAAGTTTCCTAGTCTAATAAATCCTCGTATAATCATAGTAAGGATTCTCTTTACTCTTTCCCATGGCTTGTTCAACTGTAAATTTATTCGGATATAATTAGAGACTGTAAGCAAGCCTATAGATAAAGAGGAATTAAAAATCTTACTTGGCTATCCCATTCTTTATTAGTCCCAGATATACTATATTTTTTTAAGGTTTCAAGGTAATGATATACTGATAGCAAAATTACATGTTTTTCTCTAACATTGTGTAATACCCCAAAAATTTATATTTTTGAAAATATTATTTTATATAAGTTTAATATTTTTGGGATTGTTTTGTAAATTTATGGTATAAATAATATTTGATCATTTTTGGGGATGGAATGTTAATTTTAAATTGATTTTTAAAGTTTTTGGACTATCGTGTTATTTAAAATGTACTTTGAAGAGTTTTGGAATATAATTAATATTTTCTTTATTTTAAGGGTGGCCTTTGTGTAATAAATAAATAAAAGGTTGGAAGTGGTTTCCTTCTTAATGAAGGAAACTAACCCCCACCGTGTATATATATATATATATATATTAGCATATATAAGTGACACATGTCTTTTATAATAACCATATTAGTTTGGTTATGTATATCACATATACATATTATATGTGTTCTTGCTGACTTCTGGGGCGAGAAAAAAAAAATCAAAAAGAAAAATAACATTTATATTGTGGCAATTTCGATTTCAGATTTCTGGTAGAATTTTTAATTCTTCTAATATACGTATTTAATCTCATTATGTGATTCATGCAGAAGTTGTCGTTAATTTTTAGTTGTTAGTTTTCGTGAAATATTTAGGATTATTATATGGAATTTATGTGAAGAATGTGTCTATGTGTTTTATTTGGGAATTGATTAAATGCACGTATTAAGGGGATTGAAGTTCTACTGAGCGTTAACTCACAACCCTACAGTTTTGATTGCAGGACTGGTGAGAGTGAGACTGCGACATGAGTTTTAGTTGAATTTCTATTTAAATTTGTAATAATGGTATTTATTATTTATCTTTGTAAAATTGACTCGACAAATCGATAATTAAAATTAATTGTCATTGTCGCATTGTAAAATTTATCAGATTTTATAGAATAAATATTAGTCGTTCGGTTTTATTTTTAATTCTCTAAAAAATGATCATTTTTTTTAAACCAATAATTATTATTTAATCTATTATTTATTGATTATTGATAGGGGTAATTTGTCTATATATTCCCAAGCCGATTTTGGTAGTTTTCGAATATTGTTGTTATGTTTTATTACGTTTGAATACGTTTCTATGTGTTTTTGTATAAATTAGGTGTTTGGAGAGAAAATGAGCTAAAGCGATTGAAAATCAAACTAATTGGAGCAAGTTGGTCGAAGAACAGTGGGAAAACGAGCAAAAAGTCATTATTCAAAAGCCTGCATCCACTGCAGCAGCGGTGAAACCACTGCTGTGGTGGTGAAAATGCTGGAATGCAAAAATCTCACCGCCGCAGCGGTGAAAGTCCAAAGAGTTTGTCTACTATTCCACCGCCATAGCAATAAGCCACCGCCGCAATGGTGACCTTGCCGATATGCCCATCGTCGTAGCGGTGACCCTTGCAACTGTAAAGTGCAATTTTAGATAGTTTTAGATATTTTGTTCCCACCTTATCCTCTCATCTCCTCCATATTTCGTCCAGGAGAGCTCATAGATAGATTAGATAGATTTGAGAGGTTTTTGGGAAGTGCTCAACCAAATACGAATGAGAAGAACACAAAGCGAATAAGGAGAAACGATTTCGGAGCAGCTTTAGCGGCAGATCTTCGGAATACGGCTAAGTTCCTTCGTTTCTTTCTTTATTTTCTTAACTTTGGTAGTTGGTTTGAGCATGTTTAGCTCATTTATCATTGTATATACAGTTATGTCCGTTAGCTAAACGGATATTGTCTAGGGATTAATATAATTTTTAAATATGTGGTTTGTTTGAATTGTGTTTCTTTAACGGTTGTTCTTCGCTATTCGATTGTATTTACCGTTCTTATATTTCCATTATATGCTTATTTAGATATATTGAGAAATCGGGGTTTGACACTCGGGAGAGGTAACCTCGAATTCGGACTAGGGTTTAAACACAACGTGACGATCTAATAACCCAGGAGAGAGTTAGAAAGTGTGCAATCCATGACATTGGGGCAATACTCATGTGACTATGTGTTCTAAAAAACACTAGAGGGGGACTTCGGCGTTAACGCGAAGTCACATATTTATTCACTTGTCACTCGGAAGAGGGAGTGAATAAGTTTACGATATAGAGATTGTCGGATAGGTCGAATACTGTTATTGATAACTAAACGAGATTAAACACGTTTAAGTAAATGAAGTTAATCCCTAAATAATCCATTCTCTTAAACATCTCAATATAGTAGTATAGTACAGTTAGATAAATTAGTATTTTAGTTTAGTATTGATTAATATAAACTACATTTTTATTGCTTAGATAAAGTTAGGTTATGATAATCGCGGTACTCAATGACAATCTCAACCAATCCCTGTGGATACGACAACTCTTACTCTTCCAAACTATACTAAAACTTTATATGTACACTTGCGGTGAAAGTAGTGATATATCTACGCGCTACCAATTATCATCCTACTGTAAATCAATACTATATTGATTTAATTATTGCAATAAATGATCCAATCATATACTTGATCCACTTATTGTAGCCATGATCATTTCGCGTGTTTCATGTATTTGAAATTGGAATAAATGAGAAATTTATTCAAATAATAAATTTTATTTGAATTTATGTTTAATATGTAAAATTAATTAAAATATTGATTATCTAGTAAAATTATCGTCGTTAATTATAACTGTCATCGTAGTTTGTAAAATTTCTCGAATTTACAAGAGATAAATTATTGGTTATCTAATTTCAGTATTAGTTCTCCTTAGGGAGAAACCTCATGGTGGCCTTGGAAAATCGGGCCATTATAGACTGGTATCAGAGCAGAATTATAGTAATACTAATTTATTTATAAATGGTGAAATATTTGTGGTAGAATTCTCCGTTGGAGAAATCAAGTGGTTGCCCTGGAAAATCGAGTCGTTACACATTGTGTCCTAAGTAGATCAGGGTTTCACTATCCTCTATCCTAGACTCATTATATGCGGTTTTGATTTTTCTTCTAGCGCATCCCAAAAAGCTCAGTTCCCAGACCTAAAAACCTCTGGTGTCCTCCTCGGGAAAACATTTATCTTAGGTTGGTGGTCTGAGTGAGAAGAAGTTCATAGCCGTATCCCAGGGAGGAACCCCTCAACCTTGCTTCAACTAACTTTTCTTTCTAACTTAAGGGTTTTTAGGGCTTAAAACAGCATTATAACCTCGCCGACTTCAACCCTTACTTCCGGTCTCTCTATCCCTAAGAGGGTTACGACTTGGATTTTCCATCAATGATATGCAATGCAAAGTGAGTGCTCGTATGTTGGAGAGAGTATACAGTAATGTAAATGCAATAAATAAAGATAATAAATAGCATGCATGCTGATATATACATATGAAATTATATTATTATTATTATTATTATTATTATTATTATTATTATTATTATCGTTATTGTTATTGTTATTACTGTAGACACGGCATTTTGACCGCTTCGCAAAAAAATATACTTTGTTTTATAGTTATTTTTATTTTATTTTTCTATTTATTTTATTTTGATTGTACCGTATTTGTGCGGTTTAATACTGCTAAATTAAGTTTTATTAATCTCTTAAGTAAATTAAATATTAGTAATTAATTAATTTATTTTTTTGGTTTTGTAGATTTGTCGAAGTGGAATAAAAACGCGTTAATTCGGAACAAAATGGACCAAAAACAGACGAGAACGAGAGAGGCCTGGACCGAACGGGGTGGGGGGGTGCATTAAGGTCGCACGTGCGACCAAGGGCTGGTCGCACGTGCGACCAGGCTGGTCGCTGTAGCGACCAGCACTGCTGGCCGCATGTGCGGCCAGCATTATTGCTGGCCGCACATGCGGCCAGCAAGGGGGGCCAGCCCCCCCCTTTTTGGGTGCACCATTTTTGGTGCACCCAAAAGGGGGTGGGTGCACCAATTTTCGGTGCACCCACCCCCTTTTTCCCTCTTTTTGCGCGTGATTGTTGAAGGAACATCTCAGATTTCCTTCCTATAAATATAGGAAGGATCACAAGAGGGAAGGGAGAAAAATTTGAGGGGAAGAAATTTTTTGAGAGAAATTTTTGTAAAGGAGAGGAGAAATCTGGAGAAAAATTTTAAAGAAAATAATATTATTTTCATTTTATTGTAATTTTGAAGAAGAAAAATCTCTCAGAAGGTGGTAAATTTTCATCTGCTGTAAATCTTACTCTTATTTTTTAAAGTTGTTATTATACTAATTTTTTTTTTGTAAATTAGATTTTTTTTTTTTTTCTTCTTCCTTTATTATTTATTTATTTATTACTTTTATTTTCTTTTTATTTATTCATTTATTTTTTATTTTTTTTAAGTAAATAATACGAGGTGAAAAATTCTCAACCTTCAATATTGAATGGCTAAAATTTAGAAGGGAATTACTCCCCTCGATGCGTGTGTGCGGGTGTTTTATTTAATTTGTATTACATATAATGTGCTAACAATACGAGGTGGAAAATTCCCAACCTTCAATTTGAATGGCTAAAATTTAGAAGGGAATTACTCTTCTCGATGCGTGTGTGCGGGTGTTTTATTTAATTTGTATTAAATATAATGTGCTAACAATACGAGGTGGAAAATTCCCAACCTTCAATTTGAATGGCTAAATTTAGAAGGGAATTACTCTCCTCGATGCGTGTGTGCGGGTGTTTTATTTAATTTGTATTAAATATAATGTACTAACAATATGAGGTGGAAAATTCCCAACCTTCAATTTGAACGGCATAAATTTAGAATGGAATTACTCTCCTCGATGCGTGTGTGCGGATGTTTTATTTAATTTGTATTAAATATAATGTACTAACAATATGAGGTGGAAAATTCCCAACCTTTAATTTGAACAGCATAAATTTAGAAGGGAATTACTCTCCTTGATGCGTGTGTGCGGGTGTTTTATTTAATTTGTATTAAATATAATATGCTAACAATACGAGGTGGAAAATTCTCAACCTTCAATCAGAACGGTCTAGGTTTAGAAGGGGGATCACTTCCCTCAAATGTGTGTGTATGTGTATATAAGGAGGATTTAAAAATAAAATAAAAACATTCGGATTTAAATTCTAATTGGACTTAATCGGATAAGGTACCGTCTTTGGACGGGCGTCTTGGGGTGCTTGACACCTTCCCCGAGCGTAACTGACCCCCGAACTCTTTAAACGAATCTCTGGTTAGACCACATTATTTTTGGAGTCAAAATTTTACTTAAGCCATTTTTAAATTATTTTCAAAAAAGAAAAATATGGTGACCTAGCACATCATTTAAACCCAATGCTAGGTGGCGACTCTTTTTTTCTAAAAACAGGCTTAAGTACATTTTTATGAGAAAATCGACGTTTTTAAAAACCCTTTTCGTTTTACCAGCGCCAAGCATACACAAACATATATCTATATATATATTTGTTTTTGGTTTTCTCTGGAAAATCGGGGCGCGTTCAATTACTATTGTATTTTTGGTAGAGAATTGTTTAGGCTTGAAATCACAGACGTAATGCTTGGATGTTATTAAACAATGAATATGAATTTAGACTCCAACTAGGCCTGACTCTCTTTCAGTCCCCAGTGGATTCACCAGCTGACGCAACCTGGATTTTGATAGCAGAAGAAGTAGAGAATCAAGAAGAGGACAAAAATAAGTTTCGCCCTTTCCTCTCTAAGTCGTCCAAATTCGTTCATTTGGAAAATGGTTTTTCAAGGGATTTTCTAGGCTTCAGTTTTGAAAAAACTTCTTAGGCCGAGATTGTTTGTTAAAAACGAAGTCACCACCTAGCATGAAGTTAAATGGTGTGCTAGCTCACCGGGATTTTGGAAATTCATTTTCTATTTTAAAATTACCTGTGTTTTGACTTCCATAGGTCTATGTACCAGAAATATTATTTAAGTTCGGGAGTCAGTTATGCTTGGGGAAGATTTTGGACACCCCAAAAACACACGTTCGAAGATGGTACCTCAGTCTAAATAGATATTAACTACTAAACACTATCCAAGCAGTTTTCTTTGATTACTTAAACAAAAATAATTCATTTTTTAAAACGTTTTCCTCTTCTTAGGTATTTTAACATGATTTTATGGAAAGCAAATAAATATTACAGCAAATAATATATCAAGTTATGATTGGTAGTTTGTTGTATCTTACTGCTAGTAGACTTGACATAATAATTAGTGTATGCATGTGTGTGGTAGCGAATTATTTGTCGCTACGATACCGCAAGTGTACAGATCAAGTTTTAATAGTATAAGAAGAGTAGGGTTATCGTATCCATAAGGATTAGTTTAAATTGTCATTAAGTACCGCAATTATTGTAACTTAACTTTATTTAGGCGATCGAATTTTGTGATTTTTAAATTAATAAATTTAAAACAACTAAATTAAATATAAATACAAATTAAATATAAATATAAATTAAATATAAAAACAAAATAAAATATGCATTATCTATGCACAAATGTTCTACGAGCTTGATTTCATCTCATTATTCCCGTGTTTTCCTATTTAGTGATTATTAGTTAATTCCGTTCATTTAATAATTAAGGTTCTCGTGCTATTACTCTCTCACTACCTCTCCCGAGCATCAAGTAAGAGAATATATAATTACTTCAATACCAATATCCTTATCCTGTATTTAGATGAAAACATTCGCTATACCCAACCTTATAGATTACGCAAGCTCTAAATATCTCCCAAACTATTAAAGCTTACATTGTGTTTAACCTAAGTCCGAACCCGAGATTACCTCTCCTGAGTGTCAAATTCCAAGTTCTCAATTCAACCAAAATATAATGTGAAAGCATACATTAGAAGCATTATAACGATAAATACAATTGAATAGCGATTATACTTGATAAATCTAGAACTCGATTACCTCTCGGTTTCACAAAATCCTAAATTCTCAACTCAAATACTTAGGTGTTGATTTCCTCCCGAATTCACAATAACCTAAGTTATTCACTCCCAATTCCGATTACAAATTCAACCTCTCTCGAGTATAAAATTCGTAACCTAAACTCGTTTAACTCATTGGCCACATGAATCAAACACATTAGGCTTAGGGAATGAACAAAATAGAATTAAATCTAACAATTGACAAAATATTCACTACACAGTTCAAACGATACTATGTCAAGTCCTAGATCTAGATTACGAACACAACATAAATAGATCCATAACTAATCTTCTCAGTAAAATCATAAATGTAGTATGTTCAACACAATATTACAAGTTCAAAATCAAATCAAGATTAGGGAAAGGGAAAGGAAGAGAAAATGCTTATTCTGGGTTTTGGCTCCGGATCTTCAACTACATGTACCACCAATGATGTTTTCTTCTTCGATCTCGCATCAAAACGCCATCACCGTGTGTTTTCTCACCCAAAATCGCCTCCAATAGCTCCCAAAATAGCCTCTCCTATGTTCCTTTTTGTCTTTCCTTTTTTTCCACTTCAAAATGAGCCTTAATTGCTCATTTAATGTGTCAGATCTGACCAAGCACGCTGCAGTGCGCTATAGCTAAACACACTGACCGTTGCGCGCTGCAGCACGCGTTGGACAATGCATGCACCCGTTTTCTATTTTGGCCGTATATTTCTCAAAAAAATTTCGATTGAGGTGATTTAAAAGGTTATGGAAAGTTAAGACATAGGTCTACAACTTTCATGTTTTAAGTTTGTCCAAAATCAGATTTCATCATAGTCAACATTGGCCTTGAAATTACAGTACATGCATGCATTTTGCACATTTTCTCCCATTTATTTGTAACCCTACAAAACACAATAAAAACACATTAAACTAACAAAAATGCTTGAAAACACACAGATATTTGAACCTAAAAATATTTGATTTGTTGCTAAATAAACCACTGATTAAATACCCGAAACTCAAACGTTTGCTTGTCATCAAGCAAAAAATAAAAAAATAAAAAAATAAAAGAAAACAAATCAAAAACAAAAAGGTTAACGATAAAAATGTGAGTTTTGTATCGAATCAATAATCGTACAAGAATCTCTGCAAACACAAGATGGTTCAAGCTCAAATAAACTGTACATATTGAGATTATCTAAAATTTCAACTTTAAATATCAATTTCAATCTACTCAAGACTCTAAATGTATCAGTGTGTGCACAATCACTCTCACCCAACCCAACGAGTCTTGAATATATTTTTGTGCTAAGGCAACATTGATCAATCTCTAGATAAAGAATGCAAGAACAACCATAAGCCCATTTTTCGTGTCACTCTCCACTAATTGTATAGGTACATATATCATTGGAGATCAAAAAGACTTTGCGGGTTGTAATGTATGGTTAGGGTAAAAGGTAGATAAAAATATCGTGTTTAGACTTAAATCACGCTAGGTATGTATCACAACTGATGGATCTTGCACGATTTTCGAGAAAAAGTTTCACCGACTCCCTTTTTTTATCAAATATCTTCTTTCAATCAATCCCACAATTTATTATTCACAAAACACACCAAAACAACAACAAAAAAATTCTTTTTGTTTTTTTAAATAAAAGATAACTCATATACAAAATGAAACACACAACCCAACCCGACAACGACTTTCCAAATACCGCCCATGCTAGACCTTACGCTCAATGATCCATGCAAATATGCCAATTAGTGATGCATTTAGGAAGTGGAAAGCTATGTAAGGGTTAGTTGCACAAATGTGGATAATGAAAGAATTAGGAAATGAGGCTCAATGGGGGGTAAACAATTTTCTCAGGGTTAGCTTCAAAGGCCCAAACAATCCAAAATGAATGTCTAAATCATCTCTCCAAAAACACATAATCTAGTATTTCGTCTCGAGTTTCACTCAAATAGGTTCTAGTGTTCACGAGATGTCAAAGTCTACCTAAAGCACATAAATGTTCTCCGAGTACCCAAAAGGCCAAGTGATCGTGATTTATGGTGTTCAAGTGTAACGAGTCAAGAGTGAATTTTAATTAACACAAGTCAAGCACATAGAAATCTCAATGACATGTATTTCAAAATATCTTAGAGAACATCAAGTGTTTAAACTCATCATCGATTTCAAGTCATATCATTTCAACAAAACTTACAATTTATTCAAACAAACTAATAAAAGGAAAAACATGGCCAAAAGAACACAACGTATAGGACAAAAATCACACACACAATCATTTCCTAATCCAACACACACACGCCACCATGTGTCTCACCCCCAAACTCAAAGTCAAACATATAATCAAATTAAACACAAGGGAATAAGACATGTACCTGAGAGGCGAGACAATCTCGCCTCCGAGTGTGGTCAGCGGTGATGCTCCAGGCCAGGTGACCAGTGTGGGGGTTTCTCCCACAGCGTCCATCCTCATGCCCTATTATTTGAAAACTTCGGTTGCCTTCTAAGAAACGCTTAGTTTAATATCCTCAGCTTTACATTGGAGAAGAGCTCATCAAAGAGTGGCTTCCGCCCATAGTATGTGTCATACAACACAACAAATGGGACTTTGTTCAGAACGCCCTTAAGCTTGGTGAGATATGGCAATAATCGGCATATGAGCTCAATGTGATTCGGCTCTAGCATTTGTGCTTGGTAGGCAAGAATAAACATTGCTAAGGGTGGTGGAGGACAAGTGAGCCACATTGGATCATCATAAATATAATCGTCTTCGATCGATGGTGGCATCACAATTTGGATCCCAAATGGTGAAGACTCACAATTGTCATCTTGCGATTCCTCATCGTTGATCCATGTTTGGGTTTCCTTCTCATTCAAATCTTCGTCACTAAACACACCCAAGCTTCTCCCGCTTGCATTCGGTTCCTCATGGTGGCTTTCGATGAATGTGGCATATGTGTCTCTTAGTGCCACCATTCCCGACTCAGTCTCAATGTAGCTAACTAGTTGACTAATTTGCATCTCAAGAGACTTTACAATTGTGTCGATTTCAGCGTAGGTCGTCTCAATTTTGTCAAGACAGTCCTCATGCTCATTGAGACGGTCATGAGTTCCCTTCAAGAAAACCTGAGTTTCCCCCATGATTGCAGTGAACATTTCTTTCAGGGTGGGGGAAGACTCCACAAGTTGGTCCGGGGCATCAATCCATGGCGCCGAAATGTTGGAATTATCCCCCAAGTTTTGGTGGCTTGTTGAAAAATTCCAACTCTGATAGTCCAACTCGGCCATATCTTCCAACGACAAATAGGCTTCGTCCGTAGGTAGGTCGTAAAAAAAGGTGGTACCATTTTCTCCTTTCACCCACGTTCTTGTTGCGGCTTGTAACCCGTTGAGGAAGTTTAGTAGTTGACACTCCTTCGGAAAACTATGAATGGGGAACCAAATGAGCAACTCCTTGTATCTATCCCAAGCACAAAAAAAGGGCTTAGAATCTCGTTGAAAAAATCGCAATAGCACTTGTTGATGAGATATCTTCAAGTACCTCGCAAAACAAACAAAACTCAAAAAAAAATCGAAATAAAAATAAATGCCTAAATTAAAATCAAATTAATTATTCACAATATTAACAACAATCCAAAAAACTAATTTCTGGCAATAGCGCCAAAAAATTTGGTAGCGATTTATTTGTCGCTACAATTACGCAAGTGTACGGGTCAAGTTTTAATAGTATAGGAAGAGTAGGGTTGTCATATCCACAGGGATTGGTTTAAATTGTCGTTAAGTACTACAATTATCGTAACTTAAATTGTCGTTTAGACGATCAAATTTTGTGATTTTTAAATTAATAAATCTGAAACAACTAAATTAAATATAAATACAAAAGTAAAATAAAATATGAATTATCTATGCACAAATGTTCTAGGGGCTTGATTTCATCTCGTTATTCCCATGTTTTCCTATTTAGTAATTATTAGTTAATTTTGGTCATTTAATAATCAAGGTTCTTGTGCTACTGCTCTCTCACTACTTCTCCCGAGCGTCAGGTGAAAGAATATGTAATAACTTCAATACCCATATCCCTATCCCGTGTTTAGGTGAAAACATTCGCTATACCCAACCTTATAGCCTTATAGATTATGCAAGCTCTAAATATCTCATAATCTATTAAAGCTTACACAACTGAATGGCAATTCTACTTAATAAATCTAGAACTCGATTACCTCCCGATTTCACAAGATCCTAAATTTTCAACTCGAATATTTAGGTGTTGATTTCCTCCAGGATTCACAACAACCTAAGTTATGCACTCCTAATTTCGCTTACGAATTCAATCTCTCTCGAGTATAAAATTCGTAATCTAAACTCGTTTAACTCATTGGCCACATAAATTAAACACATTAGGCCTAGGGAATGCACAAAATGGAATTAAATCTAACAATTGACAAAATATTCACAACACAGTTCAAACGAGATTACGTCATGCCCTAGATTTAGATTACGAACACAACATAGATAGGTCTATAGTTAATTTTCTCAATAAATTCATAAATGTAGTATGTTCAACACAATATTATAAGTACAAAATCAAATCAAGATTAGAGAGAGAGAAATGAAGAGAAAATGTTTATTGTGGGTTTGGGCTTCGGATCTTCAATTACACGTGCCACCAATGATGTTTTTTTCTTCGATCTCACATCAAAACTCCATTACCATGTGTTTTCTCACCCAAAATTGCCTCCAATAAGTCCCAAAATTGCCTCTCCTCTGTTCCCTTTCCTCTCTCATTTTTCTCCACCCAAAATAAGCCCTAATTACTCATTTAACACGTCAGCGCACGTTGGACAATGCCTGCACCCATTTTGTATTTTGGTCGTATCGTTCTCGTCCAAATTATTATTGAGGTGATTTAAAAAGGTATGGAAATCTAAGACGTAGATATACAACTTTCATGTTTTAAATTTGTCCAAAATCAGATTGCATCATAGTCAAAATTGGCCTTAATGTTACAGCGCATGCATGCATTTTTCATATTTTCTCCCATTTATTTGTAATTCTACAAAACACAACAAAAACACATTAAAGTAATAAAAATACTTGAAAAAACACAAATATTTGAACCTAAAAGTACTTGATTTATTGGTAAATAAACCACTCATAGTGTGCTAGATTTAAGTCTTGACCTAAAGAATTACATCAAACTGCGGTCAAGCAAATCTTTTGATATTTGAAAGAGACAAGTGACCGAGGATTATAGTGTCCTTGAGGGAGTACTTTAAGTTAACTAGTTACTCCGACATTGATTTTTTCATATGCAAAGTCGAGCGTGAAAGCACAAGCGAGTCATGTCACATTTTGGGACATGCTTTGGTTTCTTGGTCTCACAAGACGTAAAACTCAATTGTCTTATCTATGATTGAGGCAGAGTATATAGAGTTGGTAATTTTTGTGCTTAAATTCTATATATTAAGAAACAATTATATGATTTTGGAATATGTATGGAGGAGGTCCCTATTTATTGTGATAATAAAAATGTTATATGCTGAAGTAAGAATCCAACACAACACTCACGAACTATGCACATAGAGATTAGACATTATTTTATTCATGATCACATTTAGAAAAGAGATGTAACTATTGAATATGTCAATACCTCTTATCAGCTTCCTGATATTTTTACCAAACCTCTAGCAGAAGATCAATTCATGAAAATTATTCGAGATTTAGGTATGTCTAGGCATAACGATGTATGCCTAGAGTGATATTTTTGGATCTCTGCCCCCATGTTTTGAGATAACAAAGGAAGAGAAGTTGATACTTAATGAGTAGTTGATGTTTAAGGATTTGTTTGCCTAAACATTGCAATGATTAAAGGGAAAAGTTACTAAGCTTTTGAAATTATGTTGGGCTTATATTAAATATATTTATTATTGTTTTATTCTATTTTCATGTTTATGTTTAAATGATTTTAAATATCTGTCCTCGGATTTAGGGAAAGTAAAGAAAACATTAAAGTCAGTAGTCATCATCAAAAAAGGGAAAATTGTTCAACCTAAGATTTTGATGAACAATTAAGTATTGATATTTTTTGTGGAACTAATGGTTTTACCGAGTGTTTCAGATTTATAGTTTCATGCATGTGATTAAGAAAAAGACCTGATGAAGAAAACATAAAGGGTGGAAGATGGATGTAACGAAAATGTGAAGAGTTTGGAAAACTTTGAAGAAAAATAGGAGAAAACAACTATTTACTTATATACTCTTAATGCAACCTGAATTAGGATCACACATGACACTTAAAATGAGTTAATTCCATGTGTGTCAATATAAGAAGTGATAAGTTTAAGATCCTAAAATGAAATATCGTATGTGTTCCTTATGTGAAATGATTTGATAATTGACCTAATTGAAAATTGTGTTTTAAAGTATAAAAAACTGAGTTGTCAGGTCAAATCGGTCAACCGAGAAAAATAATCAATCAACTAAATCAAACAGTGAGTTTTTGAGTTAAAAAGAAGTTCTACTGATCCAGTCGGTCAACCGTATGAAGATGGTCAGTTAACTGTTTGAAACAGTAGCCAAAATGAGTAAGGAAGTGAGCACACTGATCTAATCGGTCAACCGAAAGAAGAGGGTCGATCAACCGTTTGAGTCAGTAGATGAAATGGTGGAAAAATAGAAGGCACTGACCCAATCGGTCAACCAAATAGGCGTGGTCGGTCAACCAACTAGTGTTGCGCCAACGACTAATTAGAAGCTGGCACAAGTCGGTCATCCGATTGGTAAAGATCGGTCAACTGACTGATTCAGTAAGGATTTTGGTTGATTTAGTCTTATGGTTAAAAACTATCCATTTTTTATGATTTCAAGAGAGAGATTTGGGGGATTTGAATATAATTGAAGTATTAACAACTTATTATGTGATCCCTATTGATATGGTCCATATAATATGAGATTCTCTTAATGTAAATGATTTAATACTTCATATTTCTATAGTTTTAAATTTAGAATAGTTTTATGGATGTAAGTAAGAGATTTGAAAGTTATTTTTAAGTGGAACATACTGAAATGAAAGGTAATGATATATGGGATCTCAGAGTGTCATTTTATGCATATATTTAAAAAACTAGCCATTGGAGGGCTAGTTATTGTTCTATTAATAAAGACCTACGGGAATTGAGCATGGGACATCAAGAACAATTAGTTTGAGCTTTTATAAGAGTGATATTTACATGATGAGAGATTTTTTATAAGTTCTTTATCTAAAGCGCTTATTGTTTGGCGTCATCGATTTGAGTTCTACTTACTACATTGTCATTGCCTTCGGTGTTTTCCCGGTGAGATCTATCCAGACTTTTTAATTGTTTTAATGCTTTATTTATATTGATTGCTTGGCATAGGATTATTAGAAAAGTCATTATTGAACTTAAAAGCCTGAAAAACTTTATAAGTGATTTTTGCCTGTTTATTTGATTACGTGCAAAATTTATGTTATCCACATTATTTATTAATCATATTTGAATTACCTCACAATGTATCTATCACGTAGTAATAATTCGGGACATTAATTGAGTATATTCGTATTGCGGTGGTAGAAACTCCTTGTGGAAAAAAACTCATATTTTTTGTATTTGTGAGTTTGAGTGGATTAGACACTTTTGGGACGGTGTTTAGTCAAGGTAACTAGGTTTCAATATTTTTCCTGTGAAAAAATTAGAATTTGATCTTTGTCCTGATAAAAATGTTAGGTTATTCTTTTCCCTTTCAAAGAATTAGGTTTTGATTCATCCTATAATAAAATTATTTTTAAGTGATTTGTAAAGGTTCATCATTCCCTGTGAAAAGAATAAGTGAGAGAGAGTTAAGTTTATCTTTAGTTTGGTAAAAAAATAACGTTCATCCTTGATCTGTAGAAAGGGTAAATTGTAAAAGTTGATTATGTGCCTGTAAAAGAATCGTGAGTTGTAAGGGTTTAGTTTCTACCTGATAAAGGAACCAAGAGGTTTAGTGAATTACGATCTCCATGAAGCTCAGGCTACTGGACGTAGGCAAGACTAACTTGACCGAACCAAGATAAATTCTTATGTGTTGCATTGATTTATTTTCCATCTTGTATTTGGGAGTGCACGTAATATTAAACACATATTCGCTTCATATAAAGATAATAATTAATTTTAAAAAAATAATTATTTGTGTTTAAGTGTTTGATTGTTAAATTTTAGTAACTACCCAATTCCCCCATCCCTCTCTTGGGTAACTCTTTGCACGAATAATTTTTTTTGAAAGTTTTTTTGTTTTTTGAAGAAAAAACAAAGAGACTTAATTTTCTCATTTTTAGCAAAGTAAAACAAAATTTTACATGTATTTTTTCCATAATAAACATAACTAAAATCACTTGGGGGAAATATTTTCCTTAACCCTCATTTAAAGTTTCTTACATGATTGGAAAACCTAAAAACGAGGTATAGATAATCCTCCATTTACTGTTTTTAGCTTAGGCAAAAAAAAAAAAAATCACTTTTTTTACTTTTTCATTTTTTTTGTTATTTTTTGATATGGAGGAAAAATCATAAAAGAGAAAAATGTATATATGTATAAGTATACACACACACACACACACACACACCCTATATATATATATATATATATATATATATATATATATATATATATATATATACGTGTATAATATAAGTCCTAACTGTGGCTAGAAAGGTGAAAGTTTTTGGAGAGGAACACCCTTTTTTCGCCACTTATTTGGAATGGGGGGTAGGGGGTCCTCTCTTATTTAAAAGAATTAGATTAGTCTTTAGCTTATAAAAAATATTGTAAGGGTTTGGTTTCTACTTGGGAAAAGAATCAAGTTATAGTGGATTGCGAAAGTGCTATGGAGTTCGGGGAATTAAACGTAGGTAAGAGTAGCTTACAAAACTAAGATAATTTATTTCTGGTTTTTTGATTATGCACCTTGTTAAGTATGTTTCCGCTGTAATACAAGCAAATAATCAGTTAGGAAAATTGATAACTTGTGTTTTTTATAATTAATTATTTAAATTTTTATCAGTACCCAATTTACCTTCCCCTCTTGGGTAGATTTGTGAGCCAACAATTCTAATTAGGTGTAGTGAAACATATATGTGAAGATTCGAGTATGCAGGAAATGATCTATTACACTCAGTAAAGAGGTATGTGTTCGAACATAGTCTTTAACTATTGCGATGTGATTATTGGGATTGAATTTTATCTAGTATCACAAGATTAATTATATTATTAATCAAATACATACATCATTGAATTAGAGGTTTCGACTTTATCTATACTTTGTTAGTTCTTTAGGGATCACAAAATAAAGAGATTGAATTGCATATTAATTACAACTAAGGGGGTTCTCTGGATTAAATTCTTATCAAGTAGAGACAACGATCGCATTATGGCATTATAGGGGCAAAATAAGAATTCTATTAATTATTAATTAATTAATTAATTTTTAGGCCCACCTTTTAATATAAAAATAATAGATCAAATACAAATGGAGAATGAAAGTCATGTTAGTCTTTTAGAAAAGAGTGGGTAGGAATGTTAAATAACTTTAAAAAGTTCGGTGTCGAAGTGTAAATATGAGAGATTAATTAGGGCACAAAATCTTGGACTCCATTTAAAGAAAATAGGGGCCAAGCTAGGGACAATTTGGTTGCCATCTCTTTCTTTTTCTTTTGAAGTGTTGAATTTGTTTTTTGCTATCACATTAAACATTTTCAGACCTATACTTAGAAGATCAAACAACACTATCGAACGGAGTTCTTTATGAGAATACTTGATGAGTGATTTATTTATTAACAAATCAAGTACTTTTAAATTTAAATATTTGTGAGTTTTCAATTATTTTTGTTAATTTAATATATTTTGTGTTATTTTGTAGAAATCATAAATAATTTGATGAAAAGGTGAAAAAGTGGTAAAATGAGGTGAATTGGGTTGTAATGATTCATTAGTAGTACAGATACAGTAATTTTAAGACCGCTTTTGGCCATGATGCAATCTTATTCTGGAAAACCTCAAAACATGAAAATTGTAGATCTTTTCCTTATATTTTCAAATCATTTTAAATCACCTCAGTTGGAGTTCGAATGGAAACATTATGGCCAAAGTACGAATAGATATCATATTTGCCAAAAGCACACTCCAGCGCGCTAAAACCCTGCTCCAATGCGTTTTTGGTAGTATTCCATTGCCCAAAAGCATGTTACAGCGTGCTAAACCCCACCACAGTGTACCTCTACAGCCTGCAACCCGAAAAACCCTACCTTAAAGCCCTATAAATACTACCTTAAGCCTTAAACAGAGGG
This sequence comes from Eucommia ulmoides, assembly GCA_016647705.1. NCBI lineage: Eukaryota > Viridiplantae > Streptophyta > Magnoliopsida > Garryales > Eucommiaceae > Eucommia > Eucommia ulmoides. The sequence goes on from CM028341.1 coordinate 25,917,763, forward strand.
GTGATGAGATTTGAGAAGGAAACACCATGGGAGAAAACCATTAGAGGCCGAAAAATACTAGAGAGGGATCTTGGAGTAAAGATCATTGAAGATTTGAAGACTCGAAGTTCATCTCCACAAAAGAGTTTTCTTTTTTTATTTTCTCTTACCCTAATCTTTCTTGAATTTATATTTGTTATTTTACATTTATGGATTTCTTGAAAGTATTAGTTATGATTCCTCTATGTTGAGTTAAAATTTATATCTAGAGCTTGATGTAGTCTCATTGAACATTTTTTGAATATTTGTTAATTGTTAGTTTTAATTCCATTTTATGTTTCTCTATGTTTAATGCATTTGATTCATGTGGCCGATGAATTAGATGATTTTAAGTTGTGAATTTTAAACTCGAGAGAGATTTAGTTTGTAACCAGAATTGAGAGTGCATAATTTTAGGTTGTTGTAAGACCGAGAGGAGATTGACACCTAAAATCTCTATTCAATTGTGTTTGTCTTATTAATACTTCCAAGTTATACTCCTATATGATATCTTGGTTAATTTTAGAACTTGGGATTTGACACTCGTGAGAGTTAATTTCGGATTCGGATTTAGGTTAAATAGAACGTAAGTTTTAATAGATCGAAATATTATTAAATCTTGGGTAATCTATAAGATCGGGGTATAACAAACGTTCTCACCTAAATACTAGATAGCGATATCAGTATTAAAGTGTTTGCATATTCTCTTACTTAACACTCGGGAGAGGTAGTGAAGGAGCTCAAGTGACCTTGATTATTGAATAAATGAAATTGGCTAATAATTACTTAATAGGATGACATAGAAATAACGAGATGAAACCAATCTTCTAGAACAATTGTGCCCAGGAAATCCATATTTTATTTTTCTTTCGATTTTATATTTGTTTTAGCTTTATTTTTATAAGCACTAAATTTGGTTGCCTAGATGAAGTTGAATTACGATAATCGTAGTACTTAGCGACAATTTAAACCAATCCCCGTGGATACGACACTCTACGCACTCTATACTATTAAAACTTGACCCATACACTTGCGGTGTGTAGCAAAATAATTCGCTACCAAGTTTTTGGCGCCATTGCCGAGGATTGACGTTCTAGATTGTTGTTAATATTATGAATAAGTAACTTGATTTTAATTTAAGCATTTATTTTCACTTCTAATTTTTGTTTTTGAGTTTTGTTTATATTGTGAAGTATTTGGAGATGGCTCATCAACAAGTCATCTTGAGATTTTCTCAACGAGATTCCGAGTCGTTTTATTGTGCTTGAGACAGATACAAGGAGTTGCTTATTTGGTTCCACAATCATGGTTTCCCGAAGGAGTGTCAACTACTAAACTTCCTTGACGGGTTACAAGCTGCAACAAGAACTTGGGATTTGATATTCGGGAGACGTAGTGAGGGAGCACTAGTGACCTTGATTATTGAATAAATGAAATTGACTAATAATTGCTGAATATGATGATATGAGAATAATTACTTTTGTTTTTATATTTGTTTTTGTTTTATTTTTATAAACTCTAAATTTGGACCTCTAAATAAACTTAGGTTACAATAATCGCGGTACCACCTCTTTTTACCAACTTACCGTGGATGAAGCCTATTTGTTATTGGAAGACATGACTAATTTTGACTATCAGAGTTGGAATAATTCAACAAGTCACCAAAGTTTGGGGGATAGTTCCAACATTTAGGCACCATGGATTGACACCCCCATATAAACTTGTGGAGTATTCCCCCACCCTAGAAGACATGTTCACTGCATTTATGAGGGAAACTCAGAGTATCGTGAGGGAAACTCATGATCGTCTCAATAAGCATGAGACCCGTCTTAACAATATTAAGACAACCTACACTAATATCAACGCGACCATGAAGTCCTTCGAGACGCAAATCGGTCAACTTGTTAACTATATTGAGGCCATGTTAAGAATAGTGGTACTGAGAGACACACAAGCCACATTCATATGTGAAAGCCACCATGAGAAACTGAATACAAGTAGGAGAAACTTGGGTGTGTTCAATGATGATGATTCTGATGAGGAGGAGACCCAAGAATTGATCGACGATGAAGAATCAAAAGATGACACTTATGAGTGTCCACCTTTTGAGATCTAAATTGTGATGTCACCACTGATCAAAGACGACTACATCTTTGAGGATTCGATGTGGGTCACTTGTTCTCCACCATCTTTGGCAACGTTCATTCATGCCCACCAAGCACAAATACCGGAGCTGAGTCATGTTTAGCATACATGCCAATTATTTCTACATCTTGCCAAGCTTGAGGGCGTTCAAAACCAAAACACATTTATTGTGTTGTATGACACATACTACAGGTGGAAGCCGCTCTTTGATGATCCCTTCTCCATTGACAAACCGAGGACGTTAAGCCAAGCGCATCTTGGGAGGCAACCCAAGTTTTCAAATAATTGAGCCTAAGGATGCAAGTTATGGAAGAAATCCCCATACCGGTCACCTTACCCGGAGCATCAAACTAACCACACTAAGAGGCGAGATTGTCTTACCTCCCCGGTACGTGTTCTTATTCCCTTATGCTTAATTTGAATACATGTTTGACTTTAAATTTAGGGGTGAGACACATGTTGGTTTATGTTTGTTGGGTTAGAAAATGCTTGTGTGTATAACTTTTCTTCATATAATTTGTGTTCTTGTGGCCATGTTTTCAGTTTGTTTTTCTTTTTAGGTTTGTTTGAATAAATTATAAGTTTAGTTGAGATGAAATGACTTGATATCGATGATGAGTATATATACTTGATGTTCTCTTAGGTCTTTTGAAATGTATTGCATTGAGATTTCTATGTGCTTGACATGTGTTGATTGAAGTTCACTCTTGACGCTTTATATTTGAGCACCATGAATCATGATCACTTGGCCTTTTGAGTACTTGGAGAACATTAATGTGCTTTAGGTAGACTTTGACACTTCATGAACACTAGAACCCATTTGAGTGAAACTTGAGGTGAAATAATAGGTTGTGTTGTTGGAGAGATGATTTAGGCATTTCTTTGGATCGTTTGAGCCTTTAAAACTAACATTTGAAAATTGTTTATCCCTCGTTACCTCCATTGAGCCTTATTGCCCAATTCTTTCATTACCCACATTTGTGCATTCAACCCACTAAATGTTTTTCCACCTCATAAACTCATCACTAATTGGTATGTTTGCATGAATCATTGAGCATAAGGACTTGCGTGCAATATGTTTGGAAAGTCATTTGTGAAATGGGTTGTGTGTTTCATTTTGTTTTTCCGTTGTTAAAAAAATTAAAAAAAAAAAAAAATACAAAGAGAAGAAGACAATTGGGTGATGAGTTGAGTCACTTCCTTGTATTGTCCTGCAACATTGAGGACAATGTTGATTTTGAGTTTGGGGGTGTAGTTTATATTTCTTACCTATTTGTTCTTGTTCTTAACTTCACAATCTAGAGATCATTCATTATCTCCTTAGCACATAAATTTATTCGAGGCTCTCTTGGTTGGATAGAAGTGATTGTGCACACACTTATACATCGAGAGTCTTGAGTGGGTTGAAATTGATACTTAAAGTTGAAATTCTAGATAATCTCAATATGTGCATTTTCTTTGAGCTTGGAGCATTCTATGGCTTAGGAGATTCTTACACGGTTGTTAATTTGATATGAAACTCACACTTTTATCCTTAGCGTCTTAGTACCTGATTTCTATTTTCTTCTATTTTCTTTTCTTTTGTTTGAGGACAAGCAAATGTTTTAGTTTAGAGGTATTTGACGAGTGGTTTATTTACCAACAAAACAAGTACTTTTAAATTCAAATATTTGTGAGTTTTCAAGTATTTTTGTTAGTTTAATATATTTTTCTGTTATTTTATAGGAATCATAAATAATTGGGTGAAAAGATGAAAAAGTGGTAAAATAAGGTGAATTAGGTTGTAATGGTTCGTCAGTAATGCAGGTGTAGTAACTTCAAGACCCATTTTGGCCACGATACAATCTGATTCTAGAAAAACTCAAAATATGAAAGTTGTATATCTCTTTATTAGCTTTTCAAATCATTTTGAATAACCTCAATCGCAGTTTTGACAGAAACGTTATGGCCAAAATATGAACAGATGTCAGATCTGCCAAAAGCGATCTCTAGCGTGTTAGAACCCCACCCAACGCTCTTTGGGCAGTGTTCCACTGCCCAAAAGCGCACTGCATCGCACTAAACCCCGTTGCAGTACACCTCTACAGCCTGCAACCCGAAAAATCCTACCTTGAAGCCCTATAAATACTACCTTAAGCCTCAAACATGGGGGTGGCAAGCTTTGGGAGGAAACACCATGGGAGAACACCATTGGAGGTCGAAAAATGCTAGAGAGAAAGCTTGGAGTGAAGATCATTGAAGATTTGAAGACTAGAAGTTCATCTCCACAAAAGAGTTTTCTTTTCCTTTCTCTTACCATAATCTTTCTTGAATTTATATTTGTTACTTTACATTTATGGATTTCTTGAAAATATTAGTTGTGGATTCCACTATGTTGAGTTTAAATTCATATCCAGGGCTTGATGTAGTCTCATTGAATCATGTTTGAATATTTTGTTAATTGTTAGTTTTAATTCTATTTTATACCTCTCTATGTTTAATGTCTTTGATTCGAGTGGGCGATGAATTAGATGATTTTAGATTGTGAATTTTATGCTCGAGAGAGATTTAGTTTGTGATCGAAATTGAGAGTGCATAGTTTCAGGTTGTTGTGAGACCGAGAGGAGATCGACACCTAGAATTACTATTCAATTATGTTTGCCTTATTAATGCTTCCAAGTTATGCTCCTATATGATATCTTCGTTGATTTGAGAACTTGGGATTTGACTACGAAATAGGTAATTTCGGGTTCAAACTTAAGGTTAAACACAATGTAAGTTTTAATAGATCGAGAGATTATTAAAGTTTGGATTTTCTATAAGGTCGGGATATAACGAATGTTCTCACCTAAATACTAAATATGGATATCAGTATTGAAGTGTTTGCATATTCTCTCACTTGATACTCGGGAAAGGTAGTGAGGGAGCACAAGTCACCTTGATTATTGAATGAATGTAATTGACTAATAATTACTTAATATGATGATATGGGAATAACGGAATGATATCAAGCCCCTAGAATAATTGTGCATAGGAAATTTTATATTTTATTTTGCTTTTAATTTTATATTTGTTTTAGCTTTATTTTTATAAACACTAAATTTGATTGCCTATATAAAATTGGGTTACGATAATCGTGGTACTTAGCGACAATTTAAACTAATCTCCTTGAATACGACACTCTACTCACTCTATACTATTAAAACTTGATCCGTACATTTGCGTTGTGTAGCAAAATAATTCGCTACCAATACTGTTAGAGGCGAGACACTTGTGTCGCTATTTTAGATATCATTTTTGAAGATTTGTGAAAGAAGATGAGAAATCACACCTCTAGACTTATCGGCTAATGAGGCTAAAACACAAGATAAAAGTATATGATCTATTTATTGGAATTGAATCTAATCTATTTTGTTTTCTATTGTGCAAATTTAGGTGGCGTTTGGTTAGTGTTCCCACTTTTCTCAACCCAATTGGGATGGTTTGGGTTGAGAATTCTGTTTCCTTCTAGGAACAGAATTGCGTTTGATAACGATAATTTTTTATTTTTTATTTTTTGTACTGGGAAAAAAATCGCGTTTGGTAAAATCCAACCCATCCCAATTGATTTCAGCCAAATTCTCTAAATCAACGAAACCTCCAAATTCAGCCAAAATTCCCAAATCAAGAACAACCCTAGAATTGATTTCATGAAAATTAGCTAAAAAATTTAGAATGAAATCGAAATCACAATTCAGAACGAAATCGAAATCAAAATTCAATAATGTAATCGAAATCAAAATCGAAACCCTAAACCAAATTCAAGAACCAAACCCTAAATCGATTTAAGCAATGAAATCGAAATTGAAATCAAAAATCAAAAATCGAAATCGATTTCGTGATTTCGAAACCCTAAACCTTTTCGATCACGATCATCGAAACCCTAAACTTGTTTGATATGTTCGAAGATGATGGCGAGGACGGTGAAGACGAGTTCGGCGAAGATGGAGGAGAACGAAGACGAGTTCGTCGAAGACGGCGGAGACGATGGTGACTGGCGAGGAGGAGTTCGGCGAAGACGGAGGAGAATGGCGCGGAGGAAGAACGAACAACGGTGAGCTTCGACCATAGGAACTTCGCCGACGACGATGGCTGGATTGGGGAGGAGAATGGTGAGGAGCAGAGCTGCAAAGAGGAAACAAATGGAGGAAAATGGCGCGGAGCAAAGAGAAGACGAACGAAGAAGAATGGAGAAAAATAAAAATAAAAACTGAGCTCAATAGAAGTCGGACGGTGGATCTCATTAACATTTTAGAAAATTCCAAACGTGTCCCTAAAGTTGGGTTGAGTTTTTTTTACACAAAAAAAGCAACAATTTTTTATTGTTTCTCATTTGCTTAGGATTTTGAGAATCAATTCTCATTTTTTGGGTTGGGTTAGATTGAGTTTTGTATTTGTCAAATGTATTCCCAGAAATCAATCCTAAAATTTTTGGGTTAGGTTGGGTTGGGTTGAAAACACTAACAAAACAGGGCCTTGGTATTTCATTTTTCCATTTCCTTGACACCGAACACCGCACATCCACCCTCGACTCCCACAAGCCACTATTGTACGTTGGTGGAAACACCACCGCCACCTCCAAACTGGTTCTAAATCTGATTTTCAGAACTAAAAACTAGATCTCTCTCTCTTTACTAGCTCCACCACCCCATACAACAACTACTGCCGCTCCACCTACTCTACCGCTTAGCCTCCATCACAGAGACAATCACAAACTCCACTACTACCACCGCAAATAAAGAAGATGGAAACACTAAGGGCTTGTTTGATAACAACTTAATTTTTAAGTGCTGAAAATTAAGTACTGAAATTTTAAGTGCTGCAAATTTAAAAAGGTTGTTTGATAAAATTGTGCTGAAAATAAAGTGCTGAATTTTTTTTATTTCTTTGATAAATATAAAATTTGTATGCTAAAAATTGTTTAATTTGTATAACTACCTTTGAATTAAGATAATGTGAAAAAAAAAAATGAGAACAAAGCAATAAAATCAGGGTGCCATTTAAAAAAAAAAAAAAATTATATTAAAATTAAAAGTAGAAATTAACCTAAAAATATGTAAATATTATGTGTTTTTTTATGTAGTTTGATTACTTAAATTAAATTATAACAATAATTTAAATATAAAATAAAATTAAAACCATAAAATAATCCAAAATTAATTCAATTCTCATTAATTATAATTTTAATTAAACCCTCGTAGGAGATCAATGGTAAAATGGTCAAAATATAAAAAAAAAAAAAAAATTAAGCGAAAAATAATGGAATGCATTAAGCAAAATAAAATAAGTGAAGAGATTTTAACTTAATTTTTTATTCACATTTTGACTTAATTTTTAAGTTATTAAGTGATATTAATTACATTTATCAAATAAACTTAATTAATTAAGTACTTAATATAATCAGTTTTAAGTACTTAATTTTTTTATCAAACAAGACATGAAGCGACATCCAAATCTCGCAATTACCATGTTAAAGATACGAATTTTTAATTTTTTTTTTTTTTTTTTTTTTTGTTGTTTTTCATTTTTCACTGTTGTGTTAGATTTTTTGATGAATTTTGAGCTTTTCATTTACTTTATTTCTTTCTTTTTTTTATTGGTTTTGAATTTTTTTTCTACTAGTTCTTCAATTTTTGCTGCTAGTGGTATATATATATATATATATATATATTTAGTTCAGCACAATTTTTACTGCTGGTTCAATTTTTATTTTGCATATTTTCAGGTCTAGCAAATATTTTGTTCCAAATTTGAGTTGCCTAGAATTTCTACGTCTACGAAACGTTTAGTTTCAAATTTGAGTTTCTTTTGTGTGATTTTTGAATTTTTGCGGCAAGATTTTGAGTATGGTTGTTGGTGGTCGTGTTTGTGTTATGCATAATTTCATTTTTGGTTCTTAGAATTCTGCAATTTTTCCGCTTTAAATTCGTTAGATTTTTAGTGGATTTTTCAGTTAACCTTTTCTACAATTTTGTTGTTTTATTAATTTCCACAAAACACTTGTTGCAGTTTCACAGTTGATTTTTTATTCTACTATTTTTTGGGTTGTTTTTATTCTTTAATGAGTTCTTTGCACTTTGCACCCCTGAAGTTTGGCCTAAATCCCACATTGTTCCCTATGATTTCAATTGGAACACAACACCCTAAATTATGTCAGTTATTTCAATTAACGACAAATTATTAACGGTGTAAGAAAATGGATGAAAATTGGTCATATGCCATACAGGTGACTTACATTTCATTTACTTGCACAAATTTCCTTCTGAATTTTTTATTTTATACTTTTCTCCCCTTCTTCATTCCTAGCAACTGCTCCCTCTCTCTCTCTCATCGTTTCCTTTCTGGAGCTCTCTCTCTCTCTTGTGGCTAAATCCACTACAGCTTACGATGGATTTACAGATCCGTTGTGAACCTAGTTTAGATTTGCCGCAACTCGCTTCGGATTTAGTTGGCAAAAGAGAGAAAGAGAGAGGGAGAAAGAAAGAGGAAGAAAAAGAATAATAAGAGAGAAAAAAGGAAGAAGAAGAAGAAGAAGAAGAGAAAGCAACGGACGACGGTGGATTTGGGTGACCGACGAGGGGTTGGTTTGGGGTGTTGGTGACGGTCTTTGTTATAGTAGTAGAAGGAAGAAGATGAAGAATAGAAAAGGGGAAAAAAGACAAAAAAAATGCCTTAAAATTAGAATGACTTTTTAAATAGAGGCCATTGAATTATTTGAAAAAAATTACGAGATTACCCTTAATTTTAATTTTTTTAAAAAATTACTATTTCCCTTAATGAAAATATCATGTACCTGGCAAATGTTCAATTTCGTCTATTTTCTAACATTGTTAATGATTTCTTCTTAATTGAAATGGTTGACTTAATTTAGGGTGTCATGTGTTCAAATTAAAATCATAGGCACCAATGAGAAATTTAGGTCAAACTTCAGGGGTGCAAATTGTAAAAAACTCTTCTTAATTTTAGCAAAATCATAGTAGTCATTTTGAATGTTTGCTATGACGCCAATGGTAATAAGTGATAGTGCCGGTAATAGGTAAATGGCATTAGACCTCTCTTTATTTTCCACCATTACAAATCTCCCTTATATTCTATCGTTGCAAATCTCTCCTTTTTAATTTCCAGACCTTATTTTATAGTTATAAAATCTTCTTTATTATTGTAATCATTTAGGAACAATTACAAAATCTATATTCTTGTACAAATAGGATCATTTTATGTAATATAAAAGCATTGAGTTTTGATCTCTTACCATCAGCTTAACAGATCCTCTATTCTCAGAAAACCCCCTCCTTTTGCCGTTGCTTTTGTTCAGCCGCTTCTTCATCCCACGTTGCTGCAACGACAGACTCTCTGTCTTGATCTCTTTCTCTCAATCTCGCAATAGCTGAGATTTGCCGCTGCCGGCCACCGTCGTCGGTCTAAAACCCTAGATCCGGTGTTGCTCAATCTATTCTGACCTTCACCCCGAAGACTGCCTTCAGCCTGCTGCCGCTGCTGACGCCACCGCTCACTGCCTGCTGCGCCTCCTTTCGACGATCACCCACCGCCAAATCTCTCTGTCCAGACCTCCTCTTTCTGGAGTCAGGACATTGATCGAGGTCGTTCTTCCAATTTCAAGTAGCCACAACACCGACGTCCTCCCCAACCAGCGACGTCACACAGCTGCGCAATATCCTCTGAGTTTTATTTTCTTCTTCAGCCGTAGAGTTCCAAAGCATTTCTCTGTTAATTGTGTTGCCCTACCTCTAAAACAATCTGATTAGTTTAAGAGTTTTTTATTATATAGTCTCCGAGAGATCATTGAGAAAAAAATCTTTTTCATATGTTTGGTTAGGATTCAGACCAAATAGTACAATCAATTAAGTTTTTAGTCCTCCAAAAAAACAAAAAGAACATTAAAAAGACACATGTACCCCTAAACAAACCCTCTCTATTATTTATATTAACTATCACTCACTCTCTCTCTCTCTCACTCTAAGCTCACTCTCTCTCTCACTCACTCTCTAAAGTTGAGCGTTAACACAATTAAATGTGTTGAGCGTTAATACAACTAAATGTATTGGGTTTGTAATTGCGTTAACGTTAACACAATTAAGTTAAGTATGCTAGATTGTAATTATGTTAACGTTAACGCAATAAAATTAAATATGTTGGGTTGTAATCGCGTTAACGTTAACGCAATTAAGTTAATGTGCTAGGTTGTATTTGCGTTAACATTAATGCAACTAACATTAACGTTAATGCACACAAAACAAATAATGAAAAAGACGGTAATATGAAATACAAAAAAAAATATGCATTAACGTTAACACACACACAAAATATGATAAATATTCAAGAGAAAAAATATGCAATACATCTGGTGATAAAATGAGTTAACGTTAACGTAATGCACAAACAGACAGATTGGGAAATAATGCGTTAACAAAAAAAAATGGATTCAACAACGTTAACGTCAATCCAAATGTAATATTGTAATATAAGTAAGTAGTATTTACTTGAACAAGTTACGTTAACGTTAACATCCTTTGTTGTTCAAATTTGTATTGTTGCATAATGACAAAATGGCAGACTTGTAAATAAATGTTAACAAGGAGGGCCATAATGAAGGACTTTTTTTAAAAATTTGGTGGAGTCTGAAAACTTAATTGTTCATGTCATGGGATCTTTTTTCTATATTGGGTCTCTATAGAGGACTAAAAAATTAATTACCCTTCATTTAAACCCTTCCATTTTTATTTTCTAAATTACATAAACTATCCCCCAACTTTTACTCTCATTCCATCCACTTGCCTATTATTCTCCAACGTTAACCACATTAATTTTTAAAACTCACTTGATACCCAAAATTTACCAAAATAGCCCCAACTTTTTTCAGAATTTAGCCATTTCTTCCCTTTAACTTTCTACAAGTTTCTATTTGCACCCCATACTTTTTCTGAATTACCATTTCACTCGTCTCCTCGTATTAATCATGTTTACTACACCCACATTCATGTTGAAATGTCAAATGTGCTTTGAGATTGGTCATTCTACTCGCAACTGCTATCGGCTCTCTTCATTTGCACAACCATCTGTTCCTCCATTAATAAACTCTGTCTTTGCAGGCCTACAAATTGATCTACCTTAGGTACATCAGAATAACCAAAATTCACAGTGGACACTCAATGATCCCAGCTTGTGTATTAACACTAGTGTGTCTACCCATATGACGGGTAACCCTACTTAGTTACAGTAATACACACCATACAGTGGCCTTGCCTCTGTTCAACTTGGCAATAGTGATCACCTAACAATATCTTATACAAGTAACATGACACTATCACTTGGGTCATCATCCTTTTTTTTCTTAATAATGTTTATATTGTCCCATCGATGCGTAAAAATTTATTGTCCATTGCTCAATTCTGCATGGATAATAATGTTCTTTATGCTTTTGATGCTCACCACTTCTCTATCTTTGATCTCACATCTGGTCTCTCCTCTATAAAGGTCTATGTAAGGATGGTCTCTACAAATTACCTATCATCCCTCCCCGCCTACACGTTTTTTCTACCTCAGTCAACTCATCCACCATTTGGCACAATCGACTAGGTCATCCATCTACTAAAGCAATATCTTACTTGGGTTCAAATAAGTTGTTATCTACTTCTTATAAATTTAAATCCTCCTTCTGCTTCAGGTATGCATTGGGTAAATTCAAGCATCTCCTGTTTTTGAGCTCACATGAAATAAAAACTTCTTCTTCATTTATTTTAGTTCACTCTAATATATGACAATCTCCTGTACTTTTTGTCTCTAGCTATAAATATTATGGGTTGTTCACTGATGACTTCACTCATTTTACTTGGCTATACTTCATGAAACAAAAATCTGAAGTTATCCAACAGTTCAAAACTTTTTAGCCTATATCCAGACTCAATTTACCACACACGTCCAACAAATTTAGAGTGATAGTGGTGGGGAATATGATAGTGGTCTCTTCAAATCTCTTTGTTCCTCCCTAGGTATTCATCATAGACTCTCTTGTCCTCACACTCCCGAACACAATGGCTTTGCCGAACGAAAACACCACCACATTGCTAACATGGCCTATACCCTCTTTCTCACAAGTCATGTTCCCCTCCATCACTGGCCCAAAGCAGTTTCTATTGCTATTCACTTAATCAATAGTCTCTCATCCTCTAAACTTCAATGATCCTCACTATTCTCTCGTCTCTATGGCCATACTCCTTACTCTTGAGTTATGTATGTTTGGTTGTTGGTTGTGCATGTTATCCACATTTAGGTGCTCACTTAACTAATAAACTTTTACCAATAACTATTGAATGTGTGTTTTTAGGCTACAGTTTGCAGCACAAAGGTTAGCGTTGTTTGGAGCGCACAACTGGCAGAGTGTACATTTTCCGACATGTTCGTTTTAATGAACAATATTTCCCATTTACATCTACCACCAAAAGCACTCCACCAGACCCATCATCAAGGGCCTTTGTTCCTCTACTACCACCAGCTCCTGCTCAACCTCTACAATCGGCTACACAAAATAGTATTTTGCCTTCTCTTTATCAACCATTTTCGTTTCGTTATCAACACCGACAAAATCAACCCTCACAACCTATTCCTTCTTCTTCTGCTATCCCTGAGGCTCCTCCAGTTCCTTTGCCTAATCTTTCGGTTTCTGCCTCTCCAAAAGATCCTCTAGTTCCTCCGCAACATTCGATGGTCACACGCCATCGACATGGCACACGCCGTCCTCTCATTCGGACAAATGGTACAATTTGATACCCTCTCCCACAGTCTCTACTGGCTTAGCTTCCTTCTCCTACTTCCTATACTCAAGTTGTTTATGTCCTTAAATGGCGTCAAGCCATGACTAGTGAATTTAATGCCATACTGAAGAACAAAACTTGGGTTCTTGTCCCTCCTTCTCCACATCAACATGTTGTGGGTTATAAGTAGGTATTCAAAACTCAAACACAAAGCAGACGAGTCCATTGAGCGATACAAAGCTCGCCTAGTTGCCAAGAGATTTCATCAACAAGTGGGTGTTGACTTTGATGAAACATTTAGTCTGGTAATCAAACCAACTACTGTTCATACTATGCTCAGCCTTACCCTATCATTTGGGTGAACAATGCGCCAACTTAATGTGAGAAGAATGTCTTTCTTTATGGCATTTTGGATGAAACTGTCTACATGGCACAACTACCTGGTTTTATAGATCCAGCCCATCCTCATCATGTCCTTCATCTACAGAAGGTTATCTATGGACTCAACTAAGCACCTTGTGCTTGGTTCTAACGTCTCAGCACTTATCCCTTACAATATGACTTTACTTAGAGTCAAGCTTGTTGGCTCAGTAAGCTACTCAAAAGGGGGTGAATTGGGTAGTATTAAAAAATTATCAGAATAACAATAACACTTCAAAAATTCAAACAATTAATGTTATCCTAAAATTAATTTTTATTTTTATAACAGCGGATATGTGTTATTAACTAGATGCACACCAAACAACAATATAAGTAAAATAAATAAGGCAGTACACCACGGTATATGCTAGTTCACCAAGCTACTCTTAGTTAATTCAATCCTCCAAGCCCCACAAAGATTCACACCCACTAAACTCAAGATCCTTTTAAAGGTAGGAACCAAACTCTCACAAAAATTCTTTTCACAAGCTCAGAATCAACTTTTACAATTCCTTTTCCCAGACTCAGGAATAACTTTTTCTTTTTTTCAGGCTCAAGAATAACCTATCTTTTTACAGGCTAAAGGTTAACCTAATTCTATTACAGGGAGAATCATGACCTAATCCTTTTTATACCTTAGGTTCAAAAATCAAAACCTCACAATCACTCCAAGTCTCTTTTTCCCAAGTAAAGATGGAACCTTTATAATTAACTCACAATTTCAATCAAGGAAGAATTAACACTTAATCTTTTTATACTTTAGGCAAATATCAAAACCTCAATCTCTTCAGCAGAAGAGATTGAAACCAGCGACTCTTGATTAGATACTCTCAATAGTATCTAATCTAACACTCAACTCACCAATTACAAACAATTGATAAGTGATTTTCCCACTCGGTACTTCTACCTCCCCAGATAAATTCAAACTCAATTAATGTTCCGATATTAGTGATAGAAAATTGATAATTTCAAAATATGATTTCAAATAAAGATGGGGTAGCAAGCAGTTAAACACGTAATCAAATTTTCTCAAGAAATTGTTTCAAAAAATAATTTTCAATAAAAAATCTGGAAAACAATTTCAAATATCAAATTCCAAATAATAAATAATAGAATCAAACAACAATTAATAGTAAGTAATTTAAAATGATCTCACTAGGATTCCACCGAATAAATAATGATTAGCAATGCAACTTCAAATCAGTGATTGAACAAATAGTCTTCAAAGAATGATTCTCAAGAAAGATCTCACAAACTCTCAGTATGATAACTCTTAGAAAGCACGAGAGTTAAATAGCTTAGAATAAATTCAGATTATATTGATATCTAATCATGACATTTAATTATATCAATAGACCTTATATATCATAATGACTCATTTCAGGTATAATTCAATTAAAAATATATTTTAAAATATTCAATTAAGTCCCTCAAACTTTTACTCAAAATCAAATCAATAAGATAAGAAGAATTAAAATGATCAATTTGAAAAACACTTTAATTTCATGTACCAAATCCATAGGGATATTCAAATATTAGTTGCATATCTTAAATAACATTAAATCCCTAAAATATCTCTCAAATCTTAACCATAGAACGCCTAGTATTTGAATAAATCCCGAAATTTCACAAATCCTGAAACAGACTATAAGTTGACTTATCTGTCAACTTACCAATCCATAAGTCGATCTGTATGTCAACTTACCAATTCAGAGAGTTTCATAAGTCGACCTGTCTATCAACTTACCAATCCAGAGAGTTTCATAAGTCGACCTATTTATCAACTTACCAATTTAGAGACTTTCACCTTTGGATATAGGTCGACCTACCTGTCAACCAACCATATTAGAATCATTCCTTAATTCAATTTTAATCAATTTTCTTTAATGTTTTCGTCTCTTTAACTGATTTTTTTTTTCTCACTTAGCTCCACTAAATTCTTAAATTCAATTTTAATTAATTATCAATATTTCTTTTTCAATTACACATAGGAGCAAATAATTTAATTAATTAGGATCCTATAAAAAATACACATATTTATAAATATCATTTTGTGTCGTGTGTGATCCTAATCGGGAATCATTAAGAGTAAAAATGTAACCTGAGTTGTTTTCCATACGTTCTTCAATTACTTCAATCTTTTAATTTCTATCGTCTTTGTCATTTGTCTTTAGTATTTAGCATCTATTTCAACTTCTTCATGATAATATATTTATTGGAACTAATAAATTGAAACACTTAATCAAACTGTTAGTTCCATAAAAAATATCAACATTTAATTATTCATCAAAATCTTAAGATCAACAAAGTTGATCATTCCTTATTTATCTATTGGTCTAACTCTGCAGTGATGTTTCTTCTTTTATATGTTGATGACATCATACTCACTGATAATCATTTATCTTTTGTCTCATTGTTCATCACCACTTTTAGCAAAGAGTTAGACCTTAATGACCTTGGTTCCCTATCGTACTTTCTGGGACTTGAAGCAACTTTCTCTTTTGCTGGCTTATGTCTCTCTCAACTCAAGTATACTATCAATCTTCTTGTATGTTTTTCAATGATAGACTGCAAACCTTGCAATACTCATGTATGTGCGAAAACTCAATTGTCATCTCAAAGTAGAGATCTCTTGACAGATGTCACTGAGTATCACCAATTAGTTGACTCCTTATAGTATCTCACTTTTACCATACTAGACATTACCTATGTTGTTCATTATGTTGCTCAGTTCATGAGTCAACCTCGGACACACCACTTTATTGCCGCTAAACAAATCCTTCAATACCTAAAAGGATCTCTGAACTTTGGCCTCTTTTTTCAGTGTAGTGTTACCCCCTTGACCCCCAAGGCTTATTCTGATGCTGATTGGGCAGTCTGCTCTGACTCACGTCGCTCCACCGCCAATTTTTGTATTTTATTGGGCTCCAATCTGATCTCTTCAATCGCTAAAAAACAATCTACTATCTCTCGATCAAGTGTCGAAACTGAGTACCAATCCGTACCAATCCCTTGCCCATGTTTGTGCCGAATCTATATAGGTACTTAATCTGGTCCAAAAGTTGTAAATTCTCATATCCACGTCTATCACCTTACTTTGTAACAATCCCAGTACTACATATATAGTCTCAAATCTCGTGTTTCACGCTCATACTAAATATATTGAATTGGATTATCATTTTATACGGGCACGCATCCTTACTGGCATATATCAAGTTCAATTTATCCCATCTACTAATCAACTCGCCGAAATATTCACCAAGGGACTTCTCATAACAAGCTTTCATTTTTTACAAACCAACCTCATTTCTCCAAGCTAGCTAAGTTCAATTGTTTTATTGATAAAAATTTTAGGAAATTTTGTTAAGAGATCTCAAGACTTAAAAAATCACTTTATAAAGATCATGTCATGTGTTAAAAAATTACTGTTACAGAATTTCACAAGGTGATGATTTTAATGAAATGGAACTTTTAGCCAAATTTTTCAAAATTTTTATTGTAGCATGAATAGGGTATTGGAGAAATTAAAAGCGATTTTGACAGAAAAATATTGATTTATTGTTCAAAAAATAAAGTATTATCTTTAAATAATTACAAAAAATTCAAAATATTAATTAGTAGAGGACAAGGACCACTATTTTTTTTATTTTTTATTTTCCTGTACGACTTTCTGCTACAGAACACATACATTTTGGCAGAAAAAAAGATCCTAGAGTTGAGAAAGTAGTGCCATCGAACCTGACCTGCAAGATAGGGGACCCACACAACCTGGCAATAGATAAATAAGCAGGACCCACTTGCATTGTCAGAACCCATGTGACCATGTATTCTTTCTTTTCTTCGCCCTCCATGAAAGGCAGGTGGAAAACCCAAAACAGTAAAACACCAAAACATGAAATTGAAAACTCAGCAGGTCCCACATTGTAATACAACAAAACTCTTCCAAAATAAAACAAAAACATAACACAGCCACAATGAAATTGAGTCTGAAAGATACCATTCAATTCATAATATTTAATTTAAAGAGAAAATAAAAAGTATTTCTCACCTTGTCACATCTAAATCTCTTTCCTTTCTTGTTGCTATAATAGTTTATGATTGATACAGGTATCGTAATAATAAATATTTATGGTAGAAAACTACAGCTTTCATCACTCCCTCTAAATTTTTTACCTCAAATATTTACTGAGCAGAAGAGAACAAATTTTAACCCGCTTCGCTTTTTGGGCAACAAATCAGCAGCTTTGTAGTTAGTTACACACACCCCACTCTTCTGGGCCCTGCTACCCACCGTCCATTTGATTTTTCACCCTAAAAAATTACACACTGCTACTTGGCTAAAAACTGAATCTTTAATTTTTTTTCATTGTTGTTCTTTTCTTTGACTTTTTGCTTTTACCTCTCTAGGGTCCTACATAAAATATGAAATAAAAAAGAAGAGTACAATTATGATAAAAGGGAGAGCTGACCCACTGCTTTACTGCCTTCTTGTTTCAATCTTCTTCCTGAAAAATATTGAGAAATTCCTTGAAAAATCCCGTGAATGGAAAATAACACATTGTAGAGGATCATCCAAGACAATTTTTTTTGTCTTTGGGATGGTCCTTATAAAGTGATCTTTTCCACTCATGGACCTCCCAACAAGATGCACAAAAATATATTAGCAAATCAACCCAATATGATTAGAAAAGAAAACAACGAATTGTCTTTAATTAGGTACAAGGTTTAATAATGTACCTAAGAAAAGCCTACATTCCTATGGTTCCATGACCAGATGATAATCTGCCACAAATCATCAACAAATTAAAATTCATTGCTAATTCTAAATTTTATACTTCTACGTGTAACGGAATTGAATTTACAAATTAACCACTTAACAAAGGATGACCCAAAAATCAAATCACAAAAAACAATTGAAGCGAACAAAAAATAAAAAAACAAGATCTCGGCTACAGTGATTGAAGGGAGCGCAGAGTACCTGGGCGCTTGGAAGTAGCAGGATTTCAAGGAAGCCATATCCAAAGATGAAGTGATCAAATTATGGCTAGCAGTCGGATCCACTGCAAACTTTTTGACATCACCAGAATGGTTTGAGGAGGCTTCTAGGTAACCTCCGCGGGCTTTAGGCGATTCAAACGGACTATCAGGGAGGTAATTGTGCTCCAAGCTGCATTATTTCAACAACAAATGAAGTGTACAAAAAATGATCGAATTTGAGTAAAAGAACAGTTTGATCTGAATAAAACCATGCTGAATTTTGGAAAATACTATTTTTGGGTTAATTTTCTGCTATTCTGGAAACGTTAATACCTTTCTTTGGAGTCTTTCTCGTTTTCATGGCGGCGTTGTTTGCCATTGCCATTGCCATTATCAACATTGGCTGATTCTCTCTCTTTCTGGGTCATATGTACAGTATGTGGAAACAGGTGATCTGGGGGAGAAAGTTCAGAGTAATCCCATTTTAATCTTCTAAAAACTAATTTGTTTACCATTTAGGATGCTCAATCATACCTTCCATGACTTTGGGACTGGTTCGATCAGAAGGAAGAACTGTTTGATTGAAGAAACTTGGTGAGTAGGGAATGGCGGCGCCGGTGGAAAGAGCACTGTGATGGTTGCGCCTCTTAACGTCAAGAAGCTGCAGACCCATTAGTCTCCGGCTTTGGAGCTCAAGTGCTTGCTGAAAGTCCGCTTGCTCCTCCAACTTCCTTCTCCACAGCATGTCCTGGCTATTGTAGAACGATCTCACCCCTTTTATGGCGGAAACAACAATTTATTCTATTTTAGTGATAGAAAGACAAACATAGAGAGAGAATGATGAGCAGTTTGGGTTTACTACCAAGCTGGAGATCAAATGGGTCTCTGGACTCTAAGCCAGTTGGGCTACTACAAGCCGAGAAGTCTCCCCTGTCCACGTGGAGTTGCTGTTGCTTCCTGCAATGATTTTATGGTCTTAACACTTATGGCTGCTCTGTGTGTGTGTGTGTGCGCGTGCGTGAGAGAGAGAGAGAGAGTGCCTGAACTTGTCGGGGACTTTGCCTTTCTCCTTGTATGGCTTGACAAGAACCCGAGCGTCGCACACGAAATGTGGGTTGCCCTTTGCGAGAATGAGCTTAACCGTCTCCGGGAAAACGAATGTCACGAACCCAAACATCCGCTGCTGTTGGTATGGAATCCTCACGTCTTGCACAGGCCCATAAATGCTTCAAACACCAAATCGAACAGTTTAAATTACAAATAGTCAACACCCAATTCATCAAAAAGGTTAAGAAAGCAAAAGAACCTGAAATAATTGGATACATCATCTTCTCTGAAAGTGCTATCCGCCGGAAAAGTCAGGTAAATTTGCCTGGAACCTGGATTCATCATTCCAGGTCCGCCGTTCACGAATTCGTTTCTATCAATACGGGACCTCCCAAATTTGTTCATTTCTTCGCCCATCATCAATGCTGAAGCACTCCTATATTCAACGAATCAAACAGCTAGAACAGAATTAAAATTAAATAAAATCGAAAGATACAATAAATTAAATCCGTTTCCGTTTTGTTTTTGAACATACCTTGGGCCGTCCGCTTGTAATTGTTGCTGGAGAAGGAAATTCATACTCTTGGTGGTTACAGCGGAGTAACGAAAATTTGGAGAACCCATGAGCTGAGAAGCTTCGGATGGTTTCTGTTGGTGCCCTGATTTGGATCGCATAAGCTCCTGGCACTGCTCCATCATTTCGAACTTGCTCGGAGATCCACCCGACGCCGAACCGTCCGTCTCGCCGTGGAGGAACCGGCAGGTAGTGCCATTCTTGCAGTACCCTCTAGCAAAGTAAAGGCAGGGCTTCCATCCAAAACCGCCACTCGGGTCGTCGGATCCCAAACAGATGTCGCTTACTGAGCAGCTCCGACGGTGGTGAAGCCCATCAGTGGAGCCACCCCAGCTTCCGCAGTATGAAGGGAAGACCACAGCGTCGCCGTCGGCGGGGCTGGATGCTAAATCAGTTTGGGGGTAGAACAAATCCAGGTTTTTGGAACCGAGGGGGGGGGAGCCATCGTTAAGGAAGGAGAGCTGGTCTTGGAGATGAAATTCGTCTATCAGATCGGGCTCTCCGGAAGCATAAAAAGGAGAGGCAGAGGCGTTCATGGAGGAAGATGAAGACCCAGCTGTTAAACTGTTGATTGCATTACCATTAGTAGATCTGTTATTCTGAGAAAAGCTAGAAGTAGCCCAAGAAGATGGTGATGAACAAGACTGGTTCCTTATGCTAAGTGGAGATGGAAGATTTAGCCCACCCAGAAGACGAGAAGAATTCGAACTCTGCCTTGAAAGAGAAAGATGGTTGTTGAACGGAGACGGAGAAGAAGGCGTTGAAGGGGTCCCCGGCGAGTTCGTGCTCAAATTGAGCTCCTTTTTTGCCTTGAGAATCACCGAGTGGACTAGAGATTCAGGCCCCATAGCCAAGCGAATAATCTCCTTCTCCCCATGGTCTTGAATAAGCAATAGACCCATGATTTTAGAAGCGTTTTCAGGATCCATGTTTTGAATCCTTGAGAAAACAATCTTTGTTGCTTCGTATCCGTCCATGTTTATGGATTGGTAGCAGATTCCACTCAAACCCCTCCAACTGTGTTGTTTTCTTTCTTTACAAATGGAACGAGTTTTTTGTTAATTTCTACAACCACCAAGAAGCTCAATTGTTTCTCTTCTGCCTACAAAAAAATATACCCAGAAAAGAAAAGAAATTCAAAAGAAGAAAAGAAAGAAGAAGAAAGCGTTAAGGAAAAGAAGTATTCTCGTGGGGGGAAGGTAAAAAAAAGTAGAGGATTGTGAGAGTTGCCTTTGTTTAAAGGAAAATATTGTGGCTGAATTTCTCCATGAAGAAAGACGATAACAGTAGTAGCAAAAAAAAAAAAAACAGATGGTAAAGATAGCGAGAAAGCTGTTCAAAACTCATGCTCTACTTCTCTCTCTCCACTTTCTTTTCTTCTTCATGAAATGAAATTCAAGTAATTAAGACTTACCCGCAAAAAAATTAGACTTTCTCTGCTGACAAGGTGGTTAAAAATGAAGGGAACCGAGGGAATTTTCTCCCTGTTCTTGACTTCTTTCCATTTCTTTTGAGTTACGGCTTCAACAATCCGAGTAACTACTACAAAAGCCGAACCGCTGTCTTCTTCCTATGAAGTCTGCAGAGGAAGCAGAAGGCACCAGTTGAATCAGAAACAGAAAATCCATTAAATTGCTGTCCCACTACTGATGCGCGACTCTTTATGATAGCTGGGTTTCTCTCTCTGAATGGGCATACTCTCTCTCCTTTGAAGTTTAGATTTTGTGTAGAGAAAAAATTACACTTTGTACTGTATACTTCCGTCATGTTATACTTAGCCATGTCATACTTAACTTCCGACTACTATAAACTTTTACACTGTAAAATCACTTCAAATATTTCGATGTCCATATAAAATTAATCCCCTTCGAAATGTGTGGTTGTCTCTTTTAATAAGTTTTTTTTTTCGTAAACTTGAATTATTGATCTTATAAAAGTTCTTCAACTACTTTAATTTAAATAGGTCTTTGTTCATCTTCAAATAGTCACTCCATATTAGACCACCACAAGCAATGATGACGCTTTCATTTCCATTGATCAACCCTTCAAAAGAAAGAATGAAACAGATGATGCAAATCTTGGTGACGTAAATGAATGTTGAAGATGAACAAAAAGAAGTTAAAGATGATCAAGAAAAAGAGAAACCCAGACGGGTATAAAAAATTTTACATTTCACAAAAAGACAAACAAATTTTTAAAGAAAAAAAATCATGTAACTACTCCAATTTGGGATTTCAATTCGTCCAAAATTTGAGATTTCAACCTGAACAAATTCATGATTCCTGCGAAAAAAAATTTGAATCGTGAAATATGAAATCTCCTCGATTTCAAGGTGATGTTACCAAATTCTTCCTCCGCCTCATATAATGTGAACTCTGACTTGAAACCTACAATAGCCGAAAAGATCAAGAGACACCAGTATGGTGCTAGTTAAAGAGCCTCCAACGTGAAAGCAAGTTCATCTATTATGAGTAGAGGAAGAAAATGAAATCTAATTTTTATTGTAATTAGCGTGCTCGTGCACCCGTACACACACAAACACACACACATAAAATTCTTACTGGGATTAACAATTGTGGACCGGTTTATGATGATATACTTATGGTCTACTTGTAGTTTCTTAGTCCAAATTATTCGATTTATTATTCACCACAACTTATAGGATATGGGTTATTCCCATTTTAAGCAAATTTCAATACTAATTCATTAGGACTTAATTTATGAACTCTTGGCGGTTTTTACCCTTCATCACAAGATACAGAGGATTTGTAAAGGAATAACAAATCTTGAAATTCTTTAAATTTTGAACCGAACCCGATTGTTTTCATATTCTATCACGGATATTGTTATTATTTATTAGGGTATATGTCATTTACTTCCTCTGTCTTTCTACTATTAACTAAAAACTATCCTTATCATTTACTAAATATAGATCAACTCCTTATGATTTTTTATCAATGACCACTTAGTTTCCCTATAAATAAAAGTTACTGAAATTTTTATTATAATGACAATTTTATCCTTAACTATTTAAAAAAAAATTAAACAGTTAAAATTTAAAATCCATAAATATCCCTTTATTTTTTTTCCTTTATATTTTTGCACAAACATCCCTATTGAAAAAAATAAAAAATAAACTTTTTCAACAAAATGTAAGAAAGTTTTGCGAATAGGGTGAGCTCACAGAAATGTTTCATCTTTAATCTGATTCTTTGTTCATCGATTTGTAGTATAAGTTTTCATGGTTTCGTGTTTTATTGATTAGATTTTTAAGTCGCATTCAACAAAATCAACAGCTCGAAACACTGTTCATATGTCCTCCATTGATGACCTTTTGAAGTAACACAGTGAGTTCATGAAATTGTTCATCTTTAATCTTATTTTATGTTCATCGATTCGAAGATTCGTGGGCATGTGTTTTAATTATTAATTTTTTTTTTGTACTGTTTTCAGATGCCAGTGAAAGCTGGGATTTCTCTGGTATGGATTTTTCGGTCGAATGCGGTGGTTCAACGATGGTTCAAGTTACCGACTTTGACTTTGTTCTCCAAATTGATCGTCTGTCTCATCAACGGTGTTAACGTTGATAACTTCCGACGAGATTTTCTTATTCAGAAGGTAAAATCCACTCAACAAAATCCAGCATGAAACCACTCCGATTTGAGTCCAACTGTTGAACTAAATTTAACCCTTCTTGAAAATTTGATTCAAACCCACCAAAATCTGCGGCTCAAATCCATTGCAACAACAGATATAGGGGGAGAGAGATAGAGAGGGGAGGAGGAGGAGGAGAAAGAGGAGGAAAAAGAAGAACGGGGAGGAAGAATAAAGTAAAAGAAGGACAAGAGGATTCCAGTGGCGGTGGATGGGGTGGGGGCGGTGGGAGGGTGGATTGAGGTGGGAAGTAAATATTATTATTTAAAAAATTGAGAGTAAAAAGTATATTTTTAAAAATTGGGAGTGTTAGTAAATTTATATAGAAACAAAAGAATAAAAAATCTACTTTTTAAATAAGAAAAGGACTTTCATATCTTTTTATAAAAAAAGAAAACAAAAATTGATTAAAGGGAATGACTAATATTTTTAAAATGATAGAGAAAGTTTATAATTTTAGACAAAATAACAAAAAAAGATAAATGATATAAACTCATATTTATTATATGACACATGTCGCACTATATTTTTATCTATATATTTGTGTCCATAGTTTGAAACAATTTAAGGAAATCGTGTTCTCTCTCTGCTTTTGATTGCTCGCAATCTTTTATTCTCTCAACTTTTAACTATTTGTAGGATTTTTTCTTTTAATATGAACTCCAAAACCAACTATTATATTCAATATATCCTTATCCATCCTTCTTCATTTTAGCAAAACCCTAAAGTTCAACAGTGTGGAGTACCCACTTCAAGAGGCACGTGAGAAGGTTTATACATGGTAAGTATTCGTGAGGGGGAAACCCAATTAGAACCTTTCATCTTCAGATTCTTGCAAAATAACCATCGTTCTCCATATTCTTCCCCAAATTCTCGGACCACTTTGCCTTCGTCGACCAAAAATCGATCCAATTCGCCGTTACTGTGCAGCGACCACCCCCGGTCGGCCAAAAATGCATCCCATTCGCTGTTGTCTGTCCTTGCTATCTCTATCGCCGTCGTCTGTCCTTACCATCTCCATCGGCAGCGTCTGTAGCAGCAGCTCCAAACGGCAGCGACGACACGTCATCTGCAGTGGTCCCTCTTTGTGAATTAGCTACGACCGGTGGTCAATCGTCATATCTAGCCGGCATGGTCCCTCGTAGCAACTCAATTTAAGTCAGTTTCATTCGATTTCAGAGGTGAACAAAGGTAATAACAAACCCTATCAACCAAATTCAATGAGTTGTTTTGAATTTTCCTCATTTTCTTGACATTGGTGATGTTTGGGTTCTTAAATTAGTTATTGTAGAATAAAATTCCACTGTCTTTTTGGTTTGCTACTTTCTTCAATTTCATCTTTTGGATATTGCGTTCTTGGATTTTGTTACTGTACCGTAACAATCCACTATTCAAGTCAAATTTGGATTGCTACTTTCTTCTATTACAGGAGTAATGTTTGGGTTCTTGAAATATTTACTGTACAACAAAATTCCAATATTCAAGTTGAGTTTTTGATTTGCTACTTTCTCCAATTTCCAATTTCCAATTTCATTTGTTGGATAATGCGTTCTTGGATTTTGTTATTGTATCATAACAATCCACTATTCTATTTGAATTTGGATTGCTAATGTCTTCCATTACATGATTGATGTTTGAGTTCTTGAAATAGTTGCTGTATAACAAAATTTCATTACTCAAGTCGAGTTTTTTGTTTGCTACTTTCTTCAATTGCATTTATTGGATATTGCGTTCTTGGATTTGTTACTGTACCGTAAAAATCAACAATTCGAGTTGAGTTTGTGGTGTTATTTTCTTCCATTACATGAGTGATGCTTTGATTCTTTGAAATAATTACTGTACAACAAAATTCCATTACTCAAGTCAATTTTTGGGTTGATATTTTCTTATATTACATCTGTTGGATATTGCATTCTTGGATTTATTACTGTACTGCAACAATCCATACTTGAAGTCAAGTTTTTAATTTCTCTTTTCATCCATTACATTTGTGATGCTTGCGTTCTTAGAAATAGTTACTGTATAGCAAAAAATGTTTAATTTTGCTACCACGTAACCTTTTTGAATAGTTGTTGTACATTAATATTTGGTGAAAAATTTATGTTCCTTAAAATTTGTGGAGCAGTTAATGTACGTTAACATTTTGTGAAAAAAATTACTGTTCACCAAAAGTTTGGGTTGAAATATGGTTAATTGTGGTTTGAAAAGTTTGTTACATTGTAATTGTCTTCAAAATTAGAATGTTGTCTATTTTTTTTGGCAGGCTTGATTGTGGAGCAATTATTACGTATCTAATGAGACAGTTCGTTCTTGGGCAATGAGCACAAAGCAAGCGCAAAGACAATGATGGAATAACGACTGTGGAAAGGGTAGAAGTTATTAGGGACATAATAAATGACAAGAATGGTAATTGGGTCTTTGATACATTTTATACACAGAGCAGTTGAATGCGATGAGTCGGGCAACACTATGTTTTCTTTTTTGTTTTTTCAGTTCTTAAGAAAAACAAGTTTCACGGGATTATTGGTTTCAACTTTTGTTATGTTATTTTGATTTACTAATTTACTTATTTCTTAATTTATTTGATGTGTGTAATTTTGAATGGATGTGATTCATGATTAATCCCCTTCATGTTGGTGTGTTTCCTGTTATGTACGAATAAACATGCATGAAATGTCTCGGATGAGTAAGATTTTAATGATACAAATTTTCATGGTTGCAACAAAACAAAAATATCCTCAAGCACAAAACTGTGTTTAATGGAAAAGTTACTCTGCATCAATAATTATTTATCACATTAATTTACTGCGCATAAACTTATTGCGCTGTAATATTCATGAATCCTATTAAAAACTCACAATATGTTGTTGTGCAACAATTATGTATCTCAAAACATTCTACGAGATAAAATTTATGTAATATTGTGTGTTTTGGTGAAAAAATTGATACGTCGTTTTACATTTTTTTTTTGTTGGCACAAGGCTATAACCAAACATAAATGTACCATAAACAAACTAGAAAACTATAATAGTAATTAATAAACGATGGACGTTATTAACCTTGGCAAGATGTTGAATTGTTCAAAAACAATATAAAGGTTGCTGCCAAAAAATACAATAAAAGACTAATAATTGTTATCATCTCATATGGGTTCTTTGCATGTTTTTTTGTTGTGTTCTTTACCTTTGCCACGACTACATTTAAATTATCTTTTATTGAACTCTCATTTTGATGGGATCATCGTTTTCTTCGAACGTCTCTTAGGTCGTTTTGTTACTGGTGACAGTATTATAATTTCTTTTTTTGGTTTTTTTTCCCCACGGTTGGCATAATATTGATGTACAACAATATTCAAACTAGCAATATTGATGTACTTCAATATTCAAATCAGCAAAATTGTTGTACAGCAAATCCCCCATGTTGCTGGTGAGTTTGTTGCTGTATAGTATTACTTAAAATATTGCTGTACAATAATATTTTAATCATTTGGGACCAAAAAGTGTATTTCTTAGTAAAAATCCATGGGGCGCAAATTAACTAGCAAGGCGAAAAGAAGAAGAAGCAAGAATGGTATCTAATAATTCTCACAAATGCACCAACAATGTAGAAACAATAAAAAAAAACATCAAGAACTGAACCGAGAAAAATGGGAAACAATTGAACTGTATAAATAAAACGCCATGTTTTTTTCGTTTATGAGGGAGAAGGAGATCGAACATACTAAAAGGAAAAAAAATCATCATGAATGCAAAAAAAAAAATGCATCCTGTATTCTCTAATTCTTCCCTATGTTGTTGTTTTGATTGTTACTGTATAGTAATATTAAAAATTGTTGTGCAACAATATTCAAATTAGGAAAAAATGCAACAAACTTAAGAATTGTTGTATAGAAATATTCATACCCCCTAAAAAAATACAGCGACATTGAACTAATAACTGAACCCTTTGTTTTTAGCAATATTAAAATATTGTTGTAGAACAATATTCAAACCTAGGACACTGCAAGCTTCAAACATTGCTGTACAACAATATTCAAACCTAGAACTAGTAAATGCTCATTGATTTCATTCATATTCTGTACACACACACACACATGCAAATACAATTTTCAAAGTCCATTGCCAACTAACTTTTCCTCTCAGTATATCAGGTACAGAGATGTCAATTGTGTGGTTAATATGTCCAGATGTTTTGATCTTCAAAGAGGGATTGAAGGTCGCACACGTGGTCAAATAAATCATTAATGGTCGATGTGCTATCAATACCAAAAATGTTTGTGGTCCCCATGTGTTTAGCCACAAGTATGACGTTTGTCCAATTTTTCATTTCCTGGTCAAAATGCAAAAAACATCATGTTTGATTATCAATTATTACTGTGTAGTAACATGTGTTGGCCCAGTTGTCACACCCCACCCCGGGGACCCGTTACCTGAGGCCGGGCTTGATGTTGATATGACATCATCTAACTGACTAACCAACCATAATAGATAATATCATAGACAAAATGTCATTTATACAACATATACAACATTTCATCAGATAAGGATACACCTATCTCAAAAATAGGAACAACCAAATAAATATCATGAACCTCCTTTAGGTTCATCTCTGACATCTCGTCTCAAAATACTCTTAATGACTCTATCACGTGACCCGCATAACTCTATTTAGTGCCAGTGGGGACCGACTGACTCCTAACTATTTCACCTGCGAGTGTATTGCCTTCTTAGTAAAAATATTTTCAAATAATAATACATTTTACAAACATTTAAATGGATTAAGCGTAAGTATATAAATATCACATAACTAGTTAAAATCTCCATAACATAAGTAGTGAAAATAAATCAATAAGTATAAGTTCCATTCAAACTCATTTAGTATAAAACCATACCAATCACCATAATTAATAACTTACCCAATATAAGTAAAACACCACATCATGCCACATCACCACCACGTCATGCCACATCACCACCACATAATCACCACATCACACCCCCGCTAGCCATGTGATAGTTTTAACCTCACGATCGGGAGTTGCAACGGTATCGTACCATCCGTAGGATATGCATTCCTAACGGAACAAATGACCATATGCCCGGACCACCTATTAGATAGGTCATAATATCAATATCCACATGTCGGACCACCTATCGGCAGGATATAATATCAATAATCGTCTGCCGGACCACCTATCGGCAAGACATAACATCAACAACCGCCTACCGGATCGCCCCATCGGCAAGATATATAATCAATAATATAATCAAATCAACAACATCATCATCAAATCACAACGTAATGATATCGTCTAATCAATATCGTCAGATCACACATCTATTTCTCTTTCCCAAAACCGACTTTTAATTCGAAAATCATATTTCTCACTTTCTTTTTAAAGAAAACGCCTAATTTTACCAAAATCACTTTTTCACTCTTTATTTTTAGAAAACCAAATATTTTAGAAAAATAGATATTTTTCAATCTCTTTTAAAATCACCCAAATCCAACTAATCTTATTTTTACTCACTCACCCTAAAACCTGCTTGATCCATATTGTCTATAAAATCATCTAATCTCAGTAAGGCTATTTTACATGCATATATATGAAAATAATTTGGCAAGAAGACAGTACACTTACCTCGTGATCTGCTCTCAAAAGCTTTTACCGACTATACTTTAACGTTACTCTGGTGCCTGCGAACTTATTAGTGATGGAGCCTAAATTAATATTTTAGGTAAAAATGACCCAATCATGCAAATGTAGACCCTATGTTCCGTATTTTTCCATTCCCCATATTTTATTATGTAAAATTATTATTTGGTAAATTTTCATTTCGTTAAAAGTTACTGCATTCCCAAATTTATTATTCCTGCTACGAAATTTTCGATGCGTTAATTTAATTTTATAAACTAAAATAATTTCAACGAAAAATATTACCCATTCCGAATCGTTCACGGGTCGTGAGATGGATTTTCGATTCTATTGGGGTTCTTTCTATAATTTTCTTTTTTTCTTCTCCTTTTTTTCTTTCTTTCTTTTTTCCCGTTTCTGTTTTGTTTTGGTTTCCACTGGCCGGCCATGCACCATACGTCGGTAATCATCCTCACACACCCAGCAGCAGCTCCGTTGGACCATAACGGAGACCATACGCCCATAGCCGACGCTCTTTCTTTCTCACTAACTCCCACTCACCGCCGACCCATCACCCACACCCACCGATGATTACCCAAACACTGTCGGCAAAGCAGAACGCACATACGAACACCATCACAGCTGGCCGACGACTGACGGCCGACCACCCACACATCGCCGAAGTCAACAATCACATATAAAAACACCCACACACCCACCAACTAAACAAAACCGACGAACACCCTGCACGCACAACATCGATGGTCAGAAAACACACACAACACCCACGCTGCACAAAACAAGAAACGGAAAACACACCCACTCCGCCGAACGCCACCCCCGACGATCGATAACCATCTGAACCCACTTACACTCATGCTGGTTGGATCTCACCACCTCCACGCCGACCTCTCTTTCTCTCTCTCCTCTGTTTCTTGTTTTTGGTTTACAACCAACACACACACACTCCATTTACCCAACCGGAGAGACGACGACGACACCCCCATCGGACCGATAACGACGCCTACCAACGACAATTGAACAACATACACAAAACACACACACACACACATACACAGCACCTCTGCCAGAGCAACGACTACGATCCGAAACTCACCACCGTCGAACCCTCTCTCTCTCTATTTCCTGATTTTTTTTGGTCTCTTCTTTTTAGTTGTGGAAATGCAGAGCATACATTTATATGCATGGATTTAGTAGGTTATCTTGATCCCTTGGCTTGACACATTGATCCGTATTTATCTGTTTTTGGTGTTCTTAGTTTTGTGCTCCCATGGTTTGTGTATGTGTGTTCATGTGTGTATATATATATATATATATTACTTTTTTTCAAATTACATTAACCCCCCCCCCCCAAATCTCTTTAAGTGATCATTTAAACCCATTTCACCATTTGATATTTCTCAAAATTTTAAATTCGCCCCCTTACATTTTTTAAATTGAGTAGTAAATGACATATTCTGTCATGTTATTTTCTAAATGCTCTAAAATGCAACTAAAATTATATGTATACAAAAATCTGGGTCTTACACCAGTGATTTACCCAAGAGGAGGGGTGAATTGGGTAGTTAGAAAAATTAAAGCAAATTCTTATCTTACAACACTTAATTATTATCTTTATATAACAGCAAATAAGTGTATAAATTTAGGTGCACACCCAAATAACAAGAAATAAATAAAAAAATTTAATAATGCAATATACTACGATATATCCAAGTTCACCAAGTTAATCTTGGCTAATCCAATCTTCTGAGCCCCACAGAGATTCGCATCCGCTAAATCACTAGATTCCTTTAATAGTTAGGAACTAAACCTTTACACAATGATTCTTTTACGAGCTCAGAATCAACCTTTATAATTTTCTTTTCACAAACTAAGGAAGAACTTCTATCTTTTTAACAAGCTAAAGACTATTTATACCTTAGAAAAAGACTCAAACCTCACAAAAAAAAAACACTCCAAGTATTTTTTTCACAAGTAAAGATGAAACACTTATAATTCATACAATTTTAATTCTAATCTGGAAGAATCACGCCTGACTTTTTTCAAGGGAAAAGAGTAACCTAATCTTTTTGTACCTTAGATAAACATTAAACCTCAATCTCTTTACCGGAAGAAATTGAAACCCTTGCTACCCCTGACTAGATACTCCCAACAGTATCTAATCCCTACAAATTCACAAATTACAAAAATTGATTTCTTCCCACTCGGAACTTCTACCCCTCAAAACAATTTAAACTCAATTAATGTCTTGATAATTACTAGTGATAGAATTTACGTGAGGAATACAATATTTGATTATATTAATTTTGGGTAGCACAAAATTGAGCACGCAATCAGATTATAACAAAAATCGATTTAGAAGTTTTTTTTTATACCTTTAAAGTTCAAAAACGATTTCACAAAAGATATTTTAACCAAGCAATCAATAATAATTTAACTTCACAATTAAGAACAAAAACTTGGAAATATTTCACCATGGTACCATCGAAAGAATGAAAATTGAATCGCTAGATAGCTTTGATCGGTGACGCAAAAACACTTAGCAATTTTTCTTAAGAATTTCTCAAATAATTGAACTCACAATTGATCGTTCAATATAATCTTAGAATAATCAATCTTAGAAAGCTCACGAACTGAAAATTATTCATAGATATATCATCTTGATATGTGAAAAACATAGGTTTATTTAAGCTGATTTGAAATAGACCATCTAACGGCTAGTTCCTAAAGATATGCTAAGTAAATGCACATATAGACCCTATATATAAATATAATTTAATCTTGGTCCAATTCAATTAAATATGGATTTAAAATATTCAATTAAGTCCCCAAATTAATTCCCAATCGCAAATCAATTAGATAAGAAGTATTAAATGTACTTAATTGAGCAACACTTCAAAAACGTGTACCATATCTATAGGGATATTAAAATAAGTGTATCATATCATTAATATATCCAAATCCATACAATATATCGCTCAGATATCCCAAAAATGACTAGTTTTTAAATAGTTCCTCAAAATCTTCAAAATTTGAAACAACATAATCGGTTGACCGATCATAGGCCATCGGTTAACTGATCGTTTCAGGTTGTTGCCCAAGCCATTTCTCAAAAAACAATTGGTTGACTGATCCCCATGGGTCGGTTGACCGATCGATATAGGATGCAAACTCAGGCCAAATTTTGGCCCTTGTCGATTGTCCAATCATTGATAGTCAATTGACCGATTGATACAGAGAGTTAAGCTATCGGCCATCGGTTAACCAATCTGCCTTGATCAGTTGACCAATTGATTTAGAGACTTTCCAATTCTCCAGCCCTTGCCCATTGGTTGACCGATCCTTCATGGTCGATTGACCGATCACTGCTAGAACTCATTTTCTCAATTTATTTTAACTCCAAAACTTCAATGTTTTCGACCCTTTAACTGATTTATTTTCTCAGTTAACTAAATTGACACTAGTAATAAATTTTAAACACTAATATTTCTTAGGTTAATTTTTCTTTTTCAATTTCACATTGGAGTAAATAATTGAACTTAATTAAGATCCTATTATAAACACACATAAATATCAGTTATCTAATTTGTGTCGTGTGTGATCCTAATTGAGATACATTAAGAGTAAAAATGATTATGAGTTGTTTTCACCTAGATTCTTTAGAATCTTCAATCTCTTAATGTCTGTCTCTGCATCCTTTACAATTTCTTCATGATGTTATCTTGATTGGAACTCTTTAAACTGAAACATTCAATAAACTCAATAGTTCCACAAAAACATTAACACTTAATTGTCCATCAAAATCTCAAGATCAACAATCTCTCTCTTTTTGATAATAACAATTAACTTTGTTGTTTTCTTAAAAATAAAAATGTAACCACGCTCCCCCTAAATCCGAGGACGGGTTATTTAACTCGTTAAAGCACAATCATAAAGAATAATTTAAAAACTTATCAGATATTCAACAAAGTACAAAATATGATCGAAAAATTTAGATATTCAATTAAGTAGCATGATCATATCAGTAAAGTTCTCCCCTATATCAGTGTAATGCTTAGGTGAACAAATCCTAAATATTAACTAACTTGTTTTAAGCATAAACACGGTTTCCCCTTTATCGGTCAATTTAATTTAATAAACATCAAACACACTTTTCCCCTTTGTCATCTCAAAAAGTAGGGAAGGAGAATAAAAAACACTACTCTAGGTAAAAATCATTATACCTAGCCATACCTAAACCTTAGATAATTTTCACAAACTGATCTTCCACTAAAGGTTTGGTAAATATGTCAGCAAGCTGGTCGAACGTATCAATATACTCGATGATAATATCTCTTTTCTGAATATGATCACGAATAAAATGATGTCTAATCTCTATGTGCTTAGTTCGTGAGTGTTGTGTAGGATTCTTACTTAGACAAATAACACTTTATTATCACAATAAATCGAAACTTCCTCCATACATAATCCAAAATCATTCAATTATTACTTAATATATAAAATTTGAGCACAACAGTTACCACCTGCCATATACTTAGCCTCAGTAATGGATAAGGCTATTGAATTTTGTTTCTTGCTTGACCAAGAAACCAAGGCATGTCCTAGTAAATGATATGACCCACTTGTGCTTTTTCGCTCAATTTTGCAACTAGAAAAATCAACATCGGAGTAACTTATTAACCTGAAATCACTCCCTCTAGGATACCATAATCCTAGGTTAGTCGTACATTTTAAATATCGAAAGATTCGCTTAACCGCAGCTAAGCGTGATTCTTTAGGACAAGACTGAAATCTAACAGATAAACAAACACTATACATAATGTTAAGTCTACTATTAGTTAAATACTAGCAATACTTACACCTCTTTCAAAATTACCAATGATTTCCTTTACCAAGTGTCCCGGTACTATATTTATAACTTGTGATAATATCGAATCCTCTCCCTTAGGCTCTTATTTTTTAGGTTCATTTGTTACATTATCGCCTTGGTTTTTGTTATTTAAAGTACCTACATCATCATCATCCAAAAAACTTTCTCGACCAAAATGAATCAGCTTCTTTAAAACCAACATGCATAGACTCCTCAACTACTAACATACGTTTATTATAAACTCTATAAACCTTACTATTAGTAGCATATCCAAGGAAAATCCTATAGTCAAATTTAGCATCAAATTTATCTAGATTATCCTTATCATTCAAAATGAAATATTTATAACCAAATACCTTGAAATATGATATGTTCGGAGTCTTACCATTCCATATTTCACAAGGCATTTTATTAAATACTCTAAGAATTGATACCCGATCTACCACGTGGCAAGAATACTTACTACTTCGGGCTAGAAATAGGCTTGTAAACAATTTTCATTTCGCATTGTTCTGGCCATCTCCTGAAGCATCCTATTCTTTTTTTCAACAACCCCGTTTTGTTGTGGTGATCTTGGTGCAGAGAAGTTATGAGCAAATCCATGCTCATCACAGTAACTGATTACCCTATTATTTTTAACTCTCTACCTCTATCACTACGGATATTGATAATAAAATACTACTTCTCGTTTTGAACACGTTTACAAAATTTAGAAAACACAGAAGCAACTTCACTCTTCTTAGCGAGGAAGAACACCCAAATAAGTCTAGAATAATCATCAACTATCACAAATGCATAAAATTTACCTCCTAGACTAGCAATAGCATTTGGACCAAATAAATCAAGATGCAACATTTCAAGACATCTAGATGTGGACGTATGTATATTTTTCTTAAATGATGATCTAGTCTGCTTACCTAACTGACATGCATCACATACTTTATCTTTCATAATTTTAAATCAGGTAGGCTATATATGAGACTTTTCTTAAATAAATTAAATATTAATTTTATACTAGCATGCCCAAGTCTCCTATGTCATAACCAACTATTTTAAGATAAAACATTTAAACAAAATAAATTTGAGAAGTAAAATCATCAAATGAACACGTGTAAACATTGTCAAAACATGATACAACTTATAAGATGCTACTATCATGGCCATTCTTAATTATACATCTATCATGATCAAACATAACGTTATAACCTTTGTCATATAGTTGACTTATACTAAGTAAGTTATGTTTAAGACCATCAAGTAATAACACTTCTTTAATAACAATAGTTTCATTACTGATATTACCTATATCAATAATTTTACCCTTAGCATTGTCTCTAAATTTCACATGACCTCCATCTTTAGGTGTCAAAGAAGTAAATTTTGATTTATTTCCCGTCATGTGCCGAGAACAATCACTGTCCAGAAACCATTTGTTCTTGCCAATCAATGCTTTCAGAATAACTTGCAAGGAGCACCTCAAATAGTTCCTAAGTGGTACCAATCTATGTGTGTCCAATCTTGTTACTCGGGACAATTTTAATTCATTTTGGACCTAAACTTGTTTGCAGTTAGATATTTTAGAAAAACATCTACGTATAGTATGCCCTACAACATTACATTTAAAACATCTAACAAGACCCATGGTTTCAGAAAAGAATTTATGAATGCGTTTTTGTTTAAGATTTATTTGAAGTCCAATATTGACTTTATCAAAGACACCTCGTGAACTTCCCAAAAATATTTTCAAATTATTCTCACCGTTGGTGAATTTGAGAACTATTGAATATAAATCCGATATCTTGGATTTCAATTCAATGTTTTTATATTCATAATCTATTACTTGCTTGTTTAATGTGTTAATTGCACTTTGAAAGACATTAATTTTAAAACACTGGTTTTTATAATTATGCATAAGTTCTTGATATACATCAAATAAATTATCAAAGTGTAAAGGATAAGAACTTGAACATTTAGATACGCCATCACTAGTGGCCATTAACGCAAGCATGGATGATCCTTCACTTTCTGATTTTTCCGAACAACTTGATTCTGAATCATCTTAAGTGGCTTTCATTGATTTCTTCCAGTTCTTCTTTCCTTTTTTCTTCTCATTTCTTTTCTTATTTTTTTCCTTGTCTTTTTTCGGTTCGGGGCATTCGGTTTGGAAGTGGCTAGTCTTGTGACAGTTATAACATTTCACATTGTTCATGTTCAAATTCTTTTTCCCTCGGAATGTATGTTGAGTCATCCTTCTAAAATTTTTTGTGAGAAGCACCATATTTTTTTCCTGCTCACTGTCAAGACTCACATCATCACTGTCATCCTTTTTATCCTTTTTCTGAACCTTCAATGCCAATGATTTCTTTTTGATATTTTCGGTGTCATCCTTATATCCTCGAATTGCCATCTCATGTGTCATCAGGTTGTCGACGAGATCATCAATTTCAAACTTTGCAATATCATTTGCTTCCTCAATCGCAGTCACCTTTGGCTCCCATACTTTAGTTAAAGATCTCAAGATCTTTCGAACTTTATCCTCCGTGGAGTATGGCTTTCTGAGTTGATTCAAATGGTTGCAAATATTGTTGAGTCCTGTGTACATCTCTTGAACCGATTATGTTTCACCCATTTTGAATAATTCAAATTGTCAGATTAAGATATCAATTTTTTATTGCTTCACTTGACTAGTTCTTTCGTGGGTAACCTATAATTTGTCCCACATTTCTTTCGCCGATCCGCAACTTGAGACCCTGGAATATTCGTTAGCATCTAAAGAGCAAAACAAAATGTTAAAAGCCTAAAAATTAATGGAAAACTTTTGTTTATTAGAAGTGGTCAACTATTTTTTCTTATTGGCAACTCTGTTTTCCATAAGGACAAATGCGTCATCCTCAATCGCTAGCCACACGTCATAATATGTGGCTTGATGAAATGAAATTATTCTGTTATTCCAGAATGCATAAGTTTTACCTACAAACAAAGGTGGTCGGTGCATAGACTGCTCCTCACCTAGTGTGCCTATCAGGTGTGCCATATGATCTTTATCAACTAATGTATCGAGCTAAACTAACTCTGATACCAATTGTTGGCCCAATGATCTACCTAAGGGAGAATTGGGTAGTTATAAAAATTAAAGAAAATTATTATCTTTCAACACTTAAATATTCAAATAATTAATTTAATCATAAATTAATTATTATCTTTATATAGCAGCGAATAAATGTATAAATTTAGGTGCACACCTAAATAACAAGAAATAAAGAAAATCAACAATACAATACACCATGATATATCCTGATTCACCAAGCTAATCTTGGCTAATTCAGTCTTCTGAGCTCCACGGAGATTCGTACCCACTAAACTACTAGATTCCTTTAACAAGTAGGAACCAAACCTTTACACAATTATTCTTTTTCAGACTCAGAATTAACCTTTACAATTTTCTTTTCACAGGTTAAGGAAGAACCTCTATCTTTTTAATAGGCTAAAGACTAACCT
This sequence comes from Eucommia ulmoides, assembly GCA_016647705.1. NCBI lineage: Eukaryota > Viridiplantae > Streptophyta > Magnoliopsida > Garryales > Eucommiaceae > Eucommia > Eucommia ulmoides. The sequence goes on from CM028341.1 coordinate 25,955,412, forward strand.
AATTCTTTTATACCTTAGGAAAAGGACCAAATCTCACCAAAAAATACTCCAAGTATCCTTTTCACCGGTAAGGATGGAACCGTTAAAATTCATACAATTTAAATTCTAATAAAGAAGAATCACGCCCAACTTTTTTCAAGGAAAAATAGTAATATAATCTTTTTGTACCTTAGATAAAGATTAAACCTCAATCTCTTTACCAGAAGAGATTGAAACCCTTGCTACCCCTGACTAGATACTCTTAATAATATCTAATCTGCACAAACTCACCAATTACAAAAATCGATTTCTTCCCACTCGGAGCTTCTACCACTTCAAATCAATTTAAACTCAATTAATGTTCCGATAATTACTAGTGACAGAATTTACATGAGGAATACAATATCTAATTATATTAAGTGTGGGTAGCACAAAATTGAGCACGTAATCAGATTATAATAAAAATCGTTTTAAAAGAATTTTTTATGCCTTTAAATTTCAAAAATGATTTTTTACAAAAGATCTTTCAATCAAGCAATCAATAATAATTTAACTTCATAATTAAGAATAAAAACTTGGAAAGATCTCACCAGTATATCACCAAAAGAATAAAAATTGAATCGCTAGACAACTTTGATCGGTGATGCTAAAACACTTAGTATTTTTTCTTAATAATTTCTCAAACAATTGAATTCACAATTGATCTCTCGATATAATCTCAGAATAATCACTCTTAGAAAGCTCACGAACTTAAAGTTCTTAATAGATATATCATCTTAATATGTGAGAAATGCAGGTCTATTTAAGCTGATTTGAAAAACCCTCTTTCATAGGCTGTACTCATTATTCATAGGCCAAACGGAACTTGTCTAACAAGTTCTCTAAAAGTCGGAGTGGTAAAGTGAATTGAGCAACTATTTCAAGCAAGACGTTTTTTTTTTTTTATTCTTCCTCCACCCACTTTCACTGGCGAATAGAGTCTACTATACTATTTCTTGACCAGTTCCATAGACTCTCTCATTTGGAAGGCCTTCGTATAGTTCTTGTTTGGCCACCTTCCTCTCATTGCCTAGATGCACGACGAGGATAAAAGAAGAATTGAAAAAGATGCCGTTAATGGTTCCAGTAAGGGGGGAGAGAGTGAATAGAAAGTTCTGGATCTGCCTCTAGTGTTTCGAATGCAACTTCCAATGGGTTAAGGTCTTAGAGAGAATGAAAACAAAAAGGTGGGCCTACTTGATTTCCTTGTGAGGCTAGGCTGACAAGAATAAGAATGAGATCAATTAGACCCGGGGAGAGAAAGAACATAGATTAGTGCCTATCATTGACTCAGGGAAAGATTCCACAAAAAGGAGAAAAAAGAGAAGAGTTCAGCCTTCCCAAATGAAAATCAACAAAAAAAAAAAAAAAAAAGAAGGAAATTTCAATTAACGAACTCATCCTATAAATTAAGGGGGGAGAATAGTTCATCCCTTCGTAATGAAAAATAAGAAAAGGAGAAAAATGAAAGGTTCCATCGAGAAACTCTAGCAAGGGGCCAATTAGAGAAGAATCTTAAAGAAAAATTGCAAAAAATATAAAAGATATGAAGCAAACAACGAAGAGAATGCATTGTTCAAACTTTTGAAAATTAGCTCTTTAGTTGGTTTCAAAATTCTGACAAACTAATGAGCCAAATGGGCAAATGATAAGGGCAAAAGTCACTGTAAAATCATACATTAAGGCCTAGTAGGTTAATGGTTGAATGAGTCTGAAATAAGAATAACTCATATCATATAAAGTGTGGTGAATAAGTAATTATTAATTCGCCCCGAGAATCTACGACCTATAATAATGTAATATTTGAACTGGTTTATGAATAGAATCAGATTCGTTTCTTGATTATCTCCAAATCAAGGGAATTAGCTATAATTTTTACTTTTATATAAGTATTAAGTAAAAATTCTAATAACATTCAATTCTTGATTAATTTATTTTTATGTCGGATGGTATTGGTCTGATACTATACAAGTATCTTAAGTATTTTTTTCTGTAAATTTTACAGGTATTGATTAGTGAGTTGAAAGGTGTGAGTGTTGTGAATTTTCCAGCAATAATACAATAATTAGGAATATGGAGATACAAAGAATAATTCGGGAATTTTTTTATAATTAGGAACGAGTGAAAAGAGAGGAATATGAAGAACAATACAACAATTAGGAAGCTTGAGAGAGAAAAAACAATCACAACAATGGAGGAAAGTTGCAGAAAAAAAAGTGAGCATTTGTTCCTCTTTCTCTCTTTCTTCTCGTAAGCTCTGATTTCGGCCATTGGCGTTGGTTGTGCCAGTTTTTCTCTCTTTTGGTGGCATTATCATCTCAAACCTACACTCCTCAGACCCTCTGATCACAACAAGTCTCACACACATAATGTAAATTGAGGGCTAGTAATGTGATTGGAATCGTTCGGTAGAGAATAGTGGCCATAAAAAAATAAAATAAAATCTAACATGTAGCCGAACTGCACCTAGCTCAGCTTGGAGAAGCTAAAAGACTACAAATGACTTCTTTATAACATTGTAACAGAGCATGCAAAAAAGGTTGAAATGGTCGTTGAGAGAGCAAAACACGCTAAAAAATGGATGAAAGTTGCAGAAAGAAGGTGTGTATTCCTGTTTGGTAACCGTTTTGAGTCCATCCCATGTAGTTGGATGTGAATGGGATGGGATGGGATGAGAAGAGAATTATGTTTCCTTCTTGGGAACAGAATCACGTTTGGTAATGACTTTTTTTTTTTGGATCTGAGATTAGAATCAGGTTTGGTAACAATTTTATCCAAGAAATCAAGAACGAACCCTAAACCACAATCAAGAAATCAAACCCTAAATGAAAATCAAGAAATCATGAAGCAATCAAACCCTAAACCCTAATCGAAATCGAAATCCTAAACCCCAATTGAAATTGAAATCGAAATCGAACCCTAACCCCAAATCAAAATCAAAATCAAGAAGTACAATATGTCTTTTACCATATTAAGATTTCGATTTTGAAATCGAAACCTTAAGTAGATGATGAAGATGAGGACGACAACGAGGCGAAGACGGTGGCGATGAACATGATTGAGGAAGAAGAAGGATGGAAGACGCGAAGAACACGATTGAAGAAGAAGAGGACGAAGACGATGGAGAAGGTGCAGACGAAGACAACGAAAGCGATGGCGGATAGAAAAGAAGCAGGCGAAGACGACGAAGGTGATAGAGGATGGAGAAGATGGCCGTACCTTTTTTTGGTTGGGAATGGGATGGAAATTATGAGAAACAACTTTTTTTTTGTTTCTTACTTCTTAAAAAAGTGAGAATGATTCTTGGCTCTGGGAAGAGAATGAGAACGGAAATAGATTTACCAAATGTTATGCCCAAACAGAAATCCCAAAAATCTGAAAATAGGATGAAAATTTTTGGGATGGGAACGGTTACTAAACTTGGCTAGTTCTTTATCTTACATTTCTGGTCTATTCCAAAACAATTAATAGCTCCAAATCAGTCTATTTTTGGAAAAACGTGCGTGCATGCCCAACACTGTCACGTTTAACGAAAAATATAATGGTCACATATATAGACTAATAGTTCGAGGGTGTTAAATGTATGTGTTTACAAGATGAAGGGATAAAGTATAGCTTGTTTAAAAAACACAGGGTAAAACATAATTGTCCCTAGCATAAACATAGACTAGTAGGACTGGCAGTGTGTGTGTGTGTGAGGAGTTGGGTGTTTTGACTGGTCTAGATCTGATAAAAATGCTGCACGTTTTATTTCTACTCTGCTCTAAGATTGGTCATGGGCCGGGCTTGCCTTGGGGTATTACAAACAACTTCTAGGCATGAGCCCGACCCTGCCTTATGCTCGGGCCCTATTATCATTCCCAAGCCCAGCCCAGAGTAAAAAATTCATGCCCAAGCATGGCCCTATAATGTTTCCCAACAATTTCACATAACATTGAACAATACACTAAACAACCAAAGCATGAACTGAAAGTCTGAAATAAATATCGTAATTTCACCGAAAAATCAAACTAACATAACACAAAGCAACGAGGGATAAATAGAAATCACCGAAGCATTAATAGAAATCAAACTAGGTTATTACCTAAACTCCATCACGGCGACAATCAACAATGACGTTGGGCAACAGATCTGATGGATGACAGGTTAACGGAAGTAGATCTGGTAGCAGATCTAGGCAATGGTAGTGTTCTCGATCCAGATTTATGCAACTTTAGTTGATGGCACAGTACGATAGTGCTTGGTCACCGCCGCCTTTCCCTATGAACCCTTACGCCGAAACGTGATAGATCAAAGTGACGATGACGATGGCACAAGAGCTGGATGATATCCGAGCGCGACAATAGAGCAATGGAAGTGGCATTAGGTGGCAGAAGCGGCTAGGATGGTGGTGGGCAGTAGAGGCATCGATGACTTTGGGAGGCTGCTGGCGGTGGCTTGGTGAAAAAATAGATGCCAAGGGATGGAGCGAGAGAGACATGAGAGAAAAGGCGTAAGAGAAGAGAGAGAGAGGGGTCATGAGGGAAAGTGGGAAACATGTTTGTGATGAGAAAAAGAGAGAGAAAGTGAACTATATGTTTGTCCTGATAGAAGAGATAAACTAGACCACATGGTTGATTGAAATTGATTTATATTATAGATTTATATAGATATATATTATGAATTTATTATATAATATATATATATAATACTCGGGCCGGCCCTAAAATTTTTGGCCTAGCCCAAGCCCGGCCCTAGATTTAGTCGGGTCTCAAAGCTTGAGCTCAACCCCTATTGTTGGCCCAGTGGAATACCCAAGAGGGGGGGGTGAATTGGGTAATTAAAAATTATTAGAATAAAATACTTAATAAATCAAATAATTAATTTTAATCCTAAATTATTTATTATATTTATATCACAGCGGAATTATAAAGTCAACTAGGTGCACACCAAACATAAAAAATAAACAAATCAAAGATTGCAGCACACCAAAGATTTATACTGATTCACCAAGTTACTCTTGGTTAATCTAGTCCCCCGAGCCCCACAGAGAGTCGCACCCACTAATACTCAAGATCCCTTTAAAGGTAGGAACCAAACCCTTACAACGATTCTTTTACAGGCTTAGAATCAACCTTTATAAAATCCTTTTCACAAGTTAAGGAAGAACCTCTACTTTTTACAAGCTAAAAGTTAACCTAATTCTTTTTAACACTAAGGCAAAAGAATTAAAACCTCACCAACACTCCAAATATTTTTTTACCTGGTAAGGATTGAACTGTAACAAAATTCACTCAAACTCAATTCTATCCAGGAAGAATTACTACCTCAATCTCTTTACAGGAAGAGACTGAAAATCGACAACCCTTTGATTAGCAGTATTTAATCTGTCACACTACTCACCAATACAAATTGATAAGAAAATAATCTCACTAGGAGCTTCTACCACCCCAGATAAATTAAAACTCGATTAATATTTCAAATCTAGTAATAGAAAAGTGTGAGATTGAAAATCTAATTTTAAACACAAAATGGGTTGCAAATAATTTAACACATAATCAGATTCAAGAAATTGTTTATAAAATATTTTCTTCAACAAAGAATCAAAAATAATTTCTAAAGATCAATTTCCAAAAATTAAACAAACAATGCACAATAGAAAGTAATTGGAAAGATCTCACCCAGAATCCACCGAAAAAATAAATAGGACGTAGCTACTTCAGATCTGGTAGCAGTAGTGATTAATAGCAAATGCTTCTCAAGATCATCTCTTAGAATAGCTTTCACAAAATCTCAGAATGATATCTCTTAGAATAGCTCAATATGATCTCTTAATCACTCTCACTTCTTAATCATTTATGAAAAACGTAGGTCTATAGATATGAGATATAAATTACCTCTCTAACGGTTAGTTCCCATGTGTCATGACACTTAAATGCTCTCTTAGACCCCGTATATCATTATGACTTCATTTTGGTTCAATTCACTTAATTACATCTTTTAAATCTCTCATTTAAGTCCCCCAAATATTTTTCAATCTCAATTAATTAGAATAGAAACAATTTTATGAACCAAATTGAGAAACATTAAAACTTAATGAACCAAATCAATAGTATTTAAATAATAGGTGAAACATATCATAAATATCATAAAATCCCAGAAATCTCCAACAAATCTCAACAAAAAATGACTACTTTTAGATATGAATTCGAAATCCTCTAATATCCTCAAACTGTGCATCCAGTCGACCGACCAGTCGACCGTTCGATTCAGGATGTATCCAAGCTGGTAGCGCGTAAATACGCCGCTACTTTCACTCACAAGTATATGAGGTCAGGTTTTAGTATAATGGACCTTTCGGTCAGGTATCGTATCCACATGGATTGGTTGATATTATTATCGACTACCATGATTATCATAACCTAACTTTATCTAGGCCAAAATAAATTTGTTTAAAATTAAATAATACTAATACTAAGTTAATTAATCTAATTAAATTAACTATACTAATACTATTATGAGATGTTTAGGGAAAGTATTAACTAGGGATTAACTTTTGTTTACAAAAACGTGTTTGGTCTTGTTTTAATTTATGTTAAAGGCATTCGATTTATCCGACAATCTCAGTTTATAAACTTTCCCGCCACCTCTCCAGAGTGTAAGACGAGGGAATACGCGACTTTGTGTTAACGAATAACTTCTTATCAACGTCTTAACGACCCTAGGTCACGTGAGTCTCTCCCCAACGTCATTGATTTCACACAATCCAACCCCCGACTGGGTCATTGGATCGTCACGTTGTGTTTACCCTATCGACAATCCGTTATATATATATATATATATATATATATATATATATATATATATATATTTACCTCAAACACCTGATTTAGTACAAAATGAATAAAAACACATCAAAATATATTAAAATGTACTAAACATACTCGAAAACTAATGACGTTCCGATTGGAAATAGATAGATAATTTACACTTATCACAAGCCAAAGCTGTTGTGTTCATCAGTCGACTTGGAGATTCAAAGAGTTCGATTTATCTTCACTGGTTGACCTACCTGTCGATTTAGAGATATAGAGAGTTTATCTTCTCTTCACCAGTTGACTTACCTGTCGACTTAGAGATACAGATAGTTCTACCTGCTTCGACTTACCAATTGACTTATGTATGCTGGATCTCTTTTTCGAACTTGTTTTTAACTTATTCTCTTTTACGTTTTCGCCCTTTTAACCTTTTTCTTTTCTAAATAAGTTCCACTAACTTCTTAAATTCCATTTTAGTCAATTATAAATATTTCTTTTCAAATAAACATAGGAGCAAATAATTTCATCTTATCAAAACACACATAAACAATAAAAACTTTTTGTGCCGTGTGTGTTCCTAATTGGGATATTAAGACTTGAAATTCACTTGAGTTGTTTTTCCTAATTTCTTCAAACTCTTAATTTTTCATCATCTTTGTCATTATCATTTAGCATCCATTCATCACTGGAACTAATAAACTGAAACACTTGAACAAACCATTAGTCCCATAAAAAACATCAACATTTAATTGTCCATCAAAATCTTAAGATCAACAATCTCCCCATTTTTTATGATGATAATTAACTTTGATATTTTCTTCAAAACAATAATATAATCACACTCTCCTAGAATCCGAGGATGGGTTTTATAACTCTTTTAAGCATAAGAATGAAGATTTTAAAAAACATAATCAATAAAGCACAAATTTAAAAAATAAACCTCTCCTTTATAAAACATCAACTAATTCTCCCCCTTTGTCATCTTCAAAAACAAAATTTAGGGAGGGGGGAATAAACATGATAATTCTACGCTAGGCAAACATCATTTTTCCTAGTCATACCCAAACCGCGAATGATTTTCACAAACTGATCTTCCGCTAGTGGTTTGGTAAAAACATCAGTAAGCTGGTCGGAAGTATCAATATACTCAATAACAATATCCATTTTTCGAATGTGATCATGAATAAAGTGATGTCTAATCTTTATATGCTTAATTCGTAAGTGTTGTGTAGGATTCTTACTTAGACAAATAGCACTTTTACTATCACAAAAGATTGGGATCTCCTCCATACAAACTCCAAAATCATTTAACTGTTACTTAATATATAAAATTTAAGCACAACAGTTACCAGCTGCCATATATTCAGCTTCAATCGTGGATAAGGCTATCGAATTCTGTTTCTTGCTTGACCAAGAAACCAAAGCATGTCCTAACAAATGACATGACCCACTTGTACTTTTTCGCTCAACTTTGCAACTGAAAAAATCAGCGTCGAAGTAACTTACCAATTTAAAATCACTCCCCCTAGGATACCATAATCCTAGGTCAGTTTTCCCCTTTAAGTATCGAAAAATTCGCTTAACCACAGTCAAGTGCGATTCTTTAGGACAAGACTGAAATCTAGCACAAAGATAAACACTATACATAATGTCAGGTCTACTAGCAATTAAATACAACAGACTACCAATCATACCTTGATACATTTTTTCAATAACATTTTTGCCCGTATTGTATTTTTCTATCTTCGTAGCCGTTGCCATGAGAGTTTTGTTCTTTTTAGCGCCTTCTACGCCATATTTCTTTAACAGCTCCTTGGTGTATTTAGCTTGGTTTATAAATATTCCCTCTTTGGTTTGCTTAATTTGCAATCTAAGAAAGAAATCCAGCTCTCCCATCATGCCCATTTTGAATTCAACCTGCATTATCTTAGCAAACGTTTGGCAAAGATCCTCATTAGTAGATCCAAAAATAATATCATCAACATACACTTGTACTAATAGGATATCAGAATCAATTTACTTCACAAATAATGTTATATCACAAATACCCCTTCGAAAATCGTTTTCGATAAAATATTAGCTAAGTCTCTCATACCAAGTTTTAGGAGCTTGTTTGCGCTCATACAAAGTCTTGCGAAGTTTAAATACATGATCGGGAAATTAATCACTTTCAAATCTCAGGGTTTGTTCCACATAAACTTCTTCAGCTAGAAAGCCATTTAGAAATGCACTCTTTACATCTATTTGATATAGCTTAAAATTAGGTGAACATGCAAAAGCGAGTAGCATTCTAATTGCGTCTAGTCTAGCAACAAGAGCATAGGTTTCATCATAATCAATTTCTTCCTCTTGATTATAGCCCTATGCTACTAATCTTGCTTTATTTCTAATTACCATACCATATTCATCCTTTTTATTTCTAAAAACCTATTTAGTACCAATAACTGGATGAAAATCCATTCTCAGAATAAGACACCATACTTTGTTCCGCTCAAATTGAACTAACTTATCTTGCATTGCGAAAATTCAAGATTCATCAATTAACGCTTCATATATATTTTTAGGCTCAATTTGAGATAAGAAAGCAAGATTAATTATATCTTTAAAAGAACAATGAGTACTTACACCTCTTTCAAAATTATTGATGATTTCTTTAATCGAATGTCTTGGTACTGTCTTTATAGCTCTTGGTAAAGTCAAATCATTTTTCTTAGATTCCTCCTCTTGTTGGGACTCCTCAGGTACATTATCACCTTGATTTCGATTATTTAAAATACTTGTATCATCATCATCCAAAACCTTTCTCGACAAGAATGGATCAGCTTCTTCAAAAACAGCATGTATTGTTTCTTTTACTACTAATGTACATTTATTATAAACTCTATAAGCCTTGATATTAGTAGCATATCCAAGAAAAATCCCGTAATCAGATTTAGCATAAAATTTACCAAGATTATCCTTGTCATTCAAAATAAAACACTTGCATCCAAAGACTTTAAAATAGGAAATATTAGGAGTCTTACCATTCTAGATTTCATATGAGGTTTTGTTAAACCCTCTACGAATTGATATTCGATTTACTACGTGATAAGCTGTACTTACCACTATCATGACTATTTTTAATAATGCATCTATCATGATCAAATATAACATTATAGCCCTTATCACATAGTTGACTAATACTAAACAAATTATATTTAAGTCCATCAAATAGTAACACATCTTTAATAATAGTAGTACCATTACCGATGTTACCTATACCGATAATTTTACATTTTGCGTTGTCTCCAAAAGTCACATGACCTCCATCTTTAGGTGTCAAAGATATAAATTTTCCTTTATATCCTGTCATGTGTTGAGAACAACCACTATCTAGGAACCATTTGTCCTTACTTATTGATACTTTTAGAATAAGCTGCAAGGAGCACCTCAAATAGTTCTTAAGTGGTACCCAGCCTAAGTGGGTCCGATCTTGTTAGTCGGGACAATTTTAGTTCCTTTTGGAACCCAAACTTGTCTACAGTTAAATATTTTAGCAAAACATCTACGAATAGTATGCCCCACAATATTACATTTAAAATATATGACAAGATCCCTAGTTTCAGAAATGAATTTATGAAAACGTTTTTGTTTAAGATTTTTTTGAAATCCAATACCGACTTTATCAAAAACTCCACGTGAACTTCCCAAAAGTAATTTCAAGTTATTTTCACCGCTGGTGAATTTGAGAACAATTGATTGCAAATCCATTAATTTAGATTTCAATTCATTGTTTTCAGATTCGTAGTCCACCACTTGCTTGTTTAATGTGTTAATTTTACTTTGAATGACACTTATTTTAGAATACTGATTTTTATAATCACGTGAAAGTTCTTGATAAACATCAAATAATTCATCAAAATTTAAAGGACAAGAACTTGAACATTCAGTTACCTCACCACCAGTGGCCATTAATTCAAGCATTAACGTATTTTTACAATCTGAATTTTCTGAGCTAATTGAATCAGTATTATCCCAAGTAGCCTTCATCGATTTCTTCTTACTCTTCTTTGCTTTTTTCTTTTCTTTTTTCTTTCTTTTCTTTTCTTTTCTTTATCCTTCTTCGGTTCGGGACAATCGTTTTGAAACTGACAGGTCTTGTGACAGTTGTAACATTCTACTTTAGACATGTTGAGGTTTTTTCTTCCATGGAATGTGCGCCGAGTCATTCTTCTAAAATTATTTGTGAGAAGTGCTACATTTTTCTCTTACTCATTGTTAAGAGTTTCATAATCACTATCATCATCTTCTTCAATTTTTTGAGCTTTTAGTGCCAAAGATTTCTTCTTACTATTTTCGATATCATCCTCATATCCTTTAATCGCCGATTCATGAGTCATCAAGTTGCCTATGAGATCATTAATTTCGTATTTGCCAAGATCTTTGGCTTCCTCAATTGCCGTCACCTTTGACTCCCATATTTTTGTTAAGGACCTTAGGACATTTCGTACTCTATTTTCCATGGAGTATGACTTTCCAAGTTGGCTCAAGTTATTACAAATATTGTTGAAGCGAGTATATATCTCATGAATCGATTCATTTTTCTCCATTCTGAACAACTCAAATTTTCTCGTAAGAGCGTTGATTTTTGACTGCTTCACTTGACTTGTCCCTTCATGGGTAACTTATAGCTTATCCTACATCTCCTTTGTAGATTTACAATTTGAAACTCTAGAATATTCATTAGCATCTAAAGAGAAAAATAGAATATTAATTGCCTGGGAGTTTATAAAGAGTTTTTATTTATCAGAAGTAGTTAGCTGTTCCTTTTTATTCTCAACTCCATTTTCAAATGGAATAAATGGACTATCCTAGATTGTTAGCCACACATCATGATTTATAGCCTGAAGGAAGACTATCATCTTGTCTTTCCAAAACAAGTAACTTTCACCTGCAGACAAAGGTGGTCAGTGCATAGACTGCCCTTCATCTAGTGTGCATATTATGTGTGCTATGTGATATTTGTTAACTAAAAATATCGAGCTAAATTAGCTCTGATGCCAATTGTTGGCCTAGTGAAATACCCAAGAGGGGGGGTGAATTGGGTAATTAAAAATTATCAGAACAAAATACTTAATAAATCAAATAAACAAATCAAAGATTGTAGCACATTAGAGATTTATACTGGTTCACCAAACTACTCTTGGCTAATCCAGTCCCCCGAGCCTCACGGAGAGTCGCATCCACTAATACTCAAGATTCCTTTAAAGGTAGGAACCAAACCTTCACAACGATTCTTTTACAGGCTCAGAATCAACCTTTACAAAATCCTTTTCACAGGCTAAAGAAGAACCTCTACTTTTTACAGGTTAAAGAATAACCTAATTCTTTTTAACACTAAAGCAAAAGAATCAAAACCTCACTAACACTCCAAATATCCTTTTACCCGGTAAGGATTGAACCGTAACAAATTCACTCAAACTCAATTCTATCCAGGAAGAATTACTACTTCAATCTCTTTACAGGAAGAGACTAAAAACCAGCTACTCTTTGATTAAATAATCCCAATAGTATTTAATCCGTCACACCACTCACCAATACAAATTGATAAGCAAATAATCTTTCTCGGAGCTTCTACCACCCCAGATAAATTAAAACTCGATTAATATCCCAAATCTAATGATAAAAAAATGTGAGATTGAAAATATGATTTTAAACAAAAAAATGGGTAGCAAATAATTTAGCACTTAATCAGATTCAAAAAATTGTTTATAAAATATTTTCTTCAATAAATAATAAAAAATAATTTCTAAAGATCAATTTTCAAAAATTAAACAAGCAATGCACAATAGAAAGTAATTGGAAAGATCTTACCCGGAATCCACCGAAAAAATAAATAGGACGTAGCTACTTCAGATCTGGTAGCAGTAGTGATTAATAGCAAATGCTTCTCAAGATCGTCTCTTAGAATAGCTCTCACAAATCTCAAAATGATATCTCTTAGAACAACTCAATACACTCTCAATTCTTAATCATATATGAAAAATACAACTCTATATATGTGGGATATAAATTACCTCTCTAACGGCTAGTTCCCATGTGTCATGACACTTAAATGCTCTCTTAGACCTCGTATATCATTATGACTTCATTTTGGTTCAATTCACTTAATTACATCTTTTAAATCTCTCAATTAAGTCCCCCAAATATTTCTCATTCTCAATTAATTAGAATAGAAACAATTTTATGTACCAAATTGAGAAACATTGAAACTTAATGAACCAAATCAATAGTATTTAAATAATAGGGGAAGCATATCTTAAATATCATAAAATCCCAGAAATCTCTCACAAATCCTAATAAAAAACGACTACTTTTAGATATGAATTCGGAATCCTCCAATATCCTGAAACTGCCCATCCAGTCGACTGTTCGATTCAGGATGTATCCAAGATAAAGCTGTTGCATTTATCAGTCGATCAATCTGTCGACTTGGAGATTCAGAGGGTTCATTTTATCTTCATCGGTCGACCTACCTGTCAACTTGGATATAGATAGAGTTCATTTTCTCTTTACCGGTCGACTTACCTATCGACTTAGAGATACAGAGAGTTCTATCTGCTTTGTCCAGTCGACCTATGTTTGCTGGATCTATTTTCTGAACTCATTTTTAACTTATTCTCTTTTACGTTTTCACCCTTTTAACCGTTTTCTTTACTAAATAAGCTCCACTAACTTCTTAAATTCCATTTTAGTTAAATATAGATATTTCTTTTCAAATAAACATAGGAGCAAATAATTTCATCTTTTCGAAACACACATAAACAATAAAAACTTTTTGTGTCGTGTGTGTTCTTAATTGAGATATTAAGACCTGAAATTCACTTGAGTTGTTTTCCCTAATTTCTTCAAACTCTTAATTCTTCATCATCTTTGTCATCATCATTTAACATCCATTCATCACTGGAACTAATAAATTGAAACACTTGAACAAACCATTAGTCCCACAAAAAAACATCAACATTTATTTGTCCATCAAAATCTTAGGATAAACACCTATCCATAGGCTCAAAGCTGTAGCCCAAGCCCTAAAAAAATAGGGTCTGGCTGGGCGGGCTTATTGAGCCCCCAAATCCTATGACTATCCCTACTCTACTCCCATAGTATGTCTAACAATTTCACTTTTGTTGCATGTGTTTCTCATTTTCTTCAATTTGGAATTTTGAATTATATATAATAAATTCTTGCTTCAACAATAAATGTCACAATTTATTGTTATTTTATACTTTAATATATTTTTTAATTTTAAAAAAATTAGCAAAACAAAATAAAAGTAAAAGAGGATGGCCTTTATTTAGATTGAATTTAGATTTAGATATATTCTTTTAGATATCTTCTTATCTTTTTAAATATTTAGATATATTATTAAATATCATTAAATAGAATTTAAATACAATATTAATTAAATATAATAATAATAATTATATTTGATCCACTTAATTAGGCCAAGTTAATTGAATGACAGACAAAAAACTCATATTGCCTGATGTAGCGAAGAATCTCCGATAACCTGTCAACCTGCAAAACTGAAAAGCTAAAGGGACATCAACATAAGAATAAATTAGTATGTTTGGGATGAAAACTCAAGACTTGAATATATCAATTTGTTTGATACCTACCTTTATTTATAGACCTCACTGATCACACCTTTCACCGTAGTTGATGAAGTCGTTCCACACAATTCGCTGCTATTTCATTGGGGTTAGTTCTGCATATAACATTGCATGGGATCATGGAGTTGGACTGGTTCCTTTGGCCTCCCACTGGTTGGATCCGTATATTGGACAATTAGGTTAGGTTGTTGTGTTAGGTCTAGATTTATTCAATCACTGGGCCGAAAACTTGAGCTTGCCCCAGAGTGTCTGTGGACTAGCTACGATTGGTTCTGCCCGAAGTAAATTTTGGGCTGTATATATTGGGTTGTCTTATAGTTCGGTTTAGTCAGAGAAGGTTTTCCCTTAGTTTATGGGCCTAAACTCTCGGCATATTCCACCTGCCTGTCTTCTATTAAATGCCAGACTAATAGGTGGGAAATTCTCCTACATCATTTTCTTTCCAAACTTGAGTGCTGATTTGAAGAAGTAAGTTGAAAGGTCATCTTCTCCATTCGTTAACCACAGTTCAATAACTATCCTAGCCCTTTCTTTACTTTCTTGAAAATTTTCTGTCGTCTTTATTTTTTCGCTATATTTCTTTATTAGTCTATCTTGAACACGGCGTCTAGTCTGTCAGGTAGTCCTGCGGACATTAGTTCGTCATTTACGCCGCTTACTAAAGCGGGGACAATTACCAACGTTCCTCCTTCTACCAATTTTCCAGTGAATTGGGGTGACCATGGTGCTAGTAATTTCAAAGAAGAGCACCTTCTTTTATTTTGTACTAAGTACCACATTTGAGATTCAATCAAAATTAGGGTCCTGAATGAGCACGAACGTCTATAGCTTGCCGAAGAAGATGAGATTTATTGCCGTCCTGAATGAGCACGAACGTCTCCTCCGACGAGTGTGTGTGTGTGTGGTCGTCGCCGTCCATTAAGTGAGTGGGGGGTGTATTTCGGTCAGTGTGTGTGTGTTTCAGCGTGTGTATATGTGTAGGTTCGGTCGATTGTCGATCAACGACGGTAGTGGTGGCGGTGGTGTGAGTTGGGTGCGTCGATAGTGGCCGTTGTGCGGGTGTTCCTGATCGGTGTAGGGTGGCCGGTGGTGAGTGAGAGTTAGTGAGAGAGAGTGTTAGCCGACTGTGGTGGGGAAGGTGAGTGTGTGTGTGTTCTGTTTTGTTGTTTAGCGTGTGTGTGTGTTTCTCCGGCGGTGTGAGTTGTGTGTGTCCTGTTCTGTTTGGTTGGTAGTTGTATGGGTGTGTGGGTGTGAGGTCACTGACAATTGACGACAGTAAGGGGAGAGAGAGTCGGCGGAACCTAGAAACAGAAGAATAAAAGGAAAGGAAAAAAACAAAAGAGTGCCCGCCGCGGCGGTAAAGATCCAGTAAGCAGAAATTGAACGGTTATAGCGTTACCGTAGCGGTGAGGTGACGGCCACGACGGTGAGTCCAGGCGTAGAAAACAGGAGGAAAAATCAAATAAAAATTAAAATCCAAAAATTCAACTTCTTGGCCTGCGAGCGATTTGGAAACATGTAAAATTTGAATCGGGTATTAATTTCGTTAAATTAAATTGTTAGTATTAAAAGTTTCACAATCATGATAGTAAATTTTGTAATCGTAATAATATTTTATTACTCGCTTATCTAAATAAATTGGTATCGCAAATATTAACGTAACGAAACGGACGAGATAATAAGTTTTCCATAATGAAATTTGGGGAATGGAAAATTATGAAATTTAGAACCTGCATTGCATGTTAGGTCATTTTAAATAAAATATTAATTTAGACCTATCACTATTAGGTTCGCAGGCGCCAGCGTCCGGTTAGATTTTGGATGGTACTAGTTTTGCAGTGCAAAAATCGAGGTGAGTGTACTATTTTCTATATAAATTTATAAATTTTATTTTCATATAAATTGTGAAAAATGTGTTTATTTAAAATGGATGATTTTGCAATGTATTTGGTTCAAGTTGGTTTTAAAAGTGGAAAATGATTTTTGGTTCAAGTTGGTTTTAAGGATGGAAAATGATTCTTTTTGTCCGACTATGCCATAGTTTTGATCCCGTCAAGAGGTTATGTCCTACGGGATGGTTTTGACCTATTAGGAGGATTAGTCTAACAGGTGGTTGATTATTATGACCTGTCAGGGGGGCATGTCCTGTAGGTGGTTGATGATATTATGACCTGTTAAGAGAATTAGTCCTGTAAGTAGTTGATTACATTATGACCTGTCAGGAGGGTAATCCTGCGAGTGGTTGATTATTATGACCTGTGAGGAGGGTAGTCCTACAGGTGGTTGATTATTATGACCTGTCCGGAGGATTAGTTCGACAGGTGGTTTGATTGACCCGTCAGGAGTGCAAATCCTGCGGGTGGTACCCCTACCGTTGGGGATAATAAATGGGCCAGGTACTGTTAGTCATTGTAGATGGTACAGTTGTACCGGTTACGGTATCGTTGTAACTCTCGATCGTGAAGTAAAAACGATTCTATGGCTAGTAGGAGAGGAGGTGTGGTGTATTTTATTATACGTTAAAATATTTGGATTGGTTGGTTTTAAACATTTGGATTGGTTGGTTTTAAAATATTTGGATTGGTGGATTTAAAATATTTCAATTGGTGGATTTAAAATACTTTGGTGTAGTTGGTTTAAAATGTTTAGAGGGGTTGACTTAAAATATTTGAGTTGGAGGTTAATTGTATTTCTTCATTTCATTAGTGGTAGTGGAATTGGATTTTCAACATAGTATGCAGTTATATTATTATATTTTGAAACGTGGTGTTTAACACTTTTGCTTGTTTTAAATATATTAGTTTGTTACATTGGTAACAGTGGGACTGGATTTTCAACCTGGTATGTGATTATAAAATATTATATTTTGAAAGTTGGTATTTAACAATTGTACTTGAACCATTAAATATTTTTATTATGAAGACAATACACCAATAAATAATATTTTATTTCAGGTACCATGGCTAGGAGTTGGTCCACTTCTGGCACTAGGTAGAGTCCAGAGGTAGTGTCATTTGGGAGTGGGCCGGTCAGAGGCGAACTGTGGAAGGTATTATTTTTGGAAACAAATATTGATAGCGGTGTGCGTACATTTGAATATGTATATATAGGTATGTATGTATTTGGTTGATTGGTTAGGTAGCGTTATGTCGACGTCACGCCCGTCCTCGGTAGACGGGTGCCCGGGGTGGGATGTGACAAAAAAAGTCTTACTTTCTATCGAAATGGTGAGGTGTGTTTGTTACTTAAAATTTCTCCAAAAACCTGGTAGATATTACTATTCAGCCACAAAAAGTTATCTTTCCTTACCAATCTTCCATCCTCGGCAACAAATTGAAAGAGGGGTTACCTTGTTTTCAAAGGTCATTGGGAGTTTTCCCCCCGAAGAGAAAGGGCATCCTCCAATCGTGCTAAAGCACTTCAATTTTCCAAGTAATACTTCTTTGCTTTATCTTATTTCCCATTTTTGGGTAACTTTTAATTGTTACATTCTGAATGTGAGTGTGTGCAGGTGAGGAAGCCTACAGGAAGTTCCATTACACTTCTAAAATTGTGGATAAACTATCAAAGCTCTTGGTTTCTGTAGTCTGTCCTTACAAGGAATTAACATACAACCCTTTTGAACCGGACAAGATGAACACGGAGAAGATGGGTCATGTCAGGAGCCTTGCCATTAGGAATAAGAGGAAGATGAAGAGAGCACAAAGCAACTTCTCAGCTCGCAGCTCCTTAACCTGTAGCTTCTTAGCCCGTTCTTGAGCCACCTTCCCCAACCATCTAGGTTGTGATCATGGATTATGATAATGACCAACCTTTGAGCAAGTAACGCCGCGGTGGAGTCATTTCAGTGTCAGTTGCACGTGCTCAAGTCCCTACCCCTACTGAGATCTAGTGTATTGAGCATGTTACCCGTGCTGTTGGGACACCAATTATCAGTGCTTCTAGGACTTCTGCCCCTTGAGCACTTCTTCTATCCGCTTCTCCCTCCACAACGTTTAGTAATGGAACTACTACTTCACTGAGCAATTTTAGTGCGTCACATGAGCAAATATACCAGGTGCAAAAGAAGGTGGGTCCTTTCATCTGAGGTTATCAAAAGGTCTTCAATAATGCTATTCACACCCTAATGGAGCAGTCTTGAGACAAAGGCCGAGCAAAGAGTGGAAGTTGCAATCGTTCTAAGCTCTTCAAAACTATCATTTGCACCAACCTTCAAGTATTTCCTTAGACATGGTAAACTTATATCTTTAGTTGTTGTAGGAACTCTTTGACTTCTGCATTAGTTGGGAGCTCTGATGATGTCTCATAGTTATATTCCCAACTTATGCACCAACTTAAAGAGTCTCGTAAGTTTGGGAAAGATCTTTATGCTCTCCACGAGTATAATGTTACCTTCGAAAATGAGCTTGTAATGGAGATGTCTTCAAGAGAGAAAGTTGACCTACAAGTTACAAGAACTTGATATGAAGGATTATATCATGACACCATAACGCTGTCCGTCGAAAGAAATAGGCTCTTTGCAGAATCCTCATCTCTGAAAGACTAGGTTATTTCCTTGAAAACCGAGATCAACGCCTTGAAGGCTAATGTGAAGATAAAATATAAGGATATCTCCCATGCCATGCAGGAGAAGGATTCATTGGATGTCGAACTAAGCTCTGAACATGCTAGGGCTATAGAGTTGGGTACCAAGTCTGCTGGGTTGGTTCGCATAGTGGACTATCTTAATAAGGCTATTGAGTTGAAAAAAAAGGAGTCTGATGAGAAGGCCAAATAGATATGGGATCAAATTGATGACCTAAGGGAGGAGCTCCAAACGATAGGCTTCAGATTTTGCCAAAGCCTCGTGAGAAAAGAGCATCTCGAGTTTGATCTCACTTTTTTGGACTAGGCCTTGGAAGGTGATGATGAATAAAATGAGGAAAGCAAGGCTGACATGGAAGCCCCCCCTCAAGTTATCTCTGAACTTCCATCAACAACTCCCCAGGTGATTGGCACGACTTCTGAGTAGTGCTCTACAGTCGTCGAGCTTGCTCCAGTTAATGCTGAGGTGATCCCCGCTGCTTCCAAGTTGTTAACTGTTGACCCTTCATTAGTATCCTTTTTAAGTCAGCTTGTTGTTGATCCAACTCTCCTAGCCTCTTCTGAGTCGATTATTATTGTTGTTTAACCAAATGAGTCTGTGGAGTAGAGGTTGTCCTGAGTATTTAGTACTCAACTGACATTTCGTTTTCCATTTTTTTTTTGGTCAGTTTTTGTAATCATGACAATTTTGGTAATTATTAATTTTCTTAAACAGATGCCATCGCTCTTAGTTTTGGAAATCGTAATTATAATTACAGTACTTTCCCCACATTTTATCATATCATTAATTGTAATGAATACTTTACATGCCTGACGGTTCGTTTCTATTTCTTTTCTTTTTTTCTTTCTCAGTTTGGCTACTTAAAGCCAAACCATCTAATGCCTTCTATCTCTTATTCGTATTTCTAACTCTTAAATGTCTACTCCCTTATAAAAAATTGAGGCTAAAAGAAAGAGGGATATTTGAAATAAATATCGCTTCAGAGAGTTGATAGTGATGGCAAAGGCCAATACTGAAAAGCATTCCTGCCTCCTGATAGGTATAATTTACTTATCTATTTCCAAACCGAACTTGTTAGTTTTCGGGTATGTTTATTACGTTTTAATACGTTTTTATTCTTTTTGTTATAAATCAGGTGTGTAGGGGTGAAATCGTATGAAAACGGATCATAAACGATCAAATCGAATCAAGAACGGTGGAAGAATGAGTTAAACAGATTTTGTTTAGAGATTAATAATATTTATGAAATTGTTATTTGTTTGAGTTATGTTTCGTTAATAGTTATTCTTCGCTATTTTGATTGTGTTTATCGGTTTGTCATGATTATACGCTTGTTTAGATATAGTGAGAAGTCGGAGTTCGACACTCGAGAGAGGTAATCCCGAATTCGGATTAGGGTAAACACAACGCGACGATCTAATAACTTGTGAGGGAGTTAGAAAGTTTGCAATCAATGACGTTGGGGCGAGACTCATGTGACATAGTGTTATTAATACATTGAGGGAGACTTCTTTGTTGACGCGAAGTCACATATTCACTCATCTTATACTTGGGAGAGGTGGTGAGTGAGTTTACGATACAGAAATTATCGGATAGGTTGAACACCGCTAATGTAAACTAAACGAGACCAAACGCATTTAAGTAAATGACGTTAATCCCTAGATAATAATTTCCCTTAAATATCTCATATTAGTATTAGTATAATTAGATTAATTAACTTAGTATTAGTATTAATTAATTTTAAACACATTTTTTACTGCCTAGATAAAATTAGGTTATGACAATTGCGGTACTCGATAATAATCTCAACCAATCTCTGTGGACACGATACCCCTACTCTCCCCATTTATACTAAAACTTGTCCTGTACACTTGCGATGAAAGTGGTGTGCGTTAATTCACGCCACCACCTCCGTTGCATTGAGGAGGCGTATGCTTAATATCAGTCCCTAGACGCAGCTTACTTTAGTGTGGTCTTTTAGCTTCAGGAGCTCCGTTTTCGTCTGAAAGAAGTAGATACTGAGATCAATTACTAGAAGGGCTAAGGTCATCTTCACAGGACTACGTGAAGATAATGAAAGAGAAGAGGAATAAACTCAGGGAGAAGAATGAAGACAAGAAAAATAAGATCCGCTCCTCGGTACTTGCACTTAGCTAGTGTAAGGAGCAAGATTTTTATCTTTCTTCAGAGGAGGAGGACTAGGTCGACTCCCTTCGCGGGATCAAACTAATGGTATTCCTCCTCTCTCTGGTCGTGGTTTTAAAGAAGTTTCTTCTTCTTTTTGTTTTTTTTTCCAGGTCTTTAATTTAAACTTCTCTTCCTTCTCCTTTTGTTTTATTATTATTTTTATTTTGATGGTGGTGATGAATAGCCTTTTTTATTTATTTATTTATAAAATGAATTTTTTGCTTAACATTATGCCATTTCTGTTTTCTTTAATGTCCGCATTTATCTTTACCATATGCATTTGTTTGCATTTTGTTTGTGATTTTGCATGCATGCATCTTTCTACTGTTGGATCTCTTTTTTGTTGATGTTTCTCTCTCTCTTTGCCCTCCTTCTTAACCCGATTATCTGATGAATATGTTATGGATGTTTAAATGACTTTAAAGAGAACTGCTTATGAGAAGAGTTAGATCACACTTTCCGTGCAATACTCCTCCTTTTGAAGTCCTTCTTGTTTGATCGTTAAGTCTCCCATTTCTGAACTCTTTTCCTTACGGCATGTTTGGTTGGATGGAATCGAGCGAGAAATGGAATCGCATTCCGCCTTCGATTCCTATTCCGTTATTTAGTTCTCCAATGGAATCACTTTTGTGATTCCATTGGAATGAAATTGGATAGAATGAGATTCCATTTGAGATAAGGTGAAATGAGATTTCAACCCAATGGAATCAATATCTTAAATTACGTGATAGCCCTTGTAAGGCCTTGAAAATTGAGAATAAAAACATAAATTAGAGAACATAAATTGAAATTAGAGAACAGAAAGTTGGGAATAGAAATAAAAAATTGAGAACAAAAAATTGAGGACATAACTATAAAATTGAGAATAGAAACTGAAAATTGAAACTAAAAACAGAAAATTGAGAACATAAAGCGAAAATTGAGATCAAAAACAGAAAATTAGAGAACAAGAAATTGAGAACATAAACTAAAAATTGAGAATAAAAACATAAAATTAGAGAATAGAAAATTGAGAACAAAAATAGAAAATTGAGAACATAAATTGAAAATTGAGAACATAAATTGAAAATTGAAAACAAAAATATAAAATTAGAGAACGAAAAATTGAGAACGAAAATTAAAAATTGAGAACAAAAACATAAAATTAGATAATAGAAACAGAAAATTGAGAATAAAAATAGAAAATTGAGAACAAAAATATAAAATTAGATAATAGAAAATTGAGAACGGAAACCGAAAATTGAGAATAAAAACAGACAATTGAGAACAAAAACAAAAAATTGATAACATGAACTAAAAACTGAGAACCAAAAATAGAAAATTAGAAAACGGAAAATTGAAAAAGGAAACTGAAAATTGAGAATAAAAACAGAAATTAAATAATAGAAACTGAAAATTGAGAATAAAAATAGAAATTAGAGAATAAAAACTTAAAATTGAGTTGAATAGTGAAACATAATAAAATGAGGAAAAGAATAGAATAGTAAAATATTATAAAATTTTATTATAACCAACCAAGAAGATAATGGAATAATAATTTTATAAGGGTAAAACGGAAATTTTACTATATTTCACTATTCTATTCTTTCTTTTATTCCATACCAACCAAACAAGAGAATGGAATAGTGATTCCATTCACAATTCCATTCCATTCCTTCTCTCATTCCATTACTTCTTCTATTCCATTCCACCCTCATTCCATTCCGTCCAACCAAACATGCCGTTAGTGTTTTCTTTCATCCTTAGTGATTTACTTCGAACTAATTGTATTAATTAGTTAGTTTTTCTCACAGTTAGTGGTTTCTCCCACTATTTGTGATTCATTCCGAACTGATCCTATCACTTCACCTTTTACTTTCACACTTGGTGATTTTTATCACCTTTAGTAATTTGTTCCGAACTAATTTTATCAGTTTATCTTTTATTCTCTCACTTGGTGACTTTTATCACCATTAGTGATTCATTCCAAATAGATCCTATCAGTTCGCCTTTTACACTCACTCCTTGTGATTTTATCACCACTAGTGATTCAATCTAAACTAATTTATCAGTTCATCTTTTATGCTCACACGTGCTGATTTTTATCACCATTAGTGATTCGTTCTGAACTGATTTATCAGATTGTTTTTTATTCTCACACGTGGTGATTTTTATCACTATTAGTAGTTCATTCCGAAATGATTTTTCAGTTCGTATTTTATTCACACACTTGGATATTTTTATCACCATTAGTGGTTCGTTCCGAACTGATTTTTTAGTTTGTTTTTTATTCTCACATTTGGTGATTTATATGACCTTTTGTGATTCTCTCCAAACTGATTTATTAGTTTGTTCTTTTATTTTCGCACTTGGTGATTTTTATCGCCATTAATGATTCTCTGAACTGATTTATCAATTCGTTCTTTTATTCTCATACTTTGTAATTTTTATTACCAATAGTGGTTCGTTCCAAACTAATTTATCACCTCGTTCTTTTATTCTCATACTTGGTGATTTTTATCACCATTAGTGATTCTCTTCGGACTGATTTATTAGTTCGTTCTTTTATTTGCACACTTGGCGATTTTTATTACCATTAATGAATCTCTCTGAACTAATCTATCAGTTTGTTCTTTTATTCTCATACTTGTGATTTTTATCACCATTAGTGGCTTGTTCTGTACTGATTTTTCAGTTTGTATTTTAAAAATTCTCATACTTGGTGATTTTTTTATCACCATTTGTGATTCTCTCCGAATTGATTATCAGTTCGTTCTTTTATTCTCACAATTTTGGTGATTTTTATCACCATTAGTAGTTCGTTCTGAACTGATTTATCAGTTAATTCTTTTATTTGCACACTTGGTGATTTTTATCACCATTAATGATTCTCTCCAAATTGATTTATCAGTTTGTTATGTTATTCTCATATTTGGTGATTTTTATTATTGTTAATGGTTTGTTCCGAACTGATTTATCAATTTGTTCTTTTATTCTCACACTTGGCGATTACTTGATTATTTTCAACAGACCATTCCCCTTTTTGGATATTTTGTTATATTTTTAGAATAAAACAATCTTTATTTATCAACTTTGACAATCATGAATTGTTCTTGAAAAACATCAATAAAGAAAATTGAAACTTGAAATACTTCAAATCAAATAGGATTCAAACTTTTAAGTAAAATAATTTTGTAAGTGCCTAATGTTCCAAGGTCTTGGAATAGGTACCCCTTCTAAATCTTCCAAACAGTAGGTCCCTGGTCTATTTATTTTCGTCACTTGGTAGGGTCCTTCCCAATTATGAGCTAACTTTCCCAAACGTGTTTCTGGACGGTGCCACGTTACTCATTGAAGCACTATATCCCCTATCCCAAAATACCATGGTCGAACCGCTTGATTGAACATTTACCTTTTTTTTTTTTTTTTTTTTTTTTTTATGATTTGTGTGCCGCCATTTGCAACGCTGCTTTCTCTCTTTTTTGCTCAAGCTGATCCAATTTTTGGAGTAGGGTCGCTTTATTTTCAACCTGATTGATCCTTCCATGACGCCTTGAGGGTAGTCCGATCTCCACTGTAACTACCACTTCAGTCCCATAAGCCATAAAGTACGACATTTCCCCTGTGGTTGTCCTCAGCATAGTCCGGTAGGACCACAGGATTCCTAGTAGCTCTTCTACCCATTTGCTCCTAGCCTCATCCAGCCGTTTTTTGGGTGCTTGATCGTTCTTAATTTTTGTACCAAATTTCTCCCCTAAATGTATAATTTTGTGAGTTTTTTTATTAGTTTTTAATTAGTGATAATATAATTTATTGTTTTTGCAGGAATAAAATCAGAAATAAAGAAATATAAAGAAAAGGACAAAGAAAATAGCTAATGATAAAAAATAGAGTAAAGACTGGCGCGTCGACCCGAAACCTTTAAAAAGAAAATACAAATAATAAAATAGATTTAATGGAGAAAAAGAATATTCATTCTTTATCAATGCACATTAAAATACTATTTTATATTACAAATGAATTTGGGAATCAAGTGGGAATAAAAAAGAAACGTTTATTCCCCATATTAAAGGTAATTGATTAGAGAAATAAGGGAATTAAACAAATGAAAATAAGGACATCCATCCCAATTCGTTATATAGTTCGGCAATAGTGTTTTTCGGGGGATTTTTTTTTTTTTTTAGTATTCATTTTTATCATTTGTTGCAATCTTTCGGCTTCTATTAGGACTGTCTTGGGGACTTCTTCACTGGAGTTTGGTTGAATATTGTTTGGGAAGATCAACCGGTATGAACGGTTAAGGCTGTATTCGATCTAAGATTGTTGTAATGTAGTTTTAATTTCTTATTCTATTTCACATGTCTATAAGATTGTATGACAAAGAATCATGCTCTTACATTTTTTATGAAATTAATTATTGTTTTTATCATTTTTAAATGTTAGAAATAATTATTGATGCTTGCGGGTTAGATCTAATACATGTGGTTTAAATCTATCCGTTATACAATTCATAATTATTGGAATCAATACAGTTTAATAGAATGTGTTATACTTAAAGATTGATTCACTGTAGATAGTAGGAATCAAATCCCAAAGATAGTCTATACTGATCAAACGGTCAATTAATCGATGTGTTTGAAATGATGAATTATGCTTAGGAATTGGTTCACCATAGATTAGGAACTATATTCCGAAGATAATTCATGTCGATTAAATAATCAAACTTTCGTTTTAATTTTTCTTATATTTAAATTACTTGATTTTACATAGAATCAAATAGATAAAGAATTAAAACACATTAGGATAATCGAAAGACGAATGCATGCCCTCAACCTGGTTATTTATCATTTTGTATTTTTAATTAATCAAAATTTTCTATTATAATTAAAATTCCAAAAACCAATTTTTCTTTAATTCAACCAAAAAATAAGAAAATAATTAATAATTACAATCCAATCCCTGTGGTTCGACACCCATACTTAAGCATTATATTACGATACATTTTGCGCTTAAATTGGGTATTAAATTTGAGCGATCAAATGTTGGCGCTGCTGCCGGGGATTGGCAACATTAATTATTAATTTTTGCTTATTTTTCATTAAATACATATTTTATTTTATTTTTCATTGTTACTGTACGAATACGTTGTCTCTAAAGATTGGAATTTTTTTAACCTAGTTCGTGAATTCAATTATCACTGCTATCTACGAAAACCAGGTTATATGTTTTACCTTGTTCTTTTTCCTTTTTTTTTTTTTAGCTTCTTGTGTATTATCTCTTCTAAAATAATAATAATGTTCTTGGGACTAGGATAGATGGATAATGCCCTTGAGAGATTAGCCACTTCAATTGCGGAACTTATTCAGTCTAATCTCTTAGGACCGTAACCCGACTCATATTCATATATTGTATAACTTACCAATCAATGTCCTTACAATTTCCAAAAATCCCACATGTTCCTATAATATTGTTAATCCTGATCCATATAATTCACCGACCGAGTATAATTAATACGCAAATAATTATGGGTGAGATTAACAATATTATAGTGAGAATTCAAGGTCGTACTTTTTCGATTAATCATATTACCAACACCAATGCCAACCACCATTTTCCCAAAAAGCTAGGAATTTGGAACCCACCAAATTGCAACAAGTTCTAAAAGACTTGGAAGAGCAACACCAATTCTTAGCAAAGACCTGCCAAACTTTAGCAAAAAATCGCCAATCCTTAGTCGAGCAAGGACAAATCTTAAAAATTCAAGACCAAATCTTAGAAAGGCAAGCCTAAGGCCTAGAAGAGGAAACCAAAAGGATAGAAACCAAAATTAGGTAGATCGTTGAAGTGTTAAATAAGGAAAATGCAAAGAGTGGTATAGAGGTTGACAATCGGGTAGGTATTGATGATAGTGGTCTAATGTACAAGAGTGAAGATCAGTGGATGAATGTAAGAGTTGATACGTACATGGAAGAAGTCATGGTAGAAAATCATGAAAAAAATAAGATTGAACCCTTAGAACATTTAGGTAATCTTTCTTTGATTGTGACATCCATTACTCAAGAGACACCGTATCCCAAAAATAAAATAAAATAAAATTAATTGATGCAGTAGAACAAATGCCAACCCATAAATCTATTCATTTAGAGTGGGTTGACGATAATTATTTAATATTGAAAGTCTTACTGATAAGACAACAAAAAATTCCCCCAAAACAAAAGTTGGGATTTAGTCCCAGAAAAATATTTATGGGCTTTAGCACTATTTGCGGGTCACCCGTGGTAGATTGGAAGGTGACCAAGCAAAAAGTAAAGAAAGGGTTACTTCATTATGGATAGACCCTCTTACGTATGGCTGAAGACATAAAATTTAGCAATAAGTGGGCGCCAAGGAAAGAGTTGCTCGAGTTTAGAGGGAGAAGCTGGACCTTCAAGACTTGAAAAAATGAGAAGAGGGCCCTTGTATTTTTAGGCCTGGGGGAGCAACCCACTAAAATAATAATAATAATAATAATAATAATAATAATAATAATAATAATAATAATAATAATAATAATAATAATAATACAAAAAATAAATAAAATATAATTTTTTTTTATTAAGACTAATAATAATTAAAAACAAATTATGTATACAAAAATACTAATAATAATAAATAAATAAAAATTTACTATGAAACTAAAGGACATTCATATAATGATTAATGGTGTGTCTTTTATTGCTATATGTCATAGTTCATTGGTTTGGAAGCATTTCAAGAAATTTCGACACTAACAAATCTAAACCGTTCTTAACATCAAGTTATCTCTGTTGGCCCAGTGATCTACCCAAGAGGGTGAATTGGGTAGTTATACAAATTTAAGAAAATATTTATCTTTCAACATTTAAAAATTTAAGTAATTAATTAACCCTAAATTAATTATTATTTCTATATGATAGCAGATAAGTGTCAAATAAACTAGGTGCATACCCAAACAACAGAAAATAAATAAAGTAAGAATGCACCACACCACGGTATATACTGATTCACCAAGCTACTATTGGCTAATCCAAACATCCGAGTCCCACGGAGAGTCACATCCACTAAACCACTAAGATTCATTTGAACAGGTAGCAATCAAACTTTTACACAATGATTCTTTTTATAGGCTCAGAATCAACCTTTACAAGTCCCTTTTTACAGGCTAAGGAAGAACCTCTATCTTTTTAGTAGGCTAAAGATTTAACCTAATTCTTTTATACTTAGACTAAAAATCAAACTTCACCAAAATCACTTCAAGTATCATTTTCATCGGTAAGAATGGAACTATTAGAAAATCACACAAACTAATTCTATTTAAGAAGAATTAACACCTATCTCTTTTCACATAAAAGATTAACTTAACCTTTTTATACCTTAAGTAAAGATCAAACCTCAATCTCTTTACTAGAAGATATTGAAACCCAACTACGCTTGATTAGATATTCTCAACAATATCTAATCCGCACACAACTCACCAATTACAATAAATTGATAAGTTTCTTCTCACTCGAAACTTCTACTACCTCAAGTATTTTTAAACTCAATTAATGTCCCAATAAATACTAGTGATAGAATTAAGTGAGAAATTTTAAAATCTGATTATAAAATAAGTGGGTAACACACAATTAAGCACGTAATCAGATTATCACCAAAATCGTTTTTTAAAATATTTTTTTTATACAATTTAAAGTTCAAAAATGATTTCACAATGATCTAGAATCCAAGAAAGTAATAATAATATCAAATAACAATTAAGAACAAAATCTTGGAATGATCCTACCAGAATACCACCAAAAGAACAAAAACTGAATCGTAATAAAGTTTAGATCGGTGACAGCAAAATTCTAAGCACTTATTCTCAAGAACTTTTCTTAAGAATGATCTCACAATAAACTCTCAATATAATATCAGAATAATGACTCTCAGAAAGCTCAGGAACTGATTTGTTCTTAATAGATTAATGTATCTCGTAAGTGAAAAACGTAGGTCTATATATACTGATTTTAAACAACCCCTTTAACCATTAGTTCCCACAAGATATGACATTTAAATACTCATATAGAACCCATATATTAATATTACTCAATCCTGGTTCAATTCACTTAATTATAGCTTTCAAATATTTCAATTTAGTACCCCCAAATATTTCTCAATCTCAAATAAAACTAGATAAGAAGTATTGAATGTACCAATTTGAGAAACACTTAAAATATTTGTACCATATCTATAGAGATATATACGTATGAATGATATATCTATAATATGTTCAAATCCCCAGAATATCTCCAAGATATTAACCAAAAAATGGCTAGTAACGGTTACGTTAGATAAAATCCTCTGTTGATCCTAAGATTTTGATGGACAGTGAAATGTTAATATTTTTGGTAGAACCAATGGATTTATTGACTGTTTCGGTTTATAAATTCCAGTGAAGATATTATCATGAAGAAAATGAATGTTGAAGAGACTGACAAAGATGATGGACGTTAAGAGACCGAAGAAATTGAAGAACCTAGGAAAAATAACTCAGGTTAAATTTTTACTCTTAATGTATCCTGATTAGGATCACACAAGACACAAAATATTTTTATGATTATGTGTGTTTTTAATTGGATTCTAATTAGCTAACATATTTTCTCCTATGTGAAATTAAACAAGAAACATTGTTTCAAGAAAGATAATTGATTAAAATTGAATTTAAGGATTTACTGGAGCTAACCAAGAGAAGAAATCGGTAAAGGGGTGAAAATGTCGTAGAAATTGAATGAAAAATGAATTGAGCAATAAGTTCCAGCTAGGCTCAGTCGACTTATGGAAGAGTAGTGGTCGACTTATGAAAATGAGCTAAAGTCCTTGAAATGTTCGGTCGATAGATAAGTCGACCTGTATTTAGAGGATGAACTCTCTGGATCTTTCGGTCGACAAGTAAGTCGACTTGTGAAACATGTTGAATCGTTCGGTCGACAGATGAAGTATGGGCAGTCGACCGATAGGTGAAGGATTTTTGGCTTGGCTACATCCTAAATCAGGCGGTCGATAGACGGGCCTTAGTTGGTCGACAAATGGATCTGTTTCAAGTTTAGAGGATTTCGAGCATTCTAATCAAACAGTAGTCATTACTAGCCATTTATGGTTAAGATATGCGAGATATCTTAGGGATCCGATATATTTTAAGTTATTTAAATGATATTTAAATATCCCTATAAATATGGTTTAAGTATTTTTGATATTTCTCAATTTGGTACATGTAATTCTTTCTATCTTATCTAATTGAGTTTGAGTAAAAGTTTAAGGGACTTAATTGAATATTTTAAGAGATATTTTAATTGAAGTATACCACGAATGAATAATTATGATATAGAGGGTTTGTTGGTATAATTAAATGTCATGATTTATGGGAACTAGCCATTGGAGGGCTTGTTTTATTCCCTTATAAGTAAACTTGCGTTTTCGAGGTTTTAATTAATCAAGATAATCCCAATCATTCTGATTTATTTAGCTCTCGTGCTTTCTAAGAGTAATCATACTGAGTGCAGTGTGAGATCTTTCTTGAGATTTGTTCTTGAGAAACATTTGGTGTGGATTATTGTTACTACCGATCTGAAGTATCATTGTTATTCTAATAATTATTCTTTTAGTGGAATGCTGGTGAGATCATTCTAAATTACTTACTATTAATTATTGTTTAATTCTATTATTTATTATTTGGAATTTAATCTTTAAAATTGTTTTCCAGATTTTTTATTGAAAATTATTTTTGAAACAATTTCTTAAGAAAATCTGATTACGTGCTTAACTGCTTGCTACCCATCTTTATTTAAAATCAGATTTTGAAATTCTCACTTTTCTATTATTAGTATCAGTACATTAATTGAGTTTGAATTTATCTGGGGTGGTAGAAGCTCCGAGTGGAAAAATCACTTATCAATTGTTTGTAATTGGTACGTTGAGTGTTGGATTAGATACTACTGAGAGTGTCTAATCATGGGTAGCTGGTTTCAATCTCTTCTAGTAAAGAAATTGAGATTTTGATCTTTACCTAGAGTATAAAAATATTAGGTTTTAATTCTTTCTTTATAGAATTATGAGTAAATCATGGCGGTTCAATCCTTACTGGGTAAAAGAATATTTGAAGCGTGTTTTTGTGAGGTTTAATTCTTGAGCCTAAGATATAAAAAGAATTAGGTCATGATTCTTCCTGTACTAGAATTAGATTAATCTTTTGTCTAGCAAAAAGATAGAGGTTATTCCTTAACTTGTGAAAATAAATTGTAAATGTTGATTCTAAGTCTGTGAAAAGAATCGTTGTGAGGATTTGGTTCCTACCTTTAAAGGGATCTTAATTTTAGTGGGTGCGACTTTCTGTGGAATTCGGGGGATTGGATTAGCCAAGAGTAGTTTGGTGAATTTGTGTATTACATTATTTATATTTTGTTATTTGGGTGTGCACCTAGTTGATAACACATATCCGCTGCTATAAAGATAACAATTAATTTTAGAGTAAAATTAATTGTTTGATATTTGAGGTGTTATATTCTGATAATTTTTAATACTATCCAATTCACCCTCCTCTTGGGTAGCTCACTGGGCCAACAATTGGCATCAGAGCTGGTTTAACTTGACACACTTAGCTAACAAAAATCACATGACGCACATAATAGGCACACTAGCTGAGGGACAATTTTTGCACTGACTACCGTTGTTTGCAAGTGAAAATTATTTATTCTGGAAAGAAAGAATGATAACTTTCCTTCAGGCCACAAATTATGATATGTGGTTAACAATCGAGGATGGTTCGTTTATTCTAATGGAAAATGGAGTCGAGAAGAAGAAAGAGCAGTTGACTGCTTCTGATAAGCAGAAACTTTCTATGAACTCTCAAGCTATTAATATTCTATTTTGTTC
Source organism: Eucommia ulmoides (assembly GCA_016647705.1). NCBI lineage: Eukaryota > Viridiplantae > Streptophyta > Magnoliopsida > Garryales > Eucommiaceae > Eucommia > Eucommia ulmoides. Next base: position 25,987,553 of record CM028341.1, read on the forward strand.
TTTGGATGCTAATGAATACTCAAGAATTTCAGGTTGTAGATCAGTAAAGAAAATGTGGGACAAACGACAAGTTACCCACGATAGGATAAGTCAAGTGAACCAATCGAAAATCAACGCACTTATGAGGAAATTTGAATTGTTCAGAATGGAAGAAACTAAATCGATTCAAGAGATGTATACTCATTTCAACAACATTTGCAATCACTTGAGTCAACTTAAAAAGCCATACCCCATGAAGGATAAAGTTTGAAAGGTCCTAAGATCTTTGACAAAAGTATGGGAGTCGAAGATGACTGCAATTGTGGAAGCAAAGGATCTTGGTAAATATGTAATTGATGATCTCATAGGCAACTTGATGACTCATAAAATGATGATTAAAGGATATAAGGATGACACCGAAAATAGTAAGAGGAAATCCTTGGTGCTAAAGGCTCAGAAAATTGAAGAAAAGGATGACAGTGATGATGAAAGTATTGACAGTGAGCAAGAGAAAGATGTGACGCTTCTTACAAAGAATTTTAGAAGAATGACTCGGTGTACATTCCACCGAAGAAGAAACTTCAACATGAACAATGTGGAATGTTACAACTGTCACAAGACTGGTCACTTTCAAACTAATTATCCCGAATCGAAGAAGGATAAAGAAAACGAGAAGAAGAAGAAAGGAAAGAAGAGAAATAAGAAGTCTATGAAGGCTACTTAGGATAATACCGAATTAAGTAGCTCCAAAAAATCAGAAAGTGAAGAAATGTCCATGTTTGCATTGATGGCCACTGGTGGTGAGGTAACAAAATATTCAAGTTCTTGTCCTTTAGATTTTGATGAGTTATTTGATGTTTGTCAAGAACTTTTGCATGATTATAAAAACTAGTGTTTTAAAATAAATGTCCTTCAAATTACAATTAATACATTAAACAAGCAAGTAATGGACTACGAATCTGAAAACAAAGAATTGAAATCTAAGATGTCAGATTTACATTAAATTGTTCTCCAATTCACCAGCAGTGAGAATAACTTGAAAAATTCTTTTGGGAAGTTCATGTGGTATTTTTGATAAAGCCGGTATTGGATTTCAGAAAAATCTTAAACAAAAATGTTTTAAAAAATTCTTTTCTGAAACCAAGGATCTTGTTATATGTTTTAAATGTAATATTGTGGGGCATATTATTTGTAAATGTTTTGCTAAAATATCTAACTGTAGATAAGTTTGAGTTCCAAAAGAAACTAAAAATATTCCGACTAACAAGATCGGACTCACGTGGACTGAGTACCACTTAAAAACTATTTGAGGTGCTCCTTGCATGTTATTCTAAAAACATCAATAAAGCAAGGACAAATGGTTCCTAGACAGCAACTGTTCTCAACACATGACGGGAGATAAATCAAAATTCATATATTTGACACATAAGGATGGAGGTCAGATGACTTTTGGAGACAACGCAAAGGGTAAATTTATCGGTATAGGTAATATCGATAATGATACTATTATTATTAAAGATATGTTACTAGTTAATGGACTCAAACATAATTTGCTTAGTATTAGTCAACTATGTGACAAGGGCTATAATGTAATATTTGATCATGATAAATGCATTAATAAGAATAGTTATGATAGTAGTATCTTGTTAGTTGTATCACGTTTTAAGAACATTTATACTTGCTCATTTGATGATTTTACTTCTCAAAATTTATCCTATTTGAATGCTTTATCTGAAAATAGTTGGTTATGACATAGTTTGGAGCTAATTTCTAAATAATCTAAGAAAAGTCTCATACGTGGCCTACGTAATTAGAAATTTGTGAAAGATAAAGTATATGATTCATGTCAATTAGGCAAGCAGTCTAAATCATCATTTAAGAAAAAGATGCACACATCCACGTCTAGATGTCTTGAATTGTTACATCTTGATTTACTTGAACCAAATTCTGTTGCTAATCTTGGTGGTAAGTTTTATGCCTTCGTAATAGTTGATAATTATTCTAGACTTACCTGGGTATTTTTCCTTGCTAAGAAAAGTGAAGTTACTTCTGTATTTGCTAAATTTTGTAAGCGTGTTCAAAATGAGAAGCAATGTTCTATTATTAATATTCGTAGTGATAGAGCAAGAGAGTTTAAGAATAATGATGTTATCAGTTACTGTGATAAGCATGGTTATGCTCATAACTTCTCTGCACCAAGATCACCACAACAAAATGGTGTAGTGGAAAAGAAGAACAGGACGCTTCAAGAAATAGTCAGAACAATGCTTAATGAAAATCGCTTACCAACCTAGTTCTGGGTTGAAGTAGTAAGTACAGCTTTCCATGTAGTGAATCGGGTATCGATTCGTAGAGGGTTTAACAAAACCCCATATGAAATCTGGAATGGTAAGACTCCTAACATTTGCTATTTTAAAGTATTTGGGTGTAAATGCTTCATTCTGAATGATAAGGATAATCTAGATAAATTTGATGCAAAAACTAATTATGGAATTTTCCTTGGATATACTACTAACAATAAAGCTTATAGTGTTTATAATAAACATATGTTAGTAGAAGAAGAATCTGTGCTTATTGTACTTGAGGAAGCTGACCCATTTTTGTCGAGAAAGGGTTTGGATGATGATTATGCATATATTTCTAATAACTAAAACTAAGGTGAAAATACGGCTAAGGAGTCTCAAAAACAGGAGGAGGCTAAGGAAGAGGATTCGATGTTACCACGAGTTATAAAGACAGTACTAGGACATTCGATAAAAAAAATTATTGGTAATTTCAAAAGAGGTGTAAGTACTCATTCCTGTATTAGAAATATAATTAATCTTACTTTATTATCTCAAATTGAGCCTAAAAAAGTAAATGAGGCGTTAACTGATGAATCTTGGATTTTCGCAATGCAAGATGAGTTAGTTTAATTTAAGCGGAACAAAGTATGATGTCTTGTTCCGAGACTGGATTTTCATCTTGTTATTGGTACTAAATGAGTTTTTCGAAATAAAAAAGAGGAGTCTTGTATGGTAATTAGAAATAAAGCAAGATTAGTAGCACAGAGCTATAATCAAGAGGAAAGAATTGATTATGATGAAACATATGCTCTTGTGGCTAGATTAGAAACTTTTAGAATGCTACTCTCATTTGCATGCTCACGTAATTTTAAGCTATATCAAATGGATGTTAAGAGTGCATTTCTAAATGGTTTCCTAGCGGAAGAAGTTTATGTAGAATATCTCCCGCGATTTGAAAGTGATAAATTTCCCGATCATCTATTTAAACTTCGTAAGGCTTTATATGGGCTTAAACAAGCTTCTAGAGCTTGGTATGAGAGACTTAGCTGATATTTGATCGAATAAGGTTTTTGAAGGGGTATTTATGATATAATACTATTTGTTAAGAAAACTAAATCTGATATCCTATTAGTACAAGTTTATGTTGATGACATTATATTTAGATCTACTAATGAGGATCTTTGCCAAGAGTTTGCTAAGATAATGCAGGTCGAATTTGAAATGAGCATGATGGGAGAGCTGAATTTTTTTCTTGGGTTGCAAATTAAGCAAACCAAAGAAGGGATATTAATAAAACAAACTAAATACACTAAGGAGCTATTAAAGAAATATGTCTTGGATGGTGCTAAAGAATATAAAACTTCCATGGCAACGGCTACAAAGATAAATGATAGGTGTAAATTAGCTATGTATTTTCAATTTGAATTTGTTAGTTTTTGAGTACGTTTATAGTTATTTTTATATGTTTTAATATTTTTTTATTATTTTTTCATTAAAATAGGTGCGTGGGGTGAAAAGGTATGAAATCGGAGCGAAAACGATGTGATCAAACCAAAGCAGACGAAGTTATAGTGGATAAATGAGAAATGAGGCAACATTGTGAAATAAGCCCACCACCTAGGTGTCCATACTTCCTCCTAGGTTGTAAAGATGCTGAGGACATTTCCAAGTCCACCGCCTACTTCTTCGCTTAGGCGGTCACCAAACCTGCAAAGCTAGTACAGGTGCAGTAACTTCAAAACCATTTTTGAACATGATTATATTCTATTTTGGGGGAACTCAAAACATGGAAGTTGTATATATTTGTATTATATTTCCAAAAGTTTTTGAATTACCTTAATCAGAGTTCAAATGAAGAAGTTATAGCTAAAATACCAACGGGTGTCACCGTTGCAGCGCCGTAGTGGTGAAAATACAGGATGGCCATTTTCAGCAAAACACTTCACCGCCGTTGCGGTGAATACTACCACTACAGTGGTGAAAGTTCAGGATGCCTTACTACTATTCCACTGACCTACCACCGCCGCGGCGATGAATTTTTCGCCACGGCGGTGGCCTCTACGCATAATAGATATTTTTGATATTTTTGAGCCTATAAATACCCTTCTCTCCTCCTCTCTTCCAATATCTTCGACCCCTAAGGCCTTAGGCCATATTTTAGGGTTAGGTTTAGGGATTTTTTAGGGAGAGCTTTCAACCCGAGGTGGAGGATGAAGAAGGAAGCGATCGGTGGATAGTTCTAGGGGCTATTCTTCAAATATTGGCTAAGTCGCTCATTTCTTCTCTTTGTTTTCTATATTTTGGTAGTTTTTGAGTTTTTTTATACCATTTTACATTGTATACGTGGTTATGACCATTGGCTAAACATAGGTTGTATAGGGATTATTAATATAATTTATGAAAACGTTGTTTAGTTGAGTTTGTATTTTGTTTGCGATTGTTCTTCATTATGTTGATTGTGTATGATGTATTGTTTGTTTATATTGCTTAGATTTACATATCGAGAATACGGGGTTTGACAAATCCAAGATTCGGACTTGAATAAACGAACGTCACAATCTTATAACCCAGTTGGGGTTTAGATTGTGGACAATTGATGACGTTGGGGGTAAGACTCATGCGACCTAAGGTCATTAAGATGTTGAGGGGGACTTTGGCATTGACACGAAGTCACGTATTCCCTCGTCTTACACTTTGGCGAGGTGACGGAGGAGTTTTAGAACTGAGATTGTCAATAGGGTAAACACAACGCGACGATCCAATAACCCGGGAAGGAGTTAGATTGTGTGCAATCAATGACGTTGGGGTGAGACTCATGCGACCTAGAGTCGTTAAGACGTTTAGGAGGACTTCTTCGTTGACACGAAGTCGCGTATTCTCCCGTCTTACACTCGAGAGAGGTGACATATGAGTTTACGAACTAAGATTGTCATATAAGTCGAACGTCGTTAACATAAACTAAAACGAGACTGAACACGTATTCGTAAACGAAACTAATCCCTAGACAACCTATTCTCTCAAAACTATCTCATATTAATATTAGTATTAGTATAGAATAAATTAGGCTATATTAGTATTAGTATTAATTAATTAACTTACATTTTTGTCGCCTAGATAAAGTCGAGTTATGATAATCACGGTATTCGATAGTAACAACACCAATCCCTGTGGATACGATACCCGACCGAAAGATTTATTATACTAAAACTTGATGCGTACGCTTGCGGTGAAAGTGGCAGCGCATTATTTGCGGCCACCAAGTTTTCTGCATCGTTGCCGGGGATTGTCTTATTGATTGCTATCGATATTGGGTGTAAATAACTCGATTTTAATCTAGGCATTTCTTTTGTATATAATTTTCATTTTTAGTTTTGTTTTTGTTTTCCTACAGGATGCTTGAAGATGTTAGATCGACAGGTACTGCTATGGTTTGATCATTGAAAATCTCGCCAGTCTTGAGGTTATGTGTCGGGCCAAGGACATTAAACCAAGCACTTCTTGGGAGGCAATCCAGGGTCACAAATAAGTTGGATACATCTCCTTCAATTTGAGTCAGAGGCGAGATCCTCTCGCCTCCCAGGTATGTGTTCTAAACCCCCGTCTTCAATATCATGCTATATACTGTCATTGGGATCGCTGACGGCTTATTTGGACACCACCGGTGTTGAGTTGGTAGTGATGTGTAGTATGTTTTAGTATATGTATATATTTTTAGCATGTTTTACTGTTTTTATCGTGTGCATGCTTGTTTAGGATTAGTTTATTAGTTTAGATGTTGTTTTCTGCTATGTTTTGACGTCATCTGGGCCTTTACCCGATGATGACTCTGTCCCCTGATTGTTTTGAGGTCGAGCGTAACGCTCATTCATGTGAGTTCTGTGTGCTTAACGTATCGTCTTAGTAAAAATTATTGTGGATCCTAAATGCACGAGCATGTAAACTCAATACAACACTATCTTATTGATTTGAAACCGATTATCCTTCAATCAATTTTATGACAATAGGGATTCTAGAACTTGATTTGGGGGAAATCCTAGGCGAAATCCTAGGCAAGGTTGTTTAGGAGATATGATTTAGGCATTCATTTGATCGCTTGAGCCTTTTAAGCATACCCTGATAAATCATTACCCTTCGTTACCTTATCAAAGCCTAAAAGTTGTTTCAATTCTGAACACTTAACAAATACCCTATCCGATTGAACTTTCTCCAAACCTTTATCGCTAAACTGAAGGCACAATTTGAGTGCATCAAGTTAGCATTTCGCTACTTGATGTGAGCGGTTGGGTTTAGGCCGAAATTCTAATTGGTTCGATATTCGAGTATTCACTTGTCCTTTGTCATTCATATATTTTTGCACATTCCTAAAGTTGTAAGAATTCGAATACGTTTAGGGGTGTATTACTTAACCATTTTTGTATATTCCTAGATTTATAGAAATTCGAATGAGTTTGGGGGGTGTGTTATAAAAGAAAAAGATAAAAAAAAAAAAAATCGTTTCTTTTTGACATAACAAGTGAGTACGACATTTTTAAATGTTTATTCAGGGTCGTTTCTAAATAAACTATTGAGTTTCGAGTATGAGTATGCCAAGTGATGTGCCTCGACGTTAACCTGTTTTCTATTCCAAAACACCCTTGGCCATTATTCCAAAACCAAACTAAGCCCTATTGATCTTTTTGAACCTTCGAGCCTACATTAGTGGAGAATAGATCCCGGGTTAGGCATATGGATTCCCTATACCTAAAAGGTTTTAGTCATGATCTTTATTTAGGGATAATCCCATCTAATCAATAGATAGTAGTATATTTGAGTTTAATCACACACACACACTTAAACAGGATCTAGAATGACGCTTATTATTTTTGAACGTTGAAATTCTAGAACACCACATGGTGTGATTTATACTTGAATTTAATAGGATTGAGGGCCGATGAGGGAAAAATCTTTCGGTCGGCAGATGATAATCAAAACTTACACATTATTATTTTTAATGCTTTTCATTTGTAGTTTTTAATTTCATAATTAGTTTGTATACTTTCTTGTATTGTGTAGGTGTTTTGCTCGAGGATTAGCAAAATTATGAGTTTGAGGGTATTTGATAGGTGTAAATTACCTATGTATTTTCAGTCCGAATTTGTTATTTTATGAGTACGTTTATAGTTATTTTTATATGTTTTAATATGTTTTTATTCTTTTTGTATTAAAATAGGTGCGTGGGGTGAAAAAGTATGAAATCGGAGCTAAAACAATGTGATCGAATCAAAGCGGACGAAGTTACGGTGGATAAATGAGCAAGGAGGCAACATTGTGAAAGAAGCCCACTGCCTAGGCTTCCAGACCTCCACCTAGGCCGTGAAGATGCTGAGAACATTTCCAAGTCCACTGCCTACTTCTTCGCTTAGGCGGTCACCAAACCTGCAAAGTCGGTACAGGTGTAGTAACTTCAAGACCATTTTTGAACATTATACTATTCGATTTTGGGGAAACTCAAAACATGGAAGTTGTATATATTTTTCTTATCTTTCCATAGGGTTTTGAATCACCTAAATCTAAGTTAGGATGAAGAAGTTACAACTAAAATAACAACGGGTGTCACCGCTGCGACGGTGAAAATACAGGATGGCCATTTTCAACAAAACAATTCACCGCCGTAGTGGTGAATACCACCGCCACAGAGGTGAAAGTTCAGGATGCCTTACTACTATTCCACCGACCTACCATCACCGCGGCGGTGAACCGTTCCCCGCGACGGTGGCCTCTGCGCAAAATAAATATTTTTTTTGATATTTTTAAGCCTATAAATACCCTTCTCTCCTCCTCTCTTCCGATATATTCAGCCCCTAAGGCCTTAAGCCATATTTTAGGGTTAGGTTTAGGGATTTTTTTGGGAGAGCTCTTAGCCCGAGGTGGAGGATGAAGAGGGTAGCGATCGGTGGACGGTTCTAGCGATTATTCTTCGGATATTGGCTTAGTCACTCGTTTATTCTCTTTGTTTTCTATATTTTGGTAGTTTTTGAGTATGTTTATGCCATTTTACATTGTATACGAGGTTATAGCCATTGGCTAAACATATGTTGTATAGGGATTATTAATATAATTTATGAAAACGTTGTTTAGTTGAGTTTGTGTTTTGTTTGCGATTGTTCTTCGTTATGTTGATTGTGTGTGCCGTATTGTTTGTTTATATTGTTTAGATTTACATATCGAGAATACGGGATTTAACAAATCCCAGATTCGGACTTGAATAAACGAATGTCACAATCTTATAACCTGGTCGGGGTTTAGATTGTGGACAATCGATGATGTTGGGGTAAGACTCACGTGGCCTAGGGTCGTTAAGACGTTGAGGGGGACTTCGGCAATGACGCGAAGTCACATATTTCCTCGTCTTACACTCGAGAGAGGTGACGGAGGAGTTTTAGAACTGAGATTGTCGATAAGGTAAACACAACGCAACGATCCAATAACCTGGGAAGGAGTTGGATTGTGTGCAATCAATAACGTTGGGGCAAGACTCACGCAGCCTAGAGTCATTAAGATGTTTAGGGGGACTTCTTCGTTGACACGAAATTGCGTATTCCCCCGTCTTACACTCGGGAGAGGTGGTGAAGGAGTTTACGAACTAAGATTGTCATATAAGTCGAACGTCGTTAACATAAACTAAAACAAGACTGAACATGTATTCGTAAATGAAACTAATCCCTAGACAACCTATTCTCTCAAAACTATCTCATATTAATATTAGTACTACTATAGAATAAATTAGGCTATATTAGTACTAGTATTAATTAATTAACTTATATTTTTGTCGCCTAGATAAAATCGAGTTATGATAATCACGGCATTCGATAGTAACAACACCAATCCTTGTGGATACGATATCCGACCGAAAGGTCCATTATACTAAAACTTGATCCGTACGCTTGCGGTGAAAGTAGCAGCGCATTATTTGCGGCCACCAATAAGCAATGATGAAATGATGATACGGGAAAAAGTGTTAATGAAAAAATGTATGGAGGTATGACTAGTAGCCTATTATACTTAATTTCTAGTAGACCTGATATCATGTATAGTGTTTGTTTGTGTGCTAGATTTCAGTCTTGTCCTAAAGAATTGCACTTGACTGTGGTTAAGCGAATTTTTCGATATTTAAAGGAGACGACTGACCTAGGATTATGGTATCGTAGGGGGAGTGATTTTAAATTAATAAGTTACTCCAAAGCTTATTTTTCCAGTTGTAAAGTTGAGCGAAAAAGCACAAGTGGGTCATGTCATTTGTTAGGACATGCTTTAGTTTATTGGTCAAATAAGAAACAAAATTTGATAGCCTTATCCACTACTAAGGATGAGTATATGGCAGCTGGTAACTGGTGTGCTCCAATTTTGTACATTAAGCAACAGTTAAAATAATTTTGGAATTTGTATGGGGGAGGTCCTGATTTATTGTGATAATAAAAGTGCTATTTGTCTAAGTAAGAATCCTACACAACACTCACGAACTAAGCACATAGAGATTAGACATTACTTTATTCATGATCACATTCAGAAAATGGACATTGCTATTGAACATACTGATACCTCTGACTAACTAGCTGATATTTTTACCAAACCATTAGCGAAAGATCAGTTTGTGAAAATCATTCGCGATTTGGGTATGGCTAGGTGGGCGCGATCACGTTTTTCACATCTTAATATACTCACAAGTACACGAGGTTAAGTTTTAATGTAGTGGACCTTTCGATCGGATATCGTCCTCTGGGAAACGTGTTTGATTAATTGAATACCGCGATTTTCGTAGTCTTATATTATCTCGACGATTTAAGAAATGTTTGAAGTTAAATATTTAAAAACTAAGTTAAACTAAAAACTATTGGGTTAGTTCTAATTAAATGGATTACCTAGGGATTGATTTCATTTACTTAATACATGATTGACTTCGTTTAATTAACAATAACAGTGTTTATCCTATCCGATAATCTCGGTATCTTAAAACTCACTCACCACCTCTCTCGAGTGTAAGATGAATGAATATGTGACATCATATCAATGAAGAAGGCCTCCTCAATGTCTTAACGACACTAGGTCACATGAGTCTTGCCCCAACGTCATATATTGCACACTTCTAACTCTCTCTTGGGTTATTAGATCGTCGCGTTGTGTTTACCCTAATCCGAATCCGGGGTTACCTCTCCCGAGTGTCAAACCCCGTATTCTCAAAACTAACGCTAATACCTTAACAAACATATTAAAATTGTAATAAAATGTTAAACACAATCGAATTTCGATAAACAACTGTTAAAGAAACATATATTCAATCAAACGTGTATTTACATGAACAACATCGATCCCTAGATAATATTTATCTAGCCTAATGATAGGTGTAAAATACCTATCTACTTGTAAATTGGATTTGACAGTTTTCGAGTGTTTTAGTTATATTTAATTACCTTTTAGTTTGTTTTTATTTAATTTAGGTGTAGGGACGCAAACAAGAGACAAACAAGCGAAACGGTGGGAAAACGGTGAAGAAATGATGAAAAAATGAGGTTTCAAGATCACAGAATCCACCGCCGCGGCGAAGAATCCACCGCCGCGGTGGTGAGAATGCAGAGAAGTGCTGAAATGAACAAAGTCCCATGGCCGCAGCAAGAATCCCACGGCCACGGCGGTAAAAGATCAGAGAATTAGATGTTATTCCACCGCCGCGGTGCAAGCCCACAACCGCGGCGGTAAAATATCTATGAGCTAATCGACATACCCACGGCTGGGAAAAAAAAGCGTTTAAATAGAATGTTTCAAAATATCTAAAAAATATATTTTTTCTGCACAGAGGGACCGCCTCAGCGGTGGTTCACCGCTGTGGTGGTGAGTTAAGTCGGTTAGCTTCACCGCTGCGGTGCTGAACCAAAACCTAAACTCTTTGTACTTTCACTGCCTCGACAGTGAGACTAGCATAGCTCACTAGACTTTTATCGCCTCGGTGGTGACTTCTGCACAATTCTCCTTTTATCTCTACCGCCTCGGCAGTGGCTTGACCGCTGCGGCGGTGGGTTTGCTGTCCTGAAACCTTATTTCTCTCAGCGTTTTTTCACCGTTTTTCCACCGCTTCTCTTGTTTATCACTTTGTTACGTCCCTACGATTGATTTACATAAAAAACAAACAAAAATGCAATAAAATATTACCAAAACACTCAAAAACTACCAAATTCGGCTTAGAAGTAGATAGGTATTTTCAACCTATCAAATACCCCCAAACTTCGAATTTGGTTAGTCCTCAAGCAAAACACCCTAACACTAAAATAAACTAATTGTACTAATTAACTAACTAACTGCTAAAAATGACTAAACTTTAACAAATAAGAAGTAAATGCATGCGAGTTCCAAGTTCAATCGAAGAAACCAAGTTGTTTCTCCCTCAACCGCCCTCAATCAGATCAAGTTTGGGAAATAACACACACCACGTGGTGTTCTATAATTTAAACACTCAATATCAATAAAACCATTCTAGATCCATTTAAAGTGTATGTGTGAGAACTCAAATATATAACTATCCAAACATCGGATTGGATTATTTAATAACTAAACTCATGACTTAAACCGTTTAAGGATTAGGAAAATCATATGCTTGACTGGGCTCGACTATCCACTAATGTAGGTTCGAAAATTCAAAGAGATCAATAGGGCTTGCATAGGCATTGGAGAATGGCCAAGGGTATCTCAAGAATAGAAAACAGGTAATCGTTATAATTACCATAATTCAATGATACCCGAGGCACAAACGCTTGTCACTATATCTCTCTCGTAACCCCAAATATTTAAAATACAACCCTGAACAAGACTTTAAGAACTTTGTATTCACTTGTCGAAAGAACGTAAATAAAAACTATATTCACATATATATATTTTTTTTTTCAGAGACATAACACACCCCTAAACTTATTCAATTTTGTACAATTTTAGGGGCGTGTAAATAGAACTCAAAGAACGACAAGTGAATACACTAATACCGAACCAATAAAAATTCGTCTAAAACCCGCCTGCTCACTTCAAGTAGCATTAAAAAATGCTAACTTCATTTCACTCAATTCGTGCATTTGGCTTAGCGACAAAGGTTTGGAAAAATTTTAATTGGCTAGGGTTTTTATACATGTTCAGAATTGAATAGGTTATTGGCTTCGATAAGGTAACGAGGGATAAAATTTTCAAGGTAAGCTTCAAAGGTTCAATTGATAAAAATAAAGGCCTAAATCATACCTCTTGAACTACCTCACCTAGGATTTCGCCTCAAGTTTCCACCAGTTAAGTTCTAGATTCCTCAAATTTGTCATGAAATTATTATTGAATAATCGATGTTAAATCATTCAAATAATTATACAGTGAGTCTATGCTATCGTGCGATTTTAGGATCAAAATGATTTTTACCTAATCGACATGCCAAGCACACAAAACACATATGAATGGCATCACCCTCGACCTCGATATACAATTAGGGGATAATTTTCATCGTTGGAAAATGGCCCAGAGGAACTCAACAACTTAACACGCAAATACTACTTCATACATAAACATCTCTACATTAAATCAAAATACTAACATACATACACAAAACTAAGCATTTTACATGCATAAACACAAAAATTAAAATAAAACTTAACTATATGTTAAAATCTACAATATACATCTAAGCTTTTAAAAAGAATAACTAAGCATACCTAAAACATTCAAATATAATACATTAAAAATTTGTTCATCATTTTCTAACAAAAAAAAAAAAAAACAAAATTGGATGAACATCCTCCTAAACTTGAAGTAGGAAGTGTCCACACTAACTGAGTAGCGAACCCAATAATAGCATATAGCAATCACAAGAAAATATTGGGTTTTGAACACATACCTAGGAGATAAGACATAGAAGTCTCACCTATAAAATCCACCTGGAGGAAAGTTATCGCCACCACTGTCTTGCCGGAAAGAAAAGTGTGGGGTTTTAAGAGGTGCGGCGGCAATTGCGGCATAGGCGGATAAGCACTCATGTCGATGCCAAGGCGCTCGCTAATAAGCCGTTGGACTTGATCTTGTTGACGCGTATATTGGTCCAGGAAGGTCTCGAGCTCGACATTTTGGAGACCCGAATTATATTACCCTTGGTGAAGAATGCGATTATCGAGCCAAACCTCCTGGAGCTCCTTGTAGACCCTCTCCAAAGTGATCGAGTGTCGGCCGGGCTCTTCTGGAATTGGGGCCTCAAATGCCCCCACCTCTTCCACTTTGGGCCCTTTTTCTTCTTCAACTTCAGGCTCCCTCAGCCCTTGCGCTCTGACTTTTCATATTTGATTTATCATAACTAGATCGAGCGGAATGATTGGGGGACAAGGGCTATCCCCGATTATTGATACACTGGCTCATCAAAATACGTCAGTCAAAAGTGAAGAAAATGGAAGATCGACCTTTGTTGTATTGACGATATGAAGAATTGAGGAGTAGATCAAGAATCTAACATTGATCAGCTTGCCCATCTGAATCGAGTATAGCGTCATGGCCCTTTATTTGGAGACGTTCGACAAGTGAGATGTCGAGAGAAAGCTTTTGTAAACAAAATGGTGCCAAATTTTGGAGATCGGATTGAGGAACTTAACTAAGAAAGTGGCTAGACCTGGCTGTGTGTGAGTCCACTGGACGTTGCCTGAAGTGATGGTACAAACCGTTTCCATGCTCGGATCTCTACCCCTATACGGTTCGTCAGTGGATGCCAGAGCTGCCAATCCCAAAACTTCATTAATGAACTCGGGACTGAACGAGATGGGGTGAGTTTGGACCCTTGTCCAGTTGTCATTTGCTTCGGTAATGTTTGCATAGAATTCCCACACTAAGGCCACCTCGCCTCGGGGTGGTGATTTGCAAAAACCTTCCCAACCTCAGCTTCGGATCACATTTTGGAATTTTGTTGGGAGACTTTTTAATTGGCCAAAGCCTCATTTCCAAATACACATCTACTTATGTTTGAAATGGTTAAAATGCTCCTCCGCTTGTTTGGAAACAAACCGAGATGAATCATAGTTGGCGGCAATACCCCCGGTGCGAGAACTCGAACCTTCTTCCCTTGCCCTTTTTGATACGACTTGCTTAGTCATGGATCTTATCAATCACAATTACAAAACACGGCAACCTAATCATATATGAACATTGGAAAATAATCCCCCAAATCAACACTGTCAAGAACACGTCAACATCTCAATACGCACACACAATTCGCAACGGTTTCAACAAAATTTCAATAATGTAGCATGAAATTTTGTATCATACAATATAACAATCCATATAAATATTGTTCATCACCAAAACCAAACCAAAATCCCATAGATAAAGAAAATCGCAAAAATGGGGTTCAAGGGTTTAGGGCACAATCCAAATTCAATGATTCTTGATATGAATATGAAAATCAGCCAAAGATTTCAACATATAGATGAAATGTAGGATCAAAAGTACTTGTTGAAAAAATTCAGTCCAAACGATTGAAAATGGGTAAAATCCCACATTTTGTTCCTTAAACCCTAGGATTCGAAAATGGGGTGGAAGATTGATTTTTGGAGGATGATTCGTGGTGGAAATCACAAATTTTGTAAATGGAAGGATGAATTTGTGGGTTGGAAACAGTTTGGGAGGATGAAAATGGAGAGATTTGGGGTTTTAAAAATGGTTGCGGCGGTTGAAATGAGCGGTATGGTCTTTATTCGAACAGAGGCTTCACCACCGTGGCGGTGGGATCACCACCTCAGCAGTGGAGCGCCTTTTTTTTAAACCCAAACATTATGTTGTTTCACCGCCTCGGCGATGAAGCACTATTTTTTAAAACATTGTAACCTGAAGTTTCACCGTTTTGGCGGTAAAGCATTTTGCTGAAAACCTTACATCCTGTATTTTCACCGCCTCGATGGTGATCTGTCTGCTGGATTTTTCATGATTTCTTCAAATTTTCACCACAAGGCTCCACTCCTGACGCTTCCACTTCATTAGTTCAACGATTTTTTGTATGAAACACATCCCCGAGCATCCACACTCCTTAATTCACCTCCTAACAAACTCAGAGACTATTCTGGCCTCCAAAAAGTAAGTAATAGCAAATTTTGAGCAAGATCATACCCTTGGTTTCATATCAAAAAGTGCGCTTGATTTATCATCCCCAACTAAACTTAACAAATTGCCAGATCAGTCATTAGCGAGAGAGATACTCTCCACAACTCGTTTTTCATTTCCGATATAGTGCTTGATCTTCTCCTCATCACCTTCTAGTTTGACTAAGCCAAAGGGAAATTTGCTTAATCTAGAACAGTCCGGACCATCTGTAAAAGGTGTGCCGGCTTTAGGTATAGCTTTAGGTACGACTTTTGGTATGTCATTCGATATAACTTCCATAGATAGGATACAGTCCATAACACCTTCCTGCGTGGTTAAACATTTTTCACCAAAATCCCCCATAGATAGAGAATTTGGGATAGTATGCTCCATTGGATCTCGATTCATGGCTTGAAGTTGGCTTATTCTCTCTTTCCTTATCCTTTTCACGGTACACTCGATCTCGGGATCAAGAGTAAAAAATTCCAAACTTCTTCTTCGTCGCATGCATTACTCGATCACAACAAATAAAATAAATAAAAAAATAATTTGAAAGAAAATAAAACAAAATAATTTTCAGGATTAATCTTCAACCACTTAGTCTCAATATCAACCAAATCAAAACACCGTTCCCCGGTAATGGCGCCAAAAACTTGGACACGGTCGCTTTTTTCACATCTTAATATACTCGCAAGTGGATGATGTCAAGTTTTAATATAGTGGACCTTTCGATCGGATAGCGTACTTTGGAAAACGTGTTTGATTAATTGAATACCGCAATTTGCATAATCTTATATTATCTCGCCAGTTCAAGAAATGTTTGAAGTTAAATATTTAAAAACTAAGTTAAACTAAAAACTATTGGGTTAGTTCTAATTAAATAGACTACCTAGGGATTGATTTTATTCACTTAATACATGAGTGACTTCATTTAATTAACAATAACGGTGTTTATCCTATCCGATAATATCGGTATCTTAAACTCACTCATCACCTTTCCCGAGTATAAGATAAATGAATATGCGATATCGCGTCAATGAAGAAGTTCCCCTCAACATCTTAACGACACTAGGTCACATGAGTTTTTTCCCAACGTCATAGATTGCACACTTTCTAACTCCCTCATGGGTTATTTGATCGTCGCGTTGTATTTACCCTAGTTCGAATCCGAGGTTATCTCTCCCAAGTGTCAAACCCTGTATTCTCAAAACCAACCCTAATACCTTAACAAGCATATTAAAATTCTAATAAAACGGTAAACGCAATTGGATTTAGACAAACAACCATTAAAGAAACATATATTCAATCAAACGTGTATTTACATGAACTACATCGATCCCTAGACAATATTTAACTAGACTAGCATGATATTAGCCATTGAAACATTAAAACAAGAGGGATTCATCATCATTCACAATAAAACATTAAGTTACAAAGATAGAAATAAAGAAAGAAAGATCAAATCTTCAAGTGGAGTGGTCCACTGTCACCAAAGATCAATTTGAAAATGTTTCATCTTCTCCAAAATGTGAATCGCCTCTTTGAGCTCTTCAAGAATAGTCTAAGATCAAGTCTATAAGGTTAGGAATGTCCTTGACAAATGAGGGAAAAAGGGGTTGAAATAGAAGGTTTCAAAATATCTAAAAAATATATATTTTCTGTACAGAGGAACCACCTCGGCGGTAGTTCACCGCTGCGGCGGTGAACCAAAACCTAAACTCTTTATAATTTCACCACTTCAGTGGTGAGACTAGCGTAGCTTACTAGACTTTCACCACCTGGGCGGAGAATGACTGCTGGAGTGGTGACTTCTGCACAATTCTCCCTGTATCTCCACCACCTCAGCGGTGTCCTGACCGCGGTGGAGTTGGGTTTACTATCCTGAAACCTTATTTTTCTCATCATTTCTTCAGTGTTTTTTCACCGCTTCGCTTGTTTATCACTTTGTTACGTCCATACACCTGATTTACATGAAAGAAATAAAAAAAAATACAATAAAATATTATCGAAGCACTCGAAAACTATCAAATTCGGCTTAGAAGTAGATAGGTATTTTCAACCTATCTCTAGGCCTAATGATGTATGCCTAGAGTAGTGTTTATTTGTAATTCCCCTTCCCTATTTTTTTTTAGATCACAAAGGAGGAGAATTAGTTGATGTTTTTAATGAATATCTTAAGGGGGAAGCTTGAATTATTTTGTTGAATATTTTAAAGAAAAATTTATTATATATTGAAATTTGTTCTTTGTTGAAAATCTTATGATTATCTTCATTATTATACTTTAATGAGTTATAAAACCCGTCCTCGGATTTAGGGGGAGTGTGGTTACATATTGTTCTGAAGAAAACATCAAAGTTAATTGTCATCATAAAAAAGGGGAGATTATTAATCCTAAGATTTTGATAGACAATTAAATGTTAATGTTTTTGGTGGAATTAATGGATTTATTGAGTGTTTTAGTTTACAAGTTCCAGTGAAGATATTATCATGAAGAAAATGAATGTTGAAGAGACTGACAAAGATGATGGATGTTAAGAGACTGAAGAAATTGAAAAACTTAAGGAAAACAACTCAACTTAAATTTTTACTCTTAATGTATCCCGATTAGGATCACACATGACACAAAATATTTTTATGATTATGTGCATTTTTAATAGGATCCTAATTTGCTAACATATTTGTTCTTATGTGAAATTGAAAAAGAAACATTGTTTTAAGAAAGATAATTGATTAAAATTGAATTTAAGGATTTAGTGGAGCTAATTGAGAAAAGAAATCGTTAAAGGGGCGAAAATGTCAAAAAAATTGAATGAAAAATGAATTGAGGAATAAGTTCCGGTAGGGCTCGGTTGAATTATAGAAGTGTAGCGATCGACTTATGAAAATGAGCCAAAGTCCCTGAATTGTCTGGTCGACAGGTAAGTCGACTTGTACTTAGAGGATGAACTCTCTAGATTTTCCAATCGATAAGCAAGTCGACCTATGAAACATGCTGAATCGTTCGGTCGACAAATGAAGTAAGAGTAGTCGACTGATGGGCGAAGGATTTTTGGCTTGGCTATATCCTGAATCGGTCAGTCGACACACGGGCCTTGGTCTATCGATAGATGGATCTGTTTCAGGTTTAGAGGATTTCGAGGATTATGATAAAACAATAGTCGTTACTAGTCGTTTACGGTTAAGATATGCGAGATATCTTAGGGATCCAATATATTTTAAGTTATTTAAATTATATTTAAATATCCCTATAGATATGATTCAAGTATTTTTTATATTTCTCAATTTGGTATATGTAATTCTTTCTATCTTATCTAATTGAGTTTGAGTAAAAGTTTGAGGGACTTAATTGAATATTTTAAGAGATATTTTAATTGAATTATACCAGGAATGAATCATTAAAATATAGAGGGTCTATTGATGTAATTAAATGTCATTATTTATGGGAACTAGCCATTGGAGGGCTTGTTTTATTCCTTTGTAAGTAAACCTGGGTTTTTTAGGTTTTAATTAATCAAGATAATCCTATTCATTCTGAGTTATTTAGCTCTCGTTCTTTCTAAGAGTAATCATACTGAGTTCGTTGTGAGATCTTTCTTGAGATTTGTTCTTGAGAAATATTTGGTGTGGATTATTGCTACTACCGATCTGAAGTGTCATTGCTATTCTAATCATTATTCTTTCGGTGGAATCCTGGTGAGATAATTCTAAATTACTTACTATTAATTGTTACTTGATTCTATTATTTATTATTTGGAATTTGATCTTTGAAATTATTTTTTGGATTTTTTATTGAAAATTATTTTTGAAACAATTTCTTGAAAAAATCTGATTACATGCTTAACTACTTGCTACCCATCTTTTTTTTTTTAAATTCTCATTTTTCTATCACTAGTATCGGGATATTAATTAAATTTGAATTTATCTGGGGTAGTAGAGTTCTGAGTGGAAAAATCACTTATCAATTGTTTGTAATTGGTAAGTTGAATGTTGGATTGGATACTACTGGGAGTGTTTAATCAAGGGTAGTTGGTTTCAATTTCTTTCGGTAAAAAGATTGAGGTTTTGATCTTTGTCTAGAGTATAAAAAAATTATGTTTTAATTTTTCCTTTATAGAATTGTGAGTGAATTATAACGGTTTAATCCTTACCGGGTAAAAGGACATTTGGAGCTTGTTTATGTGAGATTTAATTCTTGAGCTTAAGGTATAAAAAGAATTAGGTCGTGATTGTAATTGTAATAGAATTAGGTTAATCTTTCACCTGAAAAAAAGACAGAGGTTATTCTTTAGCCTGTGAAAAGGAATTGTAAATGTTGATTCTCAGCCTGTGAAAATAATTGTTGTGAGAGTTTGGTTCTTACTTTTAAAGGGATCTTGAGTTTAGTGGGTGGGACTCTCCGTGGAGCTCGGGGAACTGAATTAGCCAAAAGTAGCTTGGTAAACCAATATAAATTTCTGTGTGCTGCATTATTTATATTATTTATATTTTTTTTGTTTGGGTGTGCACCTAGTTGATAACACATATCCGTTACTATAAAGATAACAATTAAGTTTAGGATAAAATTAATTGTTTGATATTTGTAGTGTTATATTCTGATAATTTTTAATACTACCCATTTCACCCCTCTCTTGGGTAGCTCATTGGGCCAACATTTTCGAAATCCTCAAATCCTAAAATTGCACAGTCGGTTGACCGACCAAACCACTATCAGTCGACCGATTGTTTTAGGTTGTAGCCTAAGCCATTTTTATACACTAGTCGGTTGATCGATTCCCCATGGGTCGGTTGACCGATCTATTCAGGATGCTTCCCAAGCTATTTTTTAGCCTTGGTTGGTTAACTGATCATTAACAGTCGGTTGACCGATTGATTCAGAGAGTTCACTTCTCATCCATTGGTTGACCGATCTCTCGTGGTTGGTTGACCGATCAATTCAGAGACTTCTCCAATTCCCAGCCACTTCCCGTCGGTTGACCAAACACCTTTCCATCGATTGGCCGATTAGTGCTGGATCTCCTTTCCTTCATTAATTTCAACTCCAATCTTTGACCTTTTTGACCCTTTAGTCGATTTCTTTTCTAGGTTAACTTAATTGACACTATTAATCAATTTTAAATACAAATCTTTCTTAGGTCAATTTTTCTTTTTCAATTTCACATTGGAGAAAATATGTAAACAAATTAGGATCCTAATAAAAACACACATAAATATAAATTCATTTTTTGTGTCGTGTGTGAACCTAATCGGGATACATTAATAGTATGAATGATATCAGAATCAGGGCACCCTACGTGATCGTGTTTAGCTATATTGTGAAGCATATCGAGCTAAAACTAGCTCTGATACTAATTGTTGGCCCAGTTATCTACCCGAGAGGGTGAATTGGGTAGTTATATTTAAGCAAATCTTTATATTTCAACACTTAAAAATTTAAATAATTAATTTAATCCTAAATTAATTATTATCTCTATATTGCAGCAGATAAGTGTTATATAAACTAGGTGCATACCCAAATAATAGAAAACAAATAAAGTAAGAATGCAGTACACCACGATGCATATTGGTTCACCAAGCTACTCCTAGCTAATTTAGTCCTCCGAGCCCCAAGAGAGTTGCACCCACTAAACCACTAAGATTCCTTTAAACAAGTAGGAACAAAACCTTTACACAAGGAATTTTTTCACATGCTCAAAATCAATCTTTACAATTCTCTTTTCATAGGTTAAGGAATAACCTTTATCTTTTTAACGAGCTAAAGATTAATCTAATTCTTTTATACTTAGGTTAAGAATCTAACCTAATAAAAATCACTCCAAGTATCATTTTCACCGGTAAGGATAGAACCATTACAAAATTCAACAAACTAATTCTATTCAGGAAGAATTAACACCTATGTCTTTTCACAGAAAAGAGTAACCTAATCTTTTTATGCCTTATGTAAAGGTCAAACCTCAATCTATTTACCGGAAGAGATTGAAACCCAGCTACCCTTGATTAGATATTCCCAACAATATCTAATCTGTACACACCTCACCAATTAAAATATATTGATAAATTTCTTCCTACTCGGATCTTCTATCACCTTAAGTCTATTTAAACTCAATTAATGTCCCGATAAATACTAGTGATAGAATTAAGTGAGAAATTTAAAATCTGATTATAAAATAAGTGGGTAGCACACAATTAAGCACGTAATCAGATTATCACAAAAATAATTTTTATTTAATTTGAAGTTCAAAAAAGATTTCACAATGATCTAGAATCCAAGAAATTAATAATAATATCAAATAACAATTAAGAACAAAAGCTTAGAATGATCTCACTAGAATAGCACCGAAAAAATGAAAACTGAATTGCAGTAAAGTTTAGATCGGTGACAACAAAATTCTCATCACTTATTCTCAAGAACTTTCCTCAAGAATGATCTCACAATAATCTCTTAATATAATATCAAAATAATGACTCTCAGAAAGCTCAGGAACTGATTTGTTCTTGATAGAATAATGTATCTCATAAGTGAAAAACATATGTTTATATATACTGGTTTTAAACAACCCTTTAGTGGCTAATTCCCACAAGATATGACATTTATATACTCATATAGACACCATATATTAATATTACTCAATCGTGGTTCAATTCAATTAGTTATAGCTTTTAAATCTTCTAATTTAGTCCCCCAAATATTTCTCAATCTCCAATAAAACTAGATTGGAAGTATTGAATATACCAATTTGAGAACACTTAAAATATTTGTATCATATCTATAGAGATATATAAGTATGAATGATATATCTATAATATGTTCAAATCCCAGAATATCTACAAGATATTAATCAAAAAAGGCTAGTAACGACTACTTTTAGATAAAATCCTCAAAATCCTCAAATTGTGAAACTGCACAGTCGGTTGATCAACCAAACCACCATCAATCGACCGATCATTTTAGGTTGTAGCCCAATCCATTTTCTTATGCCAGTCAGTTGACCGATAGCCCATGGGTCAATTAACCGATCGATTCAGGATGCTTCCCAGACCATTTTTTAGTCTTGATTGGTTGACCGATCATCAACGATTGGTTAACCGATCAATTCGAAGAGTTCACTTCTCATCCATCAGTTGACTGGTCTCTCTTGGTCAATTTACCGATTGATTCAGAGACTTCTCTAATTCCCAACCACTTCCCGTCAGTTAACCAATCTCTTTTCCATCGGCTGACCGACCACTGCTGGATCTCATTTTCTTTATTCATTTCAACTCCAATCTTTGACATTTTCGACCCTTTATCTGATTTCTTTTCTTGATTAACTTAATTGACACTATTAATCAATTTTAAATACAAATATTTCTTTGGTCAATTTTTCTTTTTCAATTTTACATTGGAGCAATATATGTAAACTAATTAGAATCTTAATAAAAATACACATAAATATAAATTCATTTTTGTGTCGTGTGTGATTCTAATCAGGATACATTAAGAGTAAAATTTAACTTGAGTTGTTTTCACCTAGATTCGTTAGAATTTTCAATCTCTTAATACCCGTATTTTTGTCTGTCTCTTTACATCCTTAGCATCCTTAGAAATTCCTTTATAATAACATCAATAATGGAACTTTTAAACTGAAACACTCAATAAACTCGTTAATTCCATAAAAAATATCAACACTTAATTGTCTATCAAAATCTTAGGATCAACAGTCTCATTCTTGTACTTGAAGTCTTAATTGTGTTTTTTTTTTTTTTTTTTTACATTGAAGACAATATTAGCATTAGGTGTGGGGGAGGGTTACCTATTGTCGTAGTAAAAAAAAAATATTAAATTAAAATGCACATTAAGTTCGGGAATATATTTTTTTTAGTAGACGCATGTGAATCTATAGAGTAATTGTTATATTATGAAAGTTGCACTTAAACTAATTCCAAGTTGCATTATTGTTCATATACCATAATTTTAAGTTTGGTAATCTTAGTTCATATTAGCGAATTGTGGAATAACTGCTAAAAATATGAATTTGTGTTCTTCTCTCTAATAATAATTAAAAAATTGTGATTTTTTTTTTTTAATTGATCAGTTAATTCCAAAGCTTCGAGTAAGAGTTCTTAATGAAAATATTATTATTTTAAAAATTATTTACTGAAAACACGTGTATAATATTACATACATAAAACGAATAGAACAGATTTTGAAAATCTGTTTATTGAAAAACGGATTTTCAAAATCGGATTTTTTTTTAAAAAAAAAAAAAAAAACATAAACGGATTTTTAAAATCTGTTTATAAGATGAAGGCTTTAATTTATATATATATAATCTATGAAATAGAGATCAAATCTCGGTTTCTTCTCAATATGTTCGCCGCCTCCCTTAGCTCCCTCGCATGAGTTCGTCTCTCTCTCTCTCTCTCTTGTAAATTTCTTTGATTTCCTCTCTCTCTCTCTCTCTCTCTCTCTCTCTCTCTCTCTCTCTCTATTCTGTAATTTTTTTTTTCTTCGTTTTCATGGTTTCTTTTTTTGATTCATGAACGATTAAAACATGGATTTCACTTTAATTCCTTTGATTTTAGTAAATTAGAACTTGGGTTGAATCTGAAGTTTAACAGTTGCAGAGTATGTGAACTCTGTTCAAGGGAAAACCCACTTGGTTTCACTGGGTATGTTGGAGAATCAAGGGTTTTTCACACTTTGTACCCCTTAAGTTTGACCAGAATCTCACTTTGGTCTCCATGGTCAAACTTGTGGGCTGCAGTTCAAATTGAAACTACATGGACCAAAGTGAAATAATGGTCAAACTTGAGGGGTACAAAGTGTCTAAAAACTCTTAAAAAAAATGTAGGCCCCGTTTGGTAACTGTTTCCATCTTAGAAATTCCCATCACATTCACATATTTTTGGGATTTTTGTTTAGAAATAACGTTTGGTAATTTTTGTTCCTGTTCCCATTCTATTCTCATTTGAGAATTGTGCCTAATTTTTTCTTAAGAAATGAGAAACAAAAAAAAATTGTTTCTCATTATTCTCATTCCATTCCGAAAATCAATGTCACTATTCATCCGCCGGCCTACCACCGTCTGCCGCTGCCCCGCCACCGTCTGCCGCTGTCGACCTCTGTTGGCCGCCATCGCCGCTGGCCGCCGTCGCAGGCCACCGTCACCCATCCGCCGCCGCTACCATCCGGCCAAAAAAAAAAATCTCAATAAAATAAAATAAAATGGTTTTTAGATAAAATCGTTACCAAACGTTATTCTGTTCCCAAAACAAAAATAAAATTATAGTTACCAAATGCGATTCTACTCCCAATAAAGAAACAAAATTCTTATCCCATCTCATCCCATTCTCATTCCATTACTTAGATGGAAAATGAAACGGTTACCAAACGCCACCGTAGTGTTCATGAAGATTTAGTACTCGACAGCTGCACAACAGCTGCAGCATACAAGTTCGACCATGGAGACCAAAGTGAGATTCTGGTCAAACTTCAGGGGTACAAAGTATCAAAAACCCTAGCTTTTTACAATATACGCATTGAAACCAAGTGGGTTTTCTCTTCAACAGACTTCACATTCTCCGCAGTTGTTAAATTTCAGATTCAACCCAAGTTCAAATTTACTAAAATCAAAGGAATTAAAATGAAACCCATGTTTTAATCCTTCATGAATCAGCAAAAGAAACCATGAAAATGAAAAAAAAAAAAATTACAGAAGGGAGACAGGAGATCAAAGAAATTTATAGAAGAGAGAGAGAAGGCGGCAACTGCAACATGCGAGGGAGCTAAGGGAGGCGGCAAAGACATTGAGAGACAGAGATTATATATTAAAAAAAAAGAAGTAAAAGCCTTTATCGAATAAACGGACTTTAAAATTCATTTATGTTTTTTTTTTTTTTAAAAAAAAAAGGGATTTTGAAAATCCATTTTTCAATAAATGAATTTTCAAAATCCCTTTTATTTGTTTTGTGTATATAAGATTATATACATGTGTTTCTGTAAATAATTTTTAAAATAATAATATTTTCGTTAAGAAGAAATTAAGTCTTTTAGAATGTCTCAATACCTAATGACCTGAGTCTACTGGATTGAGATCATTGATCTAACACTCATTATATAGACATTCTAGAAAGTACAGTGGAACTAACATTTCACATATCAATTACTAAAAAAAGTAAAATGTTAGTATAAAAAATAATAATAATAAAAATAGAGAAAAAAATAAAGTTCTTTAGAAGTTGAAATTCATCAAGTTACTAATATTGAGTGTTGAGATGACTTATACTTGAGATTTAGTCATTTGAACAAAATAAGACGTGGAATAAAATTAGATATTTTTTGACAGAAATAATAGTCATATCCTCTGATAAGTATGTAGTCACTAATAAAAATATTTTCGAATGATATCTATTGTGCTTAATAGATTATTATAAGAGGTAGAGACGTTTGTAGGTATTATCACTGTAAATCTTCACGAGACCCAAACTCGTTCACTAGAGATTGGCTAGAGGTTTAATAGCTTATTGCATACTCTAAATGCAATTGTATTCCCTATAAAAGTGACATTTTTTGATTTTTTAAAATATCATTTTGCTTGAGGACTAGAAATATGTAAGTGTGGGGGGTGTGATAATTCTTAATTTTGTACCAAATTTTTCTCTTAAATTTATAATTTTGTGAGTCTTTTTATTAGTTTTTAATTAATAATAATATAATTTATTATTTTTACATGAATAAAATCCGAAATAAAGAAACACGAAAAAAAAGGGCAAAGATAATAACTAAGAATAAAAAATGGAGAAAAGACTTGTGCGTCGACCCGAAACAGTTAAAAAGAAAATATAAATAATAAAATAGATTTAATGGCGAAAACGAATATTCATTCTTTATCAATGCACATTAAAATACTATTTTATATTTCAAATGAATTAGGGAATCAAGTGGGAATAAAAAAAAAACGTTTATTCCCCGTACTAAAGGTCATTGATTGGCTAAATATGGGAATTAAACAAATGGAAATAAGGAAATTCAGTCCAATTCACTATATAGTTCGGTAACAATGTTTTTCGGGGGAAGTTCTTTTTTTCAGTTTCAATGTTCATTTTTATCATTTGTTCCATTCGTTTGGCTTCCGACAGGACTGTCTTGTGGACTTTTTCATTGCTGTTTGGTCGAATATTGTTTGGGAAGATTAACCGTCATGAACGGCTAAGGCTTCACATCGGGTTAGGCTATATTTGATCTAAGATTGTCATAATGTAATTTTAAATTCTTATTCTATTTTACATGTGAATAAGATTGTATGAAAAAAATTTCATGTTTTTACATTGTTTATGAAATTAATTATTATTTTTATAATTTCTAAATGTTAGAAATAATTATTGATGCTTGTAGATCTAATACATGTGGTTTAAATCTAACTGTTATACATTTCCTAATTATTGGAATCGATATAATTTAATAGGATGAGTTATACTTAGGAATTGATTCACTGTAGATAGTAGGAATCGAATCCCAAAGATAATCCATACCGATTAAACGGTCCATTTATCGATGTATTTAATTGGATGAATTATGCTTAGGAATTGGTTCACCATAGATTACGAACTGAATTTCGAAGATAGTTCATGTCGATTAAATAATCAAACTTTCGTTGTAATTTTTCTTATAGTTAAATTACATGATTATATACGGAATCAAATTGATAAAAAATTAAAACACATTAGGATAATTGAAGGATGAATGCATGCCCTCAACCTGGTTATTTATCATTTAGTATTTTTAATTAATTAAAATTTTCTATTTTTATAATTAAAAAAAAAATTCTGTTAAATTCAATTGAAAAATAAGAAAATAATTAAAAATTACAATTCAATTCATGTGGTTCGACACCCGTATTTAAGCATTATACTATGATATATTTTGCACTTAAATTGAGTATTAAATTTGAGTGATCAGTGCTTCATTGATAGTTCTGTTCGTCACCTTTGCTTGTTGGTTCTCTTGTGGGTAGGTAGGACTTGATGTTCGGTGTTGAATTTTTAATTCTTCATACATCCTCCAACCTTCCCCCTGGTAAAATGAGTTCCATTATTT
This sequence comes from Eucommia ulmoides, assembly GCA_016647705.1. Taxonomy (NCBI): domain Eukaryota; kingdom Viridiplantae; phylum Streptophyta; class Magnoliopsida; order Garryales; family Eucommiaceae; genus Eucommia; species Eucommia ulmoides. Next base: position 26,015,007 of record CM028341.1, read on the forward strand.
GATATCAATATTGCTGGGATCCCGAAGAGACAAATCACGTTCTTCTAAAGAAAATTCTTTATCTTATTTTCTCCTACCATTTTGAATCCTTCTACCTCTACCTACTTAGTGAAATAGTCAATCACTACCAGAACGTACTTCTTATTCCCTAGAATCAGGGTGAATGGTCTTAGTATGTCCGTTCCCCATTGACCAAATAGCCATGGGCTAAGGATCGTGGTTTGCTTCAGAGCTGGAACTTTTATATTATTTGAAAACCTTTGACACTTGTCACACTTCTTGACATATTCTAGTGCATCATCTCGCATTGTTGACCAATAATAGCCAATCGTGAGTGCCTTGTGTGCTAATGTTCTTCTTCGATAATTTCCACAAACACCTTTGTGGATTTCCTATAGAACGTAACTAATCTCTTTTGGGCCCAGGCAGAGTAGCAGTGGCTGGGTAAAGATCTCCTGTATAGATTTTCATCGATCAAAAAATACCTTGACACCTTATAAAGGATTTTTCGAGTTGAATCTTGATCATCATGTAAGGTGCCTTCCTTAAAATATTTTACTAGAAGAGTCCTCTAGTCTTCTTTCTCATCTAGTTAGACAATATTAGAACAAAGGTCGGTTGATGTTGCAATGGAAGGTTTCTCTTAAAATTCCACCATCTCTGATCTCTGATCAGGACCAAAAGATGACGCCATTACTGAGAGTGCATCAGCCTTCTCATTTTCTGATCATGGGATTGCTCCCAACTTGCAGCTCTGAAGCGTTTATGTTAATTCTTTTAGCTTTTCCATGTAGAGTCGTAGCCTCTCCTCATTGATTGTGAACATTTCGTTCACTTGGTTAACTACTAGTTGAGAGTATAGTCTCACTTTAATGTCACGAGCTCCTTACCCCTTAGCCACGGTTAGTCCTAGGATTACTACTTCGTGCCTAACTTCATTGTTTGTGGTTCAGAATCCAAACTGAATCGCCTTCTCAATTTGATCTCCTTTTAGTGCTTCTAGGACCAAGCCTAAACCACATCTTTTCACGTTTGATGCTCTGTTGACCTACAGTTTCCACAATCCAGTCGATTGTTTAGAGCACTCGCCATCTTCTACATTATTTCCTCCAGCAGGCGTATGCTTGGTGATGAAATCTACCACTACTTGCCCCTTGATTGTCATTTTCGACATATACTTGATGAGAAACTCTCCAACTTCCACTGTTCATTTCATTAACTGGCTTAAAGCTTCAGTACGGTGCATTACTGCTTTAAGAGGATATGGCATTATCACATTAATCACATGCCCCTGGAAGTATGGCCTTAACTTTCGAGCTGAAGTAATTAATGCTAGAGTGAGCTTCTCTGGCATGGTATATCGTGTTTCAGCTGGAACCAATGACTTACTTATGTAGAACATGGGTCTCAATCCTCGTTGATCTTATTTCATCAGCATCGCACTGATAGAAACTGTAGTTGCTGCCAAGTACAAGTAGAGCTTGTCTCCTGGGGGCACCTTGGACAGTGTTTCAACAGAATCAAGGTAATCCTTGATGGATTATAGTACTTCTTCACAGTCTTTATCCTAATGAAAGTTCTTACTTCCCCTAAAAATCTTAAAGAATGGAGCACATTTGTCAGTGAACTTGGAGATAAACATGTTTAACGCTGCCAGTCTTCTAGTAAGCACTTGAACTTCTCTCACAGTGGTAGGAGATTTTTTATTCCAAATAGCTTCAATCTACTGGGAATCCACCATTATTCCTACATGGTTTATTATCAAACCAAGGAATTTTCCTGATGTTACCCCAAAAACATACTTTTCTTATAATGGCCCAGTTTCCCCAGGGCTGCTACGCGGTTTCTCCCAAGGAGAATTAATACCAAAATTGAATAACCAATATTTTATTTTATAAAAATCTGAATTTTTTTACAAACTATGTAGACAATTATATTTATCAAATTAATCAAGTCAATTTTACAATAGAAAATAATAAATAATATTATTACAAATTAAATAAAAATTCAAATATAATTTCCAATGCATATCCATTTTCATCAACCCTACAACCAATACTGTGGGGTTGTGATCCAAAATTCAGTAGAATTTTTAACTCTTTTAATATGTGTATCCAACCAATCCATAAATAACATATAAGCATGTATTTCACATAATTTTCACACAAACATATCAAAAATATTCTATGAAAATCAGCAATTGTAATTAACTAATAACTATAGCATGAACAACACAATAAATGCAAAGTCTAAATACAAATATTAAAGAGATTAAAAATTCTACCTAATTATAATCGTCCTCAGATAATTTTTCCTTCTTCTTAATTTCTTTTATTTCTTTCTTCCTCACTTTTATTTCTTCTTGTTTGCTGGTCTCCAATTTCAACTCAAAACTCACAAAGACACACATGCGATTATATAAGAGATATTTAAACTAATGAGACCCACTTCTTCATTTATTCTTACCATTATCTCTTTGATTTCTTCATTCCTTTTTGCCTGCATTCCACGTTGACAGAACAAGGCAGTATTCAAACATTTTGCATGAATTTCACATTGACATGACAAGGCAATATTTAATATTTCTATCCAAATTACAGTAACACCCCCTATATTGTATAATATTATTATTAAACCTAATAATTATACTTTTAACCTAAAAAAATATCAAATATTCATTTACACACTAAATTTTCATAATGTATAAATAGTTTTCGAATAATATTTAGCGAAATATTATTTTCAAAAATATAATTTTTTTGGGGTGTTACAATCTACCCCCTTTAAATAATATATAAAATTATTGTTATATTATTATTTCAAACAAAATTTCGTGGACAAAATTTATTTTGGGGGGGGGGGGGGGGTGAAAGATTATAATACCCCAAAAATTTATATTTTGAAAATATTATTTTATATGAGTTTAATAGTTTGGGGTTGTTTTGTATATTATGAAAAATTATGGTATAAATATATATTTGATAATTTTAGGGGTTAAATGTTAATTTCAAATTTTGACTTTTAAAATTTTAGCGATTGTTAAGTTATTTAAATTATAATTTTAAGAATTTTGGTATATTTAGATATTTTCTTTATTTTAGAAAGGTTAATTAGTGTAATTAATAAATAAATAAATTAATAAAGAGATGAATGTGTTGTTTAAACAAAAGTGAAGACAACACATGACATTGATAGTGTTGTACCCTTTGGGTACAACATGTGTAATCACTAGAAAAAAATAATATTGAAATTAAGTATGCAAGAGACGGTGTTGAACACCTTGTCTATATATATATATATATATATGTATATTTAGATACAATTATACATGTTAGGAAAAGAGAAAAAAAAAAACTATCTATATACGTCAACTTTGGTTCAGATTTCATGTAAAATTTCTAACTCTTTTAATATATATATTTAATTTCATCATGTATTGTGTGGTTTATGTTATTACTAATATAATCTTTATTTTTTATGAAATAATTATGATCATTATATTATGTGAAAATTAAGTGAGATACATGTTTATGTGTTATTTGTGGATTAATTAGATACACATACTAAAGGGGTTAAAATTCTACTGAGTTTTGACTCACAACCTCAGTTTTTACTTTAAGGTCGATGAAAAAGGAGTTGCGCTTAAAGTTATAATTATATTGGGATTAAATTTTTGTAATATTTGTATAAATTGTTGTTGTTGTAAAATTGCCTTGATTAATTAATAAATATAGTTGTCAACATAGTTCGCAAAATTTCTCGTGTTTTTTTTAGTAATACAATATCCCTTATTCAGTTTTAGTATTAATTATCTTTTAGAGAAACTGTGTGGCGGCCCTAGGAAACTGAAAAATTTAACTTAACAAATATATAAATATAGCTAAAAATATCTTAAAAGGTATAACTAAAAATATATTAAAAATAATTAAATGCAACTGGAAAAATTCTGACAACTGACGATAAAAGTAGTTTTGTGGCCTATGGCAGTCTCGTTGTAAGACCCAATTTTTTGCATGTGCAAATTTTTATTTTCATTTTAAAACATTTTGAAAATGATAGGGTCCATTGTGTCATTTGAATTTTACTTTAAAATTTTTAGGGGTTATTGTGATATTCAATCCCTTAGTTTAAAAACATTAGGGGTTATTATGATATTTAAAAATTTTACTTTTAAGAAATTTGGGGAGGGGCAAGTGTTATTTTAAAGTGTTAATTTTAACTATTGGGCTTACATAGATATTTAAAGATTCAAGGGGGGTGCATATAAAATATATTTGATTAGTTGCCAAAAAGAATTATGAAAGTGACACATGGCAGCACTTGGCAAGCAAAAAAAAGTAAAAAAAAAATAAAAAAATGGTAGAGAATGAAAGTGGAAATTTGTCAACACACATATATGTAGGATTTTTTTTCCTCTTTCCTTTTACTAATTAGTCTCTTTCTCTCTCTTTGCCATACTTACTCTCTCTCTTACCTCTTTGCTTTCTCTCTTTACACTCTCACAAATCTACCAAATTCATAGGCTAGGCCGACCCCATTAGTGTTAGGGCAATAGTATGAAAAACAACGTAATTGTCAAGGTGAGCGTACTATCTTCTATGTAAATTACCCAATGACATTTTTGTACAAAAATATTAAAAGAAAAGGTCTATCGAAATTGATTATTTTATAACGTTAAATGGATCAAGTAAATTGTTAAATGTTGAAACTATTTTTTATTATTATGCCTATATGCCATAGTGTGATCTTGACAGGAGGGCATGTTCTCCGAGATGTTTTTAGTCTTAACAGGAAGGGCATGTCTTGTAAGACGTTGTGTTGTGACCTAACAAGATGACAAGTCTTACAGGTGGTTATTGTTGACGATGATGATTATCATTATGATATGGTGGTTTATACAATATGCTGGCTCCTACTATTAAAGATATTGAATGGCCTTGACACTGATAGAAATCTTAAATTGCATAATTGTACAAGTTACGGTACCGTTATAACTCCCGATTGTGAGGTGAAACAATCATATGGTTAGTAGGAAAATATGTTTCTGGTATTTTATTATATAAGAGTGATTTGATTGGTTCATTTATATTCAGTTGTTATTCATTGATGATATCTGTGAATTTTGATACTATTCAGTGTGGTTACATTCTGGTTTAAAAATGGATTCTAACAAATGTGCTTGATTCATAAATTATTTTTATATTATGAAGACAGTACACCGATAAAATATTTTATCTCAAGTACCTCAACTAGAAACGGGTCTACTATTGATGCTAGGTAGAGTCAGAGGGTGGTGTCATATTTTGAGGTTGGTAAGACAGGTGTGAATTGTGAAGGGTTTAGTTTTTATAGTTTTGTTATGAGATATTTTTGGGACATTCATATCTTTGAATTTGAGTGGGTAAATATTTTAAAAATCTATATCAATTTATAGTAGTGTATTTTGTGGTTGGTTAAGTAACATCAAGTCGAGCTCATGCCTGGCCTCGGGCATTGGGGCCTAAGGCGGGGTGTAACAGTTTTTGGTATCATTACAAGTGGCGCACGCGACCCTAGTTCCCTAGGGTCACCATGTGGTTTCTCCCAAAGAGAATTAATATCAAAATTGAGTAACTAATATTTTATTTTTTAAAAATCTGAAATTTTTTACAAACTATGTCGACAATTATATTTATCAAATTAATTGAGTCAATTTTACAATAGAAAATAATAAATACCATTATTACAAATTAAATAAAAATTGAAATATAATTTCAAGCCCATATCCAGTTTTCATCGATCTTGTAATAAAATTGTGGGGTTGTGAGCTAAAACTCAGTAGTATTTTAGCCCCTTTAATAGCACGAATGCATGTATTTAGCACAATTTTCACATAATACCTAATCATAATTATTTCATGAAAATCAACAATTGTAATTAAACAACAATAATAGTATAACCCACATAATAAATGTACAGATTAAATACATATATTAAACGAGTTAAAAATTCTATCTAAAATTTAAAATTGATAATAATTTACCGAAGCTATTTTTCTCATCCTTCTTATTCTTTTTATTTTTCTTCATCTCTTTTCTTCCTCTCCTTTTGTTTCTTCTTTTTGTTTTTGTTTTTGTTTTTGTGCATTGGTCTTTCTCTTTCCACCCACACACTGACACCTACGTATATATGTATATCCCCCAACAAAAGAACCACCACCACCCATATGCATGCATAGGGAATTAAGCCTTATCTTCTATTCATTCCTCCTTACTTGACATGTGTCCAACATCAACATACTCATACAAATGCAATTTACACTTATCACATATATAACTCAACTTTTACAATAATTACAAAAATACTCTCATAATTTCAACAATATGACATCAACCTTTTTTTATTAACTATACTTGTAACCCCTAATGTTTAAAAAAAAAAAAAAACAAAACAAAATCATTTTTTACTCTAAAATTTTCATAGTATACCAAAATCACCCCAAAAATTATATCTTACTTTAAAATTGAGTTAAAAAATATAAATTGTAGGGAAAGTCATCCCTTAAAAATTATGACTTATTTAAATAGAATTTTATTTTCAAAAATATAAATTTGTGGGGTATTATATTTCTTGGTTCAGCTTCATGTTGAAACTTATTAAGATGGCGAATGCCTCTTCCAAGTATGTTAGATGGTCGCCTATCTTCATGCTTTTGATCAACGTATCATCGATATAAACTTACACTATCAACCCAATTGTTTCTTGGAAGATTCAATTAACTAACCTTTGATAACACACTCTTGCATTTCTTAGACCGAAAGGCATTACCGTGTAGTAATACGTACCTCTTAGTGTTGTGAATGTTGTTTATTCTTCATCTTGTTAATCCATCCGGATTTGATTATAACCCGAATATGCGTCCATCATGCTCAGCAGCTCATGCCTACAGCAGCATCCACCATTTGATCTATTCTTTCCATCAGATAGAAATCTTTGGGGTATGCCTGGTTGAGATTAGTGAAGTCCACACACATCCTCCACTTACCATTTTTTTTTTTTAATGAGCATAGGATTAGAAAACCACCTTCAGTATGTCACATTCCTTATGTGTCATATTTCAAGCAATCTTCTCACCTCTGACTCAATCACCTTATTTTTCTCCGGATTGAAAGTTTTTTTTTTTTGTTTTTTTTTTTTTAACCTGACTAGAGGATAAGATCTTGAGATATAAAGGCGATACACTACTACCTTGGGATCAATCCCTTTCATGTCTTCTGGGCCCCCGAAAAACACGTTTAGGCTTTTTGCCAACAATCTCTTGACTTTTTCCATCTCGGACTGGCTTAGTGTCATGCCAATCATCAACTTCTTCCTTTCTTTTTTGAAAGTCACCTCTTACACGTGCTCTACTGGCTAAAGAACACTAGGGTGTTCTATTAAATCATCTATTTCTTGTGCTGAGGTGTTAGGTTGAGCTTCATCTTGCTCTGACATTAATTACTTTTGAGCCTTTTTCTTCCATTTCTAAGCATTGACTTGAGGCTACCTGATCTCCTCATATAACCGCCACAACCCCATCTTTGACAAACTTTATGCATTGGTGGAAAGTAGACACCATAACCCCCATGGAATGAATCCATGGGCATCCTAAGATCGCATTGTAAGAAGATGTGGAATCCATCACCATAAACTCTGTGGATTTAGTTAGAAAATTGTCCTCTTTACTTGTCGTGACTAAAAAAGTAATATTTTCTTGGGGAGAATTAAAATCTCATTGAGTCCCACCATAACTATCTGGGTAGATCTGACGTTTGAACTTGACACTCTCATTGTTGATACTTTCTTAGTTAAAACATTGATTTTCGAATCAATACTCTGGACCTCGGGTAGAACTTTGGTTTGCAACTTCATCGAAACCTCTACCTGAGCTTTGGTGGTTTCCTGTGGCGAAGCCTTATGGCTGTGATCCTGACTAACTCTTCTCATTCGTAGCTGCCGGATATAAAAACAAAAAATCTTGTTGATCGCTTTCCCATAGACGATGCCAAATGATATAGCCAAAAATATCCAATAACCTACTAACCTGCAAAACTGAAAAGCTTAAGGGACACTAATGTGGTGCCGGCTAAAGAATTTCCGGTGTGAGAATAAGTTAGTTTGTTTAGGATGAAAACTCAAGAATTGAATATATCAATTTGTTAGATACTTTCCCTTAATTATAGACCTCACCGATCACGCTGTTCACTATAGTTGATGCAGTCCTTCCCTACGACCCGTTGCTATTTCGCTAGGGTTAGTTCCGCATAAAACATTGTATTAGATTGTGGAGTTGGACTGGTTCCTTTGGCCTCCCACTGGTTGGATCTGTATATTGGACCATTAGGTTGGGTTGTTGTTTTGGGCCTAGCATTATTCAATTGCTTGGCCAAAAACATGATTGCTGATCCTAAGATTTTGATGAACAAATAAGTATTGATGTTTTCGTAGAACTAATGTTTAATTGAGTGTTTCAGAGATTTAAAGTTCCAGTGATTAAGATGTCAAATAAAAATGGATGCTAAATGAAGATATTAAGATGATTAAGAGGAATTAAGAGTTTGAAAAAATTAGAAAAAATAACTCAGGTAAATTTTAACTCTTAATATCCCATTTAGGAACATACACATAGCACAAAATAAATTTTATCTTTTATGTGTGTTTTGGTTAAGTGTAATTATTTGCTCCTATATGAATTGAAAATAAATATTTTTGAATGACTAAAATGGAATATAAGAATATTAGTGGAGCTTATTTAAGAGAGAAAATGGATAAATGGGCGAAATTATAAAAAAAAGAGTAAAAAACGAGATTAGTGAAAAGATCCAGAAGGGAACAGTAGACTGAGGAGTCGATCGGCCAATGGTGGCTGAACTCTCTCAATCGAAGAGTCTACCGGCAAGTCGACCGGTGAAAATAACTGAATTATCTGAATCGAAGAGTCGACTGACAAGTCGACCGATGAAAGTATGACAAACTCTCTGAATCGAAGAGTCGACCGAGCGATCGACCGATGAACTACATGGGCTACTTCCAGTATCTTTTAGTCGACTGGGCAGTTGACTGATACTGCTTGATCCGAGTTTAAATCCAAAATTAGTCGTTTTTAGTTAGGATTTGAGAGAGATTTTGGGGGATATTCTCTATATTTAAGATATGGTTCATATACTAATTAAATCCTTTCAATATGGTTAATTAAATTTTAATATTTCTCAATTTGATACTTAAAATGGATTCTATACTTATTAATTTTGATTGAGAAATACTTTGGGGTTTAATTGAGTGTTTTGAAAGTTGTTATTAAGTGAAATTGAACCTAAATGAAGTCCTTATGTTATAAGGGATCTATAAGAGCTTTTTATTGTCATGACACTTATAAATTAACCGTTAGAAGGCTGATTACATGTTCCTTTAAATAGACCTGTGAATTTTATTAGAGAAGTGAATCATTCTAAGAGAATTAATCATTCAATATCATTTTGAGAGAGCTTTTATAAGAGTTAGTATTCTACGTTATTGTGAGCTATTCTAAGAGTGATTCTGATAATCAATTGCGATCTATTCTTGCTGATACTAGATTTGAAGCTATACTGTTCTAATCATTATTTCTGTCGATTCCGGGTGAGATCTTTCCATATTATTTATTGTTTATTATTTTGGAAATTGATCTTAGAAATTGTTTTTGATTTTTGAAGAAAATATTATTTCAAACAATTTATTGAATCTGATTACATGCTCTAATTTGCTACTCATATTCTTACTAAATTCAGATTTCTGTATCTCACATATTTCTATCACTAGTTGGAATATTAATTAAGTTTTTATTTATCTGGGGTAGTTGAAGTTCCGAGTGAGATTTACTTTACTACTTATCAATTTTTGTATTGGTGAGTTGTGACGGGTTAAATATCATTGGGGATATTTAATCAAAGGTATTTGGGTTTTAGTCTCTTCTTGTAAAGAGATTGAGATATTAATTCTTCCTGAATAGAATTAGTGTAAGTGTTTTGTAAAAGTTCCATCCTTACCTGTGAAAATGATAGTTAGAGTATTTTGTGAGGTTTTGATTCTTGTGCTTTAGTGTTAAAAAGAATTAGGTTATTCTTTAACCTGTGAAAAGTAGATGTTCTTCTTTAGCCTGAGAAAAAGAAATTGTAAAGGTTGATTCTGAGCCTGCAAAATAATCAGTGTGCGGATTTAGTTTCTACCTTTAAAGGGATCTTGGTTTTAGTGGATGCGACCTCCGTGGAACTCGGGGGACTGGATTAGCCAAGAGTAGCTTGGTGAACCCGTATAAATCTTTTGTGTGCTGTATTACTCCTTTGTAATTTTTGTTATTTGGTGTGCACTTAGATTGATTATATTATTCCGCTGTGTTATAAAGATAATAATTAATTTAGATTTAAAATTAATTATTTGATTTATTCAAGTTTTATTCTGATTATTTTTAATTACTCAATTCACCCTTCCTCTTGGGTATTCTACTGGGCCAACAATGATTTTGTCCCCAGAGTCTATGTTGGGTGGGTCATCTTAAGGTCCAGTTTAGTCACAGAAGGTTTTTCCTTCGTTTATGGGCCTAAACACCCGTCCCATTCCCCTTACTTGGCTTCTATTAAATGCTACACGAATAGGCTGGAAATTCTCCCACATCATTACTTTTTTTTTTTTTTTTTTTGAAAAGAATAAGGAATTTGGAAAATTTGCCATGGGTAAGGGGCTTTGGCCAATTTGCCAAAGGGTTGGACAACTCTTGGAGTTGACTTTTTGGGGAGAGGTATGTAAAAATAATAGCTAATAAAACGCACCTATAAGGACTTCGACACGAGTAAAACAATGGGTGTAATACTTGTATTTATTTTTTGAACAATTAATTTTCAATAGAAATATTAATTTTTTATGAAGTCAAAGATTGGATCGTCAAATGTGATTCTTGAGATTAGGAATGTCGTTCCTCTCTAGCTAGGATTCCTACAAGACAATGCATCGTGGGTGAGTTTGCTAGTGTTGCACATTTGTTGTGTGAATCAGTAGGGTTTTCTACTGAGAAGTTGGTAGAGTGTTAGGTAGGAGAATGTGTACGTACCTGGCTAGATCTATCTCCCATAATTGTCGATGGGAAGGAGACTTGTTTAGTAAGTCTTCCCTAGTTTGACACTAACTTTTCTTAATTCCTTGGATTTGCAGGGATTTGGCTGTGATGGGCCGCTATCCTCTTACGGTAATTGCATATTAGTTATATGTTGTAAGTGGTTGTAATTATTGGCCCACATATCTATCCAAGAGGAAGGTGAATTGGGTAGTAATAAAAAATTAAATAGTTAAATGATAAAAAACACAAGTTATCAATTTTTCTAATTGATTGTTATCTTGTATTACAACGGAAAGGTATTTAACTAAGCGCATAACCAAACAATAAAAATAAACATGATGCCCATAATTATTTAACTTAGTTCGGTAAGCTACTCTTACTTAAATCTAGTCTTTCAAGCTCCACAGGGAAATCGTAGTCCACTAATCCTCGATTTCTTTTCCAGGTATGAATCAAACCCTTATAATCCTTTTCATAGGTTTAGGAGTAACTTAATTCTTTTAACATGATGAAAATCAAACATTTACAAGTTTCCTTTTAACAGGCTAAGAAAGAACACTATATTTTTACCAGGTTAAAGACTAAACTAATTCAATTACATGATGAATCAAATCTATTTTTTTTTCATAGGATAAAGATCAGACCTAGCTACCCTGATTAGAAGTCGTCCTAAATATGTCTAATCTACTTACACTAAAAAAATACTAAAAACACAAAGTTTCTTCCCACATGAGTTTCTAACACTTCAATAGAAATTATTCTCTATTAATGTCCCTAAAGTACGTGATAGAATTACGTGAGAAAACAAATATGATATAAGTCAATTTAAGCACACAATATTATATAATCAATTTTCGCAGGGAAAAAATGTTTCTTAAAATATGAAAGTAATTCAAAATAGAAAACGATTTTTCAATCGCAAATAATCCAAGTTACCATTTAGATCATATAATAAAAGCACATAAATTAACTTGGAAATATCTCATTGGCATTTCTTGAAAATAGATAAGATAGCTCAGTATAGTACAAAACCGGTGACGAAAACTTTTGCGCGTTTCAATCAAGAACACTTTTAGAATCACTCTCTTAGAAATAATTTAGCAAAATCACTCTCTATTTTAAGAAAATTATGAATTAAACTCTTTATTCTTGATTTTGTTTAACTAAAATCCACAGGTCTTATTATATAGATGTCAAACAATGCCTATAATGGTTATTTTTCAAAACATAACACTTTAAATGGCACTTTAAGATCCCATATATAATATACTTTCAAAATAGATATATTTAATTTAAAAATACTCTTTGAAAAGCTCAATTTAGTGTCCAAAACTTCTTTGATTCAAAATCCTTAAATATAGAAAATAGTTTTACCAATTCAACTTATAAAATCAATTAATATTAGCATGAATTAATAGGATCTTTAAAATATGTAATATACATTTGAAATATACTCAAATCCGTTAAAATATATTTTTCTAACATTCAAAACAATAGGATTTGGGCAGAAGATGACGAAAATCAAAATGATCAAAGTTGACTGAATCTGACACCATTGGTTGACGACTATTATATCGGTTGACCGACCTTGTGCAACAATTTTAATTCAAACTGTTATCAGCTTCAGCCAGTCGATCGCCTCTATAGTCGGTTGACTGATCATCCAGTAGCTTTCTTTTTCATTTTCTTTTAAGCTACTGTTTCGATTAGTCAACAGATCCTTTTCGTCTGTTGATCGAGTCGACCAGAAACTTCCCATTTTATGCGTTAAAAATATCTTCTCAATTTAATTCTTTACAATAAAAATATTTTCTTGATTTTAACACTTTATAAAAACCATTAGGATCTTAAACTTATCACTTCTTACTATATTACACATAAGATTACTCATTTTAAAGTGTCGTGCGTGATCCTAATTGGGTTGTATTAAGAACATAAGAGTATTGAGTTGTTTTTACCTTGCAATACAAAAAACTTCAATGCTCTAAAAATTTCTTCAACATCTTTGTTTTCAACAATCTTAAAAATATTGTCTTGTAGATCTTCAACATTTAACATTTTTTCAATTCAGTGTGTTTCTTATCTGAATAATTGGAACTCTAATTTGAAATCACTTAATAAACATATTAGTTCTATAAAATATCAATGTTTAATTGTCCATCAAAACATATTTAATTATCCATCAAAACATCTGGGGTCAACAATAATATTTCTCAAGCACATGATACAACACAACTATGTTCAAATATGATGGGCAATGCTCAGTTACCATGAGTAGAAGACTGTACTTGTGGAGAATAGTTTTGTGCTCAGTAAGGCATTGTATTCGGTGCCCCCTTTGGCATACAGAGAAACCTTTAACCGGTAGTACGTCCGACTCAGAATCATGTGCTGAACGTGTGTATCTTGTGCTCGGTATTTGGGTCCACGTGTTCAATGCAATCCACGTGTTAAGTGTTTGATCTCAGTGGAAAAAACTTCTAATTTGATGCTCCCTACTCCCAAGGGCTAAGATGAAATGGGCTCGGGAATACCCTTTGTCAGGTGATTCCGAGTACTTTTCTGGGTAGACAATGATTGGCAGCACCTGCTTCGATTCTTATGCCCAATTGAATTTTGAGCGTCATGTTGTTTCGAAGTTTGAGCCCAAAAAACTATGATGCATTAAATGCAAGGCATCATTGTACTAAGCATGTCCTTCCACGTCTTGGGTAATGACTTAAGTCTTTTTTACAAAAGATCTATTTATTTAGGAGGGGGTATTCTTTTTCCAGACCTTTCCGAATCCTCTTTCCTCGTATTCTCTAAGTAATAAAGTCTTGCTTGAGCTTCTCGACGAACCTGTTTCGCATTCCAATGATTGATTTCCTTGAATCCAATAAGGGTTTTCACATTTCGAATCATTATTTTTCTTCCGTTTCTCTTTTGCTCATGCTTGTATAGTTCCAAATACCTTCTTTTATTTTTTATCCTATTGGATTTATCCTTAGTTCCATCATTTTTTATTGTTGGATATTGTTTTCCTTCTTCTTTCTTCATTTCTAATACTATTGTCCCCCTACCATGCCTAGACAGAGGGGTGGTTCCTTTGGGATGTCTAGGTTGTTTAGACTTTTCTTTAGTAAGGAGGCTGATTCGAAGATTTCGATCAGTCCCTCTTAGGCTGAGGAACACGCGAAGCCTACCGTTTGACCAGATCTTTTTGACAGTGCCAGGACATTAACGACCTGACAAGGAAATGGATTAACATGTGCCTCCTGGTCGGGTTAATGAGCCTTAGCCTTTTCCCTCTGCAGAGTTCCCAATGCCAATGCATGGTAACGCACTTCGAAAAATCCCCTTCCCATTCATCTTTGAAAGAGAACTTCTTATCTTTTTGAAATGGTTTTGGATAAGTTTTATTTTTTAAAATCTTTATCTTAAAAAAATATTTTGGGGTGGTTATTTGGGATGATTTTTATTAAAAAAATAGAGTCATCACCTAACATTGAATTTAAATGATGTGTTAGGTCGCCAGAATTTTTAAAATCAATTTGTCTTTTAAAATGATCCAACTTGACTAAGAAAATAATTTAGGTCTTAACTATAGAATTCTTTAAGGTTCGGGAGTCGTTTATGCTTAGAGAAGGTGTTAGGCATTCAAAACACTTGTTCGAAAATGATACATTTGTTTAAATAAATCTTTTACATTAAAACAAGTCCAAGTAAATTTTTTTGGTTTGGTCAACATAATATTTACCCTTATTCATTCTTATGATTTTAATCGAAAACCAAAAAAAAACAAGAAATGACAAACAAAAGGAAAAATATCCCCCTTTTTAACTGCTAATCAATTATGAATGGAATCAACAAGTTTGATCCCTAGGGGATTTTTTTTTTTTTTTTTTTTTTTTTTTTTTTTTAAGTTTAGGTTATCTTGTCAAAAACTAAAATACGACATGCATGTAGAAGTGAGGAGAGAAAAAGTAAAATGTCAAAATATAAAATATTGTTTTTGGGATAACTTATTGTAAAAAAATCCTTTTTTATTTTAAGAAAGATTCTTATTATGAAGAAATATTTTATTTTAAAAGTTCTTTATTATGAATAAATTTGTTATTATTATTATTTTTGGAAAGTAAAGGAAGCATTTTTAGAAGTCTTAATATAAAGGAATCATTTTAAAGTTAAAAAGAAAAAACAAAAAAAACAAAAAAAAACACCATGTTTAGAATTCTTTTTTTGAAGAAATTCCTTTAAATTAAAAGCACATCTTAGAATTCTTTTTATCAAGAAATTGTTTTAAACTAAAAAAAAAAAAACATTCAGAATTTGTTTTATAAAGAAATCTTTTGAAAAATAAAGAAGTGCTTTGGAAATCCTTAATATGAAGAAAAATCCTTTAAAGTAAGACACTTAGAATTCTTCGTTTGAATAAATCTATCTTTGTAAATGAAATATAATATTTTTTGAAAGTTCTTATTAGGAAGAATCCTTCTAAAAATGTATTTAAAAACCCTTATTATGGAGCTTTCTCGAGGTTAAAAAAATAAATTGAAATTTTGAAAAAACCCTTATTATTAAGAGGTTGTTTTAGGAAGTAAAACAATATTTCTTAAAACAAAATCCTATTAGATTTGGTATATTGGACATGTGAAGAACATTGCACCATTGGAGAGATTAAAACACTCAAAGAGATCTTAAATCCCCACCTATAGATCTAACACGAGGTACGCTAATTTTTCATTTTCAATGAATTTTCTATGAGTTAATCACTATCTTGTACACTGTCTTAACTTCATATTGAAAAGAATCATAATTATTATATATGGAACTTAATTGAATATTTGATTCTTTGTATCATGTGAAATTCTTTGAATACGTCTTATACATGATTATTTGTGTACGTGATATTGCACATCATATGTTTTGTAGACACACTTCTATAAGCACCTAGTGAGTAATATATTGTTTATTGTTTAATCATTAAAACTAACAAAAATATAAAATTCAACCTGTTAGGGTGTCAATTATAACTTAAATTAGAGTGTTAGTTTAAGTGAGAAAAATGTATCAAGATATAAATATAGCTTATCCTGACTGTGATTATAGCAAGGTAAAAGTGTAATTTACCTTGTGAGAGTGTAGTAAGATATAAACGTAATTTATCTTGTTAGTGTTTTAAAAAAGTATGACTGTAACTCACTTTTGGTTGTAACGGTTTGCCCTTCATCGGAGAAGATAAAAAAAATATTGGATTAAAAATCTTTGAAGTAGCTCAGGGAAGTAGAGGTAAGAAAGGAGGGACATTAGCCAAACTAACACTACAAGAAAAAAGGCCATTTATCACGCTTTGTAAATATAATTTATCATGTTTTTTATTTAAACTGTGATTGTTAAAATATAAGTGACATTTAATCTCATTTAAAATTTATTCTGTGATTAAAAATATTTTTATCACATTTTTTTAAATAAATGTAATAATAATATGTAAATAGTTTTTATCACATATTTTTATTAAAAGTGGGATATTTTGTGTTGGTGAAAAAAAAGAGCGCTAAACCGAGGGGGAAAACGCTCTCATGTCGAAACTTCAAATAGACTTTTCTTCCTTGTTCAATCATCAAGCTAGAAGAACCCTCGCAATACCGAATGCTACCATGTTTACCTTGCTGCGCCGATCTCCCATCACATGAGGTTCACCGCTATATTGCTTACCTTACTCGCACCATAATTTTTGTTGTGCCTCTTTCTGGTATATCGGACATCGCTCCAACCCTAGCAGCAGCGTTACCCTCTCCCCGAAGACCTCTAGCCCTCTTTCTTCCTCTCACCGACGATTTCCAACCCTTCTCTCTTCCTCTTACCGACGGCTAGGTAATCTGAGGTTTAATTCGCCTTTCATTGGTTCAAATTCATGTGAAATCTAGATTCATATTTGATTGATTGAACTTTTTGTGAACTCTATTAGAAGATTTAAGAATAATTTGTTCAAATTTATGTGAAATCTAGATTCAACTTTGATTATTTGAACTTTTTGTGAACTCTATTAGAAGATTTAAGAATCATTTGTTGAAATTAATGTGAAATCTTGATTGAACTTTGATTGACTGAACTTTATGTGAACTCTATTAGAAGATTCAAGACTTTTGTGTAGCAGTTTAATTTCCATATTTCTGTTTTCATTTGAAAAGAATAATCTCATAGAATTCGAGCTTCATTCCAACTTGGACAGACCTTTGGAATTGGAGTGGATTAGTGGAATTGGAATTCTTCTTGCACTTTAATTTTCATATTTCTATTTTCATTTTAATTGATATTAATTAATCTGTGCATTATCGAAATGCCTCTATTTCTTCTTCTAATGGTTGCTATGTTTTTGTTTATTGCCCTGTTTGTTCTTTCTAATCTATGATTTAAGACTAAGTGGTTGGCTAACAACTCAATGATTTCAAATTATTTCTCAAACATGTATTGGGCAGTGTTATTAAATGCTTGTTTTTTTTTTTTTTTTTTTATTTTTTATTTTTATGGGTTATTACATGTTAACTGATGGTTAATTGTTTATAATATATTTGTTTAATTATTTATTTAGTTTATTTCTATTATAAAATTGTTTATTTAATTGTTTATTTATGTTAAATTTGAATTTGGTTCTTTTTTGTTATAAATGCTTGGTTAGTTTCTATAATTATTTTTTTATTTTTTTAATGTTGTGTGTCTAGGTTAGCTTAGGTTAGTGCCTCGTCTTGCTACTTGTGCCTAGGCTTTGGGACAACTTATGCGCCTCGGTGCGCCTAGAGCTTTTAACAACTATGGATCTTAGTAAATTTAGAAAGAATAAGAAAATTTGGGTAAATAAGTCTTCATCCTTAGGTGTGCCTTCGACGCACAGTGCGCCCTCTGCCCACGATCCCCAGGCGCGTGCTTCATGCAAGGCACGCGCCTAAAACTAGGTGAGCCACTGACCTTGCATCTTGCTGCACCTTGTGCTTGGATGTGAGCATGTCCATGCACAATTTTAACAACTATGGCCTAGGGCCTTTAATGACTATGTGGGGTTGAAGCTGAAGAAAACATATGAACTTGCCGGTTCAACCAGTGGGGTTGAAGTCGGAGAAAACATGTGACCTTACCAGTTGAACTGGTAACGAGCGTGATTCTTCTTAATCAATCAGTTCATCATAATTTTCCTTATGTATTAAATTCTTGTTCCCCTACCCCCAAATCCAACCCCAAATTTCTTTCCCCTCTGGCTCTCATTTCTTACCAATATCATATGATTTTGTTTTCTAGTCTAATCATGGATAGATCATGGTTGTGCAAAGATAGAAGATCAAGAGAATATGGGGAAGGAGTAGAATATTTTTTAGATTTTGCTGTGACGAATTCTAGTGTTCCTCATTGGATACGGTGTCCATGTAAAAAATGTGGCAACTTGATAAGCCAACATGTTCAAGGTATAAGAAATCACTTGTTTTGTAATGGTATAGATCAGAGTTATCGTGTATGGATATGGCATAGAGAAATGGCTCTTAATGAAACAACTTCTAATGATGCAAGTCCAGATATGAATGACTATGATTTTATCCACAAAAAATTTAGAAGCTCTCCTTTAGACGACAAAGTTGATGGAGTTGAGATGGTTCATACAGCGCACAATCAATTTATAGAAGACCCTAATACGTTCCATAAATTGGTTAAAGATGCTGAAAAAGCTTTATACCCAGGGTGTACCAAGTATACAAAATTGTCTGCATTGGTAAAACTTTATAACCTAAAGGCAAATTTCGGGTTGTCTAATGTTGGCTTTTCTGAGCTATTGACATTGTTGAGGGACATGCTACCACTCGATAACGAGATAGCACCATCAACCTATGAGGCTAAGAAAACATTGACTGCATTAGGCATGGAACATGAGAAGATTCATGCGTGTCCTAATGATTGCATGTTATACAGAAGAAATTATGTGGATGCAATTACTTGTCCCATATGTGGTGAATCGAGATTGAAAAGAAAATCTAATAATTCTGTTGAGACAAGAGAAGGAGTATCGACAAAGATGTTATGTTATTTTCCACCTATCCCACGGTTTAAAAGGATGTTTCAGTCGATGGAGATAACCAAAGAGTTAGTTTAGCATGCTGAAGAAAGAATAGTTGATGGCCAACTATGTCATCCAACAGATTCCCCTTCATGGAAGTTGGTAGATCACAAGTGGCCCGATTTTGCAACAGACCCAAAAAACCTTTGATTAGCCCTTTCGGTAGATAGAATCAATCCACATAGTTCTCTGAGTAGTAAATGGAGTTCTCCAGTTATATTGGTCACCTACAATCTTCTGCCGTGGTTATGCATGAAAAGGAAGTTTATGATGCTATCACTGCTAATATCAGGGCCAAAACAACCTGGAAAAGACATCGATGTTTATCTTGCACCGCTGATTGATGATTTAAAAATGCTATGGGATGTTGGAGTCGAATCCTACGATGCTTATAAAAAGCAATCATTTATGTTAAAGGTCGTGTTTTTATGAACAATTAATGATTTTTTGGCGTATGGCAATTTAAGTGGATGTCGAGTCAAGGGATATATTGCATGTCCAATATGCGGTGAAGAAACATCTGTTGTTAGATTAAAACATAGTAGGAAGATGTCATATGCTGGCCATAGAAGGTGTCTTCTACGACATCATCCTTATCATAGATAGAAAAAAGGCATTTAATGGAAAACAAGAATTTGGATCACCACTTTTCCCGTTAAAGGGAGACGAACTATTGAGTAAGGTTAAAAGAATTCTTTCTATGTGGGGAAATAAGAATGGAAACTCGGACACGAAAAATGTTAGTACATGTTGGAACAAAAAATCTATATTTTTTTACCTTGAATATTGGCAACACTTGCACGTTTGACATATCCTTGATGTTATGCATATTGAGAAAAATGTATTTGATAGCATCTTTGGTACATTTCTCAACATTCCAAGAAAAATGAAAGATACAGTCGAATCTTGGGAGGACATTGTAAATATGAAAATACGTGGGGAGTTAGCATCAACATATGGGCCAAACAAAACATATCTACCTGCAGCTTGTTACACGTTATCGAGGGATGAGAAAAAAAGATTTTGTACGACTTTGTCAGAACTCAAGGTTCAGAAAGGTTACTCTTCAAATTTAAGGAATCGTGTGTCTATGGAAGATTTGAAACTCTATGGCCTTAAATCTCATGATTGCCATATATTAATGCAACAAATATTACCAGTTGCATTAAGATTTGTGTTGTCCAAACATGTGAGATATGCCATCATTAGGTTTTGTTTCTTCTTTAATTCTATATGTAGTAAGGTGGTGGATGTGTCAAAGCTAAATGAATTGCAAAAAGTTGTTACGACATTATGTCAGTTAGAGAAGTTTTTTCTTTGACATTGTTTGACATCATGATTCATCTAGCAGTACATCTCACTAGAGAAGTCCGACTATGTGGTCCAGTATATTGTTGATGGATGTACCCATTTGAAAGGTTCATTAAAGTCATTAAGGGTTATGTTTGAAATCGTAATTTTCTGGAAGGTTGTATTGCAGAATGTTACATTGCAGAAGAAGCTGTTGAGTTTTGTAATTCATATATATCTGGGATAGGTACCATTGGCATTCCATTAGATAGAAATATGGTCGAGGATGATGTAGACACAGGTAGGCCTTTATCAGGTGTGTTGTTGTTGCTATTGATCTTTATTCTATTTTTTACTCCTTTTTTTTTTTTTTTTTTTTTTTTTTTTATGATTTTAACCAAAATATCTATATAAAATAATTTTTGGTACTTTATATTATTTACAGGAAGCATATGACTTTGTTGAAGCAAAAATTTCCCACTAAAAACTAACAATGGTTACAAATTGAACACAACAACACCTTTAGTGATTGCTTGCGTAAAAAGGTATACACTAGTTTACTTCTTAGTTTTAATTGTTCGTTATTATTGCTAAAATGAATAAAGTATGCCAATATTTGTAGGTCAGAGATGAAAATATCTCAGATAGCTTAAAGACGATAGCAGATGGACCTTAATACGAAGTAATAAAGTTCCAAGGACACATCATTAATGGATGGCGTTTCCACACGAGGGATCGGGATAATTCACAAGTCACCCAGAATAGCGGAGTGAGTTTAGTGGCTTCGACAATGCATATTTCAAGTTCAAAGGATACAAATCCCGTTTATGCAGATATGTCTTATTATGGAGTTATAACTGAGATATGGAAACTTGACTATAACAAGATTATGATTCTAGTATTCAAATATGATTGGGTTGATAGTAAGAAAAGAGTTAAAGTAGACGATTTTGGTTTCACTTCAGTGGAACTCGACAAAATTGACCATAAATAAATTGACCATAAATCTGACTCTTTCATTTTAGCATCACAAGCTAAATAAGTTTTTTATGTTCGAGATCAAATTGATTCGAGATTGTCAGTCGCGCCAACTGCTCCTTGAAAATGCTATCGAGATGATGAGGATGTTTATGAGATGAATAATTGTTGTATTAAACACAATTGCCTCGCTCCTGTAATTCTGAGTACTGATACTATAGATATAGAAGATGATAAAGATGAAGATGAGGGGAATAACAATGCGTTTTATGCACGACCAGAATGTGAGGGGACATGGATATAGGCAATATATCGTCATACTTCATTAGTAATAGGCTTTACTTCCAAGATTGCTTGGTTTCTACCATCTCGTATTTGTTTACTTTTTAATTGTACTTTATATTTCTTTATAGTTTTTTGAAAGGTAATACTTTTGTTGAAATAAATGTCAATATGTGAAATTGAAGTTTTTAACTTTAAAATTGAGTCACTTGTAGTTTGGTTACATTTGAGTAATAATATTTACTAGTTACACTTGTTTTTCCTTATTATTTGTTCTATATTGTGATCTCATTAGATGGATCAATGTCAACCTTTCAATAATGAGGTTGGAGAAGGATCATTAACAAGTGCTACCAAAAATACTAGTAGAGGTGCAACATTTCTGCCCAAGTTAACCAAAGATAGAAGTTGCAGTGTGAAGAAAGTAGTTGAATATAACGAAAATGGATTACCAATAGGAACAGTTGCAATAGAGTACACAAGTTATCTTGGAGTATTAGCTCGTAATTTGGTTCCAATCAAGTATGATCGATGGCAGAAGGTACCACAAAAGTTAAAAAAAAAGACATATGGAGTACTGTGGAGATAACCCAATTTAATTTTTGTATAATTTGCACATTTTTCATATTATCTTATAAATGAATAGTTTTTAGTTAAGCTATGTTCGATCCAAAATCAAGAAAGAAATGTTTATCTTCGATTGGAGAAAAATGGAGGACATTCAAGAAGTACCTTACCAGTACTTATGTACGTCCATTTGAGGCTAACCCCATTGTTCTCAAACATCCACCGGAAGAATATAAGTGCATCAAACAACGCCATTGGAATAACTTTGTTAAAAAGAGATTGACATAAGAATTTAAGGTACATTTTTTTTTTTTTTTTTAAATTTGTTGCTTTATGCATTGGAGATCCTATTTTTTATATTTTTACATTATGTATTTGATGTTTGACCTACACATGTTAAATTTTACATTGTAGAAATTAAGTGAGCTTCAAAGAGAAAGACAAGCAAAGAATATATATAACCATCGGTTAAGTCGAAAAGGCTATGCTAGACTTGTACAAAAATGTGTAAGTTTTCATAAATATAAATTGAATAAGAAACAATTTCATAGCTCTTATCTTTTGCATTATATTTATTTTATATCTTGAAATTATTACGTTTTTCTTATAGCAACCTGATGTAGAAGGGAATGAGATTTTGGATAGAAGTTTTTATTGGAAGAAAGCTCGACAAAATAAAGATGGCGAATATGATGATATGACGAGAATAACTGTTGAAAGAATAGTATTTTCTATTACTTCGTGCACTTATTTAAAATATTTGTATTGACTTTATCTATGCTTATCATTTTGTATGATAACAATCTCACAGGATAAGTTAACACAAGAGGTTCAAGATGGAAGCTTAAAAACTCAAGGGAGTAATGATGTTCCTAACATCGCGTTGGAAACACTTGAGCACATAGGTCAAGTAAGGTGAGTGGGAGGTCGTGTGACACCAAGTGTCTATTTTCATATGCCTAAAAGGTGAAAGAAAGCTGAGTTTAAGGAAAAACAAAAGTCGATGGAGGCAATGCTGTTACAATTGCAAGAAGAACTTCGTGTAATGAAACAACAGGGTACCAGTAGTCTCCAAATGCATGAGTATTATAATGTGAGCTCTAACACTTTACACAATTATTCGAGACCACTTGTTAAATCCATGTCAAAAGAAAAAGATACTCCAAAAAAAGATGAAAATGCACCAAGAGTGATCGTGAGAAAGGTAATTCATTAATTCACACCTTGTTACTTTTAGTTTGTGTTTCATTTGCTTGTTTTATGCTATTTCTAATAATATAAATTGTTTGAGAATGTTATAGAGCAAAACATGTAAGTTGGCAGTGAACTCAATGTAAAATATTGTTGCCCATGGCACCGTATATGATATAATCGGAGCAAATGAAATGATACACAATGTTCCATTAGGGAATTTCTAAATGCGTGTTTCCGTGGATTGTGCTATTAAGAGTGATGTTATTCTTCCAATACCTGTACATGATGATATGTACAAGGTTATAGATGTTGAGGGGTCTCTTATGGCTTGACCTAAGAATCTTATACTAGTCGTTGATGAGGTATTAAACTTTTGTATTATTAAATTCTAAACCATTCGATTATTTCTTTAAAATTGAGTGTTGATATTGGATTTGTTATGTCACAGGTAGTTTCGAGAGAGATGAATGGTGATGGTAACTTAGATTGTATAAATTCTTTTGTGGAAAATTATATAGATCTTTTAAAAAATGAGGAAGTTGTGAACATCAATTCGTAAAAGAAATATTTGGAGAGAGCATAACACTCTAACTTAGTAAATCAGATTTAGAGTATTTTTGTGAGTTTAACAGAGTATCGGTTGCATGTATCGTGCTTATACATGAGGTAAAAAAACAAAATTGTTTTGTTTTTTTATTGTAAATTCACCATGTTTGTTTTTTATTATAATTTTGCTATTTGATTTCAGTTATCTATATGGTATTATTAAGAGGGGCAAATTGGATGAAAAATTTGGATGTGTTAGTCCGTTGTCCATTAGCAATGGAAGATCCAAGGGTAGTGGTGAAAAACTAGGAATGCTTGCACGAAGATTAGAGACTTCAAGACCTAGCCAATTATTCATTATTCCATTTGCTATTGGGTAGGTCTCTTATAATTTAGATCTATCAAGTTTTTAGTTTTAGAATATTCATGAGTTGTGAATTTCATTATTTATACTAGTCATTTTTAACTTTTCAGGGAATACTGGATATTGTTGGCTATTAACCAATCAATTCTAACGGTATTATATTTTTATCCATGTTGTTCAAGTGAAGTGAATACAACTTTTGAATTCATAATAAACATGTAGATGTCATTTTATTTTATTCTGTGTTTCTTTTACACGACCTTTTATGTAAGTAACTATTTATGCATTTTTTTCTCATGACATTTTATGTTTATAAGTTTTTTTTTTTTTTTTTTTTCTATTTTTTTCACATAATTTTTATGTAGTGGTCTTAGAACATTGGAAATGACCAAAACAAGGACCAAAAAAACTCCAACTTGAAAGTGCATTCAGGTTATAAACATGTTCTTCAGTATATATCTATAAAATAAATATTTATATGTATAATAGAACAGTTGTTACACAAGTTCTCATCAAATTTTGTTATATTTAGTGTCCTCAACAATCTTTGGCTTTGAAATCTGGTTTCTACGTAATGAGATTCCTGAAAGCTATTATTAGAGATAAGAGCATTATTTTCTGAGAAAATGTGAGATAATTTGTTTATTTTTAATTTATTTAGCACTTTGTATCCCTCGAAAATATTATTCTCTAACTCATTTGAATAAATTTTGTAGTTTAATGGGAAGAATGCCTACTCCGAAGAAGAATTAGATGAATTGAAAGTTGAATGGATTAAATATATGTCAAAACAAATGTGATTGCTGAAATGGTATGTCATTATCTTGAATATGTAATTCATTTGTGAGATGTTTAAGCTATTTTGTTGTATTTGCAGCGAAATCGTTGCTATCTTGCTGTTTTTCCAGCAAAAGAGCAGAATTGTTGTTTTTGCTGCAAAAACAGTAAAACATAGTACTGTTTTGTTGTTTTTGAAGCAAAACCATTACTACTTTGCCCTTTTTGCAGCAAAACAGTTGTTGTTCAACAGAAATATTTAACTATAAATATGTTTTTCTACATAAGATTGTTAGTGCAAATAACTATAAGTAAATAACATATTGAATTATGATATTAGTGCATGGTGAAGGGTAATACTTAATAACAATTCTGTTTTTTAATTTTGTTTTAATTTTTTGTAGCTATAAGTCCTTGAACAATACTGGAAAAAAAAATGTAATAATTTTTTTTTTTTTGAAGCTTCTTTTTTTTTTTTTTTTCTTTTCTTTTATTATTATTATTATTATTATTATTATTATTATTTATTTATTTTTTTAGTAAGTTGTTTATTGTAGCTTTAAGTTTATTGTTTGAGCTGGTTTCTTGTAGTTGCAAGTTTTTATTTTTTTATTTTTTATTTTTTTTCGTAGCTGCAAGTATTTTTTTTATTTTTTTTTAGCTGTTTTTTGCAAGTTTACTTTTTCCTAACTGTATTTTTAGATGCAAGTGTATTTTAAGTTGTTTTTTTTTCTAGATGCAGGACATCATTTTTGGATCAACCGATAGCAAAAGTTAGCTGAACTTTACCTTTGGTTGCTCTATGACCAAGATGTTGGTAGATTAGTTTTTGGTTTTATATTTGATAGAAATGTTATATTTTAGACATTTATACTTATAGAAAATTAAATTTATGATTCTTATTGTTATCTGTGTTTTTCATGTTGATTTAGAATTCTTACGTGATTAATATTTTAATTGTTTGGGAAATATGAAATTATTTTTTTAGTTAATTTTTTATACTATTTTCATAAAATGGTGGGTAAATTATTATTATTATTATTATTATTATTATTATTATTATTATTATTATTATTATAGATATGAGAAATAATCACAATTTTTAAATGTGATTTTTTTTTTATTAAATATGATAGAAAAGATAGTAAACATCTTAGTTTGATACAAAAGTGAGATAGATATTGTCGAAATAATCACGTTTATTACTTTGATCACATATATATAACCCTTTTAATCATATTTGAAAATCGTGATATTAGATGGGCTAACCATTTCGGTTTTTAACTGTGATAAAAAGTCTACCATCTCGGTTTTTAACTATAATAAAAAATCTACTTTTAATTACACTGCATACTATCACAGTTTGTTTCGGGACAAAAAATTGTGATAATAGCCTTTTTATCACGTTTTTTAACTATGATAAAAAAACTTTTTTTCTTGTAGTGTACTATAAATCGTTGTGTCCATATTGTCTATATCACTATCTCTATTTGTGTGTTTGTGTATGTTTGTGCTTTCAAATTACTTAACTATGTTTTAACGAAAGTACAAGAAAATAAAAACTAGTAACTTATTTGCACTAGCCAATTAACCCCTACTATTGAATATACTTAGACAAATCCAGGATTTCTTCCAAAATCTCAGGATTTCTCAGCACTTTTCCGCAACAGATCATCAACGAGCAAAAGGACCATTGGAAGTTACAAACAACAAAATCCGCAACAATTTGATAACCAGGATCCAGAACTTATCATGCTTATGGTTGGATGATCTAACATCGATCCTATGGCCTTTTCATACCACTAGCGGAACTGCCACTAGAGAAACCCCGTCCCCTCTAGCATTCAAATTGGAGGTTATGATACCCGTGGATCTTTGTGTATCAACCTTAAGGACTTCTTACAAGCTTACATTTATTGGTAAAGACGATATTTAAACAAGCTTACTTTTTGTTGGCAAAAAAATGAGAAATAATTATCTGAGACATCAGACAAGTGGCGTACAAGAGGCTGATGGCTCAATACTAAGGAGTAATACCACCCCCTCAACCATTGACAGGAATCACGGAAATCCCCTCAACTTTCAAAACTACATGGGACACCCTTAAACTATTTGGTCAAAGGACATTGAGATCTGCTGTTCATTTGTTATTCCGAAAATACCCTTTGAAAGTCAAATTTTTAATTGTTGACCATGTTAATAATTTTTCATGACCAAATTGCCCTTATTTACCCTTTTTCCATGACTAAATTGCCCTTATTTCTTCCCTTCAATTGAAAACATATGAAATGACTTAATTACTCTTCTCCTTGTTCATCTCTTTATTTCTTCCCTCCAATTGAAAACATGTGAAATGACCTAATTACCCTTCTCCTTCTTCATCTCATTATTTCAAACGATCGATATCCTCCATTCCTTCACCTTTATCGATGTCCATGGCCAAGCATCATCTCCTTCATCGTCGTCCCTAAGCAGTTACAAGGCAAAAGTTTTCCTTCTTCCATTTCTCTTTTTCTTTTTATTTTTCTTTCTCCCATCCATCTCTCCTTTATCATCTCCTTCACCTTCACCTCCATTTCATACCCTCAACTTTGTCGTCGTCCCTAACCCGCAAGAATGAATAACTTAAACCAGTCCATTTCAAACCCTCAATGTATTATGGTAGTATGTTATCTGGTGCATTAAGCAACAATTTGGGGTGTTCAAACAAAGATATACGGTTTTCCCCCAAATTCTGTGCTTGTGGAAAAAAAAAAAAACCCCAGACATTAGGGTTGTTCAAGGTGAGAAACCTACCAAGGGTCTTCTCTATTATTGTTGTGCTACCAAAACATGTAGAATTTAGGATTGGCTTGTTCTGGATTCAATTAAGACAATTGGTGTAGAAGATTATGTTGAAGATGATGGAATTTCTAAGAAAAGATATGATTTGTATCTAGAACTGATGGAGGAGGTTGTTGCATTGAAGTGTGAACATAATTTGAGATTGAAGAAATTAGAATTGGCGGTGGGGAAGATGAAGAAATGGATTTCGATTTATTTTGTTGTATTCTTATTTCTTGCAATTAAAGTTTGTTATTTGTAATGAAATTGGTGTTTTCAAGTGATTTTGGTTATGTGATGAAAATTGTACTTTTGTAGTGTAATTGTGATGATTGTACTTGTGATGAATTCAAATTGAAGAATTTTTTTTGGTTTGTCATATTTGGTTTGTCATATTTGCAAAGTTCGAGCATGATTTGAAAGTGTGATTAAACAAAATAGAGTTGATTTGCTCAAATTTGGACAATGTTGAAGTGTAATTGTGATGAAAAAATGCAGCCTTTCAAGAATGCAACCTAGAATACACCTAGTTGAAGTGTAAATACAGTCTGGAATGCAAAGCAGAGCTTGCCTTGAATAAATGTAGCCTGGAATACAAAAAACGCAGCCTTTAATGAAAACTTTACAGTCACATTCAACCACGTTCAACAATACTCAACCATATTTAACAATAGGGAACAATACTGGAATGAAAATGGCAGTCACATTCAACCACATTCAAACATATTCAACCAATTGATATAAAAATACATCAAAAGTGGTTCACATCTAACATTTCCAATTGATATCAAAATACATACAAAATAAATCAATTGGATTCTACAATAAAATATACACTAATGTAGCTCAAAAAAACATTTGTCCTATACTTAGTTAACAATTATCCTATCAATCTACATCATTTGTCCAAAAAAAAAAAGTTCAACCATATTCATTACCTAGAGGCTTGAGTTAGCTCTCCATTTGGTTGCAATGAATTTCCTCTACCTAGTGCACCATTTACGGTTCCACCTGATGGTATATCTGCTACAACACCACCTCCATTTGTTTTCTTTTTTAGACAAATCGTTATGTCGTGTCCAAATTGCAAACAGAGTATGCACTTGATGGTTTGCTTCATCTTTACCCTCTTTCCATTTGATTGTCCCTCATCACCACCAAATTTATTCATCTTTCCACTTGTAGGTTCTTCATCCTCTCCCCTAGCCTTCTTATATTCTTCTTTGGCCTTTCAGGCTTCCTTTTAATTGGTGGGGGCTTCATTGGATCACTTCAATTAAACTTTGAAAATTTATGATCTATAATTGGGTGGATCATATTATGGTGGATGCTCAGGTAGGTTTCTTTAGCAAAGAATAGATGAATATAGTCTTCAATATTGGCTTATTGAGAAGTGATGGTTGCTGTAACATGTTTGCTTGGAACACCACTAATTTGTCACTCCCCTATATATGAAGTTCATTTTTTCTAAGTTCATTGCATGTCCAACACCTTTCTCATCACTCACTTCAAATTCATTCCCATCAGCCAATAAAACTTTGTACTGCCTTCATCAATCATCCACTGCTGCCCTACACTTTTTTATTATGTTTTTACGGAATTGACCTTCCCAATTGACAACCTTCTCATACCTTTCATGCAGCTTAGTAATCAACTTTGTCCTAATTCTCTCAAGTATACACAAAATAGGCTTGCATCTAAGAGATCCTAACCAACTATTAAAAGATTCAACTAGGTTGCTAGTTATATGATCACATCTTACCTTTTCATCAAAATTGTGCCTTGCCCATATCGGAATTGGGTGCTCCATCAACCAATTGTTGGCATTGACATCTAGTGTTTTTACCATCTGCATAGCATCCAAGAACTCTATTTCATTATATACCCTAGCAGCCTTCCAAAATAGCTTCCTCAATTGTAATCCAGGGTGTCTCTTTCGAAAGTTCCCTAGCAGGTGTTGACAATACCTCCTTTGTGTTTCTTGAGGAAAAACTTTACCAACTGAGGTTTCAATTGCCTGAGACAGAGAATAAAATAAAGCATTAAACAGATCATTAAACTGTGTATTAAATAGAGCATTAAACAAAAATTAAATTTTCAGAAGTAAAAGTACTTTGTCTCAGTCAGACATTACAGTAAAATGAGCCCTAACTACAAGTCATCAAAGCATTTCCTTCAAATT
Organism: Eucommia ulmoides; assembly: GCA_016647705.1. Taxonomy (NCBI): domain Eukaryota; kingdom Viridiplantae; phylum Streptophyta; class Magnoliopsida; order Garryales; family Eucommiaceae; genus Eucommia; species Eucommia ulmoides. Next base: position 26,045,200 of record CM028341.1, read on the forward strand.
TTGGAAGAACCAAGACCATGTCTAGATTGACTCTCCCTCAGCTACACCAACTACAAATGGGAACATACCATTATAACCATCCAAATCAATAGCTGACAGTAATACACCACCATATGGATTCTTCAAAAAACATGCATCCACTCATATGAAAGGCCTATACCTATCCAAATACCCCATCTGCTGAGCATAGAAGGAAATAAACAACTGGCAGAAAACATAGGACACTGCAATTGATGGTTTGAAATATTATATCCTTATTACACTTCCAGGATTGCTTTTCTTCACTTTCACTTCACAACTAGGTAGCCAAGCATAAGATGCACCATAACTACCCTCAAGCATCTCCATTACCTTTGCCTTAGCCCTATATAGCTGCCTCCTAGGTGCCTTAATACCCCATAGTTCTTTCAGTTTAGCTTGTATACAATTAGTCTTAAGGTTTGTATTACTTTTTAACTCTTTAAGCATTTTCTTTGCAATCCAACTTAAAGTTGCCTTAGCCATATGACTCCTATTTCAAATGCATGTATGATCTAGCTTAAGAGTTCTAATTATGTATGAAGATTGTCCAGGCACAATGGTAGCATAAATTTTCTACTAGCATCCATTCTTATTGCAGTTAGCAATGATTCTTCTCCATTGATTCTTCTTCCTAAACAGTTTGAACCCAAGCTTCACCACATAATTAGTAAGGGAAACCCTAAATTCATGAATACTGGTGAACAACATTCCTATAGAAAAAACACGTGTTTCCATATCTTTTGGTTTCTGAGACTGGTAGCGCTTAAATTACATCGTTACTTTTACTGCAAGTGTATCGGTCAAGTTTTAGTATGGATTGGGAAGAGTAGGGGTTGTCATATATACAGGGATTGGATTAGATTATCGTTGAGTACTACGATTGTGATAACTGGACTTTATCTAGGCAACTTAAATTTAGGTTTTTATAATAATTATAAACTACTAAACTAAATTAATTACTAAACTATTTAACCTAGTATACTAATATTGACGTTTAAGGGAGTAAATTGTCTAGGGATTAACTTCATCCACTTAAACGTCTTCGTTTCAATCTTGTTTACATTAATAGCATTCATCCTATGTGATAATCTCGGTATCGAAATCTTATTCACTACCTCTCCCGAATATAAAGTGAATGAATATGTGACTTTGCATCAACGTCTAAGTCCCCATCGAGTGTGTATACGACACTTAGTTATATGAGTCTTGCCCCAACGTCATGGATTGCATACTTTCTAATGCCCTCCCGGGTCATTAGATTGTCGCGTTGTATTTAAACCCTAGTCTGAATCTAGGGTTACATCTCCCTAGTGTCAAATCTCATATTCTCAAAACCAACCCTAATACCATAAGAAGCATATTAAGATTGTAATAAAATGGTAAACACAATCGGATAAACATGAAGAACCACTAACAAAACATAGATTTTATATAAACAACTTTTTTTTACACGAATCGCTCCCTAGACAATATATGTTTAGCTATACATGGCCATAACTAAATATACAACAATAAAAAAGCTAAACATATACAAAAGTATCAACCAAACTAAGAATAAAATAAAGAAACGAAGAGACTAGCCGTTATCTAAAGAACCGTCGCTAAAACTGCTCCAAGAATGTTTCCTCTTTTTCGCGTTGTGATCTTCTCTTGGTTGATAGGCCTTGGAGCTCTCAAGACACTCCCGAAAACGTTACTTGTGTGTTTGGGGAAAGGAGAGGATATTTATAGGATCTAAAATATCAACAAAATATCCTAAAATATCTAAATTATCTGGCGCCTGCCTGCTATAGCGGTGGGATCACCGTTGCAGCGGTGGAGAAGTCGGTAGGCTTCTGGCGGGTGACCGCTGCAGCTGTGGAGAGTTCAACAACTTTCTGTATTTTGACCGCTGCAGCGGTAGAGAATTCAACAACTCTCTATTTTTTCACCGCTGTACCGGTGGATGCAGATTTGGAATATTTAACTTTTTACTCTTTTTCTCCACCGTTCTTTTACCGACTTACTCGTTTATAGACCGTTTCGTCCCTTTTCGCCTTAAACACCTGATTTATAACAAAATAAATAAAAATGTATTAAAACATATTAAAATGCTATAGAAATACTCAAAAACTACCAAAATTGGTTTGGGAATAAATATATAAATTACTCCTATCAAATACCCCCAAACTTAGAATTTTGCTAGTCCTCGAGTAAAATACTCACACTAAAAATAAAAAACACAACTAAATTAACTAACACAAAAACTAAACACGAATAAGAACACAAACTACCTAAACATAACGATATGCGAGTTTTGAATTCAATTATTAACCAAAATATTTTTCCTTCAACAACCCCCAATCATATCGAGTTCAAGAGTAAAACGCACCATGTGATGTTCTAGAATTTTGACATTCAATAATGGTAAATGCCATTCTAGATCATTTCAAAGTGTGTGTGTGAAACTCAATAATATAACTATTCAAAGACCGGATTGGATTATCTACCAATGAAGCTCACGACTTTAAACCATAAAGGATTTGGATTTCTATACGTCTGAATGGGTTCCACTCTCTACTAACGTAGGCTTGGAAGTTCAAAAAGATCAATAGGACTTGGTTCGGTTTGGAACATGGCCAAAGGTATATTAGGAATAGAAAAACAAGTTAACATTATTAACTTAACGATACCTGAGGCATAACACTTGGCTCAATCACACTCAAACCCCCACACAAATCAATTTGAAATAACATTGAATTTATATTTAAGAACGTTGTACTCACTTGTCAAAAGAAACGGAAATTTAACTATATTTACATATGTTTTTTTTAACGTACCATACCCCCAAACTTATTCGATTATTACAACTTCACGGGTGTGGTTAAAATGAAAGAAAAATGACAAGTGAGTACTCAAATACCGAATCAATCAAAAGTTCGCCCTAAACCCAATCGCTCACTTCAAGTAGTATACACGAATGCTAACTTGATTAACTCAAATTGTACCTTCAGTTTAGCGATATAGGTTTGGAAAGAATTGAATTGGCTAGAGTATTTGTTATGTGTTCAAAATTGAAATGGCATTATAGGCTTTGACAGGGTAACGAGGGATAAACATATAACATGGTAAACTTCAAAGGCTCAAGCGAATAAAATAAATGCCTAAATCACGTCTCCTGAACTATCTTGCCTAGGATTTCGCCTCAAGTTCCCCTAATCAAGTTCTAAAATCCCTTAAATTGTCATGAATTTGGCTAATGGATAATTGGCCTCAAATCAATTGAATAGCTATACATTAAGTCTACGTGCTCGTGTAAATTAGGATCTATAATAACTTTTTCCAAAACGACATACCATGCACATAGAACACATATGAATGGGCATTACCCTTGACCTCAACAAACAACTAGGGAACAATATCATCATCGGGTAATGGCCCAAATGAACGCAAAACTCAACACATAACAACAACAACAAACAAAAACATATTACACTAACTAAACAAACATGCAAACAACTAAACAATAAAACATAATAGCATACTACACATCACCCCCAAACTTAAAATGGGCAGTGTCCCCAGTGACCTAATCATCATTATCAATAATTGAAATATAGCATACTGATGAAGGAGGTTTAGAACACGTACTTGGGAGGCGAGACAAGCTCGCCTCCGAATCAAGTCGGCAGTGATGTATCTAATTTATTTTTGGACTTGGGTTGCCTCCCAAGAAGTGCTTAGTTTATTGTCCTCGGCCTCACACAGAGAATGGCTTGTCAAAGAGCAACTTTCGCCCATAGTAAGTTTCGTACAACACTACGTGTGGGTCTTGATTCAGAACGCCCTCAAGACTGGCGAGATTAAGCTCTGATCGACTCGAGCTTTCAACAAGACTCTTAATTGGCTCATGTACTTCCTAGGCATGAAAGAACATTGTAAATGGTAGCGAAGGACAAGTGAGCCACATTGGATCCTCATAGATGTGATCGTCTTGGATCGGTGGTGGCATCACAATGTGGATCTCCAATGGTGAAGAATCACAATCGTTGATCTATGCTTGGGTGGAGTCTCATTCGAATAATCATTATTGAACTCACCCAAGCTCCTTCCGCTCGTATCCGATTCCTCCCAATTGCTTTCACAAATAAATATGGCTTGTTCGTCTCTCAGTGCCACCGCTTTGGACTTGGCCTCAACGAAGCAAAAAAGATGACTGATTTGAGTCTCAAGAGACTTGACGGTCTTATCAATTTTGGCGCAGACCGTCTCAATATTGCCAAGACAATCCTCGTGCTCATTTAGTCGGTCATTCGTTTCCCTTAAGAAAATCTGAGTCTTCTCTATAACTACAGCAAATATCTCTTCTTGGGTAGGGGAAAGACTCCTCCTGTTGGTCAGGGATATCAATCCATAGTGCCAAAAGGGTGGAACTATCCCCCAAGTTTTGGTAGCTTATTGAATAATTCCAACAGTAAAAATCATACTCCGCCATATCTTCCAGTACCCAATAGGTTTCGTCCACAATTAATTGGTCGAAAGAGGTGGTACCGTTTTCTCCTTTAACCCAATTTTTTGTTGCGGGTAGTAACCCATCGAGAAAGTTCAGTAGTTGACACTCCTTTGAGAAACGATGATTCAGAAACTAGATCAGCAACTCCTTGTATCGATCCTAAGCACAATAAAACGGCTCGGAATCTCGTTAAAAGAAATGCAGTAGCACTTGTTGATCTAACATCTTCAAGTACCTTGCAAGAGAAGCAAAACTATAAACAAAATAAATTCCTAAATTAAAAACAAGTTACTTACTCACAATATCAACAACAATCTAAAAACCAATCTCCGACAATGGCACCAAAAACTTGGTAATGTCGTTAGTTATGTCGCTACTTTCACCGCAAGTGTACGGGTCAAGTTTTAGTATAGAATGGAAAGAGTAAGGGTTGTCGTATCCACAAAGATTGGATTAGATTATCGTTGAGTACAACGATTGTCATAACCGAATTTTATCTAGACGACTTAAATTTAGGTTTTTATAATAATTATAAACTACTAAACTAAATTAATTACTAAACTATTTAACCTAATATACTAATATTGACATTTAAGGGAGTAAATTATCTAGGGATTAACTTCGTCCACTTAGACATGGTCGTTTCAATCTAGTTTACATTGACGATATTCATCTTATCCAACAATCTCGGTATCGAAATCTCATTCACTATCTCTCTCGAGTGTAAAATGAATGAATATGTGACTTTGCGCCAATGTCAAAGTACCCCTCAAGCGTCTATACAACACTTAGTTACATGAATCTTACTCCAACATATTGGATTTCACACTTTCTAATGCCCTCCCGAGTCATTAGATTGTTGCGTTGTGTTTAAACTCTAGTCCGAATCTGGGGTTATCTCTCCCGAGTGTCAAACCCTGTATTCTCAAAATCAACCCTAATATCATAATAAGAATATTAAGATTGTAATAAAATGGTAAACATAATCGGATAAACATGAAGAACCATTAACGAAACATAGATTTTATATAAACAATTTTTTCATACACGAATCGCTCCCTAGACAATATATGTTTAGTTATACATGGACATAATCAAATATACAATAATAAATAAGCTAAACATATACAAAAGTATCAATGAAACTAAGAATAAAAGAGAGAAACGAGGAGACTAGCCGTTATCTGAAGAACCGTCATTAAAATCGCTCCGAGAACATTTCCTCTTCTTCGTGTTGTGATCTTCTCTTGGTTGATAGGCCTTGGAGCTCTCAAGACACTCCCAAAAACATTCCTTGTGTGTTGGGGAAAAGGGGAGGATGTTTATATGATCCAAAATATCAACAAAATATCCTAAAATATCTAAACTGTTTAGTGCCTGACTGCTGCAGCGGTGAAAAAGTCGGTAGGCTTCTGGCGGGTGACCGCTGCAATGGTGAAGAGTTCAACAACTCTCTGCATTGTGACTGCTAAAGTAGTGGAGAATTCAACAACTCTCTGTATATTCACCGCTGGAATGGTAGATACAGATTCTGAATATTTGACTTTTTGCTCTTTTTCTCCACCGTTCTTCCACCAACTTGCTTGTTTATGGACTGTTTTCGTCCCTTTTTACTTCAAACACCTGATTTATAACAAAATAAATAAAAACGTATTAAAAAAAATATTAAAATGCTATAAAAATACTTGAAAACTACCAAAACCAGTTTGGGAATAAATAAATAAATTACACCTATCAGATACACTAGGCAATTAGAAATATCTCACTGCCCATTTATTTTGTACGGTTTCCTACCACTGCCAGTAAAACTTCATCCTTTTCATCACTTTCCTTCCAAGAGTTATCACTTAACTCATAATTAGACAATTGATCATCATTACTAATTTCAATATTTTTTGCATTTTCTGGCTCTAATTCTAATTCCTATAAGTCTGACAACCCAAGTTCTCCCTCAGGCATCCGCTTATCATCCTTATCATCTAAACTAAGTCCAAACACATCTTCTTCATTACTAGGGATGTACAAAAACCAGAAATACCTAAAGGCTCGATCTGAACCCACCCAAAGAGGTCCGATCTGCAAAAAAATTGGATAGATTCAGAGTTGGTTGTCCAAAAAATGTACATGCCCAAAATTTTGATTTAGGATTCAGAATAGCCTAATACAATTCGGGTTCACCCGATCCGAATTGAAATGTCCTACTATGTCGTTTAGGATTTGTATGAAAAAACCCTAGAAGATCTTTATATATGTTCAGTTCTTTACTTTAAAACTTTAATCGCCATACCTTACTAAGGAATTAGGTTATTTTCTTCAATCTCCACTTTTTCCCACTTCAGCCTTGCACCACAGGTAAGGAAATTAGGATTTTTTCCTTCAATCTTCTTCACTTTTCTAGTTCTTTTCTTCAATCTTTGCTCTTTCTACTTTATTCGTTTTGAGTTAGAATTCCTAGTCATCATCGATGACAACGATTGTCATACTACTCTTTCATGCTTCGATTCGATGCTTCCAAATCGGCGACGATGAAGACGATTCCAGATCGCCACTGTCGCCGCTTCGATACAGGCCCAAACCCAACTGAAATACCAATCGAGAGTTCGTGGGCGGGGTATCGACAACATCTGATCCGACAATATCAAGATCGGGAAATTTTTCTATGAGCCCAATAATTTCGGACATATCAAGTTCACCCATCCATACTTGACCGATCTGATCCGTGCACACCCCAACTAATTACCATCACCTAAAGATTCATCATCAACATACTGGTCATTTGCATGAGTTTGGCCTCCAAAATTTTCTATAGAATCCTTCTCATCATAAATAATTTTTTCATCTACACTAATGTTTGTGTTCAGCTCTTTAGTAGTCCACAATTCGATACTACTATCCCCATTCTCAACCTCACTCTCAATCCCAATGCCCCTATCACTCCCACTGACCCTATCACTCTCATTGCCTTGTTCTTCAACACTACTATCACTCTCATCACTATCACTGTCCATTATTACTGCTTCAACTTCAACACCTTCTGGTGGACCCACATTTAATGGCACATTCAATTGTGACTTGATGAATAAATCAATATCAGTAATGCTATGTTTACTATAAAGTCAAACATTTCAAAAATAGCTCCATCAGTCATCACTTGCATTCTTTCCCCAGATTAAGGCACTCTAGCATAAACAGTCAATGCAACATCTTGTTTAGTGGGTATCATGCTAGCAAACAGTTTATCTATGGTATCTAACATATCAAACAAGGCAAACTTATCAACATCAACGTTACCAATTGTACTAACTTCATTCATATAATGACAATGCAACTCAAATCTCAAATCCATAACTCTGCATAATGTAAACCATGCATTGTAAACAAAAAGAAAACAACATTACCAGAAGAAAAAATAAATAAAACAGACATACCTAAGTAAAACTAAAACCCTAATTGACTAACGGAGGAACAATAGAAACACAAAATGAAACACGAACACCACTTGAACAGAATAAACAACCAACCAGCACCACCTTCAACGTTACGCAACCAAAGAACATAAAGAGATGAAAAAAGAAAAAACAAACAAACATGCATCTGGAAAACCCTAGAACCAAAACAGAAAAACTAGGGCAACAAATGGTACGAATCAGACGTATTCGACACGATTAAACATAAGTGCAAACAAAAATCTTCAAAATTGCAATTTTGAAGTGCAAAATGAAAAAAAGAAAAGAAAAAAAAAAGAGTTTTCAAAAACAACAATGGAGGTTCCGTACCTTGAATGCAACAGTAGTCACACGACAATCTTGCACAATCAAGCAAAAATCTGTTATCTTGGGCTTGAAAACCTTTGAAATTTTAGAAACATCATCGTCGTCTTCATGTGTGGTTCTCTCAAGCTCCCTCTAACTATTGTTTGGTTTCCCATGGAGTGATTGACATCTTTGAGAGTAAGAGAAATGGGTTAATGGCAAATTGGTAATTGCACATCTCATGTTATTTTTTATTTATTTATTTATTTTATTTTTTTAATGTTAGGGTTAGTAAGGGAAAAATGAAAAATTCATTAAAAAGGCTCCGACAAGGGGTCGCCGTGGTAGTTTTCAAAATTAGAGAGGTGTATATGGGATATCAGTATAATTGAAAGGGTGTAAGCGGTCTTACTCCTCAATACTAAAATAAGAGGGTAAAACACAGGTCATTTGAAAAAGGGGACCAGCTAAAGAAAAAGGAAAATTTGGCGGCAAAGGAGCCATGGGTTTGGGAAGTTCGGATGGAATAATATTAATCCATCAATACAATGCTTTTCTTTATTTTCACTAATTTTTTTTATTCAAAGAACATGTTCTTATGTAACAAAAATTGCATTCAAATTTTTTTTTGGCAATCCTATTGACCCAACTAAGCAATGGAGAACCCAAATACATGGCGTTGGAGTTGGCTAGGGGGCTAGGGAATATGAAACTTTTTCTCTATTCAAAAAATACAGGCAAAAATTGTTGAAAAAGGAAGAAATCCTTCCTAATAAGGGTAAAAATACCAAAAAAATTATGGGCAAATATTTTCTGAACTTAAAACACCATAAAGACCTGAGGAAAAAAATCTCTAGGTGGGCAAAAAATCTAGGAATGGAAGACATCCCTAAAATGTATCTACCATACCATTGGTAGGTCATGTTAAGCCACTAATGACTCACTAGAATTGTAGTCAAGCGACAGAATGCCTAGAAAAAAGTATTAAGGGAAAAATTACAACATTAAATAAAATTTTCATTGAACACTTGCAGGTTAAGAAAAAATAAAAATACATAAGAAATAGGGGGACAAGATCAACACCGGGTTGACCCTCTACACTCTACAGCTAAGAGCAAAACCCCTTTGTAGACCATGGTTCTTGGGTTAAAGGAAATGATTCGTCGACTACATCTGCCTAGTTCTTCTTCCAACTTGTTTACTGGATGCAACCTTCCTCTCTACTGTTATGGTTGCTACTTCCATCTATAGCCACCATCATAACCACATCGCTGAAAGAATTCAAGACAATAAACCATAATTAAATTGAATGAAAAATAAAATGTTTGCAAAAATTTGGATGGGAAATGAGCGGTAAAATTAGACCATCAGAAAGTCAACAAGTGAAGCTAAACTGGCAGCAGTCTACGATGCTTCGGCATCTACGTGTTGTTAATGGCATAAAAAGATGTGAGGCTATCCAAAGAATGGAGATTTAAAGCATGAAAATTAAAATCCACCCAATCAATAGTTGTGATCATTTGACTGGGGGCTTGGGGGAAAATGGTCGCACTTGATTCAACTATAATTGATTCTAAGAGTTTCAAGAACATGACCGACTTATAGGATACAAAATAGGTTCATAGTCGATCTACCAAAGGGAGTGCTACATTGGTTCAACTATTAAAAAATATAAAAATTGACAAAAATGAACAAAATTAAAAAATATAAATAGAGAAAATTGTTGTTATAGGTTTTCATTACTATGAATGGAAGAAGCTGAAAGGTATATATTCTCAATATCAACTTAATAAACTGAGTAGGAAAGTTACAATATATACAGAAAAAGAGAGAAAGGTTGTTAGAAGCATAACAACCCTCAACAAGAAGAATAACAAACTACATCTAAAAGGAAAAATACAGAAACTAAAAATAAATGAAAATGTAGTGTTCTAGAAGCTGCAGTGTGCTCAATAACTCAATATTCCCCCCTCAAACGAAAGGGTTGTGAAGCACTGTCAGTTTGTGACGGAGACTAAGAATCCGAGAGCTGGATAACGGCTTAGTCATGATATAAACAAGTTGGCCTTGAGAGGGCATATACCGAATGAAAAAAGAGCCACGAACAACCCGTTCTCGGATCAAATGATAGTCAATTTCAATATGCTTTGTGTGAGCATTCATAACTGGGTTAGCAACAAGATAAGTAGCACTGATATTATCGCAAAACAATACTGGTGGAGAAGAAGAAAGAAAACCAAGTTCTCGGAGTAAAGCTTCAATCCAGATAACTTTGGCAACCGTATTGGAGAGGGCACGATACTTAGACTCAGCACTTGAACGAGAGACAACATTGCTTGGCAGCAGACCAGGAAATAAGATTGGAGCCAACAAAACAACAGTAACCACCGGTACTACGTTGATCATCAGGAGAACTGGCCTAGTAGGCATCAGATTAGGCGGTAATTCCAAAAGACGTAGAGGGAGAAAAGGTGATACCAAAAGTGGGTGTGCCTTTTAAATACCGAAGAATACGTTTGATAGCCTGAAGATGGACGAAAGTAGGTTTTTGCATGAATTGAGAAACCTTATTAACAGCAAAGCATAAATCTGATCTTGTGATAGTACAATATTGTAAGGCACCAACCAAGCTGCGATATTCAGTAGGATCAGGTAGTAGGTAACCATCCAATTGAGATAAAATAGTAGTAGAAGACATCGTGGAAGAGATCGGTTTACAATCTGTCATATGGGAACGAGCAAGCAGATCTATAATATATTTATGTTGGCATAGCTGAAGGGTAGAAGCAGACCAGGAAACATGAACACCGAAGAAGAAGGATAATTCTCCCAAATCTTTTAAGGAAAACAGGCTGTCAAGATAAGTAGTAAGGGACTGAATCTTGGAAGAATCATTGTCGGTGATAAGAATGTCATCAACATAAACCAATGTAACCAAAATCAAGGAAGAAGATCGCCAAACAAACATAGAAGAGTCAATATGCGAGCTGGTGAAGCCCCATCGAAGTAAGGCCTAACTAAGTTTGGAGTACCATGCACAAGGACTTTGCTTAAGTCCGTATAAGGCCTTGTGGAGCTTACAAACATATGCTGGATGAGTAGGATCTTCAAAACCAGGAGATTGAGACATGAAAACATGTTTAGCCAAATCGCCATTTAAAAAGGCGTTATGAACATCCAATTGACGGATGGACCACTTCTGAGAGAAGGTAATGCTGAGAACAATACGAATAGTAGTTGGTCAAACCACAGGGCTAAAGGTTTCAAAATAGTCAAGGCCATAGGTTTGATTGTAACCTTTTGCGACAAGACGAGCTTTATACCATTCAATTGAACCATCAGATTTCAACTTAATACGATAGACCCAGCGGCAACCAATGATACGATGACCAGAAGGAGTGGGTACTAATTCCCAGGTGGAATTGCACATTAAAGCATCAATTTCAGAGTTTATAGCCTATTGCCATTCGACATGTTTGTCAGCTTGGTGAAAAGTACGGGGCTCAATCAATGGAGCCACAATAGTGTAGAAGGTAGTAAGCAATATTTTGGGCTTGGCAATACCATGTTTAGAGAGAGTCATCATGGGATAACAATTAGTGGTGGATGGGGGCTGGTGAATCTGAACACCAGAAGATCCAAGAAGAATAGGATCCAAAGTACACGGTAGAGAAGGGACCTCATTTTCAATCCTGCAATCTGAAGAAATGAAAGAATGTTCTTCTAGAGGTTGAGTAGAAGGGGAACACAAATGAGGCTTAGTGGAGATGATAGGAGAAGAAGGAGAAGACGGAGCCGAAGAAGATGAGGGTATAGGCGATAAAGAAGAAGGAGAAAGTAAAGATGGTGAGAAATTAGATGAGGTAGAAGGAAAGACAGACGATGGGGATGAAGTGGTAGAAGGAAAGGAAGATTCATTGAAAATTACGTGACAAGAAATATAGATACGACCTGTAACAGGATGAAGACACGGATAGGCTTTGTGATTAGAACTGTACCCAAGAAACACACATTCATGAGAGCAAAATTGGAGTTTATGTGAATTTAAAGGGATGAGAAATGGGAAATAAGCACATCCAAAGATACGAAGAAATGAATATGAGGATAATTTGTGATAGAGAACTTGATATGAAGAGGAGTAGGAAGACGATTAATTAAAAAGACGGCAATAAGGAAAACATAGGTCCATAAATGATGAGGAATAGAAGATTGGGTTAGAAGAGATAGGCCAACTTCAACAACGTGACCATTTTTACGTTCAACACGCCCATTTTGTTCAAGCATAGACGGGAAACTCAAGCGATGACCAATGCTAAGATTAGTAAGAATGTGATTGATAGAACGATATTCGCCACCCTAATCAGATTGAAAATGTTTGATGGTAGTATTAAATTGATTAGTCACCATGGAATTAAATTTAACAAAATAAGATGTTGCTTCGGGTTTAGTGTGCAAAATATATATCCAAGTGAAGTGTGAATAATCATCAATAAACAGTAGAAAATATTTGGCACCAGTGATGGAAGTAATGGGGGATGGTCCCCATAAATCAGAGTGAACAAGTTGAAAGGGAGCAGTGGCTCGTGATGGAGAACGAGAAAATGGTAAACGATGACTTTTTGATAGTTGATGAGTAGTACAAAAATCAGAATGTGATGAAACAGAAAGATTACAAGAGCGTAATACTTGTTAAATGATCCTATGGGCTGGATGACCAAGGCGTTGATGCCAGAAATGAGCTGCGATGGTTGGTGCTGAAAGAGAAGATGTCGCAGTCAGAAGATCCGTAGGAAAGGAGATGCAAAGTTGATAGAGACCATTATGGAGTGATCCTTTAAGCAGAGTGGTTTCGTTGATCAATCCTTCACAAAGAAACATGAAGAGTAAAATGTAACGAAAGCATTATTGTTGGAACAAAGTTTGGTGACACTGATGAGCCTTTTAGTAATAGTAGGAGTATGAAGAACACTCAATAATTGAACAAATTGCAAAGGAGAAGAAAGAGAAATTCGACCAACATGATGGATCGGGATTGTATTACCATTATTCATCATGGCTGCAACTGATCCATTGTGTGGTTTAGGATCGGTGAGAGCTCCAAATTCAGGCGTGAAATGATGTGTTGCTCCAAAATCCAGATACCAAGCATCATCTGGAACAATAGAATTTGCAGTAGTCATCAACGTCGAAGGAAAATGGGATGGATTAGGTGGGTGATTTGTGAAGGATGAAGATAGGCTGGCTGTGTGGGCAAAAGGAGTGGGATGTTGGAGATGGCCCGATGATAACACTTGTAGGCCATATGGCCCATTTTACCACATATTTGACATTGTGGTTTTGGGCTTTGATGGAATGAATTGGGTGGATTCCAAGTTGGAGAATTGGGTGGAGTCCAGGTTGGAGGAGTTTGGGAAGGAGATCGGCCCGTTATGCCATGGCCAGAGAAAGATTGGGAGCGATTGAAGAGTTGTGAGGAACGAACATTATTGTTCGAGTTGTGTCTGTAGGAGGTAGACGATCCACGAAAGGGACGAAAGCTGCCTCGATGTTGCTGGAATCACCGATTCTCAGGAACTGCGACGAGATATGCTTGGTCAAAGTTCAAATTTTGCACAGTTTGTCGTTGTTCCAGTCGATATTCAAAGGTATGAAGCAGGCTATGGACGTCTTCACGGGAAGGTTCAGCAGCACGATTGTGAATGTAAGTGATAAATGAATCATATTCTTTTCCCAAACTGTCAAGAATGTTCATTAATTTGTCGCGATACGGAAGAGGTTCACCAATAGCTGAAAATCGATCGAAGATGCTTTTGATTTTGGCCAGGTATTCTGAAACGGACATTCCATCTTTCTTGATCTTGTGAAGTTGAGATTTGAGTTCCATAACAGTAGCAATGGATGGAGATTCATAGGTACATAGTAGAGAAACCCACACCTCCCTCGTAGTTTTGTATTCAACAATTTTGGCCATCATTGATTCTAAGAGAGAAGCGTAGATCCAGCTCATTACAACCCTGTTGAGACGCTTCCATTGAATGTATTCAGGATTTACTTTGGTTTTGGCAATATTTAGAAATTTTGCTGGTGGATTTTGTTCTCCTTCAACAAATTCTTTAAGTCCATTTGCTATTATGACATTGAGAAGCTGATTCTTCCAAATTAGCATGTTGTGTTCATCAAGTTTCACTGCAAGAGTGGGAGTAAGAGAGGGTAGATTCTGGATTTGCAAACTAGTGGGATTATTGTTGAGGACAATGGGGTCTTTGTTGGGAGTTTGAATTTTAGAAGAAGGATGAGCTGAAGAGGAAGGAGGAGGAGTAGCCATTTTTCAGATCAAGGCTCTAGATACCAAATGGAAGAAGCTGAAAGGTATATATTCTCAATATCAACCTAATAAACTGAGTAGGAAAGTTACAATATATATAGGAAAAGAGAGAAAGGTTGTTACAAGCATAACAACCCTAAACAAGAAAAATAACAAACTACATCTAGAAGGACAAACACAGAAACTAAAAATAAATGAAAATGCAGTGTTCTAGAAGTTGCAGTGTGCTCAATAACTCAATACTATGGACTGGACCACATTGCGTGATCTAGGGGAAATACAACTGTAAAGGTAAAAATAAAGCAGAAAATATTGAATCTCCAACACATAGAGAAGAACACCAAGAAGGGTGGTAGGTCTCTAGCTCTTCCTCTAGTGTATCAAAGTGCCAGAGCAAGTGATTTAGCATCCTCTTTCTCATGGTTCTCTCAAACTAGCATATCCAACTGATGCCGATTCTTCCGAACATCCTTCACCTGAAGCCCCAAAGTTTCCTGTTGTGTGACTGGGAACTCGTGCCACAACTAGTGGATATACCATTTTCAACGTTGTTGAAGAGGTGTTCGACAGTCAAAAAGCCAACATCAAAAGATAAATAGACGTGAAACAGTGGGATCATTTCATTGCTTTAACAAAAAGTTAAAGACAATGTTGGTGTACTGAAAACCAAAACTGTGCTATGGATGCAAAGTTTGTAGATTAGTTCCACCATATTTGAACTGAACAAAACAAATCTCACCTTTTGGTGAAATATGGGTCGAGCCGAGATACCATGAAACTAAAGTTCAAAGTGAAAGGCACAGATGTGCTTTTAAATTATAATATATGCCTTAGATAAACTTATACATGAAACCCAAATATTCAAAGTCCATAAAAATAATAATTGTTTTTTTATGCTAATATCCAACATATCTATAAAAATAAGAGGGAAAGAATTAAAAACAAAACTCAAGCAAAAGGGTGACAGAAAGGTTGAAAGATATTAGAAATTGGGAAAAATGTACCATGGAAGCTTCTAGATAGAAAGTTTGTTAGTTTGTTAGGATTGTTACAATTTTGTTGAAGTTTGTTATTCTCATTTTGTAATGCCTATATATAGATTCTATCTTGTAATTGGAAAATTAATGAGAACTATTTTTCATTCATTTTATCTCTCATTTTTTATCTTCTAATATGGTATCAGTTGAATTTTTTCTACCCTAGCAGCTCTGCTGCACAAGCAGACCTTGCTACTATTTTTTTTTCTAGTCCACCATTGTTGCCATCATGGTTCGTGGGGGTGGCAATCAACAACCTCTAGCCACTAATAATCGATTTCAGCCCCTCACGCCTCCATCTTCCTCTACTACCACTCACCCTAATCAAGATTTCTCTTCCATGGACAATCACCACAGCCCCTACTTCCTTCATAGTGGTGATCATCCTAGAATGACTCTTCTTTCTCATGTTCTTACGGGTTCAAATTATAATCCCTGGAATCGCACTATGCTCACGGCTCTCAATGCCAAGAACAAATTGGGATTTGTTACCGGCACTCTTCCACCGCCTCCGCCGAATGATCCATCTTCTAGTATTTGGTCTCGTTGCAACAACATGGCTCTCTCCTGGCTTCTCAAATCCGTCGACAAGGAAATCGGCCATGGCCTTCTTTACATAACTACTGCTCACGACATCTGGACTGATCTTCATTCTCAGTTTCGACAGAGTAATGCCCCTCGCATTTTTCAACTTAAACAGTCATTAGCTGCTCTCTCTCAAGGCCCTCTTGATGTTAATCAATATTTTACCAAATTGAAAATCCTTTGGGACGAACTACAGGATTTTCAACCAATATCGATTTGCACTTGTGGAGGAATGAAAATTTGGAATGAAACTCAGCAATAAGCTTACCTTATGCAGTTTCTTATGGGTCTCCATGAATCCTTTGCCGCCGTTCGTGCCCAAATCCACATGCAAGATCCTTTGCCTTATGTCAGCAGAGCCTTCAATCTTGTAATCCAAAAAGAACGACAACGATCCATTGCATCTCCCATTTTTCCATCTGAATCGATGGCCTTCCAGACCGTGTCTCCTCCCATGGCCACCGTCGCAGCTTCACCTTACCGCCGATCCACTCCTCTCTGTTCTCATTGCGGGAAATTAGGGCACACTGCTTCTACGTGTTATAAGCTTCACGGGTTTCCACCCGGGATTCAGCTTAAGACCCGCCCGCCGACCTATCAACCCACCCGAGCCCGAAACCCCAGTCTGCACCGTTTTTTTGGACCGACTTCTTAGGCCCATACCCCTCAGCCTCATCTTCCTTCTTTCTCTCAGGCCCATCACTCTTTTATTTCAGAAATAAACCCCAGCCCACTTTTTTTATTCACCTCAGGCCCACGACTCTTCTCCTATTACAGCCCCAAGCCCATCTCCATCTTTTTCTCCCTCCACCCAATAGTTTTCAGCCCATTTCCAGTCTCCCACTCCCATTTCTGGTTCCGTTGCCGCCATGGCCATAGCCACTGATCCTCTTGCTCTTGGTCCGTCGCCACCTCTCACGGTGGATCATTGCCATCAGCTGATCTCTCTGTTGAGTTCGCAGTTTTATCACCATGCTCTTACTCCATCTTCCGATCTCTCTTCTTCCATCTCCGCTTTCACTGGTAATATTTCTCATCCCTCTATACCCTCTTCTTAATATTGGATTATTGACACAGGTGCCACACATCATATTTGTTGTGATCTCTCTTATTTCTCTTCTTATTCCCCTATTCCCCTCACTCACCTTTCACTTCCAAATGGTCACACCAGTCCGATCACTTATGTTGGTTCTGTGCATTTATCCACTTCCATGATTCTTTCCAATGTATTTTATGTTCCTCTATTTCGTTTTAATCTCTTAAGCATTAGTTCTCTCACCAAATCTCACAATTGTTCGGTTATTTTTCTCTCTGATTCTTGTGTTATCCAGGACCTTATTCAAGACCAGATAATTGGGAAGGGTAGACGGGATGGGAATCTTTATGTTCTTGATTTGGAATCATTTCATGTAATTCTAATGTTGTTTTTAATTTTTCTCTTGGCTTGCGCTTGTCCAAGCCCAATCTTTGGCATGTACGGCTTGGACATCCTTCTTTTGTCAAACTTCATATGCTTAATAAAGAATTACAGCTTCCTTTATCATCTCATACTAATAATTTCCATTGCCCTGTTTTCCCTTTAGCAAAGCAAAAATGCTTGCCCTTCCCTGCCCCTAATCAATTGTCTACTACACCATTTGCTTTGATTCATATTGACATCTGGGGTCCATTTCATGTTGCCACCACCGGAGGACACAAATCATTTCTCACTATTGTTGATGACTGCACTCGAGCGACGTGGTTGTATCTGTTAGTGCCAAATTTGATGTTAAATCTATCATTCCTCAATTCTTTAATCTCATTTCCACGCAATTCCAAACCTCTATTTAGGCTGTTCGTTTTGATAATGCACCTGAACTTGAACTTGTTGATTTTTTTTTCATTCCAAAGGCGTTGTTCATTATCATTCTTGTGTTGAGACTCCTGAACAAAATTCTGTTGTGGAACGCAAACACCAGCATATACTTAATGTCGCCCGTGCATTGTCTTTTCAGTCTGGTTTACCACTTCGTTATTAGGGGGATTGTGTTCTCACTGCCGTTTATTTGATTAATTAGCTTCCGTCTTCTCATTAGCCAACAAAACTCCTCTTGAGCTCTTAACCCACAAATCTCCTTCTTACACTCATCTTAGAGTTTTTGGTTGTCTCTATTATGCCTCTACCTTACTTAGCCACCGCTCTAAGTTCCACCATATTTGAACTGAACAAAACAAATCTCACCTTTTGGTGAAATATGGGTCGATCCTAGATACCATGAAACTAAAGTTCAAAATGAAAGGCACAGACGTGCTTTTAAATTATAATGTATGTCTTAGATAAACTTATACATGAAACCCAACTATTCGAAAGTCCATAAAAAAAAAAATTGTTTTTTTATGCTAATATCCAACATATCTATAAAAATAAGAGGGAAAGAATTAAAAACAAAACTCAAGCAAAAGAGTGACAGAAAGGTTGAATGATAGAAAAAACATAGCAGGGCTCTCGAGAGGAGTTGATTTAATTCGATTACCTTCTGAATCAGAGAACTTGAAATGTACATTGAGCAAGCAATCATATTTTAGATAAAAATAATTTTTAAATTATTTTAAGTCTAATCATTTATATGATTTAACTATTGATTGGGATACATTCATATATCAATATGTTATGATTGACAAATGTTCATATATCAATATGTTATTCTTAGTGAGAAGACAAACATGAAGTAATTGATTTGTCAATCATTAAAATATGAATGAGAAATTGTCTTTCAAAGTATAGCCATGAAGTTGATTGAAGTAGTAAAATGAGTAATCCCAAATTGGTTGATGAAAAACATTTAAACTACTTTTAATCCATTTTGGACTGTGGACCCAGGTCGGCTCATGAGTCGTGGATCTTAGTTTCGAATTGAATTGATCCAAGTAGAGATAATTCTTTCTAGAATTTTTTTTTCTTTTTAAATTGATTCTAGTAATTTTCTTGACCAAACAAGACTCGTCTTTTCATATTTGTAATTCATTTTTAATAAAGAGTTACATTTGATTAATTTTTAATGACTTTAAAGTGTTCTTAGTGGCTTTCAAGTGAGACATTTAGCGAATGCTTGATAACTATTTAATTTTTAAGTGCTAAAAATTTAAGTGCTGAATTTTAAATGCCGAAATTTTAAGTGCTAAAATATTAAAAAGTTGCTTGATAAAATTAAAACTTGAAGTGCTAAAAATTTAAGTGTTGAATTTTTTTTTGTTTGTATGATAAGAACAAAATTTGAATGCCAAAAATTGCTCAATTTACATAATTACCCTTGAATCAAGATAATACAAAAATAAAAAATAAAAAATAATGATATAAAGAACAAAACAATGAAATAAAAACACCAATAACATACTAAAAAGTTCAAATATATGAATTATTATAACTCAACAATAACATAGAGTTCAATCGAAAAAAAATAAAATCATGAATCGGATTCATTAGAACTAAAGTTGCAAAAAGACGGGGGGGGGGTTCGGTGGGACGTTTTGGCCAATTCGGGACAAGGTGTAAGACCTGGGCGTGGGGTGTAAACTCCGTGATACATAAAATTTAATATTATATATAATTAAAAAAAATACCAAAATAATAATTTTAAAAGATATATATGAATTATGAAGAATATATATAAATTCATCAATAAATTATTATATATGAATATTACATATTAATATTATAGTTATAATTTATTTAGTTATGATTTATAATTTATAAATAAATAATGTTATAACTTATAATTTATAAATAAAATATAAAAACAAAAATGGAGAAATTTAAAAAAATAGAGAAATCCAAATTTAAAAAAAACAAACAAATAACATATTAAAAAAAAAACCCAGATAAATTCAAAATAGATCTTGGGCGATATCTCTAATTATTTGCCTTGTATGGCTACAAAATGAATTAAGTCGAGGAGCCTTTGCTGAATTATTTACTTAAATTTTGATCTATATTAGTTTACTCTTAAGAGAGAGTTCAACACTTGTTTTGTTCACCAGATATTTTGATTTCAAGTGCTATATCAGAGGATTGTGATCATTGTATCTTGAGAAATAAAGACCTAAGTAATCGCAAGCACTTGAGCGGAAGCAGAATTTACTTTAAGGAAATATCGTTAAACAATAGAATGGATCCGTATAAATTTCTGAGATAGGTCATTGATAAAAAACTGTGAGTATAATTTTATTTATTTACTGATTTCACGTATTTTAATTTATTGTTAAAAAATAATATTTTGTAATGTTTGTCAATGTTCTAGAATATTCGTTATCCTATATTTTACGTTCTAAAATATTTACTATAGCATGTACGGATTTCTAGAATATTTGTTGTGAATTGTTGTATATTTTGTAATATTTAGTGTAAGTTACATTCAACAACAAATTTCACTAAAAATTGATTTTTTTTAATTGTTTATTAGTATAATTTTATTGTATATATATCTTGACATATTTATAAATCTTTATTGAAGATAATATTAATTAATATTTAATTACATTAATTAAAAATGAGTATTTTCATAATTATTTTTCTACAATTTTAAGGAGGGAAACTTCTATCTGTTTCTTACTTTACACCAAACGTTACGTAACAAAGTTTCAATATCAACAAAGCTGTCTGAAAAGATATAGTGCTCCATATAGACTAGGTACCAAAGGTTTGCCAATGGAGAGCTATCAGTAGGTCAATGGGAAGGTCCGGATTTACAAATAGATCGACCCGCGAGCTTTGTTACTTTGTCAATATCAAATGACAACTATTTTTCCATGTCCCTAGAGGGATCCATCAGGATTTTTCCTTCTTCTTCACCTTTGATGTTGCTAAAAATAAAAATCTATAGCATGTGCCAAAAATCTCCCATATACTAAAGACCTCTACAACCTGCAAAATTGATAACCTGCAAAATCGATTAGTTAAAAGGGGACACTAATGTGGTGTCGGCCAAATAACCTTCAACGTGATAATAAATCAGTCTACTTTAGAGTATTAGGCGAAAGACCAAATGTAATCATTAATTCGATACATTCCTTTATTTATAGATTTCGTAGATTACAGTTGTTTGATATGGATGACCTAGTCTTTGATAACTTGGTATTCTTTCACTATTTGATGATAGCCCACTTCCTCCTATCTAGAAGGAATCAAGGGTTAGTGGGTTGAATTGATCTTTGATGACTTAATCTTCTTCTACTTTGTTGCTATTTAGTTGAGAGTGTATCTTTAAGTAAGTTACGTTTTTTGATTTCCCACTTGATGGATCCATACATGGATCACTGATTTGGACAAATGTCCTCGACCTGGCTCATTTTGAGCATTGAGCCTCTTCATTGTGCTTGCTCAAGATGACCTATAGGCTTATCATGATGGGCTTCTTCAGAGATATGTGTTGGGCCGCCTGTAGCAGGCTTTTTCCCAGGTCGGTTTTATCAGTCAGATCTTTCCTGTTCTTGGGTTTAAAATATTGGCTCAATTTCCTTATCAAGCTTCTCTTAGAAAACTGAATATAGAAGTGAGAATTTCTCCCGCATCAACCTTCTCCCTTAGCACCATCGAGAATGTTCAAAGGACTAAAGAAAAGGAAAAATTATTTGTGACACACAAGGATGCATATGAAGAATGATCGATCTAAGGAAGTCAATTACACTGACGTACACTAGTGCAGAACATTTATGTTGCTTAATATCCCTTTGACTAGCTGTAGGTTATGTTGCTTAATATCCCTTGTCTTAGTTATACGTTGATGTGACTTGTCTGTCCAGTAATAGCACACAACATTTAGTTATTATTTTCTGACGCATAACCTTGACTAGCTACTTAAAGTAGTCTGCCAAATTTGTTACCTGTAAAAAGGAACTATTCATTCTATTGAAATGAGTCTATCCTGCAGAAGTTCAGAAACGAATAAAAATATACAAAAAACAAAAAAGTGCCTATGAATTGGAAAATAGATTCTCTAGAAAAGTTTACTGCGGACTGAGATACAATGTAGTTCCAGCAATAATCAAGTGTGTATCAAGTTTTGATATGATGACACCACCAAAATAGGTTTAGGTAGACATTAACTACCTGGGGCAATGAAAGCTCAAAACACGCAAAGACCGATCAAACTAAAGGAAGGAAATAGAGGTAAAGACCTCCCTTAAAGAAGTATTTGAATAGGCATCTCTCCTCCTCCCAATATGAATTGGCCATTTCGTGCAACTGAAAAAGGAAAAGCACTATGGAGAAGGGGAATTCGATTTTGGACCAATAGGAATTGGAGGTAATTTCATGTGTAGAAATTTGGTCTGGTTATTTGACCGGCCCAAGATAATCCTACATGAACAGAGAGGTTGGTGTACCTTTTTTTTTTTTTCCCAGATGATCCTGATTTGAACGACCAATAGAAGTAGGAAGAAATAATAAATAAGAAAGAAGAGATGAAAAATAATTTGAAATTAAATATTTTATTATATATAAATTATATTTTTTTATTTAATGAAATTATTATTAATAATATATTTATAATGGTTATAATTATGTATTCTAATTACATGCTTATTAGTTATTATTATTGTGACTAAATTATAAAATTTATTAAAACGATTTTATGAATTTCATTATAATTTTATATGTTACAATAATATATATGTGTATAATTAGTGATTTTATTAATTATAATATTATGAGTATTTAATATTATAATAAGAGTTACATAATCTATACACTATATATATTAAGTAAGGATGAAAGAAAATAAAAAGTGATATAAAGAAATTTAGAGAAAATAGCATGAAACTATATGACGACAGTATATAAAATAATATGTTTTTATTGAGACATATAAATGGAGAGAAGTAATGTTTTGGGATATTTTATGTATATTATATTCTTGATGATTTACGGATAACAGGGTTCGCGATCGGTTTAATATAGGGATGTTCTACTTATACCTTGACTCTTTGGATCGTTGTATCTTGGGAAGGGTTAGTCATTCAACCCTGTGCATAGAGGTAACATATCTCTTCTTAAGATAGTGCTTACACGCCTTGATCCACATCTCTCTATTCGATTCTTTATTTTATTTATTTAATTTTTGATGTTCTTTATTATTTAAAAAGATTGAAATTACATGTGACATTATTTATTTAATTTGAGTTTATATAATTATGTGGAATTTCTCCAATAATATAAGAAGAGATATAATTTTCTTATAGTTCAACATTGCTTGAATTTGTTTCTAATATATTTTAATGTATTTGATGATCGATACATTTTTGTTTTAATTTTAAATTTATGAAAGTCGCAAGAGAAAAGAAAATTATGTTTTTGTTATGATAATATTTTATCTTATATTTTGCATTTAATGTTATTTTATTTTTCCAATTGAAATAATCTTAGGAATGTTTTCTTTTTTTTGTTCGTTATATGAATTTGCATACTTTGATTTATATTTTATTGCGATATGTTATATGCAAATTTATTTTAATGATAGTGGAACTAATATTAGTTTTTGTCTTGAATTGGAGTTACTTTGAAAATGTGGGGATTATGTATGGATATATTTGAAGGGAAAAATGATTGATTTTCATTTTCATCTCACAAATTAATTTATTATTATAGTTTATTCATATAATGAAAATCAAATGTTTCTATTTTTGAAATGTGATAGTATTTCTTATAAAAATGTTAGAGATTCTTAAATATTATTTTAATATGCATTAAACTAAAATAAATTTTAAGTTTTAGTAAAATTTATAAATTAAGGGTGTTTATAGATATTGAATTATGAGAATTATTTTTTTTGAGAATAAAATATTTTGACCATTTTAATAGAATTTATAAAGTATTATTCTTCAATATTTAGTTTTATAAAAAACTAAATATTTTTATTTTTTGAAGACATACAAAATTATTTATTTTAGAGCTGGAAAAAATATTTATGTTCTTGATTTTAAAAATGGAAAACACGAAAGGTTTTTATTATTTATGAAAAGAGAAAAAATATGAAATGTTTTTATTCTTTGTAATATATATATATATATATATATATATATATATATATATATATTTTTAATAGTGATAAGTTTTTCATTTGAAAATTGGTTCCTAGTAGGTATGATGAGTGGTTTATTTATCAATAAATCAAGTACTTTTAGACTCAAATATTTGTGTGTTTTCAAGTATTTTTTTAGTTTGATGTGTTTTTGTTGTGTTTTGTAGCATTACAAATAAATGGGAGAAACAGTGCAAAATGCGTGCAGATGCTGTAACTTCAAGGCTACTTTTGACCATAATGCAATCCGATTTTGGGAAATCTCAAAACATGAAAGTTGTAGATCTATGTCTTTTCTTGTCATATTTTTTTAATCACCGTAATCGGAGTTCGGATACGAAAGTTACAACCAAAATACAATTCAAGTGTCGGCGCTGCCTAATGCGCATTGCAGCCCCCAACAGCACGCTTAAAAAATGAGCGTTGCAGGGCACTCCCATCGGGTTGTGTCTTATTTTTAACCGAAAACCCTAATTTTGTTCCGCTTTCAATAACCTATTTTGCCTCAAACACAAGGGGGACAAAAGTGGAAGAGGAGAAGGCGATTTTGGGAGACACAACCGACGATTTTGGGCAAGAAAACACCGGATGGTGTGTTTTGATGTGAGATTGAAGAAGAAAACACCATTAGTGGCACTTGGGATTGAAGATTTGGAGCCTAAACCCACAATAAGCATTTTCTCTTCCTTTCTCTCTCCCTAATCTTTTATTTTAAGTTTTGTATTTGTAATTTTGTGTTGAACATGCTTACATATATGAATTTATTGAGAAGATTAGCTATGGATCTATCTATGTTGTGTTTATAATCAAAATCTAGGGCTTTATGTAGTCTCGTTTGAACCATGTTAGATTATTTTGTTAATTGTTAGATTTAATTCCATTTTATGCATCTCTTAGGCCTAATTTGTTTTATTCATGTGGCTAATAAGTTAGACGAGTTTAGGCTACGAATTTTATATTCGGGAGAGGTTGAATTCGTAACGAGAATTGGGAGTGCAAAAATTAGGTTGTCGTGAGTTTGGAAGGAAATCAACATCTAAGTAATCTAGTTGGGAATTTAGGATTTTGTAAAACCGAGAGGTAATCAAGTTCCAAATTGATCAATTAGAATCGCCATTCAGTTGCATTTATATTTATAATGCTTCCAAGGTATGCTTGCACATGATATTTTGGATGAATTAAGAACTTGAGATTTGACACTCGGGAGAGGTAATTTCGGGTTCGAACATAGGATAAACACAACATGAATTTTAATAGACCAGGAGATATTTAAAACTTGTGTAATTTATAAGGTCGGGTTTAACGAATGTTTTCACTTAAATACTAGATAGGGATATTAGTATTGAAGTGTTTGCATGTTCTCTCACTTGACGCTCGGGAGAGGTAGTGAGAGAGCAATAGCACAATGACCTTGATTATTGAATGAGCAAAATTAGCTAATAATTACTTAATAAGATAACATAGGAATAACGAGATAAAATCAATCCCCTCGAGCCTTTGTGCATAGAAAATCCATATTTTATTTTGTTTTTGTATTTATTTTATTCTTGTTTTATTTTTATAAAAGCTAAAAATTGAATGCCTAAATAAAGTTAAGTTACGATAATCGCAGTACTTAACAACCATTTAAATCAATCCCTGTAGATATGACAACCTCTCACTTCCTATACTATTAAAACTTGACCCGTACACTTACGGTATTGTAGCGACAAAATAATTCGCTACCAAAGTACTAGACTACTGACCAATTTCTCATTTCTAAATGGTTCGTAGTATATAATTGCCCTTTACGATTAAGTATTTCCTAATAGTAGGCTACTGATCACAAAATTTGTGATTACTAGTAGTAAAACTACTAAAATAATATTTTTAAGCGAGAATTTTAAAATTGGGAAAAAAAAAAAATGTTATAACATATTGATAATTTTATTGTCATTGTATAAAATTATTAAATTCTTTTGAAAGAGAAAAATGAATGAGTGAAAATTAAATTTCGATTATTTGAATTATCATGTGGTCTTAAGAAAGATTGGAAACTCTCTAAATAAAGTAATATTTTACATCGATAAATTAAACATTCCTATTGTATTTAAGATATAATAGTGCCTAGAAATTTTTTAATATTCAATTGTCCTGAAAATATAGATGTCCAAATATTATTCCCTGGTATAGATGCTTCGAAAATTGATAGAAAATAATGCAAAATTGTATTCCATTTTCATGGAATTATTTTTGTAGTTGTCTTTTATTTTAGAAGAAAATATTTGTTGCTTCGACTTATATTCCTAAAAGGTTTATGTGATGGTAAAATGGGAAATACGTTGTGTAGATAAATATGTTGTCTTGACATAAAGTCTCTGATTGCTTGTTTTGAAAATTCTCAAATTATTTATATAATTTCGAAATTAGGAATATAAATGTTGCCTCAAAATTGTTGGTTTGGTACATGCCCCATATCAGTTTAAATGATGAAATGTGAGACTGTACACAATTTTGGTTCAATATAAAATTTTGTTTAATATGTTCCAAATATATTTATTCGATAGTATTATTGGAACTGAAAAATTTCATCCGTTGCTAAAAAAAAGGATGTTCCAAGTGCCAAAATATTTATTGGTACCAAAATGAGAATTGATAGAATGGATAATTTAAAAATAAATAAAAATTAAGGCTTACTATTCATGCATTATATTTCTACGAGGTGGGACAATTATATGTTATATTCCCACGGGTTGGGACAATTTATCTCAAAGACTAGTAGTTGCTAGGTCTTAAAATTATTGAGGGGGATAAGTGTTAGCGTACGAGGAAGTCACCTAGAGAGGTAACCCAACATCTATGATGGGGAACCCCATGAAAGAGGTTCAATGGGAAACAACAATCCATATTATGCGACTTATAAAACAACACTATATAATTTGGAGAAATCATTTAAAAGATTTTCTTGCTCATCCCTAAGGTGCCAGTATTTTATGATGTGATGTTAAGGATGAGTTTAACCCTTAATGAGATTAAGGCAAGAAAACTCTTGCAGTATATAGGTCATATATACCCTTAGATGACTCACCTAAGTGAGAGTTGTCGTGAGGCCGCTACTATGGGATTGAGTTTTCCCTAGTAACTCTCATGAGAATCAAGATACATACACATGGACATCAAAGCAGAAAACCACGAGCACAATCTAATACCAATATTGTGTGTGTGCTTACTGCAGTTTGGCTAAAAGGACCTAGTTCAAGACATAATTCACTATAGTTCATTCAGATGAATGTTTGTTATACTAAGTAAGGTTTATGTTCTGAAAACACCTATGCCTATTACGCACTATTATATTGTCCATTATTTTTATTTTATTATTTTATTTCAATTTTAAATTATGTGGGGAATTATTAGAAAAATAATTTAAAATTAAATATTTTATTATATATAAATTATATTATTTTATTTAATAAAATTATTATTAATAATATATTTATAATGATTATAATTATGTGTTTTAATTACGTGTTAATGAGATATTATTATTGTGATTAAATTACATAATTTATTAAAATGACTTTATGATTTCCATTATAAATATATCTGTTACAATTACACTTATGTGTCTAATTAATGATTTTATTAAAAATAATTTTATGAGTATTTAATATTATAATAAGAGTTACATAATTTGTACACTATATATATGTATGTAAGGATGAAAGAAAAAAAAGTGATATAGAGAAAATAGTGTGATACTATATGACGATAGTATATGAAATAATACATTTTTATTGAGACATATAAATAGAGAGAAGTGATATTTTGTGATATTTCACATATATTATATACTTGATGATATACGGGCAATAGAGTTCACGATTGGTTCAATATAGAGACGTCCTGCTTACACCTTAACTCCTTGGATCGTTGTATCTTGAGAAGGGCTCACTATTCAACCTTATGAAGAGGGGGCATATATCTACTTAGGACAATGTTTACACATTTCGATCCACTAGATATATATTTTCTCTTTATTATATTCTTTATTTTATTTATTTAATTTTTAATATTCTTTGTTATTTAAAAAGATTGAAATTACATATGATAATTATTTATTTAATTTGAGTTTATATAATTATGTGAAATTTTTTGAAACATAGATTTAATATATTTAAATTGAAAATAAAAATAACGACTTGCATATCACCCCGAATTCCCAAAAAAGGAAAAGAAAAATAATAATAAATAGATAGCCAAAGAAATCAAGAAATGGCAATCACCAACCTTTATGAAGAAAACAATCATTACTACCACTCGCGTTTTCTAAGACTGTCCATCTTCCTCGATGTATTATGTTACAAACTCGGAGGAATGATCCTCTATGCTTTTTGATATGATAACTTAAGATTTTATTTGGCCAAGAGAGAAATTGCTATTTTTTTTTTTCAATTCCTCATCCATCTTACTTTAATCGCACTTTTTATTATGTAATTATATGAATTTCAAAATTCTATCTTTTCTCTATATATTATATGATAAAATTATATGTGTAAAATAATTGTAAAATTCATATTATTAAAATAGTTATGTAAAATTAAAATTGTATTGCTAAAATAGGTACAAAATTATATTGTTAAATTACAAAACAAAAATTGAATTATGAGATATATTTTATATTTTTTATTATTAAAATTTAATAGAATTCAAAATTCTGCATACAAAGACTTGTATATCCCGATAAGGAATTATTAAATTGAACAATCAAATATTTAATCTAAAAAAGTTATCTAAACAAGAAATTTGTAAGTGATGAGATTTCAAAATTCTGCATTTTCAAATCTTGTCATTCACCGGATGAAGAAGAATTCAGCTAGATGACACCAGGGTGCCATGTGGCCTCGAACACGCCACTGGTCTGGGATCTCTAGAATTTACCAGTCGAATGGGCCCCTTGGTACACTTGCTCTGGGTCATAATGTTTAGCCGGGCCTCTACATACCACACAGGTCAATATTCCTAGGGCATAAGCGGCATAATGCTCCCATTTCCGAAGGTGGTCAGAGCCGCCTTTCCCTCCAAGGATTGTGTTGTTGCTAGAATAGTCCCGCGATCTCTGCCAATAATCCTACCACCTCATTGGAATAGAGGGTGAGATTCGCACCACTTGCCATATCAGTTTCATTGAATTATGGAAGGCCTTCTAAACAGGTCTTCTTCTATTTCTCATATAAAGGTTAGAACCCTAGATGTTCTAGGTATGTGACATAAGGTATTGTGTAATATACTCTGCTGTATACTCTTAACCTTATTACATTACCTTTCTTCTCAGAAACCTATACTGATTCTCACCTCTGAGGTGCAACACTGGCAGACTCACCCGTGGTGCATTATTTTACAAGGACCAAACTGAGAAAAAGTGAGTTAACATTCGCCCCTAACCAGCATCCCCAGTCTTAGAAGCTGATGTGTCCTGTGATCTATTTCCAGGCATCATCAAATTAGCTTCATCTGTGGGAATGACTTACTATTGTTCCAACGCTCTCAATTAAATGGTCACTCTAAGATCCGGACTTGTGACAAATGATAGAGAAAGTTAAAGACAGTTAACTCAAACAGTTGCCCTCGAAAATGGTCCTCCTAGAGAATCACCAGCACTAGTGGGAGAGATCATAAGAGAAATCGAAAACCTTGCTTAGGATTTTTGGAATCACATCGAGGCGATATGCCTTGTTAAGCCCTTCCACCCCCATCGTTACAACAAGAGGCACTGTCACCTATTGGTGAAACACAATCCACAACTAACCGAGGATGAAGGGCCTAATACAAATGAAACAAAGAAGAAGACTATTTCCCCACGCAGTGAGACCTATAAGAAGAGATGGAAAAGATCCACACGGAGCAGGAGGAGCCACGCTAGCAAGCTAGAAATCGCAGAAGCAACACCGAACCAACAAGGTCGAATGAGACCTCCCGTGTCTAATCTCAACTGGAGCCACAAGTTTCCTTAAAAGAACCAGGTGACAGAACCCAGAGGGCTCCGCTTCGAAGGAAATACATGTAACACAACCACATTGTAGGTGAAACTTGCGGGACATTGAGGTGAACCCTGCCATACTTGGAGAAAACTTTCTTGATAATCCATTCGAGGCCCTAATGGCACAACCAAGGGAATTGTACCAATGATGTCTTGTGAGAGAAAGTTAGATCTATACACAAGAAGCTAGAAAAAATTGGGAGGAAGGATCCAAGAATCAATGACATAGTGAAGTGAAATGCTTCCCCCTTACCTCCTACATGTTATGGGAGCCAATGCCATCTAACTTTAAGATTCCATCCTTGATCGAGACCAACTAAGGAGATTTTAATCCCGCAGATCACCTTGATGCCTGCCACGCGCACATTGACCTCCGAGGAGCGTCAGACTCTATTCTAAGTCACTTTGGACGAAGCTGCGTGCAAGTAGTCCAAAACTCTGAAAGTAAGTAGTTTTAACTTTTTTTGAATAATTTTGCCTTTCCTTTTTTCCACAAGTTTGTTAATAGTAAGAGACAGGCCAAGGACCCGTCGTATCTTATGTCGATCAGACAGATGGAAGGCGAGAGACAGGAAGTCTACATCAAAAGATTTCACCACGAGTTAGATCAAATCGAGGAACCAAATGACAGGGTGGCCACCACTACCCCTATGTCTGGGTTATCATCAGGTCGGTTCTTGTATGAAATAACTTGTGCCTCTTCTAAGACCTTGGCCATGGATTTTTCCATTTCCATCGAGTTTATCACTGCTGAGGACGTCTTTAGGGCTCGGGCCCAAGAAGAGGAGGCACTCGGGGAAAAAGAAAAGCTAATGAGCCCAGTAGTCACAAAATTGGGCAAAAAAATTCCTGGCAAAAGAAGAAATGTGGCGAGGTGGAAATGAACTCAGCCAACCAGAGGTAGAGGGGAATATATACCCTCAGCGCTATCCCAACCATATATCTCTCAATGCCTCTATAGCCACCATCTTGATACAGATCGATGACAAGAAGCTGCTTAATTGGCCTCACCCCATGAAGCCTTGTGAGAAAATTTACTAAGCAGATAAGTGGTACAACTTCCATCGAAGTACCGGACACTACACCAATGACTATATGGAGTTGAAAAATGAAATCGAACAATTGATTCAAAGAGGCTACCTTAAAAAGTTCACTAATAAAGGAGGTTAGGGCGAGCAACGCCTTGATGAGAAAATATGAAGATCAGAAGTCCAAGTAAAAATCCACACCATCTACGATGAGTTTGCTTCTAAAGGAACTTCCCAAGTTAAGCACAAGGCCCTTGCCCGACAGGAAAACGCTTGGTCGAGGAATACATGTTCAAAGTCTCCAAGAAACTAACCACACTAGAAGAGGCCATTACTTTCCTCGATTAAGATTTCTGTGGAGTGCACAAATCCCATGACGATACTCTAGTTGTCAACTTAAAGATCACCAACTATAATGTTGGGCGCTTGCTGGTCAACAGCGATAGCTCAGTGAAAATTCTATACCTGGTTGCCTTTGACAGGATGGGGATTGACATAGAACAACTGAAGCCGATGATGACCCCCATTGGTTGAATTCAAAGGAGAAACTATGAAACACCTTGGATGGATTACACTGTAGATCATGGTTGGCAAGGTGCTAAGGCACGCCACAGTCGATGAATGGTTCATTGTAGTAGACTGCCTATCGGCCTACAATGTCATTATCAGAAGATCGTGCTTCAATGAATTGAGAACTGTTACCTCAATATAGCACCTCCTGTTGAAGTTACTGATACGTGTGATCTACCTATCTATTTTCAAACCAAAATTGTTAGTTTTTGAGTATGTTTATTATGTTTTTAATACGTTTTAATATGTTTTTATTCTTTTTGTATTAAAATAGGTGTATGGGTGAAAATATATGAAATCGGAGCACAAATGATCAATTCAGTCCTAAAACAGTTGGAGAACGGTGGAAAAACAAGTATGGAGACAAGATTTTGAAAAGAAGCCCACCACCATGGTGTCCAGACCACCGCCACAATGGTAAAAATGTAGAGTGGGCTATTCTTGTTGAACATCCACCGCCACGACGATAAAATTGCGGGATGGTCCTTAATCCACCACTTAGGCGAACCTAAATCGACACACTTCACCGCTGCGGTGGTGAATCCCACCGCCGCGGCAGTGAGCTCTACATAATTTAGATATTTTATTAGATATTTTGGGCCCTATTTAAATCCTCCCCTTCTCTCCTCTCCTCAAGATCGGCCATAGGAGAACCCTTAGGGTTCCTATAATTTTGAGAGTGTTTAGGGGTGTGCTCAACCAATTTCGAAGGAGATGAATACATTGCAATAAAAGAGAAGCGATCGTTAGACGGTTTTAGCGCCGAATCTTTCGGACTATGGCTAAGCCTTTTGTTTCTCTCTTTATTTTCTTAACTTTGGTAGATTGTTGAGCATGTTTAGAATGGTTTTTAATGTATAATTGGTTATGGCCATGATTTAAATATATATTGTAATAGGGATTAACGTATTATTTATAAAAATGTTGTTTTGGTTGAATTTGTGTTTCGTTTATGGTTGTTCCTTATAATTTCGATCGTGTTTCCATGTTTTCTATGATTATATGCTAATTTAGATATATCGAGAATACGGGGTTTGATGCTTGGGAGAGGTAATCTTGGATTCGGACTAGGGTAAACACAACATGACAATCTAACGACCCAGGAGGGCATTAGAAAGTTTGCAATCGATAACATTGGGGAGAGACTCACGTAACCTAGAGTCTTTAAGACATTGAGAGGGATTTCTTCATTGACACAAAGTCATGTATTCTCCCCGTCTTACACTCAGGAGAGGTGGCGAGAGAGTTTACGAACCGAGATTGTCAGATACGTCGAATGCCGTTAATGTTAACTAAAATGAAATCAAACGTATTTAAGTAAATAAAATTAATCCCTAGGTAATCTACTCCCCTAAACAATATCAATATAGTATTTATAGTATAGTTAATTAAATTAGTATTTTAGTTTAGTAATAGTATAAATTACATTTCAATTTTTAAGTGCCTAGATAAAATTAGGTTATGATAATCGCAGTACTCTATAGTAATCTCAATCAATCCATGTGGATACAATACCTAACCGAAAGGTCCATTATACTAAAACTTAACCCGTACGCTTGCGGTGAAAGTGACGACGCTTAAATTGCAGTCACCAAGTTTTTGGCGCCGTTGTCGGGGATTGGTTGTTGTCGAATTCAGTTTTCGGTGATCACCATCATGTTTTTGGCACCATTGCCGAGGATTGTGTTTTAGATTATTGTTGATATTGTGAGTAAATAACTTGATTTTAATTTAGGCATTTTTTAGTGTTTATAATTTTTCGTTGTAGTTTTGTTTTTGTATTTCTTATGTAAGGTACTTGGTGATGTTAGATCGATAGATGTTGATAAATCTCTTTCAACGGGATTCCAAACCATTTATAGTGCATGGCCACGAACATGATCCGGTGAGGCGTGTCATTGGAAGATCGAGCTGAATAAAGTAATATCTTGCCAAACTTGAGGGCGTTCTGAATGTGTTGGGATGACGACCATAAACCAAGTGCTTCTTGGGAGGCAACCCAAGGAAAAAAATAAATTAGATCCATCTCTGTCGACTTGAGTCAGAGGCGAGATTCTCTCGTCTCCCAGGTACGTGTTCTAAACCCCTGTCTTTAATATCATGTTATATACTATCATTGGAATTGTTGACGGATTGTTTTGGGCAATGCCTGTGTTAAGTTGGTGGTGATGTGTCATATGTTTTTATGTTATTAGTTATGTTTTTTATTTTTTCCCGTATGCATGCTTGTTTAGGATTAGTTTGTTTAGTTTAGTTATTGTTTTGTGCTAAATTTTGACGTCATCTAGGCCTTTACCCGATGATGAGTCTGTCCCCTAATTGTTTATTAAGGTCGAGCATAAAGCTCATTCATGTGTGTTCTGTGTGCTTAACGTATCGTCTTAGTAAAAGTTATTGTAGATCCTAAATGCACAAGCACGTAAACTCAATATAGCACTATCTAATTGATTTGAAACCGATTATCCTTTACTCAATTTCATGACAATAGGGATTCTAGAACTTGATTTGGAGGAAATTCGAGGTGAAATCCTAGGCAAGGTTGTTTAAGAGATATGATTTAGGCATTCATTTGATCGCTTGAGCCTTTTGAAGCCTACCATGCAATATCATTATCCTTCGTTACCCTGTCGAAGCCTAAATTCCAATTCAATTATGAACATATGAACAAATACCCTGGCCAATTGATTTTTTTCTAAACCTATATCACTGAATTAAAGGCACATTTGAGTGAATCAAGTTAGCATTCATATATGCTACTTGATGTGAGCGGTTAAGTTTAGGGCGAACTTCTATTTGGTTCGGTATTTGAGTACTCACTTGTCATTTTTCGTTTATATTTTTGCACACTCCTAAAATTGTAAAAATTCGAATGAGTTTGGGGGTGTGTTACTTAATCCTTTCTACACACTCCTAAAATTTTAGAAATTCGAATAAGTTTGTGGGTGTGTTATTTGAAAAAAAAAAATAATAATAAAACATTTTACGTTTCTTTTTGACAAGTGAGTACGATATTCTTAACATATGTTCAGGGTTGTTTCTAATTAAACTATGAGGTTTCGAGTGTAAGAGTGCCAAGCGATGTGCCTTGGGTAACATCAAGTTAATGATGTTAACCCATTTTCGATTCAAATTTACCCTTGGCCATTTTCCCAAAACCGATCAAGCCCTTTTGATATTTATGAACCTTCCGAGCCTACATTAGTAGAGAATAGATCCCGGGTAAGGCGTATGGATTTCCTATACCTTAAAGGTTTTAGTTATGAACTATATTGAGGGATAATCCTATCTAATAAATGGATAGTTGTATATTTGAGTTTAATCACACACACACTTAACTAGGATCTAGAATGGCACTTACTATTTTTGAACGTTGAAATTCTAGAACACCACATGGTGTGATTTATACTTGAACTTGATAGGATTGGGGGCCGATGAGAGAAAATCTTTCAGCCGGTAGATGATAATCAAAACTTACACATTTTATTTTTTTGTTTTTTGTTTTTAGTTTTCAATTTCATAATTAGTTTTTATATTTTCTTGTACTGTGTGGGTGTTTTGCTCGAGGACTAGAAACATTCTGAGTTTGGGGGTATTTGATAGGTTTGATCTACCTATCTATTTTTAAACCGAAATTGTTAATTTTTGAGTACGTTTATTACGTTTTTAATACATTTTAATATGTTTTTATTCTTTTTGTATTAAAATAGGTGTATGGGTAAAAATGTATGAAATCGGTGCGCAAACAATTAATTTAGACCTAAAACGGTCAGATAACAGTGGAAAAACAAGCACGGAGGCAAGATTTTGAAAAGAAGCCCACCGCCGCGGCATCCAGAACACCGCCGCAATGATAAAAATGTAGAGTGGGCTATTCTTGCTGAACATCCATACCGCGGTGCTGAGATCCATCGCCGTGCTGGTGAAACCACCGGATGGTCCTTTATCCACCGCCTTCTCCACCGCCTAGGCGAACCTCAAACCGACATACTCCACAGCCGCGGCGGTAAATCCCACTACCGCGGCATTATGCTCTACACAGTTTAGATATTTTGAGCCCTATTTAAACCCTCCCACTCTCTCTTCTCTTCAAGCCCGGCCATAGGAGACACCTTAGGGTTCCTATGATTTTGAGAGTGTTTTGGGGTGTACTCAACCAATTTCGTAGGAGAAGAACGCGTTCCAATAAAGGAGAAACAATCGTTGGATAGTTTTAATGCCAAATCTTCGGACTATGATTATATGCTAATTTAGATATATCAAGAATATGGGATTTGACGCTTAGGAGAGGTAACCCCAGATTCGGACTAGGGTAAACACAACATGACAATCTAACGACCCAGGAGGGCGTTAGAAAGTACGCAATCGATACCGTTGGGGGCAGGACGCAAGTAACCTAGAGTCGTTAAGACGTTAAGGGGGACTTCTTCATTGATACGAAGTCACGTATTCTCCCATTTTACACTCGGGAGAGGTGGCGAGGGAGTTTACGAACCAAGATTGTCAGATACGCCGAACGCCGTTAATGTTAACTAAAATGAAATGAAATGCATTTAAGTAAATAAAGTTAATCCCTAGGTAATATACTCCCCTAAACAATATCAATATAGTATTTATAGTATATTTAATTAAATTAGTATTTTAGTTTAATATTAGTATAAATTAAGATTCAATTTTTAAGCGCATAGATAAAATTAAGTTATGATAATCGCGATTCTCGATAGTAATCTCAATCAATCCCTGTGGATACGATACCCGACTAAAAGGTCCATTATACTAAAACTTGGCTTGTACGCTTGCGGTGAAAGTGGCGACGCTTAAATTACGGGCACCAGTTACCTACGAAGAATGGAATGGGAGACATGGGTGTAA
The DNA here is from genome assembly GCA_016647705.1 of Eucommia ulmoides. NCBI lineage: Eukaryota > Viridiplantae > Streptophyta > Magnoliopsida > Garryales > Eucommiaceae > Eucommia > Eucommia ulmoides. The sequence goes on from CM028341.1 coordinate 26,081,949, forward strand.
GTCAGAAGGTGGTTGGGGAATGTTTCGTGGCCGAAATAAAGCTACCCAAAGTGCTATTTTCCAAATAGTAATCAAAGAGAGGGGGGTTTGATGAAGACTCATTTCTTGGGGACATCACCGAGCATCCTCAAATTGGGGACATCCTGGACCCTTGAGTTGAGCAGTAAAGTCAGTCGTGCCCCCATCCAGACGAAAATATATAGGATATTCAAATATATTTGTCAGATTCGGACCGAACGGTCCAAATTGGAAGAACCTTGACTAGGGGAATGAGGAACCAATTGGTTACACTCCTGAGGGCCCACCATGACGTGTTCGCTTGGTCTTATATGGATCTACTAGGGATAGATCTGAATATCTCTATGCACCGACTGCATATGGACCCAACCTACCCACCTATGTAATAGTAGAGGCAAAATTTAAGACTAGAGAGACAAACAGTAATCGAGGAAGAAACAAGAAAGCTTCTAGATGCTTAAACAATTCAGGAGAGAAAATTTTCCCTCTAGTTGGCCAATATAGTCCTGGTAAAGAAGAAAATGGGAAAGTGGAGCATGTGCGTAGATTTTACTGACCTGAACAACGTGTTCCCCAAAGACTGTGTTCCTCTCCCGAAGATCAATGTGATCGTGGAAGCTTTAACCGGCTATGAATTACTCAACTTTCTTGACGTATTATCCAAATAGAACCAGATCAGCATATACCTACCTGAAAAGGGGAAGACAACATTCATTACTAATAAGGGACTCTATTGTTACAAGATTATTCTTTCGATCTAAAGAACTCTGGAGCTACCTACCAAAGGTTGGTAAATAAAATGTTCATGTAACTGCACAGAAGGAATGTTGAAGTCTACATTGATGACAAGATTATCAAGAGTAGGAAGGCTAAAGAACATATCAAGTGACCTACAAAAGTGCATTGACGTACTCAGAAAACATTGAATGAAGTTGAACCCTAGCAAGTATCTTTGGAGTCAACATTAGCAAGTTTAACCTGGTGACCCGGAGAGGGATTGAGGCTAACCCAGAACAAATCAAGGAAAACTTGGATAGGGCATCCCTAAGGATGATAAAGGAAGTATAAAACTAGACAGGATGAGTAGCTGCCCTGAATAGGTTTATCTCGCGAAGCTCTGGCAAGTGTTTGCCTTTCTTCAAAACTTTGCTTTGTAAAAAGAGTTAGGAGTGGACCGATGAAAGTGAAGCTGCCTCCCAGGTGATATATTTATTTTATCTATATATTTCAAATCCAAATATATTAGTTTTTGAGTGTTCTATTAGTGTTTTAATTCATTTTTATTTGTTTTTATTCAAATTAGGTATTATGGGAGAAATGGTGCAAAATACATGAAAGTGCTGTAACTTCAAGGTCATTTTTGACCATGATGTGATCCGATTTTGGAAAATCTTAAAATATAGATGTTTTAGATCAATATATTATATTTCCATAGGTTTTTAACCACCTCAATCAGAGTTTGGACAAGAACGTTATGGCATAAATACAAATCAGACGTTGGCACTGTCCATAACTCGCTGTAGCGAGACTTTCTACTCGCTGCAGTGCCCTCCTGTTAGAGAGTTTATGCCCTCTTCTTGCGGAATGGAGACTAGTTAAAGTAATGAGCCTCCCAATATGGGGAGGCTCATTACTTCAATTGAAATAACGAAAAATCATTTCATCTTTTTAGTTGGAACTTTAGGTGGTTCTTGAAAAAAATGATCCCTAGAGTCGAGACTAAATGGATTGTATAAACCAATGCTTCCATAGATTCAATCGTGGTTTACAATTATAACTTCCATACCTTTTGGTTTTTTGTTTCGTTTTGGATTTGGAATCATCTACTGGATAAGGAAAGAGTAGGGGTCAAAAAGGGTGGGCTTAAACACTAGCTGGCCATGCATTTTCTAGATATTTTTATGATATTTTGGTATTCTATTTGTATGCACTCATTCCGACATGGCCTATAACATTTTTGGGAGCCCTACAATCATCCAAGAAAGAGGAGATCATCAAATGGAGAAGAGGAAACGAGATCGGAGCAGACTTTACGGACATGGAATCATCCACTCTTTAGTTTTGGCTATTCTCATTTGTTTCTCTATTTCATTATAAATTTTTGTTGGTTGCTTGAATGTGTATATCTCGTTTTCAGTTGTATATTTGGTTACGGCCATGTGTAGCTAAACATTTATTATCTAGGAAATGATGTAGTTCACGAATATTATGTTTGAGTAAATATTTGTTTTGTTTACAGTTGTTCATCCCTATTTGATTGTAATTACCGTTTTATTACTTCCATAGCATGCTTGTTATGATATTGTGGTTGATTTGAGAATACGGGATTTGACACTCGGGAGAGGTAACCCCGGATTTAGACTAGGGTTAAAACACAACACAAAGTTCTAATGTTTCGGGATATTACTAGAATGTGTACAATCCATGAGGTTGGGTCAAGATGCATGTAATCATTTAGATGCTTGATAGGGATATCGGTGTTGACGTGGTTGCATATTCACTGACATTACACTCGAGAGAGGTAGTGAGTGTGTATTAGATACCTAGATTGTTGAATAGGTTGATGACCGTTAGTATAAACTAGACTAAATCAAGAATGTATAAGTGAACGAATTTAATCCCTAGACAATCCATTTCTATAGAATTTATTCCAAGTATTTTAGTTTAGTTTTTTATTTTTACAAAAACCCAAAATTGGAACGTTCAAATAAAGTTCGATTACGATAATCGCAGAACATAGTGATAGTTTAAACCAATCCTTGTGGATATGACAACCCCTCACTTCTCTATACTATTAAAACTTAACCTCGTGCACTTGTGAGTAATTCAAACGCATTAAAAATATCGCAACAAGTTTTTGGCGCCGTTATCGGGTATTGGCTTTTCGATTGTTGTTAATATTGTGAATAAGTAGCTTTATTTTAATTTAGGCATTTATTTATTTTTAATTTTTGTTTTTAGTTTGGTTTGTTTTACCAAGTACTTGGAGATGGCTCATTGATAGGTGTAAATTACCTATATATTTTCAAACCGAAATTGTTAGTTTTTGAGTATGTTTATTACGTTTAAATATATTTTAATGTTTTTTTTTACTAAATTAGGTGTGTGGGGTGAAACAGATACTAAACGATGATATCGGATCAAGAACGGTGGAAAAACAAGCTTGGAGGCAACATTCAGAGAAGAAGCCCACCGTCGTAGAGGTGAAAATGCAGAGAGTTGATTTTCTTTCTGAACATCCACCGCCGCAGCGGTGAGATCCACTGCCGCGACGGTGAAAATATAGGATAGTCCCTGAATCCACCGCCGACTCTACCGCCTAGGCGATTAATGAATCGACTTACTCACCGCCGCGGCGGTCACCTCTGCACAGTTTAGATATTTATTTCAGATATTTTCCCTATTTATACCCCTTCCTCCTCTCTCCCTCCAGTCATTAGAGCCCCTTAGGGCTTAGTATAGAATATAGAGAGAGTATGGGGAGTGCTCAAACAAATTTGAAGGAGAAGATCACCACGAAGAGAAGGAAAATCGACCAGTGAACAGTTTTAGCAGTTAATCTTCGGATATCGGCTAAGTTCATCCGTTTTCCCTTTTAATTCTTAACTTCTATGTTTGTTTGAGCATGTTTAGCTCGATTTCAATGTTTATATGGTTATGACCACGAGTTAAATGTAGATTATATATGGGATTAATATTATTTATAAAAAGGTAGTTTTGTTTGAGTTGTGTTTCTTTAGTGATTGTTCTTCGCTATTTTGATTATGTGTACTGTATTGTTTGTTTATCATGCTTAGAATGATATTTGGAGAATACGGGATTTGACAAACTCTGGATTCGGACAAGGGTAAACAAACGCCACGATTCAATAACTTGAGAGGGAGTTGGATTGTGGGCAATCGATGACGTTGGGGCAAGACTCACGTAACCTAGGTAGTTAAGACATTGAGAGGGACTTCTTCATTGACTCAAAGTCATGTATTCCCCTGTATTACACTGCGAGAGCTGGCAGTGGAGTTTTAGAATTGAGATTGTCAATAGGGTAAACATAACGCGACGATCCAATGACCCGGTTGGGAGTTGGATTGTGTGTAATCAATAACGTTGGGGCGAGACTCATGTGACCTAGGGTCGTTAAGACGTTGAGGGGGACTTCTTCGTTAATATGAAGTACCATTATATCCCTCGTCTTACACTCGGGAGAGGTGGCATAGGAGTTTACGAACTGAGATTGTCGAATAGGTTGAACACCATTATTGTAAACTAAATGAAATCTAATGCGTTTAAGTAAATGAAGTTAATCCCTAGATAATCCATCCTCTAACTATCTCGTATTAGTATAATTAGTATAGATTAAATTAGGTCATATTAGTATTAGTATTAATTAATTAAAAATATTTGTTTTTAGCCTAGATAAAGTTAGGTCATGATAAACACGGTACTCAATAATAACACGACACCAATCCCTATGGATACGATACTCAATCTTAATGATCAAACTATGCTAAAACTTTAACCTCATACACTTGCGAGTAGTCAATACATGAGCGTGGAACAAACGCTCGCCGTATACTTATCAACAAGTCCTCATGAGTTTTTCTCAATGATATTTCGACCCATTTTATTGTGCTTGGGAAAGATATAAAGAGTTTCTCATTCGGTTCCCAAATCATGGTTTCCCGATGGAGTGACAATTACTGAATTTCCTTGACGGGTTACAAGCCGCAACAAGAACTTTGGTAGAAGGAGAAAATGGTACCACATTTTTTTATGACCTAACTACGGACGATGCCTAATTGTCGTTGGAAGACATGACTAATTTTGACTATCGGAGTTGGAGTTATTCAACAAGCCACCAAAGCTTGGGGGATTGTTTCAACATTTTGGCGCCATGGATTAACACACCACATGAACTTGTGGAGTCTTCTCCCAACCTGGAAGACACGTTTAATGCATTCATGACAAAAACTCAAAATATCATGAGGGAAATGGGGAACATACAAGGCTCATCTATATAAGGAAATGACCATGAGGAACTGAATGCAAGTGGGAGGACTTTGGAGGTGCCTTATGAAAATGATTCGAAAGGGGATGAGGCTCAAGAATTGTTCGTTGATGACAAATCAAAAGATGATTTATTTTCCTCACCTCTTGAAATCCAATTGGTGTTTCCACAACCGATCATTGAAAGCCATCATGAGGCACTTCTCACAATTGAGAGAAACTTGGGTACGTGCGATGATGATGATTCTAATGAGGAAGAAACCCAAGAGTTGATCGATGATGAAGAATCACAATATAACACTTGTGATTCTGAACCTTTTGAGATCCATGTTTTGATACCAACACTGATCAAACAAGAACACATATAAGAGGATTCGATTTGGGTCACCTTTCATACTCCACTTTTAGCACCGTTCATTCAGGCCAACCAAGCGCATGAGACAGAGTTGAGTCACATTGAGAGTACGGGCTAATTAGTGCCACATTTCACCAAGCTTGAGGGCGTTCTGAACCAAGACCCATATGTTGTGTTATATGACACATATTATGGGCGGAAGCCATTCTTTGATGAGCCCTTCTCCGTGTCAAGCCGAGGACATTAAACTAATCACTTGTTGGGAGATAATCCAAATTTTAAAATAATGGGGCCTATGGATGCACGCTATGGGAGAAAAGCCCCATACCGGTCACCTTGCCCGGAGCATCACCGCCAAAAGAACTTGGAGGCGAGGTTTTCTTGCTTCCCAGGTACATGTTCAAAACCCCTTTCATGACAGTACTACGTGCCATATGTTGAGATTGATGTTGGGTCACTATGGACACTGCCTATTATAAGTTTTGGGAGGATATTTTGTTTGTTTTCTTGTTTGATGTCTTTTTGTTGGTTAAGGAGTTAAGTTAAATTGTTGTGTTAGTTTAAGTTTATTTGATTTTTAGTTAATTTCATGCACGATTGTTTATGTTTGTGTTTGTAGTTGTTGTTTTTGTGTGCTGAGTTTTGTGGTTCTTGTTGACCATTACTTGATAATGATACTGTCCCCTAGTTGTTTATTGAGGTCAAGCGTAATGCCCATTCATGTGTGTTCTATGTGCTTGACATCTCATTTTGGTAAAAGTCATTGTGAATCTTAATTTACGCAAGCACGTGGACTCAATGTACTAGCTATGCAATTGATTTTACGCCAATTATCCGGTAGCCAAGTTCACGACAAATTTAAAGGATTCTAGAATCTGATTAGGGGAAATTTGAGGTGAAATGCTAGGCAAGGTAGTTCAGGAGATATGATTTATGCATTCATTTTGATTGCTTGAGCCATTGAAGCCTTCCATGCAAAATGATTTACCCCTCGTTACCCTGTCAAAGCCTTTTAACCGTTTTAGTTCTGAACACACATCAAATACCATGGCCAATTAATTTTTTTCCTATCCATTGTTGCTATACCTAAGGCACAAGTCTAGTTTGTATCAATTTAGCATTTATTTATGCTAATTGAAGAGAGCGATTGGGTTTTGGGCGAGCTTTTGATTAGTTCAGTATTCGAGTACTCACTTGTTATTTTTCTATCGTAATTCTACACCCATGCAATTGTTCAAATCAAATAAGTTTGGGGGTGTGGTATAAAAAAATGTTTAATTGTGGTTTTGTTTATGTTTGCATAGACAAGTGAGTACTACATTTTAAAAAGTAAGCTTAGAGTTGTTTCAGATTTGTCATTGTGGGTATGAGTGTGATTGAGTGCCAAGCATAGTGCCTTGGGTATCGTTGATTTAAAGACGCTATCCTGTTGTATATTCCTATTTTTACCTTTGGCTAGTTGATATAAAATGAACCAAGTCCTTTTGATCTTTTAGAATTGCTTAGCCTATATTAGTAGAGAGTGGAACTCATTCTGGCTTATGGAAATCCTATACCTCTTTGGTTTTAGTTATGAACTTTGTTGGTGGATAATCCAATTCGGTATTTGGATGGTTGTGTAATGAGAGTTTCGCACATATACTTGGAAAGGATCTAGAATGGCATTTACCATTATTGAATGTAGAAATTCTAGAACACCACATGGTGCGGTTTTATTCTTGAACTCGATATGATTGTCTTTTCTAGATATTTTTAGGATATTTTGGTATTCTACTTGTATCACTCTCCTGCATGTCCTAGAACATTTTTGGGATCCCTACAATCATCCAAGCAAGAGGAGATCATCAATTGGAGAAGAGAAAATAAGATCGGAGCAGACTTTACGAATGTGGAATCAACCACTCTTTAGATTTGGCTATTATCCTTTATTTTTCTCTTTCATTTTAAACTTTTGTTGGTTGCTTGATTTTGTATATCTCGTTTTTAGTCGAATATTTGATTATGGCCATGTGTAGCTAAACATTTATTATCCAGGATTGATGCAGTTCATGAATATTATGTTTGAGTAAATCTTTGTTTCGTTAATGCTTGTTATGATATTGTGGTTGATTTGAGAATACGAGGTTTAACACTCGGGAGAGGTAACCTCGGATTCAGACTAGGGTTAAAACACAACACAAAGTTCTAATGTTTTGGGAGATTATTAGAACGTGTGTAATCCGTGGGGTTAGGGAAAGACGCATGTAATCGTTTAGCTGCTGGATAGGGATATCGGTGTTGACATGGTTGCATATTCACTCACTTTACACTCGGGAGAGGTAGTGAGTGAGTTTTAGATACTTAGATTGTTGAATAGGTTGATGACTATTAGTGTAAATTAGACTAAATCAAGCACATATAAGTGAATAAAGTTAATCCCTAGGTAATCCAATTCTATAGAATTTATTCCAAGTATTTTAGTTTAGTTTCATATTTTTACAAAAACTCAAAATTGGAACGCCTAAATAATGTTCTATTATGATAATCGCGGTACTTAGCGATAATTTAAACCAATCCTTGTGGATACAACAACCCCTTACATCCTACACTATTAAAACTTGACCTCATGCACTTGCGAGTAATTTAAGCGCATGAAAAATATCACAACATGAGGTGCTTAAGAAGTACATCTCTTAACCACCGATACTCACCACCCTGCCCGGGCAGGAAATAATCGTCTACTTGGTCGCTTCAACCACTACTGTGAACTTGACCCTAGAAATTGATTAACATGGGTCTAGAAGACCGTGTACTGATAGGTGTGAAAAACCTATCTATTTCCAATTCGAATTTGTTAGTTTTCGAATATGTTTATATAGTATTTTATTATGTTTTAATTAGTTTTCATACTTTTTGTATAAATTAGGTGTGTAGGGAGAAATGATAGGAAACTGGAGCTAAAACGATAGGATCGAACCAAAGCGGCTCGAAGTTACGGTGGATAGATAAGCTCGGAGGCTAAAAGATGAAACAGGCCCACCGCTTAGGTGTCCAGACCACCGCCTAAGCGGTGAAGATACTGAGAAGAGATAAATATTATTGACAGATGACCACCTAGGCGAAGCTTCTATCGCCTAGGCAAAAATCCGACAGAAGACGAAGAAGGGCTACTGACAGCCGTTCGCCTAGGCGGAAATTCTACCGCCTAGGCGAAAATCCAACAGAATGTTATCCCAGTCGACCGCCTACTTTACCGCCTAGGCTATCGAACCAAACCGACCTAACTTCGCCTAGGCGCAATTTCCACCACCTAGGTGGATTTGCCCTGCACGGTCTTGAGATATTTTTAGATATTTTTGAGATATTTTTGTTATAAATACCCCCTCTCCTCCCCCTTGGCTGGTAACTCTCTTCTCTCTCTTGTATTTTTGAGCCCCTTGGGTTATACTTAAGCCTAGGGTTAGGAATTTTAGTGGTGGAGCTCGCATCCCAAAGTGGAGAAGACGGCGAATCGATCGTTGAGCATTCTTAGCGGTTTATCTTCGGACGAGGCTAAGTTCTTCGATCGTTTTTCCTTATTTCTTTATATTAGGAGTATATGAGAATGTTTAGCTCATTATTTTCTTATATATTTGGCTATGGCCCCGAGTTAAATATGGATTGTAGTAGGGATTAACCTATAATTTATAAATACGTTGTTTGGATGATTTCGGTGTTGCGTTTATGTTTGTTCTTCGTAGTTTGATTGTATTTATCATATTGTTTGTTTATTATGCTTGGATTGATAAATAGAGAATACAGGGTTTTGACAAAACCTTGGATTCAGATTAAGGTAAACAAATGCTACAATTCTATAACCCGGTGGGGGTTTGAATCGTGGACAATTGATGACGTGGGTTAAGACACACACTACCTAGGGTCGTTAAGACGTTGAGGGGGACTTCTTCATTAACTTGAAGTTTCATTATATCCCTCGTCTTATACTTGAAAGAGGTGGCGAGGGAGTTTTAGAACGGAGATTGTCGATAAGGTAAATACAACGCGACAATCCAATAACTCGGGAGGGAGTTAGATTGTGTGCAATCAATGACACTGGGCGAGACTCATGTGACCTAGGGTCGTTAAGACGTTGAAGCAAACTTCTTTATTGGATCGAAGCCATGTATTCCCCCATCTTACATGCGAAAGAGGTGGCGGTGGAGTTTACATACCGAGGTTGTCAAGTAGGTCGAACAACGTAAACGTGAGTAAATCAGAATCGAACACGTATTTGTAAACACGTTAATCCCTATGCAATTCTTCACCCTAAAACATATTAACATAATAGTGTAGTTAATTTAAGATATATTAGTATTAGTTTAATTAATTAAATACATTTGTTTTTCGCCTGGATAAAATTAGGTCACGAAAAACGCGGTATTCGATAGTAACAACACCAATCCCTGTGGATATGATAACCCGATCTTAACGATCACACTATACTAAAACTTATACCTCGTATACTTGCGAGTGTAAGTAGCGGCTTGCTTTTCCCGTGCTACCTTGTACAATGTTAGCCACGTTCTTAATGGAGTAGAATCTCTCTACCCTCGCCTAGAATTAATAATGTATGCACTGATAATATCCACTTGGAAGCTTCGACACTACTTCCAAGCTCATCCCATTATGGTGTACACCAACTATCTCCTTAGGGTTATCTTATACTAAGTAGAAACCTCTGGGCGATTTTTGAATGGTCTATCGAGTTGGGAAAATTCTACATACAGTACCGCCTACTAACAGCCATCAAGGGTCAGGCGTTAACCAATTTCATCTCAGAGTTCACATTTCCCCACGGACCAACCCCCGAAAGTATGGATAGCAGTACAACCCAGACCAATATTTGATTGAATGTTGGACCGTACACGTGGACGGATCTTCAAACTATAACAACTTGGGGGTCAGAGTTCTGATTCTAACTTCCAAAAGAGACACCAAACTCCCGATAACGAGGTTGAATATGAAGTACTGAGATCCTCCCTAAGGATCCACAAAGAGCTGGGTGCCACCGAAGCTGAAATCTTCTGTGACTTCCACCTAATAGCCAATGAAAATAACAGGGAATACATTACCAAAGAAGACAAAATGGCATAATACCAATGCTGAGCTATGCTCCTACTACAAGGGTTCATGAAAGTTACCATCAACTAAATCTCGTAGGAGGAGAACAAGCACACTGATTTGTTGGCCAACTTAGCTTCTGCCTTTAATTTCCCAGGACCTCACAACATCATGGACAAAAGCATCCCACTACTTAGCTGCAACGAGCCTAAAGAAGAAGTTGAGATGATAATGCACCATCCTGATCTCATCCACAACTACCTCCATAGTGCAATCCTCCCGAAGCAGAACAATGAGGCCAAAAAAGTTTGCTACCAAGTGTTTTGGTTCACCTTGTAACAAGATGTCTTGTATAAGTGCTCCTTTATGGGGCTGTTACTATTCTGATTGTGCCGAAACGAAGGCCACCTAGTCCTACTGGACATCTATGATGGACTCTATGGTAATCACTTAGGAGTGCGATCTCTTGCCCAAAAGGCACTTCTACAAGGTTATTTCTTGCTAACGCTGGAGGCTAATACTATAGAACTGGTAAAGAAATATGATAAGTGCTAGAGGTTCAGGTCATTTATGAACACCCTGGCTATAGGTCAACTGCTAATGAATGGATCATGGCCATTCGCCCAGTGGGAAGTTGACATCCTAGGAACTTTTCTTATCATCGCAGCCCAGACGAAGTTCTTCATCATAGCCATCAACTACTTCACCAAGTGGGTAGAAGCCGAGGTTAGAGCCACAATCATTGATTCTGAGATCATAAATTTAACTTAGAATTACATCGTATGCCGATTTGGGATACCATAGGCCATTGTAAGCAACCATGGCTTTTAATTCGATGGTACCCTATTTGAAGACCTTTGTACCAACTTAGGGATGCAACACCACAAAGTCAACTCCAAGCCACCCACAATCTAACATACAAGTCGAGGTAACAAATCAAACTAACCTCCATACGCTAAAACTTGGCTGCAAAAGTCTAAAGCTATATGGGTGGAAGATCTTCCTTTAGTACTATGGGTGTACCACACTATTTCAAGGGTCTCACTCAGGGAAACTCTATTCGGATCTCGATTAAAACTCGCGCACTAACACTGAGCATGGATTTACTGGAGAAAAAATGGGAGCACACCCATATCTGAAAAACTACTTATAAATGGTGGATGACCTAATACCACGACAAGTGCATCAAAGAATACTTATTCAAGAAATGTGATCTTGTGTTACGGAGAGTTACCCTTGCGATGCGGGACTAAGCAGAGGGTAAGTTGGGACCAAAATGGGAAATAACTTACCATATCACTAAAGTCATCCACTCCCTACCTACGAACTTGAAATGTTGGAAGGAAGACCGCTGAAGAATCCATGGAATGTGGAGTACCTAAAGTAGTATTTTTAGTAGCATGTGCAATCAATGTTTTTCTTACTAAAGACCTATGTCTTACTCAAAATATTTGGAAGTATCTACATGTGTTAATATATAGTAGCAGATTGAATTGATAAGGCAGCCTTAGCCCCTGACATGGAGATTTCCCACGCCACGGGTGGAAAGGAAGTTGTCGCTGACTAATGGTGGGACTAGCTCGATAGGCATCCTCAACCCCTGACTCGACAACAAGCCCTCAACAAACTTGAATTTGGGAACTCATTAGGCCATCCGCATTTTGGTCGAGACTTGATTCCTCGCACACCATGTAGAAAGAAAGTCGCCACTGACCAATGGATAGAATAGCTTGATAGGGCGGCCTTGGCCCCTAACTCGACAACAAGCTAGAATTCGAGAACTCATCTGGCCTTCCACAGGTAGGTCAAGACCTGATTCCTTGGGCTCATCATAGGAAATGAGTCGCCACTAACTAATGGTGGAACTGGCTTGATAGGGTGCCCTTAGCTCCCAACTTGATAGTAGGCCCTAAACAAGCCTAATTTCGGAAACTCATCAGACAATCACGGCCTCTGGTTGAGATTAGATTCCTTATGTCATGCATGGAAATGATGATGGGACAAAATACTCTTCTGTACATTCAGTCACGACCGATAATCTGTACATACCTTCAACAAGGGGTCGACGAGGAGTTGGAGAACATCATCATCTAAAGTACTGAAAAATCCCTCAACTTGAGCCGCCTTGATGAGGGATCCCGTAAAAGAGCGGAGGCCACTAACAATTATTTGAGTTTCTAACAACTCCAGATTCAACAACAAGTTTGCACGTGGACAAAAATCCCTCCACATACTCGGGCCAACACGATAACCCGTGTTTACCTGAGCAGGGGTCCAGAGAAGAGAAGATTCCATTCATGCCTTACAAACTTGGGTCTACCACTAGATAATTCATCATAGCAAGGCTCATCATTGCCAGACTAACATTTTCTACAACTATCTCCTGTAATCTTGCAAAGTTTCTTGCATTTTGTGGCTCGGATTCGATGATTAGCGACAATAGCAAAAATATCTTTACACGACATACAACAAGTACTTCCCCAAAAGAAACACTGTTGAGAACAAGAATCCTATTGGCTCTGACAGGTTTTGAGGAGAAATCCCTTGCCCTAAAAAAGGGACTGGACCAAATCCCATCAAGATCTACCTCTCTTCTCACCTGAGAAAGAAGGGCTACCACTCAGTAGGTGAGAAAAAGATGGAAATTTCTGCTAGAACGACTGGACATCACGGGTTCATCGGAAATAGATGACACAACTATACATCAAATCTCCCAAAGAAGGAGTGTAGCCTATCAGATCAATATCAATTAACCTGCATTGGGAGAAAGAAAGTTTCTAGGTCCTAAAATTCGTAGACTTGAAAAGACTTGTCCCCAGAACTCGCCATGTTGGAATTCATGGCAAAGTTGATGATGAGTGGATTATTCAACAACAAATCAAGTACTTTTAGATTTAAATTTTGTGTGTTCTGAAACATTTTTGTTAGTTTAATGTGTTTTTGTGTAATTTTGTAGGAATATAAATAAATGGGAGAAAAGGTGCAAAAAGAAGTGCAGGTGCAGTAACTTCAAGGCCAATTTTGATCATGATGCAATCCGATTTTGGAATAACTCAAACCATTGAAGTTGTAGATCTACGTCTTAGATTTATATATATTTGTGAATTACCTTAATAAGATTTTAGACAAGAAATGTATGGTAAAACTACAAATCAAGTGTTGGCGCTGTCCAACGCGTGCTGCAACTTACTCTTGTCAGCGTGCTAAGCCTAAAAGCATGTTGTAGCACCGATAATTATGTGTGAACCCTATTTTATGGTATTTTATCTTGTTTTTATGGGGAGGTACGAAGAGGAAGAAGAGGAGGTGATTTTTTGGGAGACCAACAAGAAATTTGAGACAATTTTGGGCGAGAAAACACCCAGTGGTGGTGATTTGATGCAAGATTTGAGGAAAAAAACACCATTGGTGGAACTTAGAGTTGAATATTTGAATCCCACATCCTACAATAATATTTTCTCTTTCCTTCTCTCTTTAATCGTTTGTTTTAAGTTTGTATTTGTAATATTGTGTGAACATGTTTATATTTATAAATTTACTGAGAAGATTAGCTATGGATCTATCTATGTTGTGTTCGTAATTTAATCTAGGGCTTGATGTAGTCTTGTTTGAACTATGTTTAGACTATTTTATTAATTGTTAGTTTTAATTCCATTTTATGCATCATCTAGTCTTATTGTGTTTGATTCATATGGCCAATGAATTAGATGATTTTAGGTTGTGAATTTTGTACTTGAGAGAAGTTGAATTCATAATCGGAATTGGGAATGCATAATTTAGATTGTTGTGAGTCCGGGAGGAAATCAACTTCTAAGTAATCTTGTTGGGAATTTAGGATTTTGTGAAATTAGGAGGTGATCAAGTTTTAGATTTACTAATTAGGTTTTCTATTCATTTATGTTTGCCTTCTTAATCCTTCAAAAATATTTTCCCACATGATATTTTGGTTGAATTGAGAACTTAGGATTTGACACTCGGGAGAGGTAATCTTAGGTTCGGACTTAGGTTAAACACAACGTAAGGTTTAACAGATTGGGAGATATTTAGAGCTTGCATAATCTAAAAGGTTGGGTTTAACGAATGTTTTCATCTAAATACTAGATAGGGATATCAGTATTGAAGTATTTATATATTCTCTTACTTGACGCTCGAGAGAGGTAGTGGGAGAGAAATAGGACAGGGACCTTGATTATTGAATAAACAGAATTAACTAATAATTACTTAATAGGAAAATATGGGAACAATAATACGAAATCAGGCCTCTACAACATTTGTGCATACAGAAAATCCATATTTTATTTTGTTTTTTGTATTTATTTTATTTTAGTTTATTTTTATTAAAAAACCCAAATATTTGATCGCCTAAATAAAGTTGATTTACGATAATCGTGGTACTTAACGACCATCTAAATCAATCTCTGTAGATACGACAACCCTTAATCTTCCCATACTATTGAAACTTAACCTGTACACCTGCGGTATTGTAGCGACAAATAAATCGCTACCAAGTTTTTGGCTCCGTTTCCAGGGATTGGAATTTTAGATTGTTGTTAATATTATGAGTAAGTAACTTGATTTTAATTTAGGTATTTATTTATTTTTTCTAATTTTTGTTTTTGAGTTTTGTTTAAATTACGAGGTACTTGAAGATGTTTTATCAATAGATCCTCGCGTAATTTTCTCAACAAGATTCTGAGCAATTCTATTGTGCTTGGGAACGATACAAGGAGTTGCCGAAGGATCTATTGATAAAACATCATTTCCCCGAAGGAGTGTCAATTACTGAACTTTCTCGACGGGTTACAAGCCATAACAAGAACTTGGGTGGAAGGAGAAAATGGTACTACCTGTTTCTACCAACTAATTGCAGATAAAGCCTATCAATTGTTGGAAGATATGGCATAGTTTAACTGTCAGAGTTGGAATGATTCAACAGTCCACCAAAGTTTGTGGGATAGTTTCAACATTTCGTCGCCATAGATTAACACCCCGCACCAACCTGTGGAGTCTTTCTCCATCCTGGAAGAGATGTTTGTTGTATTCATGGGGAAAACTCATATATTTTTGGTAAGAAACTCATGACTTCCTCAATAAGCATGAGGACCGTCTTGACCAAATTGAGATGACCTGCATTGAAATTAACGTGACCGTAGAGTCCCTCAAGACACAAATCAGTCAACTTGTTAGCTATATTCAGGCCGAGTTAGGGACGGTAGTATTGAGAGACAAACAAGCCATATCCACTGAAAGCTACCATGAGGAACCGAATATAATTGGGAGGAACTTGGGTTTGTTTGATAATGGTGATTCCAATGAGGAGAAGACCCAAGAGTTAATCGACGATGAAGAATCATAAGATGACAATTGTGATGCCACTATTGATTGAAGATGATTACATTTATGAGGATCCGATGTCGCTCACTTGTCCCCTACCACTTCCAACTATGTTCTTTCATGCCAACCAAGCATATAAGCCTGAGCTTAATCACGTTAAGCATATGTGCCAATTATTGCCATATCTCGCCGAGCTTGAGGGCGTTCTAAACAAAGACCCATTTATTGTGTTGTATGACATATTATGGTTGGAAGCCACTTTTTGATGAGACCTTCTCCATGTCAAGTCAAGGACATTAAATCAAGCGCTTCTTGGGAAGCAACCCAAGTTTTCAAATAATGGGGCCGATGGATGTACGTTATGGGAGAAAAACCCCACAACGGTCACCTTGCGTAGAGTATCACCGCCGACCACACTTGTAGGCACGATTGTCTCTCCTCCTATGTACGTGTCTTATTCTCTTGTGCTTAATTTGAATATATGTCTGACTTTGAGTTTGGGGGTGAGACACATGTTGGCGTATGCATGTTGGGTTAGGAAATGATTGTGTGAGCAATTTTTGTCCTATATCTTGTGTTCTTTTGGTCACATTTTTAGTTTGTTTTTCCTTTTGTTAGTTGTTGGAATAAATTGTGAGTTTTGTTGAGATGAAATGACTTGATATCGATGATGAGTATAGACACTTGATGTTCTTTTAGGTCATTTGAAATGTATTGTATTGAGATTTTTGTGTGCTTCACTTGTGTTAATTGAAATTCACTCTCGACTCGTTACACTTGAGCACCATGAATCACAATCACTTAGCCTTTTGGGTACTCGAAAAACATTTATGTGATTTAGGTAGACTTTGACATCTCGTGAACACTATAAATCATTTAAGTAAAACTTGAGGCAAAATACTAGGGTATGTGTTATTAGAGAGATTATTTAGGCATTATTTGGATTGTTTGAGCCTTTGAAGCTAATGAAGGAAAATTGTTTATCCTTGTTACCCCTGTTGAGCCTTATTGCCTAATTCTTTCATTACCTACATTTGTGCATCCACCCCACCAAATGTATTTCGACTTCCTAAACCCATCACTAATTGGCATGTTTGCGTGGATCCCTGAGCATAACGACTAACATGGGCGGATTTGGAAAGTCACAGGTGGTTTGGGTTGTGCATTTCATTTTATTTGTTTTAGTAGTTTATTTTGTAAAAAAAAAAAAAAAAAGTAAATAAAAAAATAAATATTCGTTGTAGTATAATGGCGAGTATCCCATCTTTCCCTTTGTTTTTTCTTGCAACATTGCGGATAATGTTAAGTTTGAGTTTGGGGGTGTGGTTCTTACCTACTTTGAATTTTGTTTTTGTTGTTTTGGTGTGTTTTGTAAATAATACATTGTGGGATTGATTGAAAGAAGACATTTGAAAAAAAGGGGAAGTAGGTGAATATGTTTCTTGGAAATTGTGTAAAATCCATGAGTTGTGATACATGCCTAGGGTAATTTGAGCCTGAAAATGACATTACCATCTACTTTTTACCCTAGCCATACATTACAACCCTCGAAGTCCTTTTGATCTCCAATGACATATGTACCTACTCAATTAGTAGAGAATGACATAAAAAATGGGCTTATGGTTGTTCTTATGACATGAAAAATGGGCTTATGGTTGTTCTTACATTCACAATCTAGAGAGTGTTCATTGTCTCCTTAGTAGATAAATATATCCTAGGCTCATTTTGTTGGGTGAGAGTGATTGTGCACACATTGACACATCTAGATTCTTGAGTGGATTGAAATTGATACTTAAAGTTGAAATTTTAGATAATCTCAATGTGTGCATTTCCTATGAGCTTGGAGCATTTTGTGCTTTCGGAGATTCTTTCACGGTCATTGATTCAATATAGAACTCACATATTTATTGATAGTATTTTAGTACTTGATCTATGTTTTCTTATAATTTCTTTTCTTTTGCTTGAGGACAAGCAAACGTTTGAGTTTGGGGGGTATTTGATGAGTGGTTTATTCGACAACAAATCAAGTACTTTTAGATTCAAATATTTGTGTGTTTTTAAGAATTTTTGTTAGTTTAATGTGTTTTTGGGTCATTTTGTAGGAATATAAATAAATGGGAGAAAATGTGCAAAACAAGTGCAAGTAAAGTAATTTCAAGGCCAATTTTGACCATGACGCAATCCGATTTTGGAAACACTCAAAATATATAAGTTGTAGATATACATCTTAGATTTACATAGATTTTTGAATCATCTTTATCAAAGTTTGGACGTGAAAGGTATGGCCAAAATATAAATGAAGTGTCGGCATTGCCTAACGCGCGCACTCTTGTCAACGTGCTAAGCCTTAAAGCCTGTTGCAGCATCGAAAATTGGGTTTGAACCCTATTTTAGGGTATTTTAGCTTATTTTGATGGGGTGGTACAAAGAGAAAGAAGAGGAGGTGATTTTTTGGGAGACCAACAAGCAATTTGAGACAATTTTGGGCGAGAAAACACCTAGTGGTGGCAATTTGATGCAAGATTTGAGGAAAAAACACCATTGGGGGCACTTAGAGTTGAATATTTGAAGCCCACATCCAACAATAAGATTTTCTCCTTCATTCTCTCTCCTTAATATGTTGTCTTAAGTTTGTATTTGTAATATTGTGTGAACATGTTTATATTTATAAATTTATTGAGAAGATTAGCTATGGATCTATCTATGTTATGTTCGTAATTTAATCTAGGGCTTGATGTAGTCTTGTTTGAACCATGTTTAGACTATTTTGTTAATTGTTAGTTTTATTTCCATTTTATGCATCTCTTAGGCTTAATCTGATTGATTCATATGGTCAATGAATTAGATGATTTTAGGTTTTGAATTTTGTAATCAGGACAAGTTGAATTCATAATCGGAATTGGACATGCATAATTTAGGTTGTTGTGAGTCGGGGAGGAAATCAACTCCTACGTAATCTAGTTGGGAATTTAGGATTCTGTGAAATTAAGAGGTGATCAAGTTTTAGATTTACCAATTAGGTTTTCTATTCTATTGTGTTTACCTTCTTAATGCTTCCAAAATATGCTTCCACATGATATTTTGGTTGAATTGAGAACATAGGATTTAACACTTGGGAGAGATAATCTCAGGTTCAGACTTAGGTTAAAAACAATGTAAGCTTTAATCGGGAGATATTTAGAGCTTGTGTAATCTATATGGTCGGGTTTAACAAATGTTTTCACCTAGATACTAGATAGGGATATCAGTGTTGAAGTGTTTACATATTCTTTCACTTGACGCCCTGGAGAGGTAGTGAGAGAGCAATAGTACGAGGACCTTGATTATTTAATAAATGGAATTAACTAATAATTACTATAGGAAAATATGGGAATAACGAGACGAAATAAGGCCCCTAGAACATTTTTATGTAGAAAATCCATATTTTTTTTTTGTATTTATTTTATTTTAGTTTATTTTTATTGAAAAAATCCAAAAAATTGATCATTGAGATAAAGTTGAATTACGATAATAGGGGTAATTAACGACAATCTAAATCAATCCCTATGGATACGACAACTCTAACTCTTCCCATACAATTAAAACTTGACCCGTACATTTGCGATATCGTAGTGACAAATAAAGCACTACCAGTTGCCGAAGAGCCAACTGTCTCTAAGAGGGACCTACAACAACACATCTCTTTCCTATTACCGCTGGATGCTACAGGGAGAGATACAATACTTCTCTATGGCCAACCACCACTAGTAGAATCCCCTACAGGCTCCATACCCTGTAGAGAAAAAGGATTTGGATTCATCCGTGGATGAACAATCGAATATTATGCTAACAGAATGACGAACTTTCTCCTCCACCTTTGCCATAGCAATCGATAGATAAAGCCTCTCCAGCTAGGGCTTGGCAGGCCACATCTCTTAGTCCTCCAGAGGCCCTGTGATGGCCGCAATTAAGTGTTTCCACTTTCACTGCAAGCGTACGAGTCAAGTTTTAGTATAGATCGGGAGATTAAGGGTATCATATCCATAGGGATAGGTGAGACTTATTATCGATTACCGCGATTATCATAACCTTATTTTATCTAGGTGAAAATAAATGGAATAAAATTAAATACTAATACTAATTTAATTGAACTAACTAATTAACTATACCAATATTATGTTGAGATAGTTTTAAGGGAATAAATTATCTAGGGATTAACTTCGTTTACGAATATGTGCTTGGTTTCGATTTAGTTTACGTTACCAGCGTTCGTGTATCTGACAATCTCAGTTCGTAAACTCCTCCGCAACCTCTCCCGAGTGTAAGGCAGGGGAATACGTGACTTCGTGTCAATGAAAAAGTCCCCCTCAATGTCTTAACGACCCTAGGTCACGTGAGTCTCGCCCCAACGTCATCGATTGCACACTCACCAACTCCCTCCTGAGTTATTGGATCATCGTGTTGTGTTTAACCTAGTCTGAATCCGGGGTTATCTCTCTTGAGTGTCAAACACTGTATTATCAATATATCTATCTAAGAATATAATCATGACAATACGATAAACACAATCAAAATTATAATGAACACACATTAACAAAACACAAACTCAACCAAACAATGTATTTATAAATATAGCGTTAATCCCTAAACAACCTATGTGTAGCCAATGGCCATATGCTCAACAACTACCGAAATGAAGAAAAAAAAGAAAATAAATGAAAGAACTTAGCCGATATTCGAAGATTTGGCTCTAAAAGCGTAGAACGATCACTTCTTCCTTCTTCTTCCACCTCGGGTAGTGAGCTCTCCCTCAAAAATCTCTCAAACTCAACCTAAATATATTCTAAGGTCTTAGGGGGTGATCAAATCAGAAGAGAGGGGGAGAGGAAGGTATTTAGAGGGAAAATATATAAAATAAATATCTAATCCAATGTGAAGAGTGAATGCCTAGGCGGTGGGTATGTCGGTTCAGTGATCGCCTAGGCAGTGGCTTTATTGCCTAGGCCGTGAAACTTCAGAAACTTTAGGGCCTTCTCAGCATTTTCACTGCCTAGGCGGTGGTTTTCATCCTGTTTCACCCCAAACACTTGATTTGATAAAAAAAGAATAAAAACACATTAAAATGTATTAAAACCTACTAAACATACTCGAAAACTAACAATGTCCGATTTGGAAATAGATAGGTAATTTACACCTATCACTCGATATTAATTAGGCAACTACCGTACATAAGGATGAAAAAAACTTTGAACTTTTTTGGATGACAGGAACATTAATGCTATCAAACGATTGCTGAACAAAGACTTCCATGTTTTAAAACTTGTTGCCACGATCAACTTCAGAACTCAGAAGAAAGGCAATCGTAAAGGAAATATGGGAAACTAGAGGAATGATTCAAGGATGAGGAAGTGAGGTAGCCAAGTGCTCCTTAAATAGGTATCCTAGATGAAATTTCAAGAGACACATGTTATTAATGATGATAGTCAAGCATGCAACATTAAATGCTGACGAATGAAATGTTAAGAAAATTCTCATAAAGCCTATATGCGATACATTTTGCAAAGACTGATCCCAGAGATACGTTTAGATGAGTCTTACCTTGAAAATGTGCAAAATATGGTACCAGCATTGATACCGAGTGGGCTCCAGCCTAGATCCACCCAGCTGAAGACTTCGCTTGGGAAGCCGAAAGAGGAAAAAATAGAACTGACAAGTAAAAAAAGTGGCAAAATTATAACTTTATTGAATAAGCCTTGTACATGACATGGGGCACACCTATCTGGTTCATAGAAGGAGAGAAAAATACAAATATTTACAAGATAGAAATGCCTCTTGTGTAAGAGGTCTCCCCACCGAGCAGGTCCTTTCCATCTTTTCGCTTTACTTGGAAAAACATATATCAATTACGCCATCCCTATTGTTTGACAAGACCTATGGCTTGGCGTCCAATAGTTATACACTAACAAAATTATCAAACATCACTGAAAGACAAAGTAGAGAACAATTTTAGAAAATGAAAATCACAAGGAATCCAACCTCCTTCCCTAGAAGATGCATCGGATAGAGACGGTTTGAATCCCAATGACGAATCTAAAACCAGATGATCAACAAATCTTGTAGGACCTGTAAAGAAGAGGTCGAATGATGTAGCCTTGTGAAAGGTAAAATCCCATTCGGCTACTAGAAGCCCTCACAGAAGAGCAACCATAGCTTCCTTTTCCTCGCTAAGCGCAAGGCAGATGAGTGGCCCTATAGAAAAGAAGTAAATTGAGAAGACTAGGAAACCTAGAATAATAGAAGAGTAAGGGTGAAAACTTACTTGGATCTTTCCATTCTATAGGCACTGGATTAGGACAATCTCCTTGCAAGGGTTGCTCTCTGGACCCTATCACTAGGACCCACTTGCTTTTTTGCCTCAGGGTATCCACTAGAACACTAGTGATAAGTTGTTCATTCCAATTCTAAAATTGGTACTAATAGTTGGGTGGGGCCATGTTCTTGGAAAGCTGATAAAAGTAAAAGAAAATTAAAGACGAGACAGGGACATCGTTCCGCAAGCATAGAATGACAAACCCTACCATCTACTTTCATGCACTGGGCACTAATTGTGAATGTGATAATTGAACCATATGGATGACTTCATGAAGAAAATGATAAGGTGAAAAATAAAATCCATTATGAAAGGCTTCATCATAAAGAGAGATGTACCCAAACAAACATTGTACTATATTCTCTAAAGGCTTAGGGGTGATCATGTTCATAGTCAATGAGACGAAGAACTCTCTCCGCATATAAAAAATATGGAAGTCCCTCAGGTGACTTACCATATGATAGGTAATTTCCTATCTTTGCTCGTTTGCCAATACTGCCTTTGCATTAACATTAGCCATAAGAGTAGGATGGAGACAGGGCTCCATCGATGTTGTGCCTTTATTCCGAACAAATATCAAATTGACTATCCTAGCACTGTTGGCATCATCACCATGCATCTGGGATGTCGTCCCAACATCGGCATTACCACTGGGTACTCTAGATGATGGCCTAGCCTCATCTAGATGATGGTCTAGCCTTAAGAGTAGGATGGAGACAAAGCTCCACCGATGTTGCACCTTTATTCCGAACTACTATCAAATTGACTATCCTAGCACTGTTGGCATCATCACCATGTATCTAGGATATCATCCCAACATCGGCATTACCACTGGGTACTGTAGATGATCGCCTAGTCTCCTCATCACCTCCAATAGAACAATAGTAGATCCTAAATCTCTTGTCATCACTAAATAAAATAAACAGATGTACAGACTGTTCGAGAATGATAACAATGTTTTCGAGCACATGTTTGGAGAGCCTATAAACTCCTCCAATTAAATTGATTGAACATGGATCCTTGTCATCCATCACTAGATAAATTGAAAGATCAGCTATCAAATAAAGTCATATAGAAATTAATGCCCAAAACTCTTAAAAGACGAAAGGCTATGACGTTATGCTACCACCAAAACGCTAACACGATATGGCCTATGGAAAACAAAACAATAGAACACTGACTTATCAACCAAACATTCCCAGGGTATGAAATCAATGCAGCCCTTACAGTAGGGGTATCTGATAAAGATGATTTCAATCAGAAGACACAAGGGTGGCACATGTTCTCAAACAAGACACAAGTTCGGGATCTATAGAACTGACTAGCTAGATGGGCCCCTCGTTGCACTCACTCCAAGTCACAATGCCTGGCCGGGTCTCACATTCCATACAGGTCCATACTCAAGGGGCATGAGTGCCATTATGCCCATTCTACCAAAGGCGGTCCACCTAGCCTCTCCCTCCAAAGAAAGTGTCATTTGCATAATGTTCCTACGATCTCTGCCAATAATGCTACCACCTTATTGGAAAGAAAGGCTAGATCCACACTTCTTTCCATGTTGATAATCAAAGAATTAATGAAGGATTTCCAAATGGGTCTTCCTTTACTCCCAATATAAATGTTAGAACCCTAGTGGTTCTAGGCGTGTGACATAAGGCACTGTGCAATATACTTAGTGGCATACTCTTAGCCGTACTACATTAACTTTCTTCTCAGAAACCTATACTGATTGTCACACTAGAGGTACAACTACGACAAACCCACCTACAACGCATTGTTTTGCAAGACCAAACCGAGAGAAAGTGAGTTAACAAGGTGTTCCCTTTATTCTAATTTTTATCCACCAGGGTCTCAACAGAAGTAGAGTGTGTGTGTGTGTGTGTGTGTGTGTGTCTTTCTCTCTCTATATATATAAGGTGCCTATCCACAAGCCCGTGACTTAGTTTGTTAGTAGTTAGCAGTTAATAGTCCTCTATTAGAAGTTTATGTTGAATTCATTGGAGTTCAGTTTCATGTGTTCTTGATAGAATCAAATATGCTATGCACAAATCGTGGTGTTCTTGATGTTCTTGATATGAACTTGATGTTTTTGGACATGCTCTTTGATATCTATACTATGTACATGATCTATGCTTCTAAGAACTAAGCAAATATGCTATGTACAAGCAATATAGCAGTATTTAAATGAAATCAAATAGAGTTTTAAGATGAATTTTGTAAGAATCTCAAGAACACATTTTTTAAGCCTTTTTGATATTCTTAGTTGTTCTTGGTCATTCTTCAACAACTTCTTGAGATCTATTTCTAAGAATCTCAATAACACATTTTTGAAGACCTTTTTTTTTTTTACAATATTTGAGAGTGTTTATGGAGTAGAAACCTTAGGAATTCGCCAGATATGAGAGAGAATCTCGAGACTAGAGAGATAAAGTATGTGATAAGGCCTTGTTCCAAATGAAAAAATATATTGCTCTTTATAGGCTTGGGGAGCCTGTCCATTGGGCAATGCACATGCATACCCAACCTATTCCTCAGGCTATGGTTTGTCTAGGTGTGGCCCTTTGATGTCTCTCACTTTTGAGGTTAGAGCCAAATATTGAAGATTTACTTAGATTCTCTTAATAATCATTAGATTTTGTAATGATTACAAAATCTTATAAATATCTAAGCAATGATTGCTCATCATTGTCTATCATTGGTTGGCACATGGGTTATTAAATACTTGACGCGATGTTATCCGGTTTGCTTTGCTTGCTAAGTACTAGTTATTCGAAGTAATTTAGTTACCTTTCTTGAAAATATCTCCTTGCATTTAATGTCTGCAATGAATGTAGTCTCTACATGTCATTCAAGACTTAAAATGTTTGGTTTTGATTTTATAGGCATTTAATGCCTAGACGGGATAGGAACTGATCAAGTTAGCCTTGTAACCATTTAGGTATTTTGAAGAAACTAAGTTTCTTCCAAGATATTTTGGTGAACATATTTTCCACATTTAATGTATCCATTGAATGGAGACTTAAATGGTTGATTAAAGCTTGATGTGACCTTGACTTTATGGGTCATTTATTGTATGATGTGCTAGGAAACCAGCTCGGTTAGTTTCGTAACAGTTAGTTAGTTTCAAGTAACAAGGGTTCCATCCTAGGTATTTTACTAGAAAGTTATTGAAAGATCTCATCATTTAATGCTCATTAATGAGGCATTAAATGTTTGATTAGACCTTGAACTGATGAGCCTTGAATGCTTGTCCAGACGACATTAAGTTTGGTTGGTGTTGAACCATGTTTTTAGCATTAGTTACTTTGAGTAACTAGATTTGTCATGATAGATTCTTTGGTATAATCAAGGCTTTTGGCTTAATTTCTTGCAGGTTAGTACTTTCAACAAAAAATTAAAGAAGTATTTTTGGTGTTAAAAAGACGAAACCAGTGATAATAAAAGTTTTGTGGGTCAAAACAGGAAACAATGGTAATTGGTGAAATTTCCTTCAGTCAAAGCGTAGTAACTAATTTTTATTCATATTAAAAGTGATTTCATGAAAAATAAACCTTTAATAATGTCATTTTACTCCCCATTAACTTTAGAAATTTTTGAGGTTAACTCGAAACTTTTACTTATACTGAATTCAAACAAATTGACAATTTTACGCTTTTATTTTTTTTATTTTTTTAATTATCCAATTTAATATAAGGCCAAAATTTGTTCCCTTTAAATCTCAATTTAAAGTGTATCCAACCTTGTACTTTAGATCTGATACTAAATGGGCAAGAAAAAATACGGTATCTACAAGAGGTCGATTATACTCGGAGAAGGTATTAGGCACCCCAAGACACCCATTTAAAAATGGTACTAAGTGTCTAAGTATTTTAAATTAAACTAAATCCAAGTTTTGTTTGATTTGGTTAGTTAGCACAATCTTTTTCCCTTATCTTTTGTTTATATTGTGATAAGCAAATAAAGTAAAGAGTAATGAACATGTAAATAAAGAAAATAAAACATGTAAAATAAAAACAAGTGATAAAAATACAATAAAATGTCCCCCCTTTGAAACCACCTATTGATTATGGAATGTGTTGATCCTAAGATTTTGATGAACAATTAAGCGTTGATGTTTTAATGGAACTAACGGTTTAATTGAGTATTTCAATTGTTTAAGTTTCAGTGATGAAGATGATGACAAATTAAATGGATGCTAAATGATGATGTCAAGATGATGAAGAATTAAGAGTTTGAAGAAATTAGGGAACACAATTCAGATGAATGTCAACTCTTAATATCCCAATTAAGAACACACACGGCATAAAAGTTCGTATTGTTTATAATGGATTAAAATTGAATATTTATAATGGATTAAAATTAAATTTAAATATTTAGTGGAGCTTATTTAGAAAAGAAAATGGTTAAAAGGGCAAAACCGTAAAAGAGAAAGAGTTAAAAACGAGTTCAAAAAAGAGATCCAGCAGATGTAAGTCGACTAATAGGTCGACCGGACCAAGCAGCAGAAAGAACCTGTATCTTTAAGTCGACAGGCAGGTTGACCGGTGAAGAGAAGTTGAACTCTCTGTATTTCTAATTCGACAGGTAGGTCGACCGGTGAAGGCAAAACGAACTCTCTGAATCTCTAAGTCGACAGACAGGTCGACCTATAAACGCAGCAGTGATGGCTTGGCTATATCCCGAATAGGGCAGTCGACTGATCGGTCGACCGGACGCGCTGTTTCAGGATTTGGTTTATTCCGAGATTATATCCAAAAGTAGCCGTTTTTGGTTGGGATTTGAGAGAGATTTCAGGGATATTATTACATTTAAGATATGTTTCACCTAATGTTTAAATCCTATTGATTTAGTTCATTAATTTTTAATGTTTCTCAATTTGGTACATAAAATTGATTCTATTTTAATTAATTGAGATTAAGAAATATTTAGGAGACTTAATTGAAAGATTCAAAATCCATTATTAAGTGAATTGAACCAAAATGAAGTCATAATGATATATGGGGTCTAAGAAAGCATTTAAGTGTAATGATACATGGGAACTAGCCGTTAGAGAGCTGATTTATTTTCCATATATATAGACCTGCGTTTTTCAAATATCATTAAGCAGTGAATCAATATCGAGAGAGCATGAGAGTTAAGATCATTTGTGAGCTGTTATAAGAGTAATCATTTTGAGATATTGTGTGAGTTATTATGAGAGACGATCTTGAAGATCAATTGCTATTAATCTTTGCTGCTACCGGATTTAAAGTTATAACGTTCTAATTATTCTTTCTGTGGATTCCGGGTGAGATCTTTTCAATTATATTCTATTATTGCATTACTTGTTTATCTTTTGGAAATTGATCTTAGAAATTATTTCTGATTTTTATTGAAGAAAACTTTTATAGACAATTTCTTGAATCTAATTACGTGCTCATTTATTTGCTACCCATATTTTGTTTAAAATCAGATTTTCAATCTCACATTTTTCTATCACTAGATTTGGGATATTAATCGTGTTATTATTTATCTAGGGTGGTAGAAGCTCCGAGTGAGATATTCTGCTTATCAATTTGTATTGCTGAGTAGTGTGATGGATTAAATATTGTTGGGGGTATTTAATCAAAGGGTAGCCGGGTTATAGTCTCTTCTTATAAAGAGATTGAGGTAGTGATTCTTCCTAGATAGAATTGTATTTCGAGTGATTTTTGTAACGGTTCAATCCTTATCGAGTAAAAGAATATTGGAAGTGATTGGTGAGCTTTTGATTCTTTGGCCTTAGTATTAAAAATAATTAGGTTATTAAAGGTTGATTCTGAGCCTGTAAAATAATCTGTGTGAGGGTTTGGTTCATAGCTTTAAAGGGATCTTCAGTATTAGTAGGTGCGAATCTCCGTAGGGCTCGGAGGACTGGATTAGCCAAGAGTAGCTTGGTGAACCAAGATATATCTTAGTGTGCTGCAATATTTAATTTATTTATTTTTGTTATTTGGTGTGTACCTAGTTGATTATATAATTTTGCTGTGATATAAAGATAATAATTAATTTAGGATTAAAATTAATTATTTGATTTATTGAAGTTTTATTCTGATAATTTTTTAATTACCCAATTCACCCCTCCTCTTGGGTATTCTACAGGGCCAACAGAATGAATCAACAAGTTTGGTCCCGGGGAGAGGAGGGAGTTATTTTTTTTGGTTTGATTTTAGTTTAAGTTATTGTTGAACCTAATGTTTTGATGCACAATTGAACAATGATATTTTATGGAACTAAATGTTTTATTGCGTGATTTCAAAGTATAAGTTCCACGTGTTCAACTAAGAAAAGGAATGAATCGAAAAATATTAACCATTGAAGATTTGTAAGATGGAGATTTTATGTAAAAATTCAAGACGGGTGCTAATTGATGACATTGGAGATTTTTGGAGCATTGGAGATTTTGTTTTGGTATTCTAGGTAAAAAAACTCATTAATCTTATGCTCTTAATGAATCTAGAATTAGGATCACGCACGACATTTTAAAATGAATAATCTAATGTCTGGTATCATCACAAGTGATAAATTCAAGATCTTAATATAATTTATGAAGTGTTAAAATCATAAAAATATTTTTGGTAAAATGCTTAAGTGAGAAAATACTTTTAACACATAAAATGATGAGTTTTTTGGTCAGTTTGGTCAACTGATGAAACAAGTCAATTAACTAACAAAAATAGTAGCATGAAGGAGTTAAAATGGGAGTCTACTAACCAATTCGGTTAACCAGAAAAGTGGGTTGGTCGACTAATGAAAACAGTGGGTTAAACAAAAATAAATAAATTGGGGAACTCACTGACTGGATCAATCAACCGACCGTGGTGTCCAAGCAACTGATGGGAAAGGGTGCAACGGTAAAACATTTAACCATTGAAATGGGTTAGTCAATCGACAGGGTAGCAGTCGACCGATGAAGGAAGACTAGTTAATGTTGACTATTTTGTTTCGCTTGACCTTTTACCTAAATTCTATGGTTTTAAATGTTTGAAAATAAGATATTTTGGGTATTTAAGTATAATACTATTATATATCATATATCATTAAGATCTTATCTATTTGGTCCATTTATTAATTAATCTTTTGAATAAAATTGAGTTTTTCTATGTGTTTTTTTAAATAAAATACACCTACTTTGATTGTATATGACATATGAGATCTTTAAGTGATATTTTAGGTCTTATCTTTTGAAAACTAGCTGTTATAGGCCTAGTTAGGATTCTATTTATAGAGATCTGTGTTTTCAACTTAATAAAATTAGGAACAATCAGCCTTTGCTAAAAAAAAATAGTGATTTATGTTGAGATATTTATAATAGAGTTATTTTAAAAGAATTCTTGATTGAAGCGCGAAAACATATTCATCACCGGTCCTTGTTCTACAGTGATCTATCATAATTATTTTCACAAGATCTCGGTGAGATATTTTGAAGTTATTTTAAGCAATTTTTTAAGATTATCTTTTTGATTACTTGGAATAATTGTTTTAGAAAAATCATTTTCCTATTTGAAAATCTTGCATGTCTTAAGAAACGATTTTATGCTTTCAAAATCTGATTAAATATTATTTGTGATTTAATTAGGTAAATCATACTTATTCCTCACACAGTTCTATCAAATGGCTTTTGGGATATTAATTGAGCATAATTGTTTTGAGGAGGTCGAAGCTCCTGCGGGAATAAACTAGTGATTTTTTTTTTTTTTTGTATTTGTGAGATTGAGTGGATTAGACATATTTAGGACGATATCTAATTAGGGTAGTTAGGGTTAATCTTTAACCTATGCAAAATATTAGGGTTCAATCTTTACCCTATGAAAAAGATTAGGTTTGATCTTTATCCTCTTTTAAAAAGATTAGGTTTTGATTCTTTTTGTAATAGAATTAAGTTAGTCTTTAGCTTGAAAGAATATAAGGTTCTTCCTATGCTAGTGAAAAGGAAAAAGTGTAAGAGTATTAGAGGACAAAGGTTTGAATCTGAGCCTGCAAAAAGAATTAGGTTACTCTTGAACCTGTGATAAGGATTATAAGGGTTTGATTCCTACCTAGGAAAAAAATCAAAAGATTAGTAGATTGCAAAAGACCTATGGAGCTCAGGGGAATTAGACGTAGGAAAGAGTAGCTTACCGAACTATGATAAATTGTTATGTACTGCTTTATTATATTTTTGTGGTTTGGGGTGCACTTAGTTAAACACATTTTTGTCGTATAACAAGATAATAATCAATTAAGGAAATTGATCATTTGTCTTTAAGAATTTAATTTCTTAATTTTTTTTTAACTACTGAATTCACCCCCTCTTAGGTAAATCTTTGGTCCAACAATTGTTACCAGAGCTGGTTTAGCTCGATAGGCTTAAACTAAAAAAATAACATGGCACACATTAACTTACTAGCTGAAGGGTAATCTATACATCGTCCTCCATAGTTTAAAAGTGATAATTATGTATTCTGCACAACCAAAATGACTGCCTTCTTAGAAGCCACTAAGTATGAGGCTTAGTTGGTTATTGAGGATGGATCCTATATCCGAAAGAAAATAGAGTGCTAAAAAGAAAGAATAACTTGATTCGACCAATAAACAAATGTTATCTATAAATGCTCAAGCTATTATTATCTTATTTTGTACTTTAGATGTGATTGAGCATAATAGGGTTTCAAGTGGAGAAATAGCAAAAGAAATATGTTACATGTCGCAAATAACACATAAGGGAACAAACCAAGTGACAGAATCCAAAATTAATGCCTTGGAGTCTTGGAGCACTCGAAAAGCTGTATACTATGTAGGATAAAGTGCGGAAAATTCTAAGATCATTGACCAAAGCATGAAAACCCAAAGTAAAGGGAATCAAGGAAGCCAAGGATCTCACCAAGTATATGCTTGATGAACTCATTGGTAACTTAATTACCCATAAGTCAGCTATTCATGGATACGAAGATGGATCTGAAAATATGAAAAGAAATTGTTGGCACTAAAAGCTCAAAAGGATAAGGAGAATGATGATAATGATGATATAAGTCTTGATAGTGAGCAAGAAAAGGATGTGACACTTCTTACCAATAATTTCAGAAAGATGACCTGATGAACATTTTGAAAAAAAAAAAAAACAATATAAAGAATATTGAATGCTACAACTATCATAAAACCAGTCACTTCCAATATGATTAATCCAAGCCACAAAATGATAAAGAAGAAAAGCAAAATGAAATGAACGAGGTGAAAAAGTGTAAGAAAAAGTTCATGAAAGCCACTTGAGATTACTCAAAATCAAGTAGCTCTAAAAAATCTAGCAGCATCGATTCATCTATGCTTGCTTTAATGGCCACTAGAGATGAGATAACTAATTGTTTTAGCCCTTTAAACTTTGATGAATTATTTGATGGCTATCAAGAACCATCACATGATTATAAAAATCAGTGTTCTCATATATATAATCTACAAAATACAGTTAACACACTTGACAAACAAGTGGTTAAATTTAAATATGAAAACAATGAATTAAAATCCAAAATTTTGTATCTAAGTTCTACTTCTATCATATTCGTGAAGGGAGAAAATAATCTAAAAAATCCCTCGAGAAGTTCAAGAGGATATTTGATAAAGTTAGAATTGATTTTTAGAAAAATATTAAGCAAAAAATGATTTCATAATTTTTTTCTTCAGAAACTATGACTCTTGTTAGATGTTTTAGTTCTAATATTTTGGGGCATACTATAAGATGGTGTTTTCAAATATTATATAAAGATAAACAGATATAGGTTCCTAAAGGAACGAACATTAACCCAGCTAACAAGATTGGACCTACTTAGAAACTATTTGAGGTGCTCCTTGCTGGTCATTTTGAAAGCATCATTAAGCACGAAAAATGGTGCTCAAATAGTGGTTGTTCTTGATACATGATGGGAGACAAATCTAAATTAACTTCATGTTAATTTTTGGAGACAACGCCAAGGGTAAGATTATATATATCGGTAATATCGGTAAGGGTTCTATTGCTATTGAGGATGTGTTATATGTAAATGGTCTTAAACATAATTTTCTTAGTATAATTCAATTATTTGGTAAGGGTTATAATGTTATATTTGATAATAACAAATGCATTATTAAGAATGGGCATGAGAGTAATATCCTACTTGTGGTATCACGTGTTGAGAATGCTTACAATATTTCATTTGAGGATTTTTTTTAATACAAAATTTATCATGTTTAAATGCTTTATTTGAAAATAATTAGTTATGGCATAGATGTCTTGGGCATGCTAGTATGGCGTTGATTTTTTATTTGTCTAAGAAAAGTTGTGTAACGTGGATTACCTACTCTTAAATATATTAATAAAGTACGTGATTCATTTAATTTAGGTAAGCCATCTAGATCATCTTTCAAGAAGAAGTTTCATGTATCCATGTCAAAATGTCTTAAATTATTGCATCTAGATTTATTTAGTCCTAATGTTATTTCTATCTTAGGAGGAAATTTTTATGCATTCATGATTGTTGATGACTATTCTAGACTTACATGGGCACTTTTCTTTTCTAATAAAAGTGATGTGGCATCTGTATTTTCTAAATTATGTAAGAGTGTACAAAATTAGAAACAATCATATATAATATTGTAGTGATAGAGGTAGAGAATTTATAAATGATGAAATTATTTGTTATTGTAATGAACATGGATATTATCACAATTTCTATGCATTGAGAAGACCAAAACAAAATAGTGATGTGGAAAGAGAAAACGGGATGCTTCAGGAAATGGCTAGAACTATGCTAACTGAGAATAATCTTCCTCAATAATTTGGGGCCTGAAGCAGTAAGTACTACATATCATGTTATAATCGAGTATCTATCCAAAGAAGTTTTAATAAAACCCCTTTTGAGATTTGGAATGGACAAATCCCAAATATATTGTATTTTCATGTTTTTGGATATAAATTCTTTATTTTAAAGGATAAGGATAATTTGGGAAAGTTCGATACTAAATCTGTTCATGGTATTTTTCTTGGGAATGCTTTGGATAGTAAGGTATTTAGAGTTTACAATAAGCATTCATTAGTTGTAGAATAATATATGCATGTGGTATTTGAAGAATGAGAAAAGATTTGGATGATGATGATACAGGTATAATGACAAAGCAAAAGAACCAAGAAGCTGAATCAAGAAAAGAGACATAAAATCCTAATGATAAAGAAACACAAAAATCAAAGGACGACCTTAACATGGGCTATAAAGACAATTTTGGGACATTCGGTAAAAAAATTATTGGAAATTTTGAAAAAGGTATAGGTACTAGGTCTGCTTTTAGAGATATTGTTAATTTTACATTTCTATCTCAAATTAAGCCTAAAATTGTTAACGAAACTTTAACTAATGAATCTTAGATCTCTTCTATGCAAGAATAATTACTTCAATGTGAAAGGAATAAAATTTGATCTCATGTTATTAGACTTGACTTCGATGTTGTTATTGACACTAAATGTGTTTATTGTAATAAAAAGGGTAAAATAAGTACGTTAATTACAAATAATGCAAGATTAGTAGCACAGTGCTATAATCAAGAAGAATGTATAGATTATGATGAGACATATACTCTTGCTACTAGAGTAGAAGCCATTAGAATGTTAATGGTTTTCACATGTTCACGAAATTTTAAATTATTTCAAATAGCTGTCAAGGGTGCTTTCTTAAATGAATTTTTAATTAAGAAAGTTTATGTAGAACAACCACCTGGCTTTGAAAATGATAAATTACTTGATCATGTTTCTAAACTATGTAAAGCTTTGTATGGACCTAGACAGGTTACTCGAGACTGGTATGGGGACTTAGCCGATACTTAACTGAGAATGGTTTTTGACATAGCTTAAGTGATATAACTTGTTAGCCCAAAGATCTACCCAAGAGGGGGGTTGAATTGGGTAATTACAAAAATTTAAACAATTAAATCTTTAACATAAGTTATTAGGTTTCCTAATTGATTATTAATTTGTTAAGCAATGAAAATATGTTAAACTAAGTGCCTACCCAAACAACATAAATATAGCAAAGGACCACAAAATAATTTTTCCTAGTTCAGTAAGCTACTATTACCTATATCCAGTCCCCTAAGCTCCACAAATATTTGTCAATCCACTAACCCAATTCCCTTTCTAAGGTAGGAGCCAAACCCTTACAATAATTTTCATAGGTTCAGGATTAACCTAATTCTTTTAACAGGCTCAGAATCAAACATTTACACTCTTACATTATTATACTTATCCTTTTCACAATCTTAGGAAGAACCTTATCTTTTTACTAGGCTAAATACTAACCTAATTCTATTACAAGAAGAATAAAAACCTAATCCTTTTAACAAGCTAAAGATGAAACCAAATTTGTTTCACAGGCTAAAGATCAAACCCTAACTACCTTGATTACTAATTATACACTGTCCCAATTACGTGTAATCCATTATTTCTCACCAATACAAAAATAAAAAATAAAAAATCAAGTTTCTTCTCCAAAGAGTTTCTACCACCTCAAAAATATTATGCACAATTAATGTCCTGTAAACTATGTGATGGATCTGCGTGAGAAATAAATCAAATTTAATTTAATTGAAAGCACAGATAACATATTGTTAGATTTCAAATATAAAAATCGTTTTATAAGATTTTCAAGATATTCAATTTGAAAACAATTTTTCTAAAACAAAATTTCCAAGTAATCAAATAAATAATCTAAGAAAACACTTTAATTAATTTGGAAAGATCTCACCGGGATTTCTTGAAAACAATTATGACAACTTAGTGTAGAACAAAGACTGGTGATGCAAACTTTTCTAATAACTCTTTTAGAAAATATCTCAGTGAAGATTACTCTATTTTAATAGCAAATGTTGATTGTTATTAACTAATTCATATGAAAATAACATGTCTCCATATATAGAATTCTAACTAGGCATATAACGACTAGTTTTCAAATTATAAGACCTAAAATGTCACTTTAAGACCCCATATATATAATTTACTATCAAAATATGTGTATTTCATTTAAAAACAATACTTTTAGAAATGCTTGATTTGGTCCCAAAAATATTTTAGATTCATAATACTTAAAGATAAAAAGTAGTTTCACTAATTGACTTTACCCCAAATTTTGATATCAGAAGAAGTAGAGAATCGGGAAGAAGGTGAAAAAAAGTTTCATCCCTTCATCTCTAAGTCGTCCAAATTTGTTCATTTTGAAAATGGTTTTTCAAGTGCTTTTCTAGGCGTCGCTATTGGAAAACTTCTTGGGCCAAGAGTTTTGTTAAAAATGGAGTTGCCACTTAACATGAGGTTAAATAGTAAGTTAGGTCACTAGAATTTTGAAAATTTATTTTTCCTTTTCAAATGGACCGTGTTTTGACTTCCATAAGTTTCTGTACTAGAGATAATTTTTAACTTCGGGACTCGGTTATGCTCGGGGAAGGTGTTAGACACCCCAAGGCATCTATCTGAAGATGGTAGCTCGTCTAAATAGATATTCAATGTTAAACACTATCCAAGTAGTTTTCTTTGATTTACTTGAACAAAATAATTCTCATTTTTAAAGTTTTTTTTTTTTCATGTATATTTGACATCATTTAATGAAAAGCAGGTAAATACTACAGCTACTACTAGTCAACGACACCCAATAATAGTTTATATATGAACAATAATGTAAATATGCAAGCCATACTAAATGAAATTCAAACTAATACTAAGTTGTTTGGAGATGCGACCGAACTAGAACGTTGGTTGCTAATGAGAATCAGGTCATCACGTAGTTCGTTCTCATCCATTGAAAATGAGATTCATTATTAGAGGTGTGACCGAAGCCTTATGTTCTGCCTATGTACTTTGGGTGGTTACCAAAGATCAAGTAGAACATAGTTCAGGTTTGTTATGTTTGAAAAAAGATGGATTGGTTTTAGTTAAAAGTTGAGTTTGTTTTAGTTAAAGGCTGGTTTGTTTTAGTTAGTTTCAGTTGATTAGCAGTTTGATTAAAAACAATTGGAATCACAACCTTAATTAACTATTATTAACCTCTCTTCGAGTTGTAAACAACCTGAATCACAACCCTAACTAGGTTTATTAATAGTTTTTTAGAATTGTGAAAAATCTGAATCATAACCCTAAACAAACTCCTTTGTTTTGGTTAGTTTAGTGTTAGTGTGTGAGTTTTTAGTTAAACATGAAAATAAATACCATATATTTATGCGAGTCCTACTAGTAACTAAGGAAAATAGGAAGGTTCCTAAAGAAGAATCACACATACATATACCTGAAGGAATAGAGGCCCTCCCTTTTTCCCGAGTTCTTAGCCATAAGGGTCTGTTAGTGTAGTATATAACTGTGTGTGTGTGTGTGCGCGTACAATTCATGGTGCGATAGAAGTTTTGTTTGAATCCTCACATGTTATTAACATGTTGTCGGATGATTTGATGTTTTTGAATGTCTTTGAATGTTTTAGAATGTTCTTGAATATTTTTTAATGTTCTTGAGATGCTCTAACTGGTTTTGTATGCTTTGACCCTAATTTGGTTGTTATAGTTAAAATTAAGTGTTTGTTTGTTGTTCTTGACAAAATCAATATTTTTTTTATGGTTTTTTTTTTTTTTTTTTTTTTTTTTTTTTTTTTTTTTTTAATTATTTTACGGGTTTTACGTGTTATGTACATGAAAGTAAAGTTTGTTACCTATAAGATTATACTATATACAAGTAATATACACAAGTTTAAACAAGAATCATATGGGGTTTTGAAGAAACATGCATACTTAGGGGATATGGTCTTCCCTAAGTGTTTCCCTCATTTTTCTCCTTGATCGGTGGTTGATCGGTGGTCATCCATTCCTCGACTTCTTAGCCAAGAACTCAAGAACACCCTACTTAGGGGATGTGGTCATTCCTAAGTAGCTAACCATGTTTTCCTCTTTATTTTTCTTGGCTCGATGTTGATCGGTGATTGTCGATCCTTAGAATTCTTGTTCTATGAAATTCAAAAACACCTTCCAAGACTGGATTTTGATAGAATGATGAAGTGTTATTTGAGAAATATGCTTGAGAGGCCTAAGACTCGAGAGAGGTGCTGGAGTTTGGAGAGAGAAGTTAGGCCTTCAAGACTTGCAAAAATAAGAGGGATGGCGTTGTATTTATAGACTTGGGGGCCTGTGCATTGGCCAATGCGTAGGCCAATCCAAGGTGTTCCCTGGGAAGTGTTTGGCCAAGGGGACTGTTTATTTTGTCTTGGTTTTGTTTGGGTTGGAACAAATTTGGGATGAGAAGTGGGATTATAAAGATTTGGTAATCATTACCAAATCTTTTCAAATATTTGGTAATGATTTGCAATCATAGCTAATGATTGGTAATCGTTACCAATTATTTGCTCTCCTCCAATCAAAATTCTTGCACCTAGGTGCATTTATCACTTGATGTGATGGATTTGATTCGGTTTAGGGGTTAAATACTGATTAGATCTACTATTTCGGTTTGGTAATCATAAATGTATCCAAGGTTGATTGTATGCAGTCCTTAGGCATCATTTTTCGTTTAATTCAAGGTGATAAGTCATGGATTGTAGAGCACTCCTATGGTTGGATTCAGATGGAATCTAGTTAAATTACATTGTAATGAATAGTTAGTTTTCAAGTTCCCAGTCAACCCTATGATAATTTGATGAAAATATCTACATCCTTTTGTCCTAGTCATTTAATGTCATCCCAAGCATTTAATTCTTCATGGGATGTGCATTTAATGCATTGCTTGGAGGCTACTTATCCAGTTTGGTTTCGGTAACTAGTCATCATGATTCAAGGCTTTTATTTGGTTCTAAGATATTTTGATTGAAATATATAGATACATTTAATATGGTATTGACATTTAATTATTTATGGGATGGGAATTCAATGCTCATTGAATGCTTTACTTAGGTGGCGAACCGAATCGGTTTAGTTTCGATAATGGTTGATTGTACCCTAAGTGACTTGGTTTCCTTCCTTAGCCACTTGGTAGGAAACTTATAGTAAGGTTCCTTGGTTATTATAAGGCTTCTATATTGAGCATTAAATGATGGATAGGCCTTTGATTTCTTGGGCCTATTTGTCAAGCTTACTTGGATTTGGAGAAAATCCAAGTGAAACCTAATCCTTAAATTACCTTGCAATGTAGGGCTTTGTCATGACCTTTATAAGACTTTGGAAAGGTGTCTTTGATTGTTTCTTGGTATTATGTGATATGGTATTCATGAGAGAAACAATTGTTTTTGTTGTTAAATTAACAAGATTAAAAAAAAAGTAAATGTTTCAAAGTTGGGGTGGGGTAACCGAGTGAATTGTTTAAAATGTCCTATAATTTAAGTGTAGTGACTAATATTTATCTATAATAAAAATGATTTAATGAAAATGAAATTTCAGTAAAGTTATTTTAGACCTTCTTAAATCATGGGAATTTCGAGTTTGACCCAAAACTTTTACCTAGCTATATTTTGTCAAACTCAACATTTTTGTGTTTTTGTCATGTTTTTTATCCTTTACATATATTGTAAGTGTGATATTAGATAGAAATTCATTCATTTAAAACCCAAGTTTAAATTTTATTTAAACTTGTACTTGATTTGACATTGATTGAGCTGGACAAAATGCGGTGTCTACAGTTGCCCCTCTTTGTCATGAGAGTTTACTCGTAATAACAAAGAAGGAGACACTAAAATTTTATTTCAATAGACATGAACAATAAATACAGGTATTTAAATCTATCCTAATGGATGGAGAGATACCTAATCTTGGAGGATTTGACGTGGATGACGATCGATCACTTCTACTATTGTACACTTTTGAAGATGATGAACAATCAACCTTAGAAGGTTACTACTAGAAGGATGGTGACACATCTAGTTCCTTTCCATCTGCATTCCTGGAGGATGGTGATATATCTAATCCTATAGGGCGTGGTGAGGACGACACTTTGTGGAAGCTCTCCCAAGCATTACACTATTATACTATACTATTGGCTGGCTGGAATTATAAAATACATCTCATACTACATGTTATTATTGCACTACTAGTTGCTATTATACTATTGGTTTCTATTACGCTACTGGTTGTTATTATACCACTAGTTGCTATTATAGTACTGGTTGCTATTACACTACTATATTCTTGAAGGATGATGTACGGTCTATCCTATAGGAGGTGAAGAAGATAACTCTCGGTCAATAGATTCCTAGTTCTGACCCAAAGAGTTTTCCTACATATATCAAATTAATGAGAATCAGGTTATATAGAGTTCCAACGGGTAAAGTAAATTCTACTACTACATTATACTATTGTCTGGAATCTGTAAAATATTGTCTGGCTGGCTGGCTGCTTTACACTATAAAATTAAAATATATTGGTTGTCAGCATTAAACTATAAAATTAAAATACACTAGCTGTCTGCATTACAGTACGAAATTAAAATACACCAACTATTTGCATTATACTACAAAATTCAAATACTGCTCCTAAAAGATGATGTGCAGTCTATCCTATTGGAGGTAGGAAGGATGACACTCAAATCAATCAGCTCCTAGTTCTGACCGTACCCCAAATGGTTTTCCTACATATCTCAAATTCATGAGAAGCAAGTCACATGTAGTTCTAACAGGTAAAGTAAATTCTACTACTACATTACACTATTCTCCAGAATCTATGAAATATTATCTTGTTGGCTATTTCATTTAAAAATTAAAATACTGTCTCGCTGATTGGCTCGTTTAATATTTAAAATACTACTCCTAAATGATGATGCATAGTCAATCTTATAGGATTTGGGAGGATGACACTTGGTTAATTATCTCTGGGTTGCGAGAAGGATGACACACGGTCAATCGTCCCCTAGTAGTAAGGAGGATGACACTCTATCAATTGTCTCCTGGGGGATACTTTGTCAATCATCTCTTGGTAGTGAGGAGGATGACACTCTTGCAATCATCTCCAAATCATATGTAGTGAGGAGGATGACGATTTTTATTCATTTTCGAGTCATGTGTAGTGAGGAGGATGACACTCTATCAATCGACTCCTAGTTGGGTAGAGGATGATGTCTGGTTAATCAACTCCTAGTTGTATAGTTTGGATTTGTGAAGTATGTTAATATTTGGTGGAATAGGTTATTGGTTAGGAAAACTAGGTTCTTGGTTAGGAAAACTAACTCCACGATCGTCATATCCATACGAGATTGAAAATGACTGAGAGAACTCACAATGAGTGAAGACCCTAGGGGAACTCAAAACCTAATGGAGTTTCTTGGCTACATCCCACATGAGACTGCTTAACGAGGACTAGAAAACTTCTCGAGGAAAAGTTTAACCTCAGGTAAAATGTGTTCCAGTCATAGACTGGGCCTTTGTAGCACTTGTTTATGTTTTCTATAGTATAGTTTAGTTGTTGATTAGTGTGAGTCTTTTATCAAGAAACTTCCTATGAAGAAGATCTGATGTAATGTGCCCCAATTGTAGCTGGGGAAACTCCTATCACATAATATCAATGGAGAAACCGAATATAATATGCCCCAGCTCTAGCTGGTGTGTGGGACTATCTCCTGAGCATTCAAAGGATGTAGAAAAGCCCAAATAGGTCACCTATGTATCCTAAACTGAGCATGCAATTTGTAGTGTTTATTTTAGTTTGGAAACCCCCGTTGGGCTGTTTACATATTATTGGTATTATTGTTGTGGATTGAAATCATCAGATGACCGAAACCCACCTAGGTTACCTACATACATTGAGTTTCGAGGTAAGGAATCTAATTAAAATATAGTTCGGCCCTTGCTGTGCTATCTCAGATTGTCAACCGTACCCATAAGGACTTCCTATGTACCTTGGTAATCTACCAAGGATCAGGTCGACATGTAGTTCGAGCACAGGTATTCTTTGTTATCTACTTTAACAAAAAAACTTGTAGTCCGCTTCTCAAGGAAGTCAAGGAACGTTTCTAGAGATGCGCCGTTGTCGGCCCAGTTAGCTACCCAAGATGGAGGGTGAGTTGGGTAGTTATAAAAATTTTAACAATTAATTCTTTCAATATTTAAATTATCAAATACTCAATTTATTCTAAATCAATTATTATCTTTGTTACGTTGTGGATAAGTGTTTATATTCTAAGTGTACACTCATATTCTAAGTGTACACTCAAACAAAATATGATGAAAAATAATATAGAGTAGAACACCAAGATATATCCTAGTTTAGCAAACTAGCCTTGTCCAATCCAGTCCCCCCGAGCTCCACAGAGATTCACAACTACTAAACCCTTGATCCCTTTACTAGGTAGGAACCAAACCCTTACAATTTTCCTTTTCACAGGCTAAGGAAGAACCTTATCTTTTTACCAGGTTAAAGACTAACCTAATCCTTTACAGGCTAAAGATCAAACTTAATCCTTTTATAGGCTATATATATCAAACCTCACAACTCTCACAAGTATTCTTTTCACAGGTAAGGATTGAACTTTCACATTTCACTCAATTCAATTTAGGAAGAATTAAAAACTAGTTGTTTTCAAGGAAAAGAATAACCTAAACTTTTATACTTAGGAAAAGATCAAACCGTAATATTTTTACAAAAGAAGATTAAAACCTAGCTACCCTAATTAGATACCGACCCAACCGTGTATAATCCGCTCACTCTCACAAATACACAAGAATTTGAGTTTCTTACCACAAGGAGCTTCTACCACCTTAAAACATATATACTCTATTAATGTCTCAAAATTTACTACGTGATAGATACAATGTAAGGCAAATTAATATATGATCTTAAATAAGTGTGGGCAGCAAAAAATAAAGCACGTAATCGGATAAACACACAAAATTGTTTTAATTTTTTTTTTATGCTCTTAACTTTGAAAATGATTTTTTCAATGATCATAACAACCAAGCAATTATAATAATATGAAATCAAAATAAGGAATAATAGCTTGGAAAGATCTCATCGGGATAACACCGAAACCTAGGAATTTATGTTCTTGATGATATATCTGATCACAATCCCACCAATCTAATTATATAGACAAGTATCAGTCCCTCTAACGGCTACTTTTCAAAATATATACCTCTAAAATGCACTCTTAAACTCCGTATAATATTTCCTTTCAATTCTGAGATATTTTACTTAAAAATAACTTTCAAAACTCTTAAATAAGTCCATAAAATATTTCTCAATTATCAATCATAAAGATATGAAGTATTTAACTAACCAAATTGAGAAAATAATTTCATATGTGAACCAAATCAGTATAAATTCGAGATCAGATCCCCCAAATTTCTACCTTGAAATCATAAAAAATTACTAGTTTTTTACCAAAAGTCCAAGATCCTCAAACTCTGAATCGAAAAAGTTGATTGATCGATCCCAAGCCTATCGGTTGACCGATTGATATAGTGTGTAAGCCAGGATAAATGAAACACCCAGTCGGTTAACTGATCTCTCTTCTGTCAGTTGATCAATTGGTTTAGAGAGTTTTTTCGGCCAAAACCCAGCACAGTCAGTTGATCAATTTCCATCCAATTGGTTAACCGATTGGTTCAGAGACTTCTACTTTTGTAACGTTATACCCCA
The DNA here is from genome assembly GCA_016647705.1 of Eucommia ulmoides. Lineage (NCBI taxonomy): Eukaryota > Viridiplantae > Streptophyta > Magnoliopsida > Garryales > Eucommiaceae > Eucommia > Eucommia ulmoides. Next base: position 26,124,692 of record CM028341.1, read on the forward strand.
TCGGTTGACCGATCCTTTATTGGTTGGTTGACCAATTGATGTAAAATCTACAAAATTTCTCCGAAACCCCATTATTTCAATCAGTTGACCAATCGATGCTGGTTGGTCAATTCTATTACTAATTTTTGCTCCAAAACTTAATGTTTGATTGAGTTAATCGATTGCTTTTCTTGCTTGACTGAATTGACTCTAAACTTCAACTTTAAACATGATTTTCACTTAAGTCAATTTTTATTGTCAATATCACATAGGAGCACATATTTAATCACTAATTAGGATCCTAAAATTCATTATATCAATGCAAAAATATAACTCATTTAATAGTGTTGTGTGTAATCTTAATTTGACTTGCATTAAGAGTATAAGAGTATTAAGTTGTTTTCACCTAATTTCTTTAGGATCTTTTATACGAAGTGATTCTACTTATCCTGAGCATTGTTGGGAATTAGGATAACATGTAGTTCCTACGTAATTAATAAGTTTCAATTTATCAGCCGAACCCATGAAAGTTTCCTACGTATCTTTGGCGTTACTGGGAATTAGGTTGACATATAATTCATAGGTCTTTTGGTTTAGCGAGATTAGTTAAATGCATTATGATTGAAGCATTTCATTTCACATTGTGAGATGAATGGACATTGTTCCCATCAGGAAAACATGGATAGGATAAAATGTGCCCTAGTAATACACTAGGGTGGCGACCGGATAAATTCCATTGGGGAATCTAATTTGACACTTCCTATTGTGTAATTTGTGATCATTGACAGTGTAAAATATGCCCCATCTTGTGGGCTGGGGAGAATACTAATTACTTACAAGATTGTGAAGCTAAATTGGTTTGTCTCGTTATTTGTCGGGGCGATGAATTCGGGATTTTATCGATTAGATCCCAAAATATACCTGGACGATGGATTTATTATTGTATTGTTTGTGAAGTTAGTATATTAGGAGTTTTTTGGTTGGTGCAACCTCCTGGTCTTGCAATTTTTTGTATTGTATCTAGTTATGAGTTGATAAGAGTGATTACCTGTATTACTAGGGCTTGCAAATTGTTTGTCATTTTCTAAGGAGGTTATCATCTTTTGTTACACTGGATTCGTAGTGTAACTTAATTAGTCTATCTCTTGGATATCATTGTTTGTTCGTATAGTGGTGTGTTGGTTTAGCATTTTGATGTTTCTCCTAAGTGAAATGGGTTTACAAATACTTGGTATATCGCAACTATAGGAGCGGGAGTTTTCGACTTGGTTTTCCCAGCTATACCTTAGTCTTAAGTAGTATAGAATGTGCATGTAATCTTAAAGAAAGTAGGGTCGTAACCACTGTTCTTGGAGAGGTAAATTCAATCATTTGCCTCAAGTGCTTGGCTAGCGATGAATCGTTAATGATTAGTTATGGTCGCTAGCAATTTCTTTTGTAAAATAATTGTAGCAGTGAGTCTAACATGTCATTCAAGAGCCACGTATGAATCTTAGCAACTCCAACTTTTCTCTCAAAGTTGAAACTCTTGTGATAAAACTATGGATTTTTTTCTAGACGTCCATATGTCAGCTATGGGTTCTTTAGGAGATGGTGGTTGTCGTCCTTCCTGTTGTCGTATGATGGGAAAGGCCCCTGAGACCCCGATTCTCTGGAGTACTTTGAAGCACTCCCGAGGTCGACCAAGGACAGCAGTACTGATGATTTCAGATAACGTGCCTATCATTTTCTCTTCGTCCACTGATGAGACCTTTAGAGTGTCTAGAGTTGATGACTCGATGATTGTTGGTCTGTTAGATGCTCCTAGCAGCAGGGACGAGGAGTAAAGCGTGTATTTGACATAGCAATTTATTGCCTAAGTCAATCTTCACTGGACCCAGAGTTGGCAGATTAGCATTATCGTGACCTATTGCTTCTATTCTTTGGTGGGACTTCCATGGATTCTTTTTCTGGTAGTTGGGAAATCTTTGTCTATAGATGGTCTTATTTTCTTGTCGAAATATCTATCATAGAGGTAACTTTACAGTGTACCACACTTTTCTCGTAATTGAAAACCTGACATCTTTTGGTGAGTGGCAATTTTCTAGTTCTATGGCCTCTTAATGAATTTGGATCATAAGATAGTATCCAATAAGGTTGTATGGTTAATGGTGGCTATCGTGGGGATTTGAGTTGTTGTGTATAGTTGGTTAAGTTATTTGGGAATTTCACGAAGTATCTTTCATAAAGCCGGTATTGCGTTTCAGAAAAACCTTAATCAAAAATGTTTTCATAAATTATTTTATGAAACCAGGGATCGTTTTAAATGTAAAGTTTTGGGGCATACTATCCGTATATATTTTTACGAAGTATCCAACTACACACAAGTTTGAGTTCCTAAAGGAACTAAAATTGTCCCGACTAACATGATCGGACCCATGTAGATTAGGTACCACCTAAGAACTCTTTGATGTTCTTATTGCAAGTTATCAAATAAACATCTATTTGCAAGGACAAATTGTTCCTAGAAAGTGATAGTTCTCAACATGTGAAAAGGAATAAATTTTTAAACGTATTTAAAATAAGTTTAAATACGTTGGTAAAAATTTCTAAAACCTGTGGTGTTTTACATATTCTCAAGTTGTCTTAGAATTATTGCATGATAATCATATAAGCATACGTATTTATCTGTGATATGTTAATGCTATACTATATGAGATCTACTATAAGTCATGTTTAAAAAATATGGATTAAGTTAGTGTGTTAAAATGCATGATATCCTGATTTATTTGAAATGTTGCGGTTATTTAAATGATAAATGAATTATACAATGTATTCATATGGTTTGAATTCTAAGTATTGATCATAACTGTGATAAAGCATGCGTTAGATTTATGATTGATAATTTCATAAATTATCATTGAAATATGCTTCCTATCCTAGGGAATTAAATATTATATATTTCTTTATTAAATCTACAGGAAAGACATTAATTCGTATCATAAGTAAAGCATATATGATTTCATGCTACAATGTTTTTGATTGCCTCAGGTTTATTCTCCTCAGCATGAATTAGTTTGTTTACTCTTATATAAGGAGAGATTGCATGCCTAGAATGATGTTTTTGGCTCTTCTTCCCCACTTTTTTGAGATGACAAAGGGAGAGAATATATTTGATGTTTATTGAATTGAATTGATTGACTAAAACGGAAATATAAAGGGGAAATCATTATTCCACTCAAAATGAGTTAGTTGATGTTTAGGATTTGTTTGCCTAAGTATTGCACTGATAGGATAAAACTTTGTTGAATTCATTATGCTATGCTTTATTGAATATGTTTGTTATTTAAATTGAATTTTGGTGCTTATGTTGAATTATTTTCATGATTGTTCTTAAATAAGTTAAAAAATCCGTCCTCAGATTTAGGGGGAGCGTGGTTACATTCTTGTTTTGATGAAAACATCCAATTTTATTGTCATGATAAAAAAGGGGGAGATTGTTGATCTTGAGGTTTTGATTAAAAATTAAGGGTTGATGTTTTTGGTAGAAATAACATGTCTGTTGAGTGTTTCAAGATAAGAAGTTCTATTAAAGATCCAAATCATGAAGAAATTATCAAGGATGTGAAGATGGTCGTTGAACAAATGAAGAGTGTTGAAGATTCCAAAGAAATTAGGTGAAAACAACTCAATCACTCTTTTACTCTTAATGTATCCCGAATTAGGATCATACACGACACAAATTGATGAATTATATATTTGTGTGTTTAATTTGATAAAGTATAGGATCCTAATTTGTGTTCAATTATTTGCTCCAATGTGAAATTGAAAAATAAAAATTGATTAGACCTAAGTAAGATTTGTATTTAAAATTGCGTATTGGGGTCAAATGTGTTAATCGAGAAAACAAATCGGTTGACAGAATTAAACTATTGAAGTTTGGAGTGGAAATAAGTTGAGAAAGAGTTCTTCCAGCAATGATCGGTCAACCGAAGGCTATAGGATCGGTCAACTGAATGGCGTAGGGGTGGAAAATGAGAACTCTCTAAATCGATCAGTCAAGTGACCAAGAGAGATCGATAAATCGATTGATCAAAGTAAAACTCTCTATATCGATCGGTTAACCGACCAAGGCTCGATTTTGGTTTAGAAATCAGTCTTAAATTGATTGGTCAAACTCCCTTAGGGGTTCAGTCAACCGAATTCCCTTTAAGGGCTGGCCTAGCTTATATGCTATATTAATCAGTCAATCGATGGTCTGGAGGTTGGTTACCTGACTGTTTAGTTGAGATTTCGAGGAGTTTAAGGATTTGTTTAATACTAGCCGTTAACTAGCCATTTTTGGCATATTAGATTCAGATATTCTTGGGATTTGAATATATTTAAGATTTCATACTCTTATTTCGATATCTCTATAGATATGATACACATAATTGAAGTATTTTTCAATTTAGTTCATTAAATGCTTCCTATCTATGTGATTTGTTATTGAGAAATAATTTGAGAACTTAATTGAAAGATTTTAAAGCTATATTTGAGAGAACCATACCAAGATTGAATGATTATGATATATGGGGTCTATAGGTTCACTTTAATTTCATATCTTATGGAAACTAAGCGTTAAAGGGCTTGTTCGAAGTTAACTTAAATGGACCTGGGAATTTCATATAAAAAAATACCACATCATCAAGAAGTTCAAGTTCCTGAACTTTCTAAGAGTTATTATTTTGAGATTTATTCGAGAGATGAATTGTGAGATTATTGTTTGAGACGTTCTTGAACTGCCTAGTGACTTAATCTACATTCTTTCGGTGGTTTTCCTGGTGAGATCTTTCTAAGATTTTGAGCTTATTTTTAATTCATATTATTATTGATTGATTGGTTGAAAGATCGTAGCAAGCTCATTTTCAAACTTTAAGAGCATATATATATATATATATATATATATATATATATATATGTATATATATATTAAAAACGATTTTCGTGATTATCTAATTATGTGCTTAACTTTGTGTTACTCACACTTATTATAATCAGATATGGAATTCCTCACTTCAATTTTATCACTAGTAAATTTTGGGATATTAATTGAGTATAATTTTGTTTGAGGTGGTAGAATCCCCAAGTGGAAAGAAACTCAATTTTTTGTATTTGGATACGGTTAGGGCTGTGTCTAGTCAAGGTAGTTTGAGTTTCAATCTTTTTTGGAAAAAATATTGAGGTTTGATCTTTACCTAGATTATAAAAATGTTAGGTTATTCTTTTCCCTTGAAAATAATTAGGTTGTGATTCTAGAGTAATAGAATGAGGTTAGTCTTAAGTTTGCAAAAAGATAGGGTTCTTTCTTAACTTGTGAAAAGGGAATTGTTAAGGTTGATTTTGAGGCTGGGAAAAGAATCATTGTGAGGGTTTGGTTCATACCATTAAAAGAATCTGGGTTTTCAGTGGGTGCGAATCTCCGTGTAGCTCGGAAGACTGGATTAGGCAAGGCTAACTTGCTGAAGCAGGATATATCTTTTTGTTCTGCATTGTTTACATTTTGTTTGGGTGTACACTTAGTTTAAACACTTATCCGCTGTGAAACAAGATAATAATTAATTTAGGATAAAATGAATTATTTGATTAATTAAGTGTTTAAGATTTAAATTGTTCAAAGTTTTATAACTATCCAATTCACCCTCTCTTGGGTAGCTCACTGGGCCAACAAAAACTAATTGATAATTAACCACAACAAACTGAGCAAATCAATCCTTAACTAAAACTAGCCTAGCTTTCAATCATAATAAGATTGAACTAAGTTCAAACTGATCTTTGGTGACCACCCAAATTATGTAGGCAGCTCATTAGGGTTTTGTCACACCTCTAATAATGAATCAAACTTTCTACGAGGCAAAAATGAACTAAATTTGACTTGATCTTGGTAACCACCCAAAGTACGTTGGTAACCCATAAGGATTTGGTCACACCTCTAATATTACACCATACTCTTTACCCTAACTTGAATGAACTATAGGATGACCTGATTCTCACTTGAGATATGTAGGCAACCCATGTGCTGGTACAATCTCATATCCAAACAATTTAGTCTTAGTTTGCATTTCATTTAGTATAGTTCGCACATTTACATATCTGTCTGCATATAAACTATTATTGGGTGTCGCTGACTAGTAGTAGCTATAGTATTTACCTGCTTTTCCATAATATCTTGTAAAATATATATAAAAAGAACAAAAACATTAAAAAAGAGAATTATTTTGTTTAAATAAATCAAAGAAAAACTGCTTGGATAGTGTTTAACAGTGAATATCTATTTAGACTGAGGTACCGTCTTTGGATGGGTGTCTTGAGGTGTCTAACACCATCCCTGAGCATGATCAACTACTGAACTTAAAGAATATCTCTGGTACATAGACCCATGGAAGTGAAAACACGGGCAATTTCAAAAGAAATAAATGAATTTCCACAATCCCAGTGACATAGAACACCATTTAACCCCATGCTAGGTGGCTGATGAGTGGTTTATTTAGAAACAAATCAAGTACTTTTAGATTAAAATATTTGTGAGTTTTCAAGTGTTTTTATTAGTTTAAAGTGTTTTGTTTGATTTTTGTAGGTTTTATAAATAAAGAACATCATAGGTGAAAATGTGGCAAAGATAGGAACTTTTGAATGATGGAACTATAGACAAATAAGGATCCCAGGATAATTAATGGCGTGAAACCGGGGCAAAAAGCTAAGCCATTGCTACTTTAGTTGTGGCGGGGCGTTGCAGCGCGTGTTTGGCTATCAGTGGGTGTACTATAGCGCCAAGCCTAACCCTAACCCCTTTTTGGTTGCGCACTACAGTGGAAAAAGTCCTGCTACCGCACAAAAACTCAAAAAACCTAGTTTTGTGTTGATTATAAATGAAAAATAATTAGAGTTTCGAAGGGAGATTTCGGGAAGCCAAATATCCCACCTCTTGGAGGTTCTAGACTGCTCTCCAATAGCTTGTGAACGAGGAGAAATCCATTTTTTGAGGGATTGGAGGTATAGAAGCCCAAGGATTCTTAAAGATTGGGGAAGATTTGAGGACTTTTAGCTTGTGTTCTTCATTTAGCTCATATCTTTCAGTTTTACTTCAATTTGATTTTGAGTTTGTGGTTGAACCATGATTTGGATTTTGGGTTTGTTTATAATCATCTATTTTCCTATGGTGAGCTAGTCATTTAATCTAGGACTCGATATAATTTTATTTTAACTGTATTTTGAATATTTTGTTAATTGTTAGTTTTAATTCCATTTTCAATTCATTTGTGATTTTTCTATGTTTAATGCTTCTAATTTGTTGGAAAATAAGTTCATTGATCTTTGATCTGTGGATTAATGCCCAAGAGAGATTAGTTCATATTTTGGAATTGAGAAAATACAATCTAGGTTGTTATGATACCGAGAAGACATTAACTACTAGTTAATCTTAATATCGTGGTTGTTGTGAGACTGAGAGGTAATCGACGCCTTGATATTTAAGGGTTAGGCTGAATGAATGTGTGAGTAAACGAGTTAGATAGAGATATCAATTTGGAAATTCATTCATATTATCTTGAGAGGCACTTGAGATAGATTACAAGATTAATTAGGACCCTTGATTAGTAAATTGAGTGGAATTGGCTAGAAAGTTCTTAATAGAATAAACTTAGGAATAATAAAGTAAAATCAGGTCCCTAGAACTATTATGAGTGAATTTTGTTTCTATTATTTACTTTTATTTTATTATAAGTCTCATTTAATTTGGTTGCCTAGATAAAGTCGGGTTACGACAATCCCGGCACTTAGCTCAAATCCAACAAAAAATCCCTGTAGATAAGACACTCTACTCACCCTATACTATCACAACTTAACCTATACACTTCCGGTGCAATAGTGGCGACTCCACTTTTAAAAAAAAATCTCAGCCCCAGAAGTTTTTCAAAATCGACGCCGAGAAAAGCCCTTGAAAAACTGGTTGATATGTGTGATCTACCTACGTATTTCCAAACCGGTTTTGTTAGTTTTAGAGTAGTTTTATAGTTTTTTTTATATGTTTTTATTCTTTTTGTATTAAAACAGGTGCGTGAGGGTGAAAATGTATGAAATCGGAGCATAAACAATCAAATCGTATTGAGAACGGTCAGAGAACGGTAGAAAAATGAGCAAGACGGCAAGATTTTGCAAACAAGCCCACCGTTGTGGCGTCTAGACCACCTCCACGGTGGTGAAAAAGTTGAGAAAAATCCATTTTTGTTGAAACCTCACTGCTTAGGTGGTGAACCAGTAGAAACATTTCCTAATCCACCTTATTCTCCACCGCCTAGGCGAACCTTAACCAACATACTCCACCGCCGCGATGGTGGTGATAGGTGTGAAAGACCTATCTATTTCCAATCCGAATTTGTTAGTTTTCGAATATGTTTATAGTTATTTTTATTATGTTTTAATTAGTTTTTATCTTTCTGTATAAATCAGGTGTGTGGGGCAAAAAGATAGGAAACTGGAGCTAAAATGATGAGATCGAACCAAAGCGGTTCGAAGTTACGGTGGATAAACAAGTTCGAGGCTAAAAGATGAAACAGGCCCACCGCATAGGCGTCCCAACCACCGCCTAAGCGGTGAAGAAGATGAGAAAGGGAAAATTTCTACTGACGGATGACCGCCTTGGCGAAAATTCCATCGCCTAGGCGGAAATCCAGCAGAAGATGAAGATGGGCTACTAACAGCTGCTCGCCTAGGTGAAGTTTACTTCGCCTAGGAAAAAATCCAATAGAATGGTCTCCCAGTCCATCGCCTGCTTCACCGCCTAGGCGATCAGACCGAACCAACCTAACTTTGCCTGGGCGAAGAATCTACCGCCTAGGCGGATTTGCCCTGCACAGTCTTGAGATATTTTTAGATATTTTTGAGATATTTTGGCTATAAATACCCCTTCTCCTCCCCCTTGTCCGGTGTCTCTCTTGCCCCCATGGATTTTTGAGCCCCTTAGGCTATATCTACGGGTATATTTAGGAATTTTAGAGGTGGAGCTCACATCCCAAGGTGGACAAGACGGCGAATCGATCGTAGAGTGTTCTTAGCGGTTTATCTTCGGACGAGTGTAAGTTCTTCAATTGTTTTTTCTTATTTCTTTATCTTAGGATCGTGTAAGCATGTTTAGCTCGTTATTTCATTTTAAATGTGGCTATGGCCATAGTTAAACATGGATTGTAGTAGAAATTAACACTATATTTATAAATACATTGTTTGGATGATTTCGGTGTTTCGTTTGTGAATGTTCTTCATAGTTTGATTGTATTTATCGTATTATTTGTTTATTATGCTTAGAATGGTAAATGGAGAATACAAGATTTTTGACAAACCCCGGATTCGGATTAAGGTAAACAAACGCCACGATTCTATAACCTGGTCGGGGTTTGAATCGTGGACAATCGATGACGTGGGGCAAGACACACGCTACCTAGGGTCGTTAAGACGTTGAGGAGGACTTTTTTGTTGACTCGAAGCTGTATTATATCTCTCGTCTTACACTCTAAAGAGGTGGTGAGAAAGTTTTAGAATGGAGATTGTCGATTGGGTAAATACAACGTGACGATCCAATAACCAAGGTGGAAGTTGCATTGTGTGTAATCAATGACGTTGGGCGAGACTCACATGACCTAAGGTTGTGAAGATGTTGAGGGGGACTTCTTCGTTTGCTCGAAGTCATGTATTCCCCCATCTTACACTCAGGAGAGGTGGCGGTGGAGTTTACGTACCGAGGTTGTCAAATAGGTCGAACATCGTAAACGTAAGTAAATTGGAATTGAACACGTATTTGTAAACACGTTAATCCCTAGGCGACTCTTCCCCCTAAAACATATTAGCTTATTAGTGTAGTTAATTTACGTTAGATTAGTAGTAGTTTAATTAATTAATTACATTTGTTTTTCGCCTAGATAAACTTAGGTCACGACAAACGTGGTATTTGATAATAACGACACCAATCCCTGTGGATACGATAACCTGATCTTAACGATCACACGATACTAAAACTTAGACCTCGTATACTTGTGAGTGTAAGTAGCGGCGTGTTTCATGCGCTACCAATTTTTTGGCGTCGTTGCCAGGGATTATTGTGAATTTTATTGAATATTGCAAGAGATACGCACTAATGGCTCAGGACTTAAGTTTTAAATTGGAGAACCAAATGTATCGTATTCTAGTCCCGTCAACGCACCAAGTTTTTGGCGTCGTTGCCGGGGAAACTAGTGTGAATTTTAAATTGATATTGGGACTAAGTGGTCGAGTGTTAATCCTGACATTTATTTTTGTTTTGTTTTTAATTTTTATTTTTGTTTCATAGTGTTAGTGTAATCAAGCCGTGTGAGAAATGATGAATAAGGTTAATTCTTAATCTTAAGATCGAGCTTATATTGCAAATGTTAAGGACTGAGAGATAATGCCGACTTCAATTCATGATCTTGATTCGACTGAGCATTTGATCCCAAATTCCTTGTCTATGGGGAATTTTGGTGAAAAATACTTAGCAACACGAGAGTCTAGCTGGGGACGGTAACTCAAGTGCTATAGTTTTTTGAAATGAAACTCAGGGTATCAAAATGCCCAATTTTTGTTACTATTTATTTTATTATTTATTCTTTTTAGAAGCCGGCAAGGCTTCGGAACATGTTCGGAAGTGAATTTTGGAGTGTGGACGCTTGGGGAAGTGTTTTAAGTTTAAACACGTTGAACAAGCGAAGTGAAAAATTACGGGGTGGAGCCATATTTTGAAAATTTGAGAAAAACATGAAAGTAAGAGCTGCAGGCCCACCGCCTAAGTGGTGAACCACCGCTTAGGCGGTAAAAATACAGGATGCAACAAATTTTGAAAATACGCTCCACCGCCTAGGCGAATTAGCAGCAGAACAATATGAGTTTTCACACTTGTGTAATTTCTCCTAGGCGGAAAAACCATCGCCTTGGTGGAATTTCGTCAGAAAGTTTTTTTCAAAGAAAAGGGCTCTACCGCCTAAGCGGTGGACCTTCAGTAGTTAAAAAAGCCCCCGTTCGTTCAAAAATTGATATCGCAAGGCTCCTTCCCCAAAAACCTCCACTTTCTCTCTAAAACCTCACTTCTAAACCATTCCAATACTAAAAAATCATCCTTCCATATTACAAAATTTGTGTTTTCCACCCCAAATAATTCACCTCAAATCAATTTTCAACCCCATTTTCACAATTTGTTTTTATCACTTTGGGATTTTGGTTTGATTTTTGGTGATAACTTTGTTTCTATGGATTGTTAAATTGTGTGAAACAAAATTGCATGCTACATTGTTCATATTTTGTTGAAACGTTGTGATTCGTGTGTGCGCCAGATCAAATCCACAGGTTCATGTGCAACCGCTTAGGCAATGCCGCTGTACCTTTTGCAACCGCCACAATTTCCATTCTGATATGATAGTGGTGGAGAGGAATTTCCTGTCAAGTGAATAGTAGGGAATAAGTCTTATTCCCTAGGTATGTGTTCAACCCATTGTTTTTGCAAGCATACTATATGTTTATTGGGTTCGCTGATGTTGGAACACTGCCATGTTCAGGCCTGGATGGTATGGAATAGATGAAAGTTTAGTGGATGTTCATTCATTTTGATTTTTTGTAGAAAATGATGAACAATTTTTTTTTTTTTTTTACAGAATGCAAAATTTTTGATGTACAAATCTATGTTTATGTATGTATTTTATTATGAATGTTTTAGTTTTTAAATTTTTAGTTTAGTTAGTTTAATTTTTGTTTTTACATGAGTAGTGGTAGATTAATTTATGTATGTTAGCATTAGATTTAGTTTAGTATTGTTTATGTATAAAGTTGTATTTGCATGTTTAGATGTGAGTTCATTTGGGCCATGACCTGATGATGAAAATTATCCCCTAATTGCATATTGAGGTCGGGGGTAATACCTTCCTTGTGTGTTTTGTGTGCTTAACATGTCAATTGGGTAAAAATTATCTCGATCCTAAAATCGCACAACATTTGAACTCAATGTATAATTATTTGAACGATTAGACGCTGATTATTCAATATTAAGCTCATGATTGAAAATGAGAAGACTAGAACTTGATTTGGGGAAGCTTGAGGCAAAATCCTAGGTGAGGTACAGGAGACGTGATTTAGGCATTCTCTTTGTCGTTTGAGCCTTTTTAAGCCTACCTTATTACATGTTTATCCGTCGTTACCCTGTCGAAGACTAAATGCAAATTCAATTCAAAACACATAAACTAATACCATGGCTAGTGGATCTTTTTCCAAACCTAAATCGCTAAATTTAAAGGCACATTTGAGTGAATCAAGTTAGCTATTGCAAAGGCTTCTTGATGTTAGCGGTTGGGTTTAGGGCGAACTACTAATTGGTTCGGTATTTGAGTACTTACTTGTCGGTTTTCATTTGTATTTCATACACCCCTTCAATTGTAAACATCAAATAAGTTTTTTTTTTTTGGGGGGGGGGGGGGGGTGTTCATTGAAAAAAAAAGAAAAATAGAAAAGAAAAAAATTAAAAAAAATCAAATGTAAATACGGTTTTTATTTCCGTTTTTTTGACAAGTAAGTATGTCGGTCTTAAATGCATGTTCAGGATTGCTTTCCAGTCTTTCTATAGGGGTTCGAGAGTGAATGTGCCAAGCGTTGAGCCATGGGTAACGTTAAGTTAGCAATGTTAACCTGTTTTCTATTCCAAATTACCTTGGCCAAATATACCAAAACTGAACCAAGTCCTAATGATCTTCATGAACTACTAAACCTACATTAGTGGAGAGTGGACCCCAATCAAGCCTATGGAAATCCTAGTCCTTTACGGTCTAAGTCATGAATTTCGTTGGGGGATAATCCAATCCAATCGTTGTATAGTTATATTATGGAGTCTCGTACTAACATGTTTAAAGGATCTAGAATAGCGTTCACCATTATTGCATGTCAAAATTTTAGAACATTACATGCGGTGTGTTACCGCCTGAACTCGAAATAATTGGCGGTTGTTGAGGGAAAAATAAATAGGCCGTCAGAATAATTTAAAACTCGCATGTTGTTATGTTTAGATTGTTTTTAGGTTATTTTTTATTTATTTCGGTTTGTGTATTTTTTCATTTTAGTGTGTGTGTTTGGCTCGAGGACTAGCCAAATTCCAAGTTTGGGGGTATTGATAGGTGTGAAAAACCTATCTATTTTCAATTCGAATTTGTTAGTTTTCGAATACGTTTATAGTTATTTTTATTATGTTTTAATTAGTTTTAATCTTTTTGTACAAATCAGGTGTGTAGGGCAAAAAGATAGAAAACTGGAGGTAAAACGATGAGATCGAACCAAAGCGATTCGAAGTTACGGTGGATAAACAAGCTTGGAGGCTAAAAGATGAAACAGGCCCACCGCATAGGCGTCTAGACGACCGCCCTAGCGGTGAAGAAGCTGAGAAAGAGTAAAATGTTACTGACGGACGACCGCCTAGGCGAAAATTCCATTGCCTAGGCGGAAATCTAGCAGAAGACGAAGATGGGCTACTGACAACCGCTTGCCTAGGCGAAAATCCAACAGAATGTTTTCACAGTCCATCGCCTACTTCACCGCCTAGGTGATCAGACCGAACCAACCTAACTTTGCCTGGGCGAAGAATCCATCGCCTAGGCGGATTTGCCCTGCACAGTCTTAAGATATTTTTAGATATTTTTTAGATATTTTGGCTATACCCTCACTCCTTCCCCTTGGCCGGTGTCCCTCTTACCCCCATGGATTTTTGAGCCCCTTAGGCTATATCCAAGGGTATATTTTGGAATTTTAGAGGTGGATCTCACATCCCGAAGTGGAGAAGACGGCGAATCGATCGTAGAGCGTTCTTAGCGGTTTATCTTCGGACGAGGCTAAGTTCTTCGATTGTTTTTCCTTATTTCTTTATCTTAGGATCATGTGAGGATTTTCAGCTCGTTATTTTATTGTAAATGTGGCTATGTCCATAGTTAAACATGGAATGTATTAGGGATTAACACTATATTTATAAATACGTTGTTTGGATAATTTAGGTGTTTCGTTTGTGAATGTTCTTCATACTTTGATTGTATTTATCGTATTGTTTGTTTATTATGCTTAGAATGGTAAATGGAGAATATGGGGTTTTGACAAACCCCGGATTCGGATTAAGGTAAATAAACGCCACGATTCTATAACCCGGTCGGGGTTTGAATTGTGGACAATCGATGATGTGGGGCAAGACACACGCTACCTAGGGTCGTTAAGACGTTGAGGGGGACTTCTTCGTTGACTCAAAGCTGTGTTATATCCCTCATCTTACACTTAAATGAGGTGGCTAGGGAGTTTTAGAATGGAGATTGTCGATAGGGTAAATACAACGCGATGATCCAATAACCCAAGAGGGAGTTGGATTGTGTGTAATCAATGACGCTGGGCGAGACTCACATGACCTAGGGTCGTTAAGATGTTGAGGGGGACTTCTTCGTTGGCTCGAAGTCATGTATTCCCCCATCTTACACTCGGGAGAGGTGGCGGTGGAGTTTACGTACCGAGGTTGTCAAATAGGTCGAACACCGTAAATGTAAGTAAATCGGAATCGAACACGTATTTGTAAACACGTTAATCCCTAGGCGATTCTTCACCCTAAAACATATTAGATTATTAGTGTAGTTAATTAGGTTAGATTAGTATTAGTTTAATTAATTAATTACATTTGTTTTTCGCCTAGATAAACTTAGGTCACGACAAATGCGGTATTCGATAGTAACGACACCAATCCCTGTAGATATGATAACCTGATCTTAACGATTACACTATACTAAAACTTAGACCTCTTATACTTGCGAGTGTAAGTAGCGGCGTGTTTCACGCACTACTAGGTGGCCTTTGCACAGTTTAGATATTTTGTTAGATATTTTTGAGCCTGTAAATTCCCTTCCCTCATACTCTCTTCCGAATTCTTCAGCCCCTAAGGCCTTCGGTTATATTTTAGGGTTAGGATGAGATATTTTTGAGGGAGCTCTCTCAACCCGAGGTGGAAGATGAAAAGGGAAATGATCGTTCGATGGTTCTAATGCCAATTCTTCAGATATAGGCTAAGTCGCTTGTTTCTTCTCTTTGCTTTCTTCATTTTGGTAGTTGTTGATCATGTTTAGCTCATTTTACATTGTATAAATGGTTAGGGCCTTGAGCTAAACATGTATTGTAATAGGGATTAACGTATTATTTATGAAAATGTAGTTTTGGTTGAATTTGTGTTTCGTTTATGGTTGTTCCTTATAATTTTGATTGTGTTTCCATGTTTTCTATGATTATATGCTAGTTTAGATATATTGAAAATACGAGGTTTGACACTCGGGAGAGGTAACCCCAGATTCGGACTAGGGTAAACACAACACGACAATCTAATAACCCGGGAGGGCGTTAGAAAGTGTGCAATTGATCACGTTGGGGTGAGACTCATGTGACCTAGAGTCATTATGATGTTGAGGGGGACTTCAGCATTGACACGAAGTCATGTGTTCTCCCGTCTTAAACTTGGAAGAGATGGCGAGGGAGTTTACAAACCGAGATTGTCGGATAAGCTGAATGCCGTTAATGTTAATTAAAACGAAATCAAACGCATTTAAGTAAATAAGTTAATCCCTAGGTAATATAGTCCCCTAAACAATCTCAATATAGTATTTATAGTATAGTTACCTTAATTAGTATTTTAGTTTAGTATTAGTAATAGTTAAATTCCATTTTTGTCGCCTAGATAATGTCATGTTATGACAATCGTGGTACTCGATTGTAATCTCAACCAATCTCTATGGATACGATACCCGACTGAAAGGTCCATTATACTAAAACTTGATTCGTACACTTGCGGTGAAAGTGACAGCGCTTAAATTAGCGGCCACCACTAGTAGCGGAATATTATGTCGCTAATTTAATCGTAAGTGTACGGGTCAAGTTTTAGTAGAGTGGGAAGAGTAAGGGTTGTTGTATCCATAGGGATTGGATTAGATTGTTGCTAAGTACCGCGATTGTCATAACCTAACTTTATCTAGGGGACTCAATTTATATTTTTGTTAAGGGAGTAAATTGTCTGGGGTTAACTTCATTCATTTAAACATGTTTAATTCAATCTCGTTTACATTAACAACATTCATATTATCTGACAATATAGGTATCAAAATCTCACTCACTACCTCTCCCGAGTGTAAAGTGAATGAATATATGATTTCGCGTCAGTGCCGAAGTCCTCCTAGAATGTCTATACGACACTTGGTCATATGAGTCGCACCCCAACCTCATAGATTGCATACTTTTTTATGCCCTCCAGGGTCATTAGATCATTCCGTTGTGTTTAAACCCTAATCCTAATCTGGGGTTACCTCTCCCAAGTGTCAAACCCCATATTATCAAAACCAACCCTACCATAACAAGCATATCAAGATTGCAATAAAAAAGTAAACACAATTCGATAAAGATAAATAACCGATAACGAAACAAAGATTCAACTAAATAAAGTTTTTATAAACTAATTGCTCCCTAGACAATATATGTTTAGTTTCTCATGGCCATAACCACATATACAACAATAAACAAGCTAAACATATACAAAACTATCAACCAAAATTAAGAAATAAAGAGAGAAACAAGGAGACTAGCCATTATTAGAAGAATCGACGCTAAAACTGCTCCGAGAACGTTTCCTCTGCTTGGCTTTGTGATCTTATCTTGGTTGATAGGCCTTGGAGCTCTCAAGATACTCCCAAAAAATGTTCTTTCTGTGTTTAGATCAATAGAAGTTATAAACAGATCCAAAAATATCAACAAATTATCCCAAAATATCTAAACTATCAAGCGCCTAACCGTTGTAGTAGTGGGATCACCACTGCAGCGGTGTGGAAGTTAGTAGGATTTTGTTTGATTGACCTCTATGGCGATGAGGTTCACCGCTGCAGCGGTGAACAATCAAAAGGTTTAGTGACTCTCTGTATTTTGATTGTTGCAGTGGTGGGCAGCAGGTTCCGAACTTTTATCTTTTTGCTCGTTTTTTCATTGTTCTTCCACCGACGTTCCACCGATTTACTTGATTATGAACCGTTTTCGTCCCTTTTTGTCCCAAACACTTGATTTATGAAAAAATGAAAAAAAAACATACTAAAACATATTAAAACGCTATAATAATACTTGAAAACTACCAAAATCAGCTTGGGAATATATAGACAAATTACACTTATCAAATACTCTCAAACTTAGAAATTTGTTAGTCCTTTAGCAAAACACTCAAACTACAAATGAAAAATAGAATGAAATTAACTAACACAACAACTGAACAACCAATAAAAACACAAACAACCTAAACATAACGATATGCGAGTTTTCAATTCAACTATCGATCAAAACATTTTTCCCTCAACAACCCCGAATCATATCGAGTTTAGTAGTAAAATGCACCATGTGATGTTCTAGAATTTCAACATTCAATAATGGTAAACGCCATTCTTGATCCTTTCAACGTGTGTGTGCGAAACACAATAATATAACTATCCAACAACAGGATTGGATTATCCACCAACGAAGCTCATGACTTTAAACTGATAAGGATTAGGATTTTTATATGCCTGATTGGGTTCTACTTTCCACTATTGCAGGCTTCGCAGTTCAAAAAGATCAATAAGACTTGGTTTGGTTTAGAACATTTGGCCAAGGGTATATCAGGAATATAAAACGGGTTAACATCGTTAACTTAACGATACCCAAGGCACAATACTTGGCACACAACTACACTCGAACCCTCATAGATAAATTTAAAAAAACTCTGAACATACATTTAAGACCGACGTATACACTTGTCAAAGAACTATATATATATATATATATATATATATATATATATATATATATATATTTTTAACGTACCACACCCCAAACTTATTCAATTATTAAAATTTCATGGGTGTCATTAAAATGAAAGAAAAACGATAAGTGAGTACTCGAATACTGAACCAGTCAAAAGTTTGCCCTAAACCCAACTGCTCATTTCAAGTAGCATACACGAATGCTAACTTGATTCACTCAAATTGTGCCTTTGGTTCAACGATATAGGTTTCGAAAGAATTCAATTGGCCAGGGTATTTGTTATGTGTTCAGAATTGAAACAGTATTATAGGCTTTGATAGGGTAATGAGGGATAAACATACAGCATGGTAAGCTTTAAAGTCTCAAGCGAATCAAATGAATGCCTAAATCACATCTCCTGAACTACCTCGCCTAGGATTTTGACTCAACTTTCCCTCAATTAGGTTCTAGAATCACTTAAATTGTCATGAGTTTGGCTAATGGATAATCAGCCTCAAATCAATTGAATAACTATACATTGAGTCTACGTGGTTGTGCAAATTTGGATCCACAATAACTTTTACCAAAATGACATGCCAAACACATAGAACATACATGAATGGGCATTACCCTTGCCCTCAACAAACAACTAGGATAGACTTATCATCGGGTAATGGCCCAAATAAACTCAAAAACTCAACACATGCACAACAATTACAACAAACACAAACATACTAACTAAACTAAACCAGCATACATTTGAACAATAAATTAACTTAAACTATATAACTAACAACAATAAAACATACTAGCATACTACACATCACCCCGAAACTTAAAACAGGCAGTGTCCACAATGACCCAATCATTGATCTCAACAAAGCATGATAACGAAAAGGGGCGTTTAGCACACGTACTTGGGAGGCGAGACAATCTCGCCTCTGAATCAAGTTGGCATTGATGTATCTAATTTATTTTTGGACTTGAGTTGCCTCTCAAGAATTGCTTGATTTAAGGTCTTTAGCTTAACACGGAGAAGGGCTCGTCAAAGAGTAGCTTCTACCCATAGTATGTATCATAGAACACTACATATGGGTCTTGGTTTTGAATGCCCTCAAGCTTCGTAAGATTTGGCTCTGAATTGGACATGCTTTCAACTTTATTCAGTTCTGGAATATGTGCTTGGTTGGCCGGAATAAACATTACAAAAGGAGGCGAAGGACAAGTGAGCCACATTGAATACTAGTAGATGTGATCGTCTTGGATCGATGGTGGCATCACAATATGGATCTCCAATGGTGAAGAATCACAATAGTCGATCTAATTTTGGGTTTTCGTCTCATTCAATTCATCGCTATTGAATTCACCCAAGCTCCTCCCGCTCACATTCGGTTCCTCCCAGTGGCTTTCACAATTGAATATAGCTTGTTCAACTCTTAGTGCCATCGCTTTTAATTCAGCCTCGATAAAGCAGATAAGCTGACTGATTTGCATCTGAATAGACGTTACAATCGTATCTATTTTCGCGCAGGTCGTCTCAACATTTTCAAGACGAATCTCATGCTCATTAAGCCGGTCATTTATTTTCCTCCAAAATGCTTGAGTTTTCCCAACAAATTCAACGAACATGGTTTCCAATGTGGGGGGAAGACTCCATATGTTGATCCAGGATTTCAATCCATGGCGCCAAAATGGTGAAACTATTCCGCAACCTTTGGTAGCTTTTTGAATAATTCCAACTATGGAAATCATACTTCTCCATGTCTTCCAATAACCAATAGGCTTCGTCCATAGTTAGTTGGTCAAAAGAGGTGGTACCATTTTCTCCTTCAACCTAATTTCTTGTTGCGGCTAGTAACCCATCGAGGAAGTTCAGTAGTTGACACTCCATCGGGAAAAGATTGTTCGAAAACTGGAACAACAACTCCTTGTATCAATCCCATGCACAATAAAATGGCTTGGAATCCCGTTGAAAGAAATGCAACAGTACTTATTGATCTAACAACTTCAAGTACCATGCATGAAAAAAAAAAACTAAAAACAAAAATTATAAAAAAAGTAAATGCCTAAATTGGAATCAAGTTATTTACTCACAATATCAACAACAATCTAAAAATCAATCCCCAGCAATGGCGCCAAAAACTTGGTAGCAGAATATTACATCGCTACTTTCATCGCAAGTGTACAAGTCAAGTTTTAGAGGACTGGAAAGAGCAAGGGTTTTCGTATCCACAGGGATTAGAATAGATCGTCGCTAAGTACCGCGATTGTCATAACCTAACTTTAACTAGGCGACTCAATTTATATTTTTGTTAATATAATTAATATGCTAAACTAATTAACTAATTAAACTAATTAGCTTAATATAATAATATTGAAATTTAAGGGAGTAAATTGTCTAGGGATTAACTCTGTTCATTTAAATGCGTTCAATTCAATCTAGTTTACATTAACGACATCCACATTATCTAACAATCTAGGAATTGAAATTTCACTCACTACCTCTCCCGAGTGTAAAGTGAATAAATATATGACTTCACGTCAATGCTGAAGTCCCCCTCGAGCATCTATACGAGACTTGGTAACATGAGCCTCGCCCCAACCTCACGAATTTCATACTTTCTAATGCTCTCCTAGGTCATTAGATCATCATATTGTAATTAAACCCTAGTACGAATCCGGGGTTACCTCACCCGAGTGTCAAACCTCATATTCTCAAAACCAATCCTAATACCATAACAAGAATATAAAGATTATAATAAAATGGTAAACACAATTGGAAAAAGATAAACAACCGATAACGAAACAAAGATTCAACTAAACAACAATTTTTTAAACGAATCGCTCCCTAGACAATATATGTTTAGTTTCGCATGGACATAATCACATATATAACAATATACAAGCTAAAAATATACAAAACTATCAACCAAAACTAAGAAATAAATGGATAAACAAGGAGACTAGCCATTATCCGAAAAATCGACGCTAAAATTGCTCGGAGAGCGTTTCATCTTCTTTGCTTTGTGATCTTGTCTTGGTTGATAGGCCTTAGAGCTCTCAAGATACTCCCAAAAATATTCTTTGTGTGTTGGGATCAAGAGAGGATGTAAAGGGATCGAACAATATTAATAAAATATCCCAAAATATTTAAATTGTCAGGCACCTGACCGCTGCAGCAGTGGGAAAGTTTGTAGGCTTTTGTTTGATTGACCGCTGCAACTGGGAATGATCAGAAGGTTTAGAAACTCTCTGTATTTTTCCCACTACAGTGGTGAGTTACATGTTTTGAAATTTTATCTTTTTGCTCGTTTTCCCACCATTCTTCCGCTGACGTTCTACCGATTTACTCGATTATGAACCGTTTTCGTCATTTTTCTCACTAAACACCTGATTTATGACAAAACAAATAAAAATGTATTAAAACATATTAAAATTCTATAATAATACTCAAAAACTATCAAAATGGGCTTGGGAATATATAGACAAATTACACCTATCAAAAGCTCTTTTAAAAAATAAATGGATTTGGCTGACACAGAGAGGACGAGATGAAACTTGCCTTCATTATCTTATTGTTTCTCTACTTCTTCCTCTATCAAAATTGAAGGTGCACCAGTACTTTGAACGATTCTTGGGTTTACTCATACTCGGGAAGATCGTGTTAGATCCTAGCAAGTACACTCTAATACACTCCAACATTTCGTAGTAATAGGTATGGTATATCAAGACACACCTTCGGTGAGGTTGATTCCTTGTCTAACTTCTAAATTAGTTAGACCCATTATTTGAGACGAACATTGGTACGGTGACTGGTGAGGTAACTTGACCGAATTACATGTAAGAAGATTTCCTACTAGCCTACTAGAGCTTCCTTATATAACGTGTATGAGTGCAAATGACATGTACATGATGGCCTATTGATGCAAAATAATATGTAGGATGCTACAGGTTACTGTAAAATATGATGCCTAAGTTTCCTCATGTATATGAAGGTTATGTATAGATAGGTGATTCATGATGCATAGTGCATATGTAGTACATTGGCACTGACTTTCGGTATTGTATGACTTTATGATGCCTAATTTTAGAATGTTTTCCTAAGGAATGCATTATCCATCCATAGATTCTAGTTTTCTCCTAGAATATTTCCTACAATGTTTGCACCAGCTACCCTTTTGCTACTATCCATCTCCCTCGGTTACGTCCATGTAGCTCCTAATATGGAAAGCTGATTGGGGATCATGAGAGGCTTTTTGCTACTTAGCTCCTTCTCGCTTTGTAATTGGAATTCTGATCGAGATTTTTCATCGAACGATCTTTGGGTTTTGGTGGCAAGATGGGAAGGTTCGAACAGGATTGGCAGAAGGTTATTTCAGGTCTTTCTTGGTTGAGATCGGTATTTCCCAAAATGGGAACATCTGGCTCAGAATAAGGATCACTGTTGATTTGGCTCGGGCTTTTCACTTTATGCAAGATTATTTTTTTAGAGTATATTAAGATAATTGTAATCAAATGTTCAGTCATCTTAATGATTGTCAAGATTTTGGCATTGGATTAGTGAAGTAATTTAGACCAAATATCCATAATTATTAGTTAACGAGGTTGTCTAGTCTCAATTCCATCAAGTTCTGATATTTTTATTTTCAAATATTTTTATTTTCAAAGATTGTTATCGAGATTACCTAGGCCCTATATATTACCTGAGGCTTCTTCAATGACTCTGCTTCACTTCTTCCGTCTTAGACTGAGGGTAGGCGGGATGGGCCTTCCCAATATGACTCAGATGAGGGAAAATATAAATGATAGAGAAACAAGTGTTAATTATTGACTACTAACAAATGTTTATTTTATTTTTTTGTCCTAGTAATGTTAAGAGAATTTTCTATTACTTTTCTTTACTCCAACAAGTAGGGAGTCATACTTACTATATAATCCATGTAACAAGCTTTGGGTAGTGCTCCCGGTCCTGTTGGCCCAAGTCACTAGCTGTTGAGACACCCCTAAGACTTAATACTCGGATTGTATAGAGAGCGTAACTAACCTAATCGCTTTCGTTCAACTACTCAATGTTTAGAAACTTTATGAGACTGGTCTTTTTTTTATTTCTCTTATCACCTACATTCAAGATTTTACATTTTTTTAGAGGATTTGGGTAATTTGATTCGGTCTCGAGGTCTTTGTTGGTTCAACCCTTTTCCCATCTACTCTTCCTGTTTGTCTGATATGGCTTATTGCCTTCTTCTGGTATTAAATGTCTTCAGTTATGAGACGGATTTTTTTATTTATTTTTTATTTTTTTTTTTATTTTTTTTTTTTAAATTAATTTTTTTCACACTATCTCTGAATTGGTTATGTGTAGATAAAGTCTTATTTTATATTAGTCAGTCTTCCTTTGTTCAGCTACCCGATGTTTTACTAATTTTTCTCGGACGAGCTTAAGCTTTAAGACTTCATCTATCATTCTTCATGCCGTAAGTCTTCAGGATATTTTTTCCTTCGTTTCGGTTGAGGAATTTGTTTGTATTTCTTCAAGGTTACTTGGATACTCCCAGTTTGGAACATGTGTAGCAATTCCATAATCCCGGTTCCTAAGTTGTCTAACGTTCTTAGATTTTTTGTCAATGTCTCACCATCGTTTGGTTGAAACAAGACATTTATTTTAACATTTCTCCTTTGGATAATGGTCTAATTTAGTATTAAAATTATATTATCATTATTTTTTATTTATTCAAGGTGTGTAGATTTCGACAAGCAAATTGATTTTTGACAATTAGAGTATAAAGACCTGAGTTAACCATAGATTAAATAAGCTTTCATTTAGTGATTTGTAGATATTAGTACATAAGTATATAGGATAATACCTAGTTTATTAGAAAGTACTTAAAAACTAAGGGAACAAAGATATAGACGTTGATCTCCTATTCTTTGATGGTCAGAGTTTCTCTTGAGATACTTATGATCCCTTCCTGGATAAGATCCTTGATATGGTTGTTAAGGTCCTGGCACTGATTGGTATGGTGAACCGTCTTTCTGGAATGATACTGGCAGAAAGTGCAATTGGTGAACCTCGAATCTAAAGAGTTTCCTCGGTTTGGGGGAATAGGTCCTAACAAATTATTCTTGAAGCTGTAGTGGTAAGCTTGAGAGAGTGGCATATCGAATGAGGCGAACCGTGTCTGGAATTGAGAGGACTTGAATATTTGATGAGGAAATTGAATTGAGGTTGGTAATTAACTGTTGTTTTGTGGAGAACTATTGGGAGAGGGAGTAGAGATGAAATGTTGGTGTGCTAAGTGCATAAGGGTCTAGATGACCTATTTGATCTCATCAAAAGATAGGTTTATGTAGTCCAAATGCTTCCATATATTGGAACTATCCCCTAGGATTAGGTTTCCCTTAGGTTCGGGGCTCTTCTCTAGCTGGGCAAGTCTTCACTTGCGACTATGGCACAAATAAAGTGTTCTAGTTTAGCAAGGCTATTGGGATTTTCAATGGCAATCCACTTTCCATAAGGAATCCTATCTATTTGTAATCCGTACAATTATTTTATTATGCTAAGGGTATTTCCAGGTGACAATAATTGGTCCTCTTCTTGGGATAGCGAGGATGGGTTCATCTGGCTCAATATCTGTGTCAGTGAGGTCATGTCTTCTTGCATTGTTAGGATCTTGGAGTCGTTCTAAGTTCTTCCAATAGAGAGAGAGATTGGGTCCATTTTACGATCTTGTAAGCAACTCCTGAATGGCTTTCAGCAAAAGTTAGCTAAAGCATACTTC
Organism: Eucommia ulmoides; assembly: GCA_016647705.1. NCBI lineage: Eukaryota > Viridiplantae > Streptophyta > Magnoliopsida > Garryales > Eucommiaceae > Eucommia > Eucommia ulmoides. The sequence continues at coordinate 26,149,273 of CM028341.1, forward strand.
CTAGGCTTATTAATTGACTAACCAACCTAAACCTCTACTAACGAACTTTTAAAGATGCAAAGTACCCTATCTTTATGTGTGGTTATATTATTTATTGTACGTGAGCATGTTTATATAGATGGTGATGTTCGTGTTGTATGTATGATATCCTAGAAAGATGTAGCTATAGTTGGCAATTATCAGACATGTTCTAGACAAACTTCATCTTGGACTTGACTTGGTAGGACCACAGTAACTTGCAACTTTTGGTTCATCCTCAAGTTTAAAGTTACAGTCATTCTAAGACTATAGCATGATTGGCCTTTGATTTCATGATATCTAGTGAGGGTGAATTTATTTCAACAGTTTGACTGGTAAACCCTAGGTGGCCTCTCCTTGGGAACTGTGACTCAGGATATGTTTACAATTTGGATCACACATAGAATGATTGGCCTTTGATTTCATGATATCTAGTGAGGGTGAATTTATTTCAACAGTTTGACTGGTAAACCCTAGGTGGCCTCTCCTTGGGAACTGTGACTCAGGATATGTTTACAATTTGGATTACACAGTGCTAATTTGACTGGTTGATGACATTTTCTTATGTTTTGGTAGTTTAAAGTGATTTCGCGCGATAGAGGTAGATTCTTTCGTGTTACCTCAGCAGTGATCTTTAGATAGTCTTGTTTCGCAAAGGCTATGATTATTTGTTTATTTGAGATGGAATTTTTTGTTTATTTATTTAAAGGCGAAGGTGTTAGTGATTTTTTTTAGGTATGTTTTAAGTGAATTATTATGGAAGTAATGGGATTTGTTAATTTGATGTTTATATTTGATGGTTTATTAGGATTCTTACTTTTCCCTTAGCTTGCTCCATATTCAAATTTTTTAAAACGTTGTTCTTTTTCGTTTTTAGCAAGCTAGCAATGCGTGGGATAGATGAAGAATTGTTACATGGATTATAATGCCCCTATTGGTCCTAGAAGGTTATTCTATGTACTTAGTATAGCAATAATATAAGTATATGTACAAAAATTTAAAATGACATCGCTCTCCAAGATTAGTGTCCTAAGTACATAAGGGTTTTGGTTATCCTCTATCCTAGGCTCACTATATGTGTTTTTGGCTTTTCTTCTAGTGTATCCTAAAAACAGATCGGTTCCCAAACCTTAAAAACCTTTGGTGTCCTCTCCGGGGGAACATCCATCTTTGGCTGGCGGTTAAAGCGAGAAGAGGTTTGTAGTCGAATACTAGGGGATGAAACCCCCGACCTTATTTCTACTAACTTCTCTTTCTAACTTGAGGGTTTTCAGGGCTTACATCGGTGCGATCAAACCACTGAAAAAAAGCCCCTATTGTTGGTCTCTCTATCCTTGGGAAGGTTATGACTTTCGGTTTCATCATGATATGCAATACAAAGTGAGGGCTCGTGCGTTGAGAGAGTATACAGTAATATAAATGGAGAAATGTAAAGATAATTTTTCAATGCAGTAATTAAAGATAGTAAATGTAAATGCAATATATAAAGACAGTAAAATATGTGTTCATGCTGATGTATACATATGAAATGATGTGCTTTGTATTGTATTTTTTTTTTTTTTTTTTTTTTTATTATTATTATTATTATTATTAATGTTATGTTTTTGGTAGGGAATTGTTTATGCCTAAAATCAATGATGTAATGCTTGGATGTTATTAAACAATGAATATGGATTTAAACTTCAACTAGGTCTAACTCTATAAAAGTCCCTAGTGGAGTCGCTAGTTGACACACCCCAGATTTCGATAGCGGAAGAAGTAGAAAATCGAGAAGAGGATGAAATCAAGTTTCATCCCTTCAGCTCTAAGTTGTCTAAATCTGTTCATTTTGAAAATGGTTTTTCAAGGACTTTTCTAGGCATTGGTTTTCAAAAACTTCATAGGCTGAGATTTTTGTTAAAAATGGAGTCGCCACCTAGCATGGGGTTTGTGCTAGGTCACCAAGATTTTGGAAATTTATTTTTCCTTTTGAAATGACCCGTGTTTTGACTTCTGTAGGTATATGTACCAAAGATATTGTTTATGTTAGGGAGTCGATTATGCTCAGGGAAGGTGTTAAACACCCCAAGACACCTATCCAAAGACAGTACCTCAGTCCAAATAGATATTCACTATTAAACAATTTCCAAGCAGCTTTCTTTGACAGAGATCTACAACTTCCATGTTTTTAGATTCTCCAAAATCGGATTGCATCATTGTCAAAAATGGTCTTAAAATTACTATAACTAAATCGATTTTGCATATTTTTTTTCCCATTTATTTATAAACCAACAAAAATATATTAAACTTATAAAAATGCTTGAAAACACACCAGTATTTGAACCTAAAAATACTTGATTTGTTGGTAAATAAACCACTCATTAAATACCCCCAAACTCAAATGTTTGCTTGTCCTCATGCAAAAACATTGACACTAAAGAAAACAAACTGCTACAACAAAATAACAAACACAACTTACTAAAAAAGAAAGACACTAACGAACTGAAAACAATGACATGTGAGTTTCCCTCAACGGCCCCCAATCATATCGAGTTCAAGAATAAAACCTCCCTATGTGGTGTTCTAGAATTTCAACATTCAATAACAATAAACGCTATTCTAGATCATTTCCAAGTGTGTGTGCGAAAACTCAATTTTACAACTATCCAAAGATCGAATTGGATTATCCACCAATAAAGTTCATGACTTAACACTGATATGGTACATGATTTTCATATGCCAGACTGGGTTCTACTCTCCACTAATGTAGGCTTAGAAATTCAAAAAGATCAAAATGACTTGGTTCGATTTTTATCAACTGGCCAAGGGTATATCAAGAATATAAAACAAGTAAATGTCATTAACTTAACGATACCCAAGGCACAACCCTTAGATCGCAATCACACTTATACCCACAAAGACAAATCTGAAACAACCCTGAATTTACTTTTAAAACATAGTCCTCACTTGTCTAAACAAACAAAAACAAAACCATATTTACACTTTTTTTTTACTAACCATACCCCCAAACTTATTTAATTTGCACAATTTCATGGGTGTGGAAATATGATAGAAAAATGACAAGCGAGTACTTGTATACCGAGCATATCAAAAGTTCGCCCAAAACCCAATCGCTCACTTCAAGTAGCATAAACAAATGCTAACTTGATTTCAACTCAAATCGTGCCTTAGGTTTAGGGACAATGGTTTGGAAAACATTTAATCAGCTAGGACATTCGATACGTGTTCAAAATTGAAATGGCTAACAAGCTTCGACAGGGTAACGAGGGGTAAAACATTTTGCATGGAAAGTTTTAATAGCTCAAGAGATCAAAATAAATGCCTAAATCATTTCTCCGGAACTACATCGCCTAAAATTTCACCTCGAGTTTATCAGGTTCTTGAATCCCTTAAATTATCATGAACTTGGTTACTCGATAATAGGCATCAAATCAATTGGGTAACTACTACATTGAGTCTACATGCTCGTGAAAATTAGGATCAACAATAACTTTTACCTAAACGAGATGTCAATCACACAAAACAAACATGAATGGGCATTACCCTTGACCTCGAAAAACAACTACGGGATAATATCATCATCGAGCAATGGCCTAGAAGAACTACAAAACTCAACACACAAAAACAACAACTTCAAACATAAACACACTTATACTAATACAAAACAAACATGCATGAAATTAAACAACACAACATTTAACAACTAAACATGCATGAAACTAAACAATAATTTAACTTAAACTACACAACATTTAACAATTACTTAACTTAACTACTTAACTAACAAAAAGTCATTAAACAATAAAAACATACAAAACATCAACATCCCCCTAAACATAGACTGGTCAGTGTCCACAGTGACCCAACATCGAACTCAACAAATAGCATAAAGCATGGCGACGACGAAGGTTTTGAACACGTACCTCAGAGGCGAGACAATCTCGCCTCTAAGTGTAGTTGGCGGTGATGGATTGATTTATTTGAAAACTTGGGTTGCCTCCCAAAAAGAGCTTAGTTTAATTTCCTCAACTTGACAGGGCGAAGGGCTCGTTAAAGAGTTGCTTCCTCCCATAGTATGTCTCATATAACATAACATACGGGTCTTGATTCAAAATGCCCTCATGCTTAGGAAAATGTGGCAATGATTGTCACGTGCTCTCAACGTGACTCAGCTCCATCTCATGTGTTTGGTGGGCTTGAATGAACGGTGCTAGAAGAAGTGGAGAACAAGTGAGCAACATGGGATTCTCATAGATGTGATCATCTTGGATCGAGTGTGGCATCAAAATTTGGATCTCAAATGATAAAGAATCACAATTATCATTATGTGATTCTTCATCTTCAATCCATTCTTGGGTTTTCTTCTCATTCGAATCATTGTCATTGAATGCTCCCAATTTTCTCCTGCTCGTATTCGATTCCTCATAGTGACTTTCACATATAGATGTTACTTGTGTGTCTCTCAATTCCACCACTTCTGACTCGGCCTCAATAAGGCAAATAAGTTGACCGATTTGCATCTCAAGGAACTTTATGGTCATATCAATTTTAGTGCAGGTCGCCTCAATATTGTCAAGATGATCCTCATGCTCATTGAGATGGTCATGCATTTCCCTTCAAAAAGCCCTGAGTCTCCCCCATAATTCAACGAACATCTCTTCTAGGGTGAGGGAAGACTCCACATGTTGGTCCGAGGTGTTAATCCATAGCGCCGAAACGGTGTAACTATCGCCCAAGCTTTGGTAACTTGTTGAATAATTTCAATACTAAAAATCAAACTTCGCCATGTCTTCCAACAACCAATAGGTATCATCTGCGGTTACGTCGTAAAAAGAAGGGGTATCATTTCCTCCTTCTACCAAAGTTATGGTTGCGACTTGTAACTCGTTGAGGAAATTCAGTAATTGACACTCCCTTGGGAAACCATGATTTGGAAACCAAAACAACAACGCTTTATATCTATCCCAAGCACAATAAAGTGGCTCAGAATCTCCTTGAGAAAATTGCAATAGCACTTGTTGATAAGACATCTTCAAGTACCTCACAAGACAGACAAAACTAAAAACTAAAACTAAAAAATAAATAAATGTCTACATTAAAATAAACTTATGTATTTACAATATCAACAACAATCTAAAAGCTAATCCCCGACAACAGCGTCAAAAAACTTGTTGGCGATATTTTATATGCTTTGATTTTACTCGCAAGTACACGAGGTCAAGTTTTAATAATATAGGAAGTGAGGGGTGGTCGTATCCACAGGGATTGGATTAAATTGTCGCTAAGTACCACGATTATCCTAACCAAACTTTATTTAGGCGTTCCAATTTTTTATTTTTGTAAAAATATAAAACTAAACTAAACTAATTAAACTAAAATACTAAGTATAATGTCTATGTGAATAAAATATCTAGGGATTAACTCCGTTCACTCACTATCTCTCCCAATTGTAAACTGAATGAATATGCAATTTGTGTTAACACCGATATCCCTATCTAGCGTCTAAATGATTACATGAGTCTCTCCGTAATCTCATGGATTGCACACATTTTAATAATATTCCAAAATATTAGAACGTCGCAATGTATTTAAACCCTAGTCTGAATCCGGGGCTACCTCTCCCGAGTATCAATAAAATAGGGATGAACAACCGATAACGAAACAACGATTTACTCAAACATGTATATTAGTGAACTACATCAATCCCTAGACAATAAACGTATAGCTCATGGCCATAGCCAAGTATTCAACGAAAAACGATATATACATGATCAAATAACCAACAAAAGTTTAGAAATAAAGAGAGAAACAAGGGAGAATAGACAATATCTGAAGAATGGATGGTTCCACATCCGTAAAATCCACTCCAATCTTGTTTCCTTTTCTCCAATTAATGAACTCTCTTGCTGGGTATGATCTTGAGCTCTCAAAAAATTCCTAAAAACGTTCTTGGTCTTGTGGGAATGAGTGGGAATCAAGAGAAATGCAAAATATCTCAAAAATATCTAAAAATATCAATACCAGCTATTGTCCAGGCACTACAGTGATGGAATGAAGAAAACTCACTACTAGAATGGCACTGCAGTGATCAAACCATCGCTACAGCGATGGAAATTATCACCGCAGCGATACAGGGACAATGGCAGGTGCCTAAATTTTATTTCTGTCATAATATTTTTGTCCGAACTCCGATTGAGGTGATTCAAAAAACTATAGAAATTTAAGAAATATATATCTACAACTTCCATTTTTTGAGATTTTCCAAAATAGGATTGGATTATTATCAAAAATGGCCTTAAAGTAACTGCACTTGAACCAATTTTACATCTTGGTTCCCATTTATTTATAAACCAACAAAACAAAACAAAAACATATTAAACTAACAAAAATGCTTGAAAACACACAAATATTTTAACCTAAAAATACTTGATTTGTTGGTAAATAAACCACTCATCATTTAGACCATCTTCTTCTTGATTACAGCTCTGAGCTATTAATCTTACGTTGTTTCTAATTACCATACCTATTTTATCCTTTTTATTACAATAAACCCATTTAGTACTGACAACAAGATAAAAGTCTAGTATAGGAACTAGAGACCAAAATTTATTACTCTTAAATTGGAGTAATTCTTCTTGTGTAGAATCAAACCAAGATTCATCAATTGAAACTTCGTCAACAATTTTAGGCTCCATTTCAGACAGAAATGCAAGATTGACAATATCACTAATAAAGGACCTAGTACCTATACCTTTTTATAAATTTCCAATAATTTATTTTAACGAAAGCCCCAGAATTGTTTTTATTGCTCGTGGTAAGATCGTCCTTTCATTTTGTGGTTTTTTATCCTTAGGATATCATGGTTCTTTTCCGGATTCAACTTCTAGGATCTTTTTCTTTGTCACATTATACCTGCATCATCATCATATTATATCTTTCACATACCATATGCATAGTTTTTTCAACAACTACTGACCATTTATTATAAAATCTATTTGCTTTGCTATCCGAAGCATATCTCAGAAAATACTGACGTACCCCAGATTTTGTTGAAAGTAGAGAAAGTATAGATCGGGAAGAAGAGAAAAATAAGTTTTCATTCCTCTCTCTCTAAGTCCCCCAAATTTGTTCATTTTTGGAAAATAGTTTTCGAGGGCTTTTCTAGGCATCGGCTTTGAAAACTTCTTTGGGTCGGGATTTATATTGAAAACGGAGTCGTCACCTAGAATGTGTTAAATGGTGTGCTAGGTCAACGGGAGACTTAGAAATTTATTTTTTTTGTTTTGAAATGACCCGTGTTTTGACTCGTAAAGGTCGTATACTAGAGATTTCTTTAAGTTTGGGGGTCAGTTATGCTCGGAGAAGGTTTTAAGCACCCAAGACACCTATCCGAAGATGATACCTCAGTCTAAATAATTTTATTTTATTTTAAATTTTTTGACTTTTTTATGCATTTTGATATGTAAATTAAAGCAGTAAATGTTGTACTAACTAATTAGCGACAATCCAATGGCAATAAATAAAAACAAAATATTGTTGTATTTTTTACAATCGAACCTCGTAAAGATTTCCAACGTATCCCAGTTAACATGGGAAATTAGGTCGACATGTAGTTCTAACTAATGGATGAAATGGTTTTATTTGATTGAAGACCGAACCCATATGTGGGTTGCCTACGTATCTCAAATCAATTTGAATTAGGTCGACACGTAGTTCATTTAGTGAAGTGATAGTGGTTTTATTTTTATTTGATTTACTAAACAAGATATAAATCATACTATGATATGTGAATAACATTCTTGATTTTGGTCAAGAACAACATAACTGAACTTTTTTGTTTTGGTTAGATTAGTGTTAGCATTTGAGTTGTCGAAAATGAAAGAAAATATAAAGTACATATGCCATTCCTACTAGTAACTAAGAAAGATGGGAACGTTCCTGAAGAAGTTTCACACATATCCTTGAAGGAACATAGGTCTTCCCTTTATCTCGAATCTAGATCGTGTAGTGTGTGTGCATGTATATATATATATATATATATATATATATATATATATATATATATACACGGTACCAGTCCACTAGCCTAAAGACTTAGTGTCAGGCTGCGATCTTGACGTTTAGCAGTAAATTAAAGTTATTAATTTAAAAGTACATGGTTAGATTAATAGTTAATGGAGTTCGGTGTGATGTGTTCATGAGAGAATCATAGATACTATGCACAACTCATGGTATGATAGATGTTTTGTCAAGATCCTCGATGTTCTCAATACTTTGTCGGATATATTTAGTCCTCACATGTTCTGAAGGTGTTCTCAGACATTCTTGACATGATTTTGTATGATTTTGACGTGGTTTGATGATTGTGGTATGATTTTTCTGTTTTTTACTTGATTACTTGATAGATAGGATATATGCATCAAAAAATATGAACATTGTAGACATGCTATGTACAAGCATAATAACTAAATGTAAGACAAAATTAAAGGAAGTTTAGGAAGACATACTCTGGGATGGTCTTTTAGAAGAATTTTGAGGTGTTTGTTGAAGGAAAGTCTAGAGAATCCCCAAGACCCGAGAGTAAGATTTGAGCCTAGAGAGATAAGCTCTTGGTTTAATACCCTTCCAAATGAAAACATGCACTCTATTTATAGGCTTGGGATGCCTACCTATTCACCAATGCCTGAGCATCCCTAGCCTTCTCCTTAGGTAGTGTTTGTTCTAGGGGTCATCTATTCTTGTCTTGATATTGAATGGTTTTGAACGAATTTAGAAGATATGGAAAGATTCTCAAAGATTTGATATTGATTACTAAATCTATAAATATATTTGTACAATGATTTGTAATCATTAGCAATAATTACCCAATCTTTGATATTATTAGTTACACATGGGAACATTTATGGCTTGATGTGTTGCTTCTGATTTGGTTTAGGGGCTAAGTACTAGTTACTTTTACTATTTCGGTTAAGTTGCCACTAATGCTTTCAAGATTCTTTGAATTTGGTGTTGATGATTCATTTGTAATTTAATGCTTGACAAAGAGACTTGATTTTATGGGCTTTAGATCGGTTGGATTTTGATCGAATCAACTCAGTTTTCCTTGTAATAGGTAGTCACATTTTAAGGATTTTGGTTAACCCCAATATATTTGATCAAAATATCTTCATGCTTTGAATCTAGCCTATCCATGTCATACCAAGCATTTAAGGCTTGATGGGATGGACACTTCATGTCTTGATTAATTGTAGGTAAGATGACGAACCAGATTGATTTAGTTTCGATAACAGTTAGTTACTTTCTAATTAACTTAGTTCCTTCCTTAGATATTTTTGTAGAGAATATATTTGGGGTGTATTTGTATATTTAAGGTTCATTTATGAGTTATTAAATGGTTGGTTGGTCCTTTGATTCAATGGGATTTGATGGTTAGTCAAGATGACTTTGGTTTTGGTTGATTTTTAACAAAGTCGTAATCCTTAGTTAAGTTGTGTAACTTGGACTTGTCATAACAATTCCATACCTTGATTTAGGTATTTTAGATTTGATTTAAGGATATTAGTATTTTAAGCAAGTCTTTAAAGAAATATTTTTTGGTTTAAAATAGGCAAAACCGATGATAGTAAATGTTTCAGAGGTTAAAGTAGGTAACCGAGGTCATTTGGTGAAATTTCCTATAATTGAAGGGTAGTAGCTAATTTTTATGCATATTAAAGATGATTTATTGAAAATAAAACTTTAATAATGTTATCTTAGTGGTGGCGGAATATTACATCACCAATTTCACCTCAAGTGTACGGGTCAAGTTTTAGTAGAGTGAGAAGAATAAGGGTTATCGTTTCCACAAGGATTGGTTGAGAATATTGTCGAGTACCATAATTATCATAACCTAATTTTATCTAGGTGATAAAAAATCATTTATAATTAATTATACTAATACTAAAATACTAATTTATCTAATTAAACTATATTACTATTTTGAGACGTTTAAGGAAATGGATTATCTAGGGATTAACTTCATTACTTAAATGTGTTTGATCTCGTTTAGTTTACGTTAACGGTGTTCGACTTATCTAACAATTTTTGTATCCTAAACTCATTCACTTCCTCTCTTAAGTGACAAATGAATGAATAGGTGACTTCGCATTAACGCCGAAGTCCCCCTCTAGCGTTTTTTAGAACACAGTCACATGAGTCTTACCCCAATGTCATTGAGTGCACTTTCTCTAACTCCCTCCTGGGTTTTTAGATCGTCGCGTTGTGTTTAAACCCTAGTCTGAATCCGGGGTTACCTCTCCGTAGTGTCAAACTCCGCATTCTCAGTATATCATAACAAGCATAATAAACAAGGAGACACGGCAAACACAATCAAATAATGAAGAACAACCATTAACAAAACACCGATTTCAAAATCACATATTCATAAATGTTATTAACCCTAGACAATATTCGTTTAGCTAACGGCCATAACCGTATAAACAATAAAAAATGAGTTAAACATGCTCAAAAACTAATCTAAAGTTAAGAAATAAAGAAAGATACAAAGAGAACTAGCTGTTATCCAAAGATTGGACACTAAAACCGTTCTGAGATCGATTCTCCTTCTTCGCAACGTGTTCTTATCCTTCGGATTTGGTTGAGCATTCCCCAAAAACCTATCAACCCTATTCTAACCCTAGGAGCTCTCTTATGGCCGAAATAGTGGAGAGGAGGAAGATATAGGGAAAAAAAATATCTATAATATGTGCAGAGTGACTGCCGCGGCAGTGGGCATGTCAGCAACGTCTTTGCCACAACGGTGGATGCGGCGGTGGGAGTAGAGACCTTTTGAGGTTTCACCACCATGGCGGTGGATTTTCAGCAATATTAGGCCTTTCTGTGCATCTTGAGCGCCGCAGTGGTGGGCTGTAGATTATGAATTTTGCCCTTTTGCTTGTTTACCCATCGTTCTTCCATTGTTCTTGATCTGATTTAATCGTTATTGATCTATTTTCATCCATTTTCACCCCACACACCTGATTTATACAAAAATAATTAAAACAAATTAAAAAGTAATAAAATGTAATAAATATACTCAAAAACTAACAAGTTCGGTTTGGAAATAGATATGTAAATTACACCTATCAAATACCCCCAAACTTGGAATTTTGCTAGTCCTCGAGCAAAATACCCACACAATACAAGAAAATATAACAACTAATTATGAAATTAAAAATGAAAAATGAAAAACAATAAAAACAATAAGGTGTAAGTTTCGAATATCATCTACTGACCAAACGATTTTCCCTTATCGGCCCCCAATCCTATGGAGTTCAAGAATAAAACACACCATGTGGTGTTCTAGAATTTCAACATTCAATGATAGTAAGCATCATTCTAGATCCTTTCCAAAGTGTGTGTGTTAAAAAACAAATATATAACTATCCGTTGATCGGATTGGATTATCTACCATATAAGCTCTTGACTAAAATCCAAGGGTATAGGAAATCCATAAGTCTGACCTAGGTTCTATTCTCTACTATTGTAGGCTAAGTAATTCAAAAAGATCATTAGGACTTGGTTTGGTTTTGGAAAAATGGCCAAGGGCATATCGGAAATGGAAAACAGGATAATGTCGTTAACTTGACGATACCCGAGGCACATGCTTAGCACTCTTACACTCAAAACCCCACAGATATAATTGAAACAACCCTGGACAATACATTTAAGACTGACGTGCTCACTTGTCAAAAGAAACGGAAAATAAATAGGTGTATACATGTTTTTTTTTTTCCAAATAAACCACGAACCACACCCCCAAACTTATTTGATTATTACAATTTCACGGTTGTGGTTTAAAATGAAATAAAAATAACAAGTGAGTACTCGAATACCGAACCAATGAAAAGTTCACCCTAAACCCAACTGCTCACTTCAAGTAGCATAATGAATGGTAACTTGATTTACTCAAATTGTGACTTCACCTCAGCGATACAGGTTTGGAAAAAAGTTTTATCGGCCATGGTATTAGTTAAGTGTTCAGAATTGAAATGGTTTTTAGACTTCTATAGGGTAATGAGGGATAAACATTTAACAAGGTAAGCTTCAAAGGCTCAAGCGATAAAAACGAATGCCTAAATCATATCTCTTGAAATACCTCGCCTAGGATTTCACGTTGAACTTGAAATGGTTTTCCCCAAATCAGGTTCTAAAATCCCTATTGTCATGAACTTGGCTAATGGATATTCATTTTTAAATTGATTGGATAATTATACATTGAGTTTACGTGCTCGTGCATTTAAGATTTACAATAACTTTTACTAAAATGATACGTGAAGCACACAAAACACACATAACTGAGCTTTACGCCCGACCTGAATAAATAATCAGGGGACAGACTTATCATCGGGTAATGTTCTAGATGAAGTCAAAACTCAACACATAACAATAACTAACCTAAACACACATGCATACATAGAAAACAATAACACATACTAACATACTACACGTCACTACCAAACTTAAAATGGACAATATCCTCAGCGACCCAATCATCATTCTCGATATATAGAAATTAAAGCATGTTGATGAAGGGGGTTTAGAACAAATACCTGGGAGGTGAGAGAATCTTGCCTCCGAATCAAGTCGGTAGTGGTAGATCTAATTTATTTTTTTTAACTTTGGGTGGCCTCCCAAGAAGCACCTGATTTAAGGTCGTCGGCTCGACATGACGAAGTGCTCGTCAAATAGTGGTTTTTGCTCATAATACGTGTCATACAATACAACATACGGGTCTTGATTTAATACGCCCTCAAGATTGGTGAGATATGGCTCTAATCAGCTCAAACTTTCAATACAACTATCTACCAGCTTATGTACTTCGTGGGCATGAAAGAACATTGCTAATGGCGGCAAAAGACAAGTGAGCTACATCAGATCCTCATAGATGTGATCATCTGAGATCGATGGTGGCATCACGATTTGGATCTCCAATGGTGATAAATCACAATCGTTGATCCATGCTTGGGTTCCAGTCTCATTCGGATAAGCATAGTTAAACTCTCCTAAGCTCCTTCCGCTCGTTTCCGTCTCCTCACGATGGCTTTCACTGAATATAGCTTGTGTATGTCCCAGTGCCACTGCGCCTGACTCAGCCTCAATCAAGTAGATAAGTTGACCGATTTGCGTTTAAAGAGACATTATGGTCGCATCGATTTCACTGCAAATTATCCCAATGTTATCAAGACGATCTTCATACTCATTGATCTGATCATTCATCTTCCTCCAGAATGCTTGAGTCTCCCCAATAAAATCTGCGAATATTTTCTCCAAGGTGGGGAAAGACTCAACATATTGGTCTGGGGTGTCAATCCATGGCTCCAAAACGGTGGAACTATCCCCCAAGCTTTGGTAGCTTGTTCAATAATTCCAACAGTGAAAATCATACTCGGCCATGTCTTGCAATACCCAATAGGCTTCATCCGTGGTTAATTGGTCGAAAACGGAGGTACCGTTTACTCTTTCAACCCACGTTCTAGTTGCAGCTAATAACCCATCGCGGAAGGTTAGTAGTTGACATTCCCTCAGGAAACGATGATTCAAAAACTGGAATAGAAGTTCCTTGTAATGATCCCAAGCACTATAAAATGGCTCGAAATCCCATTGAAAGAAATGCAAAATCACTTGTTGATCTAACATCGTCAAGTAGCCCGTAGGAAAAGCAAAAAGCAAAACTACAAAGAAACAATTATAAACAAAAGAAATGCCTAAATTAAAATCAGGTCATTTACTAACAATATCAACAATTATCTAAAAACCAATCCCCGGCAATGGCACCAAAAACTTGATGGCAGAATATTACGTCACCACTTTCACTTCAATTATACGGGTCTAGTTTTAGTAGAGTGGGAAGAGTAAGGGTTATTGTTTCCATAGAAATTGGTTGAGAATATTGTCAAGTACTGTAATTATCATAACCTAATTTTATCTAGGCGATAAAAAATAATTTATAATTAATTATACTAATACTAAAATACTAATTTATCTAATTAAACTATATTACTATTTTGATACATTTAAGGGAATGGATTATTTAGGGATTAACTTCGTTTACTTAAATGTGTTTGATCTCATTTAGTTTACGTTAACGGTGTTCGACTTATCTGACAATCTTTGTATCATAAACTTATTCACTCCCTCTCCCGAGTGACAAGTGAATGATTATGTGACTTCACGTTAACGCCGAAGTCTCTCTTTAGCATTTTTTAGAACACATAGTCACATGAGTCTTGCCCCAACGTCATTGATTGGACACTCTCTAATACCCTCCCGACTTATTAGATCGTCGCATTGTGTTTAAACCCTAATCTGAATCCAGCGTTACCTCTCCCGAGTATTAAACTCTGTATTCTTAGTATATCATAACAAGCATAATAAATAAGGAGAAATGGTAAACACAATCAAATAACGAAGAACAACCATTAACGAAACACAGATTTCAAAACCACATATTCAAAAATATTATTAATCCTTAGAAAATATCTGTTTCGCTAACGGCCATAACTGTATATACACATGAAAAAGGAGCTAAGCTTGCTCAAATAATAATCCGAAGTTAAGAAATAAAGAAAGAAATGAAGAGAACTAGCTATTATCTGAAGATTTGACGCTAAAACTATTCCAAGATCGCTTCTCCTTCTTCCCAACGTGTTCTTCTCCTTCGTATTTGGTTGACCATTCCCCAAAAACCTCTCAACCCTATTCTAACCCTAGGAGCTCTTTTATAGCCAAAATAGAGGAAAAGATGCAGATATAGGGAACAAAAATATCTAAAATGTGTGTAGAGTGACCGCCGCAGTGGTGGGCATGTCAACAGTATCTTTGCCCTAGCGGTGGATGCAATGATGGGAGTAGAGACCTTTCGATATTTCCCCATCGTGGTGGTAGATCTCACTGTTTTGGTTATGGATTTTCAGCAAGATTAGGCCTTTATCTACATCTTGACCGCCGCCACGGTGGTGGGTTGTAGGTTATGAATTTTGCCCTTTTGCTTGTTTTTCCACCGTTCTTCAATCTTTCTTGATTCGATTTGATCATTATTGATCAATTTTCATCCCTTTTCACCCCCCCACACCTGATTTATACAAAAAGAATAGAAACGTATTAAAACATAATAAACATACTAGAAAACTAACAAGTTCCGTTTAGAAATAGATAGGTAAATTACATCTATCTGTTACTCTTCTTTAATTTAAGGAATTTCGAGGTCGACCCGAAACTTTTACTTTACCGAATTTAGTCCAATTCAACAGTTTTATTTTGTCTTTTGTTTTTGCGATTTTTTTGTATTATTTAGTGTGACCTGAAGTATAAAATTCATTCCCATTAAATCTAAGTTTAAAGTTTATCTGAACTTGTCACTTTGATTCAACACTACCTAGACGGGGAAAAATGCGGTGTCTACAACTATCTCTCTTTATCATTCAAGTTTACTTGTAATGACAAAGAATGAGACGCAAATATTTTATTGCACTAGACATCAAACGTAAAGAGACGTATTTAAATTTTGACTTTAAATAAGGTTTAAGAGTTTACCTGAACATTACTGCATCTACCATTTGGAAACAGTAAAGGATTTACTCAAAGGAGGCTGAATGACCTATCCTTGAGGCTTTATGGATTGTTTGAATACTTGAGGTATAATGGTATGTAGTATTCTCTAACCATTTAATGTAGGACAATATTTTTTCTTCACCGACCCGTTTGAGAAAATTATGTAAGTTAACTCTTAGACCAACTAAGGTAGAAAATGATATACTTCATTGACCCATGTGAGGTAGGTATGGATTGTCTACTTCTTTGACCGACTAAGGTAGGAAAGAATGTACTTCACCAACCCGTGTAATGTAGGAATATATTATCTACTTCCCTTAATAATTAAGGTAGGAAATTATGTACTTCACTGACCCATGTGAAGTAGCTATGGACTATCTACTTCTCTAACCAATTAAGGTACAAAATGATATAATTCATCGACCCATGACTCGTAGGTATGGATTAGTTTCCGACATAGTGATTTAAGGGTAGAGAAAAGCACAGTGAAAGTTTATTATTATTATTATTATTATTATTATTATTATTATTATTATTTTTACTTATTTTATTTTATTTGATTTTTTTTTTTTGGGATTCTGACACAATGTTCGAATGGTAGAGAAGAACACCATGAAAGGTTATTTGTTTTTTGGATTCTGATACACAGTTTTAAAGATAGCAAAGAACAACGTGAAAGGTTTTTTGGTTTCTGACACTGTGTTTCAAAGATAGGGAATAACACAATGAAAGGTTTTTTGGTTTCTGACACAGTGTTCTAAAGATAGCGAAGAACACCATGAGAGGTTTTTTTCTTTTCTTTTTTTCTTTTTTTTTTTTTTTTTTAACATAGTTAAAGATTTTTTTGTTTCCGACACAGTGTTCTAAAGATAGTGAAGAACACTGTGGAAGGTTTTTTGGTTTCTGACATAGTGTTCTAACGTTTGCGAAGAACACGGTGAAGGATTTTTTTTTTTTTGGTTTCTGACACTGTATTCTAAACATAGGGAATAACACAATGAAAGGTTTTTTGGTTTCTGACATAGTGTTCTAAAGAAAGCGAAGAACATAGTGAAAGATTTTTTGGTTTTTGAAATAGTATTCTAAAGATAACGAAGAACACGGAGAAAGATTGATTGATTGATGGATTTGATTGATTGATTTTGATTAAGCTGTCTTGACTGAACACCATCAAGGCACCTGTATATCTCAGATAGTTGAGAATCAGGTCCAATACAATTTGGGATTTGCTTTTATGTTGATCGACATTTGGTAGAAAAGGTTCTTGGTTAGAGAAACCAACTCTTGGATCATCCTATCAATACATTATCGAAAATTACTGAGAGAATTCTTACCGAAGAAAATGCTTGGGGAAACTCAACAATTAGTGGAGTTTTATGATCACATCCACATGGGATTGCCTCACGAGGACTAGAAAACTTCTTGTGGGAAATTTAACCTCGGTTAAAATGTGCCTCAATCGTAGACTGGGGATCTATGACGCTTATTTCCTTTTTAGAGATTACAAACTTTGATTTTTGAATTTTGCATTCTTTGAATTTTAAATTTTTATATTGTGCCCCACCTCTAGCTGGGGGGAGTCTTATCAAGAAATCTCGACTGAGAGTGATAAATTGATTTTTCATCATTATGTCTTCATAGTTGAGTCTTAGTTTTGGGTGAACTATATTGATTTTATTGTTAATTTTTTATAGTATCGATTTTACTGTGTAGGTTTTCAAAAAAATAAAAAATCAAGAAAGAATAGAAAAAAACCAGCATATCAGCGCTGCAGTGCAAATAAGACAATACTGCAATGGATCACTTCCGTGTTTTGACACTACAATGAAATTTGTTCCTACTGCAGCATGGACCCTTTTAACGAAAAATCAATACTTATTGACTTTGAGGTAGCGCTGCAGCGAGGTTAACTCTGCTACCACGCTTGTTTGAGAATTTGACACTTTCGGAAGCATTTTGGCAGATGTTTTTTGGAGAGAAAATAGGGAAAGCAAGGTTGGTAAAACAAACTTTTGGACTGAGACGAGTGGAGAGATTGCAGATTTGGGAGGCTAGCTTGAGGATCGGAGTCGAGCTTGAAGATTAAAGATTTTTTAAGCTTCTCTGACTCTAGTTTTCCATCTTTTCTTCTCTTTTACTTCTCGTGCATGATAAACTTGAGATTGTTGATTATTTGATTATTTGAGAATCATGAGTTTATGTTTCGATTTAGTTATGGATATTTTTTTCGATGATATGAACATGCTTGGCTAGATATTTTTTATCTAGGGGGATTTGAGTAGCTTTCAATCATTTGTGTTGTTTAAGCTTATTCACGAATTTCTGCAAAAGATAAATTGGATATCATAGATGCGAGGGATTAGGAACTCGAAAGAGGTAATTTCGCACATTGAGACAGGAGAAAGACAACCCTGATTATATTAGTGTGAATGGCTAGTATAGTTTGGGTAGCCATTTGATGGACAAAACTTAATGATTAGATAATTAGTTGAATTGAATAGACATATCAATTGAAGTGATTATACAAATTACCTTACTCGGTACTCGAGAGATGGAGTGAGGTTATTTTGTAGACCCATGTTTAATGATTGGGCATGAATTTTATTAACAAGATTGAATTGGATTAGCATAGTTTAGCAAAGCGATGTCAAAACCCCCTAAAGCACTTATACTAATTAATTCTCTACAATCCATTCTTCGATTAGTTATTTACTTTTTTTGTTAATTATACATTTAATTGTAGTTTAATTTTGATAAGTTAAATCTCGGTTGCTTAGATAAAATTAGGTCATTCTAATTGTGGTACTTAGTTGATTTCCTTTTACTAATCCTCGAGGGAATGATACTCACTCACTTACTTTATTACTTGTTAGACCTCGTGCACTTGTGAGTACACATAGCACAAAATTATCGCAACAAATTTTTGGCGCCATTATCGGGGATGGGTGTTTTAGATTGTTGTTTATATTGTAAGTAACCTGGTTTCCCCGATCACGGTTTCTGGAGGAAGGGTTAACTACAAAACTTCCTCAACAGTATACATATCACAACAAAAAGTTGGGTGGAAAATGGAAGTGCTACCGCCTCTGTGTACCATCTACCAGCGGATGAAGTTTATTGGTTATTGGAAGACATGGCCAATTTTGACTACCAAAGTTGGAATTATCGAACGAACCTCCATGTTTTAGATGATAATTCTAATACATCAGCGCTATGGTTTGACACCCCATATCATTAAGAGGAGTCTTCTACTACCCTTGAAGACCTTAAAGGTGTACTTACCCAATTTATGAAGGAGAGAAGAAAATTTTTCAGGGGAGACAAGGCTCTATATAGAGAAGTTGGAGAGGATGGAGATTATTTATGATTTACAAGTCGAATCTCCGTTTGACTCCATTGTAGCTATAACAATGGTGGTGGAAATGAGAGACACATAAGCTACGTCCATATGTAAAAGCCACTATAAGAAACCGAATACAAGTGGAAGGACATTAGAGGTGTCTCATGAAGATGATTCAAAGGAGGACGAGACTCAAGAATTGTTCATTGATGACAAATCACAAGATGATTTCTAGTCCTTACCTCTTGGAATCCAAGTGTTGTTGCCACCGCCAATCATTGAAAACCAATGTGAGGAACCGCGCATAAGTGGAAAGAACTTGGGTTTGTTCGATGATGAAGATTCAAATAATGAGGAGACCCAAGAGTTTATCAACGATGAAGAATCACAAAACAATACTTGTGATTATTGGTGGCAGAATATTACGTTGCCACTTTCACCGCAATTATACGGGTCAAGTTTTAGTTTAGATAGAAAGGAGTAGAGGTTGTCGTATCCATAGGGATTGGTTGAGACTATTATCGAGTACCGCAATTGTCATAACCTAACTTTATTTAGGCGATAAAAATGAAGTTTATAATTAATTAATACTAATACTAAGTTAATGAATCTAATTATACTAATATTATTGTTGGCCCAGTAGAATACCCAAGAGGGGGGTGAATTGGGTAATTAAAAATCTCACAAAAAAAATACTTCAATAAATCAAATAATTAATTTTAATCCTAAATTAATTATTATCTTTATATCACAGTAGAATTATCAAATCAACTAAGTGCACACCAAACAATAATAATAAAATAAAGATTGCAGTACACCAAAAATTTATACTGGTTCACCAAGCTATTGTTAGCTAATCCAGTCCTCTGAGCTCCACGGAGAGTCGCACCCACTAATACTCAAGATATCTTTAAAGGTAAGAACCAAACCCTCATAACGATTCTTTTACAAGTTCAGAATCAACCTTTACAAAATCCTTTTCATAGGCTAAGGAAGAACCTCTACTTTTTACAAGCTAAAGAATAACCTAATACTATTACAGGGAGAATCACAACCTAATTCTTTTTATACCTTAGGCTCAAGAATCAAAACCTCAGAAAAAACACTCCAACAATCATTTTCCCAGGTAAGGATGAAACCTTTACAAAATCACTCAAAAATTCTATCAAGAAAGAATTAACACTTAATCTTTTTATACCTTAGGGAAATATCAAAACCTCAATCTCTTTACCGGAAGAGATTGAAACCAGTTACCCTTGATTAGACACTCCCAGTAGTATCTAATCTGATACTCAACTCACTAATTACAAATAATTGATAAGTGATTTTCTTACTCGGAGCTTCTACCACCCCAGATAAATTAGAACTCAATTAATATCCCAAAACTAGTGATAGAAAAGTGAGATATTCAAAATCTAATTTTAAGAAAAAATTAGGTAGCACGTAATTAAGCATGTAATCAGATTCAAGAAATTATTTATAAAATATTTTCTTCAATAAAAATCAGAAATAATTTTTAAAAATCAATTTCCAAAAATTAAACAAGCAACACAATATAGAAAGTAATTGGAAAGATCTCACCCATAATCCACCGAAAAAATAATTAGAGTGTAGTTACTTTAGATTTAGTAGCATCAATGATTAACAGCCAATGTTTATCAAAATTATCTCTTAGAATAGCTCTCACAAAAAAGTCAGTATGATATCTCTTAGAACTCAATATGATCTCTTGATCTCTTAATCTCTCTTCATGATATGAAAAAATTGCAAGTCTATATATATGGGATATGAATCAGCCCTCTAACGGATAGTTTCCATATGTCATGACACTTAATTGCTCTCTTAGACCTCTTATATCGTTATAAATTCATTTTTCTTCAATTCACATAATTATAGCTTTTAAATCTCTAAATTAAGTCCCCCAAATATTTCTCAATCTCAATTAAATAGAATATAAGCAATTATATGTACCAAATTGAGAAATATTAAAACTTAATTAACCAAATTAATAGGAATTAAATAATAGGTGTAGCATATCTTAAATATCATAAAATCCCTAAAATCTCTCATAAATCCCAATAAAAAATAGCTACTTTTATATATGAATTTTGAATCCTCAATAGCCTGAAACTGCTCCATCAGTCGACTGACCAGTCGACCGCTCGATTCAGGATGTAGCTAAGCCAAAGATTTTGTGCCAATCAGTCGACCTATCTGTCGACTTAGAGATTCATAGAGATCCATTTTCCTTCACCGGTGAACCTACCTGTCGACTTAGAGATTCAAAGAGTTTCATTTCTCTTCACCTGTCGATTGAGAGATACAGAGAGTTTCACCTGTTTTGTCCGATCGACTTACCAGTCAACTTATGTATGCGAGATCTCTTTTCTAAACTCATTTTTAATACATTCACATTTACATTTTCACCCCTTTAACCATTTTCTTTCCTTAATTAACTCCACTAAATACTTAATTCCAATTTTAATCAATTATAAATATTTCTTTTTCAATTACACATAGGAGCAAATAATTTAACTAATTAGGATCCAATTAAAAACACACATATTTATAAAAATTATTTAAAAATATTTTCCTGTCGTGTGTGATCTTAATTAGGATATTAAGAGTTGAAATTTAAATCTGAGTTGTTTTCCCTAGGTTCTTCAAATTCTTCAACCTCTTAATTCCTTCAGTATCTCTATCATCAAATCTTCATCATTCGAAACTAATAAACTGAAACACTTAAACAAACCATTAGTTCCAGAAAAAACATTAATGTTTAATTGTCCATCAAAATCTCAGGATCAACAATCTCCCCCTTTTTGATGATGACAATTAGCTTTGATGTTTTCTTCAAAACAATAATATAACCACACTTCTCCTGAATCTGAGGACAACTTTTATAACTCATTTAAGCATCATAATAAATATTTTAAAAACATAATCAATAAAGAACAATTTAAATAAAAAAAAAAAAAAAACTCCCCCTTAAGATATTTAATAAAACATCAACTAATTATCCCCCTTTGTTATCTTCAAAAACAAAATTTAGAGAGGGGATGGGGAACCCAAACACTACTCTAGGAAAATATCATTATGCCTAGGCTATACCAAAAATATCATTCTAAGCATGCAATCTTCCTCTATATAATTAAAAATGAGCAAATTCATGCATATGTGAATAATCATAACATTTTAGCAATGTAGCATGATATCAATTAATATCTTTCTGAATCTAGAAACATGTTATCTTTAACGCACTAAAATAGGAAGCATATCTCAAGAATAATTTATCGATCACAAATCTAGTGTATGCACAACCATGGATAATTGCATATTTCTCTCATAAAATCTCAACTCCCTTTTTGAGCAATAATCATTAACACCCAAAAACATAAATCATATCTCAGTCAATAATAATGTTATCTCATATCATTCTAGATCCCTTCATAAACATAAGCATTTAAAAATCAGGAGAAATGAAACGTGTGAGAAAAACAGATTATCATGTATATAGTAAGATACTTGATATCTATAAATATATTTACGTGCATAAAAATATTAACTTGAAACACTAAGCACAATTTGATATGTATTCAAATGATCATATATGGTATCAAAAAGAATTCTCATGCTTTCATACTAATATTAACCACAAAAGTCTTATCATGATCAAATTAAATCATTCATTAATTATTTAATTCACCTCAATATAAAATATCATGCATTTTAATAAATCAAGATGTATAAAATAAAAACTCAATTCACTTAATTCAATTTCTAAATCTTGTAACATGTTTTAAAATTAAACACATGATTACTACTCGATATAAGCACATTATAAAAATATGTAAATACACTTTAACTAAATGTGATTCTCATAATCACCCTACATTGTTTCTAAGACAACAAGTAAACACATCATTGAAAATAGGTCTTAGAAACAATCACCAACTTACCTATTTGGCAAGTTGGGCACCTTACTCTTTAACAAATTTAATGAATTTAAAATGCGGAGGGTTAGGAGTACCTCTTATATCCTTCAGGGCGACTTTATTTTTTACCTCCTTTGAGCTCATAATTGATTCAGGTGCACAAATCTTCTTGGCTTGTTTGTATCATCTCTTCTTTTGATTTTCTCCATTTGATTAATTGATGATTCCCTTTACACGTATTGCTTGTGATTTTCTGGTGATGTCCCATCTTGGCTTTGGTACACATTTTCTCTTAGCATATATCTCTTGTGGTTGCCTAGTCAACTCCACCTCTTGTCTTTAGTGCATCTTTTCACTTTGTACACGTCACTTGGGGATCTTTGGTGACTTCCTATTTTAGCTTTGATATAAACTCCTTAACTGTTCCTTCAGATTCACTTCCAACATTTTGTAATTCTGCGCAAGACATTTCAACAATTGGCTTCGATATCCATTTCATTTTGGATTTGTCTTTATTAGATATAAACTTAGGATTCCGAAATGGACATGACACTTTAAAATGACCAACCCTATTACAATAATAATATCTCAAATCCAATTTATCACAGAAAGCACAACATGTGAAACAAGAATAATTTTTAACAATAGCCACAT
The DNA here is from genome assembly GCA_016647705.1 of Eucommia ulmoides. NCBI lineage: Eukaryota > Viridiplantae > Streptophyta > Magnoliopsida > Garryales > Eucommiaceae > Eucommia > Eucommia ulmoides. Next base: position 26,172,811 of record CM028341.1, read on the forward strand.
AATTATCATTGGCTTGTGATAAAGAATGAGACGATAGAGTATGTCCACTTTGCCTAGAAAAATCATTTTCATAATCTCTCGAAATAGACTGAATGTCAGATTTTGATTTTTCAAAATTTTTCTTTAGTAAATTGATGTTAGAAACACGATCTGACCTTTGACTGAAAATCATGTCAAAATTATTTTTTAAAACTCTATTTTCATTTCCAAGAGAATCCACTTTAGAGAGAAAATTATTAATTTCAAAAATAACGTCCGAAAACTCTTTTGTACCACAATAATCATCCAAATGCACTTTAAATTTTTGAACACTTTCTCCACCATTTTCGAAAGATCTATTTTTGTTTTTTAAACTCAAGCTCTCTTTAGCAAAAAGTAGTGTGAAAGAAAGTAATTTTTCCATAACAATATGAACATTTTCATTATCATCATCTCCATCACCACCACACGAATCACAAGAATCATAAACCACATTGTCATATAAGGATCTATCACCATCAAGAGAAGATACACAAAAAATATTATCCATGGCGTGTGCACATGACTGGTTTGGCTAGGATGTTAAGTCTAATAAGTTAAAACTAACTCTGATACCAATTGTTGGCCCAATGGAATACCCAAGAGGGAGGGTAAATTGGATAATTAAAAATATCAGAGAGAAAATACTTCAATAAATCAAATAATTAATTTTAATCATAAATTAATTATTATCTTTATATCACAGTGAAATTATCAAATCAACTAAGTGCACACCAAACAACAATAATAAAATAAAGATTGCAATGCACTAGAAATTTATACTAGTTCACCAAGCTATTCTTGGCTAATCCAGTCCTCCAAGCCCCACGGAGAGTCTCACCCACTAATACTCAAGATCCCTTTAAAGGTAGGAACCAAACCCTCACAACAATTTTTTTACAGGCTCAGAATCAACCTTTACAAATTTTCTTTCACAGGCTAAGGAAGAACCTCTACTTTTTATAAGTTAAAGAATGACCTAATTCTATTACAGGGAGAATCACAATCTAATTCTTTTTATATCTTAGGCTCAAGAATCAAAACCTAACAAAAAACACTCTAACTATCATTTTTCCAAGTAAGGATGGAACCTTTACAAAATCACTCAAAAATTCAATCAAGAAAGAATTAACACCTAATATTTTTATACCTTAGACAAAGATCAAAACCTCAATCTCTTTACCGGAAGAGATTTAAACTAGTTACCCTTGATTAGACGCTCCCAGTAGTATCTAATCAGACACTCAACTCACCAATTACAAATAATTGATAAGTGATTTTTCTACTCAAAGCTTCTATCACCCCAGATAAATTAGAACTCAATTAATATCCCAAAACTAGTGATAAAAAAGTGAGATATTCAAAATCTGATTTTAAATAAAAATTGGGTAGCACATAATTGAGCACGTAATCAGATTCAAGAAATTGTTTATAAAATATTTTATTTAATAAAAATCAAAAATAATTTCTAAATATCAATTTCCAAAAATTAAACAAGCAATACAATATAGAATGTGAATGGAAAGATCTCACTCGGAATCCACTGAAAATAATAATAATTAGAGCGTAGTTTCTTTAGATTCGGTAATAGCAATGATCAACAACCAATGATTATTAAGATTGTCTCCTTAGAATAACTCTCACGAAAACTCAGTATGATATCTCTTAGAAAAACTCAATATGATCTCTTGATCTCTTAATCTCTCTTAGCCACTCTTACTGATATGAAAAACGTAGGCCTATGTATATGAGATATAAATCACCTCTCTAGCGGCTAGTTCCCATATGTCAAGACACTTAAATGCTCTCTTAGACCCCTTATATCATTATGACATCATTTTGGTTCAATTCACTTAATTACAACTTTTAAATCTCTCAATTAATTCCCCAAATATTTCTTAATCTCAATTAAATAGAATAGAAACAATTTTATGTACCAATTTAAGAAACATTAAAACTTAATTAACCTAATCAATAGGAATTAAATAATAGGTGTAGCATATCTCAAATATCATAAGATACCTAAAATCTCTCACAAATCCCAACCAAAAATGGCTGCTTTTATATATGAATTCGGAATCCTCAATATCCTAAAACTGCTTCATCAGTCGACCGACCAGTCGACAGCTTGATTCAGGATGTAACCAAGCTAAAGATTTTGTGCCCATCAGTCGACTTATCTGTCAACTTAGAGATTCAGAGAGTTCTATTTTTCTTCACTGGTCGACCTACCTGTTCACTTAGAGAATCAAATAGTTCAATTTCTCTGCACCGGTCGACTTACCTGTCGCCTGAGAAATACATAGAGTTTTACCTATTTTGCCTAGTCGACTTATGCATGGTGGATCTCTTTTTCTAAACTCGATTTTAATACATTCTCATTTACATTTTCTCCCCTTTAACTATTTTCTTTTCTTAATTAGCTCTACTAAATACTTAACTCCAATTTTAATCAATTATAAATATTTCTTTTTTAATTATACATAGGAGCAAATAATTTAACTAATTAGGATCCTATTAAAAACACACATATTTATAAAAATCATTTAAATTTTTTTTTGTGTTGTGTGTGATCCTAATTGGGATATTAAGAGTTGAAATTTAAACCTGAGTTGTTTTTCCTAGGTTCTTCAAATTCTTCAACCTCTTAATTCCTTCATCATCTTTATCATTTGTAACTAATAAATTGAAACACTTAAACAAACCGTTAGTCCCACCAAAAATATCAATGTTTAATTATCTATCAAAATCTCAGGATCAACAATTATATTGAGATGTTTTAGGGAAAAAATTGCGTAGGAATTAAATTCGTTTAATAAAATATGTTTGGTATCATTTAGTTTACAATAACGCCATCGACCTATCCGGAAATCTCTGTGTCATAAAGTCACTCACCACCTCTCCCGAGTGTAAGATGAGTGAATATGCGACTTCGCGTTGACGAAGAAGTCTCCCTCAATGTCTTAACGATACTAGGTCACATGAGTCTTGCCCTAACGTCATTGATTGCACACTTTCTAACTCCCTCCCAAGTTATTAGATTGTCGCGTTGTGTTTACCCTAGTCTGAATTTGGGGTTACCTCTCCTGATTGTCAAACCCCGTTTTTTCTAATTATCTAAACAAGCATAATATAAAAGAATAATGGTAAACACAATTGAAATAGATAAGAACAACCATTAATGAAACACAGGCTTAGTAAGTGTCATACAATACTACGGACGGGTCTTGATCAGTACGCCCTCAAGCTTGGCGGGATATTTCTCTGGATGGCTCGATCTTTCAACGAGACGCCTCACCGGTTTTAGTGCTTGGTGGGCATGAAAGGACGTTGCTAATGGTGGCAAAGAATAAGTGAGCAACATCGAATTCTCATAGATGTGATCGTCTGAGATCAATGGTGGAATCACAATTTGGATCTCCAAGAGTGAAGAATCACAATCATTGATCCATTCTTGGGTTTCTAATTCATTTAGATAGGCATAGTTGTACTTTTCCAAACTTCTTCTGCTTGTTTCTAGTTCCTCCTGGTGGCTTTCACATTCAGATGTGGATTATTCATTTCTCAGTGCCACCGTGTCTGACTCGACCTCAATCAAGCAGATAAGTTGACTGATTTGCGTCTGAAGAGACGTTATGGTCACATCGATTTCGGTGCAAACCATCTTAACAAAATCAAGTCTATTCTTATGCTTGTTGATCCGGTCATTTGTTTCCCTCAAGATTCTTTGAGTTTCCCCCATAAAAGTAGCAAATATTTCTTTTAGATTGGGGGAAGACTCATCATATTTCCTTGGAATGTCATTCCATGGTGCTCTAGTATTGAAACTCTGATAATCAAAGACAACCATGTCTTCCAACAACTGATAGGTTTCTTCCGAATAATTGGTCGAAAGAGGTTGTACAATTTTCTCCTTCAACCCACATTTTGGTTGCGGCCTATAACCTATCAATGAAAATTAGCAGTTGATATTTTCTTGGGAAACCATGATTTGGATACTGGAATAGCAATTACTTGTATCAATCCCAAGGACTATAAAATGGCTTGGAATCATGTTGAAAAAAACTCAAAAGTAGTTGTCAATCTAACATCTTCCAGCACCCTGCAGGAAAACAAAAACAAAAACTACAGGGAAAAATTATACACAAACGAAACTTCTAAATTAAAATCAAGTTACTTACTCACAATATCAACAATAATCTAAAACACAATCATCGGTAACGGCGCCAAAAACTTGGTAGGGGAATATTACGTCGCCACTTTCATCGCAAGTGTACGTCTCAAGTTTTAGTATAGATGGGAAGGAGTAGGGGTTGTCGTATCCATAGGGATTGGTTAAGACTATTATCGAGTACCGCGATTGCCATAACCCAACTTTATTTAGGCAATAAAAATGAAGTTTATAATTAATTAATACTAATACTAAGTTAATTAATCTAATTATACTAATATTATATTGAGATGTTTTAGAGAAACGATTACCTAGGGATTGACTTCATTTACAAAAACGTGTTTGGTCTCATTTAGTTTACAATAATGGCATCGACCTATCCAACAATCTATGTGTCGTAAATTCACTCGCCACCTCTCCCGAGTGTAAGACGAGTGAATATGCGACTTTGCATCAACGAAGAAGTCCCTCTCAACATCTTAAAGACACTAGGTCACTTGAGTCTTGCCCCAATGTCATTGATTGCACATTTTCTAACTCTCTCCCAGGTTATTAAATTGTCGCGTTGTATTTACCATAGTTTAAATTCTGGGTTACCTCTCCCGAGTGTCAAACCTCATATTCTCTAATTATCTAAAGAAGCATAATATCAAAGAATAGTAAATACAATTGAAATAGCAACGAACAACCATTAATGAAACACAAACTTAAACAAATAACAGTTTCATAAAATATATTAATCCCTAAACAAAATTCGTTTAAATCATGGTCATAACCATTTATACAATTAAAACTGAGGTAAACATGCTCAATACCCTACCAAAGTTAAGAAAATAAAAATAAAGAGATAAACGGAAGAACTTGGACGAAGTCCGAAGATTTGCCTCTAAAATCGTCCAATGATTGCCTCTCCTTTATTGTAACGTGTTCTTCTCCTTCAGAATTGGTTGAGCATACCCCAAAATACTCTCAAAATATTAGGAACCCTAAGGGGTCTTCTATGGCAGGGGGATCAAATAGAAAGAGAGGTGAAGGGTTTAAATGGGGAGCAAAATATCTAAAAAATATCTAACAGATGTGTAGAGTAACCGTTGCGGCGGTGGGTATGTCGGTTAAGACACGGCCTTGGCGGTGGAATCAGGGACCATCTTGTTCTTTCACCACCTAGGCGATGGGATGTCTGTAAAAATTTTGTCCTTCTCTACATTTTGACCACCGCGACAGTAGGATGGTTTTCAGAATTATGCTTCTTTGCTCGTTTTTCCATCGTTCTTCTATTGTTCTTGGTCCCATTTGATCGTTTAAGATCCGTTTTCATGCCTTTTCACCCCACACACCTAATTTACACAAAAATACATAAAAACATATTAAAACATAATAAGACATAATAAACATACTCGAAAACTAACAAATTCAGTTTAGAAATAGATAGGTAGATCATACCTATCAATTATTAACCTTTTGAGATCCATGTTGTGATACCAACACCGATCAAAGATGAATACATCTATAAGGATCCAATGTGGTTCACTTGTCCTCCACCACTTTCGACACCGGCCATTCACGCCCTACCAAGCACATATGCTGGAGTTGAGTCACTTTGAGCATACATGCTAATCATTTCTACATCTCGCCAAGCTTGAGGCCATTCGAAACCAAGTCCCATTTATTATGTTGTATGACACATACTATGGGTGGAAGCCTCTCTTTGATGATTCCTTATCCGTTATCAAGCCGAGGACGTTAAATCAAGCACTTCTTGGAAGGTAATCCAAGTTTTCAAATAATTAAGCCTAAAGATGCAATCTATGGAAGAAAGCCCCACATTGATCACCATACCCAAAGCATCACCGCTAACCAAACTAAATATGCAAGTTATGAGAGAAAACCCTACACCGATCACCATACCGGGAGCATCACCGCCGACCACACTAGGAAGCGAGATTGTCTCACCCCCCTGGTATGTGTTCTTATTCCTTTATGTTTAATTATAATACAAGCTTGACTTTAAGTTTGGGGGTGAGACACATGTTGGCTTATGTTTGTTGGGTATAGGAATTGTTTGTGTGTTAGTTATGACTTTTCTTCATATAACTTGTGTTCTTTTGGCCACATTTTCAGTTTACTTTTCTTTAGGATTGTTTGAATAAATTGTGAGTATTGTTGAGAAGAAATAACTAGATATCGATGATGAACATAGAAACTTGATGTTTCTTAGGTATTTTGAAATGTATTGCATTGAGATTTCTGTGTGCTTGACTCGTGTTGATTGAAATTCACTATTGACTCTTTGCATTTTAGCATCATGAATCATGATGACTTGGCCTTTTGAGTACTTGGAGAACATTTATGTGCTTTAGGTAGGTTTTGACAACTCATGAACACTAGAACCCATTTGAGTGAAACTTGAGGCGAAATACTAGGTTATGTGTTGTTGGAAAGATGATTTAGGCATTTCTTTGGATGTTTGAGCCTTTGAAGCTAACCCTTGAAAATTATTTAACCCTTCTTAAACTCGTTGAGCATTATTGCCTAATTCTTTCATTACCCTCATATGTACATCCAACCCACTAAATGCATTTTCCCTTCCTAAACCCATCACTAATTTACTTGTTTGCGTGGATCATTGAGTGTAAGGACTAGCATGGGATGTGTTTGGAAAGTCACCGGTGTAATGGATTGTGTGTTTTATCTTGTTTTTGAGTTGTTTATATTTAGCAAAAAAAAGAATGACAATTGGAAGGTAAGTTGGGACACTTCCTTGTATTTTTCTGCATCATTGAGGACAATGTTGATTTTGAGTTTGGGGGTATGGTTTATATTTCTTACCTAAATGTTCTTTTTGTGAAAAAACAAATGTGTGACTTTTGGTTTGTTTTGAGAATAATACCTTATGGGATTGATTGAAGGAATACATATGATGAAAATGTGAGTTGGTGAAAAATATTTCTTAGAAATCTTGTGAGATCCATGAGTTGCGATATATGCTTATGGTGATTTGAGCCTAAAAATGACATCTCATCTACCTTTTACCCTAGCCATACATTACAATCCCCCAAAGTCGTTTTGATCTCCATTGACATATGAACCTCTACATAATTAGTGGAGATTGACATGAAAAATGAGCTTATGGTTGTTCTTAACTCCACCATCTTGAGATCGTTCATTGTTTCCTATCACAATCACATAAATATATTCGAGAATCGTTTGGTTGGGTGAGAATGATTGTGAACACACTTACATATCGAGAGTTTGGAGTGGGTTAAAATTTATGCTTGATGTTGAAATTCTAGATAATCTCAATGTTTTCATTACTATTGAGCTTAGAGCATTTGGTCATTTCGAAGATAATTCCACGAGTTGTTTAATCTATATGAAACTCATGTTTTCTCTTTCATTGCTTAGTACTCGAATTGTGTTTTCTTCTATTTTCTTTTCTTTTGATTAAGGACAAGCAAATATTTGAGTTTGGGGGTATTTGATGAGTGTTTTATTTACCAACAAATCAATTACTTTTAGACTCAAATACTTGTAAATTTTCATGCCTTTTCGTTAGTTTAATGTAGTTAAATGTTGTTTTGTAGGAATCATAAATAATTAGGAAAAAATGTGAAAATATAGAAAAATGGGAACTTTTGGATGATGGAAACTCTCCCAAAGAGCTTTTGAGCCAGGAATTTGCCTTTTGGAGCAACCTATAGAGGAAGAAGGATCTTAGGACTTTTAATGGCGTGAAATCGAGGCGAAAAGCCATGAGGACTTGGAATTTTGGTCATAACTTTCTCCTTCAACCTCCGATTTAGGTGATTCAAGAGGCTATGGAAATCTTAGTAAGAGAGATACAACTTTCATATTTTGAGCTTTTCCAGAATAAGATTGCATCTTAATCAAAATTGGGCTTACAATCATTATACTTGCCGGGCTGTAGCACTAAAATGGCTATTACAGCACCCAAGCACTATTCCAACAAGTTAAAATCTTTGCTCTATAGTGAAAAAAAGCCCTGCTCCAGCCCAAAAATACGGATACCACCTCATTTGGAGCTCTTTTTGTACCATCTTATGCCTCAAACCCTAGGTGTGGCGATTTTGGGAGATAAACACCATTTATGAGGTGATTTTGGGAGAGAAACACCATCAGTGTGGCAATTTTGGAAGAGAAACATCATTGGAGGCATAGAACATGATAAAAAGAGAGCTTGGATTTGAAGATTATTGAAGATTTCAAGCTCATCTCTACAAAAAGAGTTTTCTCTTCCCTTCCCTCACCCTAATCTTTATTGAATTTCGTATTTGTAGATGTTGTGTTGAACAAGTCTGTATTTATGGACTTCTTGATAGGACTAGCCATGGATTCCACCATGTTGAGTTAAAATTTACATCCAGGAGGATTTGAATAGCTTTGTATGAACTATGCTTTAAGACTTTAAGATTTTGTTAATTGAATTTCATGTTTCAATATTTTGTGTTTCTTTATGCTTATTCGCTAATTTATGAAAAAAATAAATTGGATATCATAGATGTATGAGATTAGGCACTTGAGAGAGGTAGTTTTTCACATTAACAAAGGAGAAACACAACCCTGAGTATATTAGTGTGAAAGGCTAGTATAGTTTGGGTAGCCATTTGATGGGTAACACTTCATGATTAGATAATTAGTTGAATTGAATAGAGATATTAATTCAAGTAATTATACAAATTACCTTACTCAGCACTTGAGAGAAGAAGTGAGGTTATTTTAGAGACCCATGGTTAATGATTGAGCATGGATTTAATTAACAAACTTGAGTTGGATTAGTATAGTTTAGTAAAGTGATGTCAATCCCCCCTAGAACAATAGTGCACAGGAAGTGACAATTTATGTTACGATAATTGCGGTACTTAGTGACAATTTAAGCCAATCCCTGTGGATACGACACTCTACTCACTACTACACTATTAAAACTTCACCTGTGAACTTCTGGTGTGAAACAATAAAATGAAACCATAGAAATCTGATATAATGTGCCCCAACTCTAGCTAGGGCGCTGGATTATGTATCAACTGTTTAGTAGAATGTGATAGAACCCACATGGGTTGGCCATATATCACAAACTGAGCGTGTGATTTTTAGTATTTGATTAAGTGTAGAAACCACGTTGGGTTGGTTTAATTTATTACGTCATGTCATTGCTTTGGACAATAACTATTTTGCTTGATTAGATGACAGAAACCCACCTGGGCTACCTACGAACCCTGATCTCCTTGTTCAGGAATCAGGTTGAAACATAGTTTGGCCTTCGCTGATGATTATATTTTTCCTTTCAGATTGTCGACCAAGCCTATAAAGTTGCCCATGTATCCTGGTATTCATCAAGAATTAGGTTGAAATGTGATTCAGTGCACAAGCATCCTTTGTTGTTTTACCTAACAAGAGGATTGGCTATCAGCTTCTCAGGGAAGTCGAATGACCTTTTTAAAGATGCGCCTTGAAATAGGACTGAGAGAATAGCGTCTGGTTAATATCTCTCAAATTCAATCGGACTCAGTTGGGTTTTATACGTACCTTGATGAGTAACCAATGATCAAGTCGAGACGTAGTTTCAAAATATTGATGAATGATTTTTAAGTTGACATTGTTCAATCCTGGTTAATGGAGGATTTTAAAGTTGACATGATTTAATCCCGATAAAAGATTTTGTATTTTTAATGGCGACCGAACCCGTATGTGGGTTGCCTACGTATCTCAGATAATTGATAATCAAGTCAACACGTAGTTTATTGTGGCGATGATTCTAAGAATCATACTTATCACAGGTAGAGATAGTTATGCTTATTGGTAGCAATCCTATTCTAGTTCAATGGATGGAATGTCTTTCTTAAGCATTAGCTAATTAAGATTTATCATTATCTTGATTCGTAGTCTATTTAAGTCTTTGAATTTTGCTTTTTGTTTTTTGGGCTACTTGACACTTGGTATTTAGAGGACTTTGAGCAACTCTAGGATTGATTCAATTCTAGGAAGATCGTGTTAGATCCTGGTGAGGCTAACTTCCTAATGACACTCTACTGCACCTTAACGCTTCTCAAAATGATTATGGTCTATTATTAAGATGTACCTTATGTGAGGTTGACTCCTTATTCTAACTTTTGAGTTGGTTGAACCTATTATTATAGGCGAACAATGGTACGGTGACTTGTAACGAAACTTGACTAGATTACATGTTTAGGGATTACCGGCTAGCGTACTAGAGCTTCCAAATAGAGTGTATGGGTGCAAGTGCTATGTCGATGATTACCTATTAATAAAAAATGATATGCTAGATGTCACAGGTTCTTGTTTAAAGTATGATGCCTAATTTTTCTCATGTGTATGAAGGTTATGCATGCCTAAGTGAGAGGTGATATATAGTGCTTGTGTAATATTTTGATATTGACATGTATTGTATGATTATATGATGCCCAAACCTAGAATGCTTTCTTAGGGAGTGCATTATTTATCTAAAGATGCCATTTCTTTTTCTAGAATGGCTGCCCTAGGTGCCTTTTGCTATTAGCCATATCCCTTAGTTATTTCTATGTCGTTTTTTATATGGAAAGTTGACCAATGCTTCTAAGAGGCTTCTTGCTCCTTTGCTTCTGCTTGCATCCCAATTGGAATTTTGAATAGGATTTGTTTTTTCGAACAGTCTCGAGGTTTTGGTTGCATTATGGAAATTTTTGGACAAAAAATGTGAAGGGTTATTTTATGTCTTGCTTAGGTGAGATCGAGATTTCTCAAAATGAGAATAGCTTATTCAGTAAGGCTTCTTCTCTTCCTTTCTCGTACTTTCCCAAGTTCATTTATAATATTTCAGGCATTATACCTATATTTTCCATGTATATTTCCTTTTTCACTTTTATGCAAGATTATTTTTACTAGAGTACACTCAGGTAATCATACTAAAACATTCAATCATCTTAATGATTGTCGTGATTTTTGCATCGGATTAATCTAAATTATGATAAAACGTTCAATCGTAATTTAAACCAAATATCTATAGTTATTAGTTTGAAGAGTTTGTCTAGTTGAATTCCATTACTTTCTGATATTGATCTTTTATAAGATGGTTATCGGGATTACCTAGGCCTTTTTTGTACCCGAGTTTTCTTCGACGGCTTCGATTTTATTTCTTTCGTCTTGAACTGAAAGTAAATTGAATGGGGCCTTCCTGATGACTCAAAGGAGGGAGATGAGAAGCAATATAGAAACAACTTTTAGTTAATGATGCCTAACAAATGTTGTTTTATCAAGGTAGTGTTGAGATAATCATTTTTATTTTGTTTCTTGTTTTCTATTTTTTTTCTTTCACTCTGGAAACTAGGGAGTCTTACTTCCTGCATAATCCATGTATCGATCTTTTTGTAGTGATCCCGATCCAGGTGTCCGAAGTCACTAGGTGTTAAAACACCCTTACGACTTTATACTCGAATTATATAGATAACGTGATTCACATGATTACCTTCGTATGACCACTCAGTGTTTAAAAACTTTTTGAAACCAGTCTTTATTTTATTATTTTTTTTTAACATGAACTTTTAGGATTATACATTTTGGAGAATTACGGGAATTTAAGTTAATCTCAAAGGTCTTTGTTTATTTTACCCTTATCCCAGCTACTTCTATGATCGGCTGCTGTCATCGTAAAGTCTCATTCTCTTCTTCTAATTTTGATTGTCTTCAATCTTACAAGGTTTATCCGACTTTGTTATTTTAAGTAGGTTTCACGTGCTTCCGGATTGGTTATTTCTGGGTAAAATCTTTGTATATATTAGTTCATCTTCCTTTATTTATCTGCCCGACCTTTCAAGAACTTTTCTTTGGAGGGGTCAGGTTCAAAGACTTTATCTATCATCCTTCAAATCATGAATCTTCTACATATTTTCTCAATTTATTCCAGTTGGCGAGGTGTTCTATAATCTTCAGTGGTTCCTCAGACATTCCGGGGTCAGAACATATGTAATGATTCCACATTACGGCTCTGAGGTTTGTTAATATTTATAGTTTTTTCTCAATATATCACCATCATCCAGTTGAAACAAGAGTTTTCTTTTAATATTTTTCTTTAGCTAATGGTCTAATTTAGTATTGAAATTATGTTATCGTTATTTTAATGATTGGCGGTGTGTGAATTATGACAAGTAAATTGATTTATGAAAGTTAGAGTATAAACACCGGAGTCAACCTTAGATAACATAAGCCTACATTTAGTGATACATAGATTTAGTACATAGGCGTAAAAGGTAATACTTAATTCATTACAAGGGACTTAAGAATTTAAGGGTAACACAGAGATAGATGTGGTCTTCTTTTCTATTTTTTTGAAATAGTAAGGCTGGGTTCGTCTGGCTCAGCATTTGTTTTAAGAGGGTAATGTTTTCTTGCGTCGTCAAAATCTCGGAGTCGTTCTTAGTACTTCCAAAATAATGAGAGATTAGGTCAATTTTATGATCTTGCATGTGGCTCTCGGATAGCTTTTAGGAAAAGTTACCTAAAACTGATTTCCAAGGTTTATTGAGTGATTAAAACCCTAGATCTTGGTTTTAAAGATTTAAATTATCCTATCCTTATGCATGGTTGTATTCTTGACTATGTATGAACATGTCGATATGAATGAATGATTATGTTCATGATTTATGTAATGTGATCCTAAAAAGATGTAGCTCTAGTAAGAAACTCTCAAATATGGATTATCATTCCTAGGACTCTAAGTCAAAATGGCTCCTAGGACTTAATGAACAACTTATCCTCTTCTTCTGTTTTTTGCCTTAAAAGTAGGGATCATTGCTCACAAAACTTGATCACAGACTCGTATTTTTCTTCCATATAAAACATGGATCATTTCTTCTGGGATTTATTGACAATATTTGTTTTCTTTTTATTCCTCAAAACATAGATGATTCCTTCCTAGGACTCAAACACCTTTGAATTCAAGACGTCCCTTGATGGTGACTTTACATTGACATTCTGACTGGTGCGCATTAACTGGTTTCCTATCAGAAAAGGTTTTGACATGCTTAAGGAATTTTGAACCTAAACCAAAATGTCTTTCTTATGATACATAATTCCGAATGTATAGGCATTATAGGAAATGATACTATGCTTAGGACGTGACATGTATCTCCTAGGAAAATGTGACACGAGGTATGTTTACTATTGGATCATACAGTCTTGATTCGACTATGTGATGACACTTTCTTGTGTCATGGTAAGCTCGATTTGATTTTGTACGATTGAAGTAGATTACTTCATGTTGTCTTTAGCGGATGAATTTTGGACAACTTTGTTTAGCAAAGACTATTTTTTATTTTATTTTTGGGTTTATTTGAGTTGGGATTTTTATTTAAAGGGGAATGTATTTATGGTTTTATTAGAGTAATTTTTCAACTGCATTATCATGGATGAACTGGGCATTAATGATTTGATGTTTGTATTTGAGGGTTATTGTATCAGATAAAATAAGGATTCTTATACTTTCCTGTAGCTTGCTCTCTATTTTGATTTAGAAATTTCTTTTTGATGTTTGAGCAAGCTAGCAATGCGTGGGAAAGAACAAGAATTCTTACACTGAGTATTATACCCCTACTTGTCTTAGAAATTTTATTCTACTTATCTAGTATAACAATTACATGAATAATTGTATAGAATATAAGAAATAAAATCTCTCTCCAAGATAGTGTCCTAAGTAAAACGGGGATTTGGATATCCTCTATCCTAGGCTTACTATATGTGGTTATGGATTTTATTCTAATGAAACCTAGAAAGTTTGGGTTCCTAGACCTTCAAACCTCCAACATCCACCTTGGGGGAACATCCATAGTTGGTTGGTTGTTCGAGCGAGGCAAGTTTCGTAGCCAGATCCCGAGGTATAATATCATACCCCACCCTGGACAACCGTCACCTATGGGGCCGGCGTGACATCGGCACGACATCACCTGAGCAACAAACCAAACTAGAAAGTGACAGTATGCATTCATAATTATACAATCACAAAAATCAGGCCATAAACATCTTCTCTAACTAGGGACACACCCGTCCCTGAATTTTAATAACAACGAAATATAAAAACAACAATGAACCTCTCCTAGGTTCGCCTCAAGCAGCACCTCCCAAAATACTCCCTTGCTATACCATCGACAGACTCTACCCAGTACCAGTAGGGGATCGACTCCTAGCCATTTCACCTGCGAGTGTACTGCCTTCTTAATAAAAACATCTTTATTTTTAAATTTAATAATAATACCTTCGAAATAATACAACATTTAAACATGGATCAAGCATAAATATATAAATATCACATAGCTTGTAAAAGTCTTTATAATATATGCAGTGAAAATAAAGTAATATATATAAGTTCCATTTTTAAACCATCCAGTATAAATATCATACCAATCATCATAATGAATAATAAATCACCCAGTATAAATAAAATATCATATCTCAAACCACCACTCCACCACAACACACACTGGCTAGCCATAGTGATCGTTTTAATCTCACGATCGGGAGTTGCAACGGTACCGTGCCATCCGTAGGATATGCCTTCCTACGAACACCCATCACTCCGTCGAAGCGGATAATCACTGCGCAATATAAAACATCTTACATCACTCTGCCGAAGTAGATAAACATCACTCCGCCGAAGCGGATAAACATCACTCCGCCGAAGTGGATCACATCACTCAATAATATCGTCTAATCAACATCGTCAAATCACCACATAATTTTTAAAAGCATCTAATTTAAATACAATCATTTTTCATCATAGATATGTATACAAACAATTTGGTAAGAAGACAGTACACTCACCTCGTTTCTTGTGCTACAAAAACCGCACCATCCAAATCCAACCGAGATGTTGGCGTTTCCGAACCTAGTAATGATTGGGCCTAAATTAGTATTTTATGTAAAATCACCTAGTCATGTAATGCAGGCCCTAAGTTCCGCATTTTTCCATTCCCCATATTTTATCTATGAGAATTGTTATTATCCTAATAATTTCGTTCCGTTAATTATTGCATAAAAAACTTGTAATATGAACGATCCCAAATTTATTATTCCCGTTACAACAATTTTTATGCTAAGATTGAATCTAACAAAACTAAAATAAATTTAACGAAAAACGATATCCATTCCAAATCGTTGACGAGCCGCGAGATGGATTTGAATTTTTGTTGGGGTTAGTTGTGCAATTTCCCCTTTCTTTTTTTTTTTTTTTTTTTTTTTCTCTGGTTCTTGGTTCTTCCCCAGACCCGATGGCCAGCCCCCTCTCTCTCTCTACTGTTGCTGACCGCCGGTGACCTCCCACTCCTGGTCGATTCTCATCGTCGACCCTGCACCACCCACAACGTCAATCAAACACCAACATCAGCCACCTTACAAGCTAACCAGCACACCCACCAGATCACTGCTCACACACCCACGCACGCTACGACATACACACACCCATACACACAACTACATATGCATGCCCAATGCCAACGACACACCACAAGACCAACGACCCCTGCCGACGGCGACATACATACACAGCGGCACACCGTAGCTGTACCCAACTCACACCATCGCTACCACCGTTGATCGACCTCTCTCTCTCTCTCTCCGTCTTTGTTTATTTTTCTTTGCTGGGTTCTCATTGACACAACACACATACGCGCACGCACACACACACACATACTAACTAGACAATCATAACACACAAACACAAACCCACACGCTATCGGAAGAAAAAATCGGAGTACAACCCATACCGCCGGAAATTTATCGACCCAACTCGCAACACTCATGCATGCACACACCCACCAAAATAATTAGAGGAATTACACATAAATACTCACCAGCCCGACGATCGTCGATGATTGGACGGCGATCAGCAACTCCTGCTCACCGGCAATGCTAAGAACGCACACTGCCACGCCATTGACGAACCACGCCACCGGCCAGACTACCTTCACTCTCTCCTAGAACTGTCGACAATGTCCACACGACCACGCACACCCCTAACAGCCATGACCACGCTGCCGGAGGAACGCTGATTCAAGAAAAATCGACTACCCCCACTCCGGTCCTCTCTCTCTCTAGAATTTCTCTAATTTTTTTTCCCATATTTGATCTAGGATTTGATCACTTCTTTGCATGAGGGGGTATTTATTGCATGAATTTAGTGGTTAATCTGATCCTAAGCATGCCACATCGCCCCTCGATCGCTCCCTCCTCTGGCCGGTTTGATCGTCCGTCACACACACAACAGTTATATATATATATATATAAAATAGTTAAATTGCACTTTCCTCCCTCCAATTTAAGATCTTTATTTCAGTAAATTTCAATTTTTAATAGTTTCAAAAATTATAATTTTACCCTTAACATTTTTACTTTTTAATTTTTAATTCCCAATTCAAATCTCAAGTTTAAATTTTTATGTTTCTAAATTCCCAATTTGACCCCCAACTTTTGATTTGAATTTTAATCAATAAAATTTATACCCTAAAATTTTCTAATGCTCTATAATGCAACTATTTATGACGTACGTTCTACAATTTAGGTTTTACAACTCTTCCCTCCTAAAAGAAATTATATATATATATATATATATATATATTTTACCTTAGTTGAACAAATGCGGGTATTTGTTCCTCATTTCTTCCTCTCGCACCAATGTCGCCTCTTCCACCGCATGACTGCGCCACAATACTTTGACTAACGGGATCGTCTTCATTCGCAACACTTGATTTTTACGGCTTAGGATTTGGACTGACTCCTGAACGTAGGACAAATTTGCTTCAAATTCGATCGGTTGCGAAGTCAACACATGTGAAGGGTCCGGCACATATTTTTGGAGCATCGATACATGGAAAACATCGTGCAGTCGAGATAACTCTGGCAGTAATGCGAGTCTATACGCTATCATACCAACCCGCTCTAGAATTTCATATGGTCCGATGTATCTTAGGCTCAACTTCTCTTTCTTTCCGAACCTCATTATGCCTTTCCACGGAGAAATACGCAAGAACACATGATCTCCCACCTCGAACTCCAACTCCAGCCGGCGCTTGTCTGCATAACTCTTCTGTCGACTCTGAGAAATTTTCAACTTTTCTCGAATCACCTCTACTTTGTCTGCTGTCAGCTGGGCTATGTCCGACATCAACAATTTACGTTCATCTACCTCAGTCTAACAAACTGGGGTCCTACATCTCCTACCATACAACGCCTCATACGGAGCCATTTCAATTGCTGAACGGTAGCTGTTATTGTAGGTGAATTCCGTCAATGGTAAATGATCATCCCAGCTTCCAGGAAATTCTAGAACACATCCCCTCAACATATCTTCCAACGTCTGAATCGTACGCTCTGATTGACCGTCTGTCTGAGGATGGAAAGCGATGCTAAATTTTAACTTGGTACCTAAGGCAGTCTGGAGACTCGGCCAAAATCTCGAAGTAAATCTCAGATCTCTATCCGACACTATAGAAACTGGTGCGCCATGCAACCTAACAATCTCATCAATATACAATTGGGCATACTTTTCAAGAGAAAATATTGTCTTTACGGCTAGAAAATAAGCGGACTTGGTAAGCCTATCAACGATCACCCAGATGGAATTATACCCCTTTTGAGTACGGGGTAATCCCGAAACAAGATCCATCGTGATATGCTCCCACTTCCACTCTGGAATAGGTAGGGGTTGCAATAACCCACCTGGACGTTGATGCTCAATCTTTACTTATTGACACACAAGGCACCTGACAACAAATTCTACGATCTCCCGTTTCATTCCAATTCACCAATAATGCTCACGCAAATCTCGCTACATTTTATTGCTCCCCAGATGCATTGCGTAAGCTGAGCTATGCGCCTCTTCTAAGATATCATTTTTCAAATTGACGTCATTAGGCACACACAACCTATTTTCACACATCAAAGCTTCGTCACTATCCCTGATATGATGATCAGTTCTGTGACCGTTTTTTACTTCATCCCGGATCCTCTCCAATTGAATGTCTGACGTTTGAGCTTCAATAATGCAGTCCATCAATGTTGGTCTCAAAGTCAAGGTTGCAAGCAATGATGCCGTCTGAACAACCGCTAACTAAACTCGTAACAATCTCAATTCTGCATATAGGTTGGCATGGGCGACTCGAAGGTGTGCCACCGAGCCTGCCGATTTTTGACTCAAAGCATCTGCTACAACATTAACCTTTCTTGGATGATAATGGATGGTGCAATCGTAGTCCTTGATCAACTCCATCCAATGCCTCTGCCTCAGATTTAATTCTTTCTGAGTAAACAAGTATTTCAAACTCTAATGGTCGGTGTATATTTTACATGTCTCGCCATATAGGTAATGCCTCCAAATCTTCAGGGCGAACACAATTGCAACCAACTCCAAATCGTGCATCGGGTAATTACGCTCATGGTTCTTCAATTGTCGAGATGCATATGCGATTACGTGACCATGCTGTATCAGAACACATCCCAACCCTTGGTGTGACGCGTCACTAAAAATCACGAAACCACTTCCTTTTGATGGGAGGGACAATATTAGTGCCGATATCAATCTACTCTTCAACTCCTGGAAAATCTGCTGACATTTATCGGTCCACTCAAATTTGGATTCCTTGCGAGTCAATCGAGTCAACGGGGTAGCTATAATAGAAAAGTCCTTGCACAAACCGTCGATAGTAACCCGTTAATCCTAAAAAGCTTCAAACTTCAGTCACATTTTTTTGTCTTTCCCACAAAAGAACAGCTTCAACTTTCTTTGGGTCTACCCTAATACCATCTCCTAAAATAACATGCCCCAAGAATACTACATGATCTAACTAGAATTCACATTTACTAAATTTTGCATGTAACCGCTTTTCCCGCAACTTCTGCAATACAATCTGGAGATGCTTCGCATGCTCCTCTCTACTTTGGGAATAGACCAAAATTTCATCAATGAACACAATAATAAATTGATCCAGATAAGGTTGAAAGATATGGTTCATCAAATCCATGAAAGCAGTAGGGGCATTTGTCAATCCAAAAGGCATAACAAAAAATTCATAGTGTCCATATCTTGTACAGAATGCCATTTTTACCACGTCACTATCTATGACTTTTAATTGGTGATATCCTGATCGAAGATCTACCTTGGAAAATACTTTAGCTTTTTGGAGCTGGTCAAACAAGTCATCAATCCTAAGCAACGGATATTTATTGCGAACCGTCACCCTATTCAACTGCCGATAGTCAATACACATTCTCAACGTGCCATCTTTCTTCTTTACGAACAGCAATGGAGCACCCCATAGGGAGACACTGGGCCTGATGAACCCACGGTCTAATAAATCTTACAACTGTATTTTCAACTCTTTTTGCTCAGTAGGTTCCATACGATAAGGTGGAATCGATATATGGGTAGTGCCTAGAAGTAACTCGATCATGAATTTCATTTCCCTATCTACAGGCAACCCTGGCAATTTTTCTGGAAATATGTCAGAAAAATCCCGAACTACTAGAATATCTGCCACCGAAGTTTCTCTCTGACTGGTGTCAATCACGTGCGCAAGATATCCCTGACATCCTTTCTTTAATAATTTCCTGGCTTCTAGGACTGAAATTAAACTGATAGGAGTGATAATTCTATCTCCAGCAAATACAAACTCTGGCTCGCCTACTATTCGAAATATCACTTCGTTCTTGAAACAGTCCACCTTGGCATGATATCCGGATAGCAAATCCATACCCAGTATTACATCGAAGTCGGGAATACTCAAGGGTAATAGATCTGCCAATAATTCTCTATTACTAAATCGAAGTGGACTGTCTTTATACACACTATCGATCCATACTGACTCACCCACTGGAGTAGAAATCACAATATGATATGATAAAGAAATAGGAAATCTGCCTACTTACATCATAAAGATTGTCGAAATAAATGAATGCATAGAACCAGGATCTATAAGTACACAAGCATCTCTAGCATATAAAGATATGATACCTGCGACCACATCGAGAGTAGCCTAAGCATCCTATCGAGTAGTAGCAAAAACATGGCGTCGCATTGGAGGTCTACCAGCTGATCATCTACCAAGCCCCTGCCTCCCCATACTGCTCGCCGGAGGTACAAATGTAGAAGCAAGTTTCGGACAATGAAAACATATCGGGACTCCTATAGGACAGTCTCTGGCAAAGTAACTCGTAGCTCCACAGTGATAACATTTATCTCCCCCAGTCCGACTTGACGGCTGATTCCTCCCCTGCCTCTGCGGACCAATACTAGCTTCCAATGCACTTTATTGTTGCCTAAGGTATGATTGTCGGGGACCAAGACTTCTGGCGGATTGGACAAACGATGAGGCTCGAGCAATTAGCGGTCGAGATACCGTCCCCCGTGAAGTATCACTCGAAAATCTGCTAGGCGACTCAAATCTGCTCCTTTTGTACTGCTCTCAACTCTTGGCGGCTTCCTGCACATCCCTCTGCACTAATTTTTCCGTATTCACCAACTTTGCATAATTCTTAATCTGCTTGCTTGTCAGTCTGGAACAGATCTCTAACTGAAGTCCCTTCAAGAAACATCTGCATTTCACCTCCTCAGTTTTTACCAGATTAGGGGCAAAACGGGATAAAGCATCAAATTTGACTTTGTACTGCTGAACAATCATCTTTCCCTGCTTCAGAACTATAAATTCCTCCTCCATCAAGAATCGATAAGACTCGGGAAGGTACTTCTCGTTAAACACGATGACAAAACGGTCCCACATAATCTCTTCACCTGAACCAGTAATCACCCTTTTCATTTCTTCCCACCAATGCTTGGCTTCCTCCCTCAACTGAAAAGTGGCAAGGAGAACTCGACTATCATCGATAATCCCCATTACCTCGAATACATGCCCCACGCCTCTGATCCAATTCTCCGCATCAGTTGGACCCGACATCCCGGTGAAAGCCGAAGGGTCTAACTCCTTGAAACCTCTTCAATCGTACTGCCTGAGATGTGGCAGTATCACTTTGGGCCCTTTGACTTTCCATAATCTTTGCTTGCTGCTCCGTCAGCTGGGTAGCGGCCTGTAAAATTCTTTCAACCGCATCTAAGCTCCCTTGCCACATATCACCCTGCGTGTGGGATTCCACAATATGCAAACTTTCCTGCTCCTTATCTCTCTATTCCTGAGGCTCCACTTGGCTCGGGGATTCTGCTTGCCCCTGGGGTCCCATGCTCCCAAAGGTTTCACCTCCCCCCTATATACCTGTTATCAGCCATAAAATTCAATTCAATGACTAACTAGGTCAACCAGAAACATGACAGTAATTAATATACGTTAATTAACTATTACACGAGCATCAAAAGCACCCACTGACACCTTATCTTAAAGTCCCCTACCGACTAGACCGTTAGCACGTCTTCTATCTCATAGTACTCAACGGGCACGACAACTGACAAGTCTATAGAACCTATAACCTAGGCTCTAATACAAAAATCGTCACACCCCACCCCGGATACCCGTCACCTATGGGGCCGGCGTGACATCGACACGACATCAACTGAGCAACAAACCAAACTAGAAAGTGACAGTATGCATTCATATTTATATAATCACAAAATCAGGCCATAAACATCTTCTCTAACTAGGGACACACCCGTCCCTGAATTTTAATAACAATGAAAGATAAAAACAACAATGAACCTCTCATAGGTTCGCCTCAGGTAGCACCTCCCGAAATACTTCCTTACTATACCATCGACGGACTCTACCCAGTGCCAGTAGAGGACTGACTCCTAGCTATTTCACCTGCGAGTGTACTGCCTTCTTAATAAAAATATCTTTATTTTTAAATTTAATAATAATGCCTTCTAAATATTACAACATTTAAACATGGATCAAGCATAAGTATATAAATATCACATAACTTGTAAAAGTCTTCATAATATATACAGTGAAAATAAAGTAATATATATAAGTTCCATTTTTAAACCATCCAGTATAAATTTCATACCAATCCTCATAATAAATAATAAATCACCCAGTATAAATAAAACATCACATCTCAAGCCACCACTCCACCACAACACACACTAGCTAGCCATAGTGATCGTTTTAATCTCACGATCGGGAGTTGCAACGGTACCGTACCATCCGTAGGATATGCCTTCCTACGAGTACCTATCACTCCGCCGAAGCGGATAATTACTGCGCAGTATAAACGTCTAACATTACTCTGCCAAAGCAGATAAACATCACTCCGCCGAAGCAGATAACATTACTCCGCCGAAGCGGATAAACATCACTTCGCCGAAGTGGATCACATCACTCAATAATATCGTCTAATCAACATCCTCAAATCACCATATAATTTTTAAAAGCATCTAATTTAAATACAACCATTTTCCATCATAGATATGTATACAAATAATTTGGCAAAAAGACAATACACTCACCTCGTTTCTTGTGCTACAAAAATCGGACCGTCTAAAGCCTACCGAGGTGTTGGCGTCTGCGAACCTAGTAATGATAAGGCCTAAATTAATATTTTATGTAAAATCACCTAGTCACGTAATCCAGGCCTTAAGTTTCGCATTTTTCCATTCCCCATATTTTTTCTACGAGAATTATTATTATCCTAATAGTTTCGTTCCGTTAATTATTGCATAAAAATATTGTAATATGAACTATCCCAAATTTATTATTCCCGTTACAACTATTTTTATGCTAAGATTGAATTGAACAAAACTAAAATAAATTTAACGGAAAACGATATCTATTCTGAATTGTTGACAGGCCACGATATGGATTTGAATTTTTGTTGGGGTTAGTTGTGCAATTTTCTTTTTTTTTTCCCGGTTCTTGGTTCTTCTCCATACCCAACGGTGGGCCCCCCTCTCTCTCTACTGTTGCCGACTACCGGTGGCCTCCCACTCCTTGCCGATTCTCACTGTCGACCTTGCACCACCCACAACTTCAATCAAACACCACCACCGGCGACCTCACAAGCTAACCCGCACACCCAGCAGATCACTACTCACGCACCCACGCACGCTGCGACACATACACACCTATGCACACAACTACACATGCATGCCCCATGCCAGCGACACGCTACGGGACCAACGACCCTTGCTAACGGCGATATACAAACAGAGCGACACACCGTAGCAGCACCCAACTCACACCACCACCACCGCCATTGATCGACTACTCTCTCTCTCTCTCAGTCTCTATTTTTTTTCCTTGCTGGGTTCTTGTCGACACAACACACATATGCACACATACACACACACACACATACACTAACTGGACAATCAGAACACACACACAAACCCACATGCTGTCGGAAGAAGAAAATAGAGTACAACCCACATTGCCAAAAATTTATCGACCCAACTTGCAACACTCATGCATGCACACACCCACCAAAATAATTAGAGGAATTACACATAAATACTCACCAGCCCAACGATCGTCGATGATTGGATGACGATCAGCAACTCCCGCTCACCGGCAATGCTAAGAACGCACACTACCACGCCGTTGACGAACCACGCCACCGGCCGAACCACCCTCTCTCTCTTCTAAAACTGTTGATAGGTGTAAATTACCTACGTTTTTCTAATCCAAATTTTTTCGTTTTCGAGTACGTTTATAGTTATTTTATATGTTTCGATTTGTTTTTATACTTTTTGTATACATTAGGTGTGTGGAGCAAAAAAATAGGAAACTGGAGCGAAAACAATGAGATCGAACCAAAAGCGAGTTGAAGTTACGGTGGATAAACAAGCAAGGAGGAAAAAATATGAAGGAAGCCCACCACCTAGGCGTCCAGACCTCTGCCTAGGCAGTGAAGATACTGAGAATGACAAAAGGCTACTGACAGCCCACCGCCTGGGCATGAAATTCCTTCGCCTAGGTGGAAACCCTAGTAGAAACATTTCCCAGTCCACCGCCTACTGCTTCGCCTAGGTGGTCACCAAACCTACAAAGCTGGTACAGGTGTTGTAACTTCAAGGCCGTTTTTGGACTATGATTCAATCCAATTTTGGAAATACTCAAAACATGCAAGTTTTATATCTTTTTCTTAGCTTTCCATAGGTTTTTGAATCACCTTAATCGGAGTTCGGATGAAGAAATTACAGCCAAAACAAAATTTTAAACCTATAGTAACTTCGCCTTGGCGAATTTCCAGCGGAAAGTTAAATGACTTAACTTCGCCTAGGCAAAGTTTTATTCACGTAGGTGAAAATCCTGCAGTACACCCTTGATATTCAGTAGATATTTTTAGATCTTTTGTGATATTATTTTTTTCCCTTCTCCCCTCCTCTCTTCCCTCTCTTCAGCCCTTAAGGCCTTGGGCCATATTTTAGGAGTAGGAATAGGGATTTTTTAGGGATAACACTCAACCCAAGGTGGAGGATGAAAAGGAAAGCGATCAATGGACGTTTTAGCGGCAAATCTTCGAATATCGGCTAAGTCGCTCGTTTCTTCTCTTTGTTTTCTTCATTTTGGTAGTTATTGAGTATGTTTATCTTGTTTTATATTGTATAAATGGTTAGGTCCATGATTTAAACATGGATTGTAATAGGGATTAACGTGTTATTTATGAAAATGTAGTTTTGGCTGAATTTGTGTTTCGTTTATGGTTGTTCCTTATAATTTCGATTGTGTTGCCTTGTTTTTTATGATTATATGCTACTTTAGATATATTGAGAATACGGGGTTTGACACTTGGGAGAGTAAACCCCGGATTCGGACTAGGGTTAACACAACACGACAATCTAATGACCCGGGAGAGCGTTAGAAAATGTGCAATCGATGACGTTGGGGTGAGACTCACGTGACCTAGAGTCGTTACAACGTCGAGGGGGACTTCGACATTGACACAAAGTCACGTATTCCCCCATCTTACACTCAGAAGAGGTGGGGAGAGAGTTTACGAACCGAGATTGTCGGATACGCCGAACTCCGTTAATGTTAACTAAAATGAAATCAAACACATTTAAATAAATAAAGATAATCCTTAGGTAATCTACTCCCCTAAACAATCTCAAATTAGTATTTATAGTATAGTTAACTTAATTAGTATTTTAGTTTAGTATTAGTATTAAATCAAATTCTATTTTTAGCCCATAGATAAAATTAGGTTATGACAATCGCAATACTCGATAGTAATAACACCAATCCCTATGGATACGATACCTAACCAAAAGGTCCACTATACTAAAACTTCATCTGTACGCTTGCGGTGAAAGTGGTAGCGCCTATTTAGCGGCCACCAAGTTTTTGGCTCCGTTGCCGGGGATTGGTTGTTTGTCAAATTCTGTTCCCGGCCTCGTCACCAAGTTTTTGTCGCCGTTTCCGGGGATTCAAAGGAATGTTACTTTTGATATTGGGAGTAAATAACTTGATTTTAATTTAGGCATTTTTGTATATAATTTTCGTTTGTAGTTTTGTTTTTGTTTTCGGCAGGATGCTTGAAGAAGTTAGATCGACAGGTGCTTTTGCGATTCGATCATTGAATATCTCGCCAGTCTTGAGGGCATGTGTCAGGCCAAGGACATTAAACCAAGCGCTTCTTGGGAGCAAACCCAGGGTCACAAATAAGTTAGATACATCTCTGGAAATTTGAGTCAGAGGCGAGATCCTCTCACCTCCCAAGTACGTGTTATAAACCCCTGTCTTCAATATCATGCCATATACTATCATTGGGATCTCTGATGGCTTGTTTGGACACCACCTGTGTTGAGTTGGTGGTGATGTATAGTATGTTTTAGTATGTGTATATTTTTTTTTAGCATGTTTTACTATTTTTATATGTGTGCATGCTTGTTTAGGAATAGATTTTTAGTTTAGATGTTGTTTTGTGCTACGTTTTGACGTCATCTGGGCCTTTACCCAATGATGACTCTGTTCCCTGATTGTTTTGAGGTTGAGCGTAACGCTCATTCATGTGTGTTCTGTGTGCTTAACGTATCGTTTAGTAAAAGTTATTGTAGGCCCTAAATGCACAAGCACGTAAACTCAATATAGCACTATCTTATTGATTTGAAACTGATTATCCGTCAATCAATTTCATGACAATAGGGATTCTAGAACCTGATTTGGGATAAATTCAAGGTGAAATCCTAGGCGAGGTTGTTTAGGAGATATGATTTAGGCAGTCATTTCATTGCTTGAGCCTTTTGAAGCCTATCATGTAATATCCTTATCCCTCGTTACCCTGTCGAAGCCTAATAGCCGTTTTAATTCTGAACACTTAACAAATACCCTAGCTGATTGAACTTTTTCCAAACCTATATCGCTAAACTGAAGGCACAATTTGAGTGAATCAAGTTAGCATTTCGCTACTTGATGTGAGCGTTAGGTTTAGGCCGAAATTCTAATTTGGTTCGATATTCGAGTACTTGCTTGTCGTTTATCATTCATATTGTTTGCAAATTCCTAAGATTATAAGAATTCGAATACGTTTTGGGGTGTGTTACTTAATCATTTTTGCACACTCTTAAAATTGTAGAAATTCGAATGAGTTTGGGGGTGTGTTAAAAAAAAATACTTTCTTTTTGACATGACAAGTGAGTACGATGTTCTTAAACATTTGTTCAGGGTTGTTTCTAAAAAAATATAGGGTTTCGAGTGTGAGAATTCCAAGAGATGTGCCTCTAGTAACATTAAGTTAACGACGTTAACCTATTTTCTATTCCAAAATACCCTTGGCCATTATTCCAAAACCGAACCAAGTCCTATTGATCTTTTCGAACCTCCGAGCCTACATTAGTAGATAATAGATCCCAGGTCAGGTGTATGGATTCCCTATACCTTAAAGGTTTTAGTCATGATCTTTATTTAGGGATAATCCCATCTAATCAATGGATAGTAGTATATTTGAGTTTAATCACAAACACACTTAAACAGGATCTAAAATGACGCTCACTATTTTTGAATGTTGAAATTCTAGAACACCACATGGTGTGATTTAAGCTTGAACTTGATAGGATTAGAGGCCGATGAGGGAAAAATCTTTCGGCCGGTAGATGATAATCAAAACTTGCACATTTTTGTTTTTAATGTTTTTCGTTTGTAGTTTTTAATTTCGTAATTAGTTTATATACTTTCTCGTATTGTGTGGGTGTTTTGCTCGTGGACTAGCAAAATTCTGAGTTTGGGGTTATTTGATAAGTGTAAAATACCTATGTATTTCCAATCTGAATTTGTCAGTTTTCAAGTACGTTTATAGTTATTTTTATATGTTTCGATATATTTTTATACTTTTTGTATAAATCAGGTGTGTGGAGCAAAAAGATAGGAAACTGGAGCAAAAACAATTAGATCAAACCGAAAACGAGTTGAAGTTATGGTAGATAAACAAGCAAGGAGGCAAAAATATGAAGGAAGCCCACCGCCTAGGCGTCCAAACCTCCGCCTAGGCAGTGAAGATGCTGATAATGACAAAAGGCTACTGACAGCCCACCGCCTAGGTAGGAAATTCCTCTTCCTCGGTGGAAACCCTAGTAGAAACATTTCCAAGTCCACCACCTACTTCTTCGCCTAGGCAGTCACCAAACCTGCAAAGCCGGTACAGGTGCTGTAACTTTAAGGCTATTTTGGACTATGATTCAATCCAATTTTGGAAATACTCAAAACATGTAAGTTGTATATATTTTTCTTATCTTTCCATAGGTTTTTGAATCACCTCAATCGGAGTTCGGATGAAGAAGTTACAACCAATTTTTTTTTTTTAACCTACAGTAACATTGCCTAGGCGAATTTTTCTGCGCTTAGGCGAATTTCCCGCAGAAAGTTAACCGACTTAACTTCGCCTAGGCAAAATTTTCTTCGCCTAGGTGAAAATCCTGCAGCACACCCTTGATATTTATTAGATATTTTGAGATCTTTTGGGATATTATTTTTTTCCCTTCTCTCCTCATCTCTTCCCTCTCTTCAGCCCTTAAGGCCTTCAGCCATATTTTAGGAGTAGGATTAGGAATTCTTTAGGGAGATCACTCAACCCAAGGTGGAGGATGAAGAGGGAAGCGATCAGTGGACGGTTCTAGCGGCAAATCTTCGGATATCGACTAAGTCGCTCGTTTCTTCTCTTTGTTTTCTTCATTTTGGTAGTTATTGAGCATGTTTAGCTTGTTTTATATTGTATAAATGGTTAGGTCCATGAGTTAAACATGGATTGTAATAGGGATTAACGTATTATTTATGAAAATGTAGTTTTGGTTGAATTTGTGTTTCGTTTATGGTTGTTCCTTATAATTTCGATTGTGTTGCTATGTTTTCTATGATTATATGCTAGTTTAGATAAATTGAGAATATGGGGTTTGACACTTGGGAGAGATAACCCCAGATTCGGACTAGGGTTAACACAACACGACAATCTAACGACCCGGGAGGGCGTTCGAAAATGTGCAATCAATGATGTTGGGGTGAGACTCACGTGACCTAGAGTCGTTAAGACGTCGAGGGGGATTTCGGCATTGACACAAAGTCACGTGTTCCCCCGTCTTACACTCGAAAGAGGTGGCGAGGGAGTTTACGAACCGAGATTGTCGAATACGCCGAACTCCGTTAATGTTAACTAAAATGAAATCAAACGCATTTAAATAAATAAAGTTAATCCTTAGGCAAATCACTCCCCTAAATAATCTCAAATTAGTATTTATAGTATAGTTAACTTAATTAGTATTTTAGTTTAGTATTAGTATTAAATCAAATTCTATTTTTAGCGCCTAAATAAAATTAGGTTATGATAATCGCAATACTCGATAGTAACAACACCAATCCCTGTGGATACAATACCCGACCGAAAGGTTCACTATACTAAAATTTGATCTGTA
The DNA here is from genome assembly GCA_016647705.1 of Eucommia ulmoides. NCBI lineage: Eukaryota > Viridiplantae > Streptophyta > Magnoliopsida > Garryales > Eucommiaceae > Eucommia > Eucommia ulmoides. Next base: position 26,201,844 of record CM028341.1, read on the forward strand.
CGCTTGTGGTGAAAGTGAAAGCGTTTATTTAGCGGACACCGACTATCGACGATGTCCACACGACCACGCACACCCCTAACAGCCACAACCACGTTGCCGAAGGAAAGCCGATTCAAGAAAAATCGACGACCCCCACTCCGGTCCTCTCTCTCTCTAGAATTTCTCTAAAAAAAATTCCCCAAATTTGATCTAGGATTTGATCACTTCTTTGCATGAGGGGGTATTTATTGCATCAATTTAGTGGTTAATCTGATCCTAGGCATGGCACGCTGCCCCTCGATCGCTCCCTCCTCTGGCCGGTTTGATCGTCCGTCACACACACACAGCGGTTATATATATATATATATATATAAAAAAAGTTAAATTGCACTTTCCTCCCTCCAATTTCTTTAAGATCTTAATTTCAGTAAATTTCAATTTTTAATAGTTTCAAAAATTATAATTTTACCCTTAACATTTTTACTTTTTGATTTTTAATTGCCAATTCAAATCTCATGTTTAAATTTTTATGTTTCTAAATTCCCAATTTGACCCCCAACTTTTTATTTGAATTTTAATCAATAAAATTTTTACCCTAAAAGTTTCTAATGCTCTATAATGCAATTATTTATGACGTACGTTCTACAATTTAGGTTTTACATATAAACCCACCCGACCTTACTTTTACTAACTCATCTTTCTATCCAATGGGTTTCGAAGCTTAGATCGGCATCATGACCTCGCACGACTTTAGTCCCTACTGTCGGCCTCTCTATGCATAAAAGGGTTACGGTTTGGCTTTTTCAACATGATATGCAATACAAAACTGCGTGCTCGTGCGTTGGAGAGAATATGCAGAAATGAAATGTAGGAATTTAAAAACAGTAATTTAAATGTATTATTTAACGACAAATATGTAAATCATAGGAAATAAAGACAATAAATATAATATGCATGCTAGTATAAACAAAGTTCGTAAAAATAATTAAACTTTTTATTTATTACTATTATTTTTCATTAATTCTTTATTTATTATTATTATTGTTGTTGTTGTTGTTGTTGTTGTTGTTATTATTATTACTACTACTACTACTATTTTTGTAAAGGAATCATGTATGTTTGAAAAACGAAAGACATGTTTCTTTGATTTTACTTAACAATGAATATAAATTTAGACTCCAACTAGGCTTGACCCCCTAAAGTCCACGCGGAGTCGTGAGCTAACGTACCGCGAATTTTGTTGAAAGAAGAAGAATTAGATATCAGAAAAAAAGAGGAAACAAGTTATCATTCATCCCTCTCTAAGTCCTCTGAATCGGTTTATTTTTGAAAAATGGTTTTCAAGAGCTTTTCTAGGTGTCAGTTTTGAAAACTTCTTTGGGCCAAGATTTATATTTAAGACGGAGTCTCCACCTAGCATGTGTTAAATGGTATGCTAGGTTATTGGGGGTTTTATATATTCATTTGTTTTTAAATGGCCCGTGTTTTGACTCGAAATGGTCTTGTGCCAGAGATTTCTTTAAGTTTAGGGGTCAGTTATGCTCATGAAAGGTATTAAGCACCCAAAGACACCCGTCCGAAGATGGTACTTCAGTCTAAATAAATATTCACTTTTAAAGATGATCCAAGTAATATTCTCCAGTTTTCTTGACAAAATAATTCCTTTTTTGAATTTTTTGACTTTTTTATACATTTTGATATGTAAATGAAAGCAGTAAATGTTATACTAACTAATCAGTGACAACCCAATGACAGTAAATGAAAATGACATATTTTTTTATTTTTATTTTTTACGACCGAACCTTATAAAAATAACTATGTATCCCAGTTAACACGGGGAATGAGGTCGACATGTAGTTCCAACTAACGAATGAAATGATTTTATTTGATTGGTGACCAAACCCGTACGTGGGTTGCCTACGTATCTGAGATCAATGAGAATCACATCAGCATTTAGTTCATTTAGTGAAGTGGTACTTGTTTTATTTATTAAACAAGAAATGAATCATACTATGATATGTGAATAACATCCTTGATTTTAGTCAAGACCACCTCAACCGAACTCTTCTATTTGGGTTAGATTAGTATTAGCATTTGAGTTGTTAGTTAAAAAACAAAGAAAATATATAATATATATGTTTGTCCTACTTGTAACTAAGAAAGACGGGACCATTTCTGAAAAAGGTTCATACATACCCCCAAAAGGAATAAAGGTCCACCATTTTTCCTGAACTTTTAGCCACAAGGGTCTCGATGGTGCAGTGTGTGTGTGTATATAAATATATATATAGTACCTGTCTATTAGCCTGAAGATTTAAAGCCAAGCTCCGATCTTGACATTTAGCAGTAAAGTAAAGTGAGTTTTTTAATAGTATATTGTTAGATTTATAGTTAAAAGAGTTCATTTTAATGTGTTCATGAGAGAATCGCAAATACTATGCACAACTCATGGTGTAATAGAGGTTTTGTCAGGATCCTTACATGTTCTCAACATGTTCTCGGATATATTTTGTCCTCACATGTTCTTAACATGTTCGCTATTGTTTTTGACATCATTTTGGATGATTTTGACATGGTTTGAATATTGTGGTATGATTTTACTGATTTTTACTTGATTAGTTGGTAGATATGATATGGACATAGAAACATAAGTTCGTGAACTATGTAGCCATGCTATACACAAGCAAAATAACTGAATTTAAGACAAAATTAAAGGAGGTTTAGGAATACACACCTAACTTAGGGGAAATAGTCTTCCCTAAATAATTACCTTACTCTCCTTCTTTGGATCTTGTTGGTTGTTCTCAATCGTCTACCGTCAACCTTGTAGACACCACATTTTATCCCGCTTGATCAGTGTCGAATTGAGTATAAGTTTTGAGAAACTTTAAACATGGGTTTACAGGAAATAAATTTCTACATAAGATCACACTGCATACTATAAAATAAATAAACAACCAACCAAAAACCTGAAGAAAAAAAAATGCTCAAAAATGTTGAATTTGACAAAATACAACTAAGTAAACGTTTCGGGTCAAACTTGAAATTCCCATGATTTAAGGAGGTCTAAAATGACTTTACTAAAGTTTTATTTTCATAAAATCATATTTAGTACAGATAAATCCTAGTCACTACCCATAACTTATTGGACATTTCAACCCATTGACTCAGTTACCTACCCCAACATTGAAACATTTAAAACCCTTGAATCTTATCAAATTTAACACAAAAAACATATGTTACATTTATGCATATTACATCAATCACTACCAGGAAACAATCTAATACATCTTAATCAAGGCTTGGAAGGGTCATGACAAAGCCCTAATTCACAAGGTGATTTAAGAATTGGGCTTGACTTAGATATAAACCAAATCAAAATAGTCATGACAAACCACTCGAGGCCCAATCAATCAATAGACTAGGAATCATTTGAGGCCCACAAATAAATACTTATAATGACCAAGGAGCTTTCGAACAAGTTTCCCACAAAATGGCAAAGGAAGGAAACCAAGACATTTGGATTAGAACCAACCGTTATCGAAACTAAACCGTGACCTAAGTAAGGCCTTCAATGAGCATTGAATGTCCATCACATAAATCATTAAATTTTTGGGATGACATGTAAAAACCACATTCAAGTTATCTATATATTTTAAGCAAAATATCTTAGAAACCAACCGAAAGCCTTGAATCGTGACTACTCGTTACTAAAACAAAACCAAATAAGTGGCCTCAAAGTAATGCATTAAATGCACATTCCATCAAGAATTAAATGCTTGGTATGACATGGCATGGATAGGTTCAAAGAATGTAGATATTTTCAAAAAAATATATAAAGGTAACTAGGCAACTAGGAAACCAACTGACGTTAAAAGCAAAGTTAACCCAATTTCATACGAATCCAACTGTAGGAATGCCATCTAAGTCATGAATCATCACTTGGCATTAAATACAAAGTGATACCTAAGGACTAGATACAATTGACCTTGAAAGCATTTATGACGACCAAACTAAAATAGTGGATCTATCCGTTATTTAGCCCTTAAACCGAACTGGATCCATCACATCAAGTTATAAATACACCCGTGTGCAAGGAATTTCATTGGTGGAGAGGGATTGGCAATCATTGGTAATGATTACCAATCATTACCAAATCTTTGAAAATGCAACCTTCTACCCTAAATTCGTTCCATGACAAACCAAACCCAAATAAGATAACAAGTCCCCTAGGACAAACACTTCCCAAGGAAGACCTTGGATTGTCCTGCACATTGGCCGATGCGCAGGCCCCCAGGCCTATAAATACAGGGACCCTCTTCTCATTTTTTTTAATATTTGAAGGCCTAGCTTATCCCTCTAAACTCGGGCAATTCTCTTGGGTCCTAGGTCTCTCAAGTGGATTTCCCAAATAACACATCATCAAGTCGTGGAAGGTGTTCTAAAAGTTCTTAGAACAAGAACTTCAAGGATCGACGATCACCGATCAGTACCAAGCCAAAAGAAGCAAGGATGGAAAGGAGACTAACTACATATGGACGACCACATCCCCTGAGTATGTTGTTCTTGGGTTCTTGGCTAAGAACTTGAGGAATCAATAACCACCGATCAACCACCGACCAAGAAGATCAAGGAGGGAAATGAGGTAAATACTTAGGGAAGACCATATCCCCTAAGTAGTTATGTTCCTATCAAACCCCCTATGATTCTTCGTTGATTTTGTGTATATTTCTTTGTATATAGTAGGATCATGTAGATAATACACTTAATTTCATGTACATAATACATAAAACCCGTTAAACAACCCAAATAAGCTTTTGATTTTGTCAATTACATCGAACAAACACCTAATCTTAATTATAACAACCAAACTATAGTCAAATCATACAAAACATTCAACAACATTCAAAAACATGTCAATACATTCAAAAAGGTCAAATTAAGAACATGTGAGGATTCGAATAAAACTTCCATCACACCATGAGTTTTACATAGTCTATACGATACCTGTAAGAACATCATTTTTTTTTTTGCTAAATAAATCACACACACATATGCTACAACAATAGACCCTTGTGGAGGGCCTCTATTTCTTCGGGAATATTCGTGATTCTACTTTAGAAACCTTCCCGTTTTCCTTAGTTATGAGTAGGACTAGCATAAATGTACGATATTTCTTTTCAATTTTAACTAACAACTCACACACAACACTAAACTAACCAAAGCAAAGGAATTTGTTTAAGGTTCTTGACAAAAATCAAAGGGTTGTTATAAGGTTGTGATTTTGGTTGTTCACAACCAAAAATAAATGATAATCAATCAATACAAACTAAACAAATTAGTATTTCAATAAAACTAACTCAGCTTTTAACCAAAACCAACCCAACTTTCAAATGTAACAAGAATGAACTATGTCTTACCTGATATTTGGTAACCACCCAAAGTATATAGGAAACCCATACAGGTTTGATCAAACCTTTTAATGACACAAACCTTATCCTTCTAACGAGACAAAAACGAACTATGTGATGATTTGACTCTCCTTCGAGATACGTAGGCAACCCATATGCGGGTTCGATCACATATACAAACAACTTAGTATTAGTTTGCATTTTATTTAGTATAACTTGAATATTTACATATCTGTCTATATATAAATTGTAATTGGGTGTCGCTGACTAGTAGTAGTTGTAATATTTACCTGTTTTCCATTAAATCATGTAAAAAATACATAAAAAGAACACAAACCTAAAAAAAAAAAAAAAAAAAAAAAAAAAAAAAAAAAAAAAAAAAAAAAATTATTCATATTTAAGTAATCAAAGAAAACTTTTTGGATAGTGTTTAACAGTGAATATCTATTTAGATTGAGGTACCGCCTTTAGGCAAGTGTGTAGGGGTGTTTAACACATTCCCTAAGCATAACCAATTCCTGAACGTAAATAATATCTCTCGTACATAGACCTATAGAATTCAAAACACGAGCTATTTCCAAAGGAAAAATGAATTTCCTAAATTGGTGGCTTAGCACACCATTTAACCCCATGCTAGGTGGCGGCTATGCTTTTTAACAAAAATCTCGACCCAAGATGTTTTTTAAAACTACTAGGTGTAATTTATCTATTTATCCCAAGCTGATTTTGATCATTTTTAAGTATTTTATAGCGTTTTATTATGTTTTAATAGGTTTTTATTTGTTTTGTTATAAATTAGGTATTTAGGGTAAAAATGGACTAAAACGGTCCATAAACGATCAAAGCGGAGGAACAACGGTGGAGAAAAAGGGCAAAAAGGTCATGTTCAAAGCCTACATCCACCATTGCAATGGTGAAAATACAGAGAGTTTGCTGAAGCTCTACTGTTGCAGTGGTCAGGCCACCGCTGTAGCGGTCACCCGCTAGAATCCTACTGACCTATCCACCACTGCAGCGATGATCCCATTGCTAAAGTAGTTATGTTGCAGCTATTTTAGGATATTTTAGATATTTTGAGATATTTTTAATCTTATAAATATTGTTCCACTTCTCCAAGGCCATTCGACCAATAGAACATCACAACACGAAGAAGGATAAAGCGTTCTCGGAGTAGTTTGAGCGACGGATCTTCAAATAATGGCTAGTCTTCTCGTTTCTCTCTTTCTCTCTTAGATTAGTTGAATGTTTGTATATTTTTAGCTTATATTTAGTTGTATTTAGGGCTACGGCCATGTGTAGCGAAACATATATTGTCTAGGGCTTGATTGACTTTATGTAAACGTTGTTTATATAAAATCTATGTTTCGTCAATTGTTGTTCATGTTTATTCGATTGTATTTACCATTATTCCATATTTATATGTTTGTTATATATACTGAGAATACGGGGTTTGACACTTAGGAGAGGTAACCCCAGATTTGAACTAGGGTTTAAACACAACGCAACGATCTAACAACCCGGGAGGGAGTTAGAAAGTGTGCAATCCATGAGGTTGGGGAAAGACTCATGTGACCAAGTGTCGTATAGATGCTCGAGGTGGACTTCTATGTTGATGCGAAGTCACATATTCATTCACTTTACACTCGAGGGAGATAGTGAATGAGATTTCGATACTGAGATTGTTGGATAGGATGAATGCTGTTAATGTAAACTAGATTGAAACGAAGTCGTTTAAGTAGACGAAGTTAGTCCCTAGGCAATAATTTTCCTTAAACATTATACCAGTTTATTAGTTTAATTAGATAATTAATTTAGTATATTTATTATAAAAACTACATTTTTATCGCCTAAATAAAGTTAGGTTACGATAATCGCAGTACTCAACGACCATCTACACCAATCCTTGTGGATACGACAACCCTTACTCTTCCCACTCTACTAAAACATGACCCGTACACTTGCGGTGAAAGTAGCGACATATTTACGCGCTACCAAGATTTTGGCGCCATTGCTAGGGATTGGTTTTTAGATTGTTCTTGATATTGTCATTAAATAACTTGATTTTAATTTAGGCATTTCTTTTGTTTATAATTTTTTCTTAGTAGTTTTGTTTTTGTTTTTCCTACAGTGTACATGACGATGTTAGATCAACAAGTGCTTATGCATTTCTTTCAATGAGATTCTAATCCATTTTATTGTGCTTGGGATCGATACAAGGAGTTATTGTAATGGTTTCCAAGTCATGGTTTCGAGAGGGAGTGTCAACTTCTGAATTTTCTCGATGAGTTATAACTCGCAACCAAAACGTGGGTAGAAGGAGGAAACGGTACCACCTCTTTCTACGAATTAACCGAGAATAAAGCCTTTTGGTCGTTGGAGGAATTGGCGGATTTTGATTATCAAAGTTGGAAATATTAACCAAGTTACCAAAGCGTGGGGGATTATTCCAATACTTCGGTGACATGGATTGACATCTCGGACCAACGGGAGAAGTCTTCCCCCGCTCTAGAAAAGATATTTGCTATAGTTATGGGGGAGACTTAGATTTTCTCGAGAAAAACAAATAACCAACTTAATGGGCACGAGGATCGTCTTGACAATATTGAGACGATCTACGCCGAAATTAATGCGATCGTAATGTCTCTTCAGATGGAAATCGATCATCTTACCTGCTTAATTGAGGCTAAGTCAGACGCAGTGGCATTGGGAGATAGACAATCCATATGATGTGAACGCCACCATAAGGAACCAGAAACGAGCGAGAGGAGCTTGGGAGCATTCATAGATGATTATTCGAATGAGAATGGAACTCAAGCACAGATCGACGATTTTGATTCTTCACCACTAGAGATCCATATTGTGATGTGTACGCCGAGGATTTACACCCTCGCATATATGACTACTCGCAAGTATACGAGGTCAATGTTTTAGTATAATGTGATCGTTAAGATCGGGTTATCGTATCCACAGGGATTGGTGTCGTTACTATTGAATACCACGTTTGTCATGACCTAACTTTATCTAGGCTAAAAACAAATATAATTAATTAGTTAAACTAATACTTATATAACCTAAATTAACTATACTAATATATTAATATGTTTTAGGGGAAAGAATTTCCTAGGGATTAATGTGTTTACAAATACGAGTTCAATTTTGATTTTCTCACGTTTACGATGTTCAACCAATTTAACAATCTCGGTACGTAAACTCTACCGCCACCTCTCCCGAATGTAAGACGGGAGAATACATAACTTTGAGTGAACAAAGAAGTCCCCCTCAATGTCTTAAAGACTCTAGGTCACGTGAGTCTCGCCTAGCGTCATTGATTGCACACAATCCAACTCCCGACTGGGTCATTGGATCGTGCGTTGTATTTACCCTATCGACAATCTCCATTCTAAAACTCCCTCACCACCTCTCCCGCATGTAAGACGAGGGATATAATGAAACTTCGTGTTAACGAAAAAGTACCCCTCAATGTCTTAACTACCCTAGGTCGCGTGAGTCTTACCCCAACGTCATTGATTGTCTACAATTCAAACCCCGACCAGGTTATAGAATCGTGGCATTTGTTTACCCCAATCCGAATTCGGGGTTTATCAAAACCCCGTATTCTCCATTTATCTAACTAAGCATAATAAATAAACAATACGATAAATACAATCAACTACGAAGAACAATCACAAACGAAACACCGAAATCATCCAAACAAATATTCATAAATTTATTTATTAATCCCTACTACAATCCATGTTTAGCTATGGCCATAGATTCATTTACAATGAAATAACAAGCTAAACATGCTCACATGATCCTAAGATAAGAAATAAGGAAAAACAACCGAAGAACTTAGCCTCGTCCGAAGATAAACCACTAAGAACGCTCAACGATCGATTTGCCGTCTTCTCTACTTCGGGATATGAGCTCCACCTCTAAAACTCCTAAACCCTAGTCTAAATATAGCTTAAGGTCCCCAAATGGTCGGGGGGTTCACAAGGAGGAGAGAAGGGATGGTATTTATAAGCAAAATATCTAAGTAAATATCCTTAAAATATCTAGGCTGTGTATATGCTCTCTGTCTAGGCGAAGGGATTTTTTGCCTAGGTAGAGGTAGGTCAGTTTGTTAACTGCTGCAGCGATGAAAACAGAGGTGGAAATGAAAAAGTTTCTGTTGTATTTCCACCTAGGTGGTGGACTGTCAGTAGCCTATTTTTGTTTTCTCTACTGGATTTCTGCCTAGGCAGTGGTCCATCAGTAATATTTGTTCTTTTCTCAGCATCTTCACTACCTAGGCGGTGGGCCTGTTTCACAATTTTACCTTTGTGCTTGTTTTTTCCGCCGTTCTTCGATCGCTTTTGGTTCGATCTCATCGTTTCTGCTCCAGTTTCCTATCTTTTTTCCCTACACACCTGATTTATACAAAAAGTATGAAAACTAATTAAAACATAATAAAATATTATATAAACGCTCGAAAACTAGCTTAATTCAGTTTGGAAATACCTAGGTAGATCACACCTATCATGTTGCAACCACCGATCGAAGACGATCATATTTATGAGGATCCAATGTGGCTCACTTATCTTTTGCCACCAAAAGAAATGTCCTTTCATGCCTACCATGTACATGAGCTGGTGGAGAGTCTTATTGAAAGCTCAAGCCAATCAGAGCCAAATCTCGCCAGTCTTGAGGGCATATTGAATCAAGACCCATATGTAGTATTTACGACACTTACTATGGGCGGAAGCCACTCTTTGACGAGCCCTTCACCATGTCTGGCCTTGGACAATAAACCAAGTGTTTCTTGGGAGGCAACCCAAGTCAAAAATAAATTAGATCTATCACCGCCGAATTCATTCGGAGGCGAGCTTGTCTCGCCTCCCAGGTAAATGTTCTAAACCCTCTTCATTAGCATGTTTTATTTCAAATGTTGAGATTAATTATTGGGATATTCTGGACACGTTTTAAGTTTGGGGGTGTTGTTTAGTATGTTTAATTGTTATAGATGTGTAGTTTTAGTTCAATTGTTTGCATGTTTGTTTAGAGTAGAATGTGTTTGTGTTTGTAGTTGTAGTTATTGTATGCTGAGTTTTGCGTTCCTCTGGGTCATTACCTGATGATGATGTTATCCCCTAATTGTTTGTCGAGGTTAAAGTAATTCCCATTCATGTGTGTTCTCTGTGCTTGGTATGTCTTTTTGATAAAAGTTATTGTGGATCCTAATTTGCACGAGCGCTTGAGCCTTTGAAGCTTACCATGTAAAATGTTTATCTCTCATTACCCTATTGAAGCCTATAATGTCGTTTCAATTCTGAACACGTAACAAATTTCCTAGTCAATTGAATTCTTTCTAAACCTATATTGCTAAACCAAAGGCACAATTTGAGTGAATCAAGTTAGCATTCATGAATTCTACTTGAAGTGAGTAGTTGGGTTTAGGGAGAACTTTTCATTGGTTCGGTATTCGAGTACTCATTTGTCATTTTTCTTTCGTTTTAACCATACCCATGAAATTGTAATAATTAAATAAGTTTGGGGGTGTGGTGTGTTAAATATATATAAATATATATGTATGTGTGTGTGTGTGTGTGTGTGTGTGTAAATATAGTTGAATTTTCGTTTCTTTTCAGAAGTGAGTATGACGTTCTTCAATATATGTTCAGAGTTGTTTCAAATTTATCTATGGGGGTTCGAGAGTGATTTTGTGCCAAGCATTGTGCCTTGGGTATCGTTAAGTTAACAACACTAACCTGGTTTATATTCTCAATATACCCTTCGCCATGTTCCAATCAGGTCGTTGTATAGTTATGTTATTGAGTTTTGCACACACACGTTGATAGGATCTAGAATGTCGTTTACCATTATTGAATGTCGAAATTCTAGAACATTACATAGTGCATTTACTCCTGAACTCGATATGATTGGGGGTTGTTGGGGGCCAAAATATTTTGGTCGATAGTTGAATTCAAAACTCACATATCGTTATGTTTAGATTGTTTGTGTTTACGTTGTTTGTGTTAGTTAATTTAGTTGTGTTTTTTTATTTTTAGTGTGAGTGTTTTGCTCGAGGACTAGCAAAATTCTAAGTTTGGGGGTATTTGATAGGTGTAGTTTATCTATTTATTCCCAAGCCAGTTTTGATGGTTTTCGAGTATTTTTATAGCGTTTTATTAAGTTTTAATAGATTTTTATTTGATTTGCTTTAAATTAGTATTTGGGGTGAAAAATGACAAAAATAGTCCATAAACGATCAAAGTGGTGGAAGTTTGGTGGAGAAAAAAAGGCAAAAAGGTCATATTCAAAGCTTACATCTACTACTCCAATGGTAAAAATATAGAGAGTTTGCTAAAGCTTCACCACCGCAACGGTCAGGCCACCGCTACAATAGTAAAAATGTAGAGAGCTCCACCACTGCAGCGGTCACATGCCAGAATCCTACTGACTTATCCACCACTGCAGTGGTGATCCCACCATTACAACGATCATGCTGCAGATATTTTAGGATATTTTAGATATTTTGAGATATTTCGAATCCTATAAATATCGTCCGTCTTCTCCACAAATGGAAGGTAGAATTTTTTGGGAGTCTTGAGAGCTCCAAGGCCATTCGACCAATAGAAGATCCCAATGGGAGGAAGGAGGAAGAGTTCTCGGAGCGATTTTAGCAACAGATCTTCGGATAACGGCTAGTCTCCTTGTTTCTATCTTTCTCTCTTAGATTGGTTGAATGTTTGTATATGTTTAGCTTGTATTTAGTTGTAGTTAGGGCTACAGCCAAGTGTAGCTAAACATATATTGTCTAGAGCTAGATTGACATTATGTAACCGTTGTTTATATAAAATCTATGTTTTGTTAATAGTTGTTCGTGTTTATCCGATTGTGTTTACCGTTATTCGACATTTATATGCTTGTTAGGATATACTGAGAATATGGGCTTTGACACTTAGGAAAGGTAACCCCGGATTCGAACCAGAGTTTAAACATAATGCGACGATCTAATAACCCAAGAGAGAGTTAGAAAGTGTGCAATCCGTGAGGTTGGGATGAGACTCATGTAACCAAGTGTCGTATAGACGCTCGAGAGGGACTTCGGCGTTGATGCAAAGTCACATATTCATTCACTTTACACTGGGGAGAGGTAGTGAATGAGATTTTGATACCGAGATTGTGGGGTAGGTAGAATGCCGTTAATGTAAACCAGATTAAAACGAACGCGTTTAAGTGGACGAAGTTAATTCCTAGGCAATAATTTCCCTTAAACGTCATACTAGTATATTTGTATATTAGTTTAATTAGATAATTAATTTAGTATATTTATTATGAAAACTACAGTTTTATCGCCTAAATAAAGTTAAGTTATGATAATCACGAGGTGCTCAACGACCGTCTACACCAATCCATGTGGATACGACAACCCTTACTCTTCCACTCTAGTAAAACTTAACCCGTACACTTGCGGTGAAAGTAGTGACGTATTTACGTGCTACCAAAAACTAACGCTTAGCGAATCCCTTAAAAAACCATTTTCAAAATGAATGGATTTAGATGACTTAAAGAGGAAGGGGTGAAACTTGTTTACACTCTCTTCCCAATTATCTACTTTTTTGCTATCAAAATATTGGGTGCATCAGCTAACGACTCTGCTGGGGACTTCATATGAGAGTTAGGCCTAGTTGGAGTCTAAATCCATATTCACTATTTAATAATATCCAAGCATTATGTCATTGATTTCAAACATAAACAATTCCCCACCAAAAACATAATAGTAACAACCATAACAATAACAAACACAAAACAATAATAAAAACAAAACAATTCCCTGGATTAACATGTTCGATTGTGGATTCATGAAGTAAAACCTTAACCAGCCTTGGGGCTTTGATGTTTCTCACATCATCGTATAACCGCAAGCTTGTCAGAACTCGATAATGATCCGACTAGAAACCATACTTACTTTCAAAACACCAAAGCAAGAACTAGTGAAAATTTTGAAAGAGGTACCTTGGAACTACTCTACGATGATCAAAACTAATGTCGTAAGGATAGAATACCAAGTACATGAGATCCGAGGTATTAATAGAAGTGGAAGAGTTTTTGTCGCCCTAGACCTACTGAAAGTACCAGACAAAGAACCCATGGGTATTTCTATGAAGACTGTCGTTGAGGAAGAAGTACAAAAATTCCAGAAGGTAGTTAAGAACACTGAGTACTTGGTTGTTGAGCAATTGAGCAAAGCACCGACATAGAGTTTGGTCCAATCATTGCTAATGATCATCGAAGTACATCGAAATGCACTACTGAAAGTCCTCAATGAGGCCCACGTGCCAAGTTCAATATCGTAGGATCATTTCACTAATATAGTGAAGAATATGACCTCAACATATGCCCTTTGAGTACGTTGAAGAAGATAGGGGTAAACAAAGACCAAATCTGAAACACTACTATCATCATCAGAGCCTTTGATGCTGAGAAGACAGAGTCTATGGGAGAAATTACGCTACCAATGGTTATAGGCCCGATCACTTTTCAAATGGACCTGCATATTTTAGACATACTGACTGCCTATTACCTTCTTATTGGAAGGCCCTTGATATACTTAACTGGGGCAGTTCTCTATTCCCTCCACTAAAAGATGAAATTTATCTTCGTAGATAGTGTTATCACCATCTATGTTGAGAAAGATCATGCCATCAACCGAAACCTTGTTGAACCTATAATAATAGCCAAATATACCAACCAAACAACTTCTTTCTAGGCATTAGACATTGCTAGTGCTTTATACATTCGAGAAGAAAGTCTATTACCAACACCTAGAGTGTCCGCTGCTACCATTCTATTAGTTACCCGCATGAACATTATGACCTACAACCCAAAGATAGACATTAACAAAGGAAAAGCAAGACTGCAATCCCTATTAGGGATCAGACAGATGCTAGACACCTACAGACTAGGATTTTATCAAAGCCTAAATAGAGGGTTCAACAAACAACCTGGGAAGAATGCAGAATAGGGGATAATTGATAGGTGTAAAATACCTATCTAATTCTAAACCGAATTTACTAGTTTTCGAGTATTTTATTGAAGTTTGAATATCTTTTTAGCTATTTTTATTAGTCAAGAGTAGGGACGTAAACAATCGGCAAACTGAGCAAAATGGTAGAGAAAAGGGTAGCCAAAAAAATGAAAAAATGAGGTTTCAAAGAACAGCGCAATTCCGCCTAGGCGAAGTATCCACCGCTTAGGCGGAAATTCATCTGAAAGTTGCAAATATTGGAAAGTTAAAATCCGCCTAGGCGAAGTTTCCACTGCCTAGGCAGAAATCCATCAGAAGGTTGCAAGGCTAAAGTATTGAAATCTGCCTAGGCGAGGTTTCCACCGCCTAAGCGGAGATCCATCAGAACGCTGGAAGTGCTGAACTACTAGAAGAGTTGTACTACTATAAATCCGCCTAGGTGAAGTAGCTATCGCCTAGGCAGAATTCCATCAGAAAGAAAGGGGACCAAGAAGTTAGTCATCCGGCTAGGCGAAGAAACCATCGCCTAGGTAGAATTCTAACTGACTTAAACTCCACCTAGGCTTAGGCAGAATTCATAGAACAGCCCAAAATATCTGTTTAGATATTTTTGAACCCCTAGGCCTATATGTACCCCTTTCCCACGTCTGAAAACAGTTGTTGAAGAACCCTAACCCTAGTAAAGAGCTCTTAAACTATATTTTGAAGATCAAGAAGGAGGTTCATCATTCGGACAAAGAAGGATCACTTGCGGATCGATCATTAGCGACAGTAAACCGTTTCACTTTCAGATTTGATCGTTTCTCTCATGTTTTTATCTTGGTAATCACTTTTTCATATCTAAGAATGTTGAATCCCTCTTAGTTTGTATGGTATATGGCTAAGATCTTATAGTATTAGTTAAATGTTACTTAGGTGTAGTTGAAATCATGTAATTGTTAAGTTGAATGAATTAATGTTACTTTAATTTGTTGTTTGTCTAAATCCGATTGTGTTTACCATTATTATTGATATTATGCTTGTATTAATAAATCGAGAATACGGGGTTTGACACTCGGGAGAGGTAACCCTGGATTCGGACTAGGGTAAATACAACGTGACGTTCTAACGACCTGAGAGGGCGTTAGAACGTATGCAATCCATGACGTTGGCTAAAGACTTACGTGACCTAGGGTCGTAAAGGCATTGAAGGACACCTCTTCGTTGACACAAAGTTGTGTAATCCCCTGTCTTACACTCGGGAGAGGTAGCGGAGGAGTTATCGGTACAGAGATTATCGGAATATACAGAAAACCATTATAGCTAACTTAATGACTTCGATTATGCATTATGTGAAAGAAATCAATACCTAAGTAATTAGTGTAATTGGAACTAACTTCATAGTTGTCGTTTATCATAGTATATTAAATAGAAAACAAACAAAATTTGATTAGTCGAGATAATATGAAACTATCGAAATCGCAATACTCAACCGAACTACCTGCCAGTCCCAGTGGAACGATATCCAATCTTACAAGATCCATTATATTAAAACTACGCCTCCTATACTTGCGAGTAGTCAATTACTGCGAGGACAATGGTTGTGAGCCCTCGCGCGTACAAGTTTTTGGCGCCGTTGCCGGGACGGTAATGTGTTTTTCAATTAAGTTGATATTGTGATCAAGTAGTTGAATGTTAATCACGATAATTCTTTTGCTTTTAAATTTCATTTAATTCATTTATTTATTTGATTTATCTATTTGATTTGAGCAGTGAATGCGGCGTAGTCATCGTATTGCTAAACAAAAAGAGGAAAAAGCTACCGCTATGGCCGAAGGACGTGAAAATATTCCACAATCACCGGAATCGCACGCACTTCAGCCACCGGAGTAGGAGAGGCCACAACGAGTCCTTAGGGACTATTATCGGCCACTCTTGTTGGATAACTATTCAGGGATCCGGAGGCAGCCGATCCAGGCAAATAACTTCGAATTGAAGCCCGCCTTAATTAATATGGTTCAGCAAAACCAGTATGGAGGAAATCTTCACGAGGACCCCAACGTCCACTTGGCAACCTTTCTCGTGATCTGTGACAATGTCAAGATAAATGGAGTTGCCGAAGATGTCATACGGTTGAGGTTATTTCCGTTTTCTTTACGAGATAGAGCAAGGGGTTGGTTTCAGTCGATTCAACCTGGGAGCATTAATACTTGGGAGGACCTTGCACAAAGGTTCCTCACTAAGTTCTTTCCACCTTCGAAGACTTCTCAACTCTGAGGCGAGATTGCGCAGTTTCGCCAGAAAGACTTGGAGCCGTTGTTTGAGGCATGGGAGAGATTCAAGGACCTATTGAGAAGGTGCCCCCAACACGGGTATCAAGATTTGTTTCAAACCCAATTATTTTACAACGGGTTGGATGGACAGACTAGAATGATAGTTGATGCAGCCTCAGGGGAACCGTTGTTGTCCGAAACCCCTGCCGAAGCAAATGCATTATTGGAAGAAATGGCGACTAACAATTATCAATGGACGAATGAGAGGAACACGGGAAGACGGGTCTCTTCTATCCAAGAATCTGACCATATTGCAACGTTATCGACCCAAGTGTCCAAGCTCTCGGATCAATTGGTCGCCTTGTCTACAAAAGGAGCTTTATTGAGTCAATGGGAGGAGATAGCAGCAAGTTTTTCTCAATCTGGATTGGATAACGAGTTCGAGGAATGCCATTTTCTAAACAATCGTGCCTACACTTTCAGGCTGACTACCAACATTCCAACTCATTACAATCCTAGACTTCGTAACTATGAGAACTTCTCATATGCGAACAATCAGAATGCTTTGCGGCCACCTCCGGGTTATGGAAATCAAGCTTTGGGATATCCTATGTAATCCAATCGTCCAATGCAACAACCACCAATGCATAATCCGAAGTCAAATTTGGATGAAGTTTTTGGTTCATTTATGAATGAGACTCAGACTGTGATGCGTAAGATGCATAATCGGCTGAACAAACATGAAACACGGCTGGACTCGATCGATAACACTTGTACAAACACTAACGCCATGGTGAAGGCTTTAGAGACTCAAATCACATAGCTTGCTAGGGCCATTCAAGAGAAACAAAAGGGGAAGTTTCCAAGCAACACGAAAACCAACCCTCGGGAATGCAAGGCGATTAAGTTGAGGAGCGGAAGAGATGTGGAAGTGAACAAGCCTATGGAAATCGAGCCAGGAGTGAGTTGTGAGTTTCTGCATAATGAACCAAGAACAAGTGCGGAGGAGGAAGTTGAAGCAAAAATCGATGAAGGAAATGAGAAGTCAAGTAAAGACTTGAGTGGGGATAAAAACCAAGAGAAAGTCGAAGAGATGAAAGGGTGGTACTGGGGCGAGTAACATTTTCAGAGAATCCACCGATTCTAGTAACCCCATTGCCATATCCTCAAAGATTCCAAAAGAGGAAGTTGGATGTCTAATTTGAGAAATTTCTTGAAATTTTCAAGAAAATCCACATTAATATACCTTTTTCGGATGCATTGGAACAAATGCCCAACTATGGCAAGTTCTTGAAGGACATCATGACAAAGAAGAGAAAGCTGGAGGAATACGAAACGGTAAAGCTAACTGAGGAGTGTAGTGCAATACTACAAACAAAGTTACCTACCAAATTGAAGGATCCCGGTAGTTTTACAATTCCGTGTACTATCGGGAAATCTCATTTTGATAAGGCACTTTGTGATCTTGAGGCGAGTATTAATTTGATGCCTTCTTCCGTTTATCGGAAGTTAGGACTTGGAAGTGCAAAGCCGACAACGATCTCTCTTCAAATGACAGATCGTTTGTTAACCTATCCGAAAGGTATCATTGAGGATGTGCTAGTGAAGGTAGATAAATTCATATTTTCGATGGATTTCGTTGTGCTTGAAATGGAAGAAGATAGAGAAATCATGATCATCCTAGGAAGACCTTTCCTTACAATGGGAAAGGCCTTGATTGATGTGCATAACGGAAATATGACGTTAAGAGTCAATGATGAAGAGATAAGGTTCAACATTCTTAGAACTATGAACTTTCCGAATGAACCTCTCAATTGCAATCGAGTTGACGTTGTGGACTCTTGTGTGAGGGAGTTCTTTCTTGCAAATATGGAGATGGATTCTTTAGAGCATAAACTCATAAATTCCTTATCTATGGGGGATCTTGGTGAGGAAGGCTCTACCACTGAACTTGATGTTGTGGACTACGTGCTGACTTTGGATACTCAATCTAAAGACGTAGAAGATCCTTCTCATGTGATGAAGATTGAAGAAGTTGAAAACTCTCCCAAGCATTAAATCCGCCTCACGATGGATTATTACTCAAGCAATTACCAGAACACCTTTGATATATCTTTTTGGGAGAGAATTTGACCGATCCAGTTATAATTTCATCAACTCTGACGGAAGAAGAGGAGAATAAGTTACTGAGAATCTTGAAGAGGCACCGATCCACTTTTGCTTGGTCTATTTTGGATATAAAAAGAATTAGCCCCTCGGTTTGTATGGATAAGATTTTGATGGAGGATGAGTTCAAACCCTCCATTGAACATCAACGGAAACTAAATTCGTCTATGAAGGAAGTGGTGAGAGCAAAGGTGTTGAAGCTCTTGAATGCGGAAATTATATATGCTATATCCGATAGTGAGTGGGTTAGCCCGGTGTAAGTGCTGCCCAAGAAAGGAGGTATGACGGTGGTAAAAAATGATAAGGATGACCTTATTCCTACACAGACCATCACGGGATGGCGTGTGTGCATTGATTATAGAAGATTGAATAAGGTGACGAGGAAGGATCATTTTCCTCTTCCTTTCATTGACCAAATGCTAGATCGATTAGCCGAATATGAGTATATTACTTTCTTGATGGTTATTCAGGTTACAATCAAATAGCCATTATACTAGAGGACCAAGAGAATGCCACTTTCACATGCCCGTATGGAACATTTGCTTATCGACATATGCCGTTTGGCCTTTGCAATGCACCGGCAACTTTTCAATGGTGTATGATGGCGATATTTTTTGATATGGTGGAGGAGAAAATGGAAATCTTCATGGATGACTTCTCAGTCTTTGGGTCGTCCTTTGATCACTGTCTCTACATTGTGGCGCTTATTCTTGACCGATGTGAGGAAAAGAATTTGGTTCTAAATTAGGAGAAGTGCCACTTTATGGTTAAAGAGGGGATCATTTTGGGTCATTGAGTCTCTTCCAAGTGGCTTGAGGTGGACCGAGCAAAGATTGAAATGATTGAGAAGCTTCCACCATCGATTAATGTGAAAGGAGTTCAAAGTTTCTTGGGGCATGCTAGCTTTTACTGGCGCTTTATTAAGGACTTCTCAAATACGGTGAAGCCGTTATATCACCTTCTTGAGAAGGATACCTCATTTGAATTCAATGAGGCTTGAATGGAGGCTTTCAAGGCGATAAAGGAGAAGTTGATCACAGCTCCAATAATGGTCGCTCCGGATTGGGAAATGCCATTTGAGATAATGTGAGATGCGAGTGACTATGTCGTTAGCGCGGTGTTAGGCCAAAGGAAGGAGAAGATCTTCCGATCAATCTATTATGCAAGTAAGACATTGAATGATGCCCAGGAAAATTACACCACGACTAAGAAAGAAATACTAGCGGTGGTCTTTGCTTGTGATAAGTTCCGGTCTTATATCATTGGGTCAAAAGTGATCGTCTACATGGATCACGCGTCTATCCGGTACTTATTTGCATAGAAAGATGCCAAGCCAAGATTGATAAGGTGGATTCTTTTATTGCAAGAGTTTGATGCTGAAATAAGGGATAAAAAGGGGAGTGAGAACGTTGTTGCTGACCATTTGTCGAGGTTGATTCAAGAAGACATTGGTGAGGAGTCTAGCATCACGGAAGTGTTCCCTTACGAACAACTATTTTCAGTGGAAAATGCACTTCCGTGGTATGCGGACATTGTGAATTATCTTGCATGTAACGTGTTACCACCTGAGTTGACGGGAGCCCAAAGGAAGAAATTTCTTTTTGATGCAAAGTATTATCTGTGGGAAGAGCCATTGCTATTCAAGAAATGTGCTGATCAAGTGATCCGGAGATGTGTTCCGGATGAGGAAATGGCTAGTATTCTCTACCATTACCATTTATCACCTTGTGGCGGCTATTTTGGTGTGACTCAGACAGTATCGAAAGTACTTCAATCAGGTTTTTACTGACCTTCTTTGTTTAAAGATATATATACGTTTGTGAAAACTTGTGATAGATGTCAAAGGGTGGGTAACATATCGAGAGGACATGAATTACCATTGACGTCAATTCTTGAGCTTGAGTTATTTAATGTGTGGGGTGTAGATTTCATGGGGCCATTTCTGTCGTCATTTGGCAAGGAGTATATTCTGTTAGCGGTGGATTATGTGTCTAAATGGGTTGAGGCCGTAGCAACACCTACCAATGATGCCAAAGTAGTTTTTAAGTTCCTTCAGCACAATGTCATGACAAGGTTCGGGACACCTCGAGCCTTAATCAATGATGAGGGAACCCACTTTTGTAACAAAATGTTAAGCGCTTTGTTGGAAAAATATGGGGTTAGACACAAGGTGACGCTACCATATCACCCACGGATAAACGGCCAAGCTAAAGTTTTAAACCGAGAAATCAAGCTAATTTTGGGAAAAAACAGTTCATATTAATCGCAAGGATTGGGCGGTGAAGCTTGACGATGCTTTATGGGCTTATCGCATGGCTTTTAAGACACCGATCGACATGTCTCCATATCGATTGGTGTTTAGAAAAGCGTGTCATTTTCTAATTTAATTGGAGCACCGTGCATTCTGGGTGATTAAGAAACTCAATCTTGACATAAAAGCTGCTGGTGCGCAACGTCTCCTCCAATTGAATGAAATGGAGGAATTCCGGCATGAGGCTTATGAGAATGACAAGCTTTACAAAGATAAAACGAAGAGGTGGCATGATAAAATGATAGTCCGGAAGGAGTTCAGTCAGGGCCAACAAGTTTTATTGTTTAAATCAAGCCTGAGACTCTTTCCCGGAAAGTTGAAGTCCCAGTGGTCTGGACCATTCCGGATCAAACATATTTATCCATTTGGTGCTATCGAGCTAGAAGGCAAAAATGTCAATGGGGAGCGGATCAAACACTACTTCAATGATGAAGAGCGAGTTGTGGAGAACATCTCTCTCGTTGAAGGATAGACCCGAAATTCATAAACGTCCATGCTAGGGACATAAAACCAAGCAACATCTTTTGATATGTCATCGAGGGTAACGAACATTCCCAACGTTTGTATAAATTACTTTTTGGAGATCGTATTGATCTCATAATACTATTTTTGTAGTGAATTGATAAGGCTAGACACTTAGGATTGATTTGCAAGCTAAAACTCGTTTGAGGAATGAAGATGAAGTAAGAGGTGTAGAGCAAAAATGTGAAAACCTGAAGGAATCCAGCTAAAGTCCACACTGGCGTAAATTCACCTAGGCGGAAAAACCACCGCCCTGGTGAAAATTGGACAAAAGGCTGAGAAAACATACTAGCGTAAATTCGCCTAAGTGGAAAAACCACCGCCTAGGCGAAAATAGGAAGAAAAAGTGTGAATTTCTACACTGCCTTAACTTCACCCAGGCGGTAAAACCACCGCCTAGGCGGAAAAATGAAGAAAAGTTGAGTTCCTACATTGGCGTAAATTCACCCAGGCAAAAAACCCACTGCCTGAGGGGATTTACAACGAAATCAGGGGTTTCACACTGGTGTAAACTTGCCCAGGCGAAAAAACCACCTCCAAGGCGAATTAACACCAGAACGTTTTTAAAAAGAAAAATGCGCTACTTCACCTAGGCGGAAAAACCACTGCCTAGGCGAATTCACGCGAGCCCTATTTTAAAACACAACAGTCCTCTTCGCAAACGACACTTCCCTCCAAAAAATTTCACAAAACCTCTCAACTTTACCATCCCAAATCCCTTCCTCCCGTTAAAGATTCATCCTATATTGCTAAAAACTTAGATTTTCACCAAGAATCTTCGTCCAGTTGGAATTCCTCTTCCCATTCTCGAAAATTAGGGTTTGAACAGTGAAACAGTGCGAGATCACCATTCTCCAGTGATTTGATCAAAAAAATTCAACAAGTGTCAATGATCCTATTTTTCATTTAGTTTCTGAAACATTTGCTTCATTTGCTTATTTATTTCAAAAATCATTGGATTTGGTTAGAACCCTAAACCCCTTTAAACCCTAAGTTGCGGTTTTCATGCTATTTGGG
Organism: Eucommia ulmoides; assembly: GCA_016647705.1. NCBI lineage: Eukaryota > Viridiplantae > Streptophyta > Magnoliopsida > Garryales > Eucommiaceae > Eucommia > Eucommia ulmoides. Next base: position 26,224,515 of record CM028341.1, read on the forward strand.
ATTGAGGAATGATTAATGGTAAACCCTATCATGTTTTTGTGTTTATATACAATGTGAATCATTTATTTTGCGCAACATTGCAACAAAAATATGATTTGGTTATGGTTGGTGGGATATCTTATGAAATTTGTATTGTTTGGCTTTGGCTGGCATATGTTTGATAAAATAGGGCATTGTGTGTTCACTGACAAGGGTTTGAATTGCGTGTTCTATTGTTATTATTGTGTTTGGTGTTGTGATTTTGATTTACAAGAAAAATGGCAAAGCGCCGTGCAGTCAAGCGACCACGAATAGACGAACCTCTGCCTGCTTCGGATTACAACTCCCTCAAATTTGTCTCAAACTAGGCTGAGGACCATTACCAAGAGTATGAAAGTAAGTGTCCTGGCATTCGCCAGAGGGGGTTTGGACCTTTGAATGAACTCCCTGAAGAAATTAGGAGTGTTATTCTATAAAGACGATGGGAACAATTATGTGCTCCACCCCCACCAAGGGAGTTGGCCCTTATACGAGAATTCTATACGAACATTACGGAGGCCACGGGATTTCAGACAAGGGCCTAGAACATTCCCATTCTATTCAATACAGACCATTTCAAGGAGTTGTTGGGATTGACAGGGCCGGAAGCTTCTATAGATTTATACGATGCCGCCACACCGACTGTGAGTGCAGTGATTCAGACCCTGACGATGAGAAATGCCCTGTGGACGAACACATAGAAGGGTCATGCAATCTTCAAGTCGCAGTTTTTGAAACCGATCCCAAAGATTTGGTACTTATTTATCTGCGCCCATTTGCTCCCTACCACCCATGTGTCCGATGTTTCCAAGGAGCGAGCGTTTATGCTCTATGGCATTGATAGAAGAACGCCCGTCAACGGTGGTTGGCACATTTATTCTTAAATAATTCATACTACCAGAATGAAGAAGGGTGGCCTTCATTTTTCCTTCTTCCTCACCGTGCTCTTTCAACGAGCCGGAGTTTGTATCACGTCCATAAGCCCATTTCCACCTATAAAGCCACTCGATCTTGCAATGATTAACACGGTATAGAAAGGCGGACCAGGTGAAAGAGAATAGGGCCAGGAAGAGGAAGAAGCTGGCTCTTTAGAGCCACCGACGCCTACAACCAGCCGCGGCCAACTCATCCAAATTTCACGAGATGTCCGTAGTCTCCAGTCCGATATGAGCCAACTTCAAGCTAATTTGGCTCGGATAGAGAACTACATGGATTCCTACATCCGGCAACAAGATCAAAACAAAAGAGTTATATTCGAACATCTCAGAATCGACATGGCGCGTTATACGCCCGTGCCGCTTTCCGAGACTGATGAGCCGCCACCGCCATCTCCTCCACAATGAAATGTAGGAGGTTAGGCTTGTATGTCTTCCCTCCTAGGTATGTGTCCGCCCCAGTTTTCAATACATATTTGTCTATTCTGCTATTGGGTTTGCTGCTTAGGCAGTGAGGACACTGCCTCGTTCAAGTTTGGGGGTATATAATATACAATGCAAGCATGTAGTATTTTGTTTTTTTTTGGGGGGGGGGGGGGGGATATGAAGGATGACAAATTTTTTGATGTAAAAACGGACAAAATTCTTTTTTTGTACAAATTGTTGTTTATAATGATATTAATGTTAAATGTTTTGTACATTTTGAAATTCTTTTTGTTATGCATGTGTAATGTTTAGCTATGCATGTGTAAGGATCATTAGTATAAGTAATGTTAGTTTGTAGAATTAGAGTAGATTTGTTAATGAATATAGTTGTACGTGCATGCTGAGTTTTTAAGTTCGTCCGAACCATATCCTGATTATGAAAATTACACCCTAAATTGCATATTGAGGTTGGGGTTAATGCCATTCACGTGTGTTTTATGTGCTTAGCATGTCGATTAGGTGGAAATTGTTTTGATCCTAAATCGCACGATCGCATAAACTCATTGTATAACTAGTTGAACGATTTGACGCCGATTATTCAGTTATAAGTTGATGACAGAAATGAGGAATCTAGAACTTGACTAGAGGAGGCTTGAGGCGAAATTATAGGTAAGGTAATTCCGGAGGCATGATATAGGCCTTCATTTTCATCACTTGAACCGTTTGTAACTAACCCGAAAAGTTATTCCCTCTTTCTCCTGTCGAAGCCATAAAAAAATTTCACTTCTGAACTTGTTTCTATACTTTAACCAAGTAAATCTTTCAAAACCATTGTCGCAAGGGAAAAAAAAGTGAAAATTGAGTGAAAACAAGTAGCATTAGATTATGCTAAGTTGAAGCGGGCAATCGGGGTTTCAGTTTAAAATGTTTTTGGTTAAGTATAAGAGTATTCATTTGTCAATCCTTTAGTAGTATTAACATGCCCCTAAAATTGTACAAAATTGAATAAGTTTGGGTGTGTGTCTAAAAAAAATATAAATAAAAAAATAAAAAAAATAAAAAAAATAAAAAAACCTATGTGAATATAGTGTTTAATTTCTGTAGTTGTGACAAGTGAATACAAGTTTACTAAATCTTGTTCAGGGTAATATCTTCAAAGATAAGGGAGTTATGAGAGAGATTTAGCGACAAGTGTTTGTACCTCAGGTATCGTTCAAATTATAATGAGTTTCTATTTCTACGATACCCTTGGCCGTTCTCCAAAGCCAAACCAAGCCCTATTAATCTCGGTGAATGTCCGAACCTACATTAGTGGATAGTTGAACCCAGTCAAGCATATGGCTTTCCTGAATGTTTTAACAAGTTTAAGTCATGACCTTATTCATTGAATAATCCAATCCGGCGTTTGATTAGTTATATATCTGAGTTCCCATGCACACATTTCAATTGGATCTAAAATGATTTTTACTAATATTGAGTGTTGAATTTCTAGAACACCACGTGGTGTGTGTTATTCCTTAACCGGATCTGATTATGGGTTGTTGAGGGAAGAATAACATGGTTTCTTTGAGTAAACTTAAATCTCACAGGTGTGTACTTCTTATTTGTTAATGATTACTTATTTGTAGTTTAGAATGTAGCTAATTAGTGTAGTTAGTGTTATTTAGCATTAGGGTGTTTTGCCTGAGGACTAGCAAAATACCAAGTTTGGGGGTATTTGATAGGTGTAAAATACCTATATAATTCTAAACCGAATTTTCCAGTTATCGAGTATTTTATTGAAGTTTGAATATCTTTTTAGCAGTTTTTATTAGTCAGGAGTAGGGACATAAATAATCGGCAAACCGAGTGAAATGATGGAGAAAATGGTAGCCAAAAAGATGAAAAAATGAGGTTTCAAATAACAGCACAATTCCGCCTAGGCGGAAATTCATCAGAAAGTTGCAAATGCTAAAATGTTGAAATCCACCTTGGAAAAGTTTCCACCGCCTAGGTGAAAATCCGTCAGAAGGTTGCAAGGGCTGAAGTATTGAAATCCGCCTAGGCGAAGTTTCCACCGCCTAGGCAGAAATCCATCAGAACACTAGAAGTGTTGAACTGCTGTTAGAGCTGTACTGATGTAAATCCGCCTAAGTGAAGTAGCTACCGCCTAGGCAGAATTCCGTCAGAACAAAAGGGGCCCAAGAAGTTAGTCCTCCGCCTAGGCGAAGAAACCATCGCCTAGGTGAAATTCTAACCGACTTAAACTCCACCTAGGCGAAGATTCTACCGCTTAGGCGGAATTCGCAGAACAGCCCAAAATATCTGTTTAGATATTTTTGAACCCCTAGGCCTATATATACCCCTTTCCCACGTCTGAAACCAATTGTTGAAGAACCCTAACCCTAGTAAAGAGTTCTTAAACTATATTTTGAAGATCAAGAAGGAGGTTCATGATTCGAACAAAGAAGGATCACTTGTGGATCGATCATTAGCGACAGTAAACCGTTTTACTTTCAGATTTGATCGTTTCTCTCATGTTTTTATCTTTGTAATCACTTTTTCATATCTAAGAATGTTGAATCCCTCTTATTTTGTATGGTATATGGCTAAGATCTTATAGTATTAGTTAAATATTACTTAGGTGTAGTTGAAATCACGTAATTGTTAAGTTGAATGAATTAATGTTACTTTAATGTGTTGTTTGTCTAAATTCGATTGTGTTTACCATTATTCTTGATATTATGCTTGTATTGATAAACCCAGAATACGGGGTTTAACACTCGGGAGAGGTAACCCTGGATTCGGACTAGGGTAAATACAACGTGACGTTCTAACGACCGGGGAGGGCGTTCGAACGTATGAACGTATGCAATTCATAACGTTGGCTAAAGACTCACGCGACCTAGGGTTGTAAAGGCATTGAAGGGGACTTCTTCGTTGACACAAAGTCGTGTAATCCCCTGTCTTACACCTGGGAGAGGTAGCGGAGGAGTTATCGATACACAGATTGTCGGAGTATATAGAAAACCATTATAGCTAACTTAATGACTTCGATTATGCATTATGTAAAACAAATCAATATCTAAGTAATTAGTGTAATTAGAACTAACTTCATAGTTTTCGTTTATCTTATTATATTAAATAGAAAATAAACAAAATTTGATTAATCAAGATAATATAAAACTATTGAAATCGCAATACTCAACCGAATTACCTGCCAGTCCCAGTGGAACGATATCCGATCTTACAAGATCCATTATATTAAAACTAGACCTCGTATACTGGCGAGTAGTAAATTACCGTGAGGATGATGGTTGTGAGCCCTCGCGCATACAATAATACCTCATATCTGAGTCAACTTTTTGTTCGCCACTGGCACAATCCAAGCTGATAAATAATAGAAGAAAGGCAAACCAGACTTCGTGATAATCCTCTGTTGAACCAAGCCTAACTTTCTAGCACTGTGGTCAGAAGAGTTAGTCTACATGATCTACGAGGAAGGAAATGACATCAGAGCAGTAGATCCAGCTATCATTCTCAGCACTTGGGAAGCTCATCCAATCCCAGTACAACAAGCTTGGTAATCAACAAGCATCCATAACAAATCCTATCTGACTACCATTAGATAGTAGAGATTATAATATCTATAAGCTCCGATTATAATATCTCTAGGCTCCTTTTGACTATTTGAATTTCTCTTTTTGTACTACAATACTATATATGCTAAGATAATAACATACTTAAAATCATACTTTTGTGTTTACTTTACAGGTGCCTAAATAAACTTGAATATAATCCATTTAATAATGAACCACCTCTTTCCAATGAGTAGGATCTAGACAAGGAAATAAATCAGGAGTTATTGGAAATTGAAATTGAAGATACTCTTATTCCCGAGAACACCGAGGAAGTATGAAGAGCCTTAGAATGATATAAGAAATAACCTATCCCAAGTCAAGACGACATCAAAATCGTGAACCTAGGAGATCCGGAAAGTCCAAGAGAAACGAATACTAGGAAGATGATTACTAGCCAAGAAAGAGAAGACCTGATATCCCTATTAAAGAAATATCAGGATGTTTTTGCAAGGTCTTATGATGACATGATAGGACTATCATCCGACATGGTAACACACAAGCTTCTAATAAAGGAGAGAGTCAAACCAATCAAGTAGAAGCTCCGAAAGATATAACCCGATATCAGCCTAAAAATTAAGGAAGAGATCGTGAAGTAGTTTGAAACTCGCCTCATTGAAGTCTGTACTTCCTGCAAATGGTTGAGTAATTGATAGGTATAATTTTCCTATCTATTTTTGAAACAAACATTGTTAGTTTACAAGTATGTTTTATTACGTTTTAATATGTTTTTATGTATTTTTGTGTAAATCAGGTATATGGGGTAAAAATGCATGAAAACGAATCGTAAACGATCAAATCAGATCAAGAACGATGGAAAAACAGTAGGAAAACAAGCATGAGGGAAACATTTATGACAGTAGCCCACAGCCGCGGTGTCCATACCACCGCTACAGCTGTCAATATGGAAAGAGGGCCTAAAACTACTAGAATCCCACCGCCAATGTCGTGACTTAATCAACATACCAACCGCCACGGCGGTCACTCTACACAGCTGTTAGATATTTTTTTAGTTATTTTACTCCCTATTTAAGCCTCTCTCCTCTCTCCTTTTCTAACCCCCCGCCAGAGGAGATCCCTTTGGGTTCCTAATATTTTGAGAGTGTTTTGGGGTATGCTCAACCAATTCCGAAGGAGAATAACACGTTGTAAAGAAGGAGAAGTGATCATTGGATGGTTTTAGCGGCAAATCTTCGGGCTACGGCTAAGTTCTTTTGTTTGTCCCTTTATTTTCTTAACTTTGGTAGATTGTTGAGCATGTTTAGCTCTATTCTTGTTGTATAAATAGTTACGGCCATGAGCTAAACGGATTTTATCTAGGGATTAATAAATTTTATGAAATCATTGTTTGTTTCAATTTGTGTTTCGTTAATGGTTGTTCTTCGCTATTTCGATTGTGTTTACCATTATTATTTGATATTACGTTTGTTTAGATAATTAGAGAATACGGGGTTTGATACTCGGGAGAGGTAACCCCAAATTCGGACTAGGGTAAACACAACGCGACGATCTTATAATCCGAGAGGGAGTTAATAAGTGTGCAATCAATGACGTTGGGGAAAACTCATGTGACCTAGTGTCGTTAAGATGTTGAGGGGGACTTTTTCGTTGATACGAAGTTGCATATTCATTCGTCTTACACTCAAGAGAGGTGGCGAGTGAGTTTACGACACAAAGATTGTCAGATATGTCAAACGCCATTGTTGTAAACTAAATGAGACCAAACACGTTTTTGTAAACGAAGTTAATCCCTAGGCAATCGTTTCCCTAAAAATATCAATATAATATTAGTATGGTTAGATTAATTAGCTTAGTATTAGTATTAATAAATTATAAACTTCATTGCTATCGCCTAGATAAAGTTAGGTTATGATAATCACGGTATTTGATAATAATATCAACCAGTACTTGTGGATACGACAACCCCTACTCATTCCCATCTATACTAAAACTTGACCCCTACACTTGCGGTGAAGTGGCAACATAATATTCCGCCACCAACATAGTGCCAATATTTAAGAAAGACAAAAGAATTCGGGTCCGTGTTAACTATAGAGGCCTCAACGGAAATAAGTCGAATGATAACTTCCCTCTGCCAAATATCCACATAATCCTAAACAATACTGCCAGGTGTAGGATTCTACAATTACAACCAAATCCTAGTTGATGAGCAATATAATCACAAGATCGCCTTCATAAAGCCTTGTGGGGTATTTTGTTATCAATCCATGCCATTCAGACATAAGAATGCAGGAGCAACTTATCAGAGAGCCATGACAACCTTATTCCATGACATAATCTAGAAATAAATGGACATATACGTGGATAACATGATATTGAAAACAAGGGAAGATGAGGACCATCTAAAACACTTGAAGAAAATGTTTAACTTCCTTCTAAAGTTCCAACTAAAACTTAATTCAGAGTAGTGTTTGGTAAGATACTCGGATTCATAGTTAATCAGCATGGCATAGAAATTGATCCTACCAAGATTAAAGCCATAATAGAAATGCCTATACATCGAACATAAAAGAACATTTGTGGGTTCCTTGGGATAGTGAATTTCATCGCCCGTTACATTTCACAACTAACAGCCACTTGTGAACCAATCTTCAAACTATAGAGAAATGAATGAAATGGTAAATGGAACAAAAAATGCCAGGACACCTTGGAAAAGTCAAAGCCTATCTATTGAACCCTCATTTCCTTATACCACCACAACAAGAAAGATCGTTGTTCCTATACCTTACCGTCGTAGAAACTTATATGGGTGCAATATTGAGGTGGCATGACAGTTCAGGTAAGCACGAAAAATCTATCCAGTATGTCAACAAAAGATTCCTCTTATATAATGAAAGACACTCAGAACTAGAGAAAACCTACTACATATTAGCCTAGACATCTCAATAGTTACGTTACTATCTGCTATACTTCACTACTCACTTAATAGCTAAAATAGATCATCTCAAATACATATTTGAAAAGCCTATGCTCACTGGAAGAATATCCAAGTAGCAAGTGTTGCTGATTAAGTTTGACATTGTACATATAACTCAAAAACCAGTCAAAGGCCAAGCAGTCACTGACCAACTTGATGATAACTCAAGAGCCAATGAAAGGTCCATGGAGACTGAGTTTCCTGATGACCCTATTGCATTACTAACTAGCGATAAGGACAAGTAGATATGGAAAATGTACTTTGATGGAACTAGCAACTTGAAATCGGCCAGCATCGGTGTTGTCCTAATCTCTCCATAAATTCAACACTTTCCATCTGCAGCTAAGCTAAAGTTCACTAACACCAATAGCACCGTTGAGTACGAAGCTTGTATCATGGGTTTAGAGTTGGCTAAGAACCTAAAAAATTAAAGAACTGATAGTACATGCGGACTCAGAGCTGATTATAATCCAGATCATCGATAAGTTCGAGATGAAAGATGCCAAACTTATCCGATACAACAATTACTTACCTGACCTTGGTGAAACTTTCTCAAAGATTGAGTTTGAGCACGTACCATGACTCGTTAATGCCCTTGCAACATTAGCATCCATGATATCAATGATCAATGACGAAGACTAGGAGATTCCCGTAAGTGTCAAGATATACCGACAGCTAGTTCATTGGAATAAGGTAGAGGTTGAAGAGGACGAAGAACCTTGGTACGTAGATATCCTTAGGTTCTTAAGAAATCAAGAATATCCTAAAGGAGCCGATAGCCTGAGTCATATGACCTTGTGAAGACTAGCAGACCAATTCTTTCTCAGCAGCAACACCCTATATAAGAGATCACCAGACTTGGGTCTCTTAAGGTGTGTGGACATCTGAGCATCAATACAACTCATGAAAGAAGTTTATAGAAGAGTGTGAGGACCACACTTGAGTGGATTCATATCATCTAAGAAGATCCTATGAACTGGCCCGTTTAGATTAACCATGGAGGGCGATTCCATAAACTTCATGAGAAGATGTCAGATATGCCAAGTCCACAGTGACTAGATCCATTTGTCCCCAACAGAATTGTATTCCCTGGAGGCCCTATGGAATTTCTCAATGTGGGGAATGGATGCCATAGGTCAAATAATGCCGATGCCACCCAGGAGACGCCAATTCATCCTAGTTGCTATATAGTACATCACTAAGTAGGTAGAGGTGGTTTCGCTTTCTCACGTCACCCAAATGACCATAACGAGGAAAATATCATGTCATGTTACAAAGTACCTCAAGCCTTAATCTTCGACAATGCCCAAAACCTCACAGGAGGTATGATGAAAGCCATTTGTAACTAATTCAAGGTAAAACAAAAGCATTTTACGCCCTATTGGCCGAAAATGAATGGAGCAGTAGAGGCCGCCAATAAGAACATTAATACTATGTTGATAAATATGATAGATAACCACAAGAAATGGGATGAGATGCTCACGTTCGCCTTGATGGCCTATTGAACATCCGTCAGAACATTATTGGAGCCGCGCAATATTCATTAGTATATGGAACGGAAGTCGTGATCCCAGCAGAGGTTAGAAATCCCCTCTCTTAAGATTAGAGTGGAAGCAAAATTAGATAAAGTTGAATGGGTACAGTAGAGACTTGACCAACTATGCTTGATAGATGAAAAGGGACTCACTGCTATATGCCACAAGCAACGCTGTCGAAAGAGAACGACTAGAGCTTACAATAAGAATGTTCTGCCGAGAATCTACACTACTGGTGAATTGGTATTGAAAAAAAACTTCCCATTGTAAGACGAAGCTAAGGGAAAATTCCCCTCAAACTAGGAAGGACCATTCGTCGTCAATAAAGTGTTAGGGTGTGGGGCCTTAAGACCATGTTAAGAAAAATCTAACTCTTTTGATTTTTTATATGCTATATTCTTTCATGACTAACATTTCAGTACAAATAAGTAGAAAAGACAAACGACGTCAAAGCAGAACGATGGATGTAAGACAAATTTGATAAATTACCCTTAACCAAATTCCGTGTAAAGATATCTGACGTCATCACCGAACAAACCATACACAACGCCTCAAATTCCCACAACAGTTTCCAGTAACAATACAACCTCTAGGGATAGTATTATGTAATATCAATTCATTAAGAAGCCATAGAAATGGAAAAACACTGCATACCATAGGACGCTGGGTTTTCAACCACGTGAAAGTGCAGGACACTTCAAAGACTAACTACAAGAAAAATCCTCAACAAAAGAAAAAGACCATCGCCAGACAAATATTATCCAACTCCCAAAGAAATGAGCCAGTATACACCGTCCAGACAACAAGATCAAGGAAAGGAAAAGAAATTTCATTTTCTTCTAACAATACTTTGACTAAAAAAAATGCAGGGAATAAGATAGTTTGCTAATATGCCGACATACAAAGCTAAAACATTTGAAGCAGAGGGGACTAAACCAAAAAAGAAGAGGTTCACCTTCGAATTCCATCAAACAATCGGTAAGCCTTGACAATGTAGGTAATCACTATTGCAACTCATGAATAGATACAATTTACAAAACTGCACGGCCAGGAGGTTACACTGATCGGCAAACTCCTAAGATACCAACTTCACAAACAAAACAATAATAAGCCCATCGGCCAAGTATGTTCTGGGATCCAATCAGTAATTTTCTCAACCTACAGGCTAGGGCGTACTTTACACTGTTAATAATCATTAATCCCATATTCGGAAGTGTCAAATTAGATTATCCAAAGGAACTTATCTAGTCGTTACCCTAGTCTACGACTAAGGCAAATTTCATCATACCTATGTTTTCCTGAAAGAACAGCGTCCATTTCATCTCAAAATGAGAAACAAAATGCCTCAATCCTAATTAACTTAACTAATCTCAATAAACTGAAAGAGGCAGGAAATATGTGTCGACCTAATTCCCGACAAGGCCCGGGATACGTAAGAAACCCCCGCAGGTTCTGTCACGCGCGAGGATTCACAACCTTTTCTTCCTCGCGGTAATTGGACTACTCGCAAGTGTACGAGATATAGTTTTAATATAATGGATCTTGTAAGATCGGATATCGTTCCACTGGGACAGGCAGGAAATTTGGTTGAGTATTGCGATTTCAATAGTTTCATATTATCTAGACTAATCAAATTTTGTTTGTTTTCTAATTAATATACTAAGATAAATGACAACTATGAAGTTAGTTTTAATTACACTAATTACTTTGGCATTGATTTCTTTCACATAATGTATAATCAAAGTCATTAAGTTAGCTATAATGGTTTTCTATCCAATCCGACAATCTCTGTATCGATAACTCCTCCGCTACCTCTCTCGAGTGTAAGACGGGGGATTACACGACTTCGTGTCAACGAGGAAGTCCCCTTCAACGCCTTAACGACCCTAGGTCGCGTGAGTCTTTAGCCAACATCATGGATTGCATACGTTCTAATGCCTTCCCGGGTCGTTAGAATATCACGTTGTATTTACCCTAGTCCAAATCCAGGGTTACCTCTCCCGAGTGTCAAACCCCATATTCTCTATTTATCAATACAATCATAATATAAAGAATAATGGTAAACACAATCGGATTTAGACAAACAACACAATAAAGTAACACTAATTCATTCAACTTAACAATTACATGATTTCAACTACACCTAAGTAACATTTAACTAATACTATAAGATCTTAGCCATATACCATACAAAATAAGAGGGATTCAACATTCTTAGATATGAAAAAGTGATTACAAAGATAAAAACAAGAGAGAAACGATCAAATCTGGAAGTGAAACGGTTCACTATCGCTAATGATTGATCCACAAGTAATTCTTCTTTGTCCAAATGATGAACCTCCTTCTTGATCTTCAAAATATAGCTGAAGAGATTTCTACTAGGGTTAGGGTTTGTCAACTCCCTGTTTCAGACGTGGAAAAGGGGTATATATAGGCCTAGGGGTTCAAAAATATCTAAACAGATATTTTGGGCTGTTCTGCGATTTCCGTCGAAGCGCTAGAAACTTCGCTCAGGCAGAGTTTAAGTCGGTTAGAATTCTGCCTAGGTGATGGTTTATTTTCCTAGGTAGAGCACAAACTTCTTGGGCCCCTATTCTTTCTGACGGATTTCCGCCTAGGCAGATTTACAGTAGTGCAGCTCTTCCAGCAGTTCATCACTTCCAGCGTTCTGATAGATTTCCACCTAGGCGGTGGAAACTTCGCCGAGGCGGATTCAATACTTCAGCCCTTGCAACCTTCTGACAAATTTTCGCCTAGGCGATGGATACTTCGCCTAAGAGGATTTGCACTGTTCTTTGAAACCTCATTTTTTTCATCTTTTTGGCTACCCTTTTCTCCACATTTTCACTCGATTTGCCGATTGTTGATGTCCCTTCTCCTGACAAATAAAAACAACTAAAAAGGTATTCAAACTAAAATAAAATACTCAAAAACTGGCAAATTGGGTTTAGAATTAGATAGGTATTTTACACCTATCAAATACCCCAAAACTTGGAATTTTGCTAGTCCTCGAGCAAAACACTCTAATGCTAAATAACACTACCTACACTAATTAGCTACATCCTAAACTACAGATACGTAATCATTAACAAATAAAAAGTACACACCTGTGAGATGTAAGTTTAGTCAAAGAAACCATGCTATTCTTCCCTCAATAACCCGTAATCAGATCTGGTTAAGGAATAACACATACCACATGGTGTTCCAGAATTTCAACACTCAATATCAGTTCAAATCATTTTAGATCCTATTGAAATGTGTGTGTAAGAACTCGGATATATAATAGATCCAACGCCAGATTGGATTATTCAATTAATAAGGTCATAACTTAAACTTGTTAAAACATTCAGGAAAGCCATATGCTTGATTGGGGTCAACTATCCACTAATGTAGGTTCGGACATTCACCGAGGTCAATAGGGCTAGGTTTGGCTTTGGAGAACAGCCAAGGGTATCGTAGAAATAGAACTCGTTATAATTATAATGATACCCAAGGTACAAACGCTTGTCGCTAAATCTCTCTCATAACCCCTTTATCTTTGAAGATATTACCCTGAACATGATTTAGTAAAATTGTATTCACTTGTCACAACAACCGAATTTAAATACTATATTCACATAGGTTTTTTTTTTTTTTTTGTTTAACACATACCCCCAAACTTATTCAAATTTATACAATTTTAGGGGCATGTTAATACAACTAAAGCATTGACAAGTGAATACTCCTATACTTAACCAAAAGTATTTTAAACTGAAACCCCGATTACCCGCTTCAAATTAGCATAATCTAATGCTACTTGTTTTCACTCAATTTTCACTTTTATTCCAAGAGACAATGGTTTTGAAAGATTTACTTGGTTAAAGTATAGAAACAAGTTCAGAACACAAAAAAAATTTATGGCTTCGACAGGAGAACGAGGGAATAACTTTTCAGGTTAGTTTCAAATGGTTCAAGCGATGAAAATAAAGGCCTATATCATGCCTCCAGAATTACCTTACCTATAATTTTGCCTCAAACCTCCCCCAGTCAAGTTCTAAATTCCTCGTTTCTGTCATGAATTTATTATTGAATAATCGGCGTCAAATGGTTCAACTAGTTATATAATGAGTTTATGCGATCGTGCGATTTAGGATCAAAATAATTTTCACCTAATCAACATGCTAAGCACACAAAACACATGTGAATGGCATCACCCCCGACCTCAAAAGGCAATTTAGGGGGTAAGTTTCATCATCGGGACATGGTTCGGACGAACTCAAAAACTCAACATGCACGTACAACTATATTCATTAACAAATCTACTATAATTCTACAAACTAACATTATCTATGCTAATTATCCTTACACATGCATAGCTAAACATTACACATGCATAACAAAAAGACTTTCAAAATTTACAAAAAAAAAAAAAAAAATTAACATTAATATCATTATAAACTATAATTTGTACACAAAAAGAATTTTTGTCCCTTTTTACATAAAAAAAAATTTCGTCCTTCATATCCCCCCCCCCCCCCCCCAAAAAAAAAAAAAATAAATAAATAAATAAACTACTTGCTTGCGTTGCATAGTATATATACCCCCAAACTTGAACGAGGTAGTGTCCTCACTACGTAGCAGCGAACCCAATAGCAGAATAGACAAATATGTATGGAAAACTGGGGTGGACACATACCTAGGAGGGAAGACTTACAAGTCTAACCTCCTACCGTTCATTGTAGAGGAGATGGCGGTGGCGGCTCATCAGTCTCGGAAGGCGGCACCGGCGTATAACGCGCCATGTCGATTCTGAGATGTTCGAATATAACTCTTTGGTTTTGATCTTGTTGCTGGATGTAGGACTCCATGTAGTTCTCTATCTGAGCCAGATTAGCTTGTAGTTGGCTCATATAGGACTGGAGACTACGGATGTCTCGTGAAATTTGGATGATTTGGCCGCGGCTGGTTGTAGGCATCGGTGGCTTCGAAGGGCTGGCTTCTTTCTCTTCGTGACCCTCTTCTCCTTCTCCAGGTCCAGCTTTCCATACCCTGTTAATCATTGCAAGATCCAGTGGCTTTACAGGTGGAAAGGGGCTCGTGGATGTGATACAAACTCCAGCTCATTAAAAGACCGCGGTGAGGAATGAAGGAAAAGGAAGGCCACCCTTCTTCGTCTTGGCAGTATGAATTATGGACGAATAAATGAGCCAGCCGACATTTACGAACGTCCCTCTATCAATGCCGTAGAGCATAAACGCTCGCTCTTTGGACACATTGGACACATAGGTGGTCGGGAGCAGATTGGCACAAATAAATGAATGCCAAATCTTTGGGATCGATTTCAGAAACCGAGACTTGAAGATCACCTGACCTTGCCATGTGTTCTCCCACTGGGCATTTCCCATTTTCAGGGTTTGAATCACCGCACTCATAGACGGTATGGCAGCGTCGGATAGATCTCTTGAGGCTTCGGGCCCTGTCAATCTCAGCAATTCATTAAAATGATCGGCACTGAATAGGACGGGAATATTTCATACCTGTGTTTGAAACCCCTTAGCCTCCGCGATGTTTGCATAAAATTCTCATACAAGGGCCAATTCTCCTGTCAAGGGTGGAGCACAGAACTGTTCCCATCGTCTTTGTACGATAACAGTTCTGATTTCTTCCGGGAGTTCATTCAACAGTCCAAACCCCCTTTGACGGATACCTGGCCGCTTAATCTCATGCTCTTTATACCGATCCTCAGCCTGCTTAGAAACAAATTTGAGAGAATTGTAGTCCGAAGCAGGCGGAGGTTCGTCTGTTCTTGGTTGCTTGGCAGCACGTCGCTTTTCCATTTTCCCTGAAAATAAAAATCACAATACCAACAACAATAATAACAATAGAACAATCAATTCAAACCCTTTTCAGTGAACACACAATGCCCTATTTTAAGAAACATATGCCAATCAAAGCCAAATAATACAAATCTCACAAGATATCCCACCAACCATAACCAAATCACATTTTTGTCGCAACGTGGCACAAACTAAATGATTCACATTGTATATCAACACAAAAACATGATAGGGTTTACCATTTATCATTCCTCAATCCCAAATAGCATGAAAATCGCAACTTAGGGTTTAAAGGGGTTTAGGGTTCCAATCAAATCCAATGATTTTTTAAATAAATAAGCAAATGAAGAAAATAATTGAACAACTAAATGAAAAATAGGATCATTGACACTTAATCGTTGAAAAATTTGATCAAATCAGTGGAGAATGGTGATTTCACACTGTTTTACCGTTCGAACCCTAATTTTCGAGAATGGGAAGAGGAATTCCATGTTTTGGGCGAAGATTCTTGGTGCAAATCCAAGTTTTTAGCACTATAGAATGAATCTTTAACGGGAGGAAAGAATTAGGGATGGTGAAGTTGAGAGGTTTCTTGAAATTTTTAGGAGGGAAATGCCGTTTGCGAAGAGGACTATACGTTTCAAAACAGGGTTCGCGTAAATTTGCCAAGGTGGTGGTTTTTTTCGCCTAGGCGAAGTAGCACATTTTTCTTTTTAAAAACCTTCTGGTGTTAATTCTCCTAGGCGTTGGTTTTTTCCGCCGGGGCGAGTTTACACCAGTATGAAACCCCTAATTTCGTGTAAATCTGCTTAGGCGATGGGTTATCCACCTAAGCGAGTTTATACCAGTGTGAGACCCCTGATTTGGTTGTAAATCTGCTTAGGCGGTGGGTTTTTTGCCTGAACGAATTTACACCAGTGTAGGAACTCAGCTTTTCTTCAATTTTCCGCCTAGGCGATGGCTTTACTGCCTGGGCAAAATTACGACGCCAAAAACTTGTCACGCGCAAGGATTCACAACCTTTTCCTCCTCGCGGTAATTGGACTACTCGCAAGTGTACGAGATCTAGTTTTAATATAATGGATCTTATAAGATCGGATATCGTTCCACTGGAACAGACAGGTAATTCGGTTGAGTATTGCGATTTCAATAGTTTCATATTATCTCGACTAATCAAATTTCGTTTGTTTTCTAATTAATATACTAAGATAAACGACAACTATGAAGTTAGTTTTAATTACACTAATTACTTAGGCATTGATTTCTTTCGTATAATGGATAATCGAAGTCATTAAGTTAGCTATAATGGAATCCGACAATCTCTGTATCGATAACTCCTCCGCTACCTCTCCCGAGTGTAAGACGGGGGATTACACGACTTCGTGTCAATGAGGAAGTCCCCTTCAATGCCTTAACGACCCTAGGTCGTGTGAGTCTTTAGCCAACGTCATGAATTGCATACGTTCTAATGCCCTCCCGGGTCATTAGAACGTCACGCTGTATTTACCCTAGTCTAAGTCCAGGGTTACCTCTCCCGAGTGTCAAACCCCGTATTCTTGGTTTATCAATACAAGTATAATATCAAGAATAATAGTAAACACAATCGGATTTAAACAAACAACACATTAAAGTAACACTAATTCATTCAACTTAACAATTACATGATTTCAACTACACCTAAGTAACATTTAATTAATACTATAAGATCTTAGCCATATACCATACAAAATAAGAGGGATTAAACATTCTTAGATATGAAAAAGTGATTACAAAGATAAAAACAAGAGAGAAACGATCAAATCTGGAAGTGAAACGGTTCACTGTCGCTAATGATTGATCCACAAGTGATTCTTCTTTGTCCGAATGATGAACCTCCTTCTTGATCTTCAAAATATAGCTTACAAGCTTTCTACTAGGTTTAGGGTTTGTCAACTCCCTGTTTTGAACGTGGGAAAGGGGTATATATAGGCCTAGAGGTTCAAAAATATCTAAACAGATATTTTGGGTTGTTCTGCAATTTTCGCCTCAGCGGTAGAAACTTCGCTTAGGCGAAGTTTAAGTCGGTTAGAATTCTTCCTAGGCGATGGTTTTTTCACCTAGGCGGAGCACTAACTTCTTGGGCCCCTATTCTTTTCGACGGATTTCCGCCTAGGCGGTAGCTACTTTGCCTAGGCGGATTTACAGCAGTGCAGCTCTTCCGGCAGTTCAGCACTTCCAGCGTTCTGATGGATTTCCGCCTGGGCGGTGGAAACTTCTCCTAGGCGGATTAAATACTTTAGACCTTGCAACCTTCTGATGAATTTCTACCTAGGCGGTGGATACTTCGCCTAGGCGGATTAGCACTATTCTTTAAAACCTCATTTTTTCATCTTTTTGGCTACCATTTTCTCCACTTTTTCGCTCGGTATGCTGATTGGTGACGTCCTTTCTCCTGACTATTAAAAAAAACTAAAAAGGTATTCAAACTAAAATAAAATACTCGAAAACTAGCAAATTCAGTTTAGAATTAGATAGGTATTTTACACCTATCAGGTTCGAGTGACAAATTTAAACTCATTAAAGATGTTGGAACTACGTGTCAGCCTTATTCTTGGCAATGTTTGAGATACGTAGGAAACCCGCATGGGTTCAATTGATAAGCTTAATCCTAGCTATGTGCGATGAACTATATGCCGACCTGATTCTCAGTTATCTGAGATACGTAGGTAACCTTTACAAGGTTCGATCATACCCTTTAAAACTAAATACTATTCATGCATATTAAACCCAAGTGGGTTCGGTTGAAATAAAAATGAGAGATGAGTATGATCTTTATGACACTCTCTCAGCCCTAGACCAGGGAGCATCTCTAGGAATAGTCTATTGACTCTCCTGAGAAAAGATTTACGCACGCTCTTTGCTTACCAAACAATAGATGATGCTTAACCATGAAACTACATCTAACCTGACTCTTGACAAAAATCAAGACATGTACGAAACCTTATTCACTCGCCATTGACAAAAATCTGATATCAATTAGGATAATATAATGTTATCAACACTAAAATCCCCATGATCAACCAATCCAAATATAACTATACTAGACTTAACTAGCCAAGAAAGAATTAGGTGTCGAGCTAAGTCCTGGTAAACATCTGGATACGCGAAACCTTTATGGGTTGGGTCGTCACCTTAAGCCAAATTCATCTATCCCCACCAGACTGTGCTTTGACCTGTCCTTGGTAGACCACTACGGTACATAGGAGATCCAAGCCAGTCAAGTCAAAACCAGAGAGATGTCTGCATCACAATATTCTCTCAGCCCTGTATCAAAGCGCATCTTCTAAGAAGTCCCTTGACTTCCTTAAGAAGTTGACTACTAATCCTTTTGTTAAGAAGACAAAAAAAGATAATTATGCTCAAACTACTCGTTAACCTGATCCTTGGTAGATTATCAAGGAACATAGGAAGTTCTTGCAGGTAAGGTTGACAATCGGGGATAGCACAGCAAGGGTCGAACTACATTTCGACTAGATTCTTGACCGTGGAACTCAGTAATACGAATAATACATAAACAACCCAACGGGGTTTCCAAACTAAAACAAACACTACAAATTGTACTCTCAGTCCAGGATATAGAGGTAGCCCATGTGTGCTCTGCCATATATTTTAAATGCTTGGGATATAGTCCTATGCCCCAACTGGAGCTGGGGCACATTATATCCAATTTCTTAAATCTAGAATCTGAGACGGAACTCACCCCAGCTAGAGTTGGGGCACATTATATCTGATTTTTTCGTTGAGATTCTGTGATAAGAGTCACCCCAGCTAGAGTTAGGGTACATTATATCAAATCTTCTCTCTTTCGAGTTTGTTGATATAAGATTCACACCAATCCCAATCACAATCATTACAAAACTTCAAGACTCAAAATATAACCCCCAAAAAATAAATAATCATCGTCAAGGCCTAGTCGATGACTACAGCACATTTTACCCAAGGTTGAATTTCCTCCATTAGGTGTTGAGTTTCCCGAGGGTCTTTGCCCATTATGAATTGTCTCAGTCATTTTCAATCTTGTATTGATATGACGACCTAGGATTAGCTTTTCTAACCAAAAATCGATTCCACCTAATATTGACTTAATTCACAAATCCAATCTATACGACAAAAAGCTGATTTACAGAGTGTCATCCTCCACCCAACCAGCGAGATAACCAGTATTATTATTTTTTTTAAAATAAGACCACCAGTAACCAAACAATATTTTGTGAATTTTGGATAGTCATTTAATGTAGAATTAGAATATACTTTATATGCTAGAACTGCATGTAACCTGATTCTCTTTAATTTGAGATATGTAGGAAATTCTTTTGGGGGTACGATCACAACCAGGAGCTGATTGACCGAGTGTCATCCTCCCCACCTCCTATAAGATAAACCACGCATCATCCTTTCGGAGCAGTATTTTAATTTCGTAGTATAATGCATACAACCAATATATTTTAATTTCGTAGTGTAATGCAAATAGCCAGCGTATTTTAATTTTGTAATGTAATGCAGACTGCCGGTGTATTTTAATTTCGTAGTGTAATGCAGACAGCGAGCCATATAATATTTTACGGATTCTGGATAATAGTATAGCATAGTAGTAGAATTCACTTTACTTAGTAGAATATGTGACTTAATTCTCATTAATTTGAGATATGTAGGAAAACCTTTTGGGGTACGATCACAACTAGGAGTCAGTTGACCCAAGCAGCATCTTCTCTGCAACCAGGAGTCGATCGACCGAGCGTCATCTTCTCTGCCTCTTATAGGATAGACCACGCATCATCTTTTAGGGGTACAGTAGTGTAATATAAACCAATAGTGTAATAAAAACTAGTAGTGTGATCACAACCAGTAGTGTAATAACAACCAGTAGTATAGATCTATTTTATAATTTCGGCCAGCCAGTAGTATAATATAATAATACAATTATTAGAAGGTCTTGTACAAAGTGTCTTCCTCACCACGCTCTATAGGACTAGATATATTACCATCCTCTAGGAATGCAGATAGACAGCAACCAGATGTGTTTCCATTCTTCTAGCAAGGATCTTCGAAGGTTGATCATTCATCCTTGTTCGAAGTACACAATGATAGGAGTGATCAATCGTCACCCTTGTTGAATCCTCCAAGATTAGGTATGTCTCCATCATTTAGCATAGATTGAAATACTTGTCTTTTTTCATGTATAAGAGGAACAAAATATTAGTGTCTCCTTATTTGTCATTACAAGTAAACTCGCAAGACAAAAAGAGGTAGTTTTAGATACCGCATTTTGTCCCACCCTATCAATATCAAATCAAGTACAAGTTCATATAAACTTTAAACTTGGGTTTAAAGGGAATGAATTTTTACCTAAGATCACACTGCTTAATAATAATAATAATAATAATAATAATAATAATAATAATAATAATAATAATAATAATAATAATAATAATAATAATATATTGAATTTGACAAAATACAGCTAAGTAAAAGTTTCGGGTCAAACACAGAATTCCCATGATTTAAGGAGGTCTAAAATGACTTTACTAAAGTTGATTTTCATAAAATAATCTTTAGTATAGATAAATCTTAATCACTACCCATAAATTATAGGGCATTTCAAACAATTGACTCAATTACCCACCCCGACCTTGAAACATTTACAACATCTGAATCTTGTCAAACTTAATGCCAAAAACATCCATTTTATTTATGCATATTACATCAAGAACTACCAAGAAACAGTCCAAGACACCTTCATCAAATCTTGGAAGGGTAATGACAAAGCCCTAAATCACAAGGTGATATAAGGATTAGGTGATAGGTAGAATTTGTCTATATATTCTCAAGCCAGTTTTGATAGTATTTTAGTATTATTATAGAGTTTTAATATGTTTTAATATGTTTTTACTTGTTCTGACATAAATCAGGTGTTTGGGGTGAAAAGGGACAAAAACGGTTCATAAACGATCAAGTCGGTGGAAGAACGGTGGAAAAACAACCAAAGAGGCCTTCCAGCATCTGCAACTCCACTAAACCACCGCTGCAGTGTTCACCCAGTCAGAAAGCCTACTAGAATGCCCATCACTATAGCAGTGAAACCACCACTGCAGCGGTCATGCTCCACCTAGAATAGATATTTTAGGATATTTTCTAGGATATTTTGAATCCTATTATATCCCCTTTTTGCCCAAAACACTTGGCACATTTTTGGGAGTGTTCTTGAGAGCTCCAATACCTATCAACCAAGAGAAGATCATAAATCCAAGAATATGAAACATTCTCAGAGCTATTTTAGCATCGGTTCTTCAGATAACGACTAGTCTCCTGGTTTTTCTCTTTATTTCTTAGTTTTGGTTGATAGTTTTGTATATATTTAGCTTCTCTATTGTTGTATATGTGGTTATGGCTATGAGAAACTAAACATATATTGTCTAGGGAGCGATTCGTTTATAAAAACGTTGTTTAGTTGAATCTTTGTTTCGTTATTGTTTGTCTATCTTTATCCGATTGTGTTTACCTTTTTTATTACAATCTTGGTATGCTTGTTGTGGTATTAGGTTTGATTTTGAGAATACAGGGTTTGACACTCGGGAGAGATAATCCAAGATTCGAAGTAGGATTTAAATACAACGTGACGATCTAATGACCTAGGAGGGCATTAGAAAGTGTCCAATCCATGAGGTTGGGGCGAGACTCATGTAACCAAGTGTCGTATAGAAAACACTTGAATACGCGTCATTAACGCATGCCACTTTTACCACAAGTGTACGGGTCAAGTTTTAATATAGATGAGGAGAGTAAGGGTATCGTGTCCATAGGATTTGGTTCAGAATATTGTCGAGTACCGTAATTAACATAACTTAATTTTATCTAGGAGATAAAAAATGTGTTTAAAATTATTAAATACTAATACTAAGTTAATTAATCTAATTAAACTATACTACTATGTTGAGATGTTTAGGGAAAAATATTGCCTAGGAATTAACTTCGTTTACAAAAATGTGTTTAGCTTCGTTTAGTTTACAATAACAGCATTCAACCTACCCGACAATCTCGATATCATAAACTCACTCACCACCTCTCTCGAGAGTAAGATGAGTGAATATGCGACTTCGCGTAAACGAAAAGGTCTCCCTCAATATCTTAATGACACTACGTGACATGAGTCTCGCCCCAATGTCACTGATTGCATACTTTCTAACTTTCTCCTGGGTTATTAGATCGTCGCGTTGTGTTTACCCTAGTCCGAATTCGGGGTTACCTCTCCCGAGTGTCAAACCCCGATTTCTCACTATATCTAAACAAGCATATAATCATAACAAGCCGATAAACAGAATCAAATAACGAAGAAAACCATTAATGAAACACAACTCAACCAAAACACTTTTATAAATTACATTAATCCCTAGACAAAATTTGTTTAGCTCAAGGCCATAACCGTTTATACAATGAAAAATAAGCTAAACATTCTCAACAAACTACTGAAGTTAAGAAATGAAAGAAACTTAGCCGTTGTCCGAAGATTTGCTACTAAAATTGTTCCGAGATCACTTATCTTTCTTTGCAATGTATTCTTCTCCTTCGGATTCGGTTGAGCACTCCCCAAAATACTCTCTAAATATCCTAAGCCCTAAGGGGTCTAAAAATGGTCGAAGGAGAGGAGATGAGAAATATATAGGGATAAAAAATATCTAAACTATGTGTAGAGTCACCGCTGCGACGGTGGGTTCACCGCCACAGTGGTGGGTATGTCGGTTTAGGTCACGGTCGTAGTGATAGAGGCAGTAGTGGGTGCAAAGTCTTTCTACTGTCTAACTATTGTGGCGGTGGATTTTCAGCAAGAATAGACCCTTCTCTGCATCTTGACCACCGCAGCGGTAGTCTAGTCGTCTCAGCGGTGGGCTACAGTTTTGAATTTTGCCCTTATGCTTATTTTCCCACCGTTCTTCTACCGATTTGATCGTTTATGATCCAATTTCATCTCTTTTCACCCTCACACACCTGATTTATACAAAAAGAATATAAAATATATTAAAACATAATAAAATGTAATAAACATACTAAAAAACTAACAAGTTCGGTTTGGAAATAAATAGGTAAAGTGCACCTATCAAATACCCCCAAACTTGAAATTTTGCTAATACTCGAGCAAAACACCCACATAATATAAGAAAATACGATAACTACTTACGAAATTAAAAACTAAAAAAGGAAAAACAATAATGTGTAAGTTTTGAATATCATCTACCGACCAAACAATTTTCCATCATCGGCCCCTAATCCTATCGAGTTCAAGAATAAAACCTACCATGTGGTGTCCTAGAATTTTAATGTTTAATAATAGTAAGCACCATTCTAGATTCTGTCAAAGTGTGTGTGTTAAAACTCAAATATACAACTATCTGTTGATCAGATGGGATTATCCCTCAATAAAGTTCATGACTTAAACCATTAAGGTATGTGGAATCCATAAGACTGACCCAAGTTCTATTCTCCACTAATGTAGGCTTAAAAATTCAAAAAGTTTATTAGGTCTTGGTTCGGTTTTGGAGAAATAGCCAAGGGTATAACAGAAATAGATAACAGGTTAACGTCATTAACTTGACGATACCCGAGGTACATGTTTGGCACTCTCACACTTGAACCCCCATAGATAAATTGGAAACAACTCTAACATACATTTAAGACCGATGTACTCACTTGTCAAAAGAAACAGAAAATAGAACAATATTTACATAGCTTTTTTGTTTTTAACATAAACCACACCCCCAAACTTATTCAATTATTATAATTTCACGGGTGCGGTTAAAACGAAAGAAAAACGACAAGTGAATGCTTGAATACCGAACCAATTAAAAGTTCGCCCTAAACCCAACCGCTCAATTCAAGTAGCATAATTTTTGCTAACTTTATTCACTCTAATTGTACCTTCGGCAGTGATACAGGTTTGGAAGGAAGTTTTATCAGCCATGGTATTAGTTAAGTGTTCAGAATTGAAACAATTTTTAGGCTTCAACAGGGTAATAAGGGATAATGATTTAACAAAGTAGGCTTCAGAGGCTCAAGTGATAAAAACGAATGCCTAAATCATATCTCCCAAACTACCTCGCCTAGGATTTCGCCTCGAATTTCCCCCAAATCAGGTTCTAAAATCCTTATTGTTATGAACTTGGCTAACGGATAACCGTTTTCAAATCAATTGGATAGTTATACATTGAATTTACGTCCTAGTTCATTTAGGATCTACACTAACTTTTACTAAAATGATACGTCAAGCACACAAAACACACATGAATGAGCTTTACGCTTGACCTCAATAAACAACCAGAGGATAGACTCATCATCAAGTAATGGCTTAGATGAAGTCAAAACACAGCACACAATAACAACAATCATAAACAAACATGCACACAATAAAAACAACAATTAAACATACTAAAATACTACACATCATTGCCAAACTTAAAATAGACAGTGTCCTCAGTGACTTAATCATCAATTTCAACATATGAAATTAAAGCATGCTAACGAAGAGGTTTTAGAACACGTATCTGAGAAGCGAGAGAATATCGCCTCCGAATCAAGTCGGTTGTTACGGATATAATTTATTTTTTTACTTGGGTTGCTTCCCAGGAAGTGTGTGGTTTATTGTCCTCAGCCCGACACGGAGAACGGCTCGTTCAAGAGTGGCCTCCTCCCATAGTAAGTGTCAAACAACACTACGTATGGGTTTTTATTTATTACGCCCTCAAGACTGAGGAGATATTGCTTTGGATGGCTCGATCTTTCAACAACACATCTCACTGGCTCATGTACTTGGTGGGCATGAAAGGATGTTACTAACAGTGGAGAAGGACAAGTGAGCTATATCGGATCCTTGTAGATGTGATCGTCTTGGATCGAGTGCGGTATCACTAACTAGAATTCAAACAGTAAAAACTCACACCGATTAATATGTGAATCTCCATCGCCATTCCACAGTCGAGTTCTCTCATCTTCAACTTTATCAATAAATTCTCCCAAGCTCCTCCTGCTCGTTTACGGTTCCTTACGGTGGCTTTCACTGAATGTGGCTTGTTAATCTCCCAGTGCCACCGCGTCTGACTCAACCTCAATCAAGAAGATAAGCTGACCAATTTGCATCTAAAGAGATGTTACGATCACATCGATTTCAGTGTAAATCGTCTTAATGTTATCAAGACGATCTTCTTGCTTATTGATCCGATCATTCGTTTCCCTCAAGACTTTCTAAGTTTCTCCCATGATAGTAGCGAACACGTCTTCTAAGGTAGTGGAAGACTCCTCATCTTGGTCCGAAGTGTCAATCCATGGTGTCGTAGTGTTGGAACAATCCCCCAAGCTTTGGTGACTCGGTGAATGATTCCAACTTTTATAATCATAGGCCGCCATTTCCTCCAATGACCAACTTTGAAAGAAATGCATCAATACTCGTCGATCTAACATCTTCAAGTACCTGGCATAAGAAATAAAAACAAGACCACAAACAGAAAATTATACACAAAATAAATGCCTAAATTAACATCAGGTCATTTGCTCACAATATCAACAATAATCTAAAACACAATCTCCAGTAACGGCGCCAAAAACTTGAACGGGCGTAATTAACGCACGCCACTTTAACCTCAAGTGTACGAGTCAAGTCTTAGTATAGATGGGGAGAGTAAGGGTATCGTGTCCACAAGGATTGGTTGAGAATATTGTCAAGTACTGTAATTATCATAACTTAATTTTATCTAGACAATAAAAAATGTGTTTAAAATTAATAAATACTAATACTAAGTTCATTAATCGAATTAAACTATACTACTATAATGAGATGTTTAGGGGAAAAGATTGTCTAGGGTTCAAATTCGTTTACAAAAACATGTTTGGCTTTATTTAGTTTACAATAATGGCATTCGACCTATCCAACAATCTCGGAATCGTAATTTCACTCACCACATCTCCCGAGTGTAAGATGAGTGAATATGCAACTTCGTGTCAATGAAGAGGTCCACCTCAACGTCTTAACGACACTACGTCACATGACTCTCACCTCAACTTCATCGATTGCACACTTTGTAACTCCCTCCCGGGTTATTAGATCATCGCATTGTGTTTACCCTAGTCCGAATTCGCGGTTACCTCTCCCGAGTGTCAAACCCCAATTCCTTACTATATCTAAATAAGTATATAATCATAACAAGCCGATAAAAATAATCAAATAATGAAGAACAACCATTAATGAAACACAACTCAAACAAACTATACTTTTATAAATTACATTAATCCCTAGACAAAATTCGTTTAGCTCATGTCCATAACCATTTATACAATGAAAAATGAACTTAACATGCTTAAAAAACTACCGAAGTTAAGAAATGAAAGAAACTTAGCCGTTATCCGAATATTTTTCGCTAAAACTGTTTCGAGATCACTTCTCTATCTTCGAAACGTGTTTTTCTCCTTCGGATTTGGTTGAGCACTCCCCAAAATACTCTCTAAATATCCTAAGCCCTAAGGGGTCTAAAAATTGTCAGAGAAAATGAGAGCAGGAACATATAGGGCTCAAAAATATCTAAATAAATATCTAAACTGTGTTCAAAGTCACCGCCATGGCAGTGGATATGTCGGTTTAGGTCACGGCCGCAGTAGTGGAGGTAGCAGTAGGTGCAGAGTCTTTCTGTTCTGGAGATGAGTCTCACTGCTGCAGTCGTGGATTTTTAGCAATAATAAACCCTTCTCTGCATCCTGACCGCCATGGCAGTGGTCTAGTCGCCGCTACGGTAGGTTGCAGTTCTGAATTTTGGCTTTATGCTTATTTTCCCACCATTCGTCCACTGTTTTTTATCCGATTTGATCATTTATGATCCATTTTCATTCATTTTCACCCCCACACACCTGATTTACACAAAAAGAATATAAAATTTATTAAAACATAACAAAATATAATAAACATACTCAAAAACTAACAAGTTCGGTTTGGAAATAGATAGGTAAATTACACCTATCAAAACTCGAGGGGGACTTTGGTGTTGACGCGAAGTCACATATTGGTAGCGCGTAGATACGTCGATACTGTTGATCCCAAGATTTTGATGAACAATTAAGAATCGATGTTTTGGTAGAGCTAATGTTTGATCAAGTGTTTCAGTGATTTAAAGTTCCTATAATGAAGATGTCAAATTGAATGGATGCTAAATAAAGATGTTAAATGGAATGGATGCTTAATGAAGATATCAAGATGATGATGAAGTATTAAGAGTTTGAATAAATTTGAAAAAATAACTCAGGTAAATATTAACTCTTAATATCCTATTTAGGAACACACACATGGCACAAAATGAATCTTATCTTTTATGTGTGTTTTTGGTAAGTATATTTATTTGCTTCTATGTGAATTAAAAATAAATATTTTTGAATGACTAAAATGAAATATAAGAATATTAGTGGAGCTTATTTAAATATAAAAATGGATAAAGGGGTGAAATCGTAAAAACAAGTAGGTTAAAAATGAGATCAGAAAAGTGATTCAGAAGAAAGCAGTCGACTGAGGAGTCGACCGGAGAAGAAAAATGAAACATCCAGAATTGAAGAGTCAACCGACCGGCTGACCTGTGAAAACATCTGAACTCTCTAAATTTGAGAGTCGACCGAGCAGTCGATCGGTGAAAGCATGACAAACTTTCTGAATCTGCGAGTCGACCGAGCGGTCGACCTATTCTCGTTGCGACGATAGTATCACTTTGGGTAGTCAACTGGGCAGTCGACTGTATGGGCTGATTTACGATATTGTTTGATCTGATTTTAAATCCAAAAGTAGCCATTTTTTGTTAAGATTTTGAGGGAGATTTTATAAGAGTTATCATTCTATGATAAAGAGTGATCTGATAATCAACTACAATCTATTCTTGCTGATACCAGATTTGAAACTACACTATTCTAATCATTATTTCTGTGGATTCTGGGTGAGATCATTCCATATTATTTTATTTTGGAAATTGATCTTAGAAATTGTTTTTGATTTTTGAAGAAAATATTCTTTTAAATAATTTCTTGAATCTGATTACGTGCTCCAATTTTCTACTTATATTTTTGTTAAAATCATATTTCTATATCTCACGTATTTCTATCACTAGTTGGGATATTAATTGAGTTTTTATTTGACTGGGGTGGTAGAAGCTCCGAGTGAGATTTACTTATCAATTTTTGTATTGGTGAGTTGTGACAGATTAAATATCATTGGGGATATTTAATTAAGGGTAGCAGGATTTTAGTCTCTTCCTATAAAGAGATTAAGGTAGTGATTCTTCTTGGATGAGAATTGCGTTTTTTGTTGAGTGATTTTGTAACGGTTCAATCCTTACCGGGTAAAAGATTATTTGGAGTGTTTTGGTGAGGTTTTGATTCTTGAGCCTAAGCGTTAAAAATAATTTGGTTATTCTTTAGCTTGTAAAAAGTAGAGGTTCTTCCTTAGCCTGAGAAAAGAAAATTGTAAAGGTTGATTATGAGCCTATAAAAGAATCGATATGTGGATTTGGTTCCAACCTTTAAAGGAATCTTGGTTTTAGTGAGTGCGACCTCCGTGGAGCTTGGGGGGACTGGATTAGTTAAGAGTAGCTTGGTGAACTAGTATAAATCTCTAGTGTGCTGCTTTCATAATTTGTTTACTTTTGTTGTTTGGATATGTACTTAAATTTATTTTAATTCCACTGTGATATAAAGAAAATAATTAATTTAGGTATAAAATTAAGGGTAACTTAGTGAGAGGTCCCATGAGTGAAAAACATCACTTTCTAGATCCCATCCCAAGAGTAAAAGGATCCCTTGGATGGGACTCCCATTAATGATATTTTACACTTATGGGACCTTTAAAGGAATTTCCCTAAAATTAATTATTTGATTTATTCAAAGTATATTCTGATAATATTTTTTAATTACCCAATTCACCCCCCCTCTTGGGTATTCTACTGGGCCAATAATTGGCCACAAAGCTGGTTCAGCTCGAATCTATTTTGCTAACATAGATCACATGGCACACATAGTAAGAACACTAGGTGAGGGACAGTCTATGCACCGCCCGCCCTTGTTTGTAGGTGAAAGTTACTCGTTTTGGAAAGACAGGAGGATAGTCTTTCTTCAGGCTACAAATTATGACGTGTGGCTAACCATCGAGGATGGTCCATTTATTCCAATGGAAAACGGAGTTGAGAAGAAGAAGGAACAACTCACTGCTTCCGATAAGCAGAAACTCTCTATTAATTCTCAAGCTTTCAACATTCTTTTTTGTTCTTTAGATTCTAATTAGTATTCTAGAGATTTAGGTTGTAAATCCGCAAAAGAGATATGGGATAAGCTACAAGTTACCCACGAAGGGACAAGTCAATTGAAGCATTCTAAGATCAATGCACTCATGAGAAAATTTAAGCTGTTCAGGATGGAGGAGAATGAATCAATTCATGATATGTACATTTGCTTCAACAACATATGCAACAGTATGAACCAACTTGGAAAGCCGTAATCCATGGAGGATAGAGTACGAAAGGTCCTAAGGTCCTTAACGAAAATATGGGAGTCAAAGGTGACGGCAACCAAGGAAGCCAAGGATCTTGGAAAATATGACATTGATGATCTAATTGGTAATTTGATGACTCATGAATCAGCGATCAAAGGCTACAAGGATGATACTGGAAATAGCAAGAGGAAATCCTTAACACTAAAAGTTCAAAAGATTGAAGAAGTTGATGACAGTGATGATGAAAGCTTTGATAGTGAGTAAGAGAAGAATGTATCACTTATCACAAATAATTTTAGAAGAATGACTCGGTGCACATTCCGGGGAAAAAAAAATCTCAACATGTCCAAAGTAGAATGCTATAACTGTGGGAAAATCGATCATTTTCAAAATGATTGCCCCAAACCGAAGAAGGATAACGAAAATGAGAAGAAGAATAAAGTAAAGAAGAAATCAAAGAAAAGTAAGAAGAAATCGATGAAGGCTACTTGGGATGATACCAATTCAAGTAGCTCGGAAGAATCAAATAATGAGGATTCGTCCATGCTTGCATTAATGGCCACTGGTGGTGAGGTAACCAATTGTTCAAGTTCTTGTCCTTTAAATTTTGATGAATTTTTTTATGTTTATCAAGAACTCTCACATGATTATAAAAATCAGTGTTCTAAAATAAATGCTCTTCAAAGTATAATTAACACATTAAACAAGCAAGTGGTAGATTATGAATTTGAAAACAATATGTTGAAATCTAAATTGATGGATTTGCAATCAATTGTTCTCAAATTTACTGGTGGTGAAAACAATTTGAAAATGCTTTTGGAAAGTTCACGTGGAGTTTTTGATAAGGTCGGTGTTAGATTTCAGAAAAATCTTAAACAAAACCGCTTTCATAAATTCTTTTCTAAAACCAAGGATCATGTTAGATGTTTTAAATGTAACGTTATGGGGCATACTATTCACAGATGTTTTGCAAAACTATCTAACTGTAGACAATTTTGGGTTCCGAAAGGAACAAAAATTGTACCAACTAACAAGATCGGACCCACGTGGGCTGGGTACCACTTAAGAATTATTTGAGGTGCTCCTTGCAGGTTATTCTAAAAGCATCAATAAGTAAGGACAAATGGTTCCTAGATAGTGGTTGTTCTCGACACGTGCTGGGAGATAAAGGTAAATTTACATCTTTTACACCTAAAGATGGAGGTCATGTGACTTTCGAAAACAACTCAAAGGGTAAAATTATCGGTATAGGTAATATCGGTAATGGTACTACTTTGAATAAAGATGTGTTACTAGTTGATGGAGTTAAACATAGTTTGCTTAGTATTAGTCAACTATGTGACAAGGGATACAATGTCATATTTGATCATGATAGATGCATCATTAATAATAGTCATGATAGTGGTATTTTGCTAGTTGCATCACATTTTGAGAATGTTTATACTTGCACTTTTGATAATTTTAATTCTCAAAATTTATCTTGTTTGAATGCTTTATCTAAGAATAGTTGGTTATGGCATAGAAGACTTAGGCATGCTAGTATGGAGTTAATTTCTAACTTATCTAAGAAGAGCCTTGTACATGGCCTACCTGATTTGAAATATGTGAAGGATAACGTATGTGATGCATGTCAATTAGGCAAGAAAGTTAGATCATCAATTAAGAAAAAGATGCACACGTCCACATCTAAATATCTTGAATTATTGCATCTTGATTTATTTGGGCCTAACTCTGTTGCTAGTTTTGGTGGTAAGTTCTATGCATTTTTTATAGTTGATGATTATTCTAGACTTACCTGGGTATACTTTCTTGCTAAGAAAAGTGAAGTTGCTTCCGTTCTTGCTAAATTTTGTAAACATGTTCAAAATGAGAAGTAATGTTCTATTATTAACATTCGTAGTGACAGAGGAAGAGAATTTAAGAATTATGAAGTGATAAGCTACTGTGATGAGCACAGTTATGCTCACAACTTTTCTGCACCAAGATCACCACAACAAAATGGTGTAGTAGAAAGGAAGAACAGAACGCTTCAAGAGATGGTTAGAACAATGCTAAATGAAAATCGTTGACCAACCTACTTCTGGGCCGAAGCAATAAGTACCGCTTGTCACGTGGTAAACCAAGTATCAATTAGTAGAGGGTTTAACAAAACCCCATATGAAATCTGGAATGGTAAGACTCCTAATATTTCATATTTTAAAATCTTTGGATGCAAATGTTTCATTTTGAATGACAAGGATAATCTTGGTAAATTTGATGTTAAATCCGATTATGAAATTTTCCTTAGATATGCTACTAACAGTAAAGCTTATAAAGTTTATAATAAATATACTTTAGTAGTAGAAGAAACTATGCATGTTGTTTTTGAGGAAGCTGATCCATACTTGTCAAGAAAAGTTTTGGATGATGATGATGCAGGTATCTCAAATAACCAAAACCAAGGTAATGATGTACCAAAGGAGTCTCAACAAGAGGAGGAACCTAAGGAGAAGGATTTGAGTTTACCAAGAGCTATAAAGAAAGTACCAAGGCATTCAATTAAAGAAATTATCGGTAATTTCAAAAAAGGTGTAAGTACTCGATCTTCTCTTAGGGATATAATTAATATTGTTTTCTTATCTCAAATTAAGCCTAAAAATTTAAATGAGGCACTAATTGATGAATCTTAGATTTTCGCAATACAAGATGAATTAATTCAATTTGAGCATAATAAAGTATGGTGTCTTATTCCGAGATCGGATTTTCATCCAGTTATTGGTATTAAATGGGTATTTAGAAACAAAAAGGATGAATCTGGTATGGTAATTAGAAATAAAGCAAGATTAGTGGCACAAGGCTATAATCAAGAGGAATGAATTGATTATGATGAAATTTATGCTCCTATTGCTAGACTAGAAGCAATTAGAATGCTACTCGCCTTTACATGTTCATGTAATTTTAAGCTATATCAAATGGATGTAAAGAGTGCATTTCTAAATGGCTTTCTAGTTAAAGAAGTTTACGTGGATAAACCCCCGGGATATGAAAGTGACAAATTTCCCGATCATGTATTTAAACTTTGCAAGGCTTTGTATGGGCTCAAACAAGCTCTGAGAGCTTGGTATGAGAGACTTAGCAAATATTTAATCGAAAATGGTTTTCAAAGGGGTATTTGTGATATAACACTATTTGTAAAGCAAACTGATTTTGGTATCCTATTAGTACAAGTATATGTTGATGATTTCATTTTTGGATCTACTAATGAGGATCTTTGCCAAGAGTTTGTTAAGATAATGTAGGTTGAATTTGAAATGAGTATGATGGGAGAGTTGAATTTCTTTCTTGGTTTGCAAATTAAGCAAACCAAAGAAGGGATATTTATAAACCAAGCTAAATACACCGAGCTGTTAAACAAATATGGCTTGGAAGGAGCTAAAGAGTACAAAACTCCCATGGCAATGGCTATAAAAATTAAAAAAGACGATACGGGCAAAAGCGTTAATGAAAAGATGTATCGAGGTATGATTGGTAGTTTGTTGTATTTAACTCCTAGTAGACCTGACATTATGTATTGTGTTTATCTTTGTGCTAGATGTCAGTCTTGTACTAAAGAATAGCACTTGACTGCAGTTAAGCAAATTTTTCGTCATTTAAAGGGGACGATTGACCTAGGATTATGGTATCCTATGGGGAGTGATTTTAAATTGATAAGTTACTCCGATGCTGACTTTCCCGGTTGCAAAATTAAATGAAAAAGAACAAGCGGATCATGTTATTTGTTAGGACATGCTTTGGTTTCTTGGTCAAGCAAGTAACAAAATTTGATAGCCTTGTCTACTACTGAGACTGAATACATGGCAACTGGTAACTGTTGTGCCCAAATTTTATATATTAAGTAACAATTAAATGATTTTGGAATTTGTATGGAGGAGGTCCCGATCTTTTGTGATAATAAAAGTCCTATATGTCTAAGTGAGAATCCTACACAACACTCACGAAAATAAGCACATAGAGATTAGACATCACTTTATTCGTGATCACATTCAGAAATGGATATTATTAATGAGTATATTGACACCTCCGACCAGCTTGCTGATGTTTTTACCAAACCACTAGCAGAAAATCAGTTTGTGAAAATCATTCGCGGTTCAGGTATAGCTAGGCATAATGATATTTACCTGGAGTGAGTTACATGTTTGTTATTTTTTCCTTCCTACCTAAATTTATTTTTGAAGATGACAAAGGGGGAGAAATGAGTGACGTTTTATTTAGGGGGAGTATTGTGTTTTAATAAAAAAAAATGGAGAAATTTAAAATTGTGCTTTATTGAGTATCTTTATTTAAATTGTGCATTATTGAAATCTTCATTATGACGCTTTAACAAGTTAAAGAACCCGTCCTCGGATTCAGGAGGAGTATGGTTATATTTTATTTTAAAGAAAACATCAAAGTTAATTGTCATCATCAAAAAAGGAGAGATTGTTGATCTCAAGATTTTGATGAACAATTAATTATTGATGTTTTGGTGGAACTAATGTTTAATCAAGTTTTTCAGTGATTTAAAGTTCCTGTAATGAAGATGTTAAATTGAATGGATGCTAAATAAAGATGTCAAATAGAATGGATGCATAATGAAGATATCAAGATGGTGAAGAAGTATTAAGAGTTTGAAGAAATTAGGAAAAACAACCCAGGTAAATATTAACACTTAATATCCCATTTAGGAACACACACATGACACAAAATTAATCTTATCTTTTATGTGTTTTTTTGGTAAGTATATTTATTTGCTCCCATGTGAATTAAAAAGAAATATTTTTGAATAGCTAAAATGAAATATAAGAATATTAATGGAGCTTATTTAAATATAAAAATGGATAAAGGAGCAAAATCGTAAAAGAAAATAGGTTAAAAACGAGATCAGAGAAGTGATTCAGAAGGAAGCAGTCGACTGAGGAGTTGACTAGAGAAGGAAGATAAAACTTCCAAAATTGAAGAGTTGACCGATAGGTCGACCTGTGAAAACATCTAAACTCTCTGAATCTGAGAGTCGACCGAGCGGTCGACCAGTGAAAGCATAAGAAACTCTCTAAATCTGCAAGTCGACCGAGCGATCGACTTATTCTTGCTGTGGCAATGGTATGGCTTTGGGCAGTCGACCGTATGTGCTGATTCAAGATATTTTTTGATCTGATTTTAAATCCGAAAGTAGGTATTTTTTGTTAGAATTTGAGAGAGATTTAAGGGATATTCTTAATATTTACGATATGGTTTATATACTAATTAAATCATTTCAATATGGTTCATTAAATATTAATGTTTATCAATTTGGTAATTAAAATGGATTCTACACTTATTTATTTTGATTAAGAAATACTTTGGGGATTTAATTGAGAGTTTTAAAAGTTTTTATTAAGTGAAATTGAACCTAAATGAAGTCTTTATGTTATAAGAGGTCTATAAGAGTATTTTATCATCATGACACTTGTAAACTAGCTGTTAGGAGACTAATTACATGTGCCTTTATATAGAACTGCGAATTTTCTAAGAAAAGCTAATCATTCTGAGAGAAAATTAGTTTCTATCATTTTGAGGGAGATTTTATAAGAGTTATCATTCTACGATACTGTGAGATATTCTAAGAGTGATTCTAATAAACAACTGCGATCTATTCTTGTTGATACCAGATTTAAAGCTATACCATTCTAATCATTATTTCTATAGATTTTGGGTAAGATATTTCCATATTATTTATTGTTTATTATTTTATTTTGGAAATTGATCTTAGAAATTATTTTTGATTTTTGAAGAAAATATTCTTTTAAACAATTTCTTGAATCTGGTTACGTGCTCCAATTTGCTACCCATATTCTTGTTAAAATCATATTTCTATATCTCACATATTTCTATCACTAGTTGGGATATTAATCGAGTTTTTATGTGACTGGAGTGATAGAAGTTCCGAGTGAGATTTACTTATCAATTTTTGTATTGGTGAGTTGTGACGGATTAAATATCATTGGGGATATTTAATCAAGGGTAGTAGGGTTTTAGTCTCTTCTTGTAAAGAGATTAAGGTAGTGATTCTTCCTGGATAAGAATTGCATTTTTTGTTGAGTGATTTTATAATGGTTCAATCCTTACCGAGTAAAAGGATATTTGGAGTGTTTTGGTAAGATTTTGATTCTTGAGCCTAAGTGTTAAAAAGAATTAGGTTATTATTTACCCTTTAAAAAGTAGAGGTTCTTCCTTAACCTGAGAAAATAAAATTGTAAAGGTTGATTCTGAGCCTATAAAAGAATCGGTGTGAGGGTTTGGTTCCTACCTTTAAAAGAATCTTGGTTTAAGTGGGTGCGACCTCCATGGAGCTTGGGGGGACTGGATTAGCCAAGAGTAGCTTGGTGAACCAGTATAAATCTCTAGTGTGCTGCTTTCTTAATTTGTTTATTTTTGTTGTTTGGATGTGCACTTAGATTTTTTTTAATTCCACTATGATATAAATATAATAATTAATTAGGTATAAAATGAATTATTTGATTTATTCAAGTATATTCTAATAATATTTTATAATTACCCAATTCACCCCCCATCTTGGGTATTCTACTGGGCCAACAGCTACTTTCACCGCAAGTGTACGGATCAAGTTTTAATAGAGTGGAAGAGTAAGGGTTGTCGTATCCACAGGGATTGGTGTAGACAGTCGTTGAGTTTCGAGATTATCATAACCTAACTTTATCTAAACGATAAAAATGTAGTTTTTGTAATAAATATACTAATACTAAGTTACTTAAACTAATTATACTAATATACTGGTATGACGTTTATGGAAGATTATTATCTAGGGATTAACTTCGTTCATTTAAATTGTTCGTTTCAATCTAGTTTACATTAACGGCGTTCATCCTATCCGATAATCTCAGTATCGAAATCTCATTCACTACCTTTCTCGAGTGTAAAATGGATGAATATGTGACTTCACGTCAACGCCGAAGCCCCCCTCGAGCATCTATACGACACTTGGTCACATGAGTTTCGCCCCAACGTCACAGATTACACACTTTCTAACTCTCTCCTAGGTTATTAGATCGTAGCGTTGTTTTTAAACCCTAGTTTTAATCTAGGGTTACCTTTCCCGAGTGTCAAACCTCGTATTCTCAATATATCTAAAAAAGCATATAAACATGGAATAATGGTAAACACAATCGGATAAACATGAACAACCATTAACAAAACATCGATTTATTCAAATATCATTTTCGTGAAGTACATCAACACCCTAGACAATATATGTTTAGCTATATGGTCGTAGCCCTAAATACAACTAAATACAAGCTAAACATATACAAATACTCAACGAATCTAAGAGAAAAAGATAAATGAGAAGACTATTTGTTATCCAAAGATCTACCGCTAAAATAACTCCAAGAATACTTCCTCCTTCTTTGCGTTGTGATCTTCTATTGGTGGAATGGCCTTGGATTTCTCAACACTCCCAAAAACGTTCACCTCTCATTTGGGGAGAATAGGGACGATATTTACAGGATTTAAAATATCTAAAATATCCTAAAATATCTGGCATTGAATGCTGCAATGGTAGATAGGTCGGCAGTGGTCACTACTGTAGCAGTGGATAGGTCGCTGCAATGGTGGAGCACTCTAAATTTTGACCACTGTAGAGGTGGGCTGACCGCTACAGCGATAGAACTTCAGCAAACTCTCTATATTTTCACCACTGCAGCGGTGGATGCAGGCTTTGAATATGACCATTTTGCTCTTTTTCTCTACCGTTCTTCCTCCGCTTTGATCGTTTATGGTTCGTTTTAGTCCTTTTTCACCCCAAATACCTAATTTATGAAAAAATAAATAAAAATGTATTAAAACCTAATAAAACGCTATAAAAATACTCGAATATTATCAAAACCAGCTTGGAAGAAAATAGATAAATTACACCTATCACATATTCATTCACTTTAGAGCAAACATAGATGAATTATTGCTGCTAGAATTTTTGGTACTAATTGATTTAGAGTCATCCCAAGTGGCATTCATAGACTTTTGTTTTTACCTTTTTTTCCCTTTTTCTTTTCTTTTCGTTTCTTCTTTTTATCCTTCTTTGGCTTGGGACAACCAGATTGAAAGTGACCAATTTTGTGACAATCGTAGCATTCGATATTGTTCATATTGAAATTTTTCTTTCCTCTTAATATTTGTTGAGTCATTCTTCTAAAATTGTTTATAAGAAGCGAGACATTATTTTCCTGCTCATTGTTAAGACTTACATCATCACTATCATCATTCTCCTAATCCTTTTGAGCTGTTAGTGCCAAATATTTTCTTTCGTTATTTCGGATCCATCCTCGTATCCACAAATAGTTGACTCACGGGTCATTAGGTTACTAATGAGTTCATAGAGCATATACTTTGTAAGGTCCTTAGCTTCTTCGACTGCCGTTACTTTGGTTTCCCATGCTTTTGTCAATGATCTCAGAATGTTTTAAACTTTATCCTATATAGTATATAGATTTTTGAGTGCTCTAAGACTACTCTAGATATTAGTGAATTGAGTGTACATCTCGTGAATTAATTTCATATCACTTATTCTGAACAGTTCCAACTATTTAACCAAAGCATTGATTTTGGATTCTTTCACTTGGTTTGTTCCCTCAAGTGTGATTTGCAATGTATCCTACATCCATTTTGCTGATTCCCAACCTAAAATCTTGTTATACTTATTTGCATCTAAATAACAAAACAAAAGATTAATAGCTTGAGCATTAATAGATAACTTTTGTTTATAGGTAGAATCTAGTTATTCTTTTTTTTTTTTAACCACTCCATTTTATTTAGGAATATAAGGACCATCCTCAATAACCAACCAAGCCTTATAGTTAGCAACTTGTAAGAAAACAGTCATTATGGATTTCCAGAATGAATAATTATCACCTGTAAATAGTGGAGGAAGATGTATAGATTTTCCTTCAGCTACTGAGTTCATGTGGTGTGCAATGTGATCATCTTAGCTCGGATTTTAATCTTATCGAGCTAAACTAGTTTTGGTACAAATTGTTGGTCCAAAGATCTACCCAAGAAAAGGGTAAATTAGGTAGTTACAAAAATTTAAACAATTAAATCTTTAACACAAGTTATCAATTTCTCAAATTGATTATTATCTTATTAAGTAGCGGAAATGTGTTTAACTAAGTGCACAACCAAATAACAAAAATATAACAAATCGGCACAAAATAATTTTTTCTGATTCAGTAAGCTAATCTTACCTACATCCAGAGTCCCGAGCTCCATAGGGATCTCACAATCCACTAACCTTGGTTCCTTTCCCATGTAGGAACCAAATCCACACAATCTTTTTCATAGGTTCAAAATTAACCTAGTTTTTTTCACAATATCAAAATCAAACCTTTACACTCTTACACTATTACAACTATCACCTTCACAAACTTAGAAAGAGCCTTATCTTTTTACCAGGATAACAACTAACCTAATTCTATTACGGAAAGAATCAAATTCTAATCATTTTAACAAACTAAAGATCAAACCTAATCTTTTTCACAGGTTAAAGATCAAACTCTAACTACCCTAATTAGACACCATCCCAAATATGTCTAGTACACTCTTTCTTATCAATATATATATATATATATATATATATATATATATATATATATATATATATATATACTTCTCATAAGAACTCCTGCCACCTGTAAACAATTATACTCAATTAATGTCCCGAAAACTATGTGATAGAACTACGTGAGGAATAAATATAATTTCATTTAATTGAAAGAATAGATAATAGATAATCTACGTGTGTTATAAAAAAAATCGTTTTATACGATTTTCAAGATATTCAATTTGAAAATAATTTTTCTAGAACAACTATACCAAGTAATCAAATTGGTAATCTAATGAAGCACTTTAATTAACTTGAAAAGATCTCATCAAGATTTCATGAAAACAATTATGATAGCTTAGTATAGAACAAAGACTGGTGGTGTAAATTTTTTCGCTCCTCGATCAAGAACTCTTTAAAATAACTCTTTAGAAAATATCTCAACAAATATTACTCTCTTTTAATAGTAAAGGTTGATTGTTCTTGATTAATTCATTTAAAAAGTGTAGGTTTCCTTTAATTATTAATTCTTGTTGAACCTATATTTTGATAGACAATTGAACTTTCATGTTTTATGGAACTAATGATTTTGTTGAGTAATTTCATATTAGAAGATCCATTTGTGTGAACGTAAAAAAAAAAAAAAAAAAAAAAAAAAAAAAAAAGAACAAATCTATAAAGATTAATCATTAAAGGTGCAAGACAAAGATTTTTGTGAGCCAATTAAAAACGGGTGCAAATTGAAGACATTGAAGAATTTTGGGGCATTAAATATTTTTTGTATTACTAGGTAAAAATAACTCATTACTCTTATGCTCTTAAAGAAACCCGAATTAAGATCACGCACAATACTTTAAAATGATTAATCTAATATGTGGTATTGTCAGAAGTGATAAATTCATGATCGTAATAGAATTTATGAAGTGTAAAAATCTTTAAAATGTTTTTCATAAAGTGTTTAAGTGAGAAACTATTTTTAACAAATAAAATGATGAGTTTCCTGGTCAGTTCGGTCAACTGAAGAAATGGGTCAATTAACTGAAGAAAACAATAGCTTAAAGGAGTTAAAATGGAAGTCTACTTACCAATTTTGTTAATCAAAAAAGTAGGTCGATCGATTAATAAAAATAGTGGGTTAAACAAAGAAAAATAGAGAACTCATTGATCGAATTGGTCAACCAACTGTGGTATTTGATCGACTGATGGGAAAGGGTGCTATAGTCAAAAAATTTACCATTGAAAGGGTTCAGTCAACTAACAAGGTGACGGTCGATCGATGAAGGCGGACTAGTCGACGTTGACTATTTTTTTTTTCTTTTTTTTGTGTGATCTTTTGCCCAAATCCTATCGTTTTGATCATTGTAAAATGATATATTTTGAAGATTTAAGTATAATACTATTATATATCATATATCATTCAGATCATATCTATATGGCCCATATATTAAATAATTTTTTGAATTTAATTTATGAAACTACTTCCTATATTTAAATTTTTTAATCTAAAACGTCTAGGAGACCAAATCAAGCTTTTCTAAGAGTATTTTTAAATCATTGATATTATATGATATATGGGGTCGTAAAGTGACATTTGAGGTCTTATCTTTTGAAAATTAGCCGTTATAGGCTTAGTTAGAATTCTATTTATAGATACCTACATTTTTAACTAAAGAAAAATTAAGAACAATCAGTCTTTACTTAAAAATAGATTGATTTATGTTGAGATATTTATAAAGAGTTATTTTAAAAGAGTTCTTGATCGAAGTGTGAAAACATTTTCATCACTAGTCTTTGTTCTACACTGAGCTATCATAATTATTTTTAAGAAATCCCAGTGAGATCTTTCTTAATTATTTTAATTGACTTTCTTGGATTATCTATTTGATTACTTGGAATAATTGTTTTACCAAATCCGATTAACTATCATTGGTACTTTAATTGAGTAAATTAGATTTATTCCTCATATAGTTCAATCACGTAGCTTTCGAAACATTTGAGCATAATTGTTTTGAGGTGGTAGAAACTCTTGTGGGAAGAAACTAGAGAATTTTTGGTATTTGCAAGTTTGAGTGGAATAGATATATTTGGGACGATCTCTAATCAAGGTTATTAGGGTCAATTTTTAGCCTGTTAAAAATATTAGGGTTTGATTTTTAGCCTATGAAAAAATTTTGGTTCGATCTTTATCCTTCTTAAAAGGATTATATTTTGATTCTTTCTATAATAGAATTAAGTTAGTCATTAGCCTAAAAAAAGATAAAGTTCTTCCTAAGCCTATGAAAAGGAAAAAGTATAATAGTGTAAGACTGTAAAGGTTTGATTCTTAGCCTGATAAATGAATTAGGTTAATCCTGAACATATGAAAATGATTTTAATCGTTTGATTCCTACCTTGAAAAGTAATCAATGGATTAGTGGATTCTGCAAGCCCTGTGGTGCTCGGGGGACTGAATATAGGTAGGAGTTTCTTACCGAATCAAGATAAATTATTGTGTTTTGTATAGTTATATTTTTGTTATTTGGGTGTGCACTTAGTTAAACACATTTTCCTACATAACAAGATAATAATCAACTAGGGAAATTGATAATTTGTGTTCGAGAATCTAATTGCTTAAATTTTGGTAACTACCAAATTCAAACCCCCCCCCCCCCCCCTCTTCCTCTTGGGTAGATCTTTGGGCTGACAGTTATGATGGAAAAACTTGCGTATTAAAGGAAAAGAAAGAAAAAATTCATGTAAAAGACTTTTCATTTTGGTTTTTGAAACAAATGATTTTTATTTCCTTTTTTCTTTTAGAAAATATAAATTTAAAGACAAATAAAAACATTTTGTTGTTTTTATTGGTGAAGAAAAATAATTAAAAAATATTTAAAAACATCTTTGTTTTGAAAAAACATTTCTTAAGAAGAGACAATGGTTTCAATAAAAAGGAATTTTTATTTAATAAGAAAAATGATTAAGAAAATAAAAGAAGAAATTATTTCAAAAAAAAAAAATTAAAGAAACGTTTTTTGAACTTATGGAAAATCAATTAAAGAACCACATTTCATGTAAAAGACTTTCCATTTTTGTTTTTGAAAGAAAGGATTTTTCTTTGCTTTTTTCTATCAGAAAATATAAATTTAAATACAAAGAAAAACATTTCTTTGTTTTTATTGGTGAAGAAAAATAATTAAAAAAAAATAAAAACATCTTTGTTTTGAAAAAATATTTCTTAAGAAGAGACAAGGGTTTGAACAAAAAGGAATTTTTATTTATTAAAAAAATGATTTAAGAAAATAAAAGAAGCAATTATTTCAAAAAAAAAAATGAAGAAACATTTTTGAACTTATGGAAAATCTTTTTGAACTTGTAGAAATAGATTATGTTTCTTAAAGAAATAAAATTGTTTTAAAACCAATGGGAAAAAAGAGCATTTGGGGAAAAGAAACATTTTTATTTATTTTTATTTTTTTTTTAATTCTTGTGAAGAAGACATTTTAAGAGGGAAAACATTTTGAAGAGAAAAAGATTTTTTTATTTTTCATTTTTTTTAAAAGAAGAAAACATATTTTTTATAAGGAAAAACAATTTCAGAAAACAAAAATTAAGTGAATAATCATTTTAAGAAGCGAAAAAAAATTCTTATTTTATTTGCGAAGAAGAAAATCATTTTTCAAGAAAAACACTTTTATTTTATAGATGAAAGAAAATTAAAATTTTATT
Organism: Eucommia ulmoides; assembly: GCA_016647705.1. NCBI lineage: Eukaryota > Viridiplantae > Streptophyta > Magnoliopsida > Garryales > Eucommiaceae > Eucommia > Eucommia ulmoides. Next base: position 26,267,651 of record CM028341.1, read on the forward strand.
CAAAGAAATTGTTTGGAAAAAAGATCTTTTTGGGTTTTCTTAGATAAAGGGAAAAAAGCATTTTTTTATTTTATTTTTTTTTATTTTTACATTATGGAAATAACCTTTAGGGAAGAAAAACAAGAATATTTGTTTTTTTGAAGTTTCATTCCAAATAAGACTTGATTTTTCTAACTTTTAGCAAAATGAAATTAACAAAATTTTACATGTATTTTTGCCATAACAACCTTAACTGAAACCATTGGAGAAAAGTATTTTCCTTAACCCTCATTTAAAGTTTCTCACATGATCGGAAACCTAAAAATGAAGTATAGAAAATCCTCCCATATAGTCTTTTAGCTTAGGTAAGCTTTATTTTTTTTATTTGTTTTATTTGTTTTTCTATATGTTCGAAAAAAATGACAAATGTATATATAAAATAAGTGTGGCAGATACATATATATAATTATATAAGTATAAATATATATGTATGATGCCAGTCCAAGGACTTGACTCAGTGTCAATCCAAGGTCTTAAATTAATATATACACACACACACATATATATCTAGATATATATATATATATATATATATATATATAAACATATATTTATATTTATACACACACACACACACACATATTTATATATATATATACATGTAATAGTATATGTAAAATGTCAACCCAAGGATTGTGGCTTAGTGCCAGTACAATGTCTTGACTAAAAAAAGAAAAAAAAAATACATAAATTTAAAGCGCGGAAAGGTGTAGAGTGGTACAGTAAATGATAAAAAAAAAAAACAAAACAAAAAGTAAAAGAGCAAAAAGGCAGAGAGTTGAAAAGTAAATGACATTAAAAGTAAATACATGAAAATAAATTTGTTTTATGTGTTCTTGGAGAATGACTTGTATTTTTGTTACATTTTGATTGCTTTTGTTTTGTTTGTCTTTTGTTTGACAAGAAATGTAAGAGACATGGAGTTTGGGAGAACTTACCTTGCTTATATGAAAGGTAGTTCCTCTTATCCTTTCTTTACGTCTTCCTTTTTTATTTTATTTTTTTTTTTCCATTTTTTTTTTTTTTTTTTTTTGTCTTTTTTTACCTCTTTTTTGTAGAGATTCTTAGACTTGTAAGAGACTAAATCCTAATTTTGAGAACTTTCTAGAGAGTGAAAGTCCTCTTGGCATATAGAGAAAAGCATTGCATGGAAGGGAATTGGAATTAGAAAATGAAAATGAAAAAAAGGCCACCCCTATTTATAGGGGAGGCCATCGGCGCATTCCTTAGGGCGCAAACCCTAGGGAGTGTCATTTGATGGGGGATACCCCTATTTCATGAATTACATACTTTAGCCCCCTAATTATAGTAATGAGTGTAAGACTTTGTGATTTGACCTCCATAGGTCATCCTATTAAGGGAAATGGTCTTGGAAACTCCCTAGGGTGCTTGGAGCACTCCAATTTTAGAATTCAAGGCTCTGTCTTATTCTCGGGGGTGCACATTAAGTGATTTTTTTATATAGACTTTTTGTCAAGTTCATGTGATTTTTTTCCTAGAAATTGAAATGAAAAAGTGAAATTAAACTATAAAAATTATTATTGAAAAGTTCAATTTCAAAAAATAAAATATTTTTGGTCATAAATTTTGACAAAACTGGCGAAAAATACAATTTTTGGACTAAAATGAAAAGTATTTGAAATTGGTGAAATTTCTTAAATTTAAGGGGTGGGAAATAATATAAATTATTTCCAAAGTGATATTCTATGAAAATATAGTTTTAATTTAATCAATTTAATACCCAATTAACTTTTAGAAATTTTGATTTTAGCCCGAAATTTTATTTCTTTGTCAAATTCAATAAAATTCTCAACTTTTTATTTTATTCTATTTTGGAAAATTAATTAAGGATTAAATACATGAATCTAAGGTATAAATTTGTTCCTTCAAACATAGCTTAAAGTTTATCTAAATTTGCACTTTAGACTTGACACTTTTACAAAATGCAAAAACGAATAGGAATAAATGCAATATCTATATAATCCCATTCACGTAAGAACAAAATATTTTCCCAACAATTTGGAAATTAAAATAAAATTGCCTTACCCGGTGACTAAAGCAAAATTTGTTCACAATTAAGAATTTATCCCATCCCAATCTTTTAAACTTGATTAACACATCAATTCTTCCATACGAAAGCTCGTGAAAGTTTATGGCCTTAGAACATACTACCATTATTTTGCTAAAAATATTTTGAAATTTAACTTGATTGTCAAAACTCAAGAACATTTTCTTGTCAAATAATTTTCTAGAATTACCCCTACAATTAGCTGCCATGTGATTGATCACCAAAACTTGAGAACAACTAAGGATGAAATTTTAACCAATAATCCTTGATGTAACAATAAAAATGAGATAAATAAAAGAGTAGATCTTAATCTTACCAATTACTGACAGAATTGAAGAGGGAAATTGCAAGAATGATGAGACTCTTTAGATCCAACAAATTTCCCCCATTCCCATGAAATCTTTCTTCATTCTCTTAAACAAAAACACTACATCTAGCATTTTGAACACAAATTCTTTGAGAATAAATGAATATAGAAGATTTTGACACTTAAAATCCTAGAGAGAATGTGAGAGGATTGAACAAATAAGATGAAAGCCCAAAACTCGAGGTCTTAACCCGTCGACAGTCGGTTAACTGGGTAATAGAGTAGTCGAATAACCCAAATCCATTTAATATACTTGACATATTACCACCTATTTTTAGTCAACCGTTTAACTCTGTAATTGACCAAATTAACTTAATTTTTATCCCTTTAGTTATACTTAGCCATATCTGTTTCTCAAATAATCCATATAAATATTTATTTTAAAACTCATTTTAAAATGTTAAATTAAAACGCACAACAACTAAACAACAATATAAATCTAATTAGTTGGGAAATGTGATGCATTTATTTCTGTAAAGAAATTTATATATTTATACTTTATGAAAATTAACATACCTTGTCCATCATTACGAGCCATTGTAGTGTATACCTTATTTCGATGATCAACACAAGTCTCGATTTCCTTTGTAACAACTGATTGAAAAGACTTGATATTCTGCAATAAAACAGTTTGATTCACCTTGGTAATGTTTTATTTTGTAATGATGTCTATTGATCCGCTTTGGTGACTGTACGATGAGGTTTTTACGCTCGCGTATTGACTACCCGCAAGTATACGGGATCCATATTTAATATAGTGGATCTTTAAGATCGAATATCATTCCACAGGAACGGTGTGAATAATTGAATACTGCAAAATGCATAGTCTTATATTATCCAAACAGTTCAAGAAATATTTTTAAATTAAACTAATTAAAACTAAACTAAACTACAATTAGTGGGTTAATCATGACTAAGTTGATTACCTAGGGATTGATTTCATTCACTTAATACATGTTTGATTTCATTTAGTTAACAATAACGGAGTTTAGGTATCCAACAATCTCGGTTCCTAAATTACACCGCCACATCTCCCGAGTGTTAGACTGGGGAATACACGATTTCGTGTCAACGAAGAAGTCCCCCTCAACATCTTAACGACTCTAGGTCGCGTGAGTCTTGCCCCAACGTCATCGATTACACACTCACTAATGCTCTCCCGGGTCGTTAGATCATAACGATGTGTTTACCCTAGTCCGAATTCAGGGTAACCTCTTCCTAGTGTCAAACCTTGTATTCTCAAATCCAACCCTAATACCTTAACAAGCATACAAAGATTGTCATAAAATGATAAACACAATCGGAATTAAAAACAAACAACCGTTAAATAAACATATATTCCATGAAACAAGTATTTACACAACTACATCGATCCCTAGCTAATATTTATCTAATATAACATGATCTTGGCCATTAAAACATTAAACCAAGAGGGATTCATCATCATTTACACTAAAACATTAAATTACGAAGAGAGAAATAAAGAGAGAAAGATCAAATCTTAAAGTGGAGTGATCCACTATCGCCAAAGATCGATCCACCAATATTTCCTCTTGTCCGAATGATGAATATCCTCTTTGAACTCTTCAAAAATGGCCAAGGATCACCTACTAAGGGTTAGGGATGTTCAACTGTCCAAGGGTTCTCAATGAAAGTGGGAGAAAGGGTTTTATAGTGGTAAGGTTTCAAAAATATCTGAAAATATCTCAAAAAATCTTAATTCTGCACAAAGCTGACTGCCTAGACGGTGGGTTCACCGCCTAGGCGGTGGAATCACCACCTCGGTCGTGGGACTGGCTCCCAACTCTCTACATTTTCATAGCTTAAGCAGTGGGACTTTGCCTATTTTCAGCACTCTCCGCATTCTCACCGTCGCGGCGGTGGGTCTTGTGCCTTTGAAACCTTGCTTCTTCACAGTTTTTTCACCATTTTCCCACCGTTTTGCTCATTTGTCACTTGTTTATGTCCCTACACCTAATTGAACTAAAAACAAACTAAAACGCAATTAAATATTAATAATACACTCAAAAACTACCAAATTCGGTTTAGAAGTAGATAGGTATTTTACACCTATCAGTGACGATCTCTTTTGACCTTTTGGGATACTTGAGATTGATCAGACTTGTTACGATCTGTAATGACTTTGTACACTGGCTTCTTCTGATTTTGAAATTGTACTCTTTTTTGGTGATAATCATTGGTTTGTATCCCATACTGAAGTTGTGCCTTTCTGAAATCATTCAATTTATACCATTGTATATCATATCCATTCATCCTTCCAGTCTAACAAATCTTGCATCTTTTTGTTGCAAATAATGTCCATTCGTCTTTCTTGGCCTAACAAATCTATTATGCATACTTGCATGAAAATTTTCTCTTCCAAGTATCCAGTTATATTTGCATCCAATTGGGTAACCATGCAACTAGTTGTAGACACCACATTTTGCTCGCCCAGTCAGTATCGAATTAAGTACAAGTTTAGATAAATTTTAAACTTGGGTTTAAATGGAAGTAATTTCTACTTGAGATCATACTTTATAATATACAAAAATACCCAAAAATATGAAAACTATTAAATTTGACAAAAATGCAATTCAGTAAAAGTTTCGGGTCAACCTAGAAAATCCCATAATTTAAGAGGGTCTAAAATGACATAACTAAAGTTTTATTACTTTGCTTTTCATTAAATCATCTTTAGTATAGATACAAATTGGCCACTATCCTTAAATTATAGGATATTTCAAACAAATTACTCTAGTTACCTACCCTAACCATGAAACATTTACTTTCACTGAATTTTATCGATGTAACACGCAAAATATTTATTTAATTTATGCATATTACATAAAATACCACCTAGAAACAATCCAAGAGACCTTAATCAAGGCTTGGAAATGTCATGAAAAGCCCTAAGTCATAGAGGTGAGTAAGGACTTGGGCTTGGTTTGGATTTACACCAACACCAAGTTGTCTTGACAAATCACCCTAGGCCAATTGATTAAGGGCCTAAACATCATTAAAATCCCACAAAAAGAGCCTTGAAATGACCAAACAAAACTTCCAAGAAGTTTCCTACAAATATCTAAGGAAGGGAAACCAAGACACTTAGCCTGTAACTAACTGTTATCGAAACTAAACCGATCCGGTTTGCCACCTAAGTTAGGCATTTAATGAGAATTAAATTCCCATCCCATCAAACATTAAATTTTTAGGATGAAATGGATAGGACACATTCAAGTTACCTAGATATTTTGACCAAAATATCTTCGAGTTAACTGAAAATCTTGAAATGTGACCACCCGTTACCGAAACCAAACCAAATTGGTTTGTCACCTAGCCAATGCATTAAATTAACATCCCATAAAGAATAAAATGCTTAGGTATGACATTGAAATGGTGGATACATTGAACCTATATTTTTTCACCAAAATATCTAAGGGTAACTAAGAAACTTGAAAACCGACCATCAGTTACAAGGCAAGTTAACTGAATTCAATCCAAACCCAATCGAAGGAGTGCTCACCAAGCAATAACTCATCATGGAGAATTAAATGCAAAGGGATAATTCAAGACCACATTAATTGCACCTTAGAAGCATTAATGGAAACTAAACCGAAATAGTAAAACTAACTGGTACTTAGCCCCTAAATCGAACCGGAAGTGTCACATCAAGCCATTAATGCACCCATGTGTAACCAATGTGATTGCAGAAGAGGTAATAATTGGTAATTGTTGGCCTAGTGAGCTACCCCAGAGGGGGGTAAATTGGATAGTATTAAACAATTATCATAATATAACACGTCAAAAATTAAACAATTAATTTTATCCAAAAATTAATAATTATCTTTTATAGCAGCGGATATGTGTTATTAACTAGGTGCACACCCAAACAAAATATAAATAATGCAGCACACAGAAATTTATAGTGGTTCACCAAGCTACTGTTGGTTAATCCAGTCCCTTGAGCTCCGCGGAGAGTCGCACCCACAAAACTCAAGATCCTTTTAAAGGTAGAAACCAAACCCTCACAACGATTCTTTTTACAGACTCAAAATCAACCTTTATAATTCTTTTTCACAAGCAAAGGAATAACCTCTATCTTTTTACTAGGTGGAAGATTAACCTAATTCTGTTATAGGGAGAATCATAACCTAATTCTTTTTATACCTTAGGCTCAAGAATTAAACCTCACACAAACATGCTCCAAATATCCTTTTACCCAGTAAAAATTGAACCGTTACAATTCACTCACAAATTCAATCAAGAAAGAATTAACACCTAATCTTTTTGTACTCTAGGTAAAGATCAAAACCTCAATCTCTTTACCGGAAGAGATTGAAACCAGCTACCCTTAATTAGACACTCCCAGTTATATCTAATTCGACACTCAACTCACCAATTAAAAATAATTGATAAGTGAATTTCTCACTCGGAGCTTCTACCACCATAGATAAATTCAAACTCAATTAATGCCCCAATACTAGTGATAGAAAAGTGAGAATTTTAAATTTTGATTTCAAATAAAGATGGGTAGCAAGCAGGTATGCACGTAATGAGATTTTCTCAAGAAATTGTTTCAAAAATAATTTTCAATAAAAATTCAGAAAACAATTTTAAAGATCAAACTCCAAATAATAAATAATAGAATCAAGCAACAATTAATAGTAAGTAATTTGGAATGATCTCACCAGGATTCTACTGAAAAATAATGATTAGAATAGCAATGAAACTTCATATCGGTAGTAGCAATAATCCACGGCAAATATTGCTCAAGAACACTTCTCAAGAAAGATCTCCCAATGCACTCAGTATGATTACTCTTAGAAAGCACAAGAGCTGAATAACTCAGAATGATTTGGATTATCTTTATTTCTCAGTTTTAAAAGCGAAAATCACAGGTCTAGTAATAAGGGAATAAAATAAGCCTTCTAACGGCTAGTTCCCATAAATCATGACATTTAATTACACCAATAGACCCTATATATCATAATTATTCATTCCTGGTATAATTTACTTAAGTATATCTTTTAAAACATTCAATTTAGTCCCTCACACTTTTACTCAATTTCAATTAAATAAGACAGAAAGAATTTCATATACCAAATTAAGAAATATGAAAACTACTTGAACCATATCTATAGGAAAAATTAAATATTAATTAAATAACTCAAAACATATCAAATCCCTAAGATATCTCGCATGTCTTAACCATAAAACGGTTAGTAACGACTACTTTTTGAATAAAATCCAAAATTCCATAAATCCTAAAACAGCTCCATCTATTGACCAACTAAGGCCCATCAGTCGACTGCCCAATTCAAGATGTAGCCAAGCCAAAAATCCTTCGCCCATCAGTCGACCGCCTATACTTCACCTATCGACCGGATGATTCAGGATGTTTCATAGGTCAACTCACCTGTCAACCGGAATATTTAGAGACTTCCTCTTTTGGCCATAGGTCGACCTACCTGTCGACCGACCAATCTGGAGAGTTCAACATTTAAGCTCAGATCGACCTACCTGTCGACCGAGAGATTCAACAACTTCACTTATCTTTCGTAAGTCAACTTACAAGTCGACTAATCAATGCTAGAATTCTCTTCTTAATTCAATTTCATTCAATTCCTTCGACGTTTTTACCCCTTTAACCAATTTCTCTTCTCAGTTAGCTCCACTAAACACTTAAATTCAATTTTAATCAATTATCTTTATTTCTTTTCCAATTACACATAGGACCAAATAATTTAACTAATTAAGATCCTATAAAAACACACATAATTTTGAAAAACATTTTGTGTCTTGTGTGATCCTAACTGGGATACATTAAGAGTTGAAATTTAACCTGAGTTATTTTTCCTAGGTTCTTCAAACTCTTAATCTTTCATCATCTTTGTCATCAACTTTAGTATTGTCACACTATCTTCATGATCATTTTCATCATTGGAACTAATAAACTGAAACACTCAATAAAATCGTTAGTTCCACCAAAAACATCAACATTTAATTATCAATCAAAATCTTAGGATAAAAAATCTCTCCCTTTTTTATGATGACAATTGACTTTGATGTTTTCTTCAAAACAAAAATGAAACCACACTCCCCCTAAATCCGAAGACGTGCTCTTTAACTCGTTAAAGAAAAGTAATAAAGATAATCATAAGATTTTCAACAAAGAACAAATTTCAATATATAATAAACTCCTCCTTAAGATATTCAACAAGATAATTCAAGCTCCCCCTTGAGACATTCATTAAAACATCAATTAAGTCTCCCCCTTTGTCATCTAAAAAAAATTGGGGAGGAGAACTACAAAGAAACACTACTCTAGGCATACATATAATATACTTTGAAGGAGTAAACCTAAAGTAATTAAATCAGAATACCATGAAATCAACTTTAAGCAAAAAAATCATTTTCAACAAATACCATGTGGATCATCATTAGAGATAAAAAATCTGACTAAGTAAATTAGGTCTAGCTAATCCATCAAAATCCATACACTAAAAGTTAAGTTTCACCAAAAACCTAGATTAGCTATTATAAACCAAAATACTGGTTGTTGGGCTTGTCCAAATGACGCAATCAAAGAGAGAATAAAAGATATAGTCTAATGAGGACCCTCTCTCGTAAACAGATAATATAGTCTCATCAGACTGGTGGCTGGCTGTTGAGGATATTGAACCCCTGGTTGAACACTTGATCATGGAGTTATTTGATAGTATGGCGTTGACAGTTCGGCCCCAAGTGGTCCTACTCCAGCTGGCCTTGTAAAGGACTGTTGTGCTCGAAACATAGTCTGGCCCGTAAAGTATGGCTGAGCACTATACTGATACTGGTATCCATGATGTGATGATTGCATAAACTAGAACATTTTTTCCTAACTTCCCATGATTTTTCGAAATCCAGCTTCCATATTCATATTCATTCTTGTCATACTATTTTCTAGCCCAGCCATCCGATTGTCCATCATATCCACATGTATCCATAGATCATCGACCTGATCTTGAAGAAAATCCATCTTCTAATCAATGCTCATGTCTTAGTCATCATCTTTTTCTTCATCCATAACTTGCACACTTTGTCTTCTCTGATTTCTCTTCTTCACCCATCTGTTTCCTCTGTACTCATATCCCATTAGAGCAGTATTACTCACATCATCCCGATGTGATTGTCATAATTTTTTCTTCATCAGGATCATTTTCAACTCCAAATGATCAAACAATTTTTGAAGCGCATCAGCATAAGGTAACACTCCAGAAGGTTTCTAACCATGATCTATCATGATATGTGCCAAATCCAATTTTCTACCTTCAAGAATCTCATTCATCAAATAAAGATCAAAATCATTCACATTAGCATGGCTTTCCCCTCTAGGCACATTCGTATAGGTTAGCACAAAGTGAAGAAATTGATGCTTAATGGCTAGTAATCCTACTTTGTCACCCTCCAGGTCAAACTTTTGTGCAACTGTCGTTCTATTAAAATTTGTTGACAACTAATGGGGGGTATTGTATGGAAATACGTCACCTCTAGGTAATTCTAAAATATCACAAAGTAATCCCCTATTGAATCGAATCTTTTTTCCTTTAACATAGGATGTCATCTCAATATTATTGTAAGTGAGATTACTATAGAACATTATCACCCATACCGGCATCCATTCATTTCTTTGGGTGACAAAATCGATCCATCCCAAATTTGTAAAATACCCATCAACATCAATATTTTTTTCCTTCAAATTAACAAAGTCTATAGGTTTGTAACCTAGAACCTTTCCGTTGACAAACCCCTCATTATATCTAACCTCTTCCTCCTTCTTTTGAAAATATTTATTGTCATACGTAACTCTTTGTAAGCTCTCATATATTGAGCTTGTTGCTTCTGTACTCTTCTATTTGGCACGTGTTGATTCTTCTTATTAGGTACATTGAACCTCAGTTCCTTCGTCAGTATGGAATATTCATCGTACCTTTATGTCTGTTCAAATTTCCTTGTTGGCACATAATATTCATTGTATCTTTGTCTAAATCTCCGATTGGTACCTGCACCAAAATTTTCTCTTTTTGGTATTTAGTTGTTTCTGGATCCATCAGGGTAACCATGTAATAAATAGCAAGATTTTTCATAATGACCAAATTTACCAAAATAAAAACACTTAATACTGTTAGCATGCCTCTTCGAATAGTTAGTGTTTCGTACATGAGCATAATATTATTTGCGATTTTGAGAAGCAGCTTTAGTAACTATTGGTTTTTTAACAGGTTGAGTACTCTCAACGTCCTTGAATTTATCCATTGCTTCTTTGAGCTCCTTTTGAGTCTTGTCAAGTAACCGCTCATTGGTGCTAACGTTTACCTATAGACCAAAATTTTTTGTATGCATAAATTCAAGACCATTCTTAAGAATTTGGCACTCATTTTCAACAGAATAAATTTTCACATGAGCTCTATCAAGCTCACACCTTGTATTAGCCAATTCAATGCTCAAGGCCACATTCAAGGTTTCAAGATTTTTCCTTTTAAATTCATTTTGTTGAAGATCATAAAAATTATTTTTCAAAACCTCAGTCTCATCCTCAAGAGACTCAATTTTCTCGCACAACTTACTAATTTCAGATAAAGCATTTTTAAACTCAACAGTTTCAAAATATTTATCCAAATTTTTTTTCTTAAGAGATTTTTCAATACTAAACTTCTTATTTTCAAGAGTTTCAATTTTTTTGCTCTAGTTTAAAATTCTTTTTTCCAAAAATATACGTAAGAGCAATAAGCATCTCAATAGTCTTATTCGCATTCTCATCATTGCAAATTATATCAGTCTCACGAAAAGAACAATAACTATAAGAAGAAGTAGAATCAACAGTAGTACACATAACTTCAAAATCAAGACACTCTCTATGATTGTGTTTAGCTATACTGTGAAGTATATCGTGCTAAAACTAGCTCTGATACCAATTGTTGACCCAGTGAGCTACCCAAGAAGGCGGGTGAATTAGGTAGTATTAAAAAATTATCATAATATAACACTTCAAAAATCAAACAATTAATTGTATCCTAAAATTAATTATTATCTTTTATAGCAGCGGATATGTGATATCAACTAAGTGCATACCCAAGCAAGAAAATATAAATAATACTGCACACAGAAATTTATACTATGTCACCAAGCTATTTTTAGCTAATCCAATCCCCCGAGCTCCACGAAGAGTCGCACCCACTAAACTCAAGATCCCTTTAAAGATTAGAACCAAACCCTTACAATGATTTTTTTCACAGTGTCACAGACTTACTTTCCCTAAAGTAACTGTATGGCACTTAGTCTCGATTCCAACACCTTGAAAGGACTAAGTAAGCCTTTCCAAGACAACCAACCAAACAAAATGAAGAAAGGAAGCTAGAAAGCTTTAGAGAGAGAGACTTTGGGAGAATAAGAAAGCTTGTATTGCAAATCTCAACTTGGTGAGGAGCAAAGGAGCTTCATCCCCTTTATATAGGCCAAGGGCCTTACAGTGGACGGCCAAGATCATTTCGATCTAATGGCTACAATCAATCATCTAGAGAATTCTAATAGATATTTAAATAATAAAGTTCTAGAGAATGAGGTGTCTAGGATGCTCCACAATTATCTACAATACCCTAGAATATTCTAGAAAAATGGAAGCCTCCAAGAGTATTCTCTTCCCCTCTCCTATATATACAAGACTTATCTTCCATACTTAGACAATTCCTCTACTAGGAAGGCTAATGTGTAAGGGTCATTACATTCTCCCCCACCTATTCTCGCGACGCCCTCATTTCGCCTTCATCTTTGAACCTCTAGATATGATCTGCAAATTTCCAAAGTTGGTCTTCATGTTCCCAGCTTACTTCACTATCCGGCAGGTTCTTCTACTTAACCAAATACTCGTGGTAGTTTGGCATGCCTCTCGTCCGTATGACCCAATCGGCTAGTATGCAATCAACCTCTTTGTCGAAAGAGGTGACTACTACAGTTAGCGCTCATTTTGATACCCTCCGTCTCGGTTCTTCTGTGTCTTCATGATATGGCTTTAAGAAACTAACGTGGAAGATAAGGTGTATCTTTAACTTGGGTAGGAAAAGGGCTTTGTAGGAGACCTTTCCCACATATTTAATCACAGGGAACGGGCCCTCGTAACGCCGAACAAAGCCCTTGTGAACTTTCCTCAGAGATTTGAATTGTTGTGGTAGAAGTTTCACAAGAACCAAGTCCCTCTCATTGAACTCCAATGTCCGTCTAGACTTGTTCGCCCATTTCTTCATTTTCTTGGCTACTTTGTCTAGATATACCCTAGATATATCAGTTTGTTCGTTCCACCCCTTAGCAAATTTGTGCGTTGCTAGACTCTTCCCATCATAGCTTGTTTCTAAGGTGTTGGAAGTCAAAGGTTTCCTTCCCGTAACAATCTCAAAAGGTCTTTAATTAGTTGCCTCGCTCTTTTGCAAATTGTACGAGAATTGAGCCACGTCGAGCAGTTTAGCCCAATCCATTTAGTTGGCACTCATGTAGTGTCATCAGTATAGCTCCAGCAAGGCATTAATCCTCTCTATCTACCCATCAGTTTGTGGATGAAAACTTATTGAGAAGTCCAAGTCCATTCCTAGTAGCTTGAACAACTCCGTCCAAAATCGGATGGTGAATCGAGGATCTCGATCGCTGACAATATGTTGAAGGACTCCTCACACTTTTACCATATTTTTTTGGAAGATTCGAGCTATCTCCTCTGCAGTACAGTTTGCTGGTGCAGGAATGAAAGTGGCATACTTGCTGAATTGATCGACTATTACCACGATGCTTCCACAGCCTTCTGATTTCAGTAGCGCCAATATGAAGTCCATGGAGACCATCTCCCATGGTAGCTCCGATATGGCAGCGATTTTAACAATCTTGTTGGGTGTTGTTGTTCAGGCCTCTATGTCATCCCGCATACAAGGCCAGTAGTAAGCATTCTCCATTAAAGCCATGGTGTGCCTCATGCCAGGATGTCCAGCCCACTTTGAATCATGGTTCTCTTTCATTAACTCCTTCTGAAAGTTTTTCCACTTAAGAACGTAGAGCCTGTCCCCTGTCATGTACAGAAGATCATCCCGTAGCCAAAAGCGTCGCGTCTTCCCCTTGTTGGCCATGTTGACAAGACTCTTGGCTAGGGGATCATGTTGCAGTCCCTTCTTGATGCGATCTAGCAATGGACATTTAGAACTACTAATATATACTAGTTCGGCCTTACAACTTAAGGCATTCGCTACCATGTTCACTCGCCCTGGTTTGTACTCTAGCCGATAGTCAAATTTATCTAGAAAATTTTGCCATCGTGCTTGCTTTGGACTCACCTTCTTCTGCATCTGGAAATAGCTTGTGGAAATGTTGTTGATCATGATAAAAAATTGAGATCCCAAGAAATAATGCCTCCACGTTCGTAGGTAGTGAACCACAGCCATCATTTTTTTCTCTTAGACCGTATAGCGTCTCTATGTGTCATTTAATTTCTTACTTTCATACGCCACTGGATGTCCCTCTTGTATAAGAACCCCTCCGATAGGAAAGTTGAAGGTATCCGTATGAACCTCGTATGGCTTGTAGTAGTTGGGTAAACATAAGACGAGTTCTTCTGAGACAGCCTTCTTCAAATCATCAAACGCATTTTGGGACTTCTTGGACACTCCCATGCCTTGCCTTTCTTTAAGAGCTCGGTAAGAGGGGTGGCTCGGGTAGAATAACTCTGGATGAAGCACCGGTAATAATTAACAAGTCCCAAGAATGAGCGTAACTCTGTTACTTTTGTTAGCGGTGTCCAGTCCTGAATCGCCTTCACCTTGCATGTCTTCATCATGATCTTCCCTTACCGAACCTTGTGACCAAGGAAAGACACTTCTTCTTGTGCAAAGGAACATTTTTCCACCTTAAAGTAAAGCTCATTTTCGCGTAGTACTTGGAGGACTTGTTTGAGATGTTGAACATGTTCATCCAATGTCTTGCTATAAATGAGGATATCATCTAAGTAAACTACGACGAACCGATCAAGGAACGGGTGGAAAATTTTGTTTATTAAGGTACAGAATATGGCTGGTGCATTGGTGAGACCGAAGGGTATGACCAGGAATTCAAAAGAACCGTACTTTATTACACACGTCGTTTTGGACTCGTCTCCTCCGGCGATCCGGACTTGGTAGTACCCAGAGCGTAAGTCCAACTTTGTGAGCCGATCAAAGAAATCAACGATCAAAGGAATCAGGTACTTGTTCTTGATTGTAATCTTGTTGAGCCTCCAGTAATCGATGCACAAACATAACGAGACGTCTTTCTTTTTCTGAAACAGCATTAGTGCCCCGTATAGCACTTTAGACACTCACAAGTGTTCGATGTCCAATAATTCCTTTAATTGTCTCCTCAATTATTCAATCTCAGGAGGCGACATTCGATAGGGTGCTGATAGGTGTGAAAAACCTATCTATTTCCAATCCGAATTGGTTAGTTTTTGAATATGTTTATAACTATTTTTATTATGTTTTAATTAGTATTTATACTTTTTGTATAATTGAGGTGTATGGGTCAAAAAGATAGGAAACTAAAGCTAAAATGATGAGATCGAACCAAAGCGGTTTGAAGTTACGGTGGATAAACAAGCTCGGAGGCTAAAAGATGAAACAGGCCCACCGCTTAAGCGTCCATACCACTGCTTAAGCGGTGAAGATGTAGAGAAGAGCAAAATGTTACTGACGGACGACCGCCGAGCGGAATTTCTACCGCTTAGGCAAAAATCCAGTAGAGGACGAAGAAGGGCTACTGACAGCCGCTCACCTAGGCGAAAATTCTATCGCCTAGGCGAAAATCCAACAGAATGTTCTCCCAGTCCACCGCCTAATTCACCGCCCAGGCGATCAGACTTAACTGACCTAACTCTGCCTAGGCGGAATTTCCACCGCCTAGGCGGATTTGCCTTGCACAGCCTTTAGATATTTTTAGGATATTTTTGCTATAAATATCCCCTCTCCTCCCCCTTTGGCCGAAGCTCTCTCATCTCTCTTGCATTTTTTAGCCCCTTAGGCTATAGATAAGCCAAGGGTTAGGAATATTAGGTGGGGAGCTCGCATCCCGAAGTAGAGAAGACGGCGAATAGATCGTGGAGCGTTCTTAGCAGTTTATCTTCGGACGAGGCTAAGTTCTTCGATCGTTTTTTCTTATTTCTTTATCTTAGGAGCATGTGAGCATATTTAGCTCATTATTTTCTTGTATATGCGGCTATGGCCCTGAGTTAAATATGGATTGTAGAAGGGATTAACATAATATTTATAAATACGTTGTTTGGATGATTTCGGTGTTTCGTTTGTGCTTGTTCTTCTAAGTTTGATTGTATTTATTGTATTGTTTGTTTATTATGCTTGAATCGATAAATGGAGAACATGGGATTTTGACAAACCCCGGATTCAGAATAGGGTAAACAAAGGCCACGATTCTATAACCCGATCGAGATTTGAATCGTGGACAATCGATGACGTAGGGCAAGACACACGCTACCTAGGGTCGTGAAGACATTGAGAAGGACCTCTTCGTTGGCGCAAAGTTCCGTTATATCCCTCGTCTTACACTCGGAAGAGGTGGCGAGGGAGTTTTAGAACGGAGATTGTCGATAGGGTAAATACAACACGACGATCCAATAACCCGAGATGGAGTTGGATTGTGTGCAATCAATGACGCTGGGCGAGACTCACGTGACCTAGGGTCATTAAGACGTTGAAGGGGACTTCTCCATTGACTCGAAATCATGTATTCCCCCGTCTTACACTCGAAAGAGGTGGCGGCGGAGTTTACGTACCGAGGTTGTCAAATAGGTCGAATAACGTAAACGCGAGTAAATCGGAATCGAACACGTATTTGTAAACACGTTAATCCCTATACAATTCTTCACCCTAAAACATATTAACATATTAGTGTAGTTAATTTAGGATATATTAGTATTAGTTTAATTAATTAAATACATTTTTTTTTCGCCTAGATAAAATTAGGTCACGACAAACGCGGTATTCGATAGTAACGACAAAAATCCCTGTGGATACGATAACCCGATCTTAACGATTACACTATATCAAAACTTAGACCTCGTATAGTTACGAGTGTAAGTAGCGGCGTATTTCTCGCGCTACCAAGTTTTTGACGCCGTTGCCGGGGATTGTTTTGATGTTATTGTCGGAAAAATGCGATAACGGCTCCGGACTTAAGTTTTAGATAGGAGAAGCAAGTGTTTCGTATGTCCGGGATGGGCGATATCGTTCATTATTGATATTGTGTGTAAATAACCTAATTTTATTTTAGGCATTTCTTTGTATATAATTTTTTTTTTGTTTTGGTAGTTTTGTTTTTATTTCTTATGCAGGGTACTTGGCGATGTTAGATCGACGGGTATTGATGCATCCCTTTCGACGGGATTCCAATCCATTTAATGTGTTTGGTCAAGCACATAAGCCGGTGAGGTGTTTCTTTGAGAGATTGAGCCGATCAAAGCCAAATCTCGCCAATCTTGAGGGCATTCTGAATGTCGAGCCGAGGACATTAAACCACGCGCTTCTTGGGAGGCAACCCAAGTAATTATTTTTGATGCATCCTATCCGACTTGATTCGGAGGCGAGACCCTCTCGCCTCCCAGGTAAGTGTTCTAAACACCCTTCGTCAGCATGCTTTAATTCCATATGTTGAAGAATGATGATTGGGTTCGCTGAGGACACTGTCCACTTTGAGTTTGGCGGTGATATGTAGTAGTAGTATGTTAGTTTATGTGTTATTGTTTTTCCGTATTGCATGTGTGTTTAGGTTAGAATATGTTTATGTTTTTGTGTTGTTGTTTTCATGTTGAGTTTTGTGTTCATCTGGGCCATCACCCAATGATAAAAATTACCGCTGGTTGTTTTTGAAGTCAAGGGTAATACCCATGCAAGTGTGATTCTGTGTGCTTGACTATGCGTTTTGGTCAAAATTATTGTAGATCCTAATTTGCACGGGCACATAGACTCAATGTATAGTTATTCAATTAATTTGAGGACGATTATCGATTAATCAAATTCATGACACATTAAGGGTTCTAGAACTTGATTGAGGGGAAGCTTGAGGCAAAATCCTAGGCGAGGTAGTTCAGGAGACGTGATTTAGGCATTCTCTTTGTCGCTTGAGCCTTTGAAGCCTACCTCGTTACATGTTTATCCCTCATCACCTTGTTGAAGCCTAAATGCAAATTCAATTCAGAACACATAAACCAATTCCATGGCCAATTGAATTCCTTCCAGTCCTATATCGCTGAAAGTAAAGGCACATTTGAGTGAATCAAGTTAGCCGTTGCAAAGGCTTTTTGATGTAAGCGGTTGGGTTTAGGGCGAACTTCTAATTGGTTCGGTATTTGAGTACTCACTTGTCATTTTTTTTTATTTGTATTTCACACACCCCTTCAATTGTAATAATCAAATAAGTTTGGGGGTGTGTTTGTTGAAAAAAAAAAAAAAAAAAGAGAGAATCAAATGTAAATACGGTTTTTATTTCTGTTTCTTTTGACAAGTGAGTACGTTGGTCTTAAATGCATGTTCGAGATTATTTTCCAATATTTCTATGGGGATTCGAGAGTGAATGTGCCAAGCGTTGAGCCTTGGGTAACGTTAAGTTAACAACATTAACCCGTTTTCTATTCCAAATTACCCTTGGCCAAATTAACCTTAACCGAACCAAGCCCTAATGATCTTCATGAACTACTAAACCTACATTAGTGGAGAGTGGACCCCAATCCTGCTTATGGCAATCCTTAACTCATGAATTTTGTTGGTAGATAATCCAATCCGACCGTTGTATAGTTATATTATTGAGTCTCGCACTAACACGTTTAAAGGATCTAGAATAGCGTTCACCATTATTGCATGTCAAAAATCTAGAACATTACATGCTGTGTGTTACCACCTGAACTCGATATAACTGGCGGTTGTTGAGGGAAAAATAAATAGGCCATTAGAAGAAGTTAAAACTTGCATGTCGTTATGTTTAGATTGTTTTTAGGTTGTTTGTTATTTATTTCCGTTTTTGTATTTTTTATTTTAGTGTGTGTGTTTGGCTCGAGGACTAGCCAAGTTTTGAGTTTGGGGGTATTGATAAGTGTGAAAAACCTATCTATTTCCAATCCGAATTGGTTAGTTTTCAAATATGTTTATAATTATTTTTATTATGTTTTAATTAGTATTTATACTTTTTGTATAATTCAGGTGTGTGGGTCAAAAAGATAGGAAACTAGACCTAAAATGATTAGATCGAACCAAAGCGGTTCGAAGTTACGGTGCATAAACAAGCTCGGAGTCTAAAAGACGAAATAGGCCCACCGCTTAAGCGTCCAGACCACCGCTTAAGTGGTGAAGATGCAGAGAAGAGCAAAATGCTACTAACGGACGACCGCAGGAGCGGAATTTCTACCGCTTAGGCGGAAATCCAACAGAGGACGAAGAAGGGCTACTGACAGCCGCCCGCCTAGGTGAAAATTCTATCGCCTAGGCGAAAATCCAACAGAATGTTCTCCCAGTCCACCATCTACTTCACTGCCCAGGCGATTAGACTTAACTGACCTAACTCCGCCTAGGCGGAATTTCCACCGCCTAGGCGGATTTGCCCTGCACAGCCTTTAGATATTTTTAGGATATTTTTGCTATAAATATCCCCTCTCCTCCCCCTTTGGCCGAAGCTCTCTCATCTCTCTTACATTTTTTAGCCCCTTAGGCTATAGTTAAGCCAAGGGTTAGGAATATTAGGTGGGGAGCTCGCATCCCGAAGTGGAAAAGACGGCGAATCGATCGTGGAGCGTTCTTAGCGGTTTATCTTCGGACGAGACTAAGTTCTTCGATCATTTTTCCTTATTTCTGTATCTTAGGAGCATGTGAGCATATTTAGCTCATTATTTTCTTGTATATGCGGCTATGGCCCCATGTTAAATATGGATTGTAGTAGGGATTAACATAATATTTATAAATACGTTGTTTGGATGATTTCGATGTTTCGTTTGTGATTGTTCTTCGTAGTTTGATTGTATTTATTGTATTGTTTGTTTATTATGCTTGGATCGATAAATGGAGAATACGGGATTTTGACAAACCCCGGATTCGGAATAGGGTAAATAAATGCCACGATTCTATAACCCGATCGGGGTTTGAATCGTGGACAATCGATGACATAGGGCAAGACACACGCTACCTAGGGTCGTGAAGACGTTGAGAGAGACCTCTTCGTTCTCTCAAAGTTCCTTTATATCCCTCGTCTTACACTCGGAAGAGGTGGCGAAGGAGTTTTAGAACGGAGATTGTCGATAGGGTAAATACAACACGACGATCCAATAACCCGAGAGGGAGTTGAATTGTGTGCAATCAATGACACTGGGCGAGACTCACATGACCTAGGGTCGTTAAGACATTGATGGAGACTTCTCCATTGACTCGAAGTCATGTATTCCCCCGTCTTACACTCGGAAGAGGTAGAGACGGAGTTTACGTACCGAGGTTGTCAAATAGGTCGAGCAACGTAAACGCGAGTAAATCGGAATCAAACACGTATTTGTAAACACGTTAATCCCTATACAATTCTTCACCCTAAAACATATTAACATATTAGTGTAGTTAATTTAGGATATATTAGTATTAGTTTAATTAATTAAATACATTTGTTTTTCGCCTAAATAAACTTAGGTCATGACAAACGCGGTATTCGATAGTAATGACAACAATCCCTGTGGATACGATAACCCGATCTTAACGATCACACTATACTAAAACTTAGACCTCGTATACTTGCGAGTGTAAGTAGCGGCATGTTTTTCCCGCGCTACCAGATGCTATGGCCGGATGTTTGGCACCCGGTTCCAACTCGATTTTGTGATCACCTCTCTGTAGGGTGGTAGCCTATTCGGTAGCTCCTTCGGCATAACATCCTTGAACTCTTCAGGGACTACTTTGATGGTCCTCGGAACGCTGGGCAGGTCGAGTACTATGGGATCATCTGTGTTTCTTTCAGTACCGCAAGGTAACTGGCTTCTCCCTTCTTAAATGCTTTCTAGAATTGCATAGCGGACAAAGCTTGTTTCTCGATCTTGGCAGCACGTTCCGTAGGGACCATACAAGCCTTGCCACTAACCATGATATATACTGAATTAGCAAAAGGAATAGGGAAAGTATTTACCTTATCGACGAACTCTGTGTTAATCACGACTTTGAAATCGTCCATTGGTACCACCGACATATCTATCGTTCCTTCCCATTGTCCTATGTTGGCACGTAAGCCTCGTGCCCTTCAATGTAGTAGTTGGGCTACTGAGTTTAAAGCCTTCAACGTTCCTTCTTTCTTGGCAAATTTAAGGTTCAATCGTCTTGCCTCATCCAATGAGACGAAATTATGGCTTGCCCCGGTATCGATAAGGGCCTTAGTGAGTACTCCATTAATCATGTCTTCGACAAACATTAGCCCCTTTTGCAAACCTTCTTGCCTAGAGCATTTTGCCTTAATAGCGTTCAGCACACGAAGAGAGCCTATATATACCTCATCCTCTTGTTGTTTTTGTTCCTTGTATCCGTTGTCATAGAGCTTAACACTTTTCATTTAGGACATTCACGTACCCAATGTGGTCCATCACAAATAAAACAATTGGTCTTGGGCTATGAACAATCTTTGGCATTCCATAACCTCCCCTTCCAAGACGAGGATGAGGGTTTGTGACCCCCAGCATCCCAATTTCTATGGCCACTTTGGGAGGATCCATGGTCTCCCCCACCTTAGCCTTGATTGTACCTTCTGGGCCTGTCTTTCGCCTTAGTGGTTTTGCCCCTTAAACTATAGTCGATTAGTGATTCGGCTACGGCTATAGCGGTAGAGAGATCTTGCACACCTCGGTGTGTCAATTCTATCTTGGCCCAATTTATTAACCCATCAAATAAGTAGAACAATTTATCCTTGTCAGCCATATCAGGGATCTCTAATGTCAGAATTGTGAATTATTTCACGTAGTATGAGATAGACCCTGTTTGTTTTAGTCGGCGTAGCTTACCCCTCGCTTCCGCCTCGGCATTTTCAGGATAAAATTGCTTTTTGATTTTTATTTTTGGTTAAATTGAGGGATTTAGAAATGAATTTGGGAGAGGCTGAATTTGTGAAATCCTTCGCATCGTTTGCTCGTTCCTCCTCATTCTGCTTCTGTTTTTTTTTCGTGACCAATCTTCTGCTTCGTGACCAGTCTTCATCGTTGTCGTGTAGGGTGTCGTCCGTCGTCGTTGGCCGTCGTCCGTCGTCTGTCATCGTTGTCGTTGGTCGTCGTTCGTTGTCATTGTCTTCTAGGGCCTTCGAAGACGATTTCGTCTTCGAAATCGATTGCAAAAACGATTTCAATTTCAATTTCAATTTCGAAATTGAAATCCAAATCGAATCGACAACCTTCAGACCTCGCGAAGAAGAGACTTGCTACTCGACATTCGGCGATGACCGATGCTTGGCAACGACTGTCTTTTGCTTCTTCTTCGATCTTCTGTTTATTCTTGTTCGTTCATTTCTTCATTCGTTCACCATCTTCCTGAAAAACAAAATCGAATTCGAAATCGAACCCTATTTTGATCGGCGAACTTTAAACGTCAAACGAATGGCGAACGTCTTCGATTTGTTCTGTTTCGGCTTCTTCGCCTGTTCATTGTGTGCTTCCTTCTTCTTCTTTTTTTTTTTTTTTTTCAAATTTGGGATAAAAATGTATATATATATATATACATCAATTCAAATAATTATCCAAATAAAGGAATTGTGAAATAAAGGAATTTCAAATTTTAGAATTTTGAAATTTCTTCATTTCACAAATTTATTAAATTCTTCACTCAAACGCAATCTTAATTTTTTTTCTTTTTTGTTTGGAGTGATGTTGACAAAATAATGGTTTAAGATCAAATGGATAAAAAATGAGTGGCCGATATTATTGCACAGGTACAATCAATATCGGTGATATGCTCGTACGCAAATGAAGACCTTTTATTATATGTTACTAACACGATATTTATCTCCCTCACTTGTCACGCCATCTCAATTATCTCCCCCCTCCCTTTTCTCTCTTCGCATGGATCCCGTCCCAATATATGTCTCTCTCTTCGATCAATTGAATAATAAAACAACTCTATTTTTATTAAATTTTCAACAATAAACCAAATAAATTTTTAATTTGAAATTATTTTAAAATTTTAAACATAATTTTTTACCCCATATAAAATCGGTTTAGCGTGCTGGAGGAAGAGGCTGATCACACGTGGAGTCCGGGTTCTGAAGGCTAGAGGCTACATAGCTTTAACTCCGACACGTCTTTCTTTCTAATCAACTGTTCACGTCGTACTCACATTGCTCTTTTTTATGCCCAAGTTTCAAAAGCAAAGCCAGGTATGAACAACAAAGGGGGACACAAACAGTCATCAATAATTTCACATTGCTAAAAGTCATCCAAACAATGCCTAATTTTGAAGTTGCTTCAAATTCGTTTTTCAAGAGAACACATTAACTTCATGTGAAACCAAAAAACGACCAGAAATAAAGTATTCATTTTTTTATTTTTTTATTTTTACAATTGGTTGGAAAAGGGGCTTTGAACATTAAATGTCCACAAGATAACCATTAAATTACAAATTTAATGTATTTATCATTAAAAATGAACTTTTTTTTTTAAAATGAGCTATTTTTGAACATTTTCTGTGATAGATTAATTTTTAGATAATTATACTAAGAACTAACAAAAAAATAATTAGCAGAAATTAATTAAATTAGACATGGTTTAACAAATTATATGATCTGTAAGACTGCAAGAATAAGCCATGAATGGAAACCTGAGGGCTCCAGTACAGAACATAAGAAATTAAAGAAAACACGTTGAAGTGTATACTTATCGGTGTAAATTCCGATGTTGAGAAAAAGGATTCAACTTGAACTGTATATTTCACGATAGTGATATGACTTGCAAATTGCAATCCATGTCCCCTGTGATTTACAATAATCAAGATGAGAAATGTGAAAATTTTCAAAACTAAGGACCAAAACTGAATGCGTTAACTGATACTACTTCCCAAGCATTAACATTAATTATACAATGTCTTTGGGGTCTTCTTTGGGTCTCCAAATTTGGAACCCTTATTGCTAGTCGAAGATAGCATATAGCTGGTTGATATTTTATTAAGGAATAATTGGTGAATACTCTTCTAATTCATAATTTATTTTATTTTAATTTAAAATTGAGTATAAATTCTATATTTATGTTTTGCTTTATATTTTAGTCTCATGATCAATGCTTACTAACATCTCCACTCAAATGTTTCCATTGCATCGTCGATCTTCGACACTACCCTCCCTCCTCACCTGCCACCGCCAACCATCGAACTTTCAGCCTCTAGTTGCTGAAGTCCAACCATCAGTTGTCGAATTTTTTTTAGTTACATCTAACTATTTTTTTGTTACATATAATTATTTTTTAGTTTCATAATGTATTTTTTAAGTTTGTTTTTAATTATATTTTTTTAGTTACATTGTCTAGTGTATTTTTCAATTATATACATGTAAGTTGCCAACAATTAACACCCAAAAAATTAGTTGAATATAACTGAAAAAAAAGTAAATGTAACTAAAGAAATTCCGACGAGCAGTCATAGGAGTCCCGACGGTTAACGAAATCTAGCGACCGGCGTTTGGTGGCCAGTGACGGTGGAACAATGGTTGACAACATAGCCCTAATTATAATATTAGTATTTTCATGAACTCTAATAGATGAGATTAAAACTAAAATAATTATTTAATTTAGAAGTTTTTATTAATTCGGCGACGAATCTCCCACCAACCATCCTAAAATTAATGATCAAACACTTCATATACAAATGGATATGATATTATATAGTATAAACTGTTAATTATAACAGCAACAACTAAATTCCCAAAAAATAAAATAATTACCCATAATTAAATATCTGTGTCCTTTATGAATTATTGACTAAAATGAAAAAAAAAATAAAAAAATGGGAGTGTGGCTGAAAACCCTAATAGAGAGAGAGAGAGAGAGGTTTCATCAAAATCAGATCTAAATGTTAAAGAAACAGACAGATGAGATTCCATATGCCATCATGAAACTAAAGAAGTTATTCACTGACAAAATCACAATCATTACCTGATGATTAGGAGGTGAAAGTTAAAAAGCGGGTAAAATCGAGTCAAGATTCTTCATCGTCACATCAAACTGCCACAATAGATCAACCTTAAACCTCTAACACATTATCCAGAAAATTCCAATTATTCTAAACACATGGAATTGAAGTGACAAATAAATAGGATCCTCACCTTTAGATCGATAACGCATCCAATAATCAGAGTCGGATGCGGAAGCTGTAATTGGGGGGAATGAAGCCTGGTCCGACAACCCTTACCAATGATGATCATCTTTCTTGGCTTATAGATCTGTGTGTAGATTGATCGACGCAAGAGTCCTCGAGCCAGACAACATTCCCCTCAAAAGAAAAACTCCCTTTTCTCTTCTGCGTCAAAGTCTCTCTCTCTAGTTTTATCCCCCAAGAGTCTAGGCTTTGTGGAAGGGGAAGAGAAAGGTTATGATGAAAAAATGATTTGTTTTGGGGGGTTATTATAAGGGTGAAAAGAGTGGCATCCCCAAACGTGAAAAGACAAAAGCTATTAGGCAGAACCTGACCCTACCAGCTGGGTTACAGAAATGACCACGACCCATGCACCCTCTCCTTTTCTCTCTCTACGTTTATACACAATTCACGATCACTCTCAAATTCAAAACTTAAATCAACCGTCAGATTCTAATGCGTTGGTACCGAATTAGGACTTGGAAAATATATCAAAGCATACCATCTTTAGCATACTCATGACTCTTTGGGTAGTTTGGTTAGGAAAAAAAGATAGAGAGCATTGTGAAAAGAAATTTATTTTATTTTGGTTAAAAAAAAAAAAAAGTGAGGAAAATAATTTATTTTAATATAATTTACTATTTTATCCTCGTATATTATAAAAATACAATAATTAAGTCTTTATCCCACCTATGTGGCTCGGCTACATGAATCAATTTATGCCATAGTGATATAACAAGGGTCATCCCCTTAGTAAGTTTGATGTCATTAAATTAATTCTAACAGTCTCGTCCAACATCTTCTTAGATCTACATTTCCATCTAGTAGCTCCCTACACTTTAACTAAATCACAATTAAAAATTATATTAATTGTAATTTTATTCATTTTCCACCATTTTCCTTCATTTTTGTCCTAAATTTATGTGGAAAAAATTTATTTCGAAAATTGTGCATTTTCCTTGCTATTTTCTATCCTTAACAAACAACTTTTTATTTTTATTTTCATCCATTTTCCACTCAACCAAACACACTATTTGTTTCAAATTTATCATTATCAAATTATACAAAATTTTAGATAGCATTTAGTATTTTTTATGTCATGATATTATTTTTTTAGGAATTGAATTAAAATAATATTTTAAAAAAATTAAATATGTGGTATAGGAGAGAATTATTTCAAAAAAATATAATACAATACAAATGTTAAGAAAAAATGACAATTAATGATGTCAAAAGTTGTATCATCAAGGTCTCTTGTGATTCGGAATATGATCTATCTTATGTTTTGGTTCTTGCAAAACAATGCACCGCGGTTGGACTTCTCGACATTGCACCTTTGATATAAGAATTAGTATGGTGCTTATCAAAAGAATTTTTGCAAAGTGAGGACTAGGAAAATAATAAAAATAGTAGACCTACCTTGCAGTATTTATGGGATATGGTAGACTTGTTTCGCAAGTCTTCCATAAATCTTGGTCAATTCTCATAAAAATCAAATTTAGGAGGATATGGGGGTAATGGGTCTTTATATTTGAATTGTAATTGGCCATTTCACATGTATCGAGCAATCATAACAGTTCTCGAACACAGGATATGATCTGAGTTGAAAGTAGTACACGACCACTCTAGTTAATCCCGAGGACAAATTCACGATGAAACCGAGCTTCTTGCCTCGATTAAGGCTTACCTTGTGCTTGGTGTCGTCATGTTTTGAATTCTCTTTGGGTATCAGACAATATCCTCGATTACCAGTTGATAAGTTTCGGCTTAAGTGATTCACATGTGGGTGTTATCCAAAGGTACTCGAGATAACTTGTTCTTTACATGAGTTTATCCTTACACATAGTAGCTTTTGAGCTGGTAAAAAAAACTTATTAGATGCACCCTATTCCCAAGGTTCGAGGACAAAGGAGATCGGGAACACATGTTCGTACATGGTCAAAAATCCCAAGAAGTATGCTCAAGTAGAAGTTGATTGGTCGTAATGTCTTTAATTTGGTACCCATTAAAAAATTCTAAAAGGTACATCATTTAGAAATTCACACCCAAAATATGTCACACTTTAAATGCATGACATGATTGGACAAGGAGAGTCTTTTTGCCTACCCAATGATGGTAGACATTCCCCGCCAAGTGAATCTCTGTACATAATTAGAGGGTCCCCATCACTAGGGCCCTCTTACAAATTTTCGAGTTTTAATGTACTCTACCACCAACGCTTCTAAATTTTCTAACTATTTGCTCCTTGTTCTGGCAACTGTTCCTCTCAAATTTGGTATGATTTCACATTTCCAATCTATCCATTCTTCTTCATTTCGTATTTCCTTCATTCTATCTATTTAGTTTATAGTTTGTATTGTTCTTCTTCTATTTTATTTTTCTTTTCTTCTTTACGCCATTCTTTGTAAACTCTTTTTATTTTCTTTGCTCCATTCATCTCTTCGATAATGACTAGAAGGCTTGGCTCTTGTAGCATAGCTAGTTGGCTTGGTATTGAAGATGAGACTGAGCCTACTAGCAAGTTAGCTCGGTTTCCCAAGCTAGCGACAGAGTTGAACCTTATGTTATGCTAGACCCTGTTGTTTTCCTTGAGCCATCTAATGCTCAAGAAGGAAAACCTTATCTTATGCCAACTAATCGGGATGGAGACGTTTCTCATTCTTATCCTTCTCTTGAGGTTCCTCATCAAGGGACCGTCGGGAGCCATTGAGGAATACAATACTATTCTTAATGATTCCAATTTGGTTGTATTTAGGAGGATTTGTCATATCCTTGATTCTGTCGAAATGACCTTTCTACTGAGGCCTGCCATCAGGCACATAGTTTGTGTTCGGGCAAAATCACCTTCTGTGAAGATTTACTCTTTAAAGGTAAACGGGGTTTTGTAACGACCCGGTTTCCCAAGACCATCACGCAATTTCTCCATTTGGAAAAAAACTAAATAATCAATATTCCATTTTATAAAAATCTGAGCAATTTTACAAACTACAACGATCATTATAATTATCGATTTATCAAGTCAATTTTACAACAATAAATAATAAATACAATTATTACAAATTAAATAGAAATTCAAATAAAATTTCATATGGAGCACCATTTTCATTGGCCCTGCAATAAAAACTATAGGGTTATGAGTCAAAACTTAGTAAAGTTTGTAACCTCTCTAATACGTGTATCCAATCAAATCACACAAATAGCATATAAGCATGTTTTTCACATAATTTTCACGTAATAGGTGATCATAATATCTCATGAAAAACAACAATTATAACACTAATAACATAAATCACACAATACATGGAGAAATTAAATACATATATTCAAAGAGTTAGAAATTCTACTTGAAATCCAAACCGAAATATTTTTCTCACTAAAAACATTCAAAATGTAATCCTGCAACTTTTTTCTTAACATACCTATACATATAGTTATGTGCTGATTATCTATGTTGATCTATCCCTAATATATATAAAAGTTGACAACTTTCTTTAATACATAAAGGCATACACATATTTGGTATATAGCATGTATATACACGTTTGATTATGTGTTGTCTTCTTCTTTAGAAGACAACACATATCAACTAATAAAATTATTATATATAAATTTACACTAACTTCCCTTAAAAATAATTTTTTTTATTATATCCCAAAACTCTTAAAAGTATATTTTAATTAACACAATGGTCCCACAACTTTTTAAAGTTAATTTAAAATTAACATTAAATCTTTAGAAATTATCAAATATTATTTATACCATAAATTTACAAAACAATCACAAAAATATTACTTATATAAAATAATATTTTCACAAATATGAATTTTCAGGGAATTACAATTTTCTGGGTATTACAGGTTCCACTTTCCCTTGAACATCTTTATAATGGAGATTTTGCGTTGATTCAACCTTTATGCTCCTTTACTTGCTTTTAGTGCTTGTAGGTTGACGATAATTCATCATGCTCTATTGTATTTATGGCATCATGCCTACCTACCATTTCTTTTGCTATTTTTTCAAATTATCTACAAACTCGGCATCGAAATTGAGCTGGTGGAATTTTGTATCGTAGCTAACAAGACCAAGTTGGTCTCAAAGAATCACGAGAATAACAAAAGCTAATGTAGACAACACATTTTGTCCTTCCACACGGTCCTATTTTGGGCATGTAATTTCGGCATTCATTTTAAAAATCCAAAAAATTAGAACAAAGTAAAAATCCAAACAACTCAAAAAATTATAAAAAGAAAGAAATAGTCAGGAATTGTAGAGAGAAAATGTCTTTGTTGAAAATCATTTTCCTCATTGCTAGGTATTCCATCCAACTCAATGAATAAATCATTGTTAGCCAACCTATATTTACTATACAATTGAAATATTTTCAGTATAGCTTCATCACTGATTAAAAGCATTTGTTCTTTAGATTTAGGCACTCAAGCATATAGAGTCAATAGAATACCTATTTCATTTGGTATCATACCCTCAAACAATTAACCTATGGTATCTAA
Source organism: Eucommia ulmoides (assembly GCA_016647705.1). Classification (NCBI taxonomy): domain Eukaryota; kingdom Viridiplantae; phylum Streptophyta; class Magnoliopsida; order Garryales; family Eucommiaceae; genus Eucommia; species Eucommia ulmoides. The sequence continues at coordinate 26,297,024 of CM028341.1, forward strand.
CAAATCAAAGACACTGAACCTATAAGCATCTACAATACCAATGGTACCAACTTTAATCATAAACTTACCGTTCTACTCAAATTTCACATCCACAGTTGTGTAAATGTAAACAATACATGATTTAAACAAAACAAAGTTTGAAAAAGTAAAGAGTATTTAATGCAAGCAATTGAAAAAAAAAAAATTGTCGTAAGTTTTAGTAAGTAATGAAGGAACGATACAACTGACAAATCAGAACACCAACAACACTCAAACAGAGTAAACAAACAATTCCTTCAACATTAGGAAACGAAACGATAATATTCACACAAAAAAAATAAAGAAAGAAATCCAAGAACACAACACAAAACCTTAGATATAACAACAACAACAACAACAACAATAACAACAACAAAAACTAAGCATTTGTCCCACTTATATAGGGTCAACTACATGAATTCATTTATACCATAGTGACTGATCAAGGGCCATCCCATCTATCAAGTTTAATGTCATCAAATTATTTCTAATAGTCTCGTATACCATCTTCTTTGGTCTACATCTTCCTCTAGTAGCTCCATGCACTTGATTAAATCACATTATCTCACTGGTATTTCTATGAGTCTTCTATACACATGCCCAAACCATCGTAAATGATTTTCTCTAATTTTCTCTTCGATGAGTGCTATTCTTAAATTCTCTCTAATAATTTTATTCGTAATTTTATCCATTCTCGTCTTCTCAATCATCTACCGCAACATTCTCATTTCTGTCATCCCAATTTTTTAGACATGATTCATTTTTACCATTCAACATTTTGAATTATACAAAATCATTAATTTTATAGCAGTTTTGTAGAATTTTTCTTCAAGTTTCAATGGGATCCTACGATCACAAATCACCTCAACTACACTTCTCTACTTTAACCAACCTGTTTTGACTCTATGCATAATATCCTTCTCGATTTCACCATTACTCTGAATAATAGAACCTAAATATAAAAAATGTTCAACCTTTGGCACCTCCTCATCTCCAACTTTGATCGCACCATCGTCTCTTTGGGCATTACTAAAATTACAATACATGTATTCCGTCTTACTTCTACTAACTTTCAAACCTTTAGACTCTAAAACTTCTCTCTATCTTTCTAACTTAGTATTAAGACTTATTCTATTTTCGTCAACTAATACTATGTCATTCGCAAATAACAAACTCCAAGGTACTCCATCTTGAATATGTCTTGTGAGCACATCCATCATTAGAACGAAAAAATAAAGACTTAAAGATGATTCTTGATGTAAACTTATATTAACAGGAAATGCACAAGTATCACCTCATCCTATTCAAACACTAATGACTATACTTTCATACATATATTTAATTACCTCGATATACAGATTGGTACCTATTTTTTTTCTAGCGCCCACCACAAAACTTCTCTGAGTACCCGTTCATAAGTCTTTTCTAATTCCACAAATACAATATGTAAATTTATTTTTTTTTCTCTATATTTTTCCTTTAATCGCCTAAGTAAATAGATAGCTTCAGTGGTTGATCTGTTGGGCATAAATCCAAATTGGTTATCTTCTATACTCGTTTCATGTCTTATTTTATATTTTGTCATTTTCTCCCAAAATTTCATAATATGACTCATAAGTTTTATGCCCTGATAGTTTGTTAAACTTTAAACATCCCTTTTATTTTTATAAATGGGCACTAAGATACTCCTCCTCCAGTCGTCAAACATTCTTTTAGTCCTCAAAATATCATTAAAAAGACTAGTCAACCACTCTATTCTAATATCTCCCAAACTTTTCTACATCTCTATAAAGATTTCATCTGGCCCTACTGGTTTTCCAATTCTCATATTTCTTAGTGCTATTCTAATTTATGAAGCCTTAATTCTTCTATGAAACCTATAAATCTTATCTGAAGATAAACTAGGCAACTCTAGTCTAAATTCTCTAGCGTTAATCTCATTAAATAAATTGTAAAAATAATTTTTCCATCATTCTATAATCTCCCCATACTTCATTAGTACCTCTTGATTAGTGTCTTTGATACATCTGACACTTTCAATATTTCTAGTCTTTCGTTCACGTCGCCTAACTAGTTTAACTATATCATTCTCTCTATTTTTTGTATCTAACTTTTTATACAAATTATCATACACCCTAAATTTTGATTCCTTAATTACTTTTCTCGCCTTCGTTTTTGCATGTTTAAACTTCTCTAAACTCTCCATACTTTGAAATTTTTACCATCTTTATAAGTTATTTTCTTGTCCCAAACGACTTTTTGGACCTCTTCATTCCACCATCAACTTTCTTTATATCGTGGTCCTCTTCCTTTACAAACTCCTAAAACTTTTATTCCATCTCTCTAATATAACTCACTATATCAATCCACATTTTGTTCATATCCTCATGTCTTTTCCATAATTCATCATTGCTAATTTTATCCTTAAACATCTTCATCTTTTCACCTCTTAGATCTCTCCAACGTATTTTTGTCTGCCTATTTATCTTAGACTCCCGTTTTCATCTCTGAAATTTCTGATCGGTTACCTTTAGTCTATGTTGGGTGGCAATACTCTCTTTGAGTTTGACTTTACAACCTTTACATATTAAACAATCACTCGTTCTAGAAAGGACAAAATTTATCTAGCTATTCCTCTTACCACTCTTAAATGTGATAAGATACTCATCCATTTTCCTAAAACATATATTTAGAATAACTAAATCATACGCTATTGCAAAATCTAAAATCATCTTACCCATTGCATTCTTCTCCCAAAATTCATAACCACCATGTACTTTCTCGAAAGTCCCCATTTCTTTCTCGACATGTCCATTCAATCTCCCCCAATAAATATTTTTTCTTGCTTAGGTATACTTTGAATGACTTCGTCCATCTTCTCCCAAAATTCTCGTCTAACATTTTCTTACAGTCTAACTTGGGGAATGTACATACTAATAGCGTTAATCACGCCCCCTCCAATCACCAACTTCATACCCATTATCCTATCGTCAATTTTTCTAACATCAACAATGCTATCATTTAAATTCCTATCTACCATGATGTCCACCCCATTCCTATGTTTTTCCTTCTCCGTATACCATAATTTATACCCCGTACTCTTAATTTCTCTAGACCTCTCTCCAACCTAGTTAGTTTCCTACAAATATAGAATATTAATTCTCCTCATACTCATCACGTCTATCAATTCTCGAGTCTTACCCGTCAACATTCCTATATCCCAAGTTGTCAACCTAAGTTTATTTTCATGGACTAACTTCTTTATCCACGCTTGTTCACCATAATGCGGTAACCCTCTCTCATTTGACATTGTATCCAGGCGAAGACATGGCACGTCGCTTCCAGGCGACTCCCTACCCCACCCTCTCCCATTGTTCACTACATCCGGCGGTGAAAATATAGCGCGTCACTAATAGGGAACGCCTCGACGTTTAATATATTTGGATTCATGTCATAAAAGTTCTGACAAAGTACGGAAACAAACGGTATAAACCAGAGCAATTAAATGCAATGAAACTTAAGTACATAAAAAAATTATACAAATTTAAACTTTTAAATGTAAAATTTAAAAAAAAAAAAAAAAAAAGTTAAAAAAGGATGAATGGTGTGTTTGATTGGAAGGATAACAAAGAAAGAAGTGGGAAATAAAAAATGAAATGATAATATTTTTATCAATTATGAAATAAAAATTATATTTCTCTAGTATTGTTTGGTTAGATTGATGTAAAAGAAGTAGAACATAAGTTTCATCGAAAAATGAAAGGAATGAAAATAATTTTTTTTATCTAATTTACTATTTACCCTCATATACTAAAAAATAAAAATAAAATAAATAAATAAAAAATAAAAAAATCTATTATCAATTTTATAATTGTAATTTTCTCTCATTTTCCTTCACCATTTTTCAAATTTGTGGGAATAAAAAATTTCCTATAAAATTGTGCATTTTACTTCCTATTTTTTTTTCCATTTTCCCTTGATCGTTCATTATGGCGTAAACGAATTTATGTAACCGACCCTACTTAAGTAGGACAAAAGTGTAGTTATATCAAACGATATTTTCTTTAAATTTTTCATCTAATTTTTACATTCATTTTTATTTTTTTTCATATATGTCACTTACCTCTCCTATTATTTTGCCTAAAATCTTAAATCTCTACTATCGTTTGTAATGATAATTTTAGTCTTAACAATTTTAAAACAATTAAATAATTAAAAATTAAAATGCGTAAATATTCTTTTATTTTTTTAAAAATCAATTTTGTCCTTTACTTTTTTTTTTTTCTAACACTACTACTATCCCTATTTTTACAAAAATAGATTTTTTCACCCCTTTCTTTTTCAACAAATTAAAAATTAACCCCCACCCCCTTCTTTTCTTTTTCTTCTTTTTATTCTATCTCTCTCCTTGTCTAAGACACAGATCAAAGACGGATCTGTGTAGGCGCATGTATTCGTCATAGGATCCAAAGGAGGGGGGAGGAAAAAAGAGAAGGAAGAACAATAGGGGTGTTAGAAAATATATTTTTTTAATAAATGAAAGGCATTTATGATTTTTTTTACCAAAAAATAATAGTCAAAAGATCGATTAATATCTTACAAAAATAATAATAATAATAATAATAATAATAATAAAATTTGTAATGTTAGACAAAATGAAAACTATATAAACAATATAAATACCCTTTGTTTTTTTTCCCCAAAATAACACCCTAAACTCGTCCAATCCGCTAACCCGTGGAATCACGCTAAATAGTCGCCGAAGAATTGGCAAAGGGCAAAGGAAAATTAGTACACACCATGAACACACACACTGTACAGTCACAGAGAGCAAGACATTGGGGCTCTGACCCTCTCTGTCGGTCGTCGTCTCGAACCCTTCGCCACTTTAAAAGGACGCGGCAAACGAGGGTCCCCTCCCCTACTTTCATGAATAATATAGAGCTTTTTCTAACTTCAACTTTTCAAAAATTGAATTTCCTTTTAGGTAATAATATTAAATGTACTTTTCCTTCATCGGGCAGCTCAATAAATCAACCACTACTCTGACTCACCTGTATTGGCCTCATTAAATTCTTTTGATGCCTTTCCAATGATACTGTGATCATTACCCAATTTGTGTTTTATCAGTGTACGGTCATCTCATCCAAGGGTCTATAATCAATCCCCATTGCCTGCTTCTATTTGCTATTCTGATTTTTGTTAGGGTGATGACATGAATTGATACATCGTTTAATATTGATTGTAATTATTACTCTCGTTCTTAAAATCTTATTATCTCAGCTTATATTTAATTGAAATTGTAGAAAAAAGAGGACAAAGAATAACGGCTTGTTTAGTTAAACGGAATAGAATGAGAGTTTAATAGAATGAAAAAAAATAATAAAATGAAAAAAATAATGAAACGAAATGGAATTGTCAATAAAATCATTATTCTATTTACTTGTTTGGTTAACGTAGAATGAATAAAAGAATGAAATAATAAAATATAATAAAATTCTCATTATACTCTTATAATAAAATTTTATTATATTTTACTATTCCATTCTTTCCCTCATTTTATTATATTTCACTATTCCATTCAATTTTCAGTTCTGTTATCTAATTTCTATTTTTGTTCTCAATTTTCAATTTCTACTCTCTAATTTCTTTTTTTGTTTCAATTTTTAGTTTGTGTTTTCAATTTTTCAGTTTTTGTTCTTAATTTTTTATTTTCTATTCTCTAATTTTTTATTTCTATTATTAATTTTCAGTTCTCTAATTTTCTATTCTCAATTTTTTGTTCTCTAATTTTCTGTTTATGTTATCAATTTTTAGTTCTCTAATTTTCAGTTTCTGTTCTAAATTTTCTATTCACAATTTTTGTTTATGTTCTCAATTTTTTATTTATGTTCTTAATTTTTGGTTTCTGTTCTAAATTTTATGTTAATTTCTATTTCTGTTCTTTAATTTCTGGATTAAATTGGATCGGCGATAGAATTTTTTGTAATTTTAGTTTTGATTCCATTGAATTAGATTTGATTTTATCTCATTTCAAATGAAATCTCATTCCATTAATTTTTATTCCAATAGAATCACAAAAATGATTCTATTGGAGAACCAAGCAATAGAATAGGAATCAAGGGCGGAATGCGATTCCATTCTGTCTCCGATTCCGTCCAACCAAACATACCATAAGGGTTTCGTTGAAAGAATGAAAAAAAAAAAAAAAAAGAGAATTTTTTTTTTATCTATTGTGAAAGAAAAATTATTTTTCTTAACATTATTTGGTTAGGAAAGAAAATGAAAAGAAAAAAAATAATTCACTTTAATGTTATTTTACTATTTGTAGACACCACATTTGGTCATGTTTGTTTTTTATTTTCTAAAAGTATCGGGTCTAAAGTATAAATTTGGACAAATTTTAAACAATGTTTAACGAAATAAATATTCACCTTAGATTCGTGTGCTTAAATTTTATTTAATGTTTTGAAAAAAAAAAAATAAATAAATAAATAAAATTGACAATTTGATTGAATTTGATAAAAATAAAAATAAAGTTTTGGACTAAAATCAAATTTCTAAAAATTAATTGGGAACTAAATTGGTTAAATTGATAGTGTATTTTCATAGAACATGAATTTGGATATAATTGATGTCATTTCACATCCTTTTAATTTTAAGAAATTTCACCAATTCCAACTGATTTTTATTTTAGCCAAAAAAATAATATTTTTTCATCCGTTTTGTGAAATTGATAGCCAAAAATATTTTATTTTTCGAAATTGAACTTTTCAATATTTATTTAGATAGTTTAATTTTACTTTTGTCATTTCAATTTTAAAAAAAAAAAAACAACAAACACATGTAATTGAAAAAAAGTGCTCAAATCACAAAAAATACTTAACGAGCACATCCCAGGGATAAGATGAAGCCTTGAATTTAAAAATTGGAGTGCCTCAACTAGCCAAAGGAGTGCCCAAAACCATTTCCCAAAAGGGTATGACTAATGGATGTCAATTCAAGCAAGTTTTACACTCAATACCATAATTATGGGGCTAAAGTGTCAAATTTACGCAATAGGGGGCTAGCTGCCATTATAAGGCAACTGTCCACACATGAACTGTGCCTCGCGCACTTAGGAGGGCGCATAACACATTTTTGCCTATAAAAATCCATTATTCATCCCCCTCCAAACCGTACCTAGAATCTCCACTCCCCTAGTCCGAAAAATGTGGTTTTCCAATACACTTTCTCTGTTCAAAAACCTCCCAAATCCTCCAAAAACAACCTCTAGATGTTCCATCATCCCATCCTAAAACAAAAACACACACCAAAAGAGTGAGAAATAAAGAGAGAAATAAGGAGCAAAGAGGTCAATGCACTTGCCTTGCATGCCTCACTCTCTCTACATGCCAAGAGCACTTTCTCTCTCTAGAAACTTTTCTCAAAATTATATTTTAGTTTTAAAAGTCTAAGATTCTCTACAAAAAGTGATAAAAAAATACAGAAAGAAAAAAAGAAGAAAGAAGGAGCAAACAAAGGAGAAAAAAAATCATATTTCCAAAAAGCAAGGTAAGTTTTCAAAACTGCTCCGCTCTTTACTTTTCTTGTCAAAACAACGAAAAACAAAGAAGAAAAAAAGCGGTCAAATTTAACAAAAATACAAGCCGTTCTCTGAGAATGTACAAAACAAATTTACTTTTTCGTATTCTTTTTTTGTCATTTACTTTATCGCTTTAAGTCTTTCCACGGTTTAAAATTCTGCACATTTTATTTTTATTTTTTAGTCAAGTCCTGGACTAAAACTAATTTGAGTCATTGGACTGGCATTTTTTTTAGTTTTTTTAGTTGATACCTTGGACTAAGACTGAGTCAAGTACTTGGACTAGCATTTTTGTTTTTATTTTTTAGCCAAGACCTTGGATTAGCACTAAGTCAAATCCTTGAACTGACATTTTACGTATACTATATTATATATTGAGTTGAATCCTTGGACTGACATTATACTTATATGTGCTTATATCAGTCGAGTCCAACCTATGCTAAAAGGTAGAATAAATGGAGACCCTTGATTCTTCAAAAGATAAATGTGGTCTTCTTCAGAAATATTTCTCCTTTCTTAGCTACGGTTTGAACTGACATTATACCATATATATATATATATATATATATATATATATATGTATTTATGTATGTATGTTTTTCTCATTTTCTTACCTCTCTTATTACTTATCAAAAAAAAATAAAAATTGAAAAATAAAAAGAAGTTTACCTAAGCTAAAAATCATAAGGATTTTTAATAAATTATTTTTAAGTTTTCCATTCTGTGAGAAACTTTAAATAAGGGCTTAAGAAAATCATTCCCCCAAATGATTTTAGTTAAAGATTGTTATGGCAAAAATTTTGTTACTTTCGTTTTGTTTAAAAAATAGATAATTCACTCATTGTTTTCTTTTACACAATGGCACTTCAAAAAAAAAATATATATATGCTTATTTTCTTTTTCCTCGCTTTAAAAGTTTCTCTCCATAAAAAAAGATATATGAAGTCGTTTTTTTTTTTCCTAGAAAAAGGTCTTCTTTGAATAAAACTAAATTTTTCTTCAATCTCACAAACTAATTTTTTAAATGATTTTCTTTTAAATAAAGTAAAAAAAATATTTTTTCTTCCCCTTAAAATGTTTCCCTTACTTTAAAAATATTTTTTCTAAAAAATATTTTCTCCTTTAAAAAATGTGTTGTCTTCTCAAAAATAAAAGTTCTTAGAAAAAAATATATTTTTTTTCTTAAAAATTGGCTACTTCACAAGAAGACAAAAATTTCCAAAAATGCTTTTTCTCTCTCAAAAGTGTCTTCACAAGAAGACAAAATCTTTTCTAAAAGTGTTTCTTCTCTAAAAAAAAATGTGTTTTCTTAAATGTTTTCTTTTTTCAAAAATCAAAATTTCTTTTTCTAAAAATATCATTCTCTTTTAAAAATGTACTTTTTCTCAAGAAGACAAAAAAATATCCTTAAAAATGTTTCTTTTTCTAAATACTTAAAACATTTTTCTAAATACTTAATCTCTACTAATTTTAAACAAGCCTTGTTTCATTAAGTAAAAATTCTTTATCTACTCAAATTGTTTTCTTAAATTTTCTCCAAAACTCTTGTTTTTCATTATTATTATTATTATTATTATTATTATTATTATTATATTTTTAAAGTTAGGAATGTTTCTTTAAAATTTTATTTTCCTTAGTAATTTTTATAAACAAATTCCCTTTTTTTCTCAAAATGTTTTTCCAAGATTAAAATTGTTTAGTTTCTTAAATCATTTTTACCAATAAAAGCAACAAAAATGTTATTCGTACTCCTTAAATTTTTTTTCCTAAATAAACAAAAACTCTTTCTTTTCTCAAAAATAAAATGGAAAGTCTTTTACGTTCAATTTTTCATTCCTTTCTCTTTTATATACATAAATTGCCATCATAACTTAAAGTAAAATCGAAAAAAGAAGAAGAAAAGAACCTTTTTCCCCAAGGACCAAAACTTGTTGATTATTCCATATCGATTATTTATTTTCTTTACTTACATGCTCATTAGCCTTACTTCATGCACATGTCATAATAAATCTAAAATAAGGGAAAAAGATCATGTTAACCAACCAAATCAAACAAAATTTGGACTTGATTTAATTTGAAATACTTAGACACTGAGCTATGATTTTTGAATAGGTGTCTTGGGGTTCCTAACACCTTCCCCAGGTATAACTAATTCCAAACGTTAAGAATACTCTAGTTAAGACCATTTTGAATCAAATTTTGGGCCATTTAAAAAAATAAAAAATAAAATCTTTCTCTTTTTCTTTAAAATTCGGTGACCTAGCACACCCTTTCAAAGTCAATGCTACGTGGCCACTCCAAAGTTTTCATAAAATGTTCAGCCCAAGTAGCTTAGTTCAATACTGACGCCTAAGAAAAGCAATGTGATTCATCCACTCGGATCCGGCCTCAATCATGGACTGGCCCTATGTCTCAGATCATGGACTGACACCTTATATATATTACTGTGTCTAGACCTTTTGTGGCTAAAAGATGGAATAAAGGGAGGTCCTCTATTCATTCGGGGATAAGTGTGTGCTTTCTTCAGAAACATTTCCTCCTTCTTAGTTACGAGTAGGACTGACACCTATATTCTATATTTTCTTCTTTTTTGGACTAATAAAGTAAACCTTAACATTAAACTTACCAAAACAGGTAAGTTCAGTTGGAGTGTTCTTGACAAAATCAAATGTGTATATCATTTACCATTTGTGTCATGCTTTGTTCTTGCATTTCTTAAATAAAAAATAAAAAAAGAGTTTTTCAACATAAAAAACACTTTGTGTTTTACTCTAAAAAAATAAACTTTTGTCTTTGTAAAATATTTTCATAAATAAATGTTTGATATACTTTGTCTTAAATAAATGTTTTTTATAAAACTTTTACTTGTTATAATTAAAAAATGGCTTTCCACATTCCTATAAAAAACGTGTTCTTAAATGTCTACTCTTTTTCTTCTCTTTTAAATAAATAAACTAGTTTTATTAAGTTATGTTTCCAAATAAAATCCCCTCCGGGCTCAACTTGCCGATTATTCCATAATCAATAGGCGGTATAAAATAGGGACATTTGTTCTTTTCATTTAATTTGTTTTATCTGCTGTTGCTTTTAATAAATAAAATTTTCTTACTTTCTTACATAAAAATACATAAAAAGACAAAAACATCAGAAAATGGGAATTAGTGCGTTAACAAAAAATCGAAGAAAATTACGTGGACTAGTTTAAACATAAAGATTTATTTAAACTTGAATACCGTCTTCAGACGGGTGTCTTAGGGTGTATAACACCTTTTCTGAGCATAATCGACCCCCAAACTTAAAAGAAATATTTAGTAAAGACCAACTTTTTTTAAGTCAAAACTTGGGCCATTTTGAAATAAAATAATTTTCAAAATCTAGATGACGTAGCACACTATTTAATTCAATACTTGGTGGCCGCTCTATTTTTTTAATAAATCCCGGCCTAAAGAGCATTTTCAAAACTAGAGCCCAAAAAAGCCCCTGAAACCTTGTTTTCTAAAATGAATGAATTTTTGAGGATTTTGAAAGGAAGGAAAACAAACCTTGTTTTCCTCTTCTTCTTACTTTCTTTTTCATCTTTTTCAAAATCTAGGGTGCATCAGCTGGAGACACTTTTGAGGGTCAAGCCTAAGTGATGGATAAATCATTTTCAAATCAAAATCCAAGTCCAAAAATTTGTTTCATTTTATTAGTTAAAATAATGCATTCTTCCTTAGCAAAAAAAAAAAAAAAAAAAAAAAAAAAAATGGTGATGAAAAAACCAATAAAAAGATAAAATAAAAAAATAATAAATTTTTTCCCTTCTATCTATTTTGTATAAGTACATAGGTATGTTTAATTTCTTTCTTTAAGTTATTGCATTATATTCCTGTTTATTTTCTGCTTTAAAATTCCTGCTTTAAATTTTTGCCATTTAAATTTTGCATTTTACTTTATTTACTGCTTTTTGTACATATATATTCTTGTTGTGATTCTTTCCAAGGCACAGGCACCCCATTTCATCTACATCTATTATTAGAACCCAAGTCGTACACCTCATTGGAGGCTAGCAGTAGGGGCTGAAATTGAGCGAATTCATCCTGCCAATCTAAGCTTTGAAACCCTATAGGATTAGAAAATATGAGTTAGCAGGGGCTAGGCCTCGTAGTTCATCCTCTCGGATCCAGCTTCAAAACTCACCTCGCTTGGATCACCAACCAACGAAACAAATAATCTTTGGACACCATAGGTTTGAAGATTTAGGATCTAAAACTTTTAGGATGTGTTTGAAGAAAAAGTCGTGAACCTCATATAGTGAGCCTCGGATAGAATGCTGCCAAAACCTACATTTTTTCGACACTACATAGGATTGGAGAGATATATTTATATATATGTTGCTTTATTCTATTTCATCTTTTATAGCCTAAAACTATACATTAGAAATCTCTAGGACCAATAAGACCCAGAAATAACCAACCTAGGAATTCCTCATTTCCTCCCACGATCTTATTCAAAGTCAGGATCCTGTCCAAATGATAATAAACATATCATAAAGAGAAATTTGGAAGTCCTACGCTATCTATGCCATAACTTGTTGGGCTAAGCGAGATGTAAATATCGTATTTTGTCTCGCTCGTTTTTTTCTTTTAAAATGTTTCGGGTCTAAAGTGTAAATTTGAAAAAACTTTATAATGAGGTTTAGAGTGATGAATTTATGCCTTAGATTATTCCTTAATATCACAAAAATGAGAAAAACCATGAAAATTCACCAATTCGATCGAATTTCGATATAAACAAAAGTTTTGGGTCAAGTTGAAATTTTTTAAAAGTTGATTGGTGATTAAAATGAAAAAATTAAAAGTGGGTTTTCTATATCACTTTTAATATGTTTCAATTCAGGTTTCACCATTTAATTTGAAGAAATTTAACCAATTACACTTACTTTATGTTTTTACTCCAAAAATTTTTGTTTTCCCCTCCTATCAAATTGAATACCAAAAATATTTTATATTTCAAAATTGAAATTTCCAATAATATTTTGGATAGTTTAATTTCATTTTTGAAATTTTAATTTCAATAAAATTAATTAATAAATCTTTAATTATACAAATAGGTGCCCAAAACACAAAATTCACTATGAGCATAGCCCCGAGACTAAGACGGAGCATTGGATACTTATTGGGAATGGAGATACTCATTTTTGTGCTTTCCAATGTTGTTTCCATAAATTAAAATATTTAATGGGATGGGTTTTCACGGCTAGACACGTAATACCATATTTAGGGGCCTAATGTGTAATGATTCCACTCTAAGAAAGAAGCCCACATCAATCAGGAGGCATTTAATGCCCTCTAGTTTGCCTGCAGATCCAAGAATGTACAGGCAATCAATCCTCTATAAGTAATGGCCATTTGTTTTAAGGAAACACACACTGATTAGATATTACTCTCTCTAAGTCTAAATATCCTTTCGGCTTGCTTTGATTTCCAAATATTACACCTCTCAAAAACTCCAAAAAAGCTTATAAAAATCTCATTGAATATCATTTTGAAGCTCTCTAACAAAGGGGTCGAGAAACCATACAAGAAAAAATAAACAAAAGAAGAAGAAGAAGAAGAAGAATAAGAAGAAGAAGAAGAAGAAGAAGAAGAAAAAGAAAAAGAAGAAGACAGAGAAGAAGCTAAACTCTTGAGGAAACGCCACCCCCCTAAGTTAGGAAAGGTTTTCTTCAACCCCGATTTTTGCATATCATTTTTTATTTTTTTCAAGAAATACAAGAAACTAAACTCAAAGAACCTAAAATAAAGTGACTAACATAACTACTAACTACCGACTATTTACTTTCCCGCTCTGCGCCTTTCTGCACTTTACTTTTCCTATATATATTTTTTCTTTTTTTAGTGTAGGCCATGGAACGGCACTAAAGTCAGGGACCATGGCTAGTACAAATTTTATTTTATTTTTAACCTAGGCCTTTGACTAGTACTAAGTCTCAAACTCTGACTTGATTTTTTTTTATTTTTTTTTCCCTCTTTTAACCTAGACTATGGATTGGCACCATTTTTTCTTTTTTTAGCCTAGGGACCGGCACTATGTCTTGGACCATGGACCAACACTCTATGTATATATATGTAAGTCAAATATTCGGACTAACTCTATATAAATCTATATCAAGTCTCTTATGGCTAAAAGGCGGAGTAAAGAGAGACCCTTTATTTCTCACGGGATAAGTGTGGCCGTCTTCATAAATATTTTTTCCTTTTCAGTTATGGGTAGGACTAATCATATATGTATTTTATTTTATATTCCTTAACTAACAAAAGAAAACAAAAAATATAATATTGCCTAAGCAAGTTGGTTTGGTTGTGATATTCTTGACAAAATAAAAAATGCATTTCATTTTTAGTTTATGTTTTGCCCTTATTTTTTCATATAAAAAAAAAAAAAAAAAAAAAAAAAAAAAACCCAACACAAAAGAAGAGAAAAATGAGTTTTAGATAGAAAGTTTTCTTCACAAAAATGGACTTTTATTTTACCCTAAAACAAATAAAATTTTAGTTTTCTTAGAAATGGGTTTAATGTTTCTTCTTAAAAAGGGAAGGTTTTTAAAATGTATTTTTTTAACTTAATTTTCTCTAAAAATATTTTAAATGTTTGTCTTTAAAAATCTTTTTCTTTTTTTTTTTCCCTAAAAAATGTTTCTTACAAAAAACTATTTTTTTTTTTTTAAAGACATTTCGTAGTTTTTAACAAATATGTTTTTTTTCTTTTTAAACATTTTTTAACTTGTTTTTATTTTCTAAAATTTTTCTTCAAATTGTTCTTGAAAGGGAAAGCCGCTTCTTTTAAAAAATAATTATTAAGATTTTCTCTAAATAAAGTTCTTTTAAAAAAGATAATTTTTTAAAGAACCCTTTTAAATCATCTTTAAAAATCCATTCTCAAGTTTCACAAAAATGTTTTTATTTTTCAAAAGGTGTTTTTCTAAAAATGTTTTTCCAAAAATGTCTCTTCAGAACTTTTTACTCTTTTATTTCAAACATTGTCTTTTTTAAAATTAGTCAAATTTAAATTTTTAACTTATTTCTCAACAAAAATGTTTTTTTTTTTTAATGATTTTCCTAAAAGAAGATTCTTGAAATCTTTTTGCAAATTTAAATTTGCAACTTATTTCTTGACAAAAAATATTTTTAAATTTTTTTCCCAAAAGAAGATTCTTGAAATATTTTTGTTTATAAATTATTTCCATCAATAAAAGTTTTGTATACTTTGTTTTTTATAGTTAAAACTTTTCTTTATATTTTTTCTAAATATTTTGAAAGTTCTTTAAACAAAACTAAAAAGAATATTTTTGTATTATGTTTTCTTTACTTAAAACATGATTTTCGACATTCTAATAAAATGATTTTTCTTAATTACTTAACTTTACTTCACCCTTTTTCTTCACTTAAAAATGCCTAATAGTTTTGTCAAAACAATCTCAACTACACAAATAAATTCTCCCTGGGGGCCAAACCTGTCGATTATTTCATATTCGATAGTGTTGATCCTAAGATTTTGATGGAAAATTAAATGTTGATATTTTTTGTGGAACTAACAAGTTTATCGAGTATTTTAGTGTAAATGTTCCATTGACGATTTAATCATAAAGAAATTGTTGAAGATGGTTAAGGATGCAAGAGACTGATAAAGAGACAAACATTAAGAGACCGAAAATTTTGAAGAATCTAGGTAAAAATAACTCAGATTAATTTTTACTCTTAATGTATCCCGATTAGGATCACACACGACACAAAAATGATTTTATGTTTTTGTGTGTTTTTGTTAGGATCCTAATTAGTTAACATATTTGCTCTAATGTGAAATTGAAAAAGAAATACTGACGTAAGAAAGATTAGTACTTAAAATGATTAATAGTGTCAATTAAGTTAACAGAGAAAAGAAATCGATTAAAGGGGAAAAACATCAAAGGTTGGAGTTAAAATAAACTAAGGAAGAAGTAATTCCAGTACTGGTCGGTCAACTGTCTTGGGAAGATCGGTCAACTGATGGGTAAAGTCTAGATAATGGTGAAGTCTCTAGATCGATCGGTCAACCGATCAAGAGAGATCGATCGACCTGTGAAAATCTCTTAATCGATCAGTCAACAGGTCATGGAGAATCGGTTGACAGGCCTTGGCCGAAAAATGGCTTGGGGAGTATCCTGAATCGATTAGTCAACCGATCTATGGAGTATCGATCAACCGATGAGCAAGTATATTTGGCTTGGGCTATAACCTAAATCGATCGGTCGACTTATGGACTTTGTTTAGTCAACCGATGGCTTTGTTTCAAGATTTGAAGATTTTGAGGATTTGATCAAAAAGTAGCCATTACTAACCGTTTTTTGGTTAAAACCTGAGAGATGTCTTAGGGATTTGATAATATTATAGATAGATGGTTTTTATTTTGATATCCTTAAAGATATGGTATATATATTTTAAGTATTTCTCAAATTGGTACATTTAATTCTTTCCATCCTATTGATTTGAGTTTGAGAAATATTTGAGGGACTAAATTGAATGATTTAAAAACTATAATTAAGTGAATTGAATCAGGATTGCGTCATATCAATATAAATGGTCTATAAGATCAATTAAGTGTTATGATATGTGGAAACTAGTCGTTGGAGGACCTGTTTCAAATCCTTATATATAGACCTATGTTTTTTAGAGCTAAAAAATTCCAATCAATCAATTTTCAAGAGCTATTCAGTTCCTGCGCTTTCTGAGTATAATTATTCTGAAATTATACTAAGAGTATTGTGAGATTATTCTTGAGAATTGTTCTTGAAGAAATTGTTGTGAATTGTTGCTGTCACCAATCTAAAGTCTTATTGCAATTTAATTTATATTCATTCGGTGGTATCCTGGTGAGATAATTCAAAGTCTTTGCTTTTAATTGTTATTTGATAATATTGTTTACTGCTTGGAATTTTGATATTTGAAATCGTTTTTTCTGAACTTTAAATTAATGAAAAATATTTTAAAGCAATTTTTTGTGAAAATCTGATTACGAGCTAAATTGTGTGCTACTCATCTATATTAAAATCATATTTTGATATTCTCACTTTATTTCTATCACTAGTATATATCGGGGCATTAATCGAGTTTAAATTTAATCTGAGGTGGTAGAAGCTCCGAGTGGAAAAACTTATCAATTTGTGTAATTGGTAAGTTCTGTGCAGGTTAGATATTATTGGGAATATCTAATCAGAGGTAGCTGAGTTTCAATCTCTTCTGGTAAAGAGATTAATATTTGATCTTTACCTAGTACATAAAAAGATTAGCTTACTCTTTTCTCGTGAAAAGAGATAGGCGTAATTCTTCCTAACTAGAATTAATTTTGGGTAAATTTGTAACAGTACAATTCTTATCGGGTAAAAGGATATTTGGAGTGTTTTGTGAGGTTTGATTCTTAGCCTAAGCGTAAAATAATTAAGTTAATCTTTAGCTGTGTAAAGATTGAAGTTCTTCCTTAGTCTGTGAAAAGAGAAACTGTAAAGGTTGGTTTTGAGCCTGCGAAACGAATAATTTGTAAGGGTTTGGTTCCTGCCTGATTAAATAGATCATAGTGATTAGTGGATGCGACTCTCCGTGGGGTTTGGAGGACTAGATTAGCTAAGAGTAGCTTGGTGAACCAATATAAATTTTGGTGTGTTACTATTTTACTTTATTTATTTTCAGTTATTTGGGTGTGTACCTAGTTTACTTAACACTTATCCGTTGCTATAAAAATAATAATTAATTTAGGATAAAATTAATTATTTGAATTTTCAAGTGTTATAATTTGATTTAATTTTATTACTACCCAATTCACCCCCTATTGGGTAGATCATTAGGCCAGCAGATAGGTGGTCTGAAATGGGGACATTTGTTCCTTATTCATTTTCTATTTTATCGGTTATTATTTAAAATAAAATAAAATTGTCTTTCATTATTACATAAAATAAACATAAAAGGACAAAACAATAAAAAATGGGAATTAGTGTGTCAACAAAAGCCGAAGAAAATTACTTGGACTCGTTTTGAATTTAATGATTTATTTAAACTTAGGTACCATCTTCGAACGGGTGTCTTGGGGTGCCTAACACCTTCTCCGAGCATTATCAACCCTCGAAATTTAAAGATATCTATGATTAAGACAAAATATTTTTCGAGTAAAAATTTAGGCCATTTCAAAAAAAATAAAAAATAATAATAATTATAATTTTTCAAATCCTGGTGACCTAACACACCATTTAACTCAATGTTAGGTGGTGAATCTAATTTTTAAATAAATTTTGGCCCAAAGAAAATGTTTTCAAAATGGACGTCTAGAAAAGCCTCTAAAACTATTGTTCTAAAATGAACGGATTTGAGAGGGAGGAAACCAAATAGCATTTTCCTCTTGTCTCACTTCTTTTTCTCCAAAATTCGGGGTGCGTTTGTTGGCAAATCTGCTGGGGACTTTTGAGGGTCAAGTGTAGTCGAAGTTTAAATCTATCTTTAATTTCGAACTAAATCCGAGAAATACATTTTCGATTTTAAACATAATAATTCTCTTTTATCTAAAAAAATAATTAAAAAATAGAATAAATGAAAAAGAAAAAGAAAATCATTATGCATATTTAATTTAGCATGCATGTGTGTGCGAGAGTACATTTATTTTCTACTTTATTTTTGCATGTTTCCCATTTTATTCTATGCCTTTTATTTCTTGCATTTTTTTTCGCATTTATTTTATGGTTTATATATTTTTGCATTTTATTTTATGTAAGCTCTCTCCATGGCACGAGCACCACATTTCATTTGCATATATTATGAGAAACCCAAAGTCATGGACCTCATAGGATGCCGACAATAGGGGCTGAAATCGTACAATTTCATCACGTCAATCTAAGCCTCGAAACCCTATAGGATTATAAAGATGAATCATTAAGAGCTAGGTCGCGTGGTTTATTTATGGGACCGATTTTGAAACTTTCCTTGCTTGGATCACCAACCAACGATGGATGTTCCCCCAGGGTGGACACCGGAGGTTTGAAGATATAGGAACCGGATCTTTCTAGGATGCGTTAGTAGAGAAGCCGTGAAACTCATATAGTGAACCCAAGATAGAATGGTTGTAAGACTTAGACTTTTGCACTAGCATAAGTTTTAGTTGTATTTTAGAACACTTAGAAAAATAATGGGGTTCAGGGCGATATTTAAATTTTACCTTAAATTTTTTAAGGGATTAGTATGGTATTTAAAATTTTGATTTTTTTTTTTTTTTTTTTAAATTAGGGATTAATATGTCAATTTTAACTTTGACTTTTAAAAGTTTTGGGATTGTTCTATTATTTAAAATATAAATCTTAATAACTTAAGAGTGTTTTGTGTAAATAGTGACCTTTATATATAACATGCATTGACAACTAAGTGTTGAGTCAACATATCACATCACATGTGTGATGTTCCAAACATCTCACAAAAAAAAAAAAAAAAAAAAAAAAGGGAAAACATAATATTGGATCATCTTTTTCGGTTCCTCACTGTTTCAGCTTGAGCTTGAGCTTGAGGTCAGTTATCATCCTTTATTTTTTTTTAAAAGTCAAAACATGTTTATAATTCACACATACACGCGCGCGCGCACACACACACAGATATATATATATATATATCTCGATAAAATAAAATATATATCACGTTTAATTTATGGGACTAACTATGCAGACAAATATAAATATACATGTATATTTAAATGTGAAAACTATATACGTGGGTTCGGGAAATATACTAGAGATAGAAATATTTAATTTACGAAGAATACAGTTTAACATAAAAATTGTAAATTTTTCTAAAACGACAATTTTTAGTATTTCATCGACTAATAAAAATTTTAACAATCAATTAATATTTTTCGACAAATTAAATTATTGACTCAAATTTTTTGTAATCATCACTATAATAATTTTCGTATAGTTAATATTGACATAGAAAATAGGGCGTATTTTGTATAACCAAAATTTGGAGAATGAAAAATGGTATATTTTAGGGCCACGCATTGTATATTAGATTTATTTTAAATAAATTATTAATTTAGGCCCCATCGATGTTAGGTTCACAGGCAACGCCGCCCGCGTAGTCTTTTGATGACAGTATTTTTAGCGCAAAAATCGAGGTGAGTATACTGTCTTATATGTAAATTGACAAAGTATATTTTTGTATAAATTGTGGAATTTTTTTTATTAAAATGGACGGTGTTATAACGTTATGTGGATCAAGTAGATTTTTAAATGTGGAAAGTGGTTTTTGTTATCTGACTATACCATAGTTGTCTTCTCGTCAGGAGGGCATGTCCTACGAGATGCAGATTACCTATCAGAAAAGATCTGCAGGATAGATATTTGTTGTTACTTGTCAGGGAAGTCCTGCAGGGTGGATAGATGTGGACTTGTCAGGAGTGTAAATCCTACAGGTGGCAGCCCCTACTATTGGGGATATTAAATGGCCCTAGCACTTATAGTCACTTTAGATGACACAGTTATACAAGTTAGGGTATCATCGTAACTCTCAATCGTAAGGTAAAATGATCCTATAGCTAGTAGGAAATATGAGTGTGGTATTTTATTATATGTCGAAATATTTGGATTGATTAATTTAAAAATATTATCTTATTACAACGATGACTGTGGAATTTTATTCCGGCTTGGTATGCAGTTATATTATATTATATTTGGAAAAAATGATATTTGATAATTATGCTTGATCCATGAAATATTTTTATATTAGGAAGACAGTACACCGATAAAATATTTGGTTTTAGGTGCCGCATCTACGAGTAGATCTACTATTGACACTAGATAGAGTTAGGAGGTGGTGTCATTTTGGAAGGGTTAGCTGGGCAGGTGTGAACTGTGGAAGATTCAGTTTTTTTTTGGTGGTTTTATTGTGAATATTTGGGACAGGTGCATTCCTAAATTTTGACGTGAGTATATATATTATATATTTTTTGGGAAAAAAAATATATAGCGGTGCATGTATGTATATATATATATATATATATATATATATATATATATATATATATATATATATATATATTTATTTATTTATTTATTGACTGGTCAGGTGACGTCAAGTCAGTGTCACGTCAGACCTCGGGCGATGGGGGCTCGGGAAGGGGTGTGACACTTTTTGGTATCAAAGCTTTAGTTATAGGTTCTGTAGACGTGTCAGATTATCTAGCCAGTAGTTGACCATGATATAGGGTGTCGATAGGTAGGTTCGACACGTGAGTAATAGTTATTTTAGTGAATTAAATAATACATTTGTATCATGCACTGTCGTTTGTCTGTTGGCCCAGTTACTTATTAAATTTCGTTTCAGATCTTGAGTATAGAGCGTGAAAATGAGAGTACTGGGAGTACTGGATCCCAGAGGAAGAGGGATAGGATATAGGAAAACTTGGATATTGTTGAGCAGATTTTGCAGGCTGCTGCACAACTGACAGAATAGCAGGCAAATGTGATGGAATGTCAGAAAGGCTAAATCGACACAGAAACTTCTCAGGCGGTACTCCTAAAAAGATTCAAAGAATTGGACCCCACGGATTTTATGGGGATTGCGGGTCCAGCTGATGCTGAAAATTGGTTGAGGAGCGTGAGGCATGTATTTGAGGCAATGAGAATTACCGATGATAGTTGAGTTCCTTTTGCCATATTCTAGTTAAAAGGAGAGGCCGAACATTGGTGGGAGGAAATGAAGAGCTTAATTTCAGTTCTAGGCGAGGATATTTCTTGGGATCGATTCGTTGCGGTGTTTAATGAAAAATATTTCCCTGAATCCTATCGGTTCCAGATGAAGGAGGAACTTATATTACTGAAATAGGAGAAGATGACCGTTTTGTAGTACGAGATCAAATTTGATGCCTTATCCTAATTTACTCCTGACTTAGTGAGAATAGAAGAGGCAAGATGTAGGCGATTCCAAAAAGGACTGGATCTAGAAATACGTTCGAGGTTGACGGGCATATAGATAAAAAAATATGCAGAATTGGTGAACATGGCAAAATTAATAGAGTAGGATGTCCAGGAAGCAGTCAAGAACCGTGAGCAGTATAAGAAGAGTAGATTCGAGTCATTTGGTATATATTTAGGTGGTATTTCTTGAGGAGTTGTAGTTCGACCGCCACTTGTTCGGGCCCCAACAATCGACC
Source organism: Eucommia ulmoides (assembly GCA_016647705.1). Classification (NCBI taxonomy): domain Eukaryota; kingdom Viridiplantae; phylum Streptophyta; class Magnoliopsida; order Garryales; family Eucommiaceae; genus Eucommia; species Eucommia ulmoides. The sequence goes on from CM028341.1 coordinate 26,318,826, forward strand.
AATTCGCTAGGAGCCTAAGTCCGTGGAAATCATATTCCGGGTGACAACAAAATGTATCCGGACAGAATATCGGCCAGCGAGGGCAGGGTAGGAGTTAGCAGATTAGTCGAGCCGGGACACCCGTATGCTACTAATGTGGATTACCGGATCATTTTGCTAGAGACTGTCACATGGGAGGCCCAATATGCTTTTGTTGTTATGAGCCGAGTTACATATCTCTGAATTGTCCAAAATTCGTTGTTACATCTGTACCCTCTGCGAGCAGTGTGGGTAGTGCTGGCCAACGAGAGCAGGGTAGGAGTTAGCCGGTTAGTCGAGCTAGGACACTCGTATGCTACTAATGTGGATTACCGGATCATTTTGCTAGAGACTGTCCCATGGGAGGCCCAATATTCTTTTGTTGTTATGAGCCGAGTCACATATCTCTGAATTGTCCGAAATTCGTTGTTATATCTATAACCTCTGCGAGCAGTGTGGGTAGTGCTGACCCTAGCAGTATTTAGGGGCATGGTAGAGGATTGGGCGGTAGACCTCCGACTCGAGGTCGTGTATTTGCTACTACTAGGTAGGATGCCCAGGCTACCCTTGATGTGGTTACATGTATCACGTCTTTATATAATAGAGATGCCCGTATATTTATTGATCCTGGTTCTACTAATTCATTTGTTTAGACAACTTTTATGATGCATGTAGACAAATTTCTTACTTCTCTGTCATATAATATTATTATCTCTACCTTTATGGGTGCGTTCGTGTTGATAGATAGTGCGTATAAAGACAGTTCGCTTCGTATTGATGATAGAGAATTGTTGGTGGATCTATTACCCTTGAGTATTCATGATTTTGATGTGATACTGGGTATGAATTTGCTATTCGGTTATCATGCCACGGTGGATTGTTTTAAAAATAAAGTTATTTTTTGAGTCGCAGGTGAACCAGAGTTTGTATTTTTTAGGGATAAAATCATCACCCTTGTTAGTTTGATTTCAGTTCTGGAGGCCAAAAAATTATTAAAGAAGGGATGTCAGGGATACCCCACGCATGTGATTGACACCAGTCAGAATGAGGTGCAAGTGACAAATATTCCAGTGGTCGGAGATTTTCCCAATGTATTTCCAGAAGAATTGCTAGGATTTCCAGTGGATAGGGAAATTAAATTCACTATCGAGTTACTTTCAGGAACTTCTTCTATAACAATTCCACCCTATCGTGTGGTGCCTACCGAGCTAAAATAACTAAAGATTCAGTTGCAAGATCTGTTGGACCGCGGGTTTATCAGACCTAGTCTTTCTCCATGGGGAGCCCCAGTGTTATTTGTGAAGAAGAATGATGGCACGCTGAGGATGTGTATTGATTACAGGCAGTTGAATAAGGTGACAGTTTGTAATAAATACCCGTCGCCAATAATTGATGATCTGTTCAACCAATTGCTGAAGGCCAAGGTGTTTTCCAAAATAGATCTTCGATAAGGATATCATTAGCTAAAAGTTAGAGACAGTGATGTGTCGACGACAGTGTTTCATACGAGATATGGGCATTATGAATTTCTAGTTATGCCGTTTGGGTTGACGAATGCCCTTTCTGCCTTTATAGATTTGATGAATCGAATCTTCCAGCCTTATATAGATCAGTTTATTATCGTGGTCATTAATGATATATTGATCTATTGCCAAAATAAAGAAGAACATGTAGAGCATCTCAAGATTGTGTTGCAGATTTTGCGAGAGAAGTAGTTGTATGCAAAATTCCATAAATGTGAGCTTTAGTTAGACAGAGTTTTATTCTTGGGGCATGTTATCTCGGGGAATGGTATTCAAGTTGACCCAAAGAAATTCGAAGCTAGTGTTCAATGGGAAAAGCCAAAAAGTGTGACCGAGGGTTGAAGCTTTTTGGAATTGGCGGATTATTATCATCAGTTTGTATAAGGATTTTCTATTATAGCTGCCCCATTGACCTGATTAACCCATAAGGAATCTAAATTCGAGTGGACTGACAAATGTGGGCAAAGTTTTCAGGAGCTGAAAAGTAGACTGATATCTGCGCTAATACTTTCACTCACGATAAGAGACGGTGGCTTTGTGATCTACAGTGATGCTTTACATCAGGGGCTAGGGTGTGTACTGATGCAACATGGTCATGTGATTACATATACCTCCCGATAATTAAAGAATCATGAGCGTAATTATCTGACACATGATTTGGAATTGGCGGCAATTGTGTTTGCCTTGAAGCTCTGGAGACATTATTTGTATGGCGAGACTTGCGAGATATACACTGACCACTAGAGTTTGAAATATTTATTTACTTAGAAGGAACTAAATTTGAGGCAGTGATGTTGGATAGAGTTAATCAAGGATTATGACTACACCATCCACTATCATCCTAGAAAGGCCAATGTTGTAGCAGATGAACTGAGTCGAAAATCGGCAGGTTCAATTACACATCTTCAAGTTGTTCACACTAATCTGTATGCTAAGTTGAGATATCTGTGAATCCAGTTGGCGGTTGGTCAAACGGCAACATTGCTTGCGACTTTGACTTTAAGACCGACAATGATCGACGCTATTATAAAAGAGCAGAAGTTAGATGCCCAATTGGGAAAGATTAGAGATGAAGTAAAGAATGGTCATAGAGCTGACTATCACGTTCGGGATAACAATGAAGCCTTGATGTTTGAAAATAGATTGTGTGTGCCTAATAATGCCAATTTGAAGAAGGATATATTAGAGGAAGCGCACAGCTCAGTATACGCAATGCACCCAAGTAGTACCAAAATGTATCGGGATTTACAAGAACACTATTGGTGGAATGGAATGAAACAAGAAATTTTTGAATTCATTGCCAGGTGTCTCGTTTGTCAGCAAGTCAAGATTGAGTACCAACGTCCAGGCGGATTATTGTAGCCTCTACCTGTTCCAGAGTGGAAATAGGAACGTATCACGATGGACTTTGTTTCAGGATTACCTCGTACTCAAAAGGGACATAATTCTATTTGGGAGATTGTTGATAGGCTTACCAAGTCTGCTAATTTTCTGGCCGTGAAGACGACGTACTCTCTGGATAAGTATGCAAAATTGTATATTGACGAGATTGTCAGATTACACGGTGCGCCAGTTTTCATAGTGTCAAATAGAGATCCGAGATTTACTTTGAAGTTTTGGCTGAGTCTTCAAGCTGCCATGGGTTCCAAGTTAAAATTTAGCACAACCTTCCATCTTCAGACTGACGGCCAATCAGAGCATACGATTCAGACGTTGGAGGATATGTTGAGGGGTTGTGTTCTAGAATTTCCTGGCAGTTGGGACAATCATTTGACATTGATGGAATTTACCTATAACAACAGCTACCATTCGATAATCGAGATGACACCATATAAAGCGTTGTATGGCAAGAGATGAGGAATCCAATCTGTTGGACTGAAGTGGGAGAATGAAAAATATTGATGCCGGACATAGCCCAGATGACAGTGTACAAGGTGAAAGTAATTCAAGAAAGACTGAAGGCTGCTCAGAGTCGGCAAAAGAGTTATGCTGACAAGCGTAGGCAGGAGTTAGAATTTGAAGTGGGTGATCATGTGTTTTTGCGTATATCCCCGTAGAAGGGCATAATAAGATTTGGGAAGAAAGGAAAGCTAAGTTTGAGGTATATAGGACCATACGAGATTCTAGAACGAGTTGGCACGGTGGCTTATCGACTAGCCCTACCGTCGGAATTGTCTAGGTTACACGACGTTTTTCATATGTCGATGCTTAGGAAATATGTGCCAGACTTTTCACATGTGTTGACTTTTCAACCAATCAAATTGAAAGAAGATTTGACATATGTTGAGGAGTCAGTCCAAATTTTAAACCATAAAGATCAAGTGTTGCGGACGAAAACGATTCCATTGGTGAAAGTGCTCTGGTGCAGTTACACGGTGGAGGAAGCGACGTGGGAGCGAGAAGATGAGATGAGGAATAAATATGCACATTTATTCGTTCAAGGTAATTAAAATTTCGGGACAAAATTTCTTTTAGGGAGGAAGGGTTGTAAGACCAGACTTTTGCATGTGCCTAAGTTTTAGTTGCATTTAGAATACTTAGAAAAATAATGGGGTTCAGGGCGGTATTTAAATTTTACCTTAAAATTTTTAAGGGATTAGTATGGTATTTAAAATTTTGATTTTTAAAAAAAATAATATAGGGATTAATATGTTAATTTTAACTTTGACTTTTAAAAGTTTTGGGATTGTTCTGTTATTTAAAATATAAATCTTAATAACTTAAGGGTGTTTTGTGTAAATAGTGACCTTTATATATAACATGCATTGACAACTAAGTGTTGAGTCAACATTACACATCACACGTGTGATGTTCCAAACTTCCTAAAAAAAAAAAAAAAAAAACAACAACAACAAAAAAAAAAAAAAAAAAAAAAAGAGAAAACATAATATTGGATAATCTTTTTCGATTCCTCATTGTTTCGACTTGAGCTTGAGGTAAATTATCATCCTTTGTTTTTTCAAAAAAAGTCAAAGCATGTTTATAATTCACACGCGCGCGCGCGCGCACACACACACACACACACACACACACACACACACACACACATATATATATATATAGCTAAAATAAAATATATATCACGTTTAATTTATGGGACTAGTTATGCAGACAAATATACATGTATATTTATATGTGAAAAATTTATATATGGGTTCAGGAAATATACTGGGGATAAAAATATTTAATTTACGAAGAATACAGTTTAAAATAAGAATTGTAAATTTTACTAAAACAACAATTTTTAGTATTTCATCTACTAATAAAATTTTTAATAGTTAATTAATATTTTTCTACAAATTAAATTATTGACACAATTGTTTTGTAATTGTTACTATAATAATTTTCGTACAGTTAATATTGACATAGAAAATAGGGCGTACAACAATTTTGTATAACCAAAATTTGGAGAATAGAAAATGGTGCATTTTAGGGCCACGCATTGCATATTAGGTTTATTTTAAATAAATTATTAATTTAGACCCTATCGCTGTTAGGTTCACAGGCGCCGCAACCCGTGTAGTTTTTTGATGACAATATTTTTGTAGCTCAGAAATCAAAGTGAGTGTACTGTCTTCTATGTAAATTGACAAAGTATATTTTTGAATAAATTATGGAAAAAAAATATTAATTAAAATGGACGGTGTTTTAATGTTATGTGGATCAAGTAGATTTTTAAATGTGGAAAGTGGTTTTTGTTATCCAACTATGCCATAGTTGTCTTCTCGTCAAGAGGGCATGTTCTGCGATATGTGGATTACCTGTCAGGAAAGACCAACAGGGTGGATATTTGTTGTTATCTATCAGACAAATCCTGTAGGGTGGATATTTGTTGTTACTTGTCAAGCAAGTCCTGCAGGGTGGACATATGTGGACCTGTCAAGAGTACAAATCCTGTAGGTGGCTGCCCCTACTATTGGGGATATTAAATGACCCTAGCACTGATAGTCACTTTAGATGGCACAGTTGTATAGGTTACGGTAGCATTGTAACTCACAATTGTGAGGTGAAACGATCCTTTGGCTAGTAGGAAATATGAGTGCGGTATTTTATTATATGTCAAAATGTTTGGATTGGTTAATTTAAAAATATTATCTTATTGCAACGATGATAATGGAATTTTTTTTCGGCTTGGTATGCGGTTATATTATATTGTATTCGGAAAAAATGGTATTTGATAATTATGCTTGATCCATGAAATATTTTTATATCAGGAAGACAATACACCGATAAAATATTTGGTTTCAGGTGCCACATCTAAGAGTAGGTCCACTACTGGCACTAGGTAGAGTAAGGAGGTAGTGTCATTTTGGAAGGGTTGACTGGGCATGTGTGAATCGTGGAAGGTTCAGTTTTATTTTTTTCGGTTTTGTTGTGAATATTTGGAATATGTGCATTACCAAATTTTGACATGAGTAAATATATTATCTTTTTTTGGGAAAAAAATGTATAGGGGTGTATGTATGTGTGTGTGTGTATATATATATATATATATATATATATATATATATTTGTTGATTTGTTAAGTGACGTCACGTCGGTGTCACGTCTGACCTTGGGCGATGGGGGCCCGGGGAGGGGTATGACAATGATACTCTAAAACCTTTTTTGCATTAGGACACTACTTTGGAGAGAAATATTTTTCTTTTACCTTTGTACATTTTGTTTCTACATTTGATACTTTGGAACCATAAAAGAAATCTTTAGAGGACTGATAAGGGGCATAATAGACAATATAAGAATTCCATTCTATCTCGTATTTCACAAACTTGTTCAATGTCAAAAACATTTTCAAAATCGAATTAGTGAACCACTCACAGGTGAAGAATGGGAATTCCTATTTTTGCTTAGTATGAGAAACTCTTTAATATGGCATTAACCTCATACAAATCATGAAACCTTTTGCCTCTGAAATAATGCACATTAAAATCTTGCCTTGATAATTCACAAATACATTTGCTTTTTGAATAATGTACATAAAAACCCTATATCAATAAGTCATCTAAAAATTGCCTTTTCCAAACATCCGTCTAAAGGTTCATACGCTAAGACAAAAAGATGGAATCAACTTCGCAAAACTGTGCTTAGTGTACCAAGATGCAAGAAACTGTTGCTACTTTGAAGAAAACACTAGATAAGATGAACCCAATTCAGCTGCTTGGGAAGATTAAAGAAGAATTACTATCTTCGCCACTTAGGGCAGATGAAAACATAACCCTCGACCAGATAAAAGAGTGGACAACTTATAATGAATACGACAACATCGGAATATGGAGGCATGACCCTAAACCCTCTCATGGAGAATGGATCACCTTGGAAAATTGTGAAAAGGCTTATTGGGTAACCTACTCAGAGCCCATGAAATAAGTCAACAACCACGATATCAAGTGAGAGGAATACGAGGAAGATTTTGAAGATGAGAAGAACTTTGACAAAATCTCAAATGACACTTGGTGTCACACCCCACCCCGGGCCCCAATACCCGAGGTTAAGTGTGACCTCAACTTGATGTTACCCGACCAACCGCAAGTATTTATAAACTATTTACTGATATAGATTTTCAAAGAAAAAAAATATAAATATTTTGCCGACTCAAAATTTAGCGGTTATAGAAAATTGACTATTCCATAACAAAATTACAAGAAGATCTAACCCACTCACTTCCAATTGCTATCCTGATTGTCGAAAAAATAAAATCACAAAATCCTCTGATTCTACCTAGAGCCAATAGTGAACCCGCCTCTAACTGAGGTACCTAAGACACAATGTTTTATTAGTATACTGTCTTCATAATATAAAAATAATTTATGGATCAAGTACATTTGTCGAAATCTATTTTCAAAGATAGAATATAACCACAGTGATATTTTCCAAAATAGATTATAACGATATTGATAGTAATGAAATTCACAGATATCATCAAGATAAAGCAACTAAATATAAATCCATCAATCAAATCACTTTGATATAATAAAATACCAGAAACATACTTCCCTACTAGCCATAGGACCGTTTCACCTCACGATCGAGAGTTATAATGATACCATAACCTATACAATTATGTAATATAAGGTTGTCATCAGTGTTAGGGCCATTCAATATCTCCAATGATAGGAACCAACCCATGGTATAAACCACCATATCATGATGATAATCATCATCATTGTTAACAACAACAACAACAACAATAATATATATCCGTCACATGCAGGACTTGCCCTTCCGTCAGGTTACAGCACAACATCCTACAGGACATGCCCTTCTATTAAGACCAATAATATCCCGCAGGACATGCCCTCCTATTATGACGACACTATGGCATAGTCGGTAATAATAAAAATCACTTTTAACAAAAATGCTCATCAAATTCTTAATTCTTTTCAACATCCATTTTAATAATTTTTTTCCTTTCACATTTTGGTTCGAAAATAAAATTTGGCAATTTACATAAAAGACAATACGCTTACCTCGAAAAATGTGTTGCTAATAGGCTATCGTCGAATTATTGAGTAGTCAGTGTCGCTTGTGAACCTAACAACGATAAAGCCTAAACTAAGAATTTATCTTAATAAATCTAACATGACATGAAATGCGTAAAATACATGACACTAAATGCAATTTTTCCCATTCCCAGATTTTTCTAATTATAAAAATTAAAGTTTCTACTTTCTCAACCCAACTAAAATATTATAATTATATTTATAAAATTTATCAATTAATAATTTAATTTTTGAAAAAATATTAACTAGCTACTCACAATATTATTAGGCGATGAAATACCAAAAATATCATTCGAATAAAATTTATAATTTTTACTTTAAATTAAATTATTCACAAATTGAATACATCTATCTATAAGTATATACCAACTATGTATTCCCGAACCAACGTATATTTGTTTTTATTTTATATATATATATATTTAAACTTACAGACACACACACACACATATGCACACACACACACACACACATATTAAACTCATATACGTACATATATATATATATATATAAATATACATGTAAATTCATATGTTCATACAAAAGTAATAATTAAGTAAAGAAATAATACTGATAACTAATTACCTGCTAAAGAAAGCTCTTGAAAGAAGATGTTGAAAAGAATTAAGAATTTGATGAGCATTTTTGTTTTCCACACACACACACACACACACACACACACACACACACACACACACACACATATATATATCTCACCGCCTAACTTTTCTTCTCTTTTTCCCATATTGTTTTTGGTTTTCCTTAAACATGCCATGTGTCCATAGATAAATGAGCCATTGCCTTTGCCTCACTTGATCATACTCATATATATCCATATATAGGAACTACATTTTACTCTTGCAAGGAATCAAGAAGTGTTCATTTACACCATATAATTTTTAAAATCAACTTAAAATTACCACATTAATCCTTATTATTTCTTACCAAATTTTTGTCTATTATGATAAATTACACTAACCCACTTCAAGAATCTTTAAAATATCATTTATGTCCAAAATGTAAAAAAAATAACATATTTAAAATAATAATTGACCCCCCAAAATTTTAAAAGTCAAATTAACTTATTAACTCTAAAATTCTGGAAACTCAATTTTAAATACCATAATGACTACTAAAATTTTTTTGAAGTTAAATTTAGAATAACTCAGTAAACCCAAATACTTATCGAATGTTATAAAATGCATAATAAAAAAATTAGGTCTTACACTTGGACTACTAACATGGAACCAATGATTGAAACACCTACCCTCCAAGTGCCCAAAAATGAGGTCATTAAGCAAAATTTCTTCTAGGGACAAATCTCTAAGATATGGGAGCAAATTGACTCCATGGATCAAACTATAAAAGAAATGGGACAAGCCATGTCTAACTCGTAAACCTATAGCAACCCTAACACTCCAAAGGACGGGACCCTATACCTGACTTATGTGTTTGGAATCCCAGTTTACCCTAAGTGTCAACATTTTACCCCTGCACCACACTCCTACAACCATCGCGGAACCTGTCAGGATTTCAAAACCACTTAAACCTATTAGGAGCATAGGAAGTTCACTATACTTCTATCCTATTCTCTCAGAGTTACCACCATTGCCTCAGTAACAACTTGCTGGCACCTCTTCCTTCGCACCGAACCAATCCCCATTCTCTACAATTTAATCAATATGCCTTTGTGAATACTACCTTGTCGGAGTTGTCCATCACACGGATCAGTGCCACGTCCTCACGAACCGTGTCTAGGATCTCAACTAGGCAGGAGTGATCAAAGTCAATGAAGAAGTAAACTAGCCAAGATGAGGTAATAAATTAAGAAAAGAATAAGATATCTATCTACTTTTGATCTTCCTATTTTTCCCTTAAGTGTTTGGTGTTTAAGTAATGTACTAAAGTGATTATGGTATAGCCTTACTATTATGTAATACAATATTATCTATCTTAAGTCAATTTCAACTTTTGTTTCTAGACTTCAAAAGTTGACCTGTCTATCATAATTTATACACCACTAGAATATTAATTTTCTATTTATTAAATTTTAATATTAAGGTGGAACATAATTTGAAGTAAACGTTAAAAGAAAACTCTTGTTTCAACACGTGATGGTGAGATATTAACAATAAAATCTGAGAAAGTCAGAAGGAAAACCTAAGAGCCTTGATATGGAATCACTACATACATTTCTACCTAGGGATGTCAAAGAAGCTATGAAGAATTAACTTGAAGATTTACAGAAGAGGTCCTTAACCAACTCAAGGAAAGAAATATCTGAAGACTCAAAATGATGATTCATGATGAAGCGTTGAAAATAAAGAATGAAAGTTTTTGAACCTGTCTTTGCCAAAGAAAAATTCTCAAAAAAAGGCCAGGCAAGCAAACTAAAGAAGATTGTCTTCAAGGAAAAGTTGTATAAACCAAGAGAGTACCCACAAATAGTAGATCGATCGAAGAAAGTTCTTAGAAACCCATGAGGCCTACTCAAAATACTCAAAAGGAGTAAGGTAGGTGACCAAAAGGATCTTTCCATTCAAAGAAGAAAATTAGCAAGCTAGAAGAATACAAAAAGACGTTATTAGGTAGAAATAAATATGAAGAAATAGCTTAGAAGGGGCAGATTCACAAAGACTTCGAGATCGACTCAAGTTACCTTATTCTTAATATGTAAAATCCTGTAAGTATGTGTTGAGAGGGAAAATAAGAAAAAAGACTAGTCTTAGAAAGTTTTTAAACACTAAGTGGTTACATGAAGGTGATTAGGTTGATCAAGCTGTCAATATAATATGAGTAATTAAGTCGTATGGTGTTTCAACACCTAGTGCCTTAGGCCAGTTGGACTAGGATTAATGCACAAATCTCACTACAGGGGCTATATAAGAAGTGTGAGACGCTAGTTGCCTCGAGTGAAAGATAAAAGACAAAAAAAGTAAAAGAAAAAAAAATAATTCTCTCAATACTACCAAGATAAATGAACATTTGTTTAGTCATCATCAACTAACATTTGTTTCTCTATTACTTATTTTCTTCCGAAGGCCTATTCTAGTTGCCCTCAGTATCAAGATAGAAGGAATGAATTGGAATAATTGAAGAAACCTCGGGAAACATATAGGGACCAGGTGATCTCAATAGCAATCTCAGAAAAGGATCAAGTATCAAAACTTGATAGAATTGAGGTAGAGAACTCTGGATAGCACACTACTAAGGTGATTATTCCAAATTCCTATTAAAATTATACTTACTATAATTCAAACTTCTCTAATGTAAAAGATTATGACAGAAAAAAATGTTTGAATACTTGAATATGGAAGTTAAATTATGCTTTAGTTAAATAATCCTATAAGAAAAAAAAAAAAAAAAAAGGGAATATACAAAGTTGCAATGAGAACAATAACTTCAAACACTAAAATCGAAACTAAGGGGAATGGAGAAAGACGAAAGGGATGGAAATCAACCTAGAAAAGATTTGCTACCCCAAATCAGAAACAACAGAGGAATCCTTCAGAAAAATCAAGATTACCATAAGAAAGAGTATTAGCGATTTATTTTGCTACAAGTGTACGGGTCAAGTTTTAATAGTATAGGGTGAGTAGAGTATCATATCTATAGGGATTGGTTTAAATCGTCGCTAAGTACTGCGATTATTGTAATCTAACTTTATTTAGGCATCCAAATTTAAGGTATGTAAAAATAAAACTAACACAAATATAAAATCAAAAGTAAAATAAAGTATGGACTTCCTATGCACAATTGTTTTAGGGGGGTTTGACAACACTTTGCTAAACGATACTAATATAATTCAAGCTTGTTAATTAAATTCATACCCAATCATTAATCATGGGTGTCTAAATTAACCTCACTTCCACCTCTCGAATGTCAAGTAAGATAATTTGTATAATTATTCGAATTAATATCTCTATTCAACTCAACTAATTATCCAAACTTTAAGTCTCTCCCATCAAATGACTACCCAAATTATATTAGTCTCTCCCACTCAATTTAATAAGGGTTGTACTTCTCTGGTCTCAATATGCAAGACTATCACCTCTCAAATACCTAATCTTACACATCTATGATATCTAATTTACCTTTCGCATAAATTAGCAAATATGCATAAACAAATACAAATGACCGAAACATGAAATCCAATTTACAAAATCTTAAAGTCTCAAGGCATTTCATACAAAGCTATTTAAATCTCCATAGATAGAAACTTTAACTCAACATAATGGAATCCATGCTAATCTTTTCCAGAAATTCATAAATGCAAACATGTTCAACAGAATATTGCAAACACAAAATTCAATAAAGATTAGGGTAAGAGAAAGGAAGATAACACTCTTTTTGTGGAGATGAGCTCCAAATCTTCAATAATATTCAATAGACTTCAATTCAAATTCCCTCTCTAGCTTTTATGTGCTTCCAATGGTGTTCTGTTGTCCAAAAATCTATCAAAATCGCCTCACCAGTGATGTTTTCCCTCCCAATTTTGCCACCCCTAGGGTTTGAGGCAAAAGATTGTATAAATAGGGCTCAAAATAGTTATTGTCTGCATTTTGGGGCTCCAGTGGGACTTTGTTCCCACTGCAGTGCGAAGTTTCTAATATTTTGGAGTAGAATTTTGGTGCTACAATGCGAGTTTTTGCACTGTAGTGTGCAACTTCTAAACTCTAACCAAAACTTTCTCGTTCGAACTCCGATTGAGGTGATTCAAAAGAATATGGAAAGCTAAGAAATATATACACAACTTCAGTGTTTTGAGTTTTTCCAAAATCACATGGAATCATGGTCAAAATTGGTCTTAAAATTACTACACCTGCACTAGTGACGAATCGTTCCAACCCAATTCACCTCATTTTACCAAATTTTTACCTTTTCACCCAATTATTTATGAATCCTATAAAATAACATAAAAATACATTTAACTAACAAAAATTCTTAAAAACTCATAAATATTTGAATCTAAAAGTACTTGATTTATTGGTAAATAAATCACTCATCAAAGAGCAGACATTACCAAAAGTTAATTGTGTCCTAAAAGAGGTAGGAGATCCTATGATCAAAACTCTCAATCCATGAAGAAGGATCTGTTTCTTTTTCAGGTAGCAGTAAATTTTCCCCAATCAAGGACAACAAATGATACTTTAAGATGGCTAAAAAAGGGAACTATAAGAATCGTGATAATAAACCAAATAGGAGAGCAATGACATGAGGTCCTCACATAAAAAATAATTAGATTGCCATCTATACATCACATAGGATTTAAGAAAACATAACTAAATACGAACAAGGAGTTTAAATTTTATAAACCGTTACTAGGTAGAGCTACTAATGTCTTAAATGTAGCAAAAGTAAATACAAATGAAAGGGCCAACTACAAGCATTAAATGACCGATGGTAAGGAAGTGAGGGATAAATTCAAAGACCTCACATAATCTGGAGCCTCCAAAACAAAGACAAATCTAGGCAAACTTCTCCGTCGATAAAACCGAAGGATAATTAGAAGTGGATGAAGCGTCCCCTATTAACAGAGAAGGGAACTCAAACACAGACGTCTCAAGAGACCTTGGGATCACTAGGCAAAAATGAGGATCTATCCAAGACATATATTCTGAATAAGCAGAAGGATGGGCAGAACATAGCATACGATTAGAGTTCAAATGACATCGTTGCCACTAAGCATAGGTCGCAATGTCTTGGGCCTTATTCTCAATTCAAAAAGTATATCTTGCTACAACTGCATCGTCAACTACAGGGATATGCTATGTCCGTCTGAATTAATGAAGACTCAAATAGGGATATAAAGAACACAACCTCTAAATCCAAGATGAGGGATAAAAGGTAAGTCAATGCAATCCATATAGATATTAGTCTAGATTGTATGACGAGTGGCCCATACCACGATGGAGCTGACAATCTCCAAGAGAAGTGACATATAATCTAGAGGCATGATCAAGGGAAGTTGTAAGGATAACTGATCTACTATCGATTCTTTCAAACACTAGACCATGAAAGGTAACCGAGTTGAGTAGGAAATGAGACATGGCTATAATAATATACCACTCTCGAAAAAATAATGACCACCAGCTCGGCAAGCTATCAGCGATTGATACAATTCGGCCAGCATAAGGGGTGCTATTAGGCAGGGTGAACCTCTCAGTACTTTCTCTTCTCGAATAATCGTTCAACCAGAAATATCGGTTCTTTTTTTAGGGAATAATATCTCCTTTAACAACAAGGACACCTACACAATCATCGGACACCTGCACCAATCCCTGTAACTAATCCAGGTATCTTCATAATGACGGTATTCCTGATCATCTGAAAAAACCATCGTTGGAGTGTTTCTAATACCAAATAATCATAGGTATCATTTGAACGAAGAGTTAGGTGTTTTATTTTGACACATAGAGCTTGGGATAACGAGTCTTTAACAATGTCACCGATAAATGAGATCTCTCTCTCGATAAAGGAAGATAAAGTAATAAGGAAAAAAATATATTTTAAACCCTCTAGGTATTGACACATTTCTAAATGGTCATCTCCATTTGAATGTTTTATTTTAAACCCTCTAGTTGTAAACACGTTTTTATTTGGTCCTTCTGTCAAAAATTCCATCCAAATTAACTAAATATTGAGGGCAAAATTGTATTTTATATTTTTTCATTTTTTAATCATGTTTTATTATTTTTTTTCTTCTTTGACTTCTCTCACACACTCTCTCTCTCTTTCTTTCCCTCCCACTCAACTCCCTCCCTCCTTCTCTTTTTCCCTCCCGCTCAACTTACTCCCTCCTCTCTCCCACCGAAATAGGGGTGAACACCCCAATAACAGGGGGTGTTTTCATAGGGAGGGAAGGAGAAAAAGTTAAGCGGGAGAGAGAGAGAGGGAGGAAGAGAGAGAAGGAGAGAGAAAGAGAGAGAGAGAGAAAGGGAGAAAGAAGGGAGGAGGAAGAGAGAGAGTTGAGCGGGAGAGAGAGAGAGATTAAGAAAAAAAATTAAAAATAAAAAAGAAAATAAAAAAAGAGAAAATCATTAAAAAATAAAAAAATTGTAAAAAGACTATTTTGCCCCTCTATTCCGTTTAATTTAATTGATTTTTTTTGACAGAAGGACCATTTAAAAATATATTGATACATAGAGGGTTTAAAATGAAATACTCAAACGGAAATGGACTATTTAGAAATGTGCCAATGCCTAGAGAATTTAAAATGTACTTTTCCCAAGTAATAAAGATACCTCATCCAAGCAAGGAGTTAGTTCGACAGATGCAATACGGAAGTAGAAGTCAATGGAACCTAGAGACATACCAAAGTATTAAGAAGTGGCCCATCCTCTGGGACATAACAGACCTCCATGATATATATAACACTAGTCCAAAGAAGCTCCATATCGGTCGAATTCATCAACTCTAGCCAGTCAGATAGAAGAAAGTGGCTAGGTTAATGAAACAAAAATTTGAGGCGAATTAATGACGCCTTGGAACTCGAAGGTGATAGAATCTTTTTGGGAAATTCACTCAAGAAAGTTGTCATCCGCAGGTATGCAAAAGTGAGGTATGTCAAGTATAAAATTTTGGACAAGAGAAATCTGCGCCATTAAGAGTCATTATTATGATTTAGGTTTTTTGATTGATTAGGTTCAAAAAATGGAATTTTATTTTATTAAAACTACTTTAGCATAAGTTGGTTTAGAAAATACGTTGTCAAATTATAAGTGGAAAAATGATTCTAGGATGAGAATTACTCTACCAATATTTTGCCACACTAACAATAATAATGAAGTTGAGATAATACAAATAATCTCCATATCAAAATATAATAATAATAATAAGAAGAAGAAGAAGAAGAAGAAGAAGAAGAAGAAGAAAAGAAGAGAGATATAGCTAGAAAAGAAAAAAATATAATACATCATCCTGAATAAGTAGATAAATATATAATATTGTCTCTACAATAGTACAACATGTCTAAAGATAAAATACAATAAAAGGAAGAGATATCTGTGCATATCAGTAGTTTGACGTAGGTTGGTCGGTAGCCTATCCTGATCCCTCTGTCTGTGGGGTTGGTGTTGCGAAAGGAATCGAGGCCCCTAAATTAGCCACGCACTGTGCTGTCCGGGAGTGGCTGTGTGAGCCTCAAGACAAAGAACCGGAATCTGATAGGAAGATAATATAGCTCGAAGACGATCAACCTCTAGGCATAAGTCATCTCGCTCTCTTTTTACCTCAACTCGGGGGACATCAGAATCACCAACTTGATGCTGTTACTCGCACCACTCTCGAAGAGCATCCCTATTTGATCTAGTGGCCTTATCACTATGACTTGCCCATAATGCTAAAATTTGATGGCCTAAGAGAGTACCACTGATGGGGTGTGAGATGTTTGTCTCCCGAACAATGGATACTCTTGAAAACCACTGAATATACTATTGCTTGGGAATGGGTGGGGTGACTAGGACATCTGTTGGGGCCTCTGGGTCGAAATGATTAATATCAACAAAATTCGTATAAGGTTTAGATGGCATAGTAGAGGGCTTGGGAGGTCGGCGTAACTCCCAAGAAATTTAAGGCGTGGCTTTCTCACCCATATACATCTCCCATGAAAATGGTCTGCGAAAAAAACAGCTCTGAACGTATATTGTCCTCTCACGAAACAAGTCTCCTAGCGAGGATCTCGGTGATAGGCCTGCCAAATTAGATTGGAATAAGTCAATAACTCTAACTGGTTATGGGAAACCATGTGATCTCTAAAAGATAAACCCTTCTCTAGAGTTGAGTGATGCCACCTAGCTCTTTTGGGGAAGTTATCTTCTGATGTAGAAAAATAAAAATAAAAAGAAAGATATTTATACACCTAGAACTACAAAAGAAAGATGCAAAAGCAATGAAAGAAAAAGGAATAAAATTAAGGATATAAGAAAGAATGGACTTACCGGTAAAAACTGTCAGAATCCGCTAACGCTACCAACTCGAGTTGGCATGCATGCATAGTCACGAGAAAGACCGCAAAGTTAAAACTCCCTCAGTTATACTTAGTAAGTCTATATAGATCACTCCGAGTCCCAATGAAATGAAGACGAATAGTAGTGCCCGATGAAGTCATTAAAGTACCACCGAAGAATATAAGAAGTAGAATACAATGATATTGTTCTCTCAATTCTGGGTCCCCAGGAGCAGGAGACTCAAGATCCGTCTCTGGAACTAAACAATTATATCATATATGCTATCCAGTCATGGGCCTTTCAGGAATGGGACCTAGTAGTTCCGCTACCCTCACCTAAGTAGTTGGCTATAAGGGCACGACTCGACCTTGAAACCTCATCCTTGTAATCATCAGCCAGTCAAGAGGCATGGGTACCATTACTCCACAAACTAGAGGCAATGAATTAGTGGAAGAAAACTAGTGCTCTATTAAAGCATTCGTATAACCATGGTCCATGCGAAAGGCCTGAATGGATAGGAAATCTCTAAAACTATAGTAGTGCAGGAAAGAACGATAATCAGGATGCATCCTACACACATAAAGAAGGCTAAAATAAAGCCAAGATCCCCAAAAGTTTTTATTGCACACAGGATTGATCGATATGTAAGTACACACGCGAAACAATAAGATATTGTTTTCATTCAAAAGTAAAAGGTAAAAGAAAAATTAGAAAGCATTTTAACTGAGAGCTCGACCAGAGCATAGGTGTGTGGATGGATGATGGCAAATTTCCCCCAAAAGAGTCCAATCAGCTAGTACTATATGATTGAGTCGCGCCTCATCGAAGTTAAGGGCTCTATCGCGAAAGGGCGAAGGTATAGGATCACCGAGCTCATAGTCGTCTCCTGAGAAGTCTTTCAAAAGACCTTCCTTTGGCACCTCGTCGTTAGGGAAAAAGCAAACAAGATCTGTAGCCTACTCTACTGCGTTAGAAGGGTTTGACCATGCATGGCGTATGAGATACCAGACGATCCAACTATCAACTGGTCTACAAGTCGGGACTCCTGTAGAGTCCTCTCGGCCGTAGAAGTGGAAGATGTGGGCACATCATCATTAATCCTAAGTGTCGACAACCGTCACCTGAGGAACCTATCTCTGACATGGATCGGCTAGAAAGGAAAAATGGATTGTAAGAAGATTGAGTTCCATCATCTAGATATTCGACTAGAGGATACAAAGGGAAATTTAAAAGTTACTAATCAATTTCATGAAATTCATTATAAAAGGGCTAGGGAAGTCGGGTTCAACGGTTCCAACGCTCCAAAGAACCCTTGCAACGGCAAAGCCAAACTACTAATGGTCTATCATTTTTTGAACATAAGGAATAGGGAGGTTTGAATTGGCACCTCTAAAATCAATAATTGAACTTCAAAACTCCCGCCCCTAAAATTAATCTAAACAAAATTTTTGCAATGCATCTCACGGCAGAGAAATATTAACGAGGGACAACATCTCAAAAACAAATTAATACAGAGAATTGAAAAGGATAGGCGTAACCATTACCATCCAAGAGTCTATGTGGTTTGTCATAAGCTAGGATTTTTGTCAAAAAAAAATCTAGGCAACATTGTTTGAAATATTTTTGAAGAAAAGTATTTGAGAGAAAAACTAAAACGAAAGTTCCATCTCAACCTTGTTGAAATTTTCATATGATGGAAAGGTAGAAAAAATCAATAACATGTATTTGAGAAGCATATTCTAAACCCATTTACCCTAAAGAACTGAGAAATGTAACTAGAATATCCAAAAACGCGGAAGCAATTTAATCTACACGGTTGAACACTTTTGAGAAATAATAATCACTAAAACTATCTTCAAAATCCTCATGGCATGTTTGGTTAGAGAGAATTGGGGAAGAATGGCATCGCTATTCTGTCCTTGTTTCTCATTCCGTTGTTTGGTTCTCCAATGGAATCACTTTTGTGATTCTATTAAAATGAAAACTAAGGGAATGTGATTTCATTTGAAATAAATTGGAATCAAATCCAGTCCAATGGAATCAAAATTAAAATTACAAAAAAATCCAGATCCAGCTCAATCCACAAATTAGAGAACGAAAAATTAGAAACAGAAACAGAAAATTGAGAACTGAAAAATTGAGAATAGAAACAGAAATTTGAGAACATAAATTGAAAATTGAGAATAAAAATAGAAAATTGAGAACAAAAATTGAAAATTGAGAATAAAAAAAATGAGAGCAGAAACAGAAAATTGAGAATAGAAATAGAAAATTGTGAATAGAAATTGAAAATTGAGAATAGAAACAGAAAATTAGATAATAAAAAATTGAGAATAGAAACTGAAAATTGTGAGCAGAAACTGAAAAATTGAAAACAAAAACAGAAAATTGAGAATAGAAAATTAGAGAATAGAAAATTGAGACCTGAAAATTGAGAATAAAAACTGAAAAATTGAGAACAAAAATTAAAAATGAAGAACAGAAACAAAAATTAGAGAACTGAAATTGAAAATTGAATGAAATAGTGAAATATAATAAAATGAGGGAAAAAATGTTATTGTGAAAAATAATAGATTTTTAATATAAGGGCATAATGAGAATTTTATTATATTTTACTATTTCATTCCTTCCCTAATTCCATACCAACCAAACAAGTAAATAGAGCAGTGATTCCATTGACAATTCCATTCTATTCCTTCTCTAATTCTATTATTTCTTTCATTCCATTCCACCCTCATTCCATTCAGTCCAATCAAACGAGCCGTCACATACATCCTCTGTAATATCCAGCAACAAGTCCAAAAAAAAAAAAAAAAAAAAACATTATCTACAAGGCAAATTGGCAAAATTGTGCTTTCACATAGGGTGCCAAGAAAAATTCGATTTCTAACTCTATAAACCATATACAACTTTCAAACAACATCTCTAACTAATAAAACTAACCGAAAAGTACTTGAACATACAAGATTTTCATGAAAAAAGAAAGAATGGAGAGGAAGAGGAAACCCTAACGTTGGAATAGGGATAGGGGTGTGCAAAGGATCGGGTCAACCTGCCAAACCTACCCAAATCGCCAAACCCCTACCGCAAAAAAAAAATCGCTCAATACTAACCTGCACAACGTGGGTGTCAAATCTTGAAACCCGCGTATGTATGCGTTGGTTACAATTTGGCCTATGTTCGTACGAGTTCAACCTGCCCAACCTAGTAGATACAAAACAACGTCGTTTTAGACTTTATTACTTACGTTTGTAATTTTTTTTCTATTTCTGTGATGGTTTACAAATTACATTATAGTTTTTTTTTCTTATTTTTGTGTTATTATAATTTTGTCACAATTTTTTACAAATTTTTGTAATGTAATGATTTTTCTTGTTAGCAACATTTATTATATTTTAAGAACAATCTACAGTTCTAATTAGCTCAACCCAAAAATAGGATCAATCCATACACTATTGGATAGCTCACAGTTTAAACTAACTAACCCGCACTATCTGACCCACCACAAATCACACATTATTGAGCGGTCTACGGTTCAAACTAACCCAACCCGCCTAGTTTTGGTTTGGTTCACGGTTTTGGCCCAACCCGCCCCAATCCACCCATGCCTACCCCTAAATAGGGATAACTTAAGAAATTTGGAAGAAATCAATTAGGAATGCTCCAAAACACCTTAGATTTACCTCTTTGATGGAGAATTTTGAAACAATTAAGTGGAAGTCACCAAAATTGAGCTGATATTACCATGGAACCATTCCTCTTCCGCTTCATTGTTTTATTCGTAAAGCAGATAAACCTTCTGGTCTTTCTGCAATTTAAGTTGTATCCCTGCTTATTTGTGAAAGCGCAGGGTTGCAAAATGTAATTTTTACCCCATTTTTATTAAAAATGTTTTTTTTTTCCTGATTTTTAAATCTTATTTTTTGAAGAATTAAGTATGGGTATTGGACGATGAAACTTTACCTTCAGGCGCGTGAATTGTTAAAAGGCACATAAGCTTTGGACACATTAGGCATGCCTAAGTCACCTCACAGCCTATCATTGAAAAAGTAGAAAAAATAATTGT
Organism: Eucommia ulmoides; assembly: GCA_016647705.1. Lineage (NCBI taxonomy): Eukaryota > Viridiplantae > Streptophyta > Magnoliopsida > Garryales > Eucommiaceae > Eucommia > Eucommia ulmoides. The sequence goes on from CM028341.1 coordinate 26,339,881, forward strand.
CCATTTAAGTCGAAGGGTCAAATCAAGTTTAATTAGGGTTAAATCAAGAAAAAATCATATAATTTCACAGCTTAGCATGCTTAATAGGAAAATTTCATCAATGAAAACCCTTCCCAGTTTATTGCCGAATATTATTGATCGAGTGTTACAACAAAGGGCGAATCTTGGAATGGGGTTCTCTTTATAGAAACCTTTTCCATTACCACCCAACAATATGCCAGCAAGCATGTTTAGGGAGTCACCAAGTTCACTTCGAATTCGTTTTTTACTATCCCTGTTAAAGACAGGGTGTACCGATTTAACTTCTCTTCCAACGGCTATTCCGTCTCCACCCCAATCCACAGACTAGGGCTATTTTATACTTGTCTCTTTCCCTACTTTACATTAGGAAGTATTGGATTTGACCTATTGCGGAACTTATCTATTCACCACCCTAATTAGAGACTGAGACACATTTTACCGTATTTATGGTCCCTCACGAGAGTCCATCGTTGTCTCCGTCCCTAGTCTTACACTGGGATGCCTTGACAATCATTCTACCTTGAACTATGTTTCCGTCTGATTCCTTGTGAAAACTAGGATATGTAAACAACCCATGTTGGTTCTATCGTAGACTTAAACAAACCATATCATGTCTTTCTATCTCTAATGATGGAAGCATTTATTGCCATATATGGTGATGAAAGTGTTTCTATTCCCGCCTCTAATGATGGTTGTGTTTAATACTTTACCTTCTTGCCTCTGATGGCATATGTGTTGCTTTCATTTCTCGCCTTTTTTGGCTTTTAATGGCAGATGTGTTTGTCTAATGCTTTTTAATCGAGGAAAGTCACCTAGATTTTTTTGTCACTAATTTACCACTGTCAGTTGTCTAGTTAAAACAAATCCTCATTTTGGTTCAACTATGTTTCAACCTGATTTATGGTGAAGAGTAGGATATGTAGGCAACCCAAGTGGTTTCGATCGTACAATTAAAGAAACAGTTGTTGTCTGAAACTACATTATCCGAACTTAAGCAACCCATGCAATTTCAGTATTTTTTTTTTTTTTTTTTTTTTTTTTTTTAAACTAAAGAATTTTACGGTTAATAAAAGTGTTTTTTAACACTTGATTCGAGATATACAGGTAGACTTGGGTGGGTTCTGTCATGTTTTTTAGAATGCTTTCGAATTTATTCCTTTGCCCTAGCCTAGGGTTAGGGCACATTATATCGGTTTTCTTCTTCGAGATTCTTTAATCTAATTTGCCCCCATCCTTGGGTTGGGACAAATTTAAAATTGTGATTTACTTCATCTGAGAAGTATGTACCACTGATCCCCAGTCTTGGGCTGGGGCACATTATTTGAGTTAACTTCTTGCGATAAGTTTTCTAATCTTATTCGGCAAGCCCACGCGGGATGCTGCCCTAAAACTTCACTGAATGTTGAGTTTCCCCGATGGTTTCTCCTCTCAGAACCATTTTAGTCCTTTTTAATCTTGGATTAAGATGATAACCCTGGGATCAATTTTTTTAACCAAGAACCTTTGCCTACCCATTCACCATTTAATTATTGTTGGGGATGCCTAAGCGCAACCCTGACTTCACTTTTCCAGTTCACTTACTTCGATGACTTTAGGGCTAACCCCGAACATCATTGTTTTCAAAATATATTTAACCTGATTTTTAGCTTGTCTGAGATATGTCAGAAACACCATGGTGGGTTCCGTCAAACATAGGAAATGTTGATGATCAATATTCTCCACCCCCTCATACAGTGTTTTACTGCTATTAGTAGTTATAGGCTATCTTGGAACATTGTTTATTTACCTATAGTGATTTCATGCTAACCCTAGATCATCTTCTAGACTTCTTACTCTAGTGACTTCAGGGCTAATCCTTGAATACCAATGTGTACTGCTTGAACTACATTTGACCTAATTCTCAATTTGGTCTGAGATATGTAGGGCAACCCCTTGTTGAGTTTGGTCAAAACATATGAGATGTTGATAGTCAACATTCTTTGCCCCTACGCTATAGAATATTTCCTTTATTACTGGTCAGTCGACCCTCCTTATAGGTTTATCCCTAGAATTTTATGGTAGGACTTGTCAGTACTACATTTGACATGATTCTCAGTGAGACTAAGAATTTTCTTACTCCTAAGATAGGGATGGTCAGAGTGTGTCTTAGTGCAGCTTCTCTAAGGTGTATATAGATGTAGTCTTTATGAAGCGTATCCATGTGTAGGCTTTTCAGGGATTTAATGATCTTTTCACCCATCAACCATTAATGTCGGGTGCTTGTGTGCCATTATTAATGACGCGTGTTCCCTGGCGTTTTATCTGGGATGCCTATTTAAGAAGCGTATTGTTGCCTCATTTCTTTATCCCTGAGTTTTTCCTCCTATTCTCCTTGCTTCTTCATGATGAGCCTCTACATAGGCCCTAAAAATGAATGAGGTGATGAACACACGAAGACAGAGGTCCTTGTACAACAGCCAAGAGTGGACGATCAATAGCTTGGATGCTCCCGTTATCCAAAGGATTTTGTAGTTCTTTTTGTCGTCTAGTTTGTCGACTACCCTATCATTCTGGGGTATCGGGGGATGAAAAGAGTATGACCTGCCAAGCCACAATTGGAGTCACTCCAACAATCGAAGGCAACGATGGAGGCTGAGGAATAAGTCTAGTGTTCTACCGGTATAATGTTTGGCCATTCGTTTGTGGATGAAACATGATTATTTCTCTTCGCGGGTTAGGGATATCATATGGAGAGTTCTCCGTCGGTGATTAGGCATCGAGGAGTATGAGATCTCTCTCTGATGCTTCTTGCCACATAGGAAAAAAACATGTTGCTATTGGTCCGACTTAGAGACGGTTGGCTTTGTCACAGCTAGTGCCCTGAATTTTCTCATAGTGGGTTATGGGAATGAGTCTTCACAGAACCAATCGGTTTTCGAGATGGGAAACCTTGGGTCACCCGATGTGGGTTAATGGGTCTTGGTCAAGTCGCCTGTTAATCTCATTTGGGAGATTTTTAGCGGAGGGTTGCCACACTATCTCTTCCTAGTGTTAGGAGTTTTTTAGTAGTTTTATGGGCATCTCTAACTCTCCTTCCTTGGGTGAGGGTAGGAGGAGTGGATTTTTATGGTACTTCTCTGAGTCAAGGGGATTCTTGTCCACAACGTCGTTTTCCCTTACTATGCTGGGGATATCTTAATCCTCTTTTCTTCCATAAATTCTTCAATATTATATTTTTTCTCCTATATTTCTTGCAAGGCATTTTTCGTATTACATCAGATAACTTGTGTAGAGATATAATTAAGAGAACTTATACAAGAAGCATACTCATATGAATAAAAAATTTCCATTTTCTTTGCATATGTGCTTGCCTTATTTGTTGTGTATATTCTGATAACACGAAAGCTTATGGATATTGTTGTAAATAGTTAAATCTGAGCTATAAAGTGTAGGAAATTTTATAAAATTCTGGAAGATAGTAGTGTATGGTTGGCCCTTGTTATGGTGAGTGTATCATTTTGGTACCGTCTTTATCTAACAGTGGGCCTAAGTTTGTGACACATGGACTCCACTCCTCGCCAGCCCCCTGCTCTGGTGGACATGGGTTATCGGGTTTGCTCGAGTATATGGAGGGTTCTTTCATCCATGTACAAACTTCTTGTTAGATCTAGAGTTGTTTGAAACTCGGATGGTTGTCGGTGGCCTTCATTTTTGCCGGCCTCTCTCGTCAAGGTGAATCGAGTTATCAGTAGTGACTGATTGTATGGATGGATTTTTTAGCACTTCGGACAATGACGTTCTCCAGTTCCTTACCGCTTCCCTATGGAAGGGGGCTTGGGTTATCAGGTGCGATTGTACGGAGGTGTTATTTCGTCCCACCATCCTTTTAGACTTTTACAGCCATAGCTATTTGGGATCTAGACTATTGAGGATTGTATTCGCCTGGCCATATAGCTATCGAGTTAGGCTATTGAAGGTCATAGCTACCTTATCGGGCGAGTCGTGCGATTGGTTTGTGGCGACCTTTTTCTCACATGAGGTATGAGCTATTAGATATCATCTAGAATATTGAGGGTTATAGCCATCTGGGTGAGATAGGCTATTGATGTCTATAGCTGCTTGGAATTGAATCTCGAACTATTAAGGGTCGTAGCCGCCTTGTCGGGCGAGTCGCACCATTGGTCGGTAGTGACCCCCTTCCTACAAGAGATATGAGGTATTGGATCTCAGCTAGACTATTGAGGGCCATAGCCATCTTAATTGGTAGTCTATTGATGACCGTAGTTTCTTAAAACCAAATTCAGGCTATGGAGGGCCGTAGCTGCTTATTCACCGAGTCAGTCTATTAAGGGCCATAGCTTCCTTATCAGGCACATCCCTTACTTTATCTCGATATGTGTAGGCACTTGCAAATATTTCGAGTAAGATAGGATTTTATTGAGAAACAAATTGATTGCACATGCTACTGGAAATATTGCTTTAAGTGCTCTACATTCTATGGATTCTTCAACGGTCTTCTGTCCAGCGTTTCGATTTCATAGATGCCTAGGCCTAGTTTCGAATCTAAGGCATTTTTCATATTTCTTGACTACTTCCTTGGCATCGGTCTCTATCGTGGGCCATAAGTAGCCCTATTTGAGTGCCTTTCTAGCTAGAGATTGTGCCCCTAAGTGGTTTCTTGTAAAGGCCTTCGTGGATATCCAGGAGGACTAAGTGGCCTTCCTTCGGGCACAGGGAGCATAGTAGTGGGCCTACGAAAGAATACTTATACAGGACACTTTGCAGCAAGGTATACTGGGATGCTCGATAGCAAACTTTCCTAGTCTTTTTTTTTTTTTTTTTTTTTTTTTTTTTTTTTTTTTTTTTTTACTCTGGGAAGAGTTTGTTATGGAGGTAATTGTAGATATGGTCCATCTAACTGGACTACTGCGTGATCATATCTACCTCCCATTCAGGCTCATCGTAACTGGGTTATGAGATGCTATCGACCATGATGTTCCAATGTCCTAGAGAGTCGAAAGCAGAAGCTAAGCTAGCTAGTGAATCGGGGTGCTCTTGTTCACTTTCCTTGGGATTTGTTTGTTGGTGACCGTTTTGAACCATTGAAATAGGAGCGTGACTCTACTCAAGTATTGTGTCAATTTGTCCTCCTTGGCAGCGTACTCCCCATTGGAGTCATAGAAGATTTTTGCATCGGTGGCACAGAGCTCTTTGAGGATCCTTAGGGAGGATATCAGTGCTTTAAACTCAACCTTGTTGTTCGTTGCTTTGGAATTGAGCCTTAGAGAATACTCTAGGATGTCATTCTTAGGGGTGCAGATCATGATCCTAGCCCCCGATCCATTGCAATTTGATGATTCGTCCACATGCGTTGTCCAACATTCGGCCAACCGCTAGTTCTTATCGCTTGTGTCGTCTTCGCTTTTGAGGATTAGTCCTTCTGGGACGGTGAACTTCGAGACGAAGTCGGTCAACAAATGGCCTTTGATTGCCATTCATGGCCAATATTCTATGTGGAATTCTCCCGGTTCGATAGGCCATTTTAGCAATCGTTCGAAAGTCTTTGATTGGTGTAATATAACATTTAGGGATTGGTTGGTGACAACTACCATTGAATGAGCTTGTAAGAAGTGCCAGAGCTTTTTGGAAGATATTATAAGTGCATATTCAATCATCTACAAGCGGGGTAGTAGGATTTTACTGCATTCAGCGCATGACAGACGTAATCCACTCAAAATTCTTTTTTCCACGTAAAGTTTTGAAGAAAGGTAGACACTTGTTAGAGCTTTGCGAGATAAATCAGTTAGGGAAGCTACTAGCCTTGTTAAATTTTGTACTACCTTGATGGTCCTCGGGGATTCCATATACAAGATTACCTCGACATGTTCTAGACCGGGCTCAATTCCTCTACGGGGTCACTAAGTGATCGAGGAACTTGCTTGCACTGACTCCAAAGACGCACTTGCTCAGGTTTAACATAATTCGGTACTTCAAAAGTACGTCGAAGTACTTTTATAGGTCGACGAGGTGGTCTTCAGCCTTCCAACTTTTTGAGGGCATGTCATCAATGTAAACCTCCATGATTTTTCCTAACAATCGGTGAACATCTTGTTTACCAGCCTCTAGTAGGTAGCTCTAGTATTTTTCAAGCTGAAGGGAATGACTTTGTAGTAGTAGAGGCCTTTGCCTAATGAGTGTCATTTTTTCTCTTGCTAGGTGGATAGATGTTGTATTCAGTGCATAGAGATGTTCAGATCTATCCTAGGTAGATCCCCATGTGACCAGGTGAACATGTCATGGTTAGCTCTTAGGAGCTCAATCTGTTGATTTCTCATGCCCCCACCTAGGGCTCTTCTAATCTCGACTGCTCGGTCCGGCTTCGTCTAATGGATTCGGACATCCAACAGTTATTTATTTGGATAGGGTCGTGGTGTCCCAGGGTAGGGAGTCTTTGTCAACCTTGTTACTCATTGATTGTAATTTGGCAGATAGTGTTTCGAGGAGTTTCATTGCGGCCGCGAATTATTCTTCGGCTACCTTTTGGCTTCCACCCACTTCTCCCATGCCATTCTTCATGGGTAACTTTAGCATGTGGTGGTATGTTGAGGTAACAACTCTCAAAGCATTGAGGCAGGGTCTCCCAATGATGGCATTATACGTCGACAAACAATCTACTACCATAAACCATGCGTTGATGATGGCATACCTTGGCTCATTTCTTTTTGTGATCTGCGAGGTGATTTAGCCAAGGGGCTTCATAGTTTCTCCTCTAAATCTGACTAAAGGGGTCATCCTTGGCTTTAGTTGTTCTGGGTCAATCCCCATCCTATCGAATACAAGCAAGTAGATGATTTATACTTAGCTACCGTTGTAAACTAGTACGCACCCCATATTATATTTGGTAATCTGCAAGTTGACCAACAGGGCATCATCATGGGGTGTGTTTACCCTCCACAAAGATCTTTGTTGGTAAAGCAATTGCTTCCTCGATGCTGTCCAGCTTCTTAGAGACCATGAACACAGATTATTCGGCTAGCCGCTTGCTACATCGGGTATGAGCTTAAGAAGGATCTTCTTTAGGCGAATCTACCATGGATTGTGGGTGATGTACCCCAATTTTTTTGAAAGTAGAGGAAGTAGAGATCAGGAAAAAGAGAAAAACAAGTTTTCATTCTTCCATCTCGAAATCCTCAAAATCCATTCATTTTTTAAATTGGTTTTCAAGGGCTTTTCTAGGCGTCGATTTTGCAAACTTTCTTTTGGCCTGGATTTTGTTTGAAAAGGGAGTCACCACTTAGCATGGGTTAAATGGTGTGCTAGGTCACTAGGATTTTGAATATTGTTTTTTTAATTTTTTTTTTTGAAATAGGCCATGTTTTGACTCGTAAAAGTTTTGTACCAGAGATTTTTTTTTTTTTTTTTTTTTTTTTTTTTTTTTTTTTTTTTTTTTTTTTTTTTTTTTTTTTTTTTTAAGTTTGTGGGTCGATTATACTCAACGAAGGTTTTAAGAACCCCAAGACACTTGTCCAAAGATGTTACTTCAGTCTAAATAGATGTTAACATTTAAATAAAGTTTAAGTAATTTTATTTTGTTTTATTTCACAAAATAATTCCCATTTTTAATGTTGTTGTCCTTTTTTTTTTTTGCATTTTTTATATAATGAAAAACAGGTAAACTAAATTATCTATCAGCAACAACTGATAAAAGAAACACAAAATAATTTATTTTTTTTGTAATTTTTTAACGACCTAACCTTCTAAAGGTTGCCTATGTATCCTGATTATCACGTGGAATTAGGTCGAAACGTAGTTCATCCCATGATGATCCTTAGGGTGTTTTTGGCATAGGGGTCATCCTTTCATGTATTGATTTTTAATAGTTTTGAACGAATTTGAAAGATATGATAATATTATCAAAGATTTGGTAATGATTACCAAATCTTTAAATATCTAAGTGCAATGATTGGCAATAATTGCTAATGATTGATTATCCTTAGTTATCATTACCAATCATTATGTATGATTAGTTGCGCATGGGGTCATTTATGGCTTGATGTGACCTTTCCTGTTCGGTTTAGTGGCTAAGTATTGGTTACTCACACTGTTTCAGTTTGGTTGCCGTTAATGTTTTGGAGGTTCAATGAATTTAGTCTAGAAGTGTCATTCAAAATTTAATGCATGATAGTGACACTTGATGAGATCGACATTGAATTGGTTCAAATTGGATTTAATCGGTTCAGTTTACCTTGTAACTGATAGTCACATTTCAAGTATTTTGGATTCTCCTAAGATATTTTGCTCAAAACATCTTAGTGATTTGATTGTGGTCCTTCCATGTCATCCCAAGCATTATATGTATTATGGTATGGACATTTAATGTCTTCATTAAAATGTATGCTAGGTGGCGAACCAGATCAGTTAGTTTGATAACGGTTAGTTACTACTTAAGTAACTAGGTTTTCTTTCTTAGATATTTTGTTTGAAATATCTAGGAAATACCTTTGGTATTTAATTATCTTGGTAGGGCCCATTATTTTATGGGCTTTTATGGGCTTTGATGGCTATTCATGATGACTTTAGTTTGGTCAGTTTTGATCTGAGTTCTAATCCTTAGTTACTTAGGTGACTAGGACTTGTCATGACAATTCTAGGACTTGATTTAGGTCTTTTTGATTTAATTTATGGATATTATAACTTTAAACAAATATTTGAAGAAGTATTTTTGGTATCAAATAGACGAAATCGATGATAGTAAATATTTCGAGATCAAAGTAGGTAACATAGGTAACTGGCAAAATATCCTATAGTTAAGGGGTAGTAACTAATTTTTATTTGTATTATGATAAAACTCATACTTTAATAAATTCATCTTAGTCCCCCTCTGATTTTAGAAACTTCGAGGTTGAGCTGAAACTTTTTACTTAACCAAATTTAGTCAAATTTGACAATTTTCTATTTTTCTTATTTTTTGTTGTTTTTCGTAGTATCTAGTGTAATATTTAGTGTAATCTGAGGTGAAAATTCATTCCCTTTAAACCCTTGTTTAGTGTTTATTTGAACTTATACTTTCGGTTTAACACTGATTGCATGGGACAAAATACAGTGTCTACGAATGTCCCTATTTGTTATACCAGTTTACTTACAATGACAAAGAAGGAGACATAGATATTTTGTTCCTCTAGATATTAAAGTTAAAGACAGGTGATAGGTGTGATCTACTTATATATTTTGAAATCGGTTTTGTTAGTTTTAGAGTATTTTTTATAGCATTTTTATTATGTTTTAATTAGTTTTTATTCTTTTTGTATAAATTAGGTGTATGGGATGAAAAGGTATGAAAATAGAGAATAAACGATCAGATCGAACCATGAACGGTCAAAAAATGGTAGAAAAACAAGCACGGAGGCAAGATTCTGAAAAGAAGCCCACCGCCGTGGCATTAAACCTCCGCCGCAGTGGTAAAAATACGGAAAGGGCTAATTCTTGCTGGACATCCACCGCCACAAGGGTGAAATCCACCGTCGCGGTGGTGAAACTGTAGGATGGTCACCAATTCCATCGTTGTCTCCCCCGCTGTGGCGATCACTTAACCGACATACTCCACCGTCGCGACAGTGAATCCCACCACTGCGGCGGTGACCTCTGCACAATTTAGATATTTTTTAAGATATTTTTGAGATATTTAGACTATATAATCCCTTATCCTCTCTCATTTTTGGTCTCTCTTGCATGCTACCACCCTTAGAACATATCTGGGGGTGTATTGAGGAGTTTTAGAGGGAGAGCTCACATCCCGAAGGAGAAGACGACGACGAAGCGATCGTTGAATAGTTCTTAGCGACAAATCTTCGAACTAGGATAAGTTCTTTGATTTCTTCCTTTATTTATTTAACTTAGGAATTTGTGGGCATGTTTAGCTCGTGCTTTATTGTAAATACGGTTATGGCCGTTAGGTAAACATGGATTGTATAGGGCTTAACAATATATTTATAAATATGTGATTCGTATGATTTTGGTGTTTCATTTATGATTCTTCTTCGCAATTTTGATTGTGTTTATCATATTGTTATGTTTATTATGCTTAGATAGATATATCGAGAATTCGGGGTTTGATACTCGGAAGACGTAACCTCGGATTCGAATTAGGGTAAATATAACGCGATGATCTAATAACCTGGGATGGAGTTGTATTGTGAGCAATCGATGACCTTGGGGCAAGACTCACGTGACCTAGGGTCGTTAATACGTTGAGGGTGAGTTCTTCGTTGACACAAAGTCACGTATTCTATCCTCTTACACTCGGGAGAGGTAGCGGGGGAGTTTACAAACTGAGATTGTCGATAGGGTAAACACAACGCGACGAACCAATAACCCGGGAGGGAGTGGGATTATGTGCAATCAATTACGTTGGGGTGAGACTCACATGACCTAGGGTCATTAAGACGTTGAAGGGGACTTCTTAGTTGACACGAAGTCATGTATTCCCCCATATTACAATCAAGAGAGGTGGCGAGGAAGTTTACGAACTGAGATTGTCAAATAGGTTGAACACCGTAAATGTAAGTCAAACGAGATTGAACACGTATTTGTAAACCAAGTTAATCTCTAGACAATTCTTTCCCCTAAAACATATCATTATATTAGTATAGATAATTTAGTTAATTAATTTAGTTTAATATAAATTTTATTAGATTTTTTATCGCCTAGATAAAATGAGGTCATGACAATTACGGTACTCGATAATAACGACAACCTATCCCTGTGGATAGGATACCCGATCTTATAGATCACATTATACTAAAACTTTAATCTCGTACACTTGTGCGTAGTCAATACGTGAGCGTGTAAAAAACGCTCGTCATATAACAGGTATTTAAAATTTAACTAAATAAAGTCAAGAGCATTTAATATTGTTGCATTTATCTTATGAAAGTGATAAAGAATTTCCTAAAGTATGGCGACAATCCTAGACTATTTTCCTTGAAGGTGACTCATAAAGCCTTGTCCTACAAGGATTGTTCTCGAAGGTGACTGTCTAGAGCCTTGTCCTGTGAGTTTATTTTCCCAAAGGCGATTGTATAAATCCTTGTCTTATGAGGGATGTTATGGACTCTCTTTAAAAGAGGCTAAATTACCGATCCTTAAAGATCTTAAAAAAGGCTGAATGACTGGTCCTTGAGGATACTATAGATGTGAAATTTAATGCTTGAAGTGATTTGGTAAGAAAGAATCTAGTCGACTCTCCTCGGTGTGAAGTTAGGAATTTTGATTCCATTACCAAAGATAGGGATTTTCTATTTCTATCTCCAGAGACATGAATTTGTTGCTTCTATCACAAGAGACAGGAATTTGTTGCTTCTATTACTAGAGATAGGAATTCATTGCTTCTATCACCAGGGACAAGAATTTGTTGCTTATATCACCAGAGATAGGAATTTGTTGCTTCCATCACCAGAGACAATAACTTATTTTTTCTATCACTAGAGATAGGTAGGTTTCGTTTCTATCACAAGAGATAGGGATTAGTTGCTTCTAGCACTAGAGATAGGGATTGGTTACTTTTATCACCAGAGATAGGGATTAGTTTCTTGACACCGTGCTCGAGGAAGATAGTGAAAGGACTCTGACACAGTGATCTAAAGATACTGAAGAACACAGTGAAAGTTTTTTTTTTTTTTTTATTCTAACATACTGATATAAAGATAGTGAAGAACACGGTGAAATATATTTTTGGTTTCTGACATAGTGTTCTAAATATAGCAAAGAACATTAGGAATATTTTTTTGTTCTTGACACAGTGATCTAAAGATAGCGAAGAACACAACGAAAGATTTTTGGTTTGATTGATTGATCGATTGGTTGATTTGATCATTCCATTGACCAAATCCCATTGGCACACCTACATATCTCAGATAACTGAGAATTAGGTCCAATGTAGTTTGGGATTTTGATTTTGTGTTGATTAACATTTGGTGGAAAAAGTTCTTGGTTAGAGAAATTGATTATTGGGTCGTCATATCAATACATGATTGGAAAATGACTGAGAGGATTTTCACCTGAGAATTATCTCGAGGAAACTCGATACTTCGTGGAGTTTCATGGACACATCATACCTAAGACTGTCGATAAGGACTATAAAACTTCTTGTAGGATGTTACATAGGATGAAATATGTCCAAGTCGTAGATTGGGGCTCTATGATGCGTGTTTCATTTTTAGGAGTTATGGATTTTATTTCTTAGATTATGAATTTCTGCCCAGCCGTAGTTGGTATGAATTTTATCAAGAGATTTAGGTGGAGAAATCTGATATAATCTGCCCGAACTCTAGCTAAGATGAATCCTATCATAGAATCTTGAGGAAGAAATCGAATATAATGTGCCCTAGCTTTAGTTGGGGTACTAGATTATGTCCGGAGCGTTTAACAGAATATGACAGAACCCATATGGACCTTCTTGAGATGACTCGAAGGGGGAAGAAAATCAATGATTTGAGAAACATGTGTTTATTAATGATGACTAACATATGTTGGTTTATCCTGGTAGTGTTGAGAGAATTATTTTTATTCTTTTTTATTTTTTTATTTTATTTCACTCTAGATACTAGGGACTCCTACTTCCTATGTAATCAATGTAGCGAGACTTGGGCAGTGATCCCAATCCAGTTGGCCCAAGTCAATAGGTGTTAAGACACCCCTATGACTTAATATTGAGATTGTGTAGTGAGCGTTGATAGGTGTGATCTACTTACGTATTTCCAAACCAAATTAAGTTAGTTTTCGAGCGTTTATATAGTATTTTATTATGTTTTAATTAGTGTAATTACTTTTTGTATAAATCAGGTGTGCAGGGCAAAAATATTGGAAACTGGAGTGAAAACGATGAGATCGAACCAAAAACAGTCGTAGAACAGTAGAAAAACAAGTTCAGAGGCAAAACTGTGAAACAAGCCTACCGTCGCAACGTCCAGACCACCGCCGCGACGGCAAAAATGCTGAGAAGACACAAATGTTGCTGACAGACCACTGCCTAGGCTGTAAACCAACAGAATATTTTCCAAGTCCACCGCTGTCTTCACCGCCTCGGCGATCAATAAACCGACCTACCCTTTGCCTAGGCAGTGGATCCCTTCGCCTAGGAGGTGACCCTTTGCCCAGTCTAGATATTTTTAGGATAGTTTTGAGATATTTTGTCAATAAATACCCACTCCTCTCCCCTCCTCTTGATCTCCCCAGCCATTTGGGCACCTTAGGCCATACTTAGGCTTAGGTTTAGGAGTTTTAGTGGTGGAGCACACATCCCAAAGTGGAGAAGATGGCAAAGTGATCGTTGAGCGTTCTTAGTGGTAAATCTTCAGAAGAGGCTAAGTTCTTCGATTCTTTTCCATATTTCTTTAACTTAGGATCATGTGAGCATGTTTAGCTCGTTCTTTAATTGTAAATGTGGTTATATCCATACTTAAACATAGATTGTATAGGGATTAACAATAAATTTATGAATATGTGTTTGGATGATTTCGGTGTTGCGTTTATGTTTGTTTTTTGTAGTTTGATTGTGTTTATCGTATTGTTTTTTTATCATGCTTAGTTAGATACATGAAGAATACAGGGCTTGACAAATCCCGAATTCGGATTAGGGTAAACAAATACCACGATTCTATAACCCGGTTGGGGTTTGGATTGTGGACAATCGATGACGTTGGGGCAAAACTCATGCGACCTAGGGTCGTTAAGACGTTGAGGGGGACTTCTTCCATGAAATGAAGTTGCGTTATATCCCTTGTCTTACACTCGGGAGAGGTGGTGATGGAATTTTTGAACGGAGATTGTCGATAGGGTAAATACAACGCACGATCCAATGACCAGGTCGAGAGTTGGATTGTGTACAATCAATAACACTGGGCGAGACTCACGTCACCTAGGGTCGTTAAGATGTTGAGGGAGACTTCTTCGTTGACTCAGAGTCATGTATTCCCCCGTCTTACACTCAGGAGAGGTGGTGGTGGAGTTTACGTATCGAGATTGTCAAATAGGTCGAACACAGTAAATGTGAGTAAATCGAGATCGAACACGTATTTGTAAATACGTTAATCCCTAGGCGATTATTTCCCCTAAAACATATTACTATATTAGTATAGTTAATTTAGGTTATATTAGTATTAGTTTAATTAATTAAATACATTTATTTTTAGCCTAAATAAAGTTAGGTCATGAAAAACGCGGTACTCGATAGTAACGACACCAATCCCTGTGGATACGATAACCCGATCTTTCACGATCACACTATACTAAAACTTTAACCTCGTACACTTGCGAGTAGTCAATACGTGTGCGTGTAACAAACGCTTCGCCGTACAAGTTTTTGATGCCGTTGCCGGGGATTGGCCGTTAGGTGAATTCAGTTTTTGGTGATCGCTACCAAGTTTTTTTGTAACGATTTCTAGGGATTGCTTTGTTGGTTATTGTCAATATTGTAAGTAAATGACCTGATTTTACTTTAGGCATTTCTTTTTTATATAATTTTTGTTTGTAGTTTGGTTTTTATTTCTTATGTAGGGTACTTGACGATGTAAGATCGGCGGGTATTGATGCATCCCTTTTGATGGGTTCCCCAGCCATTTTATGGTGCGTGGCCACTCACATAAGCTGATAAGGCATTTCGTTGAAAGATCGATCCATCCAAAGCAAAACCTCGCCAAGCTTTAGGGCATTCTGAATGTCGGGTCGAGGACATTAAACCAAGCACTTCTTAGGAGGCAACCCAAAGTCAAATAAATTAAACACATCTCCATCGAATTTAAACGGAGGCAAGATTATCTCGCCTCCCAAGTATGTGTTCTAAACTCCCTTCGTCAGCATGCTTAAATTTTATATGTTAAGATTGATGATTGGGTTCGCTGAGGGCACTGTCCATTTTGAGTTCGGAAGTGATATGTAGTATAGTACGTTAGTTTATGTGTTATTGTTTTCTTGTGTGCATGTGTGTTTAGGTTAGTTTGTGTTTATTTGTTGTTATCGTTTCATGCTGAGTTTTGTGTTCATCTGGGCTATTACCCGATGATGAAAATTACCCCTGGTTGTTTTCAAGGTCATGGGTAAAACCCATGCGTGTGTGTTCTGTGTGCTTAACAATACTTTTTGGTGAAAATTATTGTAGATCCTAATTTACACTAGGACATAGACTCAATGTATAGTTATTCACTTGACTTAAGGATGATTATCGATTAGCCAAATGCATGACACATTAAGGATTCTAGAACCTGATTGAAGGAAAGCTTGAGGCAAAATCCTAGGCGAGGTAGTTTAGGAGACGTGATTTAGGCATTCTCTTTGTCCCTTGAGCCTTTTTAAGCCTACCCTGTAATATGTTTATCCCTCGTTACCCTGTCGAAACCTAAATGATGTTTCAATTCTAAACACATAAACAAATACCCTAGCCTGTTGATCTTTTTCCAAACCTATATCACTGAATTTAAAGGCACATTTGAGTGAATCAAGTTAACATTCATGTTTATTACTTGATGCGAGCGGTTGGGTTTAGGGCGGACTTCAGATTGGTTTGGTATTCGAGTACTCACTTATCGCTTTTCTTTCATTTTAACCACACCCGTAAAATCATACTAATCGAATAAGTTTGAGGGTGTGGTTAGTTAGTTAAAAAAAAATCAATTTTTTTTTTTACATTTCTTTTGACAAGTGAGTATGTCGGTCTTAAATGCATGTTTGAGATTGTTTCCAAACTAAGTATGGGGGTTCGAGAGTGAATGTGCCAAGCGTTGAGCCTTGAGTAACATTAAGTTAACAATGTTAACCCATTTTCAATTCCGAAATACCCTTGGCCAACTATTCCTTAACCGAACCAAGTCCTAATGATCTCTATGAACTTCCAAGCCTATATTAGTGGAGAGTGGACCCCAATATGGCCTATGAAAATCCTAGTCCTTCACGGTCGAAGTCATGAGTTTTGTTGGAGGATGATCCAATTTGGTTGTTGTCTAGCTATATTATTGAGTCTTGCACAAACACGTTTACAGAATCTAGAATAGCATTCACCATTATTGCATGTCACAAATATAGAACATTATATGATGTGTGTTACCGCCTAAACTCGATATGATTGGCGGTTGTTGAGGGAAAAATAAATAGGCCGGCAGAAGAATGTAAAACTCGCATGTTGTTTTGTTTAGATTGTTTTTAGGTTGTTTGTTATTTAATTTAGCTTTGTTTTTCATTTTTGTATGTGTGTTTGGCTCGAGGACTAGCCTAATTCTAAGTTTGGGGGTATTTGATAGGTGTGATCTACCAACATATTTCCAAATCAAATTAAGTTAGTTTTCGAGCGTTTATATAATATTTTATTAAGTTTTAATTAGTTTTATTACATTTTGTAAAAATCAGGTATGTGGGGCACAAAGATAGGAAACTGGAGTAAAAATGATGAGATTGAACCAAAAACGGTCGAAGAACAGTGGAAAAACAAGTTTGGAGGCAAAATTGTGAAACAAGACCACTGGCCCGGCGTCCAGACCACTGCAGCAGTGGTGAAAATGCTGAGAAGACACAAATACAACTAACGAACCACCGCCTAGGTGGTAAACCAACAGAATGATTTCCAAGTCCACCGCTGTCTTCACCACCGCAGCGATCAACAATCCAACCTACCCTTCGCCTAAGCAGTGGATCCCTTCACCTAGGCGGTGACCCTCTGCCTAGCCTAGATATTTTTAGGATATTTTTTAGATATTTTGTTTATAAATACCCACTCTTATCCCCTCCTCTTGATCCTCCCTGGCCATTTAGGCACCTTAGGCTATACTTAGGCTTAGGTTTAGGAGTTTTAGAGGTGGAGCTCACATCCCGAAGTCGAGAAGAAAGCGAAGTGATCGTTAAGCGTTCTTAGCGGCTAATCTTCGGACGAGGCTAAGTTCTTCGATTCTTTTTCTTAGTTCTTTAACTTAGGATCATGTGAGTATCTTTAGCTCATTCTTTCATTGTAAATGCAGTTATGGTTGTAGTTAAACATGGATTGTATAGGGATTAACAATAAATTTATGAATATGTGTTTGGATGATTTCGGTGTTGCGTTTATGTTTGTTCTTCGTAGTTTGATTGTGTTTATTATATTGTTTGTTTATCATGCTTAGTTGAATATATGGAGAATACGGGGTTTGACAAATCCCAAATTCGGATTAGGGTAAACAAATGCCACGATTCTATAACCTGGTTGGGGTTTGGATTGTAGATAATCGATGACGTCGGGGAATGACTCACGTGACCTAGGGTCGTTAAGACATTAAGGGGGACTTATTTGTTGGCATGAATTTGCGTTATATCCCTCGTCTTACAATCGAGAGAGGTGGTGATGGAGTTTTAGAACGGAGATTGTCGATAGGGTAAATACAACGCACGATCCAATGACCCGGTCGAGAGTTGGATTGTGTGCAATCAATGACGCTGGGAGAGGCTCATGTGACCTAAGGTCGTTAAGACATTGAGGGGGACTATTTCATTGACTCGAAGTCTTGTATTCTCCCATCTTACACTCGAGAGAGGTGGCGGTGGAATTTACATACTGAGATTGTCAAATAGGTAGAACACTGTAAACGTGAGTAAATCGAGATCGAACACATATTTGTAAACACGTTAACCCTAGGCGATTCTTTCCCCTAAAACATATTACTATATTATTATAGTTAATTTAGATCATATTAGTATTAGTTTAATTAATTAAATACATTTATTTTTAACCTAGATAAAGTTAGGTCGTGATAAACGCAGTATTCGATAGTAACGACACCAATCCCTGTGAATACGATAACCCAATCTTTCATGATCACACTATGCTAAAATTTTGACCTCATACACTTGCAAGTAGTCAATATGCAAGCGCGTAACAAACGCTTCGTGGTACAAACGTGATTCACTTGATTGCTTTTGTGTGACCACTTAGTCTTTAAAAATATTTTGAGACTAGTCTTTATTTTATTTATTCTCTTAACACATACCTTTAGGTTTTATATTTTGGATAATTTTTGGTAGTTTGAGTCAGGCTCGAGGTCTTCATTGTTTTTGTCCCTATCTCGGCCACTTTCCTATTATTAGCTACTAGCTTAGTAAAGTTTCATTGCGTTTTTCCAATCTTAATCATCTTCAATATTACAAGGTTTATCCTATTTTTTTTATTTTTTATTTTTATTTTAAGTAGGTTTTCACGTGCTTACAGATTTGTTATTTCTAGGTAAAAATCTTAGTTTTTATTAATCAATCCTCATTTATTCCTCTACACGACGTTTCAAGAACGTTTTTCTCTAGTGGGGTCAGGTTCTATGACTTTATCTATCATCATTCTCTTCATGAATCTTTTAGGTATTTCTTCCTTTTATTCTGGTTGAGGAGGTCTTCTATACTCCTTCACAGTTCCTCAGACACTCCAAGGTCAGAATATATGTAATGATTCCATAACAGGGCTCCTAAGTTTTCCTTATAACTTTCTTAGATTTTATTTTCAATTCCAATTGACTTTACATAATAATCATTAATTGAACCACATTCTCAACAAGTTTCACAAAACATGGATACAATGAATATAATAATGGATTTTCAAATATCAACATGTATTCAAATTTGAATCTTGACAAATTCCCTTGATTCCATGAAGAAAACATGTGAACATGATATGGTGGATTCAATACTCAATAAATGTGTAGGAACATTGTTTGGGTTTATCTCAAGACATGATCATTAAATCAAGGATGAGGTAGGTGAGAAATTAAATGAAAGACAATCAAATTAATTATCAAACCCTACCAATAAAGTAAATCATTGTTTATTTAATGGTTTTCCGATTAATTAGTCTTGATAAATACATACTCTATACTTGTACACATACATGATTGAACAGTCATATACTTAATGTATAATATATATTATACATGTATACAATTCATTTGAGCACATACAAGCATTTCAAGAGGTTGAACACTTATAATACATTTTGCATGAAGAAAACAAAATTTTTAGTCTTTGAACCAATTTGTCAATTAATCTTAGATATAAAGATAAACATATCAATTGATCATGTATATATCATGTAGACATGTTAAAGTAACATACCATAACATGATTTGAACGTTCTAAACAAATTTGATATGCAAATCCACATTTCGGTTCATGACTAAAATCTGCAAATTGAGTTCTTCAAGGATTCAAAATGTTTTGATAAATTCCTCTTCAATTCAATGTTGTTGGGATCAAATTAAATGATGATAACATGTTAAACATACATTACAATATATATAAATAATCATACAACAATTAGAACAAACATACGATGCCAAAACGAGAAGCTGAAATAGAGCAGGAGAGAGAAAGCATATTGTCCAGAAATAGTCGACTACTTATGCGACAATTCCCGTGGCATTTTGTTTTCGTCCGTTTTGGGTTTTTGGTCTTGGTTTATGACTGTTTATCATTCTAAACACTTTTAAAACATGTAGCAAGTATATTCATGATATTTAGATGATAAAAAAACACAATGTACCTTATGATCATGTTAAGATCATAAATTTTTAATTTCATATAATTATGATCAATAGGTGAATTTTTCATTTTTAGCATGTAATAATCGAACACAAACTTCACAATAGTATATTGGACATATCATGATTAGTATATCACAATTTCATACACATACAATGTGTGTGTGTCCTATAGAGTTTCTAGTTCACTATCTCGCAAATATTGTCGAAATGAAAAATTGGTTTAATTTAAATCATACATTTCATACCTTCCGACTTGAATTCACTTCCATGATATGTTTCGGTGATGCTCGGATAATCTATACTCAAAATCATTGTTAGTTCATTTAAAATGTCAAATATGGTGTTATTGTCAAAATCACATTTATCCAGGGATCTAATGATTGAAACCGCTTAGGCTAACAAAGGGGAATCAGGTCAAAACATAGTTAATCTATTCAAAATGATATGATTTTTATTTAGATAAGTGACCGAGCCCATAGTGGGTTTCCTGCATATCTCAAATCGTTGAGAATCAAGTCAACACATAATTTATTTATGCAAGATGATATTGATTTATTTTTTATTTATATATCAGACAAAAAAATGAATCACATAATGATATGTGAATAGTCCCTTTCATTTTTTCAAGAACACCGCAACTGAACTCAGTTGCTTAGGTAAGTTGGTAGTCCCACTCGTAACTAAAAAAAGGGGAGCGTTTATGAAGAAAGTGCACACATATCCTCGAAGGAATAGAGGTCGTCCCTTTATCCCAAATTTTTAGCCACAAGGGTCTCAACAGTGTTATATATATATATATATATATATTTAAAGTCGACAAGCCTGGAGACATAGTGCCAAGCTATGATCTTGATGTTTTGTAGTGAAATAAAGTTAATTATTAATAGTTAATAGTTAGTGATTAGCAGTTAATGAAGTTTGAATTGATGTGTTCATGAGAAAATCATAGAGACTATTCACAACTCATGGTGTGATAAATATTTTGTCATGATCCTCATATGTTCTCAACATGTTCTCGGATGTTTTTGGTCCTCACATGTTCTTGGACGTTCTTGATGTTCTTGATGTTTTTTTAACCATATTTGACATGGTTTGATGATTTTGACATGATTTCAACATTTTTTTACTTGATTACATGTTATATATAATATGTATATGAAATATAAGTATAAAAACTATGTGAACATGCTATGTACAAGCCATATAAACATATGTAAGGCAAGATCAAAGTATGTTTAAGAAACGTATCTAGCTTAGGGGAGTGGTCTTTCACTAAGCAATTACCTTATTCTTTTTCTTGTGATCTTCTCGGTTGCTCTCGATCGTTTTTCGTCAACCTTTTGAGATCTTCCTCTGAGATCATCAAGAACTTCTTCGAGATCGTATTTTAGCAGAATTTAGAGGTGTTTCTTGAATAGAAAGCTTAAAAACCCAATGGATGCGAGAGTGGAATTTGAGCCTAGAGAAAGAAGTTGTGGGTTCAAGGTACTAGATTTGTGAAAAATGAGGTATGTACTTATAAGCTGGAAGGTCTACGCATTGGGTAATGGGTAGGCCATACCAAGATGATCCTTAGGGTCTGTTTGGCTTAGGGATCATCCCTTTATGCCTTGATGCTGAATGGTTTTGAACAAATTTGAAAGATATGATAAGATTCTCAAAGATTTGGTAATGATTACCAAATATTTAAATATCTAAGTGTAATGATTAGAAATCATTAGTCATAATTACCAATCCTTGGATATGATTGGTTGCACATGGGATCATTTATGGCTTGATATAACCTTTTCGATTCAGTTTAGTGTCTCAATATCGGTTACTCGCACTATTTCAGTTTGGTTGCCATTAATGCTTTGGAAGTTCAATTTATTTAGTCTTGTAGTGTAATTTGGAATTTAATGAATGATAGTGACACTTGATGTGATGGGCAATGAATCGGTTCGGTTTGCTTTGTTATGGGTAGTCATATTTCAAGTATTTTGGTTTCTCCTACGATATTTTGCTCAAAACATCTTGGTGCTTTGAATGTGGTCCCTCCATTTCATCCCAAGAATTAAATGCTTGATGGTACTGACATTTAATGTCTTCATCAAATGAATGCTAGGTGGTGAACCGGATCGGTTAGTTTGATAACGATTAGTTACTTCTTAAGTAACTAGGTTTCCTTTCTTAAATATTTTGTAGGAAAGATCTTAGGCATTTAATTCTCATTAATAACTCATTAAATTCTTGGTAGGGCCCTTGATTTGATGGCCTTTGATGACTAATCATGATGACTTTGATTTGGTCGATTGTGAACCGAGTCTGAATCCTTAGTTACTTGGGTAACTAGGACTTGTAATGACAAATCTATGACTGGATTTATGTCTTTTGGATTTGATTTATAGATATTATAAATTTAAATAAATATTTGAAGTATTTTTGGTGTCAAATAGACAAAAACCGGTAATAGTAAATGTTTCGAGATCAAAGGTAACATAGGTAAATTGATGAAATATCCGATAGTTAATGGGTAGTAACTAATTTTTAATTTTTTTAAATTTGAGAAAAATAATCCTTTAATAAAGTCATCTTAGTCCTCCTTTAACTTTAGGAATGTCGATGTTGACTCGAAACTTTTTACTTAACCGAATTTAGTCAAATTTTATAGTTTTATGTTTTTTTTTTGTTGTTGTTGTTGTTGTTGTTGTTTTCTGTGTAATCTAGTATAATATCCAGTGTAATCCAAGGTAAAAATTCATTTTTTTTAAGCCTTGGATTTAAGTTTATCTGAACTTGTACTTTCGGTCAAACATTGACTTGGTAGGACAAAATACGGTGTCTACAATGTGGATGTTGCTCCAAACCTTTAATCTTCCTCTTTTCTCATTAGGGCATTGCTCTCTTTGAAATTCTTTGGCAATAACCCTCACAAGATAGCCCATTCAAATCAGCTGCTCAATTTTATTCTTTATCTCAAAATAGCTATCGGTAAGGTGACATGGACTTCGGTGGAAGTCGTACCACTTGTCAGCCTGGTAGTTCTTCCCACAGCATATCATAAGTTGAGGCCACTTGAGTACTTTCTTGTCATCAATTTACATCAAGATTGTGGCTATCGGGGCATTGAGGGATGTGAAGTTTTGGTAGCACCGAGGGGATCTGTTTCCCTTGACTTCAATTAGTTGAGGCCTTCTTTGTCTTACCTCACTTTGTTTGTTTACCAAGAGTTATTCTGCCTGGGTTTGTGACTGCTGAGCTCCTCAGACTTCCTCTTTTTGCCAGTGCCCTCTTCTTCCTAAGCTTGAACCTTCCAGACATCTTTTCCAACAATGAATTTGGTGGAGTGGGCGAAAGCCATGGATAAGGTCTTTGGAGGGGCGTAGGCCATCTCGTGTAGGAATGTGCTTTACCATAATGCATTCATGAGGGTGGTAACAACCACCCTGTTAGTTGGCTCTTCGACTTAGTCTGATGTCTGGTGAAATCTCTCGATATAAGCCTCCAACATTTTGCCTTCTCTCTGTCTGATTGACATAAGGTATGATGGGTTCTTGACCCACCTCTTGCTTCTAACAAACTTGTGGGAGAAAAAAAGGCTAAATTTGTTTAAAGAGTTAAAGCTACATGGCTTTTGGTTCTTATACTACTTGCACGTGGCCCCGTCCTGAGTGACTTTGAATGCTTGGCACTTTGTCTACTCTAACACTTCTCGGAGGTCTCTATGCATATATTAGGGATCGAGGACGCTCATCGGTGGTTTATATGCACATGGTAGGCATCGAGGTGATCCACAAGGTCAGAATCTTCCTGTTACATCCCAATCTGGGATGGGATCTTGAATTCAGATGGGATAGGATCCCATAACATATACGTAGTGCAAGGAGAAGAATTTTACTACACCATCTCGTAGATTCTCGGCTTCTTTCTCCCAATATGTCCTAATTTCACATGGATGGCTTTGACCTGCTTCTACAGGTCATCGTAAATTCGATGGCTAGGGTTGCGCCATTGGGGCCTCAAATGGGTTGTTAAAGAGCTTCCTATAAAAAAAATAGGGTTCACTAGTATGCCTCGTGATTTTTGCCTACAACGTGGTTGTGTTATGCATTGTCCATTCGGAGTAGAGCCCTTTGGGTTCTGTCACTTGGTTCTTGTGAGAATGCTCATGTGCCTAGCTGAGAATGAACATTAGGGGTTTGGTTCGACCTCGGTGGTTTGGTGTTGTGCCTACGATTTCTAGCCTACTGGGGCGACTTATCTCGTTCCGCACGGATCCTTTGCAGCTCTTATCATTGGTCTCGCTATGTAGGGTAAAGTTCTTCTTCCTGATTTTTTTCACACGGGATCCTTCATCCGTAGCCGGTTGTAGGTCGTTTCTTGTTGACGAGATGTGTTGATTCTTGCAGAGTTGATGGGGGAAGATGGGGTTGTTGAGGACAGGTCTACTCAATGTGATTTTGGAAACTCTAAGCAAGATTCTCAATATCTATTATTATTTTCTCCAAGAGTACTGGTGATTCTCTTGGGGGACTATTCTCGAGGGCATTCGTGCTGAGTGGCTGCCTTGTGCTTTCACCATCATTATAGTTCGACAAAACGTTTTTGCCTACTCTACTCCTCCGCACTCCCGACGGAGAGTTCTAATTTACAAATCCTTAATCTTCTTATGGGTGAAGATTAAATCTTTTACAATCTTCTTATGGGTGAAGAGAAACCTTTCACAATATTCTAACAGGTGAAGATTAAACCTTTCACAATCTTCTTACGGGTATAGATTAAACCATTCACAATCTTCTTTCCGGTGAGTTCGGTTTCGTCACAACCAAAGGCTCTACCTTTGGTACTCTTCAATTTCTTCACGAGATGATCTTTGATGTGGTGTTCCTTGAGGATCTTTTTGCTTTAATGTATCAATGACGTACAATCTCGCAAAGCCACACTTAAAATGGTTTTGTAATCTAATTTAGAAAACTGACATTGGAGCTCTAAATACTCTCTACAAAGATTACAATATATTAGCTCACTAGTGTTCAATGCTTCTTACAAATATCACTCCAGAAAAGATATATAAACTTTAATTACAAGAGTAATCACACAAGAAGTGTAACAATAATAATCTAGGAGATAAATTTAAGGAATATCACTTTGTAGTATAACTCTTTGAAATCACTTGTGTAAGATGGGTACTTCTTGGTTATCTCTTCAAAATTTCAAATATCCAACAACCTTTTTCTAACATAATTAATTGCTATACATGTCCTATTAATGGTATAAGACACATGCATCATTAATGAATATGGACACTACAATATTTCAGCCTTCCATCCATGTTTTCACATTGCATTTGGTCAAGAGATGAGTTGTATATTAATGACTTTGTGACCAAAGTTGTAGACAAGATAATATGGAAAGTTGCAAAAGAATTTCTACCATAAATGTATATAGAAAGTTGGTTGGACTCTTATCAACACATTATACATGTTCATTAAATTGAGGAGAAGGTAGGTGAGGATTTAAATGGGAGACAATCGAAAGGTTGAGCATTAAATAGCCAACTCTATCTATATTGTTTAATTAAAGGTGTTCCCATTGTCAGTCTTGAAAAAAACATCCCTTGTATACA
The DNA here is from genome assembly GCA_016647705.1 of Eucommia ulmoides. Taxonomy (NCBI): domain Eukaryota; kingdom Viridiplantae; phylum Streptophyta; class Magnoliopsida; order Garryales; family Eucommiaceae; genus Eucommia; species Eucommia ulmoides. The sequence continues at coordinate 26,365,024 of CM028341.1, forward strand.
TACAAGTGCACGAAATTGGGAATTAAAATACATTATGTATAATTTATTTTATACATGAATACAATACATTTGAGCATATGGGAGTATATCAATAGGTTCAACACTTAAAAATATTTTTCATGCACAATTTTTTTTTTTTAAAGTCATTTTGCCCATTTGTCAATTAATCATGGATATAATAATCAACATATCAATCAATCATGTATATATCATGCAGACACATTGTACTAACATATCATAGCACAAATTTTTCATTTCGAATAAGATATGATATGTAAAATAAATTTTTAGTTCATGCAAGAAAACTGTCAAATTTGTTCTTAAACCTTTGAATTAGTTTTGATCAAAGTGATTTAATCCAATGATGATTTAATGAAATTGAATGGTTTTTATGATATAAAACACATTAAATAAGTTATAGGAACATTCAAAACATATCAAGAACAAACTACAATCAATCTAAAAAACAGAGCGAAAACAGGGCAGGAAAGAGAAAGGTTACTGAGATTTTTAATTATATTTTATTTTTATAAATGGCTTCTATTTTATAATAATAACATATCCAAATTATTCCTAATATGAACATAAATAATGGTTATTTATTTATGATTTCATATAAAAAATAATCACCTTATTTGGACTCCAAATGAGTGAGATATGATCAAATGAGTGAGCAAAGGTCTAGACATGATATTTTGCAAAAATCAAGTACTGACTTCTGACAAAATGTTGAAATTTGAATAGACAAAACAACTTGGATTGATATGAAATTTATATGGTTTTAAATATATTTGAATTAGTTTTCTAATCATACATTATTCATCAAATTTGGACAAGTAATAAGAGAGATATGTCCAATTTACTACCAAATGGTCATTCTGATTGTTTTGGACAGCTTGTTGATAGCTACAGTGATTTCAACACAATTCTATTTTTCTTTGCCCGTTCTCGGTTTTGGTCAATGTCTATGATCATTTTTCAGCTAAACACCTTTAAAATATTGTTTCAAACATATTTGAATAATTCATGATCAAAGCATGCAATGTATCTTATGATCACATGGAAACCGAGTTTAAGCAATTTGAGCATTTTTGTGATCAAAATGTGAATTTCTTATACATGCATGTATTGATCAAACAGATGACACGTATTGTCATAGAAAGGCATATTCAACATGTTAGGATCAAGATATCACAAATATATGCATATATTGATCATATTATCATTATAAGTATATATTGGGCATTTTGAACATGTAATGCATGCAAGGTATGTGTTGCACAGATCATATCATGATATAAATATAAGTTGAGAATATTAGATCAAGTATATCATGTTGTCATTATATAACAAGCATATTGAGTATATTAGATCAAGCAATGCATGCAATGTATCTTATAATCACAATGAAAATATGTTTTCTCAATTTAAGTATATTGTGATCAATATGTGAATTTTCCAAATAATCATATGTTGAACAATCCAATCACATTTATCATGATATAAAAGTATATTAAACATGTTTAAATCATAATATCATGAATGTATGCACTCTCGGGGTGTGTGTGTGCATCCTAATGAGTTAAGTATATAATCTCTTCAAGAGTAACATCTTATAGACTTAAACTTATGGACTTAATCTTACCTACGTCTTATCCTCTTAATATCGAGATTACCTGCATTTCACACTTAATATTTCGTAGAACGGTTAGCACACGTAATGTATAATTGAATCTCAATGCCTGCACTTAAGATATCACATTGGTTAGTACACTCAGGGTATGATTCAATCAAAATACTTTGGGAATATATAATTTGTATCTAATAATATCAATGTGATATCATCATATCAGTAATATTGACATCATCGAAACACATATTGTGACATCATCAAAATACATATATTGACATCATCAAAACACATATAAAAACAATTGTCTTTGGAGCAGGAACATAAAGGCACTCATGCCCTAGGAAGAATGACCCGGAATGGGTTTGGAGATCCAACATGGGATATGGAGACCTAGAGCGGGTGTAGTGACCTAGATCGGGTATATAGATGGCCTATTCAACCGTTCGATTCTGGTGTTCCCAGACCGATTGTATGTTCGAGGACACATGGCGTCGTGGTGTCATCTGGCCGAATTTTCCCTCATCAAGAATATTTTAAGAAGCGTACTAAATATCAATCCTTCAAGGATTCACATAGACATAATGTATTCCCAAGGAAAATAAATTGGCACTAAGAATCAAAATTTTCTCTTCCTAGGGTAGCCTTTGAACCATCTAAGCTTCACCAAGCAGACCTTCAAAATAAACCTCGGAGAAGTAGCATTTCATATGAGTACAAGGACTCCCCCCACATTGGGATAGTTGTGTCATAATTCAAATTGGTTGTAGCTTTAAAAATTAAGGACAAGTGAGAAACTTTGAGTTACCTTGGTCATACCAAATTGAGTCACAAGTTGACGTTTGTCAAGATCTGTATATGTCTGAAATTCAGTAGTTGGAGACATTTTCCTAGGATCACATATCATAACAAAACATACATATTACACCCATTCATACATATATAATAATAGAATCATGCACATGTTTAAGTTTCATAAGATCTAAGTTCAAAAAAGCATGCTAAGTAGCCATCTAAGGTTTACCTATGAGACCATCAAAGTGGACCCAACCTTAGCAAAATCTAAAATATTTTAAATAGAATCCTTGGGACTGTACTAGGATAGTTGTGTGATAGTTTGACTTTAAAACCAAACATATTTAGTTCTAATCCAATCTTTGACTTTTCATTGAGGTTTATACCTTCAAACAATACCCATTTTGCATATAGTTACATGTCATTTGATTTACGCATTAGGTTCATATAGTTGCTAGGATACAATCATGTGACATTAATACATCGAAGTAGTAGTGAATAATTCAAAAATTAGAGTCAAAGTATTAAAAATCGAAACCTAATTCGTTCAATAATTTAGGGAAATCACTCGTAGGAAGTTCCTGATCTTTTTTTCTTTGCCTTTATCCATACCTATGTTTTTCATCCTGATCAAATGAAAGATATCACTAGAAACTCACAAGGACTGACCAAAATATTGTAGTTAAGGAAAAAAATGACCAAGTTAAAGGGGGTTGTCAACTAGATAACTAAGCTCCTTTAACAAATCCAACAAACACAACAAACATCGATGGATCAAGTGCAAAATCTATGATTCCATTAGGTTGATATCATACGTCCTAACAGTTAGGGAAGCCATGCGTTCGACAATGTGCCCACCATCACCAAGACTCGACAACCCTGAAATGACCAAACGCATTGAGAAAGAAGTAATAGAGCAATCCTAGAAAACTTCATTGTTGATAGAAAAATTAGAATAGATGGAAAAATAATTGATGGATGTAAAAACTGAAGAATAGGCAATTGACGCCAGGTATATGGGACTATCATCTATACCACAATTAAAGTTCTTAAATATCTTCAAGATGCCAAACCTTTCCAAGTACGAAGGATCCAGATGCTTTGATTGGCACATTCAAAAGCATGAAAATGATATTGGAGTTTATATCCACAATGAAGCACTAGTTGTCCAACCCATCCAAAAGTCTTTGGAAGGCTCAGCCACCCAATGGTATAGAAAAATATAGAGCAAGATAAATTGAAGACATTCCTTAATGTAGTCAAGGTATTCTGAGATTAGTATGGGTATAACCGAGAAATTTTCCCCGATAAGATAACCCTTCAAACACTAATGAAAAAAAAAGAATGAAAGTTTTCTAGAATTTGCCGTCTAACAGAGGGATAAGGCTACACAGGTAGTGCTATACATAAAAGAAAACAAGATGGACCAAATGTTTATGCAAGCTCAACCGTATCCATATTACCAACATTTACCCGATACCTTGATCTGTCCTTTCTTAAACATAATTTTTAGTGGAGAATATGTAGACGAATGTATCAAGATAGGCATAATACAAAATCCAATGGGAAATAAGGTTGTAAGAGCAGTTTTTGTAAAGGAAAATGATATAGAGGTATTGATGAGTGGTTTATTTACCAACAAATTAAGTACTTTTAGATTCAATTATTTGTCAGTTTTCAAGCATTTTTATTAGTTTGATATATTTTTGGGTTGTTTTGTAGGAATTACAAATAATTGAGTGAAAAGATGAAAATATGGTAAAATGAGGCGAATTGGGTTGTAACAGTTCGTTAGTAGTGCAAAAGTAACAACTTTAAACCTACTTTTGACCATGATGCAATCTCATTTTTGAAAAACTCAAAATATGGAAGTTATAGATCTGTTTCTTAGTCCATATCCCTTTGAATCACCTTAATCGGAGTTTGGATGCAAACGTTATAGCTAAAATATGAATAAATATTAGCACTACCCAAAGCGCACTGTAGCAGGATTTTTCTTTGCTGCGTTGCGAATTCGAATCAGTTATTGCCCAAAGCGTGCTGCAGCGGGATTTTTCTCCACTGTAGCATTCTCCCATCAGTGTTCCATAGCAAAAGTGCGCTGCAGCGTATCCAACTCTGCTCTAGTGCCTCTCTGCGACATGAAACCATATTTTGAGCCCTATAAATATTACCTTAACCCTCAAACCCAAGGTGTGGCGAGATTGGGGAAAGAAAACACCATTGGTGGTGATATTGGGGAAGAAACACCATTAAAGGCACAAAAATTGCTAGAGACGGAGATTAGTGTGAATGTCATTAAAGTTTATTGAATATTTAAAGCTCATCAACACACAAAAGAGTTTTCTCATCCTTTCTCTCACCCTAATCTTTATTGAACTTTGTATTTGTGATATTGTGTTGAATATGTTTATATTTATGAATTTCTTGAAAATATTAGTTATGGATTCCATTATGTTGAGTTAAAAATCATATCTAGGGCTTGATGTAGTCTCGTTGAACCATGTTTTGAGTATTTTATTAATTGTTAGTTTTAATTCCATTTTATGCCTCTCTATGTTTAATGCTTTTGATTCATGTGGCCAATGTGTTAGATAAATTTAGGTTGTGAATTTTACATTTAGGAGAGATTGAATTTGTGATAGGAATTGAAAGTGCATAGTTTTAGTTTATTGTGAGACCGAGAGGAGATCAACACCTAGAATCTTTATTCAATTGTATTTGCCTTATTAATGCTTCCAATTTATGCTCCCATATGGTATCTTGGTTGATTTGAGAACTTGGAATTTGACACTCGAGAGAGGTAATTCGGGTTCAGACTGAGGTTAAGCACAATCTAAGTTTTAATAGATCGGGAGATTATTAAAGCTTGGGTAATCTATAAAGTCGGGGTGATAGGTGTGAAAAACCTATCTATTTCTAAACCGAATTTGTTAGTTTTCAAGCATTTTAGTTATATTTAATTGTGTTTTAGTTTGTTTTAGTGTAAAACAGGTGAAGGGACGTTAAACGGCGATAAATAAGTGAAAACGGTGGAGAAACGGTAAACAAAATGTGAAAAATAGGGTTTCGTGAATAAAGACCACCGCCTAGGCGGAAAAGAGATAGAATGTTAGAGTGCTGAAGGGCTGAACCACCGCCTAGGCGAGAAAACGACAGATTGTTATGCCAGCAACAACCGCCTAGGCGGAGAAACCACTACCTAGGCGAAGATCCGACAGAAACTTAACCGACTTAAGCCATCGCCTAAGCGGTGAACCACCACTTAGGCGGTGACACACTGTACAAAAATATCTATTTTTAGATATTTTGAAGATAATTTCCAAATCCCTTTTTTTAACCCCTTTCTCCACCAAACCTCGAAAAACCCTAAGACATGAGAGGAGGCCCCGGTTGATATTTGGAGAGCTCCCTTCCACCTTAGTTAGGTTTAGATAATTTAGGGAGTAGATTAGATTAGTTTTAGGTAGTGTTTTTGGCCAATCCTTGAGATTTGGCTTTTCTTCCCTTGTTTCCATCTTTGTATTTAATGTTTATTATTGATATTGATGATCACCTGTTGATTTAATGTTGTATTGGCTAAGAATATGTTAGTGTAATTAGAGATTGGTTAGGGAAAGATGTAGTTGTGTAAATACTCGTTTGGTTTAATATACGTTTCTTTAACGGTTGTTGCTTTTAAGTCTGATTGTGTTTATTATTTGATGATGATCTTAGTATGCTTGTAATGGTATTTGGGTTGGATTTGAGAATCTAGGGTTTGACACTCGAGAGAGGTAACCCTGGATTCGGACTAGGGTAAACACATCGTTACGACCTAACGACCTGGGAGGGCATTAGTTAGTGTGAAATCGATGACGTTGGATCAAGACTCATGCGGCCTAGAGTTGTTAAGACATTGAGGGGGACCTCTTCATCAACACAAATTCGCATATTCCGCCGTCTTACACTCGGAAGAGGTGGCGGAGGAGTTTACGAACCGAGATTATTGGATACCTAAACTCCGTTATTATTAACTGAACGAAATCAAACATGTATTAAGTGAAAAAAATCAATCCTTAATTAATCAACTTAGTTAGGATTAACCCACTAATTGTAGTTTAGCTTAGTTTAATTTTAAATCATGTCTTTCATCGTTAAGATAACATGAGACTACGTAAATTGCGGTATTCAATTATTCACACTTTTTTCTATGGGAACAATATCCGATCTTCAAGATCCACTATATTAAAACTTAGATCTCGTATACTTGCGAGAGTAAGTAGCGGCGTGTTTCGCGCGCTACCAAGTTTTTGGTGCCGTTACCGGGGATTAGTGTGAATTTTAAGTTGATATTGCGACTAAGTGGTCGATTGTTAATCCTGACATTTATTTTTGTTTTGTTTTTAATTTTTATTTTTGTTTCATTGTGTTAATGAGATCAAGCAGTGCGAGAAACAATGAAGAAGATTAGAATTTTTAATTCTCAGTCCTGAGATTGAGCTTATTGCAAATGATAAGGATTGAGAGGAAAAGTCGACTTCCAAGCCATGATCTTGATTCGACTGAGCATTTGAGCCCAAATTCCTTGTCTATGGGGAATTTTGGTGAAAAATACTTAGCAACACGAAAGTCTAGCTGGGGACGGTAACTCAAGCGCTATTTTTTTTTTAAAATGAAACATAGGGTATCAAATTACCCAATTTTTGTTACTATTTATTTTATTATTTATTTTTTTTGGAAGCTGGCATGGCTTCGGAACGTGTTCGGAAGTGAATTTAGGAATGTAGACGCCTGGGGAAGTATTTTAAGTATAAACACGTTGAACAAGTGATAGGTGTGAAAAACCTATCTATTTTCAATCCGAATTGATTAGTTTTCGAATATGTTTATAGTTATTTTTATTATGTTTTAATTAGTATTTATACTTTTTGTATAACTCAGGTGTGTGGGTTAAAAAGATAGAAAACTGGAGCTAAAATGATGAGATCGAACCAAAGCGGTTCGAAGTTACGGTGGATAAACAAGCTCGGAGGCTAAAAGACAAAATAGGTCCACCACTTAAGCGTCCAGACCACCGCCTAAGCGGTGAAAATGCAGAGAAGAGCAAAATGTTACTGACGGACGACCACCTGAGCGGAAGTTCTACCGCTTAGGCAGAAATCCAGCAGAGGACGAAGAAGGTCTACTGACAGCCGTTCGCCTAGGCGGAATTTCTACTGCCTAGGCAAAAATCCAATAGAATGTTCTCCAATCCACCGCCTACTTCACCACCCAGGCGATCAGACTTAACCGACCTAATTTTGCCTAGGCGCAATTTCCACCGCCTAGGCGGATTTGCCCTGCACAGCCTTTAGATAGTTTTAGATATTTTTAGGATATTTTTGCTATAAATATCCCCTCTCCTCCCCCTTTAGCTGGATCTCTCTCATCTCTCTTGCATTTTTGAGCCCCTTAGGCTATAGTTAAGCCAAGGGTTAGAAATTTTAGTGGTGGAGCTCGCATCCCGAAGTGGAAAAGACGGCGAATCGATCGTGGAGCGTTCTTAGCAGTTTATCTTCGGACGAGGCTAAGTTCTTCGATTGTTTTTCCTTATTTCTTTATCTTAGGAGTATGTGAGCATATTTAGCTCGTTATTTTCTTGTATATGCGGCTATGGCCCCGAGTTAAATATGGATTGTAGTAGGGATTAACATATAATTTATAAATATGTTGTTTGGGTGATTTCGGTGTTTCGTTTGTGATTGTTCTTCATAGTTTGATTGTATATATTGTATTGTTTGTTTATTATGCTTGGATTGATAAATGGAGAATACGGGGTTTTGACAAAACCCCAGATTCAGCTTAGGGTAAACAAACGCCACGATTCTATAACCCGGTCGGGGTTTGAATCGTGGACAATTGATGATGTTGGGCAAGACACACGCTATCTAGGGTCGTTAAGACGTTGAGGAGGACCTCTTAGTTGGATCAAAGTTGCATTATATTCCTCATCTTACACTCGGAAGAGGTGGCGAGGGAGTTTTAGAACAGAGATTGTCGATAGGGTAAATACAACGCGACGATCCAATAACCCAGGAGGGAGTTGGATTGTGTGCAATCAATGACGCTAGGCGAGACTCACATGACCTAGGGTCGTTAAGACGTTGAGAGGGACTTCTCCGTTGACTCGAAGTCATGTATTCTCCCGTCTTACACTCGAAAACGGTGGTGACAGAGTTTACGTACCGAGGTTGTCAAATAGGTCGAACAACGTAAACGCTAGTAAATCGGAATCGAACACGTATTTGTAAACACGTTAATCCCTATATAATTCTTCACCCTAAAACATATTAACATAATAGTGTAGTTAATTTAGGATATATTAGTATTAGTTTAATTAATTAAATACATTCGTTTTTCGCCTAGATAAAATTAGGTCACGATAAACGCGGTATTCGATAGCAACGACAACAATCCCTGTAGATACGATAACCCGATCTTAACGATCACACTATACTAAAACTTAGACCTCGTATACTTGCGAGAGTAAGTAGCGACGTATTTCGCGCGCTACCAACAAGAGAAGTGAAAGCCTACGGGGTGAAGCTGTATTTTGAAAATTTGAGAAAGACATGGAAGGAGGAGCTGCAGGCCCACCACCTAAGCGGTGAACCACCGCTTAGGTAGTAAAAATACAGGTTGTGTATTTTTCAGCAAAAATGGCTCACCGCCTAGGTGGTAAAAATACAGGATGCAACAAATTTTGAAAACACGCTCCACTGCTTAGGCGGAGAAACCACTACCTAGGCGGATTAGCAGCAGAATAAAATGTTTTCACACTGGTGTAATTTCGCTTAGGCGAAAAAAGCACCGCCTAGGACGAATTTCATCAGAAGGTTTGATTTTAAAGAAAAGGGCTCCACCGCCTAAGCGATGGACCTTCTACAGTTAAAAAGAACCCGTTCGTTCAAAATTGAAATCGCAAGGTTTCCTCCCCAAAAATCCTCCACCTTCTCACTAAAACCTAACTTCCAAACCGTTCCAATACTCAAAACTCATCCTTCCATTACCAAAAGTAGTCATTTCCATCACGAATCAGCCACCATGAATCGGATCTCCACCCCTATTTCAAAAAATTTAAGGTTTTTCCGTGAAAGGTGAGATTTATTCATTCTCTTTCGATTGGACCATTAATTCTCAACAAGTAAGTTTCTTTTACTTTACATTTAGTATAGTTGTTGAAATTATTGGTTTGTTTTCATGATTATATCAAAGAAATCATTGGATTTTGAAATTTTGCCCAAAACCCCTTAACCCTATTTTCGCGATTCCGAAGTTCCATGGGTTTTTGGTTTGATTCTTGGTGATGAGCATGTTTAATTGGATTGGTTGAGTATGTGAACTAAGATAGGATGTCACATTTGTGAATTTTTTTTGAAAAATTCAAATAGGTGTTCGTTTTGGGATGTATGTGTTCTTGACATAGTGATTAGGGAGGTTTATGGTTTTCAATTGTTCATATATGATGAGGTTGTATTGGTCTTTTGTGAATGTGATTATTAGGAAATGCATAAGAGGGTAGCAAAGAAGAGGGCGAGAGGAGAAGGGTCAAGTTCACACCCCTGGGTGCCGACCAACGTTGACTACGATGCCACCCGTTTTGTGTCAAAACAAGCGGAGGAGCACTTCAAAAAACACAAAAAATATCGTTCTTACATACGTCAACGGGGTTTCGGTTTGATTGAGGATCTCCCGGTGGAATTTCAAAATGAAATCCGAAGCTGACACTATTAGCAATTCTATAAATTGCCACCACCGGGCGAGGTTTATTTGGTCAAAGAGTTTTACGCTAATGATACAGAGGCCATAGACGACCAAGCAAGGGTTCAAAATCAGCCTATTATGTTCAGCCTAGATTTTATCAATCATCTCTTTGGACTTTTGGCAGCGGAGTCCCTTGAAAGCCAATAACCTACTTTGCATAGGGTCATTGAAAAGATCACATCTAGCGAAGTAAAGTGGAAACACCAGGGGTTGAATGTCCCTACCTTCTTGGTGAAATGCCAAAAGCCAATTCCAAAAATCTGGCACTACTTCATTTGTGGAAGCCTCCTACCGACGTCACATCTTTTAGATGTCTCAAAGGACAGAGCCTTTTTTATCTATAAAATTCAAATTGGGTAACCAATCAACATTGGATTCCTAATCTATTCATCGATCATACATGCTACAGAGACGGTAAAGGGTGGGCTCCCATTTCTGTTACTATTGACCCATATTTTCTGACTAGCCAGAGTGACGGTATCCGGGGGAAGCATGTGCGACCCTATTGTTCCACTTGATTTGTTAAAGATAAACCAGTTATGGAAGACTGGGGCGCAAGAAGAAGCCGAGCCTGAGCCTGAGGAAGGGGAAAAGCCAACAGACGAGATGGTGGGACCTTCTGGAGTCCAAGATGAAAACTCCCAAGAGAGGATAAATAAAAAGCTTCATACCGTCCTCCAAAATTAATATGAGATCGCTTCTTTCCTGGACCAATTTTCGAGGCAGCAAGATCGAGTCCAACGGAAGATTTGGGATGGCCTTGACCTTGAAATGGATGATTACCCTTCAATGCCATCTGTGCCGCCACATCTGCTCGAGAGACCACACTCTCCTTCCCAACGTGATGACGGTGATGAATCTTCTTCAGGTGAACAGTAGGGAATAAGTCTTATTTCCTAGGTATGTGTTCAACCCATTTTGTTTGCATGCATATTATATGTTTATTGGGTTCACTGATGTTGGAACACTGCCATGTTCAGGCTTGGATGGTATAGAATGGATGATAGTTTAGTGGGTGTTCATCTATTTTGATTTTTTGTAGAAAATGATGAACCATTATTATTTTTTAGACAGAATGAAAAAAAAATTATGTACAAATTTATGTTTATGTATGTATTTTATTATGAATGTTTAGTTTTTAAATTTTTAGTTTAGTGTAATTTAATTTTTGTTTTTGCATGAGTAGTGGTAGATTAATTTATGTATATTAGCATTAGATTTAGTTTAGAATTGTGTATGTATAAGGTTGTGTTTGCATGTTTAGATGTTGAGTTCATTTGGGCCAAGACCCGATGATGAGAATTATTCCCGGCATATTGAGGTCGGGGGTAATACCTTCTTTGTGTGTTTTGTGTGCTTAACATGTCGATTGGGTAAAAATTATCTCGATCGTAAAATTGCACGACATTTGAACTCAATGTATAATTATCTGAACGATTAGATATTGATTATTCGATATTAAGATCATGATAGAAAATGTGGAAACTAGAACTTGATTTGGAGAAAACTTGAGGCAGAATCCTAGGTAAGGTAATTCCAGAGACGTGATTTAGGCCGTCAATTTTTTCGCTTGAACCGTTGTAACTAACCTGAAAATTTTCATTTCCTATTTCCCCTGTCAAAGCCGATAACGTAATCAAATTCTGAAAACATTCAAATACTACTTTCAAATAAATTTTTCCTAACCCAATGTCGCTAAGCCTAATTTTCAAAATTGAGTGAAATCAAGTGAGCGGTCGGGTTTCTGATAAATTTTTATTGATTCGGTATTAGTGTATTCACTTGTCACTTTCGTATTTCTTTTTTGCACGCTCCTAAAATAAGTTTGGGGGTGTGTTTATATCATTTCTTTTTACATATTCCTAAACTTTTATTAATTCGAATAAGTTTGGGGGAATGTTTCTCTAATTTCTTTTTGCACTCTCCTAAAAGTGTAATAATTCGAATCAATTTAGGAATATGTTGTTAAAAAAAATGTGAATATAGTTTTCATTTTCTTCTCTTTCGACAAGTGAATACAAGGATCTTTATTTCTTATTCAGAGTTGTACTTTAAATGTGGGGTCATGAGAGAGGATAGCGACAAGCGATTTTACCTCGGGTATCGATCGATTAAACCAATTTGCTATTTTTATTCCAGTGATACCCGTGGTCATTTTCCAAAGCCAAACCAAGCCCTATTAATCTCTATGAATATCCAAGCCTATATTAGTGGATAGTAGACTCCAATCAAGCGTATGGTTTTCCTGAATCCTTCAACAGTTTAAGTTATGAGCTTAATGATTCAATAATCGAATCTGGTATTTGACTAGTTACACATTTGAGTTCTCACACACACACTTCAAATGGATCTAGAATGGTTTTTATAGATATTGATCGTTGAAATTCTAGAACACCACTTGGTGTGGGTTACTTCCCGAACTTGATCCAATTTATGGATGTTGAGGGAGGAACAAATTGGTCTTTTCGATTGAACTTTATATTTACATGCATATACTTCTTTCGTGTTAGTTTAGTTTTTCATTTTTAGTTAGTTAGTTTATTAGTTAGTTTAGTTTAGTGTTAGTGTTTTGCTCGAAAACTAACAAAATTCTAAGTTTGGGGGTATTGATAAGTGTGAAAAACCTATCTATTTCTAAACCAAATTTATTAGTTTTCAAGTATTTTAGTTATATTTAATTGTGTTTTAGTTTGTTTTAGTGTAAAACAGGTGAAGGGATGTTAAAGGGCGATAAACAAGTGAAAATGGTGGAGAAACGGTGAACAAAATGTGAAAAACAGGGTTTCGGTGAATGAAGACCATCACCTAGGCGGAAAAGAGGCAGAATGTTGGAATGCTGAAGGGCTGAACCACCGCCTAGGCGAGAAAATGACAGATTTTTATTCCAGCAGCCACCGCCTAAGCGGAGAACCCACCACCTAGGCGAGAAAATGACCGAAGCTTAACCGACTTAAGCCACTGCCTTAGGCGGTGACACTTTGCACAAAAATATCTATTTTTAGATATTTTAAAGATATTTTCCAAATCCCTATTTTTAACCCCTTTCTCCACCAAACCTCGAAAAACCCTAAGACGTGAAAGGAGGCCTTAGTTGAGATTTGGAGAGCTCCCTTCCACCTTAGTTAGGTTTAGATAATTTAGGAAGTAGATTAGATTAGTTTTAGGCAGTGTTCTTGGCGAATCCATGAAGAGCTAGAAGAGGAAGTTCATCAATGGAGAAGTAGAAGCTCGGGAGGATTGTTCTTTAGCGAAAGTGGACTACTCCACTTGAGATTTGGCTTTTCTTCCCTTGTTTCCATCTTTGTATTTAATGTTTATTGTTGATATTAATGATCTCATCTTGATTTAATGTTGTATTGGCTAAGAACATGTTAGTGTAATTAGCGATTAGTTAGGGAAAGATGTACTTGTGTAATTACTCGTTTGGTTTAATATACGTTTCTTTAACGGTTGTTACTTTTAAGTCCGATTGTGTTTATCATTTGATGACAATCTTAGTATGCTTGTAATGATACTAGGGTTAGATTTGAGAATCTAGGGTTTGACACTCGGGAGAGGTAACCTTGGATCCAGACTAGGGTAAACACATCGTTACAACCTAACGACCCGGGAGGGCGTTAGTTAGTGTGCAACCAATGATGTTGGGTCAATACTCACGTGACCTAGAGTCGTTAAGACATTGAGTGGGACCTCTTCATCGACACGAAGTCGCATATTCCCCCGTCTTACACTCGCAAGAGGTGGCGGAGAAGTTTAGGAACCGAGATTTTTGGATACCTAAACTCCATTATTGTTAACTGAATGAAATCAAATATGTATTAAGTGAACGAAATCAATCTCTAATTAATCAACTTAGTTAGGATTAACCCACTAATTGTAGTTTAGCTTAGTTTAATTTTAAATCATGTCTTTCATTGTAAGGATAACATGAGATTACGTAAATTGCGATATTCAATTATTCACACTTTTATTAGTGGGAACGATATCCGATCTTCAAGATCCACTATATTAAAACTTAGACCTCGTATACTTGCAAGAGTAAGTAGCGGTATGTTTCGCGCGCTACCACGGGGCATAACGAATGTTCTCACCTAAATACTAGGCAGGGATATCAGTATTGAAGGGTTTGCATTTTCTCTCACTTGATACTTGTGAGCGATAGTAAGGGAGCACAAGTGATGTTGATTATTGAATGAATAGAATTGACTAATAATTTCTAAATAGGATTACATGAGAATAACGAGATAAAATCAAGACCCTAGAATAATTGTGCATAGGAAATCCATAATTTATTTTGCTTTTGTTTTTATATTTGTTTTAGTTTTATTATTTTTAAAAACCCTAATTTTGGACGCCTAAATAAAGTTAGGTTACGATAATCATGGTACTTATTGATGAGTTAAACCAATCTTTGTGGATACGACACTTTACTCACCATTATATTATTAAAACGTGACCCGAACACTTACGGTGTATAGCAAAATAAAATCGCTACCAGGTATCATTTGTTGACTAGACCCTAGGGCGAAAGGCATTATATACCTCGCCCACTTAGTCAGGATCAATCTATACCCAAATTACCAGACACCACCAACAACCTACCCTACTGGCTCATACATGCCTTCTCCTCAGACATTTGAGCCCACCCAAAAATCCCAAAAAAGAAAACAATTTACTTCACTCCTGGTATCACTCTCTGAAATATTCCATGATTGCTTGAAAATAATATTTCTAGCACCAATTCCTCCTCAGTGAGAAGACCCCCAAGCTCAAAAACTCAACTCTCACAATTTCTATCAATACCACTCTGAGGGACAGACCATTGTACTGACTAGTGCTACCATCTCTGGCAGAGGGTTGAAGACCTTCTTCGGATGGGTGTCTTAAATTTTACTAAGCATGAAGGAAAAAAAAAAGTCGACGACATTTTGGATTTGTCTTGGGAGAGTAGCAAGTCATTCAAGAAAAGTAGTAAAATCGATACCTTAACTTCTATTCCCAAATTCTAAACTATTGTAGTAAAATTGAGGCCTCTTGTACCCACACTTGTACTTGGTTATCTATTGAATCCAAGGTTTTGATGATCAATTAAGTGTTGACGTTTTTATGGAACTAGTGGTTTTACTAAGTGTTTCAAATTTGAAGTTCCATGTATTTGACTAAGAAGGGGAATCGTCGAATAAAATGTAATGGGTGCAAAGTAAAAATGATGAAGACGTGAAGAGTTTTGAAGATATTGAAGACAACTATGTGAAAATAACTCTTTACCTATATACTCTTAATGCAACCCGAATTAGGATTACGCATGACACTTAAAATGAATTAATCTTACCTCTGTCCTAATAAGAAGTGATAAGTTTAAAGCATAAAATATTAAGGTTTTGGGTCAATTCTGTCGATCAACAAAAGGTCACAGTCGACCCATCAAAACAGTGTGTTATGGGAGTAGTAATAGAGGCATACTGATCCAATTGGTCAACTAAGAAAAGAAGTCAGTCAACCGATTGAAACAGTGGTTGAAATAAGTAAAGGATTGATGTCTTTGATTAATTCGGACAACCGACAGGTTCAAGTCAATCAACCGAATAAAACAACAGCTGAATTGGAGAATTTGGAAAAACTACTCATCCTATCAGTCAACCAACCAAGTGGGTCAATCAACTTATAGGTTGTAGGGCCAACAACTATTTCAGCCTTTGATACATGGCGGTGGACCGAGGGTAGGGGCCGGTTCACTGACTGTTTTAGTTAACATATTAATTGTTTTAGTTTCTTGGTCAAATTATCTCGATTTGTTTTATTCCAACAGAGGCTTTTCAAGGATTTAGGTCTATTTTAGATATACTTGATTTATTTTGTGATCCCTATTAATTTAGTCCATATAATTAAATATTCTTTTAATTAAAGTACCTTAATACTTCCTATTTTGATGGATTTCGTTTGAAAAATGTTTTAAGGACTAAAATGAGATTTTCCAAGAATATTTTTAAATGGAAAACATATATTTTGAATATATATATGATATATGAGATCTTGGGGGTGTCATTTAGCGACATATTATTTGAAAGGTAGTTGCTATAAGATATCTGTGAAATTCCTATAATTAAATCAGCAAATTTTGAGTTTAAATGTTCATATTTTGGTGGAGAATATTTGGGGTCAAAGATATGGGAGAGATTTATGAAATTTCATTTGACCTTATGATTTAGCCCATATACTTAAATATAATTTTTTCTATACTTTCATTGACTAAGATCAAATTATTTTTGAGAGTAAATTGAGAGTTTTAAAAGTTATATTGTTGGTCAAATGTGGACATTATAAATCTATATGATATATGGGGTCCATATGTGTTATTTATTGACATAATATTTAAAAACTAGCCGTTAGAGGTCTAGTTTTATATCTATTTAAAGAGACCTACGGAATTGAGTTTAAAACATCAAGAACAATCAAATTTGAGCTTTTTAAGTGTAAGATTAGTGCTGAGATTTCTAAGAGAGATTATTATTCAAGTTCATGATCTAAAGTGCTTATTGTTAGCGTCACAGGTTTGCGTTGCTTATCAAGAAATCATTCTTGCTTTCGGTGAATCCTGATGAGATTCTTCCAAGTATTTTTATTTGCTTTCTAAGATTTATATATATTATTGATTTCTTGGTTAAGTATTATTAGAAAATTGTTTTTGAACTTAAAGTACATAAAATCTTTTAAAACGATTTTTGTTTAATTATCTGATTACGTGGTTATTGTGTGCTACCTACTTTATTCGTTAATCAAATGTAATTTGCATCTCATTTTATCTATCATGTAGTATTTATTCGGGTCATCAATTAAGTATACTTGTATTGAAGTGGAAGAAACTCATTGTGGGAAGAAACTTATAATTTTTTGTATTTATGAGTTTGAGTAGATTAGACATATTTGGGATGGTGTCTAATCAGGGTAGCTCGGGTTTTGATCTTTTTCCTGTGAAAAAGATTAAGGTTTGATCTTTCTCCATCGAAAATGTTAGGTTATTTTTTTCTCTTGAAAAGAACTAAGTTTTGATTTTTTCAGTAATAGAATTGAGTGAGTGTAAAGGTTATTCCTAAGCTTGCTAAAAAGATACGTCTAATAGTGTAAGCAAGTGGTGGGTTTGATGTTTAGCTTGTTAAAAGGATTAGGTTTTGATTCTTCCTATAATTGAGTTAGGTTAGTCTTGTGCCTAGTAAAAATATAGGGTTCTTCGTAACTTGTGGAAAGGATAATTGTAAAGGTTGATTATGAGCTTGTGAGAAAAATCAAGATTGTAAGGGTTTGATTCCTACATGAGAAAGAAATTAGGAGTTTAGTAGATTTGAATCTCAATGTAGCTCGGAGGACTGGATATAGGTAAAAGTAGCTTACCGAATCAAGATATATTATTGTGTGTTGCATTTATTACTTCTTTATATTTTGATTGGGTGTGGATTTCAAATTGAACACATTTCCACTACATAACAAGATAATAATTGGTTTAGGAAAATTGATTATTTGTGTTTAAGAATTTAATTGTTTAAATTTTGTGACTACCCAATTCACCCCCCTTTTGGGTTGCTTTTTGGGCCAATATTAGCCTTCTAAATTTAAGGAATTTTGTGATAATTTAACTCTAACACTAAACTAGAACATGATCCAAATGGAAAGAAATAAAAATAACTAATCGTTCCCAGATTATGGTAAGATATTGATTAAAAAAAAAAATTGAGAAAGTTGAAAAGAAAATCTAAAACCCTAATGTAGAATTCAGGACATTAAAATAAGGACCTATATTTGAAATCATCAATTAGGGAGCTCTAAGAATGAGAACGTGACCTTGAAATTTTGCCTCACTCTAAGAAAAGCTCTTAGGGGGGCGGTAACCATAAAATGTTATCAAGGCCAAATTAAATAGCCAGGGCTGTGTTTTGAAAACTGAAGATTCGTTAAAAGTTCATGGCAATTACGAGACCTGACCTTATTCGAATTTGTTTTTACAAACGTATGGCAGGTAGATGGAAAAATGTATTTGTGGCAAATTTGATCTACGAAAGAAAAAAAAATTATTAACTAAAGAGATAAAGTCACTACAAAGAAGATGTCATCATTGAAAAATAAACATGGATAAGGAAATAGTAACCCAAGATCTTGAGATTGACTCAATATCTTTTCCCCATTCGCTATGTAATAAACAGAAAGCACATGTTGAGAAGAGAAAAATAATATAAAAATAAAGAAGAAAAGAGAAGTCTCAAACAAATTTCCAAACAATGAGTGGTCACATGAAGGTTTTGGTTTATTAAGTATTCTTCTTAGTCCAAGTGATTTAGTCAGTGGGGTATCTCAACAACTAGTGATTTGGGCCAATTAAATTAGGATCACTACCCAAATCTCGCTACATGGACTATTTAGAAAGGTTGAAGACACTAATTGCTCGAGTAAAAAATAACAATAAAAAATGGAAAAAAAAAAAAAAAGATTTTTCTCTCAATACGTTTTGGATAATCTTTCATAAGATTAGTCATCCCAACTATCATTTGGACTTTATATTCTCTTCAGTACATCTCTGAGTCATCTCGGGCATGCTTGCTTAAGTTCTCCTTCGATGTCAAGACAGGATGAAGAAAGTCAAAACATCCCAAGAACGCCGGGAAGTATGTAGGGTATAAGCAATCTTTAATAACAATCTCTGGAATGTTAGATATCAACTCTTGATGGGTTTAAGAGATCCAAATTTATGGATAATAACTACAAAAAATAAACTAGAATACTATTGAAATCATATTATCATAACATAGATTATTCTAATATGTAAAATTTGGACAGACAAAAGATATTTGTCTATTTTCAATACATTTGAGCCAAAACAACTTTGTATGGGTTTGAAAGGAATACAAAACATATAGGGGTACAACACCTCAAGCACTAAACCAAGTCCATAATTTGGAGGAGATAGAGGAATCCAATTTATTACATATTAGGCTTGTCCCAAAATCTCCATCAAGCAAGACTATCTAACCAAAATGATCATGATCCATCTCAAGTTCTTCATGAGGAATCTTAAGAGTCTTAAAGATATAAAGAACCAAATAGGGTCCCTCTAAGGAATTTTAGTAATTCCTAAGCACGCCAAACATTAGACTTTCAGTCGTCAGAATTTAGAGCAACAATATTATATTTAGTTGCCACAATCGATAGCTATAGCAAGCTGATAAACAGGCTCCAGTACTGGCAAGGTAACCATAGACATAAAAACCAAGAGAAGGAACTTCCTAGAAAATAAGAAAATAAAAAACATACTTCATATGCATTTTCTAAATAAATATTTTCATGACATTTTCTTAACATCGTAGATATTATTTAGATTTGCACGAGAGTCAGGAAGGTACAAAAGGGCAAGCAATCACGGTATCTTATGTTTTAAAAATCATTTATTAATTTCATTTTTCATATAGGCACTGCATTTTCTGCGAAGCCCATGACCATAAATTAGTATTTGACACTACATAAGCATCATGCATTTTAACATCACCATTTTGAATTAAGGGAAACTGGTTACTACTTGGTCATAATAACCCGATAAAAAAATCTGCTTTATAATCTTTGTCATTCTAAAATCACTCTCATAATATTCTTTTCTTCATCTAACTGGGTGGATATCATAATATTTTTTACCTCCTTGAATTGGGTAAAGATCATAATATTATTTCCTTCCTCGAACTGGTGGAGATCATAATATTATTTCCTTCCTTGAACTGGATTGATATCATAATATTATTTCCTTCCTTGAACTGGGTGGAGATCATAATATTTTTTCCTTCTTCAAAATGGGTGCAGGTCATAATATTCTTTTATTTCTTGAACTGGGTGAAAATTATAATACTCTTTCTTTTCTCGAACTGGGTGCAAATCATAACATTATTTTCATCCCCTAATTATTACAGATCCTAATATGATTTCCCATCCCCGAGAGGCATGTTTTAGATAATCCCTTTAGTCATGGACTGGGACATATTTGGTACGTCATTATCACATCTTTTAATTTGCTTGTCATAGGTGACTCTGCTACATCGGTAAATCATTTTAATTTCCTTGTCATAGGTGACTCCACTAAGTCGGTAACTCATTTTAATTTCCTTGTCATAGGTGACTCTGCTATGTTGGTAATTCCTTTTAATTTTTTCGATAGAGGTGATTCTACTACGTGAGAAACCCCTTTTAAATTCCTCGTTTGGTGACTTTGACAAATAAGTAACTCTATTGGTTTTGTTGCTCAATAACCAATTTTGCTAGAACTACATCTAACCTGATTCTTAGTTTGTTTGATATATATAGGAAAATCCCTGGTTTTTGGTAAGAACTTAGGAGATGTTTGGTAATCTATCATCATCCTCCCCTAAGATACAGTGTAATTGTTTGCTTTAAGTTTCCTCAATGGTGAGATCAGCCAAATACGTTACTCTTTGTTTGTTTATGTTACTTTAATGGTGAGACATACCATGTACGACATTGTCTATTTGTTTACATTACATTAATGGTGAGACCATCCAGGTATGAGGCCATTTATCTGTGTACTTTACTTTAACAATGAGACCAACCAGATATGGAATTGTTTGTTTGTTTACTTTACTTTAATGGTGAGTCTGGATAGGTACAATGCCATTTGTCTATTTATTTTACTTTAATGGTGAGATTGGCCAAGCAAAACACCGTTTGTATGTTTACTTTATTTTAATTGGGTGTTCGGTCAGGCACGACGCCATTTGTCTGTTTACTCTATCCAAACTGTCGGACCAGCGAGGTACAACATTGTTTGTTTATTTGTTACTCCATTCTATCGATCAGACCGGCCAGGCACGACACCATTTTCCTAGGTAATAATTAGTACTTTTCACTTTTATTTGTAAGTAGGGTGTGCTTTTGGTGATTCCCGGGTGCCCTCGAAGCACTAATTTCATTTTCTTCCCAATTAAAAGAAAAATAAATAAATAAATAAATAAAATCGACTTAGTCTGATCTAGGATCAATTATTTTCTTTTAGATTTCCCAGTAGAACAAAAGGATGTGTTTCTTTTATCTTTTTCATCGCGAGTAAACCCACATGATAAAGAAGAGCAATTGTAGACACCGTATTTTGTCCGGCTCATTTTCTCATTTTGCACAAGTGTCTCGTCTGAAATGACAAACTTTAAAACATGTTTAAAATGACAATTTTTCCCTTAGATTCATGTGTTTAAATTTCATTTATTATTTTAAAAAGAAAAAAAGAAAGAAATAATAAAATAAAATAAAATAAAATCGACATTGTGGTCGAATTTGATAACAAATAAAGTTTTAGGCCAAAATTGAAATTTTTAAAAGTTAATTGAGGAATAAATTGGCTAAATTGAAGGTGTATTTTCATATAATATCACTTTGGATATAATTAATTTTGTTTCCCGCCTTTTAATTTTAAGAAATTTCACCAATTCTAACTAATTTTATTTTAGCCCAAAAATATTCTTTTTTCTCCCGTTTTGTCAAATTGACGGCCAAAAATATTTTATTTTTCAAAATTGAACTATCCAATATTTATTTGGATAGCTTATTTTCACTTTTATTATTTCAATTTCAAGAGAAATAAATATGAAAACACATGTACTTGACAAAAAATGCTCAAATCACAAAAAACTTTTAATGTGCACATCCCACGAATAAGAAGGAGCCTTGGATTCAAAAATTAAAGTGTCCCAAGAACCCAAAGGTGTGCCCAAAACTATTTTTCAAAAATGGTATGACTAATGGATGTCAAATCAAGCAAGTTTTACACTCAATACCATAATTATGTGGCTGAAGTGTCAAATTTACGCATTAGGGGGGTAGCTGCCATCACAAGGTAGTTGTCCATACATGTATTGTGCCTCGTACACTCAGGAGGGTGAATAACATATTTTTTTCGTATAAAAATGCATTTTTCCTCTCCTTCAAACCATACCTAGAATCTCAACTCCCTTAATTCGAAAAGCTAGTTCTCCAGCCCCTTTTCTCTCTCAAAAACATCCCATATCCACCAAGAAACAACCTCTTTATCTTTTATCATCCCATCCTAAACAAAAACACATAAAGAGTGAGAAATGTAGATAGGGATGAGGAAGGAAGAGGCCAATTCACTTGCCTTACACGTCCCATTCTCTCTACATTCCAAGAGCACTTTATCTCTCTTGGAACATTTCTCAAAATTAGATTTTAGTTTTACAAGTCTAAGATTCTCAACAAAAATAGACGAATAACCATCATTCCAAAAGGCAAGATAAGTTCTCAAAACTCCTTAGCTCTTTACGTTTTCTTGTCAAAACAAAGACAAACAAAGAAAAAACAAACAAAAAAGTGGTAAAAAACAACACAAATACAAGTCGTTCCTTGAGAACGCAAAAAATAAATTTACTTTCTTGCATTTACTTTTACTATTATTTGTTTTTTCCGCTATATACCTATCCACGCTTTTACTTTTCGCATTTAGTTTTCTATCATTTACTTTACCTGTCAATGCCTTTTCATGCTTTTCTGCATTTTGTTTAAGTCAAGTCCATGGACTGGCACTGAGTCGAGTCCGTGGACTGACAATTTTTTCTCAGTGTCTTCATCCAACTAATGGCACTACAATATATATATATATATATATATATATATATATATATATATATATATATATATATATATATATTCTTGTTTTTTTTTTCCTTACTTCAAAAGTTTCTTTCCATAAAAAAATAGATGAATTTTTTTTTTTTTTTTTTTTTACTTTTGTAGAAAAAGGTTTTCTTCTAATAATACTAAAAGTTTCTTCCATCTCAAAAAATATGTTATAAAAATAAATTAAAATTCTATTATCAAGGTTATAATTGTAATTTAGATACTTTTTCTCCAACTTTAACCAATTTTATGTATCTATATCCCAAATTTGAGAGGAAAGAAAGAAATGGAAAAAAATTTGTTTTTTTATCTTTTTTTTCTTTTCCATTCCATTTTTCATCCTTACCACACATTTTTATTTTATTTTTTTCATTTTTCACCTTTTTTCCCCTTTCATCATTTTTTATACCCAACCAAACATACATTAAAAGAATTGACGAGGAAAAACTGAACTGAACCTGAAAAGTGCCACATGTCACAAACGCGCGATTGGCACGGGAGACAACTACAGTCTCCAGTCGGACAGCTTGACCAAATCCCTTCTCTATACATGACTATTGTTATTCCATGCCAAGGAATAGTTCCACCTTTTTCCTACTCAATAACAGTCCGAGCAGCTTCCGCTCAGCAAGAAAAGTGTTGTTACCACCACTAGGTAATGACTCCATGATCTACACTAGCAATCATCATCATCTCTATGGTAATAGGATGGAGATCAACACCATAATATTAATCATGCACTTCAAACCAAGAATGACTTTCTAAATAAGTCTTTTCCCACCTATAAATACCAAATTAAAGAGTTAATCAGGTACACATACATTCTCCTAGCTACTATAGTGCTAAATTCCTACCAATAACTCTCGATTGATTCTCACACTAGAGGTGCAACGCCAGTAGGCCCACTTATGATACATTATTTTGAAGGAACCCTAGCTAAGGAAGAATGAGCAAAACTAGAAGACATCTTGTCCATCCAGATCTCTGAAGTGATGCATCCGGTGATCTATTTTCAGGTCGGATTAGATTATTGCCGTCTGTGGGAATGTCATATAGTTGTTCTCGTAGTATCCACAAAGTTAATGGTTAATTTGAGGTTTAGAATCATGACCTTTGTAGATGAAAGTGAGAGGCAACTACTCTGCAAAACTACCCACAAAGCTACTCCATCGGGAGAATTGCCTTTATACTGATGGAAATAATGGAGAGGTCTGTGATCTCTCCAAAACCATTTGGTACTTTAATGGGTAGGTTGATCCAAGACAACTACCTTTACCATAACCCATACCACAAGGATTCGTATTGGTTGTCAGCGAGGCATAACTGATCACGAATGAAGGACAAAAGACCAAATGCGAGTAGCATCAAGAAAAAGAACACTAATAGACACAACGCAACCTCCAGCAAGAGTTGGAAAGGATCTACACAAATCAGGATGAGTTGTGCTAATGGAGCCAAAATAAGTGCCAGGGCACTAAAGCCGCAATGTTTGAAAAGGCCCCCAATGTGTACTCCTAATTGGGTCCAACGATATCCACGAAAAAATTAAAAGATAGAACACATAAATATCTCCCATGATAGAATAATGCGTATCATACCCATGCCATTGATAAAATTCACGGCACGTCTCGACAAACTCTGCTAAACTCGGTAGAAGCCTCTTCGACATCCCGGTATAGGCCCCGACGGCACGACTCAGATCGACAGGCCTATAAAGATCTATATGAATAAGTTAGGGTGATCAAAGAGTAGCTGGGGGTGATTGGGAGGGAAGATCCCAACATCTATGAGATAGAGAAACAAAATATTTATCTTCTCAATACACATATGATGTGTTATGTTGCATTTACCTATATATTTTCAAGTCGAATTTGGTAGTTTTCGAGTGTTTTTGTAATGTTTTAAATCGTTTATTTTTGTTTTTATGTAAATAAGATGTATGGACAAAAATGATTGATAATTGAGAAAATCGGTAGGAAGTCGAGAGAGAAAAATTGAAAAAGATCCAAGAAAAGAAACTGTAGCCTCACCGCTACAACGATGAGCCCCATCGTTGTAGCGCTAGCATCAAGGGCTACTGACCCTTGACCACTGCAGCGATGGCCTTTATCCCTGCAATAGTGAAAAGTTAGTGGGCCTTCTACCCAACCACCGCTGCAGCGACGAAAGGGTAGAAGCCCTCTACTCTTCGTATTTGTCATTCCCTCTTTGTTTTCATCTTTGTTTCTAAACTTTGTGTATTGAATGATGAAGTTATTCTCATGTTTTAATATATATTTGGTTGTGATCATGTGTGGCTAAGTAAATATTATCTAGGGATTGATTAGTTCATGTACATGCATGTTTGAGTGAATCTATGTTTCTTTAATAGTTGTTCATCTATATCCAATTGTGTTTACCACTTTATTACATCCATGGTATGTTTGGTATGGTATTATAGTTGGTTTGAGAATATGGGGTTTGACACTCAGGAGAGGTAACCCCGGATTCGGACTAGGGTTAAACACAACGCGATGCTCTAATATTTCGGGAGATTATTAGAATGTGTGCAATCCGTGAGATTGGTTCAAGACTGATGTACTTTTTTAGATGCTAGATAGGGATATTAGTGTGATACAACGTATATATTCACTCACTTTACACTCAAGAGAGGTAGTGAGCGAGTTTACGGTACCTAGATTGTCGAATAGGTTGAATACCGTTAATGTAAACTAAACAAAATCAAACATGTATTAGTGAACGAAATTAATCCATAGGTAATCCATTCTCATAGATTTAATTCCAAGTTTTTAGGTTTAATTAGTTTTCCATTAAGCAATCACAAATCAATTCTTGAAACATCTAGATAATATTAAGTTATGTAAATTATAGTACTTAACTAATCCTTTAACAAATCCTAGTGGATGACACTCGGTCTTTGAATCCACTAATATTAAAACTTGACCTCGTGCACTTGAGAGTAAAATCAAAACGTTAGAATATTGCCAACATGCTGTGAGAGGCAGTCCTGACCAATTTCAAGATGTTATCCTAAATCAACACAAACTAGGGATATTCTGGCCCAATAAAGCACCTTGATACCTACTACGTGCATATGGATTTGCTAAGAATGTCGAACTCAACGAAATGGCAGGCCTTCCAGGTCACCGTTGCTGGTGTGGTACACAAATGGTATAAGGCCTCAAATCTAGGTAGTTTTGATTCTTTTGAATCTTTTAGTCTTGTTTTTCCACATAGGTTTGTAAGCAGCAAGCGGCGATCCAAAAACCTGTCGCTTATTAGGTCGGTGAGAAAAATAAAAGACGAGAAACTAGAGGCCTATATTGAAAGATTTCATCACTATTCGAATCAACTTAAGGATCCTAAAGACGTGGTGGCACTGACCATCTTAATGATGGGGGTACGGACATGTCTTTTCCTGCATGACATAGCCCGTATCCCACTGAAGACCTTGGTCACAACCTTGGCCCTCTGCACTAATTTTGTTACTATAGAGGACATTTATCGGGCTCAAGCTGAGGATGAGAAATAAGCCAAAGAAAAGAGAAAGGCTGAAGAGACTAACTGCAACAAATTGGGGAGAGATGACTCCCGGTCAAAGAAAAGACGGAACAAGATAGAAAGAGGCAATGCCAACGAAAAGTTGGGGAGAATCAATTCCCTCCAGTGCTTCACCAACTATACGTCTCTCAACACATTGTTGGGGTTCCTTTTGATGTTGTTCGATGACAAGAGGCTACTCAAATGGCCTAATCCAATGAAGAACTAGGAAAAGGCCATCAAAACGAACAAGTAGTGCGACTTGTACTAAAGTCATGGTCACACTACCAATAGAAGATACTAACTTAAAAATGAAATCGAGAAATTGATCCAAAGAGGTCACCTCAAAAAGATTTATCGTCCGGAGGAAATTGAGGTGAGTAACGCCCTGACAAAGAGAGAAAGACTTGTCAAAGAACTCTTGAACATGACTTCTCTAAGGACGATCAAGGAGGTGCAAAGCCTAACTGGATGAGCAGCGACTTTAAAACAATTTATTTTCTAAGTGTCAGACAAATGCCTACCCTTATTCAAAACTCTACGTAGCAATAAAAGTTTGGAGTGGACCAACAAATGTGAAGAATCATTTCAAGCATTTAAGAAGTATATCACAGAGCCACCAATACTTACTATCCCTAAGCTGGGGCAAAAAATTATCATCTACTGGTAGCCTCTGCTACTACCTTAAAGTCGGTGCTTATAATTGAAGAACACGAGACTTAGAGGTTGACATGCCGCAGATTGTTCATGAATGACAACACCAACCGACTGCCAGTGTCATATTCGGAGTTGCGTTTATTTTTTAAAACAATTTATCATTTTGAGAATGCTTTCGAATAAGCTTTAATTTTTAAAACATTTTTAGAAAATAAGTTCAATGGGTGTTTCTAGGCGTCATTTTTAAACTAATTTGCTGGGGCCGAAGTTTTTGAAAACTTGGAGTTGCCAGCTAACATTAGTTTTAAAAAAGTGTGCTAGGTCACCAGTTTAAAGATAAAAAAAAAAAAAAATGAAGAAAGTAGACTTTTTGAAATGGACCAAAAAATGACTCAAAAGGTCTTAACTAGAGTGTTCTCTATATTTGGAGGTCAGTTATGCTCGGAGAATTTGTTAGGCACCCAATGACATCTGTTCGAAAAACGGTACCTACTGTGAAAGTATTTTAAATTAATGCAAGTCCAAGTTTTGTTTCAGTTGGTTGGTTAACACAAACTTTTTCCCTTATCCTTTATTTATTTATGACATCCAAATGAAGTACAACTAATAAAAATTTATGCAAAAAATAAAACTAGTAAAATAAAATAAATAAAATAAAATGAAAAAAAAATTGTTCCTCATTGAAATTACCTATCGATTATGGAAGAATCGACAAGTTTGGTCCTGGGGGGGAGCGTTTTGATTTTAGTTTAAGTTATGATGGAAAAAACTTATGTATTAAAAAGAAAAAGAATAAAAATTTTAAAGCAAAAGACTTTTCATTTTGTTGTTGAAAGATATGTTTACTTTATTCAAGAAAAACAATTAAAGAATAAAATAAAACATTTTTGTTGTTACTATTAGTGAAGAAAAATGATTAAGAAAATAAAAGAAATAATTATTTAAAAAAAAAAACATTTCGGGGCTTTGGAAAATAGTTTTTGAAGAAAACAATGGTTAGAGAAAATTTTGAAAAATTAATTTTTATTTATGAATAAAGCATTCTAAGTAAAGCGGGGGGGCGGGGCGGGGCGGGGCCGGGGGGGGGGGGGGGGGGGGGTTGGTTTCTTATAAAAAACTAACAAACTTGTTTTAGAACAAATGATAGAAAAAAAAAGAAAAAAAAAAGATTTTTTAAGAAAAAATAAAACATTTTGTTTAGAAAACATTTGGTCCTCTTATGAAGAGGATATTAAGAAAAAAACATTAAGAGAAACGAAAAACTTCTAGCTTAAGATGAAAGCTCAAAAAACATTTTTAACTAAAGAAAACATTTTAAAATAATATTTTTATTTCATTTTTCAAAAAAGAAAAATCATTTCTGAAGAAAAACATTCTTAGTTTAAATATGAAAGAAATATTTTTAAGTTTTATCAAATAAATGTTTTAGGAAAAATAATTTTTGGTTTTCTTAGATGTTGAAAATATTTCTCTTTAAAACTAGAAAAATTCATGGAAAGTACTCGTAGGGAAGAAAATGAGAACAATTTTTATTTTTTTTTCGTTTTGATATTGTTTTATTGTTTTGGAAGAAATGTTTGCCATAACAACTGTAACTAAAACTACACGGGGGAAGGATTTTCCTTAGCTTTAATTTGAAGTTTCATGCAAGATGGAAAACCTAAAAACAAAGTATAGAAAATCTTCCTTTTACGATTTTTAGTTTTGGCAATTTTTTTATTTTTTTTTTCTGTTTTTCTTTTATGTTTTGATATGTAGAAAAAATACGAAATGGAGGAATATGTATATGTGTGTGTGTGTGTGTGTGTGTGTGTGTGTGTGTATATATATGAGTATGGATGTATATGTATAATGCCAGGTCGGAGGACTCGACTTAGTATATTTATAATGCCAGTCTGGGGACTCGACTTGGTATATATATAATATCAATCCTAACCACGGCTATAAAGGAGATGTTAGCCCAATAAGCTACCTAAGAAACTTGTTTCTTATAAAAAACTAACAAACTTGTTTTTGAACAAATGATAGAAAAAAAATAAAAATAAATGAGTTTTTACGAAAAAATAAAACATTTTCTTTAGAAAACATTTGGTCCACTTATGAAGAAGATATTAAGAAAAAAGCATTAAGAGAAACGAAAAACTTCTAGCTTAAGATGAAAGCTCAAAAAACATTTTTAACTAAAGAAACCATTTTAAAATAATATTTTTATTTTATTTTTCAAAAACAAAAATCATTTCTTAAGAAAAACATTCTTAGTTTAATTATGAAAGAAATATTTTTAAGTTTTATCAAATAAATGTTTTAGGAAAAATAATTTTTGGTTTTCTTTGATGTTGAAAACATTTCTCTTTAAAACTAGAAAAATTCATGGAAAGTACACTTAGGGAAGAAAATGAGAACAATTTTTATTTTTATTTTTCTCTTTTTGATATTGTTTTATTGTTTTGGAATAAATGTTTGCCATAACAACTTGAACTAAAACTACACGGGGGAAGGATTTTCCTTAACCCTCATTTGAAGTTTCATGCAAGATGGAAAACCTGAAAACAAAGTATAGAAAATCCTCCTTTTACAATTTTTAGTTTTGGCAATTTTTTCTTTTTTTTTTCTTTTATGTTTTGATATGTAGAAAAAATACGAAATGGAGGAATATGTATGTATATATATATATGTGTGTGTGTGTGTGTGTGTGTGTGTGTGTGTGTATGTGTGTGTATATATATGAGTATGGATGTATATGTATAATGCCAGGTCAGAGGACTCGACTTAGTATATTTATAATGCCAGTTTGGGGACTCGACTTGGTATATATAATATCAATCCTAACCATGGCTATAAAGGAGATGTTGGCCCAATGAGCTACCTAAGAATGGGGTGATTTGATTAGTTATAAAAAATTGAAAAAATAAATCTTTAACACTTAATTATCAAATAACCAATTTTCTTAAATTAATTATTATCTTCGTTACGCAACGGATAGGTGTTTAATTAGGTGCACATATAATGAAAATAATGAATGCAGCACATCAAGATATATCCTGGTTCAGCAAACTAGCCTTACCTAACCCAGTCCCATGAGTTCCACGAAGATTCACAACCTCTAAATCTTGATTCCTTTACTAGGTAGGAAGCAAACCCTTACAACGATTCTTTTACTAGACTCAAAATCAACCTTTACAATTTCTTTTTTTCCAGGCTAAAGAAAAACCTTATCTTTTTATCAAGCGAAAAATTAACCTAATTCTATTACAAGAAGAATAAAAACCTAACCATTTTAATAGGTTAAAGATCAAACCTCACCACACTCACAAGTATCATTTTTCCAAGTAAGGATTGAACTTTTACAATTCACCCAAATCAATTTAATTGTAGGGAGAATCAAAACATAGTTCTTTTCAAGGGAAAAGAATAACCTAACCATTTTATACAACGACAACTATCAAACCTCAATCGTTTTCACCAAAAAATAATAAAACCTAACTACCCTAACTAGACATCAGCCCAACCGTGTCTAATCCACTCAAACTTACAAATATAGAAAAATATGAGTTTCTTCTCACAATGAGCATTTATACTCGATTAATGTCTCAAAATTTACTACGTGATACATACAATGTGAGGAAAATTAATATCTCATTAATAAACAAGTATGTGTAGCACAAATTAAAGCACGTAATCAAATAATCACACAAAATCGTTTTAAAAATATTTTTTAGGATTTTAAATTTGAAAACAATTTTCTAACGATCTTAAAACCATGCAAATAATAATAAAAATATCAAATCTAAATAAAGAACAATAGCTTGGAAAGATCTCACTGGGAAAACAATGAACAATGAAAACAGAATCGCAATATAGCATAAGTCGGTGACGCCAAATCAACAACGCTTTAGATCAAGAACTTATAATAAAATCTCTCACAAAAATCTCAGCATAAATTTCACTCTTAGAATAGTTCAAATCTAATGTTCTTGATGTTATGTATCTCAATCCCGCAGGTCAAAATATATAAACTGATAACAAGCCCTCCAACAGCTACTTTTCAGAAGATATGCCTTTAAAAGACATTTTTAGACCCCATATAATATAATCATTCATTTCAGGGGTATTCCACATTAAAATAACTTTCTAAATCTCTCAAATAATCCCATAAAATATTTCTCATTTAACAATCATAAAGATAGGAAAAATTTAACTATTCAAATTGAGAGAATCAATAATTATGTAGACCAAATCAATAGGGATATAAATATATGTATCATATCTTTAGTAGGTTCAAATCACCCAAATCTCTCCATTAGAATCATAAAAAATGACTAGTTTTTTATCAAGAGATCAAGTACTTGGAAATCATAACCAAAACAATCAGTTGACCAACCCATAGGATTCGGTTGACTAATTGAGGTCGTAGGTGTAGTAACTTCAAGCCAATTTTGACAATGATTCAATCTGATTTTGGAAAACTCAAAACATAAAAGTTATAGATCTTTTTCTATGAGTTCCAGATTATCTTGAATCACCTTAATCAGAATTCGGATAAGAAAGTTATGACTAAAATACGAACAGGAGCACAAGCCCACTCAATTAACCGAACTGTCCATTCGGTTGTCTGATCAAAACACCCCAAAACCAAACCAAAACTTAATTCTAATTGGTTGAATGATTTCTACCAATCGGTTGACAAATTTTTTCAAAGCCTTAGCCTACCAAAACCTCGAATTCAATCGGCTGACCGATTGCCTTCAATCAGTTGATCGATAGATGTAAGGAAATACTATTTTGCTCCAAAAGCTTCACAGATTCAAACGGTTGGTTGATCTCTTTTGATTAATTGATTGATTGATGCTAGCTGATTCTTTCCTACTTCAATTTTTGCTGCAAAACACATCGTTCGACACATTTAACCGATTGTTTTTTTCGGTTGACTGAATCAACCCTAAAATTCAACTTTTTATAATTTAATCACGATTGTCAATTAGGTTAATTTTTATTTTCAATTTCACATAAGGAGAACATATCAAAAATTTAATTAGGATCCTAAATTCTATCATATCAATATTAAAACACACATAAGATAACTTATTTAATAGTGTCGTGTGTGATCCTAATTCGGGTTGTATTAAGAATATAAGAGTATTGAGTTGTTTTCACCCAATTTCTTCAGGGTCTTCGCAAGTCTTCATTTCTTTATTGCGTCCATATTTGCATCCTATACATTTTCATTTCTTTAATGCATCCATCTTTGCACCCTTTACATTTTCATCACGATGTCTTTAACTTAATCAATTATATAGAACTTATTTCTGAAATACTCAGCAAACACATTAGTTTCAACAAAAGAATCAACACTAAATTATTCATCAAAACAAAAGGGTCAACAAGAGAAATGTTTTTGACCATCAATTTGACAAAACAAGTGAAAAATACAATTTTTGGGCTAACATCAAAAGTAGTTAGAATTGGTTAAATTTCATAAAGTTAAATGGTGGAAAACAAAATAAGCTATATTCAAAGTGATATTCTTTAGAAATACAGTTTCAATTTAAACAATTTAGTCCCCAATTAATTTTTGGGAATTTGAATTTTAGCTCGAAACTTTATTTCTTTGCTGAATTTATTCAAATTGCCAATTGTTTTGTAATTTATTTTCCCAAAATATCAAATAAAGATTAAGTACATGAATCTAAGGCATGAATTTGTCAATTTACATAGTTTAAAGTTTGTCCAAATTTGCACTTTAGATCCGACAATTGTACGAAATGCGAAACGGGTGGAACAAAATACAATACTTACAACTGCCCTATTTGTCATGTGAGTTTACTCATGATGAAAAATATAGAAGACACACAACATTTTGTTCCACTCCAAAATCTAAAAGGAAATAACCAATATCCAGATCAAATTAGGTTGGTCTTTTAACAGGAATGGAAAAGAAAATTGTATTTCCAAGGCACCCCGAAATCACTGAAAGCGTACGTCACTTTCCAAGGAAAGCGAAAAATGCCAATTATTAACTATAAATGAATGGTGCCTTACCTAGACAGTCTCACGGATAGGGTATAGTAACAAACAAACAAACGGTATCGTACCTCGTCGATCTTATCGATATGATAAAGTAATCAAACAAATAGTGTTGTACCTAGTTGGTCTCACCGTTAAGTATAGTAAACACACAAATGGCATCGTACCTGGCCTGTATCACGATTAAGATAAAGTAAGCAAACAGACGATGCCATACCTGGCTGATCTCATCGTTAAAGTAAAGAAAAAAGACAAATAGTATTGTACCGGGCTGGTTTCACAATTAAAATAAAATAAACAAACAAATGACACCATACTTAGTTGGTCTCACCATTAATATAAATTAAACAAACAAATAGTGTTGGCCATAAAGTAAACAGATAAATGAACGACACTGCGCAAGGATGGTCATCACCGTTAAAGTAAATAATTTTTTGAATATATGTCATTGACCTTTCCTGTTATTTTGCACTATACCAAATATTTCTCCTATTATTTTACAAATATTAGAGACTTTCCTTATCTTTTTATTCAAACATCACTTACCTCAATTTAGATAAAATTGCCCTTAAGTTATTTAAAAAAAAAATCATTAGCACCCTTATATTTTTAAAAATTATATTTTTTACCCTTGACTTTTTAAATAATTATATTCACCTCTCACTACCATTCAACTCACACAACCACTGCCACCGCCACCGCCACCGCCACCTCCTACTGCTGCCGCCACCCTCCGCCACCTCCCACTGCTACCAAACAACACCACCAACCACCGCCACCGCCACCAACCCCCCCAACCACCACAGAGAGAGAGAGAGAGAAAAAGGGTTAATGAAAGGGTTAATTTTTTTTTAATGAAATGATTAAAAATATATATATTTTTTAAAATGGGGGTGGGTAGTGGTGATAGGAGGTGATGGGTGCTGGCGGTAGGAGGTGGCGGCGGCGGCGGTGGTAGGAGGTGGAGGTGGGTAGTGGGTGGCGGCAACGGTAGGTGCGATGGTAGAAGGTGACGCTGAATATATATAAATTAAAGGATTATTTATGTATTTTAATTTTTTATTATTTAATTATTTTTTAAATAGTGAAAGGTAAAATTGATATTATAATAAAAAAATTATTATTTTTTAATGAATAAAAGAAGTAAATGGTGTTTGAGTAAAAAAATAAGAAAGATCTTTGATATTTATAAAATAATAAAAAATATATCTAATATAATATAAAATAACAGGATAAATCAATAATATACACTAATAATTTTTTTCCTTTGTTTATTTTGACAAAATCCATTATATTATTGTTTCTTCCTTTTTTAATCGAAACGAGACAGGTTTTCTTCTCTTGGCCCAAAATGTTTAATAAAAAATTGTTTCTCGCCTGGACCCTGCAGCTTAGTGAGTGCACAGGGTCCCACTAAAAAGATAACCCACCTTTTATTTTGGCAGTAGGCAACGACGGAACAGAGGAGTAAAGCCCGCGATTTTTACGATTTTTCGTGTTGGACTTTGGCGATTTGAGCTCGTGATTCCTCAAGACAAACGTCAAGGATTGATCATAAAACAATTTCAAGGATTTTCATCCGTGTATTTCGTGATTATTGACTCCAAAATTAATTGAAATTAGGGTTTGGGTTTTTATTCTCTCTCTCTGTTCATTTTCTTTCTATTAACATCTTTTTCAAGCAATACATATGAATATTGTCCTTGTCTAGTATGATTTTAAGCTTGATTAATGGTTAGAATGTGAAATTTTAGGGTTTGTACAATGTCCCCATGGTGATGTGGCGTTTTTACTCTAATTCATTACGATTCTATTTTTTTTCCATTTTTTGAGCTTGGTTTATGTTAGGAATGTATTTTTTTAGAAGACTGATGTAGTATATTTGATATTTGATTGTTGAAAATGCTCTAAACTGAAGGTTGGAAAATCCCGCGCATCTTTCTCCATTTTTTTTTCCCTTTGGCATGTTGTTCATGATTTCTCTTCTTCGATTTTTATGCATGTTGATTATATTGTATTTCCGTCCTATCGTTGCCTCAAATGTGTGAAACAGGCTTTTGGATGTTTCAGTGTGTTTTTGGCATGACTCCCAAATTGGTGAATGTTTTGTTTTCATTCCCACTCCGTTGGAATTTTTGTTATTCATGGTAGAATATTTTTTGTATTGATCTTTTACTTGCGATTATTAATTAGAATTGGTCTGAATTGGTATTTGATAACTCTTTGATATTGGTGAATTATTGTTCGACTGGCTAAGTTTAGAATTATCGGCAGGAATTTTGAATTTTAATTTAAAACTTGGTGAGAATGCATTTTGGACTGGATGGGCTATTTTTTAGGGAAATGAGTAATTTTAATTACTTATCCTCTTCGGGTTTTTGGTAATGTGATTTTTTTTTTTTTTTTTTGGTTGTTGGTGCATACTTGCTCAGGATGTCTAAGTTATGTTCTTCTGGCTACGGTAGTTGTTATCTTTCCCACTCTCGTGGGAAGGGTGTGGCGTCATCAGATTCTATGGGGACTCGTAGGAGAGCTTCAAAGCATGCTCGCAATAGGGTGAGAGTTTTGGTTCCTACGGCCTCCGATCATGCTCGAGCCGAGGTAACAACATCTATTCCCATGGCTGATACGAGGAGGCTTAATCCTCTGCCCCTGTAGCAGAGTGAGCACTAGTGATGGATATAGCGAGGACTTAGGTCTTGATGTCCATGACAAAGGGAACATTAGTGGAGCCCCCCCATTAATGGAGTATGATGTAGCGAGGCCGTCTGGTGAGACAGGACGCCGAGATCCTAGACATAATGCGGCCGAGAATGTGGAGCGGCGACAGATCAAGATTATGCGCCTCCTGATGATGAGATGGCAGATTATGATTTTCTTGAGGATTTTCTAGACGAGGACTTTGAGGGACAAGATCCTTTCCCTTTAATATTTCGAGATCTGACTCTAACTTTTGATGTGCGATCGCTTCATCACATAGTCTTGCAGGATAACACTCTCTTGGGAGATCTTAGTCATCATCCCTCTATTCATCTCCATTTTTCCCATGACACACTCTTTTGAATTTTCAACTCCTTATTTTAAAAGTCAAATTTGCATCGGTCAACCCTTGGTGCCATAAGAGCTTTTCGGGTTTCTAGTTATCTTTCAGTGTTATGTATCATAACATGATGCACGCCAACTATCGATCAATGCTGGACTTTCCTGAAAAACAATGGCTTACGTGTAAACGAGGTGCTCTACCTACCAGTGCTATAGACTTTAGTTTCTGGTAGCGTGTGTCCTTGCAGATTGACCATGGATACACAATTGCTCTATTAGAAAGGTGATTTTCTCCACCAACTCCCTTCACTTGGTATGCGTAGAGATAGTACCGACCCGCTTAGACTAGGCAGTGATCACTGGGATGCTATTCTAAGCTTGAGTGGTGCCTTTGCAGCAGATTATCTTGCTACAGAAGATGGA
Source organism: Eucommia ulmoides (assembly GCA_016647705.1). Taxonomy (NCBI): domain Eukaryota; kingdom Viridiplantae; phylum Streptophyta; class Magnoliopsida; order Garryales; family Eucommiaceae; genus Eucommia; species Eucommia ulmoides. The sequence continues at coordinate 26,401,592 of CM028341.1, forward strand.
ACTATTTGGTCCTGTTGGCCTAGTGAGCTATCAAAGAGGAGAGTGAATTGGGTAAATAAAAAATTATTAGAGAAAATACTTCAAAAATTTAAATAATTAATTTTAATCCTAAATTAATTATTATCTTTATATCACAGTGGAAATATAACATCAACTAGGTGTACACCAAATAATAAAAATAAATAATGTAAAGATAGCAGCACATTAGAAATTTATATTGGTTCACTAAGTTACTCTTGGCTAATTCAGTCTTCCAAGCCCAATGAAGAGTCACACCCACTAAACTCAAGATTCCTTTAAAGATAGGAACCAAACCCTCACAAAGATTTCATATGCTCAGAATCAACCTTTACAAATTTCTTTTTCCAAGCTCATGAATAAAATCTACTTTTTACAGATTCAAAAATAACCTAATTTTTTTTTTTTTTTTTTTTTTTAAATTAAGGCTAAATAATCAAAATCTCACAAACACTTCAAATATCCTTACCCGGTAAGGATTGAACCGTTATAAAATTACTGACAAATCAATTCAATCCAAGAAAAATTATTACCTCAATCTCTTTATAAGAAGAGACTGAAACCAGCTACCCTTAGATTAAATACTCCTAATAATATTCAATTCGTCACTCAATTCACCAATTACAAATTGATAAGTGATTTTTCTCACTCGAAACTTCTACCACCCCAAATAAATTAGATTTTAATTAATATCCCAAAACTAGTGATAGAAAAGTGAGATATTCAAAATTTGATTTTAAACAAAAAATGGTTAGCACGTAATTGAGTACGTAATCAGATTTATTCAAGAGTTTGTTTCAAAAATATTTTTCAATAAAAAATCAGAAAACAATTTCTAAAGAGCAAATTCCAAATATAATCAAACAATACTAAATAGAAAATAATTTGGAAAAATCTTGCCCAGGATCCACCGAAAGAATAATTATAGCAATGTCACTTCAGATTCCGTAGCAACAATGATCCACAGTAAATAATTCTCAATAATAACTCTTAGAAAAGCTCTCACAATTCTCTCAATATGATTTTTCTTAGAAAAACTCAGTATAATTCTCTTGTTCTCTCTCTCTAATATAAAAAACGCATGTCTATATAAAAATGAATAAAATAAGCTCTATAACAGCTAGTTTCCACTTGTTATGACATTTAATTGCTCTTGTAGACCCCTTATATTATTAAAATTTCATCCTGGTTTAAATCACTTAATTATAACTTTTAAACTTCTCAAGTAAGTCCCCCAAATATTTCTCAATCAGAATTAAATAGGTTGAAAAGATTTACATGTATCAAATTGAGAAATATTCAAACTTAATGAATCAAATCTATAAGGATATCATAATATATGTTGCATATATTAAATAACATTAAATCCCTAATACATTTAGTAAATCCTAACCATAAAATGGCTAGTAACGGCCACTTTTAGAATAAAATCTAGAATTCTACAAAATCCTGAAATAGTACCATAAGTCGACTTACCAATGACCACCAGTTGACCGCTAGATTTAGGATATAGCCAAGCCAAAAATCCACAACCCACCGATCGATCTAGAGATTCAGAGAGTTACATTTCTAGTCACAAGTCGATTACTCTATCGACTTATCGATACAAAGAGTTTATATTTAAGCACAGGTCAATCTACCTGTCGACCGAGAAATAGAGAGACTTTTCCTTCTATGCTTCGGTTGACTTACTTGTCGACTTACTAATGCTGGAACACTTCTCTCAATTCGTTTTAAATCCATTTTCATTGACGTTTTCGTCTCTTTAATCAATTTCTTTTCTCGGTTAGCTCCACTAAATACTTAAATTCAATTTTAATCAATTATTAATATTTGTTTTTCAATTACACATAGGAGCAAACAATTTAACTAATTAGGATCATATAAAAAACACACATATTTATAAAAATCATTTAAAAATATTTTTGTGTCGTTTGTGATCCTAATTGGGATATTTAGAGTTGAAATTTAACCTGAGTTATTTTTTCTAGGTTCTTCAAATTCTTCAACCTCTTAATTCTTTATCATCTTTGTCATCATATCTTCATCATTTGGAACTAATAAACTAAAACACTTAATCAAACCATTAGTTCTACCAAAAACATCAACCTTTAATTATTCATCAAAATCTTAGGATCAACATGTCCTATTTCTACTGAAGCAATATCAGTTAATCGCCTTTGGTCCTATTTCGTTGCGATCAACACAACACATTCTTCTTTTTTACCTTTTCACGTGGGACTTTTCTGATCTTGGGCGGTAGTACTATCCCATTACAGTGCATGGTAGCTCTGGGTAATTTGGAGAGCATACCCTGATATGATTAGGGAAGTTTCACCTTTGCAACATTTTTGGTGACGTGTGGACAAGAGTATCGACTAGAGTCAACAGTGTTACTAATGTTTGGCAGTTTCTTTCGATGAGTTGTTCACTTCTCTTGTCTTTTCAAAAAGTTTTAACTTATCATTTCCTATCCACACATTATATTTAGCTTGTTTTCCCTTGTAGTTTTAGGCTTTCAAGTATCTTTCAACCTATCACATTTTTTCTTTGGTCTCTAATAAATTTACTAAAGGAGCGAAGTGACATTGCTTTGTCATTGAGGAGCATTCATCTTTCTAGGATTTAGCAGTTCCATGAACTCAACTGGAGTGCTTGACAAGATCTGACATTCTGTGGCAACTTTATTGGCATAACCATTATTTTCATAGGATGGCTTGAGAGCACATTCTTTCCACCTAACGTTGATTCTTTAGGGAACCTTCTATTTAAGAGGCTTATCTGGGAGAGTGTGCGTTATCATAGATAGTTGCGGAGTTTCATATTCCTCATCAGCCGCCTGTTAGTATATTTGGGGTTAATCTTGGATTTTACGGATACTGTTCAGTATGATGTAAGGGCTTCGGCAGACATCTTGGTTACTCCTATAGACCTAGGGTAATCTTATTTGAGGTGGTTCAACAATGTTTTGATTAGTAGACAGACAAATATCGCTTCCTTGGTTGGTGTAACTATGCTAGGGAATCAAGTTTTAGCTTTCTGGGTAAGTTGTAATGCGGCTAGAGTGGTTCATGTGACTGAGCAAAGAGGACATTAATGTACAGAGAGATAACCATCATCGAGAGGTTGAGTGACTTCGTGCTATGTTGGCTCGTTCCCAAACACCACCAAGTCCTTCGTGACAGAGGCTCCTACTGCGACCCCTAGGACAATACAGTTTGCTACAGACTTAGAGGTGTTTATCCATCTTGAGATGCTGACTGCTTAGATTAGAGGATCGAGGGAGTCTAAGGGTCCAGAGCCGCTGTCTACTACAGACTGCTGACTTTAACTGGTCGTCTTCTTTATCATGTATTGACTTCTCTTTTGTATCTTGGAATCATGTATCCACATATTTTGTACGTTTTTTTTTTTTTTTGACGAGATGTTGTATTATGTTTGTTTATCTCTTTGGATGGATGGATGTATGTGTATTATCGAGGCTTTATTTTTCCGTTATCCCTTTATGCATTGTTTTGCTATTATACATATCATATTTCGTTCACTCTATTTTTTTTAAACAGTCAAGATGCAAATTACCCATAACATTCCCAAGTTAATTTCTTTCTTTTGACTTTTATTCTAACATATATGACATAATACATGATTTCATAAAATAAAAAAAAAAAAAGTTTTCTTGCCACCTGATACACTCTATATTTTTTTAAAATAGAGGAAGTAGAGATTGGGAAGATGAGGAAAACAAGTTTTCATTCCCCTCTGTTGAAACCCTCAAAATTCGTTCATTTTCGAAAATGGTTTTCAGAGGCTTTTATAGGGGCCGATTTTGAAAACGTTCTTTGGGTCATAATTTATGTTAGAAAATGAGTCACCACCTAACATGAGTTAAATGATGTGTTTGGTTATCAGGATTTGTTAAATTATTTTTTTTATTTTGAAATGGCCTAAGGTTTTACTTGTAAAGGTCTTGTACTAGAGATTTCTTAAAGTTTGGGGGTTGGCTATGCTGGAGAAAGGTTTTAAGCACTCCAAGATGCCTGTCCGAAGATGGTACCTTAGTTTAAATAGATGTTCACATTTAAGCAAAGTCCAAGTAATTTTCTTTCGTTTTGTTTAACAAGAATAATTCCTATTTTTATATTTTAGTCTTTTTTATGCATTTTCATGTAAGGAAAAGCATGAAAAGGTTAACTATCTATCAATAACAATCAATAAAGTAGTTTGAAATCAAAATATTTTTTAGATTTTTTTACAACCAAATTTTGTAAAGGATGCCTACGTATCTTGATTTTTATGAAGAATTAGGTCAAAATGTTGTTCATCTATTCAAAATGAACTAATTTTATTATAGATAAGTTACTGTACTCGTACGTGAGCTGCCTACATATCTCAAATCGTTGAGAATCAGGTCAACACATAATTCATTTATTCCAGATGATATTGATTTTGTTTTTATTGTATTATGAGACAAGAACATGAATCAAACAATGATATATGAATAATCCTTTTGATTTTGTCAAGAACACTACAACTGAACTCACTTGCTTAGGCAAATTATACTGTTTATGTTTAGGTTATTAGTTAGAAAATAAATAAAATATATGGTATGTATGCCAGTCCTACTCATAAGTAAGTAAGAAAGAAACATTTTTGAAGAAGGTGCACACATATCCCCGAAGGAATACAGGTCCTCTATTTCTCTCAAATTTTTAGCCACAAGGTATATATATATATATATACACACATATATATTCGGTGCTAATCTACGATCTTGAAGACTTAGTTCTAGGCTTTAATCTAGATGATTGTAGTAAAGTAAATCTAGTTATTAATAGTTAATGGTTAGTGATTAGAAGTTAACGATTTGATTTGAGTTTTGGAGTTCAGTTTCATGTGTTCACAAGAGAATTGAAGATATTATGCATAACTGCTGGTGTGGTAGATGTGTTTGTCATGTTCCTCACATGTTCATAACATGTTCTTGGATGTTCTTGAACAATTTTTGACATGGTTTGATGATTTTGACATGTTTTTAACATTTTCTGCTTGATTACATGTTATATATGCTATGTACATGAAACATAAGTTTAATAACTACATGAACATGCTATATACAAGAAAAATAACATATTTCAGACAAGATCGAAGGATGTTTAGGAAGACATAGCTAGCTTAGGGAAGGGGTCATTCCCTAAACAATTACATTCTTCTCCTTCTTGGGATCTTCTAGGTTGTTCTCAATTGTTCGCCGTAAATTTCTTGAGGTCTTCTTCCAATATTCTCAGGAACTCCACAGGGAAGGTATTTGGACATAATTTCGAGGTGTTTATTGAAAATAAAACTTGAAAACCCAAGGGACCCGAGAGTAGAATTCGAGCCTAGGGAGAGAAATTGTGGGTTCAATCTATTTGATTTATGAAAGCAGGCCCCCCTATTTATAGGGTGGGTACCCTGCACATTGGCGAATGCGCAGGGTAACCCATCCTAGTCCTTATGTGCTATTTAGCGTAGGGGTCACCCCTTTATGTCTTGAAGTTGGATAGTTTTATGCGAATTTTGAAGATTTTGTAAGATATTCAAAGATTTGGTAATGATTACCAAATCATTAAATATCTAAGGGTAATAATTAGAAATCATAGCTCATGATTGGAAATCATTAGTCAACATGAGCAATCATGAGAATGATTGGTTGCACATGGCTCATTTAATGCATGATGTGACCATTTCTGGTTTGGTTTGGTGGTTAAGTACCAGTTACTCACACTATTTAGGTTTGGTTGCCATTAATGCTTTCTAGGTGCGTTGAATCTAGTCTCCAAATATCATTTGGCAATTAATGCTTAACAATAACACTTGATATGATGGGCATTGAATGCTTTCCAATAGAATTGATTTGGTTCGGTTTGCCTTGTAACCAGGTAGTCATATTTCAAGTAATTCGGTTTTCCTACGATATTTTGATTAAAATATCTAGGTGACTTGAATGTGGTCATCATATGTCATCACAATCATTTAATGCTTGATAGGATGGGCATTTAATGGCTCATTAAATACATTTCTTGGTGGTGAAACCGAATCTGGTAACCGTTAGTTACCTCTTAAGTAACTTAGTTTCTCCCATAGTAATTTTGTAGGAAATATATAGGAAATATCTTGGGAATTTAATGCTCATCAATGAGTCATTAAATTCTTGATAGGGCCCTTGATTTCATGCGCTTTGATTGATTTCGAACCGAGTCCTAAGCCTTAATTACTTTGAGTAACTTAGACTTGTCATGACAATTTCTTGTCTTGATTAAAGTATTTAGATTTGATTTATAAAGATTATTACTTTAAATATATATTTAAAGAAATATTTTTTGCGTCAAATAGACGAAACCGGCGATAATAAATGTTTCAGGGGTCAATGTAGGTAACAGAGGTAAATTGGTAAAATGTCTTATAGTTGAAGAACAATAACTAATTTTATTCATATTAAAGGTGATTTTATGAAAATCAACATTCAACAATGTCCAATTAGTGATAGGTGTAAAATACCTATCTATATTTAAACCGAATTTGACAGTTTTCGAGTATTTTATTAATGTTCTAATTTCATTTTAGTTCTTTTTTATATAATTCAGGTGTAGAGATGTAAACAATTGACAAATCGAATGAAACGATGGGAAATCGGTAAAGAAAAGATGAAAAATTGGGGTTTCAAGGCTAGCAAAAAATTCACCTAGGTGAAGAAAACCACTACCTAGGCAAAATTCCTCCAGAAAGGTTGGAATGCTACAGTTCTGAAATCTGCCTAGGTGAAGAAACTACCGCCTAGGCGGAATTCCGTCAGAAGGTTGGAATGCTGCAGTTTTGAAATCCGCTTAGGCGAAGAAACCACCGCCTTGGCGGAATTTCGTTAGAAGGTTAGAATGATGCAGTTCTGAAATCTGCCTAGGCAAAGAAACCATCGCCTAGGCGAAATTCCGTTAGAAGGTTGGAAGTGCTGAAGTGCTGAAATCCGCGTAGGCGAGAAAACTATTGCCTAAGCAGAAATCAGTCAAAATAAAAAAAGACTAAGAAGTTAGTCCTCTGCCTAGGCGAAGAAATTACTGCCTAGGTGAATTTCTAACCGACTTAACCTTCGCCTAGGCGAAGAAACTACCGCCTAGGCGAATTTCGCACAATAGAGAAAAATATTTGTTTAGATATTTTTCAAGCCAAAGGCCTATAAGTACCCTTTTCCCACGTCTGAAAGAAAAAGTTAAGCATCCCTAACCCTAATATAGAGTTATTAAGCTATCTTTGAGAGATCAAGGAGGAGGTTCATCATTCGGGCAAAGAGGAATCATTTGCGGATTGATCATTAGCGACAGTGGATCGTTTCACTTTCAGATTTGATTGTTCTTCTCTTGTTTTTATCTTTGTAATTACTTTTCCATATCTAATGATGTTGAATCACTCTTGTTTTGTATGGTATATAGTTAAGATCATGTAATATTAGTTAAATGTTAATTAGGTGTTGTTGAAATCATGTAAATATTAGTTGAATGAATTAATGTTACTTTAATGAATGTTTGTCTAAATCTGATTATGTTTACCGTTATTATTGATATCATGCTTGTATTGATAAACTGAGAATATGGGGTTTGATACTCGGGAGAGGTAACCCCGGATTCAGACTATGGTAAACGCAACGTGACGTTCTAACGACCCGGGAGGGCGTTAAAACGTATAAAATCCATGACGTTGGGTCAAGACTCACGTGACATAGGATTGTTAAGGCATTGCGGGGGACTTCTTCATTGGCACGAAGTCGTGTAATCCCCCGTCTTACACTTGGGAGAGGTAGCGGACGAGTTGTAGATATAGAGATTGTCGGAATAGATAAACACCGTTATAGATAACTAAATGAAGTCATGTATGCATTCTGTGAAAGAAATCAATACCTAAGTAATTAGTGTAATTAGAATTAACCTAATAGTTGTCATTTATATTAGTAGATTAAATAGAATACAAATCATTTTTGAATAGTCGAGATAATATGAGACTTTACCAATCACCATATTCAACTAAATTACACCATTCCAAGTGGAACGATATCCAATCTTAAAAGATCCATTATATTAAAACTGGACCTCGTGCACATGCGAGTAGTCATTACGTGAGTGATTAAAACCTCGACATACAAGTTTTGGGCACTAATGTTGGGGACGCGATGTTTTTAAAATTGAGTTGATATTGTGATCAAGTAGTTGAATGTTAATCACGATAATTCTTTTGCTTTTAATTTTATTCAATTCATTTGTTTATTTGATTTATTTGCTTGAACTGAGTAGTGCATGCGGCGTAGTAAACGAATACGTAAACAGAACGAAGATCAATCTACTACTATGGCCTGGGGAGGTGAAAACGTCTTGCAACCGCCGGAGGCGCAAGTATTCCATCCTCCGGAACAAGAGCGCACACACAGAGTCCTTAGGGATTATTATCGACCATTGATGCTGGATAATTATTCAGGCATCTGAAGGCAACCAATGTAAGTGAACAATTTCGAGTTGAGGCCCATCCTGATCAATATGGTTCAACAAAACCAATATGGTGGGAATTTTCATGAGGATCCGAATGTCCATTAACGACAGTGGATCGTTTCACTTTCAGATTTGATCGTTCTTATCTTATTTTTATCTTTGTAATTACTTTTCCATATTTAATGATGTTGAATCACTCTTGTTTTGTATGGTATATAGCTAAGATCATGTAGTATTAGTTAAATGTTACTTAGGTGTTGTTGAAATCATATAAATGTTAGTTGAATGAATTAATGTTACTTTAATGAATGTTTGTCTAAATCTGATTGTGTCTACCATTATTCTTGATATTATGCTTGTATTGGTAAACCGTGAATATGGGGTTTAACACTCAGGAGAGGTCACCCTGGATTCGGAATAGGGTAAATGCAACGTGACGTTCTAACAACCCGGGAGGGCGTTAGAACGTATGCAATCCATGACGTTGGCTCAAGACTCACGTGACCTAGGGTCGTTAAGGCGTTGAGGGGGACTTCTTCATTGATACGAAGTCGTGTTATCCCCTGTCTTACACTCGAGAGAGGTAGCGGAGGAGTTGTAGATACAGAGATTGTCATAATAGATAAACACCGTTATAGATAACTAAATGAAGTCAAGTATACATTATGTGAAAGAAATCAATACCTAAGTAATTAGTGTAATTAGAACTAACCTAATAGTTGTCATTTATCTTAGTAGATTAAATAGAATACAAACCATTTTGAATAGTCGAGATAATATGAGACTATGCCAATCACCATATTCAACTAAATTACACCATTCCAAGTAGAACGATATCCAATCTTAAAAGATCCATTATATTAAAACTAGATCTCGTGCAATTGCGAGTAGTCATTACGTGAGTGATTAAAACCTTGACATACAAGTTTTGACTCCGTTGCCGGAGATGCGGTGTTTTTAAAATTGAGTTGATATTGTGATCAAGTAGTTGAATGTTAATCATGATAATTCTTTTGCTTTTAATTTTATTCAATTCATTTTTTTATTTGATTTATTTGTTTGTACTGAGAAGTGCATGTGGCGTAGTAAACGAATACGTAAACAGAAAGAAGATCAATCTACTACTATGGCCTGGGGAGGTGAAAACATCTTGCAACCGCCGGAGCCGCAGGCATTCCAGCCTCCGGAACAAGAGCGCCCACACTGAGTCTTTAGGGATTATTATCGACCATTGATGCTGGATAATTATTCAGGTATCTGAAGGCAACCAATGCAAGCGAACAATTTCGAGTTGAAGCCCGCCTTGATCAACATGGTTCAACAAAACCAATATGGCGAGAATATTCATGAGGATCCGAATGTCCATTAGTGATAGTGGATCGTTTCACTTTCAGATTTGATCGTTCTTCTCTTATTTTTATCTTTGTAATTACTTTTCCATATCTAATGATGCTGAATTACTCTTTTTTTGTATGGTATATAACTAAGATCATGTAGTATTAATTAAATGTTACTTAGGTGTTGTTGAAATCATGTAAATATTAGTTGAATGAATTAATGTTACTTTAATGAATGTTTGTCTAAATCCTATTATGTTTACCGTTATTCTTGATATTATGCTTGTATTGGTAAATCGAGAATATGGGGTTTGACACTCAGGAGAGGTAACCCCGGATTCGGACTAAGGTAAACGCAATGTGACGTTCTAACGACCCGGGAGGGCGTTAGAACGTATGCAATCCTTGACGTTGGCTCAAGACTCACGCGAGCTAGGGTCGTTAAGGCGTTGAGGGGGACTTTTTAATTGACACGAAGTCATGTAATGCCCCATCTTACAATCGAGAGAGGTAGAAGAGTTGTAGATACAGAGATTGTCGGACTAGATAAACACTGTTATAGATAACTAAATGAAGTCTAGTATGCATTATGTGAAAGAAATAAATACCTAAGTAATTAGTGTAAATAGAACTAACCTAATAGCTGCCATTTGTCTTAGTAGATTAAATAGAATACAAACCATTTTTGAATAGTCGAGATAATATGAAACTATGCCAATCTACGTATTCAACTAAATTACACCATTCCCAGTGGAACGATATCCGATCTTAAAAGATTCATTATATTAAAACTAGATCTCGTGCACTTGCGAGTAGTCATTATGCAAGTGATTAAAATCTCGACATACAAGTTTTAGGCGCCGTTGCCGGGGATGCGGTGTTTTTAAAATTGAGTTGATATTGTGATTAAGTAGTTAAATGTTAATCACGATAATTCTTTTGTTTTTAATTTCATGCAATTCATTTTCTTATTTGATTTATTTGTTTAAATTGAGTAGTGAATGCGACGTAGTAAATGAATACGTAAACAGAAAGAAGAGCAATATACTACTATGATCGGGAGAGGTGAAAATGTCCCGCAACCGCCGGAGCCGCAGGCATTCCAGCTTCCGGAACAAGAGCTCCCACAAAGAGTCCTTAGGGATTATTATCGACCATTGATGTTGGATAATTATTCAGGCATCCGGAGGCAACCAATCCAAGCGAACAATTTTGAGTTGAAGCCCGCCCTGATCAACATGGTTCAACAAAACCAATATGGCGGGAATCTTTATGAGGATCCGAATGTCCACTTGGACACCTTTCTGGAGATATGTGACACTATGAAGATCAATGGTGTTACTGAGGATGTTATTTGGTTAAGGTTATTCCTTTTCTCATTGCGTGATAGAGCACGGGGTTGGTTCCAATCTATCCAACCGGGAAGCATAAATACTTGGGAGGACCTTGCTCAAAGGTTCCTCACTAAGTTCTTCCACCTTCCAAGACTTCTCAGCTCCGAGGCGAACTTGCGCAGTATCACCAAAGAGATTTTGAGCCATTATTTGAAGCGTGGGAGCGATTCAAAGAACTATTGCGAAGGTGCCCTCAACACGGGTATCAGGATTGGTTTCAAACCCAATTTTTTTACAACGGGTTGGACGACCAAACTAGAATGATCATTGATGCTGCCTCGGGAGGATCATTATTATCCGAAACCCTTACTGAAGCTAATGCGTTGTTGGAAGAAATGGCGGCTAGTAATTACCAATGGCCAAATGAGAGGAACACGGGAAGAAGGGTCTCTTCTATTCAAGAATCTAACCATATTGCCACTTTGTCGGCCCAACTGTCTAAGCTCTCGGAACAATTGGTCTGTCACAGCCCGTCCAGGACACCCGTCAGCCCGAGGCTGGCGTGACTACAACATGACATCACCAATACCTAATAGTAATAATAAGCAAATTGAATAACAATATACACCCACTGTATAATACAAATATCTATTATGGGGGACACACCCGTCCCGAAATTTTACAAACAAAAGTATTTATCCATGAACCTTTTATAGGTTCGCCTTTGACAGCCTTTCCCAAATGCCTAAATGACTCCATCACGTAGCTCTACCTAGTGCCAATAGGGGACCGACTCCTAGCCGTTGTACCTGCGAGTGTACTGCCTTCCTAATAAAACATTTTTATAGTAATAATAGTTTATTCTGCAACATCTAAATGCATCAAACTTAAATATGTAAACATTATGTAGTTCGCCAAAGTTTTCATTATATTAGCAGTGAGAATAAAGTACTATATATAAGTTCCATGCAAAATCACTTAGTATACGAATCATGCCAATCATCATAATAAATCACCCAGTATAAGCAAAATACCACATCTCAAAACATCATCACAAACACCCACATACACGCTGGCCAACCCTAGTGATTGTTTTAACCTCATGATCGGGAGTTTGCAACGGTACCGTACCATCCATAGGATATGCCTTCCTACGAACACCCATCACTCTGCCGAAGCGGATAACATCACTCCGCCGAAGCGGATCACATCACTCTGCCGAAGCAGATAAATACCATAGCATTATCAAATTAATAACGTCATCATCAATTCACAAACTAATATTATCGTCTAATTAATGTCGGCAAATCTCAACCATCACTCTCTATTTCCAGAACTGATTTTTAATCCAAAATCATATATTCCTTTTACTTAAAAACAACGTCTGATTTTTACCAAAACCATTTTTCCACTCTCTTTTTAAACTACCGAATCCAATGAAAATCATTCAGTCTCAGTATAGCCATTTTATATGAAAAATAATTTGGCAAGAAGATAGTACACTCACCTCGTGATCTGTTCCCAAAAGCTTTTGCTAACTACTCTCTACCGAAACTGCGGTGCCTGCGAACCTAATAGTAATAGGGCGTAAATTAATATCGTATTTAAAGTAACCAAATTAGATGAATGCAGGTCCTAATTTTCCATAATTTTCCCACATTTCATTACGAAAACTATTATTCGTTTAATTTCGCTCTGTTAAGTTTACTGTACCAGTTTATTAAAACTAGCGATTATAAAAATGTTCTTACGATCACGACAATTAGTATTACGAATGAGAGAAAAATCTTAATGCCCAACAATTTAATTTAATTAATAATAGTATCCGATAAAAATATTACCTGTTCCGAAACGTTCACGGGCCACGGGATGAATTTCGAATTTTATTGGGGTTATTTTTGTAATTTTTTTTCCCGGTTCTGTTTTTGTTTGAGCACCCGCCGGATCCCCCTCTACTCCGGCCGGGCCCTCACTCCTCCCACCAAACTTTACCGCTAACGTCCAAGCACACACACACACAATGCCGAAAACATCCCGTACCCACACATGCGCAGTCGCCGGAGGAACGATGACGAACTCACCAACGGCGGCAACCGAAACTCATCACCGCCGATCCTCTCTCTCTCCTCTTTCTTTGCCAACTCCGGCGACCGCCACCCATATAGCTCACTAACGATCACCCCCCTCACATGCACGTTGAATCCGAACACCCACGTGCACACACACACCCCTGTAACCGGAACACACTGCCCTGCCGGAGAACCTTCCACCGTCGGTGATCCCGAGCAGCAACCCTACACACCCTCTCGTCTGAACATAACAACTATGAGTACACTCTCTCACACCCACAATCGCCGGCTGATCAGACAAGATCCCCCCTGCCATCGATCACGAACCCCGCTCCGATCCTCCCTCTCTCTGTGTGTAGATTTTCTGAACTTCCTTCGGATTTCGTCCTTTTTCCCGATCTTCACTCATGATGTTGGTATTTATATGCATGAACTAAGTGGGTGGAGGTTTGATCTGATCTTGCCACGTCGCCGATCTCACTCTTCTCTGTTTCGGTTCAATGGTCGGCCGGCAGCGCATGTCACCGCATATGTATATGTATAATATGTGTTTTAAAAAAAAACTTTTATTTTATTACCCTTTTCTCCCCCCAACTCATTTACATCCTTATTTTAGCCCAATGTACTATTCACAATTTCCTTAAATCACAATTTGAACCCTCAAAATTTTTAGTATATAATTTAAGTGACAATTTAAAATCCCCAAAGTTTAGAATAAATATTTCTATATTTTCAATTTGACCCCTGGACTTTTTATTTGAATTTTTAATTGTCCTAGTTTCACCCCGAATTTTTCCAATTATTCTAAAATACAACTGAAATGACGTACATGCTACGATTGAGGTCTTACAACTCTTCCCTCCTAAAAGAAATTTCGTCCCGAAATTTTATTACCTTAGTCGAATAAATACGGGTATCTGTTCCTCATCTCGTCTTCTCGCTCTTGTGTCGCATCTTCCACTGCATGATTGCGCCATATCACCTTGACTAACATAATCGTTTTCGTTCGCCCACCTGATCTTTATGGCTTAGGATTTGGACTGGCTCTTCCCCGTAGGTCAAATTTGTCTCCAACTCGATCAACCGCGAAGTCAACACATGAGAAGGGTCTGGCACATATTTACAGAGCATCGATTCATAGAGATCGTCGTGTAGTCGAGATAATTCTAGCGGTAACGCAAGTCCATACGCTGTCGTGCCCAGCCGATCTAAAATTCCATATGGTCCGATATACTTTGGACTTAACTTCCCTTTCTTCCTGAACCTCATTAATTTTCGTCAGGCTACTTATACGTCAAAGTCGCATCACAAAGTTATACTCGTCTAATGTGATTCTAGAATAACTGTTTCCCATATATGGTCTCATCATCCCAAATCGCCCAAAATTTACAACCAACAACTTTTCATCAAATCATAACCATCCAATAAACAAGGTGCACCTGGTCGGTTACACTTAACACGGATAACTCACTGTCAAAGGATCTCATGTTCCTAACTGCTTCCACTGCGCTATTCTGATAAATCAAAATTAGTAACAACACTATATGCTGAAAATATGTCAGTACCATAAGTCTACTTCAACCCGTCATAACCGGCACTTACCCATTTCATCCGACATTTTCTAGTCGCCCGTTGCAACAATATTTTCCATTCAACGTTTAACCTAATAATAACTGCCACCAATCTCATAAGCACAGATAACTCAACTATCATTAACCTCGATACCTATCTCAACTCTTTAATACCCATATCGATATCTTTCATAATACCTAAATATAACCAATTCTCATAACTACAACTCAATTATATCAAACAAATAATCCATAAGAATTCCTTTCATGCCTCCATATTTTATCAAGTCCTTGACATGGTCACGTGCTTCCAGTTCGTTTTCACCCGCCTAATATGCTTCAAACATATATCCACGTATATATACAACTCAAAGGGCATAGGTACGCCCCAATCACAACGAAATCGATACCTTCTAATAATTGTTAGCTACTAACTGTAAAATATTATATCTTGTTTACATATCAGCTTAAGGATATTTTAAATTTTCCTTGTCCTGTAACATCTCAATAACTTCTAATTTCCAGTAAAAAGTAGTCACATCGGGCTATTTTTAAATCTCGCAGAAGTTTCATTTTCTTATCTCAGTTCAGTCTCTCAGATTGGAATCCTGTATCTTTTTCATATAACACTTTATGTGATTCCACCACGATTGACGAAAAGATAGTTATTAGCATAAATAGATTTTATTAACACTACACAATCATCCCATTTCCAGAAGCTTCCACGACACCACCCTTCAATATACCTTCCAACACCTAAATCGTATTTCCTGGTAAACCATTGATCCATGACTAGAACAAGGTATCCACTTCCACTTGGGCAACTAAAGGAGTATGGAAAATTTTAACCCTCATGTTCAAATAACTATCAGCTCCTGACACTACAGTTTCCCCCATGGATTGTTCATACAATGACGACTTATTTTACTTTGATAACAATTATTGTCCAAATCACCATATGGCAACAACACCTATGATTTCAGAATTCCAGTTCTAAGATTTTGAATAACCAATTAATAGAATTCCTAAAATTACTAGTCCTTATCCCTTTTGATTTTTGAAAGAATATCTTGTCCTAAGTTAATTTTAATGTTTGCATTAAATTAGTGCATCACGAAATTGAACAATCCTATCAATATATTTATATATATTCGACATGCGCATCAGGGAAACATTCCTCGAACTACTCTCCCTTTGCTTTTCTGGTATAGGTCAAGGCTACCATAGCCCACCTAGAGATTTCGTTAATTCTCGACCTTAACTTGATTAACAAATCACCGAATAAAAGATGCCGTGATTTCTCATTTCCATCTACTAGTCATACCCATGCCATTACAGCTTAGTTAATATTACTGGGGTATTACATATCTTATTCTATGAACCTTTTTTTTTTTTTTTTTTTTTTTTTTTTTTTAAGGTCCCATCTGTAAATTGGCATTATCAACCCTACACATTTTAATTCAAATTCCCAAACTTCATCATTCCTTCAGACACGCCAATCAGCTCTACAGTCAATATCCACTGACCTTCTTAGCTGGACCTCCGACCTTTACATGTCTACACCATGGTAGAGATCAATACCGAACTGCATTACCATCTGACCAGCCGCCCACTAAACTTACAAGGGCCTTAACTTAACCCATATGTTAATATGAACAATCAACTCACCAATTTTTGACCCAAAATATTTGTTATAGTCAACCCCGTGACCATCTTCATTCCCTTCAACTCTAATCCTTTCCAATTGGACATCTAACTTCTGCGCTTCTACCATACAATCGATAAATATCAACTTCGTATTTACGAGCTCAATTTGAGTGGTCACCCGACCAATTGCCCAATAGACTTACAAAGATCTCAATTTGACACACACATTAGTACGAATAATTCAAATATGCGCAACCCCGTTTTTTTTTTTTTTTTCCAATTTCCGACCTAAAGCACAAATCCCGTCATACAGGAGATGTCACTAAGCGTTAGGACGAATACGATCTCTACTAATTCCAGAAAGTTTCGAATTCCAGTCACATGTTCTCGGCCTTCTCCATATTCCGTCAATCCACTACTTCGACTTCCTTTGGATTCACTTGAATGCTATGCCTTAAGAGCACTAGTCATATTTACTACATTAGTCACCGTCTTAGTAACATATTCTGGAAATGTTCAACACGCTTCTCTACACTTTCGACCGGATCACCGTTTTACCACGTCACAGCCTCTAATCTTCAATCACAAATACCCTACTCAAAAATCTGATACCCTATTTGTTGCAATTGATTTAATAACCTATCCATTCTAACTTTTACGTTACCAACACCGGATCTTTATGGGAACACCCACCAGGTCTACATAAATCATTAGTTGATATTCTAACTTATTGTGACGACTTCTTCTTCTATTAAAACTTCCTAAACCGCAAACAAACTTACTCAGATTCCTAATATCCAACAATAAATTTTTATTATATATATATATATATATATTTTACACCACCCCAAGTTATTTAAATTCAACTAAATGCAATCAATCATCGACTTAAATTAATCCACTCAATTTATCCCGTAGCAATCACTTTTAAAGTCCCAAGATTATAATTCCAAATCTCAATTTTCCACATTCATCGACATCAGTATACTTAATCAACTTATGTGCTGAACGTTCACCTCTTTATCATTATGGAACCTTTTTAACAACAATCACAATTACTAATCACACTTACAAGCACCCTGTCCATTCTTGAAACTACACAGGGAAAATCCCTAGCTATTACAATATCCACCGCTGAAACTTGTTTGAACAACATCTGCGTACTGACTTGTGATATCCTTTCTTTATCATTTTTTTTCCTAACCTCCTAAACCCACTATCAGACTAACTAAGGTACTAGAGATGCCTTCCCAACATTACATACTTTTATTTATCCCCAAATTTGACTCCACCCGCAACTTTATATTACTCATTCAAATGGATTATATCTACACATACCTACTATCCTCCTAGATCCACAATCCTCGGCTACTTCTTATATATCATTTCTTATTACCTTGCTACATACCACAACTGTTACTTGTCTATTAATCAATCTAAAAAGTGCTAACAAATTAAATTCTTGTCCAGTAACGTCACAGTTTCCTTTCAGATTGCCTAGAAAGCGATTTACTCCATTTGAATGTGATTTCTTATTTCGACTTAAGTACATTTTGTCATATCATCTAGTATATTGATAACGACGTAATTTGTTGTTTGTCTAACTTAGCCTTCTTTTCTTGTGGAAGACATCCCTCCTAGGAATATCACCACGTGGTCATATCGTTGCTTGCCAAAAAGACAACCCTCCACGCACCATGCTAATGCACATCTTTATGAAATAAAATACCCAATACCCATATACCAAGCTCACCTATTAACACCCTATCTCATGTCCCCTACTGACTAGACAACTGGCACGTCCTCCTACCTCATGATCTTCTACCGACACATCTCCTGACAAGTCTACAGAACCTATAACCTAGGTTCTGATACCAAAATTGTCACAGCCCATCCCGGACACCCGTTAGCCCGAGGCTGGCGTGACTACAACATGACATCACCAATACCTAATAGTAATAATAAGCAAATTGAATAACAATATACACCCACTGTATAATACAAACATCTATTATAGGGGACACACCCGTCCTAAAATTTTACTAACAAAAGTATTTATCCATGAACCTTTTATAGGTTCTCCTTTGACAGCCTTTCCCAAATGCCTAAATGACTCCATCACGTAGCTCTACCTAGTGCTAGTAGGGAACCGACTCCTAGCCATTGTACCTGCGAGTGTACTGCCTTCTTAATAAAATATTTTTATTGTAATAATAGTTTATTCTGTAGCATCTAAATGGATCAAACTTAAATATGTAAACATTACGTAGTTCGCCAAAGTTTTCATAATATTAGCGGTAAGAATAAAGTACTATATATAAGTTCCATGCAAAATCACTTAGTATACGAATCATGCCAATCATCATAATAAATCACCCAGTATAAGCAAAATACCACATCTCAAAACATCCTCTCAAACACCCACACACATGCTGGCCAGCCCTAGTGATCGTTTTAACCTCACGATCGGGAGTTTGCAATGGTACCTTACCATCCGTAGGATATGCCTTCCTACAAACATGCATCACTCTGTCGAAGCGGATCACATCACTCTGCCGAAGCAGATAAATACCATAGCGTTATCAAATTAATAACGTCATCATCAATTCACAAACTAATATTATCATCTAATCAATGTTGGCAAATCTCAACCATCACTCTCTATTTCCAAAACTAATTTTTAATCCAAAATCATATATTTCTTTTACTTAAAAAAAACGTCTGATTTTTACCAAAACCATTTTTCCACTCTCTTTTTAAACTACCGAATCCAATGAAAATCATTCAGTCTCAGTACAGCCATTTTATATGAAAAATAATTTGGCAAAAAGACAGTATACTCACCTCGTGATCCGTTCCCAAAAGCTTTTGCTAACTACTCTCTACCGAAACTCCAGTGCCTGCGAACTTAATAGTAATAGGGTCTAAATTAATATCGTATTTAAAATAATCAAATTAGATGAATGCAGGTCCTAATTTTCCATAATTTTCCCACATTTCATTACGAAAACTATTATTCGTTTAATTTCGCTCTGTTAAGTTTACTATACCAGTTTATTAAAACTAGCGATTATAAAAATGTTATTACGATCACGACAATTACTATTACGAATGAGAGAAAAATCTTAATGCCCAACAATTTAATTTAATGGATAATAGTATCCGATAAAAATATTACCTGTTCCGAAACGTTTACGGGCCATGGGATGAATTTCAAATTTTATTGGGGTTATTTTTTGTAATTTCTATTTTTTTTTTTTTTTTTTTCTCTTCATTTCTTCTTCCTTTTTTTTTTTTTTTTTTCCAGGTTCTGTTTCAGTTTGAGCACCCGCCGGACCCCCTTCTACTCCGGCCGGGCCCTCTCTCCTCCCACCAAACTTTATCGCCAACGTCCAAGCACACACAATGCCAAAAACATCCCATACCCATACATGCGCAGTCGCCGGAGGAACGATGATGAACTCACCAATGGCGGCAACCGAAACCCATCACCGCCGATCCTCTCTCTCTCCTCTCTCCTTGCCAACTCCGGCGACCACCACCCATATAGCTCATCGATAATCACCCTCCTCACATGCACGTTGAATCTGAACACCCACGTGCACACACAAACCTCTGTAACTGGAACATACTGCCCGCTGGAGAACCTTCCACCGTTGCTGATCCCGAGCAGCAACCCTACACACCTTCTTGTTTGAGCATAACAACTATGAGTACACTCTCTCACACCCATAATCGCCGACTGATCAGACAAGATCCCCCCTGCCGTCGATCACGAACCCCACTCTGATCCTCTCTCTCTCTCTCTAGATTTTCTGAACTTCCTTCGGATTTCGTCCCTTTTCCCGATCTTCACTCATGATGTTGGTATTGATATGCATGAACTAAGTGGGTGGAGGTTTGATCTGATCTTGCCACGTCGTCGGTCTTACTCTTCCCTGTTTCGGTTCAATGGTCGGGCGGTAGCGCACGTCACCTGCATATGTATATGTATAATATGTGTTTTAAAAAAACTTTTATTTTATTACCCTGTTCTCCCCCCAACTCATTTACATCCTTATTTTAGCCCAACGTAATATTCACAATTTCCTTAAATCGCAATTTGAACCCTCAAAATTTTTAGTTTATAATTTAAGTGACAATTTAAAATCCCCAAAGTTTAGAATAAATATTTCTATATTTTTAATTTGACCCCTTGACTTTTTATTTGAATTTTTAATTGTCCTAGTTTCACCCCGAATTTTTCCAATTATTCTAAAATACAACTGAAATGATGTACATGCTACGATTGAGGTCTTACATGGTCGTCTTGTCTACAAAAGGTGCTTTGTCAAGTCATGGGGAGGAGAATATTGCATGTTGTTCTCAAACCGCATTAGATAATGAGTTTGAGGAATGCCACTTTTTGAACAATCGAGCCTATACTTTTCGGTCCGCTACCAACATTACAACTGATTACAATCCTGGACTTCGCAACCATGAGAACTTCTCTTATGCCAATAACCAGATCTCTTTGTGTCCACCTCCGGGATATGGAAACCAAGCTCCAAGATATCTGATACAATCCAACCGTCAAATGCAATAGCCACCGATGCATAATCAAATTTCAAATTTGGATAAAGTATTGGGTTCGTTTATGAAGGAGACTCAGACTATCATGCGTGAGATGCATAACCGGCTGAACAAACATGAAACACGGCTTGACTCAATTGATACAACTTGTACAAACAACAATGCCACGATGAAGTCTTTAGAAACTCAAATCGGGCAGCTTGCTAGGTCCATCCAAGAACAACAAAAGAGAAAGTTTCCAAGAAACACGGAAACCAACCCTAGGGAATGCAACGTGATTAAATTGAAGAGTGGAAGAGAAGTAGAGGTGGGAAAGCCAATGGAAAATGAGCCGGGAGTGAGTCATGAGTTTCATCATGATGAACCAAGAACAAACGCGGAGGAGAAAGTTGAAGAGAAAATCGATGAAAGAAAGGAGAAGTTGAGTGAAGAAAAGAATGAGGAGAATATCCAAGAGAAAGTCGAGGAGAGAAGAAGAGATGAAAGGGTGATACTGGGGCAAGTAACTTTCTGAAAATCCACCAATTTGAAAAATTTCTTGAGATCTTCAAGAAGATTCACATCAACATTCCTTTTGCTGATGCATTGGAGCAAATGCCCAACTATGGAAAGTTCTTGAAAGATATCATGACAAAGAAGAGAAAGTTGGAGAAGTACGAAACAATAAAGCTAACAGAGGAATGTAGTGCAATACTACAAAGGAAGTTGCCTACCAAATTGAAGGATTCGGGTAGTTTCACAATTCTGTGTATTATCGGGAAATCTCACTTTGATAAGGCTCTTTGTGATCTTGGGGCTAGTATAAATTTGATGCCTTCTTCCGTTTATCGGAAGTTAGGACTTGAGAGTACAAAGTCGACAACGATCTCCCTCCAAATGGCGGATCGTTCGTTAACTTATCCTAAAGGTATCATTGAGGATGTGCTAGTGAAGGTTGACAAATTCATATTTCCAGTAGATTTCGTTGTACTAGAAATAAAAGAAGATAGAGAAATTCCGATCATCCTAGGAAGACCTTTCCTTGTAATAGGAAAGGCCTTAATCGATGTACACAATGGAAATCTGACGTTAAGGGTGAATGATGAAGAGATAAAGTTCAACATTTTTAAAACTATGAACTTTTCAAATGAAATTCCCAAATGCAATCTAGTTGATGTTGTGGACTCTTGTATGAGAGAGTTCTTTCTTGCAAATGTGGAAATGGATTTATTAGAGCATACTCTCACAAATTCCTTATCTATGGGGGATCTTGGTGAGAAAGGCTCTACCACATAACTTGATGTTGTGGACTACGTGCTAACTTTGGATGCTCAATCTAAAGACGTAGAGGATCCTATCCATGTGGCGGAGATTGAAGAAGTTGTAAACTCTCCCGATGAATCAAATCCACCTCACAGTGGATTAATACTCAACCAATTACCGGAGCATCTTCGATATATCTTTTTGGGAGAGAATTCAACCAATCCGGATATAATTTTATCATCTTTAACGGAAGAAGATGAAAGTAAGTTGCTGAGAATCTTGAAGCGGCATCGATCCGCTTTTGCTTGGTCTGTATTGGATATCAAAGGATTTAGCCCTTCGATTTGTATGCATAAGATTTTGATGGAGGATTCGTTCAAACCCTTAATTGAACATCAACGATGGCTAAATCTGACTATGAAAGAGGTGGTGAGATCGGAGGTATTAAAGCTCTTGAATGCAAAAATTATATATGCTATATCCGATAGTGAGTGGGTTAGCCTGGTGCAAGTGGTGCCCAAGAAAGGAGGTATGACGGTGGTGAATAATGATAAGGATGACCCTATTCCCACATGGACCATTACGGTATGGCGTGTGTGCATTGATTATAGAAGATTGAATAAGGCGACGAGGAATGATCATTTTTCTCTTCCTTTCATTGACCAAATGCTTGATCGATTAGCTGGATATGAGTACTATTTCTTTCTTGATGGCTATTCAGGTTATAATCAAATAGCCATTGCATCGGAGGACCAAGAAAAGACTACTTTCACATGCCCGTATGGGACATTTGCTTATAGGCGTAGGACGTTCAGCCTTTGCAATGCACCGACAAATTTTCAAGGGTGTATGATGGCAATATTTTTGGATATGGTGGAAGAGAAAATGGAAATTTTTATGGATGACTTCTCAGTCTTTGGGTCGTCTTTTGATCACTGTCTATACAATTTGGCACTTGTTCTTGACCGATGTGAGGAGAAGAATTTAGTTCTCAATTGGGAGAAGTGCCACTTTATGGTTAAAGAGAGGATCATCTTAGGTCATTGAGTCTCTTCCAAGGGGCTTGAGGTGGACCGAGCGAAGATTGAAACGATTGAGAAGCTTCCGCCACCGATTATTGTGAAAGGAGTTCAAAGTTTTTTGGGGCATGCCGGCTTTTATCGACGGTTTATTAAGGACTTCTTGAAGATGGTGAAGCTGTTATGTCATCAACTTGAGAAGGATACTTCATTTGAATTCAATTAGGCTTGCATGAATCTTTCAAGGCAATAAAGGAAAAGTTGATCACGACTCCCATAATGGTCGCTCCAGACTGGGAGATGCCATTTGAGATC
The DNA here is from genome assembly GCA_016647705.1 of Eucommia ulmoides. NCBI lineage: Eukaryota > Viridiplantae > Streptophyta > Magnoliopsida > Garryales > Eucommiaceae > Eucommia > Eucommia ulmoides. Next base: position 26,425,226 of record CM028341.1, read on the forward strand.
ATGTGCGACATGAGTGACTATGCCGTTGGCGTGGTATTAGGCCAATGAAAAGAGAAGATCTTTCGATCAATCTATTATCCAAGTAAGACATTGAATGATGCCTAGAAGAATTACACTACAACGGAGAAAGAATTGCTAGCTGTTGTTTTTGCTTGTGATAAGTTCTAGTCTTATATCATTGGATCAAAAGTGATCGTCTACACGGATCATGCGGCTATCCGGTACTTGTTTGCATAGAAAGACTCCAAATCGAGATTGATAAGGTGGATTCTTTTATTGTAAGAGTTCGATACTGAAATAAGGGATAAAAAAGGGAGTGAGAATATTGTTGCTGACCATTTGTCAAGGTTGACTCAAGAAGACGTTGGTAAGAAGTCTAGCATCACGGAGGTGTTCCTTGACGAACAACTACTCTCAGTTGAAAATGCACTTCTATGGTTTGCAGATATTGTGAACTTTCTTGCCTGTAATGTGTTACCACCCAATTTGACAAAAGCCCAAAGGAAGAAATTCCTTTTTGATTCAAAATATTATTTGTGGGATGAGCCATTGCTCTTTAAGAAATGTGCTGATCAGGTAATTCGAAGATGTGTTCCGAAAGAGGAGATGGCTAGTATTCTCTATCATTGCCATTCATCTCCTTGTGGCGTCCATTTTGGTGCCACTCAGACGGCAACGAAAGTACTTCAATCAAGTTTTTACTGGCCTTCTTTGTTTAAAGATTTATACACGTTTATAAAAACTTGTGATAGATGCCAAAGGGTAGGTAACATATCGAGATGGCATGAATTGCCATTGACGTCCATTCTTGAGCTTGAGTTGTTTGATGTGTAGGGTATTGATTTCATGGGGCCATTTTTGCCGTCATTTGGCAAGGAGTATATTTTGTTAGCAGTGGATTATGTGTCAAAATGGGTCAAGGCCATGGCAACATCTACCAATGATGCCAAAGTGGTTTTAAAATTCCTTCAACAAAATGTCATGACACGGTTTGGGACACCCAGAGCCTTAATCATTGATGAGGGAACCCACTTTTGTAACAAAATGCTTAATGCTTTGTTGGCAAAGTATGGTGTTAGGCATAAGGTGGCGCTACTATACCACCCACAGACAAATAGCCAAGCTGAAGTTTCTAACCGAGAAATCAAGCTAATTTTGGAGAAAACGGTTCATACAAATCACAGGGATTGGGCGGTTAAGCTTGATGATGCTTTATGGGTGTACCGCATGGCTTTTAAGACACCGATCGACATGTCTCCGTATCGATTGGTGTTTGGGAAGGCATGTTATTTACCCGTTGAATTGGAGCATCGTGCATTCTAGGTGATTAAGAAACTCAATTTTGACCTCAAGGCTTCTAGTGCGCAACGTCTCCTCCAATTGAATGATATGGAGGAATTCCAGCATAAGGATTATGAAAATGCCGAGCTATACAAAGATAAAATGAAGAGGTAGCATGATAAAATGATAGTCAGAAGGGAGTTCAGTCCGGGCCAACAAGTTCTGTTGTTTAATTCAAGGTTGAGACTCTTTCTCTGAAAGTTGAAGTCCCGGTGGTCTGGACCATTTTCGGATCAAGCATAATTATCTATTCGGTGCTATCGAGTTGGAAGGCAAAGACGGATGATCTTTCCGAGTCAACGGGGAGCGGATCAAGCACTACTTTAAAGATGAAGAGCGAGTTGTGGAGAACATCTCCCTCGTTGAAGGCTAAAGTCGGAATTCGTACACGTCTAGCTAGGGATGTAAAAACAAGCAATATCTTTTCATATGTCGTCGAGGGTAACGAACATTCCCAACTTTTGTATAAATTACTTTTTGGAGATCGTATTGATCTCAAAATATTTTTTTTTGTGGTGAACTGATGAGTATAGATACTTAGGGTTGAATAGCATGCTAAAAATCGTTTGAGGAACAAAGTGGAAGTAAGTAGCGTAGAGAAAAGTTGTGAAAACATGAAGAAATCCATCCGAAATTCACATTGATGTAATTTCGCTTAGGTGGAGAAACCACCGCCTAGGTAGAAATAGGACAGAAGGTTGAGTTTTTACATTGGTGTAAATTCACCTAGGCGGAAACACCACCGCCTAGGCGGATTAGCGTCAGTAGGTCTTTTAACCAAAAAGGCACTACTTTGCCTAGGAGGAAAAACCTCCACCTAGGGGAATTCGCATGAGCCTTGTTTTAAAAATAAACCCTTCCCATTCGCAAACGACATTCTCCCATAAAATTTTTCGAAAATCTCTCAACTTCAGCATTCCAAATCCTTCCCTCAATTTAAACTTCATCCAAAACTTGAGAAAAACTTGGATTTCCACCAAGAATCTTCATCCAAACGTCGGATTCTCTCTCCCATTTTCGGAAATCTAGGGTTTAAATGGTGAACAGTACGAAATCGACATCTTCAAGTGATTTGATCGAAATTTTTCAACAAGTGTCAATGATTCTATAGTTCATTTAATTGTTGAAAGTTTTGCTTGAGTTGCATATTTATTTAAAAAATCCTTGGATTTGGATAGAACCCTAAACCCTTTAATCCCTAGTATCACGTTTCTCATGTTCTTAGGGCTCTAGGCCTGATTTTTCGTGAAACCTATCATGTTTATGTGTAGATACACTATGGGAATGGTTTATTTTAGGCTACATTGCAAAATTTTTGTGATTTGGTTTTGGTTGGTATGATATATGGTGAAATTCGTATTGATTTGGTTTTGGTTGGTATGTAGTTGTTATAATGGCAATGTGTATTTCCTGAAAATGAGTTGATTAGTTGTGTTATATTGTTATTGTTGTGTCTTGTGTTGTGATTGATAGGAAAAATGGCAAAGCGTCGTACATCTAAACTGCCACGCACTGAAGAATCCTCGGCCGCAACGAATTACAACTCATCTAAATTCGTATCCAAGAAAGCCGAAGCTCATTTTACCAAACATGAGAGCAGTCGCCTTGGCATACGTCAATGGGGGTTCGGACCTTTGGCAAAAATCCCCGGAGAATTCAAAAATGTCGTACAAAGTAAAAAATGGGAGCAATTCTACGCTTTACCCCTACCAGGGGAGTTGGACTTGGTACGAGAATTTTATGTAAACATTACCAAGGCCATTGGCTGTTAGGCGACGGTCCAAAACCATCCCATCTTGTTCAGTACGGACTATTTTAATGATCTACTGGGTTTGACTGGGCCAGAAGCCTCGCAGGACTTGTTAGAAGCTCCCACACCAACGATGAATGCCGTGATCTAGGCCCTGACTACGGGTAACGCCCAATGGAAAGACATATGGCAGGGTCAGGCCATCTTTAAGGCACTGTTTCTGAAGCCAGTCCCGAAGATATGACATCAATTCATCTACGGGAATCTGCTTCCTACCTCTCACGTTTATGATATTTCTAAGGAGCAGGCTTTTATGCTATATAGCATCGATAGAGGGACCCCCATCAATGTCGGTTGACACATCTACTTTTCGATACTTCATGCAACCAAAATGACGAAGGGTGGCCTTCCTTTTCCCTCATTCCTAACTGTTCTATTTATGCGTGCCGGAGTTCAATTCACAGAGACTAGCCCTTTGCCACCTATTCATCCACTCGATCTTTCAATGATTAACCGATTGTGGAAGGGAGGACCAGCTGAGGGAGATGAGGGTCCTGACGAGAAAGAAGTAGGCCCTTTGGAGGCACCGACACCCACAACCCGCCGCTACCAAATGACCCAGATTTCTCGTGATATCTGTGGTCTCCAATCAGATATGAGCCATCTTCAAAATAATTTTTCTCGTATGGATATTTTCATGGATCACTATACTAGGCAGCAGGATCAAAATCAAAGAGTGTTATTCGAGCATCTCGGAATCGACATGACGCGTTATATGCCCATTTCGCATTTCGAGCCCGATGAGTTGCACCCACCATCTCCTTCCCAATGAATGGTAGGAGGTTAGACTATTATGTCTTCCCTCCTAGGTATGTGTTCTGACCCGATATTTTTCACTACATGTTATATTTTGCAATTGGGTTCGCTGCTCAGACAGTAGGGATACTGTCTTGTTTAAGTTTGGGGGAGTATTATGATGTTTATCCATAGTGTTCATCCAATTTTTTTTCTTTTTTTTTTTTTTTTTTTTTTTTTAATGTAGAAAAGGATGAACAAAAATTTGACAAATTGTTTTTGATGTATATTATTTGGATGTTTATGTATGCGTAATTACGCTTTGTAGATGTTCTAATTTATAATGTTGATGTTAATTTCTAGTTAAGTTACATTTTAAATTTCCGTTTATGTATGTATAATGTTTAGTTAGTGTATGTATGCTTGTTTTTAGATTTAGAGTAGTAATGTTAATGAATGAAGTTGTAAGTGGATGACAAGTTGTTGGGTTCATCTAGGCCATGTCCCGATGATGAAAATTATCCCCTAATTATATATTGAGGTCGGGGGTGATACCATTCATGTGTGTTTTGTGTGCTCAGCATATCAATTAGGTGAAAGTTATTTTGATCCTAAATCACACAATTGCATGGACTCATTATATAATTAGTTGAACGATTTGACGATTATTATTTAGTAATAAGTTCATGACAGAAATAAGGAATTTAGAACTTGATTGGGGGAGGCTTGAGGCGAAATTATAGGTGAGGTAATTCCGGAGGCATGATATAAGCCTTCACTTTTATCCCTTGAACCTTTTGAATCTAACCTGAAACATTATTCCCTCGTTCCCCTGTCGAAGCCCATAAACTTTTCAATTCTGAACTCGTTTCTATACATATGCCAATTCAATCTTTCAAAATTGTTGTCGCTAAGGATAAAAGTCAAAAGTGAGTGAAATTAGGTAGCATTAGTTTATGCTACCTGAAGTAAGCCATTGGGATTTCGGAGGAAATGTTATTGATTCGGTATTAGCGTATTCACTTGTAAGCCTTTTTAGTCTATTTCTACGCCCCTGAATTGTACAAATTTGAATAAGTTTGGGGGTTTTTGTCTAAAGAAAAAAAAAAAAAGCAAAGCAAAAGAAAACAACAACTTTGTGAATATAGTTTTTAATTTCAGTTGTAATGACAAGTGAATACAAGTTTATTAAATTTTCGTTCAAGGTTGTGTTTTAACCGTATGGGGTCACGAGAGAGATTTAGTGACAATCGTTTGTGCCTTGGGTATCATTAGATTATAACGATTTTCTATTTTTTATGCCTACGATACCCTTGGTTGTTCTTTAAAGCCAAACCAAGCCCTATTGATTTCTGTGAATGTCCGAATCTACATTAGGGGATAGTTGAGCCCAGTCAAGTATATAGTTTTCCTAAATCTTTTAAAGTTTAAGTCATTAACTTATTTATTGAATAATCCAATCTGGTGTTTGATTAGTTATACATCTGAGTTCTCTCACACACACATTTCAAATGGTTCTAGAATGGTTTTAACTGATATTGAGTGTTGAAATTCTAGAACACCACGTGGTGTGTGTTATTCCTTAACTTGATCTGATTACGGGTTGTTGAGGGGAGAACCACATGGTTTCTATGATTGAACTTGAATCTCACAGGTGTTTACTTCTTATTTGTTAATGTTTATCTATTTTTAGTTTAGAAATTAGCTAATTAGTGTAGTTAGTGTTATTTAGTGTCAGGGTGTTTTGCTTGAGGACTAGCAAAATTCCACTTTGTCTCCCTTAACTTTAGGAATTTCGAGGTTGGCTCGAAATGTTTACTTAACCAAATTTGATCAAATTTGACAATTTTTAGGTTTTCTTGTTTTTTGTTGTTTTTCGTATTTTCTAGGGTAATCTTAATGTATAAATTAATTCCATTTAAATATCAGTTTAAATTTTATCTGAACTTATACTTTCGATTAGACACTGGCTAGGCGGGATAAAATGCGGTGTCTAAAGTTGCCCCTCTTTGTTATGCGAGTTTACTTGTAATGACAAAGAAGGAGACACAAACATTTTGTTCTGCGAGACATTAAAAGTAAATACATGAATTTAAATTTTGATTGATCAAACTCATGAATATTCCTAAACTTCGCTGTATCTACCCAATGAAAGCGATAAAGGATTTCCTAAATGGTGGCGATATACTGAGGATTTTCTTTAAAGGCGATTGATAAAGCCTTGTCCTACAAGGATTGCTCTCAAAGGCGACTATCTAGAGCCTTGTCTAAAGAATAAGATTCCCGAAGGCGACTGTAGAAAGCCTAGTCTTAAGAAGATAGTTTCTTGATAAAAGAGTTTCCTTGGAGTCAACTAATAAATCCTTGTCCTACAAGGATTGCTCTCAATGGTAATAGTCTAAATCCTTGTCCTTTTAGGATTACTTCTTGAAGATGACTGTATAAAGCCTTGTTCTCAAATGTGACTGTATAAAGCCTGGTCCTGTGTGTTTATTTTGTCAAAGGTGACTGTATAATTCCTAATCCTGAGAGTATAGTTCTCATAGGCAACTGTATAAAGCCCAGTCCTATGAATAATGTCTATTATAGGCAACTATATGAAGCCTTGTCCTATGAGTACTACACCAGTAGCGTATGGAGAATGACAAATCATATTTGTTGTTTCCTAGGTTGATGGGGCTACAAAAACCACCATATCATCCAGAAGATTAACTACATTCCTTCCTAAACAGACAACGAATCTTTTCCATGGAGGTCTAAATAGCTAGTCCTAGAGGATGATCTCTTGAAAGTGATTGTATAAAGCATGGTCCTAAGAGGATGGTTCTCTGAGGAGAATGTATAAAGCCTTGTCCAATGAGGATTATCTATCAAAGGCATTTGAATAAAGCCATGTCCTTTGCTCTCAAAGGCTACTGTATAAAGTCGGGTCTTAAGAGTATGGTTTATCAAAGGCTACTTTATAAAGCCTTGTTCTTTGTTCTCGAAGGCAACTGCATAAAGCCTTGTTATGCGAGTATGGTTCTCAAAGGCGATTGTATAAATCCTTGTCCTATGAGGCATAGTTCTCATAGGCAACTGTATAAAGCCTGGTCCTTTGAGGAGGTCCCTCGAAGGTGACTGTATAAAGCCTAGTCTTATAAAGATGGATTTCTCAAAGGCAGTTGTATAAAGCCTTGTCCTATGAGAATTACGCTAGGTAATAAAGGCGATAAACTGATCCTACAACGCTTGGAGAATGACGACTTATCGTCAACTCTTGGTTATGGCCGTACCCATTGGGTTTTGCTGCATATATCAAATTAATGAGAATTAGGCCAAATGTAGTTTTAATTAGAAAAGTAAATAAGTATTCTGGCGAAAAGGGTTCTTGGCTAGAGAAACCGATTCCTGGGTTGTCATATGAATGCATAATTGAAAATGGCTGAGAGAATTCTCATAGGAGAAAACTATAGGGGAAACTCGACACTCAGTAGAGCTTTACGGCTACATCCCCCATGGGTCTGCCAACGAGGACTACAATGAGAAATTTACCTAGGATAAAATGTACCCTTGTCATAGACTGGTGCTTGATGATGCTTGTTTCCTTTCAGGGATTTATGGATTTCAG